>OY728146.1:1996176900-1997487136 GCA_963277665.1 Viscum album | reverse complement strand
ACTTCTTTTGGATGTGGGTGTGCGCACATATGATGCATGTTCGAAAGACATATTTCATATGTGTGCTGCGCTTATGTGGACGATCAATGATTTTCCGGCTTATGCAATGATGTCTGGATGGAGCACGAAGGGAAAACTGTCATGTCCAGTTTGTATGAAGAATACACGATCCAGAAGACTGAAACATCGTTGTAGTTTCAGTTTTATGGGACATCGAAGATTTTTGCCAAAGGATCATCCATATAGAATGAATCGTCGAAGATTTGATAATACTATAGAGACCGATGATCCACCTCAGCGTATGTCTGGAACTGATGTTCTTAATGAATTGAAAGATTTCAGTTTTTCGTTCGGGAAGGGTCAAATGAAATCTGAAAGAGGAAAGAATGTTTCCACAGAAACCTGTTACAATCGGAGGAAGAGGAGTATCTTTTTTGATTTGCCTTATTGGTCAACCAATTTGCTACGTCATTGCTTAGACGTAATGCATATTGAAAAGAATATATGTGAAATGTTGTTCTCAGTTATCCTAAATGTCAAGGGGAAGACAAAAGATGATTTACGATCTCGACGTGACTTGGTGGATTGGGGCATCAGACCAGAATTGCATCCTGTGCGTATCAGTGAAAATAAATGGCAACTTCCATGTGCTTCTTATGTGACGACACCTACTGAAAAAAAAAAACAATTTATGGAAGTATTAGAGACTATTAGAGTTCCTGATGGCTATTCAAGCAACATATCTAAACGGGTCAACAGAAGAGAGTTGAAGCTAAAATCATTGAAGACTCATGATTATCATGTTCTACTGCATGAGTTGCTTCCAATAGCAATCCGTCATCTTTTGTCCAATAATGTAAGGGTGGGTGTTATTCGGTTGTGCCATTTGTTTAGGGATCTTTATGCTAAGAATTTGTCTAAGTCTTTCTTGTAAAAAATGTTGATAGATGCCCCATTAATTTTGTATGAGTTGGAGAAAATATTTCCCCCATCATTTTTCACATGCATGCTGCATCTGACTGTCCATATTCCAACTGAAATACCTCTCATAGGACCTGTTTCTTTTCGTTGGATGTATCCAACTGAAAGAAATATGTTCACATTAAAGTCTTATGTTCTAAACAAGAATCATCCCAAAGGTTTTATTTTGAACAGTTACTTAGCTCAAGAATGTATGATTTCTGTTCGATGTATTGTCTGATCTTACTACAAGAATGAACAGACCAATGAGAAATGAAGAAGAACAATATGAGCAAATTGAACCCAGTTTTCCATCACTTCCTCAAACAGGAGTAATTCCTGGATCATATACATTGAAGACATTAAGCCATGAAGAACGGGAGATGGCACATCGCACAGTTTTTTTCAACTATGATTTGTTCGATGACTATATCAGGTAACAAAATTGAATATGTATATCTTACATATATATCTATTAAACTATTCAGATTTTTTTATCTACAGGGGAACATAAAACAATGATAAATAGGAAGCATCGTTCTTTATTTTTGAGAAGGAGAGAGACTTTGCATAGAAAAGAGTTTTCTGCTTGGTTAAAATTGAAGGTAAAAATATTACTGTTTAAATTAATTATTTCAATATTTACTTAAGTATAACTGTCATTTATATTGTAGGTATTGAGTTTGTCTGCTGACTCTGTCTCTGAGGAAATAAGAGCTTTGGTTTTGGTCCTAATACCGTGGTTCGTGTCTGTAAATCAATTGTTATCAATGGGTAAAGATTTATTGTCACTGAACGAGCCAAAAACATGAGAACACAAAATGATGGTATTATGGTTACTGCCACAACAGATTGTTATGCCAGTGCATCAGATAGTATACCGCTACATGAAAATGTGGGTTATTATGGAGTCGTTGAGAAAATAATAATATTGGATTATTACTCTCATGGACGAGTCACAATGATGAAATTCCATTGGTTTGATTCGATGATGAGACATGGTACATTTATTGATGATTGTGGATTTCGAGTAATTAATATGACCCGCACTCTTGCTACCGAAGAACCATATGTTTTGGCATCAATGGCTAAACAAGTTTTTTATGTCAAAGATCAACTTCAACCTGAATTTGGTGTCATAGTTGAAGTAATTCCAAGACATATTTTTGATGATGCTGATGATGGAATTGACACTGTCCCTATTGCCATTGGAACCAATCCATTTATTTCTTTTGATGACTCCAATAGCTCAATTGTCAGAGTTGATTGTGAACCTGAAGTTGTGGTTGGAAATATATAGAATCATTCATCCATGTTCTCAATTCTTTTGGTTTACCTTGAGTTGGGTTGTTAAGGTTGGTAATATTCATATTTATTTAGTATTGATCACAAATATGTTTTAGCTGACTTGACCGTTCTGTGAATTTTCAATGTTTATTGGTTGCTGTTTTATTTGAATTTCATTTTCTAATTTGGAATTGAACTGTATTCAAACCAAATCAAACAATATTTCTAACATGGTGAAGATTACAACTTCTATGTTTTATTAAATTCATTCAAGCTCTTCTAAAACAATTGATAGCTAAATTACCAATGAATCCCCTCATTCCCTCATATATTTAGTTTTTTGGTTTACACATTAATTTCCCTTTTCTAATTAATTACATATTTGTTTTTAAATGTAGGAAATGCAGCCAATTGAAGAGATACGAAGAAGAAAAATGGCGGAGAACAATCGTCGGATGGAGGAGCTGGGCGTTCCACCATTAGTGCCTACAGTGAGTACTTAATTTCAAATATATATATATATATATATTTACAGAATATATAATGTCATGTGATTAATTTTTTTGTAAACTTTTTTTGTATGATCCAACGTTACGTCGACAGTTATTCGACGAGGAGCCTAGTACTGGTCCTAGTACTCAGGCCCGGTGGTACGAGGAGGGTTCGTACCAGAGGTGGACGTAGAGCTGCGCATGCCCGACTAGACCCTGCCCCTCCCACTGACATTTCAGCCTTCCCACATTCTGATCCCGGTGTGTCGTTAGGGACCCACGTGGTATTTAGGCCTCCCATGTTTTCGTACCTTCTGCATCTTCTGCCCCATCATTTTCACATCCCATGATGATTCCCACTCCCCAGTCAGCATCAGGTCTTACAGCTGTTCCATCTTCTTTTCCTTCTACTTCTATCTCTCCGAGCTTTTATATTCCATCGTCTTCGACTCCTGTTCCACCAGAGGGTGTTCCATCAGGTTCTGTGGATCCGGCGCCACTCATTGATCAGACTAGCGCAGATATATTTATAAAACCCTAACAAATTTTTATAAGCAATATTTATTTTCATTATAACATGTTTTGATAAAATATTTTGTTTTCTTTCATGACAGATACATCTACTGACAGGAGGCGGGGGCGGGGCCGTACACGCATGCGTTCGGTGTGGAACCGTCACACACAGGTTATGATGGAATATAATGAAGACAATCAGATGGTTGAGAAAACAGGGCAGCAATGTCGGAGTTTTCTGGCGACGCTTGCCAAATACTCCGACATCATTCCCGTCAGCCCGCTGTCGTGGAGACATTTGCCACATGAGGTCAAAGATAGAGCTTGGGCAGAGATATGGGTAAAAAAATCTGTTTTATTTAATTCCATGAATTAATTTTGTATTTATATGAATTAATATTTTGATTTCAGCTTCGATTTAATTTCCCTGATGGTGAGGGTGCATGACTGGAACGTCTAAAGGATTTAGGCGAGCTTTGGAGAGCCTACAAGCATGAGCTGTATATTGGCTGGCGTGCTAGAGTTGGCACTGAGTTAGAGGCAGTACCAGTCGTGGATGATTGTCCTATAGAGCAGTATCGTCAGATGATTACTCATTGGACGAGTACCCAGTTTAAGGTATGAATTACATTTGAGGTATTTAAATAATAACTTTCAAGTTTTTCATTAATGATATCCTTTTCATTATCGAATTTTATTTAGGAATCATCTGGAAAAATAAAAAAAACATTGATGCAAAAAAATACTCCATACACTAGGACGCACGACGATGCTGGATCATGAGAGGCAGCAGGTATTGCAATTGTTTATATGTTTTCTTTACGACATACATTTTCTTTTGTTTCCTCAATTATTTAATCATTTGCAAAAGTTTTTATATAACTTTTTTTTCAATGTCATTGTAGAGGCAAGTAAAAAATATTGAAGGACGTGTGCCTCGAGCAAAACTGTTTTGCTCGAGTAGACGAAAAAAGGATGGAAGTGCTGTCAACGAAGTGACTCAGCAGCAGATTGTAAGTTTTAATATGTTGATTTTATATTTTAATATCTATTTTGTAACTTAATAATATATTTATATTTTTAATAGGATTCTTTAGAGGCCCTCGATGCCCAAGAAGCAGATAATTTTGGGCCATTTGATCACTTACATCAGGTGTTGGGAGATGATCATTTCTGGCAGAGTACGCTGCCGACCTAGGATAGCCCCGACGAGGTATTGGCCTGCCTCAGGTACGAGTTGTAGTGCCACCAAGCTGCAGCAAGTTAGGGCACAGGTAGAACAGGCTCAGAAAAGGGCCATAGAGATGGCAGGACAGTCTGCTAGGGAAAACAGTGCATTTATGAAATTTATTGAAGTTCTACGTCCAACACTTCTAGCAGAGGCCAGCCCAACGATTGATGAATACATGTCGTCGAAACATTCTCTATATGGTGAACCAGGTGGCAGTTCCAGTGGTGGTCAGGCCGATGTCCAGCTTGAAGATGATGATGGCGAGGATTCTGATGCGGAAGAGGAGGGAGATGAGGAGGACAAGGAGGACGACGAAGGCGAGGAGGAGGGCGCTGTGGAGGGTGAGGACGATGACGAGGGTAATGATGATGATGATGGTGGTGATGGTGATGCTGATGTGGGACATATTGATCCCGTTACATTTTTGACTTATATTACTGATATTTG
This sequence comes from Viscum album, assembly GCA_963277665.1. Lineage (NCBI taxonomy): Eukaryota > Viridiplantae > Streptophyta > Magnoliopsida > Santalales > Viscaceae > Viscum > Viscum album. The sequence goes on along the minus strand of OY728146.1, from coordinate 1,997,482,207 downwards.
ATGTTTAATCTATTCTAGTTGTTGGTTTTATCTAGACTCGTAGTATAGTATTGTAGTTGAGTTATTTTTATATATAGTCTATTTTTATGGATGTTGTTGTCTTTTAGTGGTTGTGTGTTTGAGAACTCCCTGGACAACCCCCCTCATTCTTGGACCCTGGACAACCCCCCCCTGGACCCCGAACACCCCCCAAACACCCCCCCAGACAGCCCCGCAGACAGCCCCCCGTACAGCCCCCCACCCTGGACCCCGGATAGCCCCCCGGACAGCCCCCCGGACAACCCCCCCCCCCCCCCCCCCCCCCCCCCCCCACCCTCCCCCTTAGACCCCGGACAACCCCCCAAACACCCCCCCAGACAGCCCCCCGGACAGCCCCAGGAACTTCCCCGAACAACCCCCTGAACAACCCCTGAAGAACCCCTGAACAACCCCTGAACAACCCCCTGAACAACCCCCAGACAGCCCCCTGAACAACCCCGGACAACCCCCTGAACAACCCCCAAACACCCCCCGGACAGACCCCGCACAGCCCCACCCACCCTCCTCCTTGGTCCTCGGACAACCCCCCGGACACCCACCGGACATCCCCCCCCGGACAGCCCCCCAGACAGCCCCTCCACCTTCCTTAATTTCATTAGCTCTGAAATGCTTCATAGCACGATCAACTAAAATCTAATCCATACTAAATATGATATTAAAATATTCTATATGAATTTCCATAAGATTTTAAGTGAAAACAAAAAGTGACATACAAAAAACTGACCAAACGCATTCGAAATGTGTTGATGCTTTAGGAAAACGATCCATGGGTCATATGTGACGCGTACGAATCAACCCCGCCTCAATCCAAGGCGCGGTGTGGCCGGAACAACTCAAAGTGTATGTCTTTTGTTTCAAAAGGACATCATTTTAAGTGAAAAACATCAACTGGCATACAGAAAACCGGCCAAACGCATTCAGATTGTGTTGATACTTTAAGACAACGATCCATGGGTCATTTGAGACATATACGAGTCAACCCCGCCTAAATCTGAGATGCAGTGTGGTCGGGACCACTCTAAGTGACTTTCTTTTGTTTGAAATGGACAGTATTTTAAGTACACACGGAAAACCAACTTAAAGCATTAGGTTTCTGTGGAAACTTTAGGAGAACGATCCATGGGTCATATGTGACGTGTACGAGTCAATGCCACCTCAATCCGAGGCACGGTGTGACCGACACCACTCAAAGTGTCTCTATTTTGTTTAAAATGGACTTCATTTTTAGTGAAAACAACAAATGACATACGGAAAACCGACCAAACAGATTCTGATTGTGTTCATACTTTAGCACAATGATCCATGGGTCATATGTAACGTGTACTAGTCAACCCCGCCTCAATCCGAGGCGCGGTGTGGCCGGGAAAACTCAAAGTGTATGTCTTTTGTTTTAAAAGGACATCATTTTAAGTGAAAAACATCAATTGGCACACAGCACGTCCAATTGACGTGCCGTCTGCTCGGCCACTTCATAAATCACTCACCCGTATTTGTCGTCTGATTTTAGGCCATTCCGACTTCGTTCGGCCCATTTGGACCCCCCTCACGCGCGTTTACGAAGCGCACACATCACTTAAAACACGAATATTGAGTCGTACCGCGCAAACTGCATGCCCGATTGACGTGCCGTCTGCGCGTACATGTCACGAATAATAATTAGAATGTTTCATGGTGGTTTCAGGTCAATCCGAGGTCGTCCGCTATGAATTTGACCGTTGGACGCCCGTTTTGGCCGTTTATGACACCAGAACTGCGTTGTCAGTCACCGCAGGCACACGACATGTCCGATTGACGTTCCGTCTGCTCAACCACTTCATAAATCACTCTCCTGTATTTTTCGTCTGATTTTAGGCCATTCCAACTTCGTTCGGCTCGTTTGGACCCCCCTCACGCGCGTTTACGAAGCGCACACATCACTTAAAACTCGAATATTGAGCCGTACCGCGCAAACCACACGTGCGATTGACGTGACGTCTGCGCGTACACATCACGAATAATAATTAGAATGTTTCACGGTGGTTTCAGCTCAATCCGAGGTCGTCCGCTATGAATTTGACCGTTTGATGCCCGTTTTGGCCGTTTATGACACCAGAACTGCGTTGTCGGTCACCGCGGGCACACGGCACGTCCGATTGACGTACCGTCTGCTCGACCACTTCAGAAATCACTCACTCGTATTTATCGTCTTATTTCAGGCCATTCCGACTTCGTTCGTCCCGTTTGGACCCCCCTCACACGCGTTTACGAAGCGCGTGCATCACTTAAAACACGAATATTGAGCCGTACCGCGTAAACCGCACGTCCGATTGATGTGCCATCTGCGCGTACACGTCACGAATAATAATTATAATGTTGCACGGTGGTTTCAGCTCAATCCGAGGTCATCCGCTATGAATTTGACCGTTTGACGCCCGTTTTGGCCGTTTATGACACCAGAACTGCGTTGTCGGTCACCGTGGGCACACGGCACGTCCGATTGACGTGCTGTCTGCTCGACCACTTTAGAAATCACTCACCCGTATTTTTCGTCTAATTTCAGGCCATTTCGACTTCGTTCGGACCGTTTGGACCCCCCTCACGCGCGTTTACGAAGCGCACGAATCACTTAAAACACGAATATTGAGCCGTACCGCGCAAACCGCACGTCCGATTGACGTGATGTCTACGCGTACATGTCACGAATAATAATTAGAATGTTTCTCGGTGGTTTCAGCTCAATCTGAGGTTGTCCGCTATGAATTTGACCGTTTGACGCCCGTTTTGGCCGTTTATGACACCAGAACTGCGTTGTCGGTCACCGCGGGCACACGGCACGTCCGATTGACGTGTCGTCTGCTCGAACCCTTCAGAAATCACTCACCCGTATTTTTCGTCAGATTTCAGGTCATTCCGACTTCGTTCGGCCCGTTTGGACCCCCCTCACGCGCGTTTACGAAGCGTGCGCATCACTTAAAACACGAATATTCAACCGTAACGCACAAACCGCACGTCCGATTGACGTGCCTTTTGCGCGTACACGTCACGAATAATAATTATAATGTTGAACGGTGGTTTCAGGTCAATCTGAGGTCGTCCGCTATTAATTTGACCGTTTGACGCCCGTTTTGGCCGTTTATGACACCAGAACTGCGTTTTCGGTCACCGCGGGCACACGGCACGTCCGATTGATGTGTCGTCTGCTCAAACACTTCAGAAATCACTCACCCATAGTTTTCGTCTCATTTCAGGCCATTCCGATTTCGTTCGGCCCGTTTGGACCCCCCTCACGCGCGTTTACGAAGCGCACGCATCACTTAAAACACGAATATTGAGCCATACCGCGCAAACCGCACGTCCGATTAATGTGCCGTCTGCGCGTACACATCATGAATAATAATTAGAATGTTTCACGGTGGTTTCAGGTCAATCCGAGGTCGTCCGCTATGAATTTGACCGTTTGACGCCCGTTTTGGCCGTTTATGACACGAGAACTGCGTTGTCGGTCACCGCGGGCACACGACACGTCCGATTGATGTGCCGTCTGCTCAACCACTTCAGAAATCACTCACCCGTATTTTTCGTCTGATTTCAGGCCATTCCGACTTCGTTCGGCCCGTTTGGACCCCCCTCACGCGCATTTATGAAGCGCGCACATCACTTAAAACACGAATATTGAGCCGTACCGTGAAAACCGCACGTCCGATTGACGTGCCGTCTGCGCGTACACGTCATGAATAATAATTATAATGTTGCATGGTCGTTTCAGCTCAATCCGAGGTCATCCACTATGAATTTGACCATTTGACGCCCGTTTTGGCCGTTTATGACACCAGAACTGCGTTGTCGGTCACCGCGGGCACACTGCATGTCCGATTGACGTGATGTCTGCTCGACCACTTCAGAAATAAGTCTCCCGTATTTTTCGTCTGATTTCAGGCCATTCCGACTTCGTTCGGCCCATATGGACCCCCCTCACGCGCGTTTACGAAGCACGCACATCACTTAAAACACGAATATTGAGCCGTACTGCGCAAACCGCACGTCCGATTGACGTGACGTCTGCGCATACACGTCCCGAATAATAATTAGAATGTTTCACGGTGGTTTCAGCTCAATCCGAGGTCATCTGCTATGAATTTGACCGTTTGACACCCGTTTTGGCCGTTTATGACACCAGAACTGCGTTGTCGGTCACCGCGGGCACACGACATGTCCGATTGACGTGCCGTCTGCTCGACCACTTCAGAAATCACTCACCCGTATTTTTCGTCTGATTTCAGGCCATTCCGACTTCGTTCGGCCCGTTTGGACCCCCCTCACTTGCGTTTACGAAGCGCGTGCATCACTTAAAACACGAATATTGAGCCGTACCGCGCAAACAGCACGTCCGATTGCCGTTCCTTCTGAGCGTACACGTCACGAATAATAGTTAGAATGTTTCACGTTGGTTTCAGCTCAATCCGAGGTCGTCCGCTATGAATTTGACCGTTTGATGCCCGTTTTGGCCGTTTATGACACCAGAACTGCGTTGTCGGTCACCGCGGGCACACGGCACGTCTGATTGACATGCCGTCTGCTCGACCACTTCATAAATAACTCTCCCGTATTTTTGTTCTGATTTTAGGCCATTCCGACTTCGTTCAGCCCGTTTGGAACCCCCTCACGCGCGTTTACGAAGCGCGCACATCACTTAAAACATGAATATTGAGCCGTACCGCGCAAACCGCATGTCCGATTGACGTGCCGTCTGTGCGTACACGTCACGAAAAATAATTAGAATGTTTCACGGTGGTTTCAGATCAATCTTAGGTCGTCCGCTATGAATTTGACCATTTGACGCCCATTTTTTCCGTTTATGACACCAGAACTGCGTTGTCGGTCACCGCGGGCACACGGCACGTCCGATTGACGTGTCGTCTGCTCGACCACTTCAGAAATCACTCACCCGTATTTGTCGTCTGATTTCAGGCCATTCCGACTTCGTTCGGCCCATTTGGACCCCCTCACGCGCGTTTACGAAGCGCACACATCACTTAAAACACGAATATTGAGCCGTACCACGCAAACCGCACGTCCGATTGACGTATCGTCTGCGTGTACACGTCAAGAATAATAATTAGAATGTTGCACGGTGGTTTTAGCTCAATCTGAGATTGTCCGCTATGAATTTGACCGTTGGACGCCCGTTTTGTCCATTTATGACACCCGAACTGCATTGTCGGTCACCGCGGGCACACGACACGTCCGATTGACGTGCTGTCTACTTGACCACTTCAGCAATCACTCACCCGTATTTTTCGTCTGATTTCAGGACATTCTGACTTCGTTCGGCCCATTTGGACCCCCCTCACGCGCGTTTACGAAGCGCGCGCATCACTTAAAACACGAATATTGAGCCGTACCGCGCAAACCGCACGTCCGATTGACGTGCCGTCTGCGCGTACACATCACGTATAATAATTAGAATGTTTCACTGTGGTTTCAGCTCAATCCGAGGTCGTCCGCAATGAATTTGACCGTTTGACGCCCGTTTTGGCCGTTTATGACACCAGAACTGCGTTGTCAGTCACCGCAGGCACACGACACGTCCGATTGACGTCCCTTCTGCTCGAACACTTCAGAAATCACTCACCCATACTTTTCGTCTGATTTCAGGCCATTCCGACTTCGTTCGGCCCGTTTGGACCCCCCCCACGCGCGTTTACGAAGCGCACGCATCACTTAAAACACGAATATTGAGCCGTACCGCGCACACCGCACGTCCAATTGACGTTTCGTCTGCGCGTACACGTCACGAATAATAATTATAATGTTTCACGGTGGTTTCAGCTCAATCTGAGGTTGTCTGCTATGAATTTGACCGTTTGACGCCCGTTTTGGGCGTTTATGACACCAGAACTGCGTTGTCGGTCACCGCGGGCACACGGAACGTCCGATTGACGTGCCGTCTGCTCGACCACTTCATAAATCACTCTCCCATATTTGTCGTCTGATTTCAGGCCATTCCGACTTCGTTCGACCCGTTTGGACCCCCCTCACACGCGTTTACGAAGCGCGCGCATCATTTAAAACACGAATATTGAGCCGTACCGCGCAAACCGCACATCCGATTGATGTGCCGTCTGTGCGTACACGTCACGAATAATAATTATAATGTTTCACGGTGGTTTCAGGTCAATCCGAGGTTGTCCGCTATGAATTTGACCGTTTGACGCCCGTTTTGGCCGTTTATGACACCAGAACTGCGTTGTCGGTCACCGCGGGCACACGGTACGTCCGATTGACATGTCGTCTGCTCGACCACTTCAGAAATCACCCACCCGTATTTTTCGTCTGATTTCAGGCCATTCCAACTTCGTTCGGCCCATTTGGACCCCCCTCACGCGCGTTTACGAAGCGCGCGCATCACTTAAAACACGAATATTGAGTCGTACCGCGCAAACTGCATGTCCTATTGATGTGCCGTCTGCGCGTACACGTCGGGAATAATAATTAGAATGTTGCACGGTGGTTTCAGCTCAATATGAGGTTGTCCGCTATGAATTTGACCGTTGGACGCCCGTTTTGGCCGTTTATGACACCAGAACTGCGTTGTCGGTCACCGCGGGCACACGGCACGTCTGATTGACGTGTCGTCTGCTCGAAAACTTCATGAATCACTCTCCCGTATTTTTCATCTGATTTCAGGCCATTCCGACTTCGTTCAGCCCATTTGGACCCCCCTCACGCGCGTTTACGAAGCGCGCGCATCACTTAAAACACGAATATTGAGCCGTACCACGCAAACCGCACGTCCGATTGACGTTCCGTCTGTGCGTACACGTCACGAATAATAATTAGAATGTTTAACAATGGTTTCAGCTCAATATGAGGTCGTCCACTATGAATTTGACCGTTGGACGCCCGTTTTGGACGTTTTTGACACCAGAACTGCATTGTCGGTCACCGCGGGCACACGGCACATCCGATTGACGTGTCGTCTACTCGAACACTATATGAATCACTCTCCCGTATTTGTCGTCTGATTTCAGGCCATTCCGACTTCATTCGGCCCGTTTGGACCCCCCTCACGGGCGTTTACGAAGCGCGCACATCATTTAAAACACGAATATTGAGCCGTACCGCGCAAACCGTACGTCCGATTGACGTGCCGTCTACGCGTACACGTCACGAATAATAATTAGAATGTTGCACGGTGGTTTCAGCTCAATCCGGAGACATGGTGTGGCCGGAACCACTCAAAGTGTCCGTCTTTTGTTTCAAAAGGACGTCATTTTAATTGAAAAGCATCAACTATCATATGGAAAACCGACCAAACGCATTCTGAATCTGTTGATAATTTATCCCAACAATACATGGGTCATATGTGATGTGTACGAGCCAACCCAGGATGAATCCGATTCGCGGTGTGGCCAGGATAAGTCTATGTGGCTCTCTTTTGATTAAAATGGACACCATTTTAAGTACATACGGAAAAATGACCAAACGGATTCGGTTTTCGTTGAAAATTTAGGAGAACGATCCATGGTTCATATGTGACGTGTACGAATCATCACCCCCTCAATCCGACATGCGGTGCGGCTGAAACCCCTCAACGTGTCCGTCTTTTGTTTCAGAAGGACGTCATTTTAAGTGAAAGGCATCATCTGACATACGGAAGAACGGCCAAACACATTCGGATTCTATAAATACTTTAGAACAATGATCCATGAGTCATATGTGACGTGTACAAGTCAACCCCGTCCTAATCTGATATGCGGTGTGACCGACACCGCTCTAACTCTGTCTCTTTTGTTTAAAATGGACATGATTATAAATGAAAAGAACAACTGGCATACGCAAAACCGACCAAACGCATTCGGAATCTTTTGATAATTTATCACAACGATCCATGGGTCATAGGTGACATGTAAAAGCCATCCCGGGATGAATCTGAGTCACAGTGTGGTCAGGATTAGTCTAAGTGTCACCCTTTTGTTTAAAATGGACAACATTTTAAGTACATACGGAAAACCTACCAAACGCATTCGATTTCCATTTAAACTTTAGGAGAACGATCCATGGGTCATATGTGACGTGTTCGAATCAACCCCGCCTCAATTGGAGACGTGGTGTGGTCGGAACCACTCAAAGTGTCCATCTTTTGTTTCAAAAGGACTTCATTTTAAGTGAAAAACATCAACTGGCATACGGAAAACCGACCAAACGCATTCGGATTGTGTCGATACTTTAGCACAACGATCCATGGGTCAAATGTGACGTGTAGGAGTCAACCCCACCTCAATCTGAGGTGCGGTGTGGTCGGTATTACTTCAGGTGTATGTATTTTGTTTAAAATGGACATCATTTGAGGTAAAAATATATGGTATAGAAAAAACCGATCAAATTATGAATTGAATTTCAGATTCCACATATAATTGTCATCTAAATTTTAAATTGAATTCTATATGAATTATGTACGTTTATAATTACATTATTAATTATAATTTAATTATGGATGTGTATAGTTTCAGGATCCATTATATGTTAAATGTGTATGAATTTGTTCGTAATTGTATATGTATGTTTTATTTTATTGCAGGTACAATAATTGGATTGAAAATGAGGTCAAAATGAGGCCTGATGGAGAGGGGCCTAATGGACAGGGGCTGTGCAAATTGCAGGTTGCTGCAATTTGAAGCATAGGATATGCAAACGGTTTAAAACCGTTGGCATATAATCCTAAAGATGTTTTTACCAACGGTTCATTGAACCGTTGGTAAATATCTCTTTTCCCAACGGTTCTAAACCATTGGGAAAGAGTTCATCTATGGGGATATCCCAACGGTTTGGGGAGAACTGTTGGGAAAACTATCCCAAAACTGATATTTCCCAACGATTCTCCCAAACCGTTGGGAAAAACTATCCCAACAGTTTGGGAGAACCATTGGGATAGGGTGGCTTTTGTGAGCCTATACCAACGGTTTCCAGTAAACCGTTGGAAAAACCTTTTCCCAATGGCTTACTTCCCCACGGTTATAAGAACCGTTGGTATATGATATACCAACGGTTAGAGGGGCTTTCCCAACGGTTTTGAACCGTTGGGAAATATTATATTTCCAGTAGTGTAATGCATGAGGAGAAATATGTAGAACCTATCATGATTTTGAGTCACATTTGGTGGAAGTGAAAGCTAATATGACACATATCCTATGACATCAAGGATCTGAAATGGGAAATTTACCTTGGTATTAGATTCCCATTCTTTCAAATACACATGACTCTATTCCATGATGATATATGAAGGAATTCATTATTTACAACATAGAATGCTAAGCCACATCAATGGTTATCAGTATAGATCATTTTCTGACTATGAGAAGATTTGATATGCTGTTGGATGGTGTGAACCTTCTACTTCATCTCTTCCACATGATCAAGTCCTAGAAGATTTCATTTACAATCATAAACCTAACAGGTTGGAGTTCTATATAGCTATCTATATAGAGCGTAATATGGTGCCATTTGAATAATCGATTGGAGGTTATTGTTGTATGTGAACTCAACCAATGGAAGATTCTAATACAATAAACATTTTAATTATAATGATTATGTACATAGAATGTCTCTAACTTCTGAATAGTACTTTTAGATTGGCCATCAGTTTGTTGGTGATTGGCCATGATGAAATTTATTTTAGTACTCAATTAATGTTGAAGACACCTCCAAAATTTAGATTTTTACATGATATCCTCATTAGATAAAATCAACTGTGTAACCCCATACATTCTGAAAAAATCTTCACATATATCATTGAATGTTTTTAAACCAATAGATCTTCTTGAATATTTGAAAAATTTGTCATTCCTAGTGTTTCAGAAACCAATCCCCATGAAAAAATATTTCCTTTTGATGTCGTTGAGATCCCATTAACAATTTCCATAGATAAATTCTACCATTTTTACATGGGAATAAGAAATGGTTTCACCATCCCTTGGTACATCTATCACATTACTTTAGAATGCCGACCTATCATGAAACTTGACATATACTCTGTAATCTACTTCCGGATGTTATTCAAAGAGAAGTGTTCTCAAAGATCATGTTACATCTTTGTAATCCCAGTATGGGTAGAGACCATTATATATGTGCATTATCTAATAGTTCCATATTCATCATAGTTGACTAAGACACATAAATATAGGTTCCAAACTAAACCTCCCCATCATCATTGATATAGAAATCTTATCTCTTACCTTATAATATTGCATGAAACCTCTTTTATAAATATGGATCATCCCTTTATTCATTATTAATATTTTCTTAGATAGATATTTAGGAAATCATTTGGGAAAGGTTGGACGTATTCCCATCCATTATTATTTAAAAATAAATTCATTTATCTCCATAAAGATAGGGTCAATATCATTCCACAATACTGATGGAGTAGTATGTTCTTTTCTATTAAGAGCATTAGCTTCTTTGTTTTCACTTCCAAGGTGATACTGAGTTGAGAAATCATTATCCTTGATTATAACTAATTGTATCCCTTTTCTCATGTTGAGATCATTTGGTATGAATATATACTTTAGGCTCTTGTGATCAATATATATTTCACACTTCTCACTTTAGAGGTACTACCTCCATATTTTCATGGAAATAGTGACATATAATAACTCAATATCATATGTTGAGTAATTATTTTTACGGATATTAAACTTCCAAGAAGTGTAGTTTTTCACATTATCAGTTTTTATTATTGGACAACCCAAGAATTTATATGATGAATACCAATATATCGAATAAAACATTATCCACTTTTTGGTAATGAGAATACAGGTGTAGTGATCAGCCTCATTTTTAGCTCCTTGAATATTTCCTCACATTCATCCATCAAGACGTACATTACCCCTTTCCATGTTAATATAGTTAGAAGGATTTAAAATCAAGTGAAATTTCCAAAAAAAACATTGGTAGTACCCATCTAATCCTAAAAAACTATGGACTTACATCACCCTTGAGTGTCTGGTCCATTTCTGAATTGTTTTTTTAATGGTCCATATAAATTCCCTCACCTGTGATCACAAGTCCCATGTATGTGAATTATAAAAAACTAAATCCATAATTTCTGAACATGGGATGAAAATTATCCCTCCTTAATGACACCAAAATATTCTTTATATATTCTACATATTCCTCACTACTCTTAGTGTAGATGATAATATCATCGATAAAAAATACGAATTTTCATTCAATGTAATGTCTAAAGACTATATTAATAAAATAAATGAATATTAAAGGTGCATTAGTAAGTTCAAATGGAATCACCCTAATCTCATAGAGTCGATAACTGTTATTGAAGTCATACTTCTAACTATATTCCTTATTACCTTTTTCTAGGGATATCCAGAATAGATATATTCCTTTAATAAGTACTCAACTCCTCACAACTGATTGAACAATTCATCAATCCTTGGAAGAGGATACTTGTACATTGTGGTGATATTATTTAGTTCGTGATTATCAATACACATCCCAATTGATCCACTCTATTTCTTCACAAATAGCATAGGAAAACCCCAAGGAGATACAATATGCCATATTAACCATTAATCCAAATGAACATGTAGCTACATTTTTAGCTCCTCTAGTTGGATAGGATCCATCCTATAGGGACACGTTGAGATTACAGTAGCTTCGTGTTGGTGTTTTTTTGAGAACTCCCCACAAGATCTAGGGGATGTCTAAGTAACTATTTAGGAAATATATAACTATATTCCATCACAATGGGAATTTATTATAGGTTGATACATTTCCTTGACTCATCCGTTTGAGCGAGTTGTTCTTCTTCATATGGAATCAACACCCACATAGTTGAGATATTTTCCAAAGAAAATTGATGATCATCCTAGAATATTTAGAGGAGAATTGGATGGTTTATAAAATATAAATGTATTACCATTTCCTGATAGTTTATATGTTATATATATAACGCTATCCAATCTATTCCAATTAAATAATTGAATTCAATCAAGGGATGTATCACAATATTTAATGTAAGAATATTCCCACATATATCATTAGGAGAAGTTTTCAATACGTAGGTTGAAATGATTCCACCACTTCTATTTTTACAGATATCTCTACTTCCAAGATTTGAGGATTCGATTCAATAGTCATGTCTAAATATCAAGATGTTATGAAATATTAGAACCCAAATCAAATAATAATTTTTATATTATTGAGTGAAAAAAGTATACATTGTACAGATTCATTTTCTATCTCCACCTAAGTAGTATTGATTGCATAAGCCTTTACTTTATCCTTCATATTTCGTGGCTACTGATGTTAATTACCAACAAGGACTAGAGGAATAGTGAAATGTCCTGCATAAGGTCTTTTCTCATTACATAGTAATGTAAAATGGGTGGTGATCCTCTCTCATGAGCAATATTGTCTTCCTTCCTCATGCATTTTCGACAATCTTGTGTTTTTCATCCTTTACTCTGATACATAATGTGTTTCCCAATCTATTTGAATCAATTCCCAGGAGTCTTCTTCTCACATTTTTGACATGAGGGTGGTTGAGTTTTATTTTCACCTTCTTTATTATAACATTCACTGTGAAACTCCATCATTCATTTCCTATCACCATAGTGGTGGGAAAATTCTCCAAACTCCATCACCACCATGATATAACATCAAAAAACCTCATCATTAATTCTAAAGCATCGAATTTCTAGAGCCTTTTTAGGGTGTTCTTCTAAACCACTAAGAATATATCAATATTTCTATCATTTTTTTAACAAAACACAAAACTATCCGCACAACCTTGAGAAATTTTCTTCAATGGACATAACAGATTATACCACCATTTTTATATCTCTATGAATTCCCTCAACATATATCTATGATGAGATTGAGGGTAATATATTTTATGAAACATTATCTTAAATTCTTCCTAATCAACCTCTGGAATTTTGTCTTTCCCCTTGGTGTCCCTAATAAATTACCACAATTGGATAGACTATCAGTGAATATGATAATATAAAAGAGTCAACAACATTATCTTAGAACTAATATGTCCACAAATGATCTTCTCTATTCAGTTGACCATCTATTCCATGACCATTGGATCTGATGATCAGCTAAATGATGGTGGTTTTTGCCACATAAAGGACCTAGTCTCCAATTTCTCCTTCTTATTTTAAGGTAGACGTTCATCATTATTTATTTTTTCATTCATAACATGATATAACTGGGTAAGAATCACCATACTTTTTTGAACTCCACCCTAAAGGAATTAGGTATGCCATTCAGAAAATAATTTAATTTTTCCTGATACAATATATTTGCATGGGTTTTCATGCATCCCACCATCTTCAAAAATAAAAAATGTTATAAAAAATAGTTGAACAAGTCTTGAAAATATAATTTATTCCCTTGGGTAATTGAGACTAAATGCATATCATGTGGGATTTATATGTTTAGAATTTTCTAAAACAAATATTATTGGTTTCTTACTTATATATAGTCTAATACAATGGGTTTTTAGAAATATTCTATAATCATAATTCAATAATTAACAAAATTGTGCTCTGATACCAACTATAGAGACCCTCCTTGTTCTTACAGATCTGTTTACATCATTTCATAGACAAACGATATGAATGCATGACACAACCAGGATATAAAGGTGTAGTGTCTTTGAAATATTAGGACTTTAATAAACATTAAAAAATAAAACATAGAAATTTATTTATTTCTTTATTATCTATCTTTTTATTGGACCTCGTGTTATAATTAGTACAAGTAGTCACCTGGAGATATACATCAAAGAAAGGGGTGACCTAAAATCCTATTAAGTTGATATATAATAAAATGAATCAATATAACATTGGTGAGATTATTCATCATTAGAATAACATAAACATGATATCATAATAATAATTAATAAATGAAGCTTTAGATAATGTCATGGAATGAGGAAATGGAAAAAGATGAAAAATAATTTCATAGTGGTCCTTTAAAACACATATTTTTGAACAATAATAGAATCGTTTTCATGCATATTTCACTTTTTATTATGAGATACATCACATTAACCTATTTAATGCAATGATATATAATTCTAGTCACACATGTCACATCATGACATTTACAATATCATGCATTCCACATAGAATCCAATCAATATTAAACATAAAATAACCCATAAAAAGGAATCAGTTTCATTTATTAAATAATAAATTCCTGGATAAATGTTGGGAAAGAAAAAAAGAACAATATTCATGGAATAAGAATAATTAATATTGGTCTAAGAAGTAACAATTACTTTAAAAGTAAAAGGAGTGTATTTTGAAAGGTGTTTTATTTTGGAAAACATTGTGTTTGTCATAAGCTCAAGTAAAAAATTTTATATCCCAAAAAAATAAATGGGTAAATAAATAAATGTAATGTAAGGTTCATTAAATGGATATAAATACTGAATTTTTTCTGAAAGAGGAAAAACCCCAAGGAAATGGACATCGGTTCTGGAATTCCATTTACCTTTTTGTCTAAATATTTTATTCACGTTAATATCATAATAAATTTATCCTCCTCAAGAACCAACTTAGGAAATATGATTGGGAATATTTTAAGATCAATAGATTATGGACATTGGGGAGGTCTATATAAGAGTATTGGGAATAATTTTTTAAACTATCATTGATAAATAGGTGTGAGGAAAATGGGTGGGGAGGGGTGGTACATATAGTGTAGGAGATGGCTGTTCCCTCATTATTGTAATCATTAGTTTATTATTTTGGAACAATTATATGAGTAGTTGGAGAATTATCACTAAATATAAAATAATAATGAATAATATTTCATGATTTTGTGCTTACATCATCCATAAATCATCTATGACTCTGTAATTTATGTATATAGATTTTATTTTAAATTGTTATATTTTACTATAAATGAAAAATTCAATTATTTTACAAAATACCAATAAAAAATACCCTCATAATTATTCAACTTGTATAATTCAGAAATGAACACCATTTTATGAAAGGAAATTCTAAGTGTGACTGATTTTATATTTAATTACAATAATCATTTACTAAAAAAATAATACCATTAATATTATATCTTTTCTTATAACAATTTGGAAAATTAATTAATGTCTCATAACATTATCATTAAATTATAAGAGATAAAAATCCTAATTTATGAATAAATTTTCTAAAAATATAATTTATTTAAATTAATAAATTTATCATAATATTTTAATTAAATATTTGTCAGCTAAAAAATACAAACACGTAATAAAAAATTTTCAAAAACAAATATTTACATATACTATGAAATAATTATATTACATTTTCATTTATAAGATGAATAAATTTAATTTATAATTTCATGGGTGAGAAGAATATATATTTGGTAGGTTTACTCTTTATAAATTTTATACTACAATTAAGAAGGTCATGTTAATATTTCATCAATATAAGTTCAATAACTTCTAAAAATAATTTTTTTTGCATTAATTAATCATTTAAATAATTATGGGTTTTATGTGTTTTTATGTTGATTATACTATATGAAATTACTATAATAAGGGAGAAATTCCATTGATAAATGTTTGGGTTGTTACAATTTCTATTTTTGATAGAGGTCTTATTTAGCACATACATAATGATTTTTCACCATCCTTTTTGGAGATTTACTATTTATTTAATGATTCTAATGAAATTAATTAGGTTAATTATCACATTGTGTTAAATTTATTGTGGAATTTGTAAATTAATGATTTTTTCTAATAATAATGTTTAATTTATTTATGTGTTGTTTAATTGTTTTATTTTCAATTTTTAATCTATATATTGAATTTTTTTTACTTTCTATTTACTTTAATTAATAAGATAATTCTTATCAGTTTTATTTAAATAAATTTATAATTCGCTAAATTATATTATAATTGAATTATTTTATAATTTTTATAATTTAATTATTTTTCATTATTAATTTTTCAATTATGTAAATTTATTTCTTTATTTTATTATTTGTAATCATTTTTTGGCTAAACATAAATATTTAGTTTGAATTTTTTTATTTAAATTTTTATTAAAAATTAATTAGGATTTCTAATTTGAATTATTTTATTTCTGGAATAATTACTATAGTTATTTTTTGATTTAGGATATGATCACAACATCTTATAGACTTCTTAATCCAAACCCATTGAAGAATTATATAGACTAATGGTGTAATAATATGATTTAGTCATTTTGAGCACTATAGAGCTGAGATTTATGTTCCTGTGAGATCTATACTAACTCAAAACCATCAATTCCAAGGATCTATAACTATATATAACCTATAATTAAGATGTATGATTTAATTGAAGAATGAGATAATGAAACACACATTTGATTGTCGCATACCGACCAGTCAATGTTCTGAAACTCTGCTAATGTGTATAGAAGCACTCAGGTCGAATCCTCGATGATGATATTTTTTTATAGTCAGTTGTTTTTAGTTAATTGTATTCTAATTGGGGGGTTGTTTATAGAGATTATGAAATAATTTGTGGATGATGTTTGATTTAAGAAATTGATAAAGATTCGGGTGAGTTCATTATTGGGGATTTAAGCTTATGAAATCCTTGAGCTTTCCTTTATATTGAATTAAATTAATACCCACATCACAAGATGATTATTATCATAATTACATAGTGTTAAAGAATTAATCCAAGCCGTAAAAATACTTATGGTTCTAATGATTACCATTACTTGTGTATGGTAGTTTATTTGTGGTTCCAATAATCAATGGAATCCACATATTAAACAAAACATGTCATTAATCGATAACATATAATGTTCAACATACACAATATTAACTCAAAGAATACTCATCGAGAAAAGGCTCTCAATCACTTAATATCCCCAAATTATAACTCACCACAATGGTAGATTTACTCATCCATTTAAATGATTAGTAATATGGTTATAATTATTATGACAATAAATTAAGAAGATAAGAACAAGAAATGGATAAGAAAAGAGTGGTGTGTCGAACTCATGCACAAATGATAATGAGAATTAAAAAAAGAATTTTTTTTGAATGAGGAAGAAAAATAAGGGAATGGGATTCAACTATATTTAAACTATTTTAAGAACATTAAAATTAATATATAGAAGGTGGATGAGAATAAGAGATATTAAAGAACAAACTCTCATTTAAATTGAATTACAAATAAAGAGACTTATAAGATTAAAATAATGATGAACACAAAAGTAAATGAAAACAAAGAGAGAAAGAAAGGTATCTCAAGTTAAAACCTATGTTTGGAAGGTCCTACCAATTCTGCGTCAAGTTTTTTGGTCGTTCCAATATGCGCTCCCCTCTTATGAAATGCCAACACTTTGCAAGGGGAGGAGGGGGAAGTATTTATAGCCCAATGTTCTGAGCTGTTTGTATTCCAAAACAGCCCCTCCACTTGCCTCGCTAATTTGATAAATTAGATATCCAAATCTTGAGATATAATATTCTTACAAGATTTAGATATATATCTTTACTTTATACTCTGTAAATTTTGTGTCCATTGGACTTAAGGAAACTTTTTTATGGCCGGTTGATTATAAAAGTTAATCTGTCCATTTCAATCCATACATTTTGATGTCCAAAATGGGAATGAGTTTTTGAATAGTTATATACCTTAAAATCTGAATGATTACTTCAACAATGTTAGATAACTATATCCAATCTTTCACACTAGAAAATTTCATCTTTATTTTTTATGCGTACATCATGAGATATTCCATGAATAGTGTCCGAATTTTAATTCTCAGACAAAATGGTGGGCTGGACAACAAAAAATTATTTGGACCCCTTGATCTTGGAGTTGGGCCCTGAGATTTTTATCCATTACTAATTGAATTTTTATCCATATTTTGGAGAAGAATTAATGAATTTTAATTTCTAGAGTGAGCCCAGTAATTCAATCTTCATGGATGGTCCAGTTTCCGCACAGATTTTGTGGGTGTTCTTATGTGGTCTATATGAGCCTCCTAATGGAATAATTGCCCCCTGATCCATTCTAATGAAATGTTGTATATTGAATAAGGAGTCATAAAAAATATGAAACACGCAATTTGGATAAGTTTGTTTAGTGTGATAAATAAAATAGTAAACTGACTCAAGTGGACTTCTTCTAAAAATGCTCAAAAATTATACTTAGTATTAAAACATTAATATTTCATATAAATTAAGCATATTTTATATAAAATCTGTAAAGGGAGTATATAATAATTATTAAAATTATTAATAACATCAACTCCACCACATTTAGTCATGTGCATGTCCTCATGTACAACAAATATAAAAACATTACAAAATAATTTTCACTCACCAAAAAATATTAAAATTTTATTTTCTCCAATCAGGGGAGGTTTAGACTATTTCACACATCCATATTGAATTACACATCAAATTTTTATTGAAACAATGTTCCAAAATTTTTTTTTTTTTCATGAACAAATTTACAAATGTAAAACGGTGGCACACAAAACTTACTCCTCTCAGGATGGTAAAATAAATTTATGGAGCTTCACACATTCACCAACCAAAAGTGAAAATCTGATAGTTTGAAAGAGCTATCAGCTTCTATTCCCTATACTAAAGTGCTAAAAATAAATAGGTATTTTGAAGGGTTTTTCTATAGCTATGGGATGGTAGGAATATAATATCCAAAAGATATGAAAACGACGGTAAAACACTAACATAGAAACTAAATGCACATATTTTTTAAATGAAACATGGAAGGAAATGAAAATACATATTTATAATGGAATTATTCTATGAAGAATGACACAAGAGATGAAGAAAATTTGAATATAATGGGAAGATGAGATATTTACAAGGCATAAAACTTCTCTCAATTCTGATTGTTCATTTATGAAAGGACCAGATAACATAAAACCACAGTATGATATCCCAATTGATTTTGAATCATTTCTTTCATCACTTACCGATGTTGAGTAACGAGGATCAGTAGTGTCATAATACTGAATAAAATTTTCAATATCCTTTATTTCAATGTTGTTTACCAAATAACAGTCAATTTCAATATCACCAGTGATCACTTTATTAATTAGGGAACAAATCACACAACTTTCACTCTCATTGCGACAAGATAAACAAATTTTCCTAGGGTTGATGTCACATATAACAAGATTTTCATAATCGCATATTAGAAAGGATGAATGTTGTATAAACTTATCTGAATCCACAAATGAGCTTTCTAGTTCATTTTCCCTATTATCATCCAAGATGGAGTAGTGGAGGTCCAAGGCAATATGATATTTTAAATATTTTTCAAGATCCTTTATATCAATGGAGTTTTCAATTGTAATGTTAACATCTACTTCTCAATTTATCACTTGGTTAATGAGGATGAAATATTCAAAAACTCCTCTATAAGTAGAACAAGAAGGACATGATGGATTGAGATTCATCAGACTCTTAGAGAAAGTTTAAGAAGAATGAATTGAGAATAGAGATTCATTCTCAAATGGGTATCACATGGATTGAAAAATAATGAACATGACCAGTTTGTCACTAAATTCCATGGATAAGAGGCCAGCATGGACATCAATTTTGGTTATAGATGTCATGAGGAAAGGTCTTCCTAAAATATGAAGAGATTGGAAAGAAGTTGTCCCACATTTCATGTCAAGGACATAGAAGTTAGCTGGGAAGATATGATCATTGACTCGGACAAGGAAATCCTCAATTATACCCTTTGGACTAGCAGTGCTTCGATTTTCCAATGGATTGACAACACCCGTTCGATATATGGGACGTATACCAAGGTTGGAGAAGATGGATTTGGGCATTTCATTAATTGAGACTCCTAGGTCTATGAGTGCATCATCAAAGTTGGAACATCCAATGACGAATGTAACTGTAATGGTCCTTGGATCTTTGCACTTTTTAGGAATAGACTGCAGGGTGGAAACATTTTCAAAAGTCTTATGTTGCCTTTTGTGGGTGCAAAATTCCTTAAGAAACTTGGTATACTTAGGGATTTGTTTTATGGAATCTAAGAGGGGTATGTTGACTTAAACATGTCTAAACATGTCATGCATTTCCGGATCGGGTTCAAAGGACTTATTTGGCGTAGAAACAGATTGAGGAATATGAATTGGGTTACTAACTGGAATGAAAGGAGGTGAGGGAATGACTTTAGGTTCCTTTTCATATTTCATTATCTTTTCATTTTCTAAGTCAACATTCAATGGAGGGTTGGAGGACTTATATTGAGGCATAGAAATTTTCTTTCCTGATGTAAGTGAAATTGCATGTAGAATACCCTTGGGGATGGGTAATGGTTGAGCAGGGCATTAGGAATAATTTGATTGTTGATGCTGGCTTAGGTGGGATGCAATTTGACCAATTTGGGTTTCAATGTTTTTGATGCTATAATGGATGAATTACGGAAGGTCTTCTACTGCACATTCCCAGGGTTTCTTGGAAGAAGAGGCTTGTCCCGGATTGGGATTGCCTTAATTTTGGTTCTTGGGAAAGAAATTGTATTGGGTTGGGAATTGGGAAGGCTCACTAGAATAGTGGAATCCAGGAGGAGGAAGAAAAAGATTGATCCTTTTAGGTTGAGGTATAAAAGGTTATGGTTATTGGAAGTTACTGACACTTTGACCATATTAGAATTATTTTCAGTTTTGATGAGGGAATTGATGGGGATGAGAGATGGGATTACCATACCTCAGGACTTAGATAGAGGAAAAAGAGTAGGGCTCAGAGTGAGGTTGGTTTAATTTTCTAATGAACTGACCTGATTGTTGAGGGTTGGTGTTCCTATGAGGAAAAGTTGCATTGAGCTCCATTGGTCCAGATGAATCGTGTTGATCCTCTTGAATTTGTGGACATGTGTCCATTGGATGAGATAGAGAGTTTTATATTCCATAGTTTTTGTCAGGTCCAAGAAACATTTATTGTGTAGATGATGATGTTGGGGCTTTGGTAGCAACCGCTAGTTGTCGCACAAGACCTGTAAGTTCACTCATCCACTCTGTCATCTTGTTTGGCTCTATCGACTGACTATCATGGGATTTTTTTACTCAAGCATGTTCTTGAGTATTGAATTGGTGTGTGTTCATAGCCATGTTTCTTATTAGATCTCTTGCAGTTGCATGAGTTTTATCAAGAAGAGCACCGCCACTTGCTGTATCAATGAGGCTTCTCTCCATTGCTAATAACCCCACATAGAAGTATTGAATCAAGAGTTGTTCAGGGATTTAGTGGTGTGGGAAGGTTTTAACAAGATTTTTGATCCTCTACATGCTTTCATTGAGTGGTTCATTTGGTAATTGACGAATACGACTTATTTCCTTTTGTATATAAGCACTATGAGAAGATGGAAAGAATTTTTCTAAAAATAGTCACTTCATCTCCTTCCATGTGGTAATGGAACCAGGAGATAGGTAGTAAATCCATGACATGGAGAAGTCATCTATAGAGAAAGGGAATGCTCAATGTTTTATTTGTTCCTCAGAAACCCCTTAAAGCTTCATGGTAGAGCACACCACTTGTAGCTCTTTAAGGTGGAGATGTCGATCCTCACCGGCTAGCCCTTAGAAATGAGTTAGAAGATGAATCAAACTATATTTGATTTCAAAATCAGCCTCTATATTTGGATATTTAATACCAAGGGGGTGGTAATTAAGATCATGGACAATGTGTTCTTTAACGGTTTGCTCACTAGGATTGTCCATTTCTAATTCAACTGGTTGGACGGGGACTAGTTCTTGATTGAGTGGATTATCTCTAATTTTCCACCTAAGTTGGCGAAGTGTTCACTCAATTTTAGTGTCAAAAAATTATGAGGTACTGTTTGGGGGGATACGGGGCATTCAATTTTATTTTTTAATAAATAGGAAGACATGTTTTTTTTTGTGTTTTCTATTTATGATTTTTATGAGTAGGCTAGTTTTTCATTGTGTTTTTTCAAAAAGAAATAATTTTTTCGGTTTTTTTTCAATAACTAGAATCAAATGACTA
Organism: Viscum album; assembly: GCA_963277665.1. Lineage (NCBI taxonomy): Eukaryota > Viridiplantae > Streptophyta > Magnoliopsida > Santalales > Viscaceae > Viscum > Viscum album. The sequence goes on along the minus strand of OY728146.1, from coordinate 1,997,460,145 downwards.
CATAAACCACCATCCCCGTAAATGGCACCATTTGAAAGCATTCGACCAATTTTCTCCTATAGACGGATCAATGTTCTGATGCTCTGCAAATGTGTATAGCAGCACTCGGGTTGAATCCTCGGCGATGATAGTTTTTATAGACGGTTTTTTTAGTTTATTGAATTCGGAATGTGGGGGATCATTTGCAGAGCATATGAAATAATATATAGATGAATTTTGATTTAACAAATTGATAAAGATTGCGGTGAGTTCATTATTGGGGATTAAAGCTTATGATATCCTTGATATTTGATTTACGTTGCATAAAATTAATACCCACTTCACAAGATGATTTTGATCAGAATTCCCAAGTGTTAAAGCATTAATACAATGCGTAACATAACATAGGGTTATAATCACTACCATTACTTGTTTATGGTAGTGTATTTTTTGTTCTAATAATCAATGGAATTCACATTTTAAATAAAAAATTTCATTAATCCATCACATATAAAGTTGAAAATACACAATATTAACTCATTGAATACTCATCGAGGAAGGGCTCTCAATCACATTATATCCAAAAATTATAACCCACACAAATGGAATATTTTTTCATCCATTTAAATGAGTAGTAATACGGTTATAATTATTATGATGATAAATTAAGAATATAAGAAAAATAAATGGTTAAAAAAGAGTGGTTCATCGAACACGCGCACAAATGATAATGAGAATTAAAAACAGACATTTAATTAAATGAAGAGGAAAAATAAATTAAGGAGATAAAATTGTATATAAATTTTTTTAATAAAATTAATATTAAACTACAGATTGTGGATGATAATTAGAGATATTTAAGATGAAACATTCATGAAAATAGACATACAATGAAAGAGACTTAAAAGATTACAATAATTAAGAACACATAAGTAAATGAAAACAATAGAGGAGGAAAGGTCTATCATGTGATTACTTGAGTATGGAAGGTCCTACCAATCCCATTTCACGGTTTTGTTAGTGCAAATATGTGCTCCCCTATTCTGAAATTCTAACTCATTGCAAGTAGATGTGGGGGTGTATTTATAGCCCAATGTTGTGGTCTGTTTTCATTCCAAAAAATCCCCTCCACATTCATCGCCAGTTTTATAAATTAGACAGCCGAATATAGAGATATGATATTATTAGAAGTTGTAGATAAATATCTTCTATGTCTACTCAGATAATTTGGCTGCCATTTTCCTTAAGGAGCCAAAGTTATGGTTAGTTGATTAAACAAAGTTAATATGTCCATTTCAATCCAATCTTTTTGATGTCCAAAATCAGAATGGGTTTTTGAATAAGAATATGAATTAAAATCCATTTTATTTATTCAAAAAAGTATTACTCCAATATCTCCTCTTTCACACTGCAAATTCTCATCTTGATTAAATGATTACATCATTAGATAAGTCATGAATAGTGTCTGGATTTTAATTCCGGACCAGAATGGTGGGCTCGATTTCAAAACCTTAGTTGGGGCCATTGTTCTTGCAGTTGGGCCCAGAAATTTTAATCCATTACTCATTGCACTATTACCCTAATTTTGGTGGAGAATTAGTGAATTTTAACTTCTAGATTGATCCTAGTAATTCAATAATCATGGATGGTTCAGTTTCCTCATAGATTCTGTGGGCTATATTGTGTGGTCCATATGAGACTTCAAAATACAGAATTGGCTCACGATCCCTTCTAATGAAATGTTTTATATTGAATAAAATATCCAAAATATATAATTTTTTTATGAATATATCCATATTACTAATGATAAATTATTGATGAGGAACCCTTTGGAGGATGTTTCATGTATCTTATTTAAATTGTAAGATTTTACATAAATAATTTTAACCAACATTTTTATTTACTACTGCAAGTTATTTTTTGATTGGAGATGAATTATTGGTTTTTTATGGTGACGAAACACATGTATGATGGGTTTGGATGGATGGATGTGGTGTTTCTATGTTTTAATATTTCTCTCAAAGAGGTCAAATATATTTATTTATTCTATTTTTTATACCGATTGTTTATAATGGAAAGAGAAATTACTATTTGATCACAAGGAAGATGGATACATTGATTGAGACCCTCATTTTCTACCCCTACTTTTCATGTATTTCAATTTAGAGGAGAAATATATTGAATATATTATTGTTTCTATTTTTTCAATCACACATACATAATTATTCCCTGAGATCTCATATTGAAATGATTTGAAATTTTTATATCAAGATTATTCTGTTCAATTTTGTGTGAGTCAATATTTTATAAATCTTGATTATTTTTATATTCATTCAAATCTTAATAAAGAATTTATATTATAAGGAATTAATTTACATTAATAATCATCTAATGTACCAATGTTGTAAAGGGTTGTAATATTTTTTTCAATAATTAATTATCTTTTTTCCTGAAATTTAATATAATTATCATTTTTAGAGAGATTTCACTAAATAATATGAAGAACATGAATAATAGTTACTGATTCAACCCACCTAAATTTCATTCATTTTAATAATTTTTTAATTTATTTCAAGTAGATAATTTAATTATCTATTTTTTCATAATAGACCAATTCCACTTAATTTATATATTGATATCATCTCTCTCATACCACTGGACTCTTTTCAATCAACACATCTTCACTTCAATTGTTTGGGTTTTTTTTAAAATATTTTTATTTTTATTTTCATCCCAAAACATTCATTCTATTGGGTTTAATCACAAAATCATTTGATATTAATAGAATGTAGTTGTTATAAATAAATGATTATTTTATGTTATCAATAATGACATGAACAAATTTTTCGCCATTTCTAGGGTAGGAATGTGTGTCAAAAAAATTTAAAACTAAAATAATGTATTAATATAAAAATAATGAAAGGTGAAATAAATTATAATGTATTTTTTAGATTAATTGATCTAATTTTATAGTTCCTTCATTTCTGTGATGTTTGTTAAAAAAAGGTACTTTTATTTTCCATGTTAGTTATTAATGTGTAAAATTAATGATCAATTTGTCTATAAATTTTTTTATCATGTGGGTTGGGTTCAATATAATGGATATTATATAGTTTTTTATTAAATTAATGGGAAAAATATTGGGATTTTTTCCTTTATAACTGAATACAACATAATCACCTTGATGATCAGTAGGACACTAGTGAAATATAAGTATAAATGGTAGAAAACTAAGAAATAGTTTTTGAATATTAGGGTATATTAGATCAAGATTCTAAAAAAAGTACTAGTTCTGAAATATTTTTTGAGTATCATTATAAAATAAAAGAATAATATCAAGGATAAAAGAATTTGAATAATATCATTTAAGAATTGATTCTAGATGAAAATGAGTATGCTAATGAAACTATGGAAAATAAGGAACATGGTGATCTAGAGACTAATAATGAAGATAATAGTTTTTAAAAACATAAAATATTTAAGGGTATTATAGAAGTGGAATAGGAATATCTAATAGTCATTATTCCTACCCAGAACTATATCGCATTAGATATATTAGTGTAATGGATGTGCATGTTAATTTTTTTTATAAATGATGTTTTTAACTCTAAACATCATAAAACCTATTTTCTAAAATGAGGGTAAATAGGCCTAAACTGTAATTTTGGAATATTAAGTGGACTAATAAATAATTCAAAATAATGATTTTTAAGTTTTTGAAATGTATTTTAGATGTGATTTTCTTTACTAACATATAGAAATCAAAAAAAATGTTGAACTGGTTTCTAATGAATCAATTGAGGAATTGTATTGGTAATTGAATTTTATTGAAGAACACTTACACATTTCACCCAAATTCAATGTTGAGCTTCACATGGAATTAAATAAATAATTTAAACTATACATTGAAAAACACGAGGTAGATTTTATAAATCTATAATTTCTCAGAATAATTCTTCTAGTAGATAAATTGAACAATTTCCACTAAAACACTAACAAAAAAATTAAGAGAATTTTCCCATGATGATGACTTATTTGGACCTAAAATTATATAAATATAAAATAACACTAATGATGATGTATATATTCAATGTATACTTGATTTAAGGGTTGATATTATTTTTTATTCATAAGAATAACTTCTATAGTATATTATCTATAATGTCACATCTACACCTATAGATGATCAAAGGATCTATCGTCTATTCCATTCATTTCCTTCCACTATCATGTTGAATAATTTAATTCATATTGAGGCCTTGAGTATTTTGGGAGAATAATTCTTTTTGAGTGATGGTTCTAACACATCTCAATAAATATTCATAATCCTTTTATAGAACCTAAATATATGTGTTTGGCCCTTCTGAGCCCCTTTTCTGGATATTTTTTTATTGAAGATAAAATTTATAGTTTTGAAAATAATTTCACACCTATGGGACATCATAATTAATTGTTTTCCCTTTAATAAATTCCCAGTTCTATCAAATCCGAATTATATCTAGAAGTTGACAATCATATTTCTATGAGTAATTTAGTATATATTTTCTTTTAGTGAGATTAAAGTGTCCCTGAAAGAGAAAGATGAAGTCACTTAATTTTTATAGAATATGATTTCAATATAATTTATAAGGAAGTGTCCTTGGGTAAAAATACTTATTTTCCATAACTAGATTACACAGAGTATAATTTTGATGATTAAGGGTGTTTTTAAGTGATCTGTATAGGTGTATTGAGAATTTAATGTTTGATAATTTTGTTTAAAGACCATAATATTAATTACTATGTGAAAACAATATGGGAATAACACAAATTTTGGTTCCTAGATATGGAAAAACATCCACCTAAAGACTCTGGTTAGTTTTGTGGAATATCTACAAGGGATAATAAAACATGTGCTAAATGGGAGCAAACACAAGATATTTACATTTTTTTCTTCTTCAAATAAATTGAATCTAACTCTACTATAAATCATCATTGTAGTTAAAAACATTTTTTAAAGGTCCTTTTTTTATTTATACAAAAAGTTCATTGCCCAAATTTCAACTCTATAAGTAGATACAATATTAAACAACCACCTAAAAAATTTATTTACTTTTTATTTAGATATAATATTTCTAGTATAATAATTCATTTATTAATTTGTTTTTAATTCCTATTATTATAAAAAAAATTATGGGTAGACATATTGATTCATTATTAAGGAAAATGGAATATTTATTATAAGAACCAAATAGAAAATCATCTTCAAACTATGGAATACTGGTTTGAATGTTTTAAATTTCTTATTCATTATAATCTAATGCAGTAGGTTATATTTCACTAATGATTAAAATTAATTGTTTGAGTTATGTTATTCATGTATTAAAAATTGTTAGGTATTCTGGTGAACTATGTTTCTGTTAATTTTTGTGTATAATGAAAAAGTGCTGGTGAAAACACAATTATTTATGCATTTATTTTAATTTAATATGTTACCATATGAATCATCATAAATTAATTTTTTATGTGATTAGTAAGTTTATTTGGAAAATGGACTAATCTAATATGTTATTACTAGATATCTAGTGCGGAAAAATACATTTTGAACTTTTTTGATACCCTATATAAGAGTTTTAACTACTAAATTAAAAATATTGTTGAATTTCCACCATTTAATGTTCCATCATTGTTTTATAATCAATAATGGGTATATGTTCACGTGTCTTGTATTTGGTGGGGTATTTTAATGTATTAAGATGTAATCCATTTCGAGCCAATAGAAAATACCCCTAATTGTTTTGAAATATTTCGGTTACTTAGAATTTATTAGATATTTTTACTATTGGAAGCATTATCATAAATTTGAGGGTTGTGATGACACTGTGATGAGGAAAATAACTAATAACTTTTGGGATTAATTGGTTGAATAATGTCTATTTACCTCGTGGAAATAAATTATCTTTCGGTATAACATTTTGGACACACATTATGATTATAATGTACTTTGATCTTTTTTGTAATTTAACTAATATGATTTCCATATAAATAGATTGTTAAATGAAAATACTAATATTTTTATGAAATCATTATTTCATTATTTCCATTATTTATACATTAACATTTTGATGAGTCATTTACTCTATAATAAACATTCACTCCACCCAATCCATATTTCATTTCAATTTATTAAGAGATCTTAAGTTATGTTTCTCTTTAACCTGGAGTTAAGGAAATGTTTGGAATTTCCATTGGATAACTTTTGACATTTGATAGATTCAATTTAAAACATCAAATTTATATAATATTTCTATAACAATTATTATCTTTTCAACAGAATGAAAATACTTATATTGGTAATTCATATTAAAACTTGTTTGAATCCATGAGGGATATTTACAAGTCAATCAAATTACATGTGATTTCAAATTATCCATTTTCATATTTATTTCCTACTAATGAATTTGAATAAACTATTCATATGGAAAAATATAATTTTTTTAATTTTATGTGGACATTAATTGATGCATTTTTTCACATCAATTTTTTAAGATTTATTTTATATTTAATTCATTTCATGAAATTAATTTTGTTAATTATCAATTTATGGTTTATTAATTGTGTAATTTTATAATCATTTGTATTTAAAATAATATCATTCTTTCAATTAATAAATTTTTTATGTATTGTCTTTTATTGTATCATTGATTATATATAAATTTTTTTCATTAGTATATTGTATATTTATCTAATTTTATATGTTACATTATATTAATTAATTAATTAATTTTTTTTACAATTAAAATTTGTCCTTTATATAATTTAATAATATGTATCTTTTAAGTCTAATTTAATTAATCTTTCAATTTTATTATTTCAATATTTTTGTTAACAAAATTCATTTTTTCATTTTTCTTATTTTTAATAAAATACTAATTTATCAAAATTTTCGAATTTCACTTATCTTGTTTGATGTTTTTTATAGATAAATAAATTTATATTTTAATTTGAATTCATCTCATTGATCAATATTTAACATTGTTATATTATTTCATTTTTGGTTGTAAAGATAATGTTATGTTTTGTTTTCCAAAATGATCTAGGTAATTGAATACTATCAGCACCGACCACAATCCACATATCTAAATGGATAACTCATCCATGGATCTAATTTATTAATTATTCTTTTTTAAAATTGTATAGAATCTATGTAGCCTATGTATTCCATCATTCACATAGCATATTGGAACGACAATCACATGCAAGTTTCTGGAATAACCCATACACAAATTAAAAGATGGGGGTTGGATAAGACATTGTACAGGCTGAAGATTTCTTCTAAATAGAGATGATGTTGTCGAGAATTGAAGATGATATCATGACAACGTTGTCACTATATTTTATGAACTTGTTTAAGAATCCTGAGTATACGCAGAATAAGAATATGTTCATAACTGATGCGGATTATGGAATTGAACATAAAGGCAAATCGAAATCATGTTGAACTCAACACCAATACTTTTATAGATGACGAACCAAATTTATTCATTCCTATTTAGGAATTACCAATTATTTAATAAATATGAGCTTTTATAGGCATTAATGATGTACTGATGTTGATGATAAAAAACATGGGCCAATTATTTTCTAAATAAGGTGTTCTATTTTCTAGTCTAAATGAAATAAGGAAAAATAAATTACACATTTTCAATATTTCTTGATTCAAATAATAAATAAAACAAACTGAATGAATATGAAATTGTACATATATAACTGAAGGTTTAATATTTTTTTTGAAGCTATTTTTTATATTATTTCATAGGTGGAGAGTTTATATGACGATTTATGTTGTCGACATTCCTTGGATTATAAATAGATTAAAGATAGAAGGTTTTCTTCTATATAATTTTCCTGAATTTGATATTAATGAAATTTATTAGAATAAATTCTCTTACATGGATGAAACCGGATTAAATTTTAATCAATGTTACCTAATTTAAAGGAAAAATATGGTTGGATATATTTTATTTTTATTAATATATATATTTGAATAATTCCAAACCAGGGATGAAAAACCAATATGAGACTTCTTATTATTTTTCATAATTTAATGATTTTTTATCACAGTTGAAATAAATAGTGGGATTGGTTTTCTGGATCTATGATGTATAGAAGATGGGTACACTGCCTATGTGGAACAAATTATTATTAAGTGTTCTATTATTCTATTTTTTTGAATTCATAGATGTTACAAAAATAGCATTGAATTTTTTTTGGATTCATTAGGTATGTTTATTTTTTTTAAGATTAATTTTTAGTTATTGATGGGGTTAAATCTAGAATAAGGTGGGTTGGGAAGTGTAATGTCCCAGATCTGGGTGCCACTCAATTGGTGCCCTGAACCCGGTTTTCCACGTGACCTCAAGCGCATTTCCCCAAATGACAAAGGCTACCGACTAGCAGTTAGAGCCCATGTCTGATAGTGGGGAAACAATGCCCTCATTTGTCAAAGTGTAGTGCAGCGGAATAAAAAAACATACAACAACAGAGGAAGCATTAAACCATGAACATTTAAAATAAACAATTGCAATAAAACAACCAATAGTCATATATATATAACGATGATGAAACATGCCTCATGTTCTAAGAAAACAGCCAGAACATGTTACAAAGCAGTGCAATACGATACAGAGTACAACAAAACAAAACAAAACAGCCGGTAGCATCACGAGCCTAAGCCCGGTCCCATGATCCCCTACTCCTCAGCAGCAATCAAGTACCTGTATAAGGGCCCCTTCCCTTATCTACACTTATAGAAACATAATCTGTTTGGGCCAAAAATTATCACCCAAACAGGGTGTGAGAAATAAATCCCAATAGGCACCCACCAAAGGCACATACCCAACTGCGTGAAATCATGCAACAATAGTGTGCAGTAGTAAAATGAAATAAAGTAAGCAGTACTGAAAAGTAAATAACTTTACCAATTATATTTTCATTTTAATATCCATTTAATCATTTAATTTAAAATATCACCACAATGTATATTCTAAATAAACAGCCAATGTCCTCAGACACATAAACCCCTACCTTCAGGTAAAGAGAATCCTGACACAATAATCTGCCCATAGGCATGCATATATTTCCCACGGGTGTAAGAAGTGTGGCCCATAGGCACAGAATCAACTGCCCATAGGCACAGAAGATGTTGACCTCAAACTAAATAGTACAGTGCCCACAAGCTAATAACAACACTTCCCTTAGGCTAAACAGGTAACTGGGCCATGCCCAAGATGTAAACAAGTAGTACACAAGAAATTCTACTCAAGGAAATTCTACAATCATTACATTAAAGTCTTACCCTCGGGTATCCTGTCCAGATGGCTAAACAGAGGAACGCACCCCCTGGGTGGTCCTAGATCCAAGCACCGATCCCAAACAGTAGTTTATTATCACAATTAATTACCTATTCAATTATAGTTATTTAAAATATCCTTGGCCTCAGCCACACGACACCCCAACAGGGGTTCGTGGCTCCACAGTACACAAAAAACGCACACCATTTGGAATATAAACACCAAACCACCTACCTTAAACGCCCCGGATCAGTATACTCGAATGACGTTCCATGAATTTTCCAAGAACGAGGTAGATATGATGTGAATGAAAACTCATTTAAACACAAATGACATCCAATAGAGGAATAATTGGAAAGAACTACACAAGGATGTGGGAGGGCTTACCCTTGCGGTTCCAACGAGATCGATGGAGGCAAAATTGGATTCCCGGTCCTCGATCGACGGATCCATTAAGATTCGGTCTTCCCCTCCCTAGCTCCCGTCCGATTCTAAGACGTCCCTGTGAACAGGGTTGGATACTGCCCATTTTATGTGGAAAAAAATTACACAATGTGTACTTTTGAGTAGACGACGTGTACTTCCATCATTTAACTGTTCCTATGGAGGCATAGCTAATGTGTTCACCCGTCGACATGATTACACGGAGTGTATCCCCAAATACACAGCGTGTACTTTCACCGAGCAGGCGGTTGCTTCCACCGCCTTACTGTTTCGCATGCCGACTGACTACACGACATGTAAAGGACTACTACACGTCATGTAGTCAGTTTTTACACCATTCGTCGCCGACACGGCTACACACCCTATGTACTCATCCCACATGGCCAAAAGTACACGACGTGTGGAAAATTACACAGCGTGTACTTCCAAAATTTGGGATTTTCTCCCATATCCTTATTTTCTCAAAAACATGTAAGGGAAATATAAAAGGAGAAACTCGTACCTCAAAAATAAGAACTCTGTTCTTACAAACTTCCCCCCTTAAAGAAATTCGTCCCTAAAATTACCTTCCAAGGGTGGTGAAGATAAATCTCAGAATAGCTCTGTCCACTGAGCACGTACGCCGGTCTCCCGCTCCCAGGTTTTGTCCTGCACTCGGCCATGCTGCAATAGCACTCGTACGAGAGGAACTGACCTTCCTCAGAGAACCTTTATGTTTCTATCGATGATACGAATTGGATGCTTCTCAAAGGACGCATCAACCTAAAGCTCATCCTCTTTGAGCTGAAAGATGTGAGATGGTTCTAAATGATAGCGGCACAACTGAGATACATGGAAGACGTCGTGCATGGCCTGGTACCTCTGTGTTAACTGTAACCGGTAGGAAACCGGCCCGACTCTCTCCAGAAACTCAAATGGCCCCACATATCTCGGTGAATGTTTACCATGTATCTTGATCCACGTGAGTCCCAGCCTCGTCGAAACACATAAGAAAACCCGATCCCCAACCACAAACTCCAAATGTCATCTGCGGTGATCAACATAAGTCTTCTGATGAGACTGCGCAGTATCCATTCGCTTCATAATCAACTGGACCTACTCAGATGTCTCCTACACGAGAAGTGGTCCCAGAAAATCTGCCTCACCTGTCTCTAACCAGCACAAAGGTGATCGGCATTTCCTACTATATAAATCCTCGTAAGGTTCCATATTGATATATTCCTGAAATCTATTATTTTAAAAAAACTCAACTAGGGGTATATACTTCTCCCAAGATCCCCCAAAGTCTAGGATGCATGCACACAACATGTCCTTAGGAACCTGTATCGTACGCTCTGACTGACCATCAGTCTGAGGGTGGTATGCTGTGCTCAGAAGCACCTGTGTACGCAGTTCCATCTGAAAACCCTGCCAAAAAACGAGAATTAAAACGGGCGTCCCTTTCTGAAATGATAGAACGAGGAACCCCATGGAGACGTATGACCTCTCGGATATATAACATCTCGAGCTCATCAACACCGAAGGTCCACTTGATCGGAAAAAAGTGAGCTACCTTTGTGAGTCTGTCCACAACAACCCACATGACATTATTTCCTCTAGGTGACCTTGGAAACCCAGTCAAGAAATCCAATGCAATATCATCCCATTTCCACTATGGGATGGGTAACTACTGTAACAGTCCGACTGGCCTCTAATGCTCTGCCTTCACATGCTGACAGGTGGAACATCTCGTACGAAAACCAACTACATCTCCCTTCATACCTGGTCACTAGAACTGACATCTCATGTCTCGGTACATCTTGGTATCCTTAGGATGAACTACCCAAGCTGAAGCATGAAAATCCCGCATCAGCTCCTCGCGTATATCCCTTGGAACCCATACTCGTCCATGGAAACACATAATTTCATCATCACCTATCATCCAACCAGGAGGAGGGTCCTCAATTGCCACCGACTCTCGTAGAACTAGGACTTATTAGTCAGATAGATTTCTCATCCTCACTCTATCCAGGAGGGTAGAAGTCACATCTAAATATGAAAGATAAGTTTTTCCATGACTATCTTTCACCTCCAAATACATCTCAGAGAACAATGCCATCATCTACCACTCACCACTGGCCTCCTGTACCGCCTGTATCTGAGTCCTCCTGCTCAGTGCATTAGCTATGGAAATAACTTTACCAGGTGTATAGGCAAGCTCAAAATCAAAGTACTGTAGGTACTCGACCCACCTTAGCTATCTCAAATTCATGTCACGCTGGCTAAAGATAAACTTGAGACTTTTTTGGTTGGTGAAAACCACAAAATTCTCTCCCATAAGATAATGTCTCCAACAACGCAATGCATGAACAACTTCAGCCAAGTCAAAATCATGCGTCGGGTAGTTACTCTCATGTGGCCTCAACCACCGAGACTCGTACGCAACAACTCGATCACCCTGCATCAACACTACTCCCAGCCCAATTCCTGATGCATCACAGTAAACTATATAGCTCTTTCCTTGCTCTGGGAGTATCAGGATTGGTGCTGATTTCAAACTTCCTTTCAGACCCTGAAAGGTTGTCTCCCAAGATTTGGACCAAAAGAACATCACACCCTTCTTAGTTAAACCTTTCAACGGTGCTTCTATGCGAGAGAAGTCATGTATGAAGCGTATGTAGTAACCAGACAGCCCCACAAATCTCCGTATCTCAAACACGTTCTTCGGCTTCTCCCATGAAACTACTGCTCTCACCATCTCTGGGTCTACTGCAAGTCCTGCCTCTAAGATGATATAACTCAGGATGTGAATCTGGTCCATCCAAAAGTGGCACTCTGATAAATTATCATATAGCCGATGTTCTCTCAGTGTACTCAATATGATCCCAAGATGTTTGGAATGGCCATTTTGAGTGTGGAAGTACACCAAGATGTTATCCAAAAATTCTACCACAAAAGAGTTTATATAAGGATGGAAAACATTATTCATCATAGCCTTGAAAACTGCGGGCACGTTCGTGAGTCCGAACGGCATAACCAAGTACTCATACAGAACATATCTGCTCCAAAAAGCTATGATCGGTAAATCCTATGGTATCACACATAATTCATGATACCCTAATCTCAAGTCAATCTTTGAGAACTCTCGTGCTCCACGAAGTTGATCAAAAAGAACATCAATCCTCGGAAAAGGTTATCGGTTCTTAACCATCAACTGGTTCAGCTTCCGATAATCCCTGCAGAGTCTGAGGGTACTGTCTTCCTTCTTCGCAAAGAGAACCAGTGAACCCCAAGGAGAAGTATTGGGTCGGATAAACCCCTTTTCCTATAACTCTTCTAACTGCCTCTTGAGCTCATGCAACTCTTGTGTAGCCATTATGTAAGGAGGAATAGATACATGTGCTACTCCTGGAACAAGTTCAATAAAGAAATCCACCGCACGCTCTAGAGGTAGACCTAAAATGTCTTCCAGGAAGACATCCCTGAAATGATCAACCACTGGAGGTAAATCCTTCTGACAAGTCCCCTAATCATCCAGGTATAAGTTAGAAATCCGGGTTGTGACTCCACCTCGCCTATGATGCTCTGGTCCAGCTCAACTCACCTGAACATACCACTCAACCTTGTATAAAAACTCTTCGCCCTCTGGTGACGTGAAACTCACCATACGACGATAGCATTATACAAAGGCTCGAAAGGGAACCAACCAGTCCATCCTAAGAATGACATCATAACTCGTCATCTGCAAGACATAGAAGTCCCATAGAATGTGACACCCACCAACCTCATGGGGGAACTCCTGAACCGATGCACATATTCCGTTATAGTTCCCAACGGAGTGTCTAGCATCATAATATCAGAATAAGTATAAACACAGAGCCCAAGGATCTCCACAACGGGCACATATATGAAACTATGTGTAGCACCTGTATCGAAAAGTACTGAAGATAAGACAGAAGCTACAAGAATAGTACCTATGATTGTATAAGTTCCTGGATCCTGCTCGTGCTGGGTTTGTTTTACTTCATATGTTTGCCCAGTGCCACGACCCTGCGACATAGCATGGCTACCTGGAGTTGTCCCACCCTGCTGCCTCTAAGATCCTGGTGTCTGGCTGCCACAGCCACGACCACCATCTCTGCCTGCATTCCCTGAATTATTCAAGTTTCCCGACTGGTAAGAAGCCACTGGTCCTGCTCTCGCATGTGGAGTCTACACAGAACCCATGTCACTAGCCACTGGTGGAAACAAACAAGAAAAGAGATGCAGATGACCCATCATTCAGCAAGCTCGACACTCCACTGTGTTTCGTGGACACAACGGTCTCTTGTGCCCCTATATACCACATTGGTAGCACCTGGCCTAACCACAAGAAACATCTTTCTGGATGGTACTGTCACCCTGAGATAATTCCATCTATCTCTTCCTCTTACTAGTAGAAATAGTACCCGAAACTGGTGCTGAACTTCCATGGCCCATACCACTAGCATCCCACAGGTTCCTCTCTGTAATCAACGCCTGATTTACAATAGCATGTACTGAAGGAAACCTAAAAACCTTCACCAGAACTATGAGGTCATATCAGAGACCATCCTCAAATCGCCAGGCCCTCTACATCTCATCACCCACCAGAATGGGTGAAAAACACTGAAGCTCAGTGAAACGAGCAGAATAATCCATCACCGACATAGCGCCCTGCTGCAGATTCATGAACTCTCGAGCTCTATCTTCCCTCAGCGTCTCTAGGATGAAGATGTCATAGAATACCGCCTAAATATCTTCCCACACCATGTATCTGTGATGCTCTGTCTGGGTAGTATCATCCAACCACTTCATGGCGGAATCACACAACATATATGTCGAGATCTTGACCCTCCACCCTAGAGGCGTCTCAAGATGCTCGAAAATAGTTTACATATATTCTATCTAAGACTCTGCAGCATGTGGTCCTCCATCCCCTGAAAACATTGGTTGATGCTGCTGATAGAATATATGAGTTAGCTCAACCATAGATGTGGCAGCCTGTGGTGCTCCCTGAACGGTCTGCATGAACCACATAAAGCCTTCATGGAACTGCGCATTCGTGCCTGTGTCCAGTATATCGGTTGCCTACACATTTGGCTATGCTGGTGGATCCACTGGTAGCCCATGGACTACAATATCTGAAGTATAGTTGTTTCCTCTCTCCTGGAGAACAACGTGTGGTCGTCTTGTAGGTGTGACTCTACGAGGTCAAACACACACCTAAGATCCACATTATCAAAGACTGGAAATGAAGGGACCAAACAGGGAATATGAGAAAGAAGGCATTTCATGATTTGAAAAACAAGACTACACGATGTATATACTGACTACATGGCGCGTACCTGACTTCTCTTCCCCTGCCCGGGTCCTTCTACACGGCTTAGCCACATGGCTCCCGTTGAACAATACTACATGGCGTGTATAATATTTACATGGTGTGTACGGTGAAATTTCCAAATGCCCGTGTCATTTGTGACACGGCCGACTACTCGGCTTGACACTACACAACGTGTTACACCCGCATACGGTGTGTACACCACCCTATTTCCCTATCCACTTGGATAACACCACACGGACTATTCTCGGACAAGACTACACGGCGTGTCCCATAGGTACACGGTGTGTACTAGATGAGCTTCATCGACCCGTGTTGTTAGTTAGACAGCCGAACACACATATCACACTACATGGCGTGTTTTATACACATACAACAGGTACACGAAGGGATTACACTGGCCCGTGTTGATGGTTACATGGCTGGGTCCCCATGTCAGACTACAGTGCGTGTTCCATAGTAGACATGACATGTATGTCTTAGGGTTTCCTCCGTCCGTGTTGTTTGTTACATGGGCAGACTCTGGGTCAACACTACACGGTGTGCACTTCATCTACATTGAATGCTCACCCCAAGCTCTTCCCTTCCCCGTGTCACCCCCCACATTGTTTGTGACACGGGAAGATACTACACGGTTTGTACTCAAGGCACACAGCGTGTACTCAAGGTACACGGCGTGTACTCAAAAAGATTATTTTTTTTCTGCCTGAATAGAAGACCATACACAGCATGTTCAAAGAACTACAGAGAGTGAATATGAGGTTTTTCCGAACTGTATTCCTCATAAACATTCCTGGAACCCTGAAAATACTGAAAAACAATACCTATGTGTCAAATTTTGATCGGTGGGGGCCCATACTCCCCACGAATCAATGTTTGACATCTTATACGTGTTATAACAAAATAAACATCTAATGATCCACCAAATTCTAGTCAATGAGGGCCCATAATCCCACACGAAATCATTGCCTCTAGGTGACCATGGCAACCCAGTCACAAAATCCATCACGACATCATCCCATTTCTACTCCGGGATGGGTAAATACTGTAACAGTCCGACTGGCCTCTGATGCATTGCCTTCACCTGCTGAGAGGTGGAACATCTTGTAACAAAACAATCTACATCTCTCTTAATACCCGGCCCCCAGTACTAACGTCTCATGTATCGGTACATATTGGCAACCCCAAGATGAACTGCCCAAGCTGAAGCATGAAAATCCTGCATTATCTCCTCACGTATATACCCTGGAACCCATACTCGTTCATGGAAACATAGAATTTCATCATCGCATATCGTCCAACCAGGTGGAGGGTCCTCAATTTCCACCAACACTCATAGAACAAGGCCTTATGAATCAGATAGTTGTCTCATCCTCACTCTACCCAGGAGGGTAGAAGTCACACCTAAAGATGAAAGATAAGTTTTCCGCTGACTGTCTTGCACCTCCAAATACATCTAAGAGAACAAATCCATCAACTGCCACTCACCACTGGCCTCCTGTACCGCCTGTATCTGAGTCCTTCTGCTCAGTGCATCAGCTACGGCATTACCTTTACTAGGTGTATAGGCAAGATCGAAATCGAAGGACTGTAGGTACTCGACCCACCTTAGCTGTCTCAGATTCATGTCACACTGGGTAAAGATATACTTGATACACATGTGGTATGTGAAAACCACAAAATTCTCTTCCAACAGATAATGTCTCCAAAATCGCAACGCATGAACAACTGCAGCCAACTCAAGATCATGCATCGGGTAATTCCTCTCATGTGTACTCAACTGCCGAGACCCGTACACAACAACTCGATCACCCTGCATCAACACTGCTGCCAGCCCAATACCTGATGCATCATAGTAAACTGTATAGCTCTTTCCCTGCTCTGGGAGTATCAGGATTGGTGTTGATGTCAAGATTCCTTTCAGATCCTGAAAGATTGTCTCCCAAGATTCCGGCCAAAATAACTTCACACCCTTCTTAGTCATACCAGTCAACGACGCTGCTAAGAAGGAGAAGTCCTGTATGAAGTGGCTGTAGTAACCATACAACTCCAAGAAACTCCGTATCTCAAAAACTTTCTTAGTCTTCTCCCAAGAAACTACTTCTCTCACCGTCTCTAGGTCTACTGCAACTCCTTCCTATTATATGATATGACCCATGAAGTGAATCAGGTCCATCCAAAAGTGGCAATTTGATAACATAGAATATAGCTGATGCTCTCTTAGTGTACCCAATATGATCCCAATATGGGTGGAATGGTCATGTCGAGTGTAAGAGTTCACCAATATTTCATCCACGAATACTACCACGAAAGAGTTTAGATAAGGAAGGAACACACGATTCATCAGACCCATGAAAACGGCTAGCGCGTTGGTGAGTCCGAACGACATAACCAAGTACTCATACAGACCATATCTACTCCAATAAGCTGTGAGAGGTAAATCTGATGGTCTCACGCACAGCTGATGATACCCTGATCTCAGGTCAATCTTCGAGAAATCTCGTGCTCTAGGAAGTTGATCAAAAAGTTCATCAATCCTCAGCAAAGGATATCTATTCTTAACCGTTAACTGGTTCAGCTTCCGATAATCCACACAGAGTCTGAGGGTACCGTCTTCCTTCTTCGCAAAGAGGACCGTAGAACCCCATAGAGAAGTACTAGGTCGGATAAACCCCATTTCCTGTAACTCCTCTAACTACCTCTTGAGCTCCTTCAACTCTGGTGTTTCCATCCAATAAAGAAGAATGGATAACGGTGCTACTCCTGGCACAATCTCAATAGAGAAATCCACCTCGTTCTCTAGAGGTAGACCTGAAATGTCATTCCAGAAGACATCCCTAAAATGATCAACCACTGGAGGGAAATCCGTCTAACAAGTCCCTGATCATCTAGGTATAAGCTAGAAATCTGGGCTGTGACTCCACCTCGCCTATGATGCTCTGGTCCAGCTCGACTCGACTGAACATACCACTCTCCCTTTTATATAAACTCTTCAATTTCTGGTGACGTGAAACTCACCCTGAAATGATAGTAGTCAACAATGGCTCGAAATGGAACCAACCAGTCCATCCTGATAATGACATCATAACTCATCATCTCCAAGACATAGAGGTCCCATAGAAAGTGACACCTTCAAACCTCAAGGGGGCACTCCTTGAACTGACGCACATATGTCGTTCTAGTTCCCAACGGAGTGTCTAGAATCATAATATCATAAAAAGTAGAAACCCAGAGCCCAAGGATCTCCACAACAAGCACAGATATGAAACTATTTGTAGCACATGTATCGAAAAGTACTGAAGATAAGACAGAAGATACTATAATAGTACATATGACTGTAGAAGGTCCAGGATCTAGCTCCTTCTGGGTTTGTTTCACTACATATGCCTGCCCAGTGCCACAGCCCTAAAACACAACCTGGCTACCCTGAGCTGTCCCGCCCTGCTGCCTCTGAGATCCTGTTGTCTGGCTGCCACGGGCACGCCCACCATCTCTTCCTGCATGCCCTGACGTATTCCAGTTTCCTGACTAGTAAGTAGCCACTGGTCCTGCTCCCGCATGCAGAGTCTGCACAGAACCCCTCTCACTAGCCACTAGTGGAATCATCCTGCAAAAGTGATGCAGATGACCCATCTTGCTGCAAGCTCGACACTCCACTAGGTCTCGTGGACACTGTAGTCAATTGTGCCCCTCTCTAACACATTGGTTGCTCCTGGCCTGACCACATGAAACATCCTTCTGACTAGTACTGCCACCCTGAGAGAAGTCCATATGTATCCTCCACTTTCCAGTAGAAATAGTACTAGAAACTGGTGATGAACTTCATAGGCCCGCACCACTAGCTTCCCTCAGGTTCCTCTATGTAATCAGCACCTGATTTATAATAGCTGTTAGTAAAGTCAACCTGAAGAGATTCAACAGGGATAATATGTCATATCGGAGACCATCCTCAAATCGCATGGCCCTCAACATCTCATCACCCACCAGAACAGGTGAAAAACGCTGAAGCTCAGTGAAACGAGCAGAATAATCCATCACCGACATAGCGCCCTGATGTATACTTAAGAACTCTCGATCTATATCTTCCCTCAGCGTCTCTGGGATGAAGAAGTCATATAATACCACCTGAAAATATTCCTACACCATTTCCTTGTGATGCTCTATCTAGGTGGTAACATCCCACCACCTCTTGGCGGAATGACGCAACATATATGTCACGAGCTTGACCCTCCACCCTGGAGGCGTCTCAAGATGCTCGAAAATAGTCTGCATCGATCCTAGCCAAGACTCCTCAACCTGTGGTCCTCCATCACCTGAAAACATAGGTGGATACTACTACTGGAAGATACAAGTCAGCACAGCCATAGATGTGGCAGCCTGCAGTGCTCCCTGAAAGGTCTGCATGAACCGCATAAAGCCTTCACGGAACTGCTCATCTGCGCCTGTATCCGGTATAACGGCTCATGCCGTATTTGGCTCTACTGGTGGATCCACTGGTAGCCCATGGCCTACCATCTATGAAGTATAGTCATTTACTCTCTCCTAACGAACAATGCGCGATCATCTAGGAGGCATGACTATACGAGGTCAAACACACACCATAGTTTCACATTATCAAAGACTGGAAACGAAGGGACCAAAAAGTGAATAGGAGAAAGAAGGCATTTCAGGATTTGAAAAAAAGAGTACACGGTGTGTATTCTGACTTCACCGCGTGTACCTGACTTCTCTTCCCCTTCCCAGGTCCATCTACATGGCTTTGCCACACCTCTCTCGTTGAACGAAACTACACATCTTGTATAATATCTACACGACGTTAATGGTGAAATTTCCAACTTCCTGTGTCATTTGTGACATGGACGACTACTCGTCTTGACACTACATAGCGTGTTACACCCGCATACGGTGTGTACACCATCCTGTTTCCCTAGCCACATGGCTAACACCACACGGTCTGTACTCAGACAAGACTATACGATGTGTCCCATAGGTACACGACGTGTACTAGACGAGCTTCATCGAACCGTGTTGTTAGTCACACGACCAGACACACGGCTCACACAACATGGAATGTTCTATACACACACTCCATGTACAATATGGGATTACACCGACCCGTGTTGATGGTTACACTGTTGGGGCCCCAGTTTAGACTACAGGGGGTGTTCCATAGTGGACACGATGTGTATGTCTTATGGTTTCCTCTGTCTGTGTTGTTTGTTACACGGGAGGACTCTGGGTCAACTCTACACGGCATGTAATTCATCAACACGACATGTTCACCCCAAGCTCTTCCCTTCCCCATGTCACCACCCACATGGTTTGTGACACGGGAAGAGACTACACGACATGTACTCAGGGTACGCAGCGTGTACTCAGAAAGTATATTTTTAATTTTTTCCTGAACAGAAGACCATACAAAGCACATTCAATGAACTACACAATGTGTATATGAGGTTATTCTAGATAGTATGCCTCGTAAACTTCCCTGGAACCTAGAAAATATAAAAAAACAGCACCTAAGTGTCAAATTCTGACCTGTGGGGGCCCATACTCCCCACGAATCAATGTTTGTCATCTTATCTATGTTATAACAAAATAAACAGCTAATTATCCACCACATTCCGGTCAATGAGGGCCCATACTCCCCAAAAACCAATGTTTGTCGTCTATTCTATCTGTCCACTTATACAAAAATACCCTATCACATAGTAGGTGTTTATCAAGCAGCTATCAAAACAACATTCTTTTCTAGCACAACAGTTATCCCAACAACATAAGATTCTAATGTACCTACATGGCATGGAAACTATGCATGACATGTGATTTCTAGCATGTTCCTAAATGATGCATGAGACGGCATACCCTCATCTCACCGGGTTGTAACAAAATAGAACCCATGTACAAAATATAAAATGCACAATCACAAGTGTGTCACCCAATAGTGAAATCAAATCAACTCTAAAATTTTCAAAATCAAATGAATTGAAAATACGATGTAGAGTGGATTTTCCCTGTACACGGGTTATCTACGCCCATGAAAAAATTAATACCAACTACCTTTTTCATCCTATCCCTGAGTAAGGTTCCAAATAGTAAGTCAAAGAAAAGAACCCCTTTGATACCACTTTGTAACATCCCGGATCTGGGTGCCACTCAACGGGTGCCCCAGACCCGGTTCGCCACGTGACCTCAAGCACATTCCCCCAAATGCCAGAGGCTACTTTCTAGTAACGAGGGCCCAGGTCTGATAGTGGGACATCTATGCCCTCATTTTTCAAAGTGTAGCGAAACGGAATAAAAAAACATACAACAACAGCGGAAGCATTAATCCATTCACATTTAAAATAAAAAACTACAATAAAATAACCAACAGTCATATATATATAAAGATGATGCAACATGTCTCAATTTCTAAGAAAATAGCCATAACATGTTACAAATCATTGCAATTAGTTATTGAATACAGAAAAACAAAACAAAATAGTCGGTAGCATCGCGAGCCTAAGCTCGGTCCCGTGCTCCCCTACTCATTAGCAACAATCAAGTACCTATATGAGGGCCCTTTCCCTTGTCTACACCTAAAAAAACATAATCTGTTTGGGACAAAAAGCATGACCCAAATAGGATGTGAGGAATAAATCCTAGTAGGCACCCACCAATGGCATGTGCCCAACTGTGTGAAATCACGCAACAATAGTGTGCAGTAGTAAAATGCAATAAAGTAAGCAGTACAAAAAAGTAAGTAACATAACCAGTTATATTGTCATTTTAATACCCATTTAATCATTTAATTTAAAATATCACCACAGTCCGTATTCTAAGTAAACAGTCAATGTCCTCAAACACGTAAACCCCTACCCTCAGGTAAATAGAATCCAAACACCGGAATCTACCCACAGGCATGCGGATATTTCCCACGGGCATATGAAGTGTCACCCACAGGCACAAAATCGACTGCCCACAGGCATGAAAGAAGGTTCCCATATGCTAAATAGTACAGTGCCCAAAGGCTAATCACAACAATGCCCTCTGGCTAAACAAGTAACCGGGCCATGCCCAAGATGTAATCATGCAGTACACAAGCAATTCCACTCATATCAATTCTAAAATCATTACATTAAAGGCTTACACTTGGGTATCCTGGCCAAATGGCTAAATAGAGGAACACACCCCCAGGGTGGTCCTGGATCCATGCAACGATCCCAAACATCAGTTTATTATCACAATTAATTTAATATTCAATTATAGATATTTAAAATAGGCATGGACTTAGGAAAAAGACACCCCAACATGGGTTCGTGGAACAAGGATACACAAAAACACACAACAGTTGGAATATAAACACCAAGACACGTTCCTTAAACACCCCTGATCAGCATACTCAAACGACGTTCCATGAATCACCCTAGAACGAGGAAGATATGAGGTGAATGAAAACTCCCCTAAACGCAAATAACCTCACTTAGAGGTAAAATTGGTAAGAACTACGTAAGGTGGTGGGTGGGCTTACTCGTGCGGTTCCAACGAGATCAACAGAGGCGAAATCAGATTCCCAGTCCGTGATCGACAGATCCTCAAAGAATCGGATGTCCCCTACTAATCTCCCATCCGGTTCTATGCCTTCCCTGTGTACAGGGTTGTCTACTACCCATTTAAGAGAAGAAAACAAAGTACACGGCATGTACTTTTGAGTAGACGACATGTACTTACTTTATTGAACTGTTCCTCTGGCGACACCGCCAAACTGTTCACTCGTCGACATGAGTACACAACCTGTATCCATGACTACACGGCGTGTACTGTCACCCAGCTGGCGACTGCATCCACATCCTTACTGTTTCTCCTGCTGACTGACTACACAGCATGTAAAGGACCACTACACGTCGTGTAGTCAGTTTTTACACCCTTCGTCACCAACACAGCTACACACCCTAGGTACTCATCCCACACTCCCTAAATTACACGACGTGTGGAAATGTACACAGCGTGTACTTCCAAAATTTGGTATTTTTCCCCATTTCCTTATTTTATCAAAAAACACATAAGGTAAAGAAAAAAAGAGAAACTCGTACCTAAAAAATAAGAACTGGGTTCTTACCGGAAGACTAGATTTGGTGTTATCGTACACTTTTATGTTACTGTTGAGTGGGGGAGGATGAGAGTTGTTATGAAAAAAATAGTCCCATCTAGAAAAATTAATAACACCATCTATGTGGTTGTAATTTAAGAGTTTTATATTATCATAATAAGAGTTACTTATGATCTCTTAATTTTCTTCTTTTATATGGATATCAGAAAATTAATGTGGAGTTTTTGAAGTTCGATAATTATAAGAAACATAATACAATATTTTTATACATTGAATGAAAATGAATAAAATATAAAACAATTTAATAAGTACTGATACTAGATAAGATATTATAGTATTGGGAGAGTGATGTATTATATGAAGTAAAACTATTGGTTTCAGTATTTTATAAGATTGTGTATGATTAAGAAGGAAAATTCTAGCGAGAAATTTCTTTTCTCTGTCTATTTTTCTTGATTTTTTAGAGATGAAACATCATAACCATATTCATGTTTCTATTTTTCTGTTCATGTTCCCATAATTATTCATGGTGGTTTAGGATTAAATGAAATTAATATTTTTGTATATATTTTATTAGGATTATAGTGTTGAGATTGAATTTTTTTTAAAATGAGTTTCATTTTCATTCATGGTGACCATTATTTTAAGCCTATTCTATTTACAGGAATGAGATGATTGTTAATTCATTGTCATTGATAATTATCTATATTATATAAAATTGGAAAAGGGTTATTTATATAATTTTAATCATTGATAATTTTTCATCATGAAATTTTTATTGTGATCAATTTATGGGGATTTTACGCTATATTATAGTGAACATGAATAATTGTTAGGTGACTCAACAAACATTATTTTTAGTTAGTAGCACAATTTTAATAATTAAATTCATAAAGATGAAATCATTTTAAATTAGTTTCTGATTGTCAGATTCCCCATAATTCAACGACTATAAACCTATCTCTCATATCTATTTCTTCTTCTCTACCAATAAATCAACAGTTATAGTGTGAAATTTTTATTTTTATTGTTTTTATTAGTTTTTATTTAAAAAAACACTTTATCATGGGTATAAACCCTATATTAATGATGTCAGTATTTTATAGGTGTTATAAAGAAATTAATCTGTTGTGTACTCAAGGAAAAATTGAGTTGTGTCTCCCACTGATCAAATTTACCACTATGGAAAAATTAACCATGATCAATTTGACTATAATGGTGTATTTGTGGATGAAATATATTTTCACTACACAATTTATCGTTTTCTTCAGGGTTAATCGTTAGGGGAATAAATAAAAAGTGGGTGGTGATTAATGCGTAATTGACATTGTTGAAACATAATCACCCTTTTCTGGGTTGGATTGTCCACATGGTTGGTCGGATTTTTCAAAACATATGTCAAGTAGTATGTAAAACCAAATTTTTTTCAAACATTATTGTAATTATATAACTGTCTCATCCATGAAATCATTTAATTTCCTATCACATTGGTTGTTTACAAGATTTATCTTTTTTTATCTATTTAATAATAAACAAGATAGTTTCAATAGATAATTCCTGAATAAAATGAATATAATATAAAAATTACTATCATAGAAATAAGAACTCATGAAATAAATCAAAATCCTTTGTTATTACTTCATAATTCTAAATAAAGGTTGTTTTGCATGTATTTTCCGGTAGGTTTTCTAAAAAATAAACAAAAATTCATACTCCTTGATATGATACTCAATAAAACATCTTGAAATCAATACACATTATATTAAATCATTTTCAGAGTAAATATGCATCAAATACACCCAGATATATTGATTCATAGTGTATTTTGGTAATTAGTAACACAATAAAATAATGTGAAATATTACAAAGATATTTTATTTCCATATTCATATTCTTCTAAAAATTATCACATAACTCCAATAATTTCATGCTAAAACATATGGATATATATAAGAGAATAATTTACTAATATGTTCTAGTAATAGGATAATACAGTGTTATCATGGGATGCGATATCATAAAATTCAAACATAATAGAATGGAGATATGAGGGAAATGCATATAAACCCATCATATATAATCATGGTATAAGAGAAAAAATATATTTTGGGTTATAAAATATAGCACAGAAAATAAGGCATGATATTATAAACATAGGAAAAGGTTCCCTAATAAGACTTTATAACATAGTGGAAAATGATATCAATACTTAACTCAAACATAACATATTCATCATGACTAATGTATCATGTCCATGTATAATTATCTCCCGATATATACAGAATAAAAAATTATATTAGGGGAATAAAAAATTATAGGTCATTATATAACATCAAAATATATCATTCAAATTTAGTTTGAATGTAAAATAATAATAACAAATAATAGTCTTGATATAAATTCTTGAGGAGAAATTAGTGAAAAACTAGTTCCATATATATTTTTTTATCAATATGTCATGTAATAAACCAAAAAGGTATTAAGATATTTTGAAGGGTCATTATCAAACAACGGTCATTAAAATTGATTTTTATGTGAAAAATATTATAATACGTTAATAAAAACCCAAAAAACTAAAACATTTATATCGAAATGGTTGGAAAATTTTAAAAATGATATCTTTAACGTATAATATTATATATTTGTCCCAAAAATTTTTATAAAAAATCATTTTTTTCGTCAAAATTTTTCAGTTTATTTGAAAATAATTTGAACTAAATAAAATATTAATGAACACATCATGGAAATAACGAAAAAATATATTTTTCCCTCAACCAGGTTTAATGTAAAGAAAATATTGAAAATAAGTTTAGAGAGATATGTATATCCTATGAAAATAAAATGATAAAATTGTAATATTCATAAATTTATGATATATAAAAACCTATATTGAGAAAAAAATTAATATTGGACAGAGTAATAGAGAGACAGAGCGAGGGATTTTGGGATTTATTAGGAACAAAACCCCATGTATGAAAATGAGTGGGAAATATAATTTTACAAAATCACCAAATTGCATGATATATCCACCACCATAATAAATATTTAGTTTTACATTGTTATCTAGTTTTTCAAAAAAATAGTTCATATTTATTTTATCATTATAATTTATTTATTACCATTTCATGTTAAATTATTATCTTTATATTTTTCAAATCTCTTTATTTGGTGTAGTTATGTAAAAATATATATAGAACATAAATATTTATGTAGTGATCAAAATAATATATCCAATGGTTATATAGGATGTATAGTATTATTTTTATATGTTTCATATCATTTTAAAAGTTATGTATCAAAAAAATTACTATAAAGTTACAAATTGTTAGAATTTTAACTGGTAATCTTGTTTTTTATGGATAAAAATGATGACATTTGTTTGAATTTAATGTCATTATTATAAAAACTATTATATAAGAATAGAAACAAATTATAATATTTATTTATTATAATGTCATTTGGAATCATGAAAAAAATTTAATATCAATGAAATGAATACTTAGAAAATGAAATCTTTGTTCTCACTTAGGTAATGTTAACTGCAATAGAAGAAAAACTATTTTTTGGTAAATTTGAAAAGGAATATGTTAACTGATAAATATTAGGGAGTAATAAAAATATAAATTTATAATTAAAAAAATTAATGTTATTCTGCACTGGTTAAATGATTTCATCCATGTATTTCATAAATTCATTTTACATCATTTTAAATTAATTCGAATTAAATATTATTATAATTCGAACCTTTGAAAATAAAGGTTTTTTATCATTAGAGATCTGAAATATAATTATGTTTTTATATATTATATCATCAAAATAACACATAAAAATCTCCAAACAATAATTCCTTATACTCATAATTTTGTATATAATTCTTATTGGATGTTAAAAACAATTGAAAATGATACATTAAATTCTTAATAATGGAACATTTATCAACCATTTAGAAATGATTGATCATATGAGAAATTTCTACTTAAAAGGATTGATAAATTAATTTTTTACCATAAATCTTTATATAGGGACATATAACAAAAAATGATTTAATTTATTCCATGGAAGAAGAGTACGTATACTTGATACAATAATAATGATCCACAGATCATAACATATGAATGTAACAAAGAAATGTTTTATAAAAAATTTGTTATAATACAAATAATATGAATTCATATCATTAAATAATATTATAACCATAAATTGTTATGAAAATAATATATTCAACATAATAATAATGTCAATGAATCATATTATAAATGTAAAATAAATTTTCGTATATAATTTTGTAAATTTGACAACAGTTTCTAGAAATAAAATAATTATATTATAAGATATAGTCCTTTAAATAATTTATTGAATGGATATATAGGAACCTAACCATTATGTAATTATAACCCATAAATAATTAACATATGAAATGAAGAAATAGTCATATAAAAAAATCACATGGAATAATAATTTGTTTTATAAATTTCAAATGGTATTATATAACATGATGTTTAGAATTACATTAGTTCATACCAAAAATTATATCTAAAAAAACATTTATATCATAATATTATTTTGATGGTGGTCATGGAAAGTTTTAATAAGAGATGGATATATTTAGGGATAGATATAAGAATGTATTAGATACCATTAAATGATAATTCATAAAATAGTTTTATCATTATTATGAAGAGAAAAAAGTATGAGTAATGATAGAAATCTTTACAATTAAACTGGGAAGATGATATTTTTTAGAAAATATATTTTTAATTCTATAATAATGGGTCTTTGAAATTAAATAATTTTAGAATTCTTAAATAGGGGATAGAAGATTAAAAATTTATAAAAGGAAAATGAAAATCATATTGTTCATTTTTATTTATTTCAAAAGAATGACCCACATCAATGGAAAGATTATAAAAAATATTTCGAATATAAATAAGGAGAAAAATAAATAAAATGGAATATTAATTATATTTTAATCTGAATATAATGTGAAAAAAATTTCTTTAATGAAATAATATACACTTGGTGGAAATCATCCATTACAAAGAATATGAATTTTTATTGAAAAAATTATATTTTTACGATGACAAAGTTTCATAAAAAATGAAAATTATTATATAAAAACATAGAATATAAAGGAAAAAACGAGGATATACTATATGATACAAATAAATAATTGTATAAGTCAATATTGTACGACTATAGTTAACATGGAATGAATAAGACTCAAGGACATGATTTGACTTATGAAACCCCATTTCTGTGGATTCTAGAGTTCTGTGATGTATAATAACGTCCTATATAATAATTATAACCATAATAATAACATAAATTAGAAATATTTGGATATCATGTACCATTTAAACATTCATCTATAATTATTTATTATAATCTTATTTACTATTTTTTGTTTATTTTCATTTTTATATGTTTTATTTCTTTCACATATTTTTTCTATTGAGGATGTTTTTTCTCATTTAAATATACCAATTTTATTACTATACATAATTAAAAATATTTTAATTATTATTTATCTAATGATTTAGGTAGTTTAATTTTCAAATGATATATGGTGTGAGTGTAGTTTGTGAAAATGGAATTAATGATCAACTTTTTTGGAGTAATTTGTTCATAAAAATTAGTTACATTATATATATCATTCATTTCTTCACAAAACCATATAGGAAACAATTCAAAACATGATTTACTATTTAATATCATATATTACATTTAATTTTGTTTATGATGACTACCCAGAAAAAATTTTATAGATTCTTTCATGTAGCTTGTTAAACCTAAAAAATAAGAAGATATTATTATCCATTGGCGAGTATGACTATATAAATGGTAATTCAGTATTTTTATAAATATTAGAAGTTTATAACGATATTATATTTTTATTGAGGTTATTAATCTAATTAGAGGATATTAGGATGATAATGATAGAGTAGAAATGTGCATGGAGTTAATAATACTAACATGGGTGACTTAATTCAATACATAGAGGGTCTCAAGGAAAAGTAGCATGTAGAAAACATTCTTGTGATCAGGGGATTCCATTCATA
Organism: Viscum album; assembly: GCA_963277665.1. NCBI lineage: Eukaryota > Viridiplantae > Streptophyta > Magnoliopsida > Santalales > Viscaceae > Viscum > Viscum album. Next base: position 1,997,430,901 of record OY728146.1, on the reverse strand, counting down.
AAATATGGTTCTATAATAGGTATAATCAATATAAATTGAGGAGTAATAATATTTAAAAGTGTTTTCTTGGAGTTTTGGAAGATATATCCTTTTATAGATGAAAATGAGATGTTTTTTCCTTGAGAAATTTTTTTATGTTAAAGAAAATTGATGAGATCCCATGTGAGTTGGGTGATTTAAGTAAACAAATATTTGGGAGGTTTTTGGGTGGAAATTTACAACTTAACAACGATATTATTGAATTTCTATGTTTTGGTTTATTTAATAAAACTCAAACCACACTACATTGGAACATTTAACTATATTGTAAATTATTTATTATTTTTACATGAGAATTATATATTTATAAAAATATGAGATGATACTCTTAACAAATTTCAACACGATAAATCAAATTTTTAAATCTAAATATTATAATTAACCTAATATATATATATATATTAATATTAAATTTGATATTAAAATATTTGATATACACACAAAAAAATTTGTAGATGATATTTTTTAAATAATATGTGTTCCTAATATCAATTAAAACGAATTACTAATTAAATGTTTGTATATATATATATATATATTTCCATTTTTTAAATTTACAATTTAATTTAGCTAAAAAATTAATTAGATTATAATTATTGAATGCTTAAACGAAATTAATTTCAAATGATATTTTTAACCATTACTACGGTAACTACCTTTAATATTGATATATTGTTTTTTCACTAAAAATATAATTAGAAATATGAAATTTGTTTACAAATATGAATCCAAATATTTGATACATTTTACTACAATAAATTACAATTTTTTTAAAAAATATTATCACTAAAATAAAACACATGATACTGGAAAAATGATTAATATTAAAAAAACTATTTTTATCTATTAAATATATTTAATATAAATTACTCTCCTTATAATAAATATTATATGAATGATAAGTTATTATATATTCTATTTATATTTTTAATAAAATAAATTCATTAATATTTATAAATTTAATTTAAAAATAAAAACATATTAAAAATTTTTGTAAATAATATTATAATAATTTCATTAATTTAATATAAATACAACTAATAATAAGTTTATTGATATTTAATAATTTTTTATATATGTAAACAATAAATGTTATTAAATTTCATTATTAAATTATGTGAAATTATAAATAGATATATTAAGAAATTAGTTTCAAGAAAAATCTTTTTAAGGTATAAATTAGAAAATTATTACATATTATTTTTACTTATTTATTTCAAGAATATTAATAATTTTATTATCTAATAATTATATATATTGTATAAATATATATTTTTTTTCATAAACTAAAATAGTGTAATATATATAATAAAAAATAAATATTCAAAAAATTAATTTATATATGATCAATAATTTTCTAAAGAATAAATTAGTATCATTTAATTATATAATAAAATCAATTATTATATTGATAAAAATAAATTTATAATGAAAATTTATTTATTTTATCATATGAATAAATATTATACACATCAACTATAACTGATTAATTACAATCTTGTTACATGTTTTCATGTATTATACCTATCAACTATAATCTTCATTTATAAAAAATATATAACATCTATATTACCCCATTACCTAAATCTAATACATTATTTTATAACTCATTAGAGACCACTCCTCATTCCATAAATTTTAATTAAATATTGTTTATAATATGTTTTTCCTTTCATTATTTGTTCTATCATTCTTAGTATAGTAATATTATTGCTGATTATAAAGTGCGATGATTGTGTTTGGAATCTACAGGTATTATACAAATTATTATTTTATATTAATAATGTATTTTTAAATTTATGTGTATTTGGTTTATGTATTCATCCATGGTACATAATATTCTTTTGTATGCAATACGTGGTTTTGTATACCTTTTTTGTAATTTTCCATTATGAATTACTAAAATGTTGTTAGTTTAGTTCATATCTTCACTGACTCATTTCATAATCAATTTCATTATTTTAAAATAATAGAAATTCATACATTATAATTATATAAATATAATTTATATATTGAACTAGGCCCCAAATATAGGGTTGTTTGTTACCCCCCCCCCCAAAAGAAAATGTTTCATCACTAATTTAATTATTACACACCAATGAATATAGATTACAAAGTCTATATGTGAGAAAAACACAAGTTATACTATCAACCTCAATATATTAGATAAGAAAATGAATCCCATATAGTTATTTATAATAGGAATATCTCAATATGGATTTTCTTCAAAACCATTTAAGTTATATACACTATATAATTAGGATTGAATACCCACATTACGGTTTTTGTTTCCAAATAGAGTTCAAAATAATCCTGAAATATATTGATGATAATAGGATGATGTTTAATAAGAAATAATATTTAATTTCCCTGATAATTTATATGATAACTGTTATATAGATTCAATCAATGGTAAATATCACATTAAATTATATAAATTTTTTGAAAGACCAGATATCTATGAAGTGGCATTTGATAAATATTTTATTGGAGAAGAGTAACCATGAATGAAATCAATACACCAAAAACATTTTTTCTCTTATAATTAAACATCCAAACCTTTAGGGGGTTAATATACATCCCTATAAATCATAAATGATATGGTAGAATGAAAGAAACCCAAATTAAATATAGAAATTTTTTATCTTTATTGGCGAATAAGTATACATTTAAAAACATAGTTATCATCATCCAAATCAACTCTAGTGATCATGTGATCTCATTGTTGTCCCCTTGGACTATGAAGTAGTCAATCATAATTATCCTAAATGACAAATGGTCCGAGGAATAGGATTTTCATAATGTCTAAATTCATCGTAATTAAAAAATGAACTTCTAGTGTTATCTTAAGAAGAACATAATTTCTGTTCATCATGTCAAAAAAAACTATACATATTTCCTCAAATATTTTCTTTATATGTGTACTATATTTTAATATTTTAAAAATATTCATTTTACTTTGATACATTTTCCTTAGTGAATCATTCAATATTCTTGACACGTATAATGTAAAATGTACATTATTCTATGATGTATAAAACATGAAACTCTATTAAACACCATTTTCCACTTATTTGGTGTATTAAAAATTTAATCTATTTTTTTCATGATTTATATAGATTTATAATAATGAGGAAAATATTTTTCTTGGAATCTCTTACCCCATTTGGTTACTAATTTAGACAACATCCAAATCAAAATTCAAACACATTTTTATCATGGTTCCACCTAAATCAGTTTTTTTTAAAAGGAATATATTATTTTAGAATATGATGTGGAGAAATTACATTAATTTATTCCAGATATCTATTGATTAATTATATTTGTTTTAAATGAAAAAATTATGTTCTAAATGATATTATTATTTTCGGAGAAAATATGTTGGATTATTATATTTGTTAAATCATATAATAGAAATGTTTGTTTTTGAATTCTAAATTGTTCCTAGCTACTAAAAATATAATTTTACTGTTGATATTTTATATACTGATTTACATCATTATTACAAAATAATTGATGTTGTAAATTTATATCATAGAAAATACAAAGACTGGAATGACTGCATTCATGTGTTAATATCTTACATTTAAATAATATTTGTGTTAGTAGTTTCCCAGAAATATCTTGAGTCTGAGTTCTGCAGTGCTGAATGTGTAGCTTATGGATGCCAACACTGGAACTCACTACATTTCGTGACATATAGAAACATGTTTTTGTTGCCTATTATGAAGGGCATGTTGTTTCTGAGGAGGTAAAATCATATGATAACTTTTTAGATGTGCAATCCCAATTTAATGTCACATGAATCTCGAGTTTGATTGAGTGGTGCACAAAATTGTGATACAAATGAGATGACATGATGAAAATACCTCTTTTCCTATGGTTAGTCGATGATGATCCTTATATATCAAATTCATTCGAATTTGGGTGGATGATGGTTTCTATTTAAATGGAAGAACATTGAGGGCATGGATTTCCGGATTGAGAAATGCATATCTACCTGAGAAGATGTCATTCTATGGCTGTAGTGAAACTGGTTTGTAATGATTGAAATATTTTCACAACAATAGTAGAATAAGTGTCAAATTGGTTATGTGGGTCAACCAGTATAGTGGAAAATCACATATGTTGGGAAAAGAACCTTTGTCGATAAAGGTTTCTGGTGAATTCAGCAATGTGAATCTCAAAAGCTGATATTGAGATTAGGATGTATAGGTACAATTAGCTATATGAATGGATTTGGATATGTATTAATTTGATTTTTAAGGGATATAAAAACATCATGGAAATAATATATTTAAGGGAAACAACTACAAAAATGAAATTATCTAAACAGATAATTCATAGCACCAAAAATTTGATATATAGATTTGATTAGGCTATTTGTAGAAATGGATACTTCATACAAAATGGGTACATGGGAATCATTTGTACAATAAAATTTGTTTGTATATAAAAAGGGTTATATATACAAAATTCCCTATATAATCAATTTATAGTGCATTACCAAATGAGAAACATAATTCTTTCAAACAATAATTATGTGTGTTGGCCATATGAAACTATTACCATTCTAGTTTTCATGAGGCAGAAAATTGAAATTTCATGGGGGTATGTTATAGTTAAGTTACCTATTCCTAAAATAATATTTGTTCATAAAGGAACAATAAAGAGGATAATGTGTACCATCAAAAGATGGGGGACAAAACGTAGTAAAAAATGAGGAGCCAAGTGACCTTAGGAGAGGTTAAAGGAAAAGAAATAACCAAACACCTGAGGATTAGGATGAAAAACTAGCATAAATTTTTTATTATTTTGAACCCCATGTGTGGGAATTATTAGTTCCATTGTTTTATAATTACTCAATATTTTTAATTTTTTTTAAAATATTTAATGACACTACTTTAAAGGATGGATAAGTCTGAATTGGGGAAGGAGTCTGAGTTGTTAGGAATTTTTAGCACATTCATGTGTTGGGAACTACGATAGTCGAAACATTCCTTACTATTCTAATATTTATGACCTTAAACCATCTATGTTCTGATAAATCTATTAAGGATGATTCTATCATTAAAAACTTTTAATCTATATTTTCTTCAGAGATGTGGATATGCCATAAAAAATAGGGTCACCATGTTTCTTTTAAAAGTGAGAAAATATGTATTTAGTTGAGAATATAAAGGATTACTTGACATAAAAGGGACATGTGATAGATCTATTAATCACCTTGTTCATGTACTGAACAAGTTAGTTTGTAGGAGAAAAAATACAATAAAAACAAACACCAATCTAAAAAATCCTACCAAACAACCAAATTTATCAACATCGTCTATTGAAGTACCACTTAATAAGTATCATATTTCTTCCTTGATGCATAGTCCTAATATCTTTCTTCATACCCCAATATTCATTCCTTCATCCTCATCTCCAATTTTACACCAAAATTTTTACTTTTTTTCATTGTTCAATATTTTTTCCTTTATTTTAACTTACATAGCATGCTTTTTATGGATGTCTTTCCTTATAGATTGACCCCTAATGACCACAATAGTAGTATTACTAATGGTTTATGAATAATTAATTTTCCATGGGCCTTGTGATAAACTATGAATCATGGATGAAATATGGCACCATTTCTAGGGATGCACATGTGTGACCAAGAGAGAATTACAAGAAATAGGGGGAAGGAAACATTTGATTGATGTTTTTTAAAGGTATTGAACTCTTACTCAGTCGTCAAATGATGATCTCGATGAATTAGTACATGAAATTAAATAAAATTATTATTTTATGAAAATAAATAGTAAATCCACAATGTAAAATCATATGGAATACCAGGGAAATCAATAAAATGAAAATCTCAAATAAGAAGAGATTTTCAAACTTCCTATAATCTAAAATAAAGTAACGGATTAAGTAAGGATAAGGTTATTTCAGGAACCAACATTTTCAAAAAATATAACCAACTTTTGAAACACCCAATATGATAGAATATATGAGATTAAAATATCCCAACTCTATATGATACACCCTTTTCCATGAACTTCACCATAAGCACTCATTAAGTTTCATTAGATTTTTGCATGGAAGCATGAGGTAGTTTCAACATAGATGTTTATATGAGGAAGAATTTGTGTTGAGTGTTTTTTAATTTTTCCTTAAATTAAATGAAGATGTTTAGTTCTGATAAATAGATAAATATATCATTGATACATGGGATCAGATTTATAATGCCATTTTCATGAATTTACACCCAAGGAGAATGATTTTCAAAATGGAGATAAAATCAATATATTTTTTAAAATAATGATATGAGTTGATTCATGAATAATGCTATGGGATCAATGGACTACTCATACTATGTCCAAACAAACAATTCAGACCCTAATTTCTCATGGACACGGTTTTTAATAGTCTCACACCATGTCACAATACCGTAGTTGTCTAGTAATCTGGAAGATAATTTTTAAAAAATATTTCTTAACATATCAAAAGGTTCTAAATCTGGATTAGAATTGAAAAAATAATCTCTCAAAGAACGACCATTGGTAGATATAAACCCACAATATCATGACCGAATCCATGATGGGGCATGGGCCACTACTACCCCAAATCCACCTCTATAGGCTTGGGGTTGGAAACTAGTATAGAAGGCATTGATATTTTGGGGGGGCCTTTTCATAAGAACATGTACAAACATAGTCATATCAATTAAAAAGTTCATAGGGAAACGAAAAAAAGGTACAATACAACTATATATATATCTAAACCATTCTTCATCCTCTAAATTGTACATGTACAGAAAATAAAACAAAATGTGAAATGAAAAACAAACTCTTAACCAGAAAAGTGCAAGAACCCGAAAATATGATGAAATGTATAATAACTGAGTGAGACCCACTCACAGATCACAATGTATGACCACTACGTACTGTCCAATCACCCCATATCCATAAGCTCCTTTGATGTCATGATCAAGATGCCTATAATTTTCAAGGGAACCACATGTGTGGGAAAATCCTTAGAAGGGGTGGGAATAAAAATACTCAGTAGTAATATCTGAGGGCTCAAGGGAGAAACAAAAGATGTATAGAAGGGGGAGAAGTAGATAGAATAGTGTACAGTTTAAGGATTGTAGGTCGCCGCAAAAAGAGAGTGAAGTAATCTCATATAAACATAAAGATATTTAAATAGTGAGAAGATTAACTTCTTGTCAAGTCTTCACTACCTATAGTAGTAGAGTAGACTCATATACCAATGAGATGATAGACGAGGATAAAATGTGACATACCATGTGCGTCATCACCTCTCACAGAAGTAGAGTACAAAAAACCCAAGTAGTTTTTAAAAAATAGTATATATATTTATATACTCAACCAATGAAGCCTAAATTAGAGAGTTAGGGGATCTCTATATCACTGATCAACCTAATAAAATATTTTGCAATAGTTTGAGAAGTAGCTATCTATGATGTTCAGTATCCCTTATGTCAACCTTGAATAAACAGGTAAAAAGGACTCAATCACCACACCTTCTAACTATCATTTTTTGGGATGTACTGTCTCCCCTCCATAGTTTTTGGTTTCCCCATAAAGATGCAACTTGATGGGAAATGAGTCCTTCATTATCACGGACCCAAAGGTGTACCAATATGTGTATAATCACTGATCCTCATTGCCAAGAGATCATATATCATGGTCGGGAACCCACTGCCTAGCCCTACTAATGGGTATGAATGGAACCATCATCGTCGATTTCCACTATCAATCCCCATTTAAGGGTAATATGATTAAGGGTAATACCAAAATTCTCATTAGCAAACAACACTTCCAGGCCCTGCTAGACGGTAATCCCGAAGGATTAAACAAAAAATTCCACTACGTAGCCCTACTGGAGGGTAATACCTAAAGAGTAAAGGATAAATGACATAGCCCAACCCCAATAGAATGGATTCCCTAATGAGTCAATAATGAACCCCACTCCCCATCCCTACTGGAGGGTCAGTCGGTACTACTTTGGCTATCCATATTGGATTGTAAATAACAGAATGTATCAAGAAACTACACTACATTCATTGGTATCACCCCAGATAGTCATCACACCAAAAACATCTTTCATAATATCTTAATATCCCTTACAGATGGAACCAGCGCATTCTATGTGGAAGAACACTCAGGATAGGCTACATTCAAGACATAATTTGAGTCCAAAAGAAGGAGATACAATAGGTTGAAGATTCATAGTATATTATGTGTAGTGTGTGGGCCCATATTATGTTTATCCCCACCCCATTTCATGGCCATCTACCCAGCCATACTAGGGTCCTAAACTATGAACTTGTACCCTCTATGCATAATAATGTACTTTTGGAGTACATGAAACCTATGGTTGAAAAGGATGGTGAGTGAACGATTATCATTGTTTGATTAGAAGGGATAAAATGTAATTCTACTGACAAGCCTCATCAAACGGACTCAAACAATCAAAAAATATCAAAAACATGATTCTTGTTTAAAAATTCATAGGATTCACTATTTATTTACCGAAATAGGACTCGTGGTGATAAAACTACATTTCACAGTATTACTTGGGAATGTAACTTCGCGGGACCCACTTCACCTTCCCAAAAAGACAATAAATGGATAATACAAATATGATCTTCTCATAAAAGAACTTAGGATTGTAAATACATTCATCCTAGATAGACACCGGATGAAAAACATACATTTTACCTCAAATGACAAAATCAGGCATCATGGGGTCTACACCACCATTCCCATCTATGTTCCCGAATTTAGTCTTAAAAATTTAGCCTCAGCTTTAGGGTAAAAATTCCTCTAACATAATGTCAGTCAAATGACATATGTATTCCTACGGTTCGATACATGTATCCCAATTAATTATAATTATTTTATTAATATTATTATTGGACATTGTGTTCCACTGAGTGTCAAAAATGATTTATAACAAATCCCAAAATAGAATATAATGTTCTTACATGAAGAAACTGTCATATTTCTGTAGATGGAAAGTGAATCATACATCTTGTATTCAATCTAGGTATGGTACAAGGTTTATAAACAATAATTGTTTTTATATTAATATTAAATTCTAGAGTCTCAGGGAACCGAGCCACGAAAAAAATATAAAAGTACTGAACTAGTCATAAATGATCTTTCTCGATAAGAGGTACATGTGGTTATAGATGGAATGAAAAATGAAAACTCCATTCAGGAGTTATTGGATTTTAATGAATCCCCAGCCCGGCCTGGGCCAGCCGCAAATCACCCCCTGGCATCATCATGCACCACCGCCTACTCACCCACCTGCACCACCTCTTGAAATTTGGAGTCACCATGGGGTCTACCACACACTACTAGAAACCATTGATTTCATGTCGATGGTCCATTTAAGGACCACTATGAACACCCATGTTGCCCAAATCTCATTCTGAGAACATATTTGGACTCCATAGGACTAAACCTTCACTGAATCATGGTCCACTCAATGATTTGTCAACGTTTAAGCGTAACAAAAATAAGATACTTTTGCCCTCCTCCAGCACCCAAAACACAAAACCTTTGTAGATCTATAATCACTAGATCATTACTTCATAGAACAATTCCCCACTCTATGATCTGATTCCATTTCAATGTGGCAAAAAGTTGACCAACAATTAATGTGAAGAATGGAAAAAAAGAGACAATGGAAAAATAAAACAAGTAATTATTGTTGTCAGTTTGGCCATCACCGAAGGATATCAAAGCATGGAAGTTGATCAAATGTAAAAAACGACAACATATTCATCAATCATGGAGGTTTGGAATCTGATAGAGAATTTTTCCTCAATTTTGAAACTATCATTTCATTCTATATGCCATGATCTGTTAGCATCTTCATTTTCATCCCGATCTGTAAATAATCATGTGGTGAATCGCCATCATATGGATATGATGATCTCTCTCTAGTGTCTACAATAGAAATGAGACCAACTGTTCTCATTTACCTTAAATGCATATTTATAGAAAACTGTTAGTGGTCATGGAATCGAATCCTCCTGCACCCTCTCACATTAGGTCATGCATAGGTAAAACACCCCATTCCAAACTCAATAGTGATATTAGATTCTGAATATTATTGCTCGGTAAAAATATATTTGATACAATTACTGTGATAAAATTATAAATTTAATTATTTAATTTATCAGAACAATATCCATGGTTTTTTCTACAGAAGACCTGTACCCACTAATTTTATATCTCTCATAGGGTAATGACCACGCTCCAAACTCAACTGCAGCCTCAATTTTTTTATCCAAGATAATGTTAGGGATATATCATATTTCTATAAAATGAATAGTATATAATATACTTAGTATTTTTTATAATTTATTCCATGCACTATAGGCTTAGAATCACACGTCATCTCCGTGCATGGCTCAAGAAAAATATGTAGAAATATTCCAATGTCTTAAAAAGAAATAACTGGGACTCTACACACACTAACTCAACAAACTAAATAACACTATTCATGTGTCTACAATTAAAATTCTCAAAATACTGAAAAGGATAATTGTCGTCAATGTAACATGTTTTTCCATTCATAGTCTTGTTTCCCAAACATTAATATGTGACACCATGTACCTAAAAAAGTAAATGTTCCTTCTTATGGACCTAGGATGAATCAAAACAATAATTATTTTTCAAGTAACTATAATCAAGGTTATCAAAATAATCCTAGCCTATATAGAGAAGTTAACACATGTTGATATCTCATGTTCCCCTATTTTCCATAGAATAGACATCAATTCCAATGACAACTAAGGGTTACACTTTTGAATTCAAAATATTATTTTAAATAGATTTTCCAAAAACTAATTGGTTGGTTATATGAGTAAAAATTGAGGAGTGATATTCATTACCTACATAAATATTGTTGGTTTAAAATCCTAGAGATGATATTTGGTTTGTTAATTAGAAATGTAGCTGTTAGAGATAATGGTAAACTGCATGGCAATAATATGTAAAATATGAATGAGAATTAAATTATATTAACATCTAGGATTGGTCCTCGAACTCATGATAATGTCAAAAAAAGATCCACAGTGATATCCCAAACACAATCTTATTGAACCTGAGGAAAACTAATTGGAATCCAACCAATCTAGAAATTTGGATATCCCTACCAAAATTCATTCACAACCAGTTATATCAACTAATAAATCAAAATAGTAATACCATAAATACATGGATTCTATTGGAAACAAAATATTTTATATTATACATAGATTCTGACTAAAATTGTGAGGAATTGTTTCCCTACATTCCCTTCCCACAAATGACCATGAAGATAAATTTAAATTTTGAATTGTTCAAATATAAAATGTTTGTTAAGAAACTGAACATTGATAACTATTTTATTGCATCTCTAATTCAAATCTGTTCTTAGTTTTAATCACTAAGGAAATTTTTTTCAATTGTGAAATCACTAAAAAGGTTTTAATCCTACATGATTATAAGAAATGTAGTTATTTTTTTAAGAACATGATAAATCCAAAATGAAATTGTCCTTGGAGTATTGTTATTCATTTCCCTTTTGGGGATAAGGCCACCAAGTTTCATTGTCACTATGATTTTAGTGTGATTATAAATTTTATTAGCTTTTCCATGATCTATAAATTGAGTCTTAGAGTTTCACAACCTAATGATATTGTTTTGTATCTTTTTAATTGATCTATTAACCACATTTTAGGAAGGATAAATGACTTGATTTTTTAGTTGGAATGATCCTTTTTCATTTTAATTTTCTCATTTTGTATAGGGAATCATCACATGATTTAATATAGGTCATTTCATTCCACTGGGGGAAATTTAATTTTCAAAAATTGTAACGTATTTAAAACCATACAAACCAGATGGATGAATATAATGCTTTCAAAATGAATTAGAACCACCCCATTAACATATCATGAATATAGATAAAACTCAGAATATGAATGAATTTTTAGATGAGGATGAAGTCGTGTTTTTTAATATTATTAACAAATTCAATGTTACTTATTAATTACCTTCATAAACATACATGGGATTTTTTTTCAATCGAGGATATGAATAGGCAAAATAAATTTGAGAGGGAATTTCTAGGTCACATAGATGAATTGTTTGTAGAACGTATTCTGACGTCATATGTAGAACACATATCTTGATAATTTTTCTATAAAATTATTTATGATAAAGAATAATTTTTTTACACTAATTTTTTTTATGTGACATAATGTTGCTCCTAAACCCCTCAAACCCCAATATCTTCCTTCAAGTTATTTCGCACCCACTCTGGAGCTGAAACCCCTTCTGATTCATGTGGGGTATGATTTTTTGTGTGATAACACTATGTTTTCGGTCATAAATAATTATTCAATAAAGGTATGTTAAGAGGATTCAATTATTGATCATATAAGTATGTTTAATTATATTAATGAATGGTTTATTAATGATATGAAACATATCATTTCATCATTTTGTATGGAATAAATTCAAATGGAAAGTTAATTTCAAACAAGGTTCAAAGTGTAGAGAATTATCAACTCAAACACAAATGATGTTTTCTAAAAAGAATTGACTGGAATACTTAATTCTTGAATAATATTTCTTATTTTTTATAGAACTTGGTTATTTCATGTTCATGTATTCCTTAAGAAGACTAGAGTCACTATGACCACCAGTGAGAAGAATGAACAAATTCAAATTTTAATGGTTAAAAATTGGAGATCTTTTATTGATTATTTAAAACATAAATATGATTCCAGATTTTATCACATTCTAATGTGATTTTTAAATCAAATATAGGAGTTTATTTCTAGGAATAAATTATTTTTCAATTTTTATGGTTTTATAGGTACAATATGATTCAAATTTTCTATATGTACCATCTGAAAAAAAACACACCTATACATTTTGGAAAATTTCTGAAAGAAAAATGACATTGTTATGTTTTGTGCTCTGGATACATTTCCATGTGTCATGATGGATATATTTTATATGATTATAAGATCATTTGATGTGTACATTTATGAATTATATATTGTGGTATTAGATTTAAAAACGTTTTGAAAACATTTGAAATTGTATTTACGAATATTTAAAGAAACATAACTTTGATTGAATTTGGAAAAATTTCTAAAACACTTAATAATATAATATTTTTTTCCCAATCATTGAATGAATGGAAAGTATGTTGACACTAATAAAATTTATGTCCTCACAATTGTTCCTCCACATAAAATTGTCATGGGTGTTAGATGTATTTTAGAACATGCATTCATTTTCAGGAGATTCGTTAAACAATTCTATAATATCACAAAAATGATTTTCATACATACATTTTCCAGACAACAAAATTATTTTTGATGACATGTGATCTAATTAAATTAATTTTTTAATGAAAATATTATATATTCAACCATTATAAGTAATAAAAACAGATGGTTTCCGTTTGAAATCAATTGTGATTCTAGTGACATTGTTGTAGGGGATATTTTATTCTAAAATAAATAAATTAAGTGGTATGTTACCTATTCTTCTTGGAGAATTATTGATGAAGCTCAAATGTGATATAACAAAATAGAGAAAGTATTTTTTTTGTGATCTTATATTTATAAAATTTAACTTATTGTCATATTTGATCCAATGTTATTGTTTTCAATGATCGTTTGGACATTATGCATCTATTTACTATAAATGAAAAATAAACCTTGATTGATACTTTGTATTGTATTAATTATGGTATTTTATTAGGTTCTCAAGGATAAAAATGGTATGAATAATGTTGTGACCAATAAATTTTCTAGAATTCCTAATTCTCTATATGAATACCCAAGGGAGATAAAATATTCGTCCCTTCATGAATAAATTTTCACATGTTCTCAAAAGTGTGATCCATTATTTTCTAGTTTTATTAACATTACTACAGTAATAATTCTAACTATATGTTTTTCTCATAACTCTAGAAAAATATTTACTTCACAATTGAAAGAATTTTTCTAGGATAACCTTCTATTATTTTAATGTTATTATGATGTCATAATGTGATGATGTGTTCTAGATGGTGGAATTCATTTCATCATGGAGATTTTTCATTCATATTCATGGGTAGAAAAACATGGTAATGAAATAAATACTCAAAAATTTCAAAAATATAGATTCAAATGGCCTATACAATATTAAGATGATCAAATTATTGTTGTACGATGTGATAAATGCCAATGAACGTTATTGTGGGTAGAAAACCAAATCTAATGGGCTTGTTTATATATATTTATGTCTTTGGAAATTATTTTTATTTTCTGATATAGATCCAACATGAACCCTTTTAGGATGTTAATTTATTGAATATTTATATTAAAAATATTGGGGAAAGAAAAAATATTGAATTAATTGATTTAGATGAAATTCAGAGAGATAGTTCTCATAAGGCGAGGACATATAAAAAGGGTAAAAATATTTTCATGACTATATAATTCAAATATAAGCATTTATGAAGGGAATAAGTTCATCCATTTAAATTATATATCAAATTTATTTCTTGGTAATCTCTTATCACTGTTTTAATCTCCTACAAAATTTCAAAAGTTCTAGTAAACTGAGCTCTGGAATTAGTTGGAGAAGATACATATCCTTTTTTATCAATGAAAAATAGTAAAAATTTATTTGGAGGGACAACCAAATAGTGTTGATTCCATTTTATATAATTATTATTTAATCAATTTTCAATTTCCAATTGATGTTTCTAAAATAAATTCTTTATTGGAGTTAACACATGGTTCCTTATTTCTTATCTTCCTCGTTTTTAATTGGGTGTCTCTCATTTTTGGTAATGAATTTGGAAATCATTTGTGTTCCTTTTCTACAAGTTTATACCTTATATCTCAATGTATATCTAGATTTAGTAGGCTAGATGTATTATTAGGATGATATTGGAGAATCATATAACGTTTTAGGGTTGAATTATGTCATATTAATCCATTTTTTATTCATTCCATTGGAAACTAAGACTGGATGGCCCACTATTTCTATTCAATTTTGTTATACTACTTTTAAATAATTAATTATCCATTTTAATCAGCAATGATAAATTATTTTATTTATATTATATGAAAATAATACATGTTATTTCCAAATAAAAGTAAGAGCTTTCAAATTTTATTACAAATGTTGAAATTTAATTTTTGGATATCTCCTACAACCATTTCATAAATAAAATCACTACTAAACTATAATATGACTATTTATATTTAATATTTCCCACATTAAGAATAAATGGTTGGGAGAATGATGAATATAACGTGTAGGGGATATGGGACATTGTCTTATACATTAGTAGTTCATCAATTAATCCAAAACAATACTCTAGAAATAATTTTTTATAATGCATCCAATTTTAATAAATTCAAATTGTTTTTTGTCCTTGTAAATAGTTATTTTTTGTGTCATGTGGTACAAAATATATAAAATAAACCTTTTTGTATTATATAAATATTGATTTATTTTCTTAAAATAATTTATTTAGATCAATGTTATATAGATAGACTAATTTTGGGGTTTTCTTGTTCACCGTCCTTTTTTTAATGAGTCTTGAAAACCATGGAATAAATGTTTGAAATGTTAGACTTATGTGGAATTAGAACAATAAAAATAGACAAATTAAACATTAATATATTATAAGATATATATAATGGGTATCATGGAACACTCTTAAGAGCCAAATCAATCTAAAATTATTACAAATATTTTTAATATGATGTAATATTGGAATTTTGGATCCCATGGTTAGTATATGAGAAAAGGGTAGATGGATTTTTATGTAAATATATCTAAAAAATGTGTGATCTTCATATTAAAAGGAAAAAATCATGGATGAGAAAATAATAAAAAGGTTCCCTTATCAAAAATGAGATGATGAATATGATGGTAACATTGAACCCAGATGAACAAGAACTCAATAAGTTTATTAAAAAATAATTTTAGTTTTATCAAAAAACAATGAAGTGAATTCATGGATTAAAGAACCCAAGGGAGAGTGAACTTTTTACATCATTTTGTCATGGATGTGATTCTATTTGGGTATCTCTGGTCATTTCTCCTATAATTGGGATTAATGTTTTTATTATAGTATATAAGTGTTATAATATCATATAGAAGGCTCAAAATCTCTTATAACGGATGATTTAGCTCTCTCCTTGGCATAATTAAATTCATTGACCATGACACATTTCATAATAAATAATAAATTTTTTATAATTTACTACGATTGCATTATTTTATGTAACACCCAGACCCCAATTACCCAGAGTCGATGCATTATTTCATATCTTTGGCATGATCACAAAAGATCATGTCTCGAAAGATCGAATATTTTAGTATTCGTTGACGTAATAGATACATTCATAAGGATTTCATTACATCATAAATGGAAAACAACAAGAACATTGATTCCATAGAAAACATTGAGATCTCATAGACTATCCCTGGAGGTCTGTCATAATAAATTCATCACATCCTGGGAAAAATAAATCATAGAATGGGGTGAACTCAGATGCTTAGTGAGGATAAATACATAGTGGAAACTTTCATAAATAAGCATAAACATTTAAGGAAATTTTTAAGACTAAAAAAAGACTTTTAAACTTGCGCTTCAGAATAATATGAAAAGATAAAATAAAAATAATTCCATTTACTTACTCAAATGGATACTCTAATAGTCGAATAATCACATGAAATATCCATAGCCACTTTCATAATAATGGAATACCTAATGTCAGACTTTCATAACCACATAGTCAAGGCCTTGTGCCAAAAATACAAAGAAGATTGTGTGAACGCCTTGTGAAAAGACACTAGTTTGTTTCATGAGACCTAATGATGCATCAAGGAGTTACAGTGGCCCTCACCATCACTTACTAAGTCCAATTAATTTCTTATATGAAAAGGTTTAAACCTAACATAAACATTTGTTTTAAAACTGGCTAACGAAATGTCAATACATTATCCATAAACCATGTATGGAATGAAAATAACACATCCACATTCAAACATATCACAAAACCATCAATACAATTTGGATGATTTGTATCATAATAAATAAACTTCAAATAATCTTAAAACCCATCAAAGGATGTTGACATAGATGAAATAAAAACATTTTTTGAGAAATATTTATTTCTATTGGGAAATAATTTAAAAGACTTGTATTTATAAAATAAAACATGAAAATTTCAAAATATTCTTAAAATATTGTAATGGATGATTTGACTTTTTCAAAATGGCGGAAAATAGATGCACTCGTCGTATAAGTTAAGAAAACATTCTTACCCGAATTTTGTCAAAATCTTTATAAAGGACCTTGTTTGTAAAACAATAGAAAGATTCCTTTATAAAAATCATATAAAATTTAAACAAGGGTATAAATGATTTTAACCCATAGTCTAGTAAATAGTAAGAATGATTCTAAATACATTTTTAAGAAATATGGATGTGGATGATAAACATGACCCAGTAGATAATTACGTATAAACAACCTCAAATAATGAATATATTGTTGAATTAACCCTTACCATATACTTTTCCTTGGTAAAAGGTAGGTTAACCTCCATTATAATGGTGAAATAATTGTTATTAAATTATACAAGAATCATATCCATTTATATGATATCATATATGATCTTTTAACATTGCTTTGTTAATAATATCATAGTATTATCATTGTTTCAGGTTTTAACGGATTCATTTTCCTTTATATTCATTGTTATTTGAGTCATATTTTTAATGGATGGGATGTATATTATTTATATCCAGAATTATATAAATACTTTAAAAATTATTTTTAATCATCTAATGAAAGTTAATCTTGAATGGATATGACGGGGAATGAATCTCATCATGTTCGTGGAGACGGTAATCCGTACGTAAGCACGAGTGACAATATAATTATTTTGATATTAAATTAATATATAATTGGATGGTATATCATATATAAAGAATAATTATCACTTTATATATATTCTTTACATCAACTACATATCATTATTATACTGATCCAAATATTAATGTATTGAATAACAATTACACCACGGCGTGGAGTCGGTAAGCCGTGCGTACGCACATATGGTGACATGTCATTCAAAGGATAGATATAATAATGAATTTGGTTGTACCATATATAAAATAAAATCAAATAATATAGATGTTACTGGAGTTATTATATTATAATGGAAACAACAATGAAAAGGGAAGTGGAAGAAGAAAGGAACATGAAAGAGGTGATGAAATATTTACCCTTTTTTTAGGTTCGTCCTTTTGATTTGATCAAAATAGCTCCATAGGTTTGATTTAGGATTAAATGAAGGATCTTGGTTAAAGTTAGGAATGTTTATAGGGTATTTGGGAAGGGTTTGGCCGAGCCAAATGACATAGACGATGTCAATTAGAGAGAAGGGGGAGTTCCAATTAATAAGAGGGGTGAGAGGCACCTTAGGAAAAGCTAGAAATATTATTTTATAATAAAATTATTTTAGGTTCCTAATGGCTCCAAAATGGATTATTTAATGGATAAGGTGGTGATGGGTCGAAAATATGTCAACCAATACATCTTAGACAACTTTGGGTCATTATATTCACATTATATTTTATATTTAATTCTTAGTTAAATAGTTTGACATTTACCATGTCTTATTGTATTTTTACATTATATGGTGAATAAACTTAATATATACTTCCATGTGAACCACAAGTGGTTCATTAATGATACCCCCTATCATTATATATTTCTTTTGGCAGAACCTTATATTTTTAGGAATAGTATATCAATTAATAATATAATATTTGTTTTAAAAACTATTTTAAGTCAATTTTGACACTATTTGGTATATTGTTTTTTCTAAATTCATAACAGAATTATTACTTCGAAAATTTTTTATCAAACCAACCGTAACATGTAATATTAACCTATAAAATTAGTTTAATTCAAAAATTTCTAAAATTACATTTATTTGGATATTTATTATATCGATTATTCTAATATTTCATTGATTTTATAATTACTGCATCATCATTGAGTCATAAATAAATTATATATTTAATTTCTAAAAGATATAAATAAAATACCTTTATGTTTTAAATATTTATATATTTCTAATGAATATTTATATTCGAATTTATCATATGTGTATCCCTATATTAAATATACATTAGTTATTAAACTTTGATTTTAACTCTTTTAACTCTTCGTTGAATTAAATAATAATAAATGTCCTCATCTAATCCAAATGGACGTAAAGGATCATATTTTATTCCTAAGGTTGTTTTTGGTTGAATTATACTTATACAATAGAATTGGAACATGTTTTAGGGTAATAATAATATCATGTTTACCCTTGATTTCCCTATTTAGTTTTAACCTTGGCAAATAAAAGTAAAAAGTTACGATTCACCAAAAAAAAATTCATCTTATTGAACCACATTTTACTTACTCATATCAACCATGTCTCTCGGATTTTTAAAATTCCACTCATAAATGTGATAAAATTAAGGTTAATATGAATTTGAAAATTCTCCTACGAGGTGGATAAAAAACGGTGAAAAGTACAATTTAATTTTTATATATCTAAAATTATTATAAACTAAATCCAATGAATTAAATTGAACCTATATAGGTATTATGTATCTATTTTGACATCAAATATATATAAGGAAAATAAACTATAATAAAAAAATATAAATTCAGTTTTAAACTATAACTCAGGGTTTTCACTTTTCATCAAAAATTGAATGCTTTCAAAAAAATACAAAAAATTCACCCTATGCTAATTTCGATAGTCTGAATCCAAAATTGATGTCCAATTTGAAAGATAAAATTTATAAAATTTTATAAAGTGGGTATTACTATTCATAATTGCTAGTTTGACTGGTTGTGGTGTGTTAGAACTCGAAGTTGCGTACAACACACACTATTGTATTATTCAAAGAGAAGCATATCGTGGAAGCTTGGGGTGTCACATTCTCCCCTCCAGTTAATTTTATCCCCAAAATTTCTAGAATATCACTGCATAAAAAAACTATGGTGGTTCTTCATCATATGTTCCATGGGATCCCACGTTTCCTCTTCCATCTTATGGTTTCTCCATAGAAGTTTTACCAAACGAGTCGTCGAGTTTCTTGACACCTGGTCTCTTGAATCAAGAACCTTGAAAGAATCTTCTCAATAAGATAGATTAGGTTCCAGTTCTAATTCCTCAAATGTGAGTAGATTTATTGGGTCGTGAATGTATTATCTCAACAGTGATACGTGGGATACATCGTGAACTTTGGAGGGACTTGGAGGCATTTCCAAATGGAAAGCTACAACCCAAATTCGTTCTAGAATTTAGAAAGAACCGATGTTCCTGGGACTCAATTTACCCTTCTTACCAAAACCTATAACACCTTTCCATGTAGATACCTTCAAGAAAACATTATATCCTACCTGAAATATCAAATTCTCCAATCGGTTATCTGCATATCTCTTCTGCTTACATTGTGCTGCATTGATGTGGTTTTGGATTACCTTCACCTTTTCCATTGTTTCCTCCACAAGTTCGGGGCCTACGAGTTTTCTTTCACCATCATCATCCCAACAGGTTGGTGTGCGACATCTGTTTCCATATATTGTTTCATATGGTTCCATCTGAATACTTGAATAGAGGCTATTGTTATAGTAAAATTCTACCGGAGGTAAATATTGATCCCACATACCTTGAAAGTAAAGTGATCATGATCTCAACTTGTCTTCTAAGGTTTTAATTGTCTGTTCTGATTGTTCATCAGTTTGGGGGAGGTAGGTAGTGCTCAAACGAAGTTCAGTATCCAGGGATTTCTGAGGAATTTCCCAAAATCTTGCTGTAAAACAGGGATCACGATCAGGAACAATCGATAGTTGTACTGCATGAAGTTTTACACCTTCATTAATATATAATCTTTCAAAACGTTTAATTGGTAAATCTTCTCTTATAGTAAGAAAATGTGTTTACTTGGTAAGAAGATCAACAATGACCCATACTGTATCATTCCTTCTAGAAGTATTTGGTTGTCCCATGAAAAATTCTATCACAATATTATCCCATTTCCACTCAGGTATGGGAAGAGGTTGCATGAACTATCAGGTTGTTGCCTTCCAGAACTCACTTGTTGAAAAACCATACATCTAGACAAAAAATCAGCAATCTCCATATTCATGTTGTCCCACAAAAACTTTTCCTTTAAATATCTATAAATTTTGGTGCTCCCAGGCTGTATAGAGAAATTGGAACTATGAGCATCATACAACAATTCCCTTTTTAGATCAGGTATATCGGGAACACAAAGTCTCTTCCCAAATTTCAAAATTCCATATTCATTAACAAAGTAACTCAATCTTCGATCATTCAAAGCATTAATCTTCTTTTTAAAATCTTCATCAACTGTTTTAGAACTCTATATCCTTTCTAGTAAAGATGGTTTGGAAACCATTTGAAAATGTTTTGATGTTTCACCTTCCATGGTTATTCCCATATCCATCTTTACTAGATCCATGAATATGAGATCCTTTTCAACTCTCATATTGTTCAAAACTCTATGATATTTTCTGATCAAAGCATCTTCAACCTTATTTTCCTTCCCCGAGAGGTAGTGTATAGTGAAATCATAATCCTTGAGTAGTTCAATCTATCGAAATTTCCTCACATTGAGTTCTTTCTATGAGAAAATATACTTCAAACTCTTATGATCATTATATATCTGACATTTTTACCATATATATAGTGTCTCTTAATCTTCAAAGCAAATATTACATCTTCTAACTCAAGATCATGAGTAGGATACATTTTCTCATGAATTTTTAGATGTCGTGATGCATAAGCAATAACACTATCATTCCACACAAGGACATAACCATGTCATTTCTTTGAAGCCTCACTATAAATAATAAACCCATCCTTCTCTCATGGTAGAGTCAATATAAATGCATTGACTAATATTATCTTCAGTTCTTCAAAAAAAAATTCACACTCTTTTTTTCAAGACATATTATAACCCTTTATATGTGAGCTTTGTTAATGGGTTAGCCAATCGGGCAAAATTCAGGACAAAACATCGATAATGACCTGCTATGCCAATAAAAACTGGGTACCTCAATTATACTCATCGGTGCTATTCATTCTTGGATTTCATTGATCATTGAAGGATCAATGGAGATTCCATCCTTAGAGACACTATGGCCAAGAAAATAAATCTCATGAAGACTGAATTCACACTTGCTAAACCTCACATATAATTCTTGACTTCTTAGTGTCTCAAGGATAATGTGAAAGTGATTTTCATGATCTTCGTAGCTTTTGGAGTATACCTAGATATCTTCAATAAATAAAAGATATTCCTTTAGAACTCTATTCATTAGATCCATGAAGACAGAGGGTGCATTAGTCAATCCAAAAGTCATTACTGTAAACTCGTAATGCCTACAAATGGTTAGAAATGCTGTTTCCAGAATGTCGTCCTTCTTCCCACACAACTGATGATAACCAGATCGATGTTCAACCTTTGAAAAGTATTGAGCTCCGTGAAGTTGGTCGAATAAATCATATATGCAATGTAGGGGATACTTGTTCTTTATTGTTATAGCATTGATCTCCCTGTAGTCAATGCACAACCTCATAGATCCATCTTTATTCATAATAAAAAGGACATGGGCTCCCCATGGAGAAACACAAGGAAGAATAAATCCCTTATTACTCAATTACTCTAGTTGTTTATTTTCTTTGATCCATGAATTATATCAATAGAAAACTCAATTTCTCATTCTGGAGGATTTCTAGGTAAATCTTCTTGAAACACATCTACATATTCATTCACAATAGGTACATCCTCTATTTGAACATTCCATTCCTCTAACACAGTTATTTTATTTTCTTCCTCTACAATATTTGAATTTAGTTGATCTACTAAGGGTGGATCTAGATAAGAATTAGGTGGGGACGATTCTCCTCAAAAGATAAGGTGTTCTTTATCATCGTCATCAAAAATAGTAACCTACTTCTTCATACAATACCTTTTTTCATCATGGTCAGATAGCCAATCCATATTGAGGATTATATCAAATTCATTAATGGGTATGACGATGTGATCCACAGATAAATAACATTTATATTCCCTTATGGGAACTGATTCACAAAAAATTATTTTAATGATACTTTCTTTAGGTGTTTTGGTTGACAACTCCCTTGTTAAATCAAATTGGAAATACCTAATTTTCATATAAAATAGGGAAGATATGAAACAATGAGATGATCCAGAATCAAATAAAGAATTGGCTAAACTAGAGGAAACCATTAAATTGCCTACCACAATGTCTTTTGGAGCTTCAACCTTAGCAGTAGTGATAGCATAAGCTAGGCATTAATCCCTTGTCCCTTTCTTAGTCAATTTCCCCTGATGCTTAGGACATTCATTTTCATAATTCCCCCTTTCCCTACAATTGCAACATTCAACATTGACATCCTCTTTCTTTCCCTCGCAATCACGAGCTTGGTGGACTTTTTCACCACCCTTGTAATAAACTCTCATTCACTTCAAGAAAATATCAGGGTGTTTCTTCCCACATTTACTATAGAATATATATTCAAAATTTTCCTTATTCCCCTTATTTCCATTTCCAGAGTGTTCAGTAGATCTCTTCTTCTCTTTCTTTCCTTTAATTTTGTAATACATAGAGAATTATTTTTCTGTCTTGATAGAAAATGAAACAAAATCTTCATACAACGATAAGGATTGTGATACTAATGCTCGATGGAGAAATGGTTTTAGCCCATAAAGGAAATGAGCAATATTACTTCTTGGGTTACGTATATAATATGCAGCATGCCTCGCTATCCTTGTAAAATTCGCTTCAAACTTTGCGACATTCTCATCTGATTTTTGCCTCAGACTCAAAAATTCTCTTTCCATATCTACTCGATGTTCATGAGGAAAGTATTTTTCTATGAAAGTTAATTTAAACTCCCTCAAATACATATTTGACACTTCATCATCATCCATTGTGTTTTGAATCAATGACCACCATTGATCAGCATCTCCAGTGATGCGATAGACTGCCATGGCAACTTTTTCCCATTTGATACTCCCAAAGGCGTGAAATATTTTCTCTAAGTAATTTATCCATTGCTCAGCTACTAGTGGATTTGTACCCCCATTTAATGTTGGTGGTTGTTTCCTCATTAATAAATCTTACATTGATCCTCCACGCTGTAGATCAGGGTGCTTCATACGGGTATGTTTATTATTCATAACCTGAGGAAGTTTTCCTAGTATGGTTATTAGCTGATCTGCAACAGTTTCATCACCAGCTCCACAATAATTATCTTGAGTTGGAGGAAAATCCCTAAATAGAGTGTGTGAATTGATACTGTTTCCATTCCATACACTAGGATCTATTTCTAAACAATGGTTTTAACTAGATTAGTTTATGAATCAAAATACATAAATCCGAACTTGTAAAACACTTAACATAAATTAAACAGTCTATGGATATAATCCATATTCATAAATAAAATTTCTTTGAGGAATTATATACTCATAAACCCTTCATAATGGTTTGTAAAGAAAATTAGAATTATCCAAAGCATACACCCCAGGAGTGTCGTAACCAATAGTGCAACAAGGCCCATTGTCGTCCACCAGTTCATATTCAAGTCTTGCTCAAAGTAGTGATTTTTGAGTTTTACACCTAGGTACGTCTGTGCAAGAGCCGTATCTACCTGTTCATATCTAGACAGGGATGTATTTCTTGTAAAACTAAAAAATCTCCACAATACAAAAAATACTAAGAAGTTCTTCTGTACTAATCCTCAAATTCTATCTTAGGGTTATGTGTTCTAATTAGATTTTATCTAAATTTAGATTCCATGGTGTGTACTAAACATCCTCTGATACCAACTGTAATTCCCCGGCCCTAGTTACCCGAAGGCGATGCATTATTATGTATCATTGGCATGATCACAAAATAACATGTCTTGAAATATGGATTAGTTTAGTATCCTTGTAATTACTAGATACATTCATAAGGTTTACAATATATCATAAATGGAAAAATACAACAACATTGTTTCCATATACACAACTGAGATCCCATAGACTATCCTTTAAGGTCATTCATAATATACTACTTCGCATCCTGGGAAAAATAAAACATAGAAAGGGGTGAGCTCAGATTCTCAGTAAGGATAACAATATTGCGGAAACATTCATAAATAAGCATAAACATTTAAGGAAATGTATTAGACTAAAACAAAAGCCTTTTAAACTTGATCTTCAGTATAATATTGAAAAGATAAAATCTAAATAATTCCATATACTTACTCACATGGATATTCTACTGGTCGAATAATCACATGAAATAACCATATCCACTTTCATAATGATGGAATGAATAATGCCAGACATTAATAACCACATAGTCCAAGACTTGTGCCAAGACTACATATAAGATTTTGTCAAGGCCTTATTATAACACACCAGTTTGTCTCATGAGACCTACTGATGCATCAAGGAGCTATAGCGGGTTCCACCAGTCACATACTAAGTCTAATGCTTTCCACATATGAAAAGTTTTAAAGATAACATAAACTATCATATTAAAACTAGCATACAAAATCTCAATAAATTATCCATAAACCATGAATGGTATGAAAATAAAACATCCACAGTCAAACATATCACAAAACCTTCAATAAAATGTGAATGTTTTGTATCATAATAAATCAACTTCAAATAAGCTGAAAATCCATCAAAAAATGATGACATAGATGAAATCAAAACCATTTTAGAGAAATACCTCTTTAAATTTTGAAATAATTTAAAATTCATGTATTTATAAAAGAAAAAATTAATTTTTTAAAATATTCATATAATATTATAAGGGAATCATTGAAGTTGTTATAATGGCAGAAAATATCCTCACTCGCCGAATAAGTTAAAAAACATTCTTACCATAATATTTTCGAAAATGTTATAGAAGACCATGTTTGGAAACTGACAGAAATATTCCATTATAACCATCTTATAAAAGATAAAAAAAATTGTATAAATGACTTTAATATGTAATTTTGTAAATATTAAGAATGTTTCGGAATAAATTTTATAAAAACATGGATGTGGATGATAAAGAGGTCCTAGTAGATAATTATGTATAAACAATCGCTGATAAAGAAGCGATTTCTGAATTAACCCTTACCTTGTATTTTTCCTTGGTCAATGGTAGGATAACCTCCTGTATAATGGGGAAATAATTGTTATTAAATTATACAGGAATCATATACAATAATATGATATCATATATGATCTTTTAACATCGCTTTGTTAATAATATCATAGTATTATCGTTGTTTCGGGTGTTAACAGATTCGTTTTCCTTTATAATTTTTATATTGTGAGTCATATTTGTTATGGAGGGGATGTTTATTATTTATAACGAGAATTATATAATTTCATTAAACATTATTTTTAATCATCTAATGAAAGTTAGTCTTGAATGGATACGACGAGGAATTAATCTTATCACGTTCATGGAGACGGTAATCTATACGTACGTACGAGTAAAAATATCAATATTTTGTTATTAAAATAATATATAATTTGATGGTATATCATATATAAAGAATAATTAACTTGTTATATTTATTATTTAAATCAACTACACATCATTATTAAACCCATCCAAAGAATAATGTATTGAATAACAATTACACCACGATGTGGAGTCGGTAAGCTGTACGTACGCACGTATGGTGACATGTCATTCAAAGTATAGAAAGAATAATCAATTTGGTTGTACAACATTTATAATAATGTAACAGTATATAGAAGATATTGGATTTATTATTTTAGAATGAAAACAGAAATGAAAATTGAATTTGATGAAGAAAGGAACTTGAAAGAGCTGATAAAAAAAATTTCCTCTTCTTCGGGTGTTTCCTTTTGATTTGATCAAAAATTCTCTATAGGATGGATTTCCTACTAATGAAAGGCCACTATGATGAACTGAGGACAGTTTAGAGGTTATTTGGGTGGGGTTTTAAACGTGTCAAATGGCTTTGAGGGTGTTAATTATGGAGAAGGTGGAGTGCCCTTTTATAAGAGGGGTGCGAGGCACCTTAGGAAAAGCTAGAATTATTATTTTATAATAAATACATTTAGGTTTATAATGGATAAAAAATGGTTGATATAATGGATAATGTTGGTATGGGTCGAAAACCAGTCAACTAATAGGTTTTAGAAATGTTTGGGTCATTATATTAACTTTATCTTT
Organism: Viscum album; assembly: GCA_963277665.1. Classification (NCBI taxonomy): domain Eukaryota; kingdom Viridiplantae; phylum Streptophyta; class Magnoliopsida; order Santalales; family Viscaceae; genus Viscum; species Viscum album. Next base: position 1,997,403,496 of record OY728146.1, on the reverse strand, counting down.
TATATTTAATTCTTAGTTAAATAGTTTGACATTTACCATGTCTCATTGTTCTTTTATATTATATGGTTAATAAACTTAATATATACATCAAAGAGAAACCCAAGTGGTTAAAATATGAAACACCCATCATTATATAAGTCTTTTTAATGATCCTTAGATTTTTCGGAATAGAATATCAATTAATAATGTAAATTTTTTAAAAAAAACTATTTTATGTCAATTTTGACACAATTTGTTATTTTGCTTTTTTCAAATTCATAATAGCATTATTAATTCAAAAAAGATTCATCTACCCAACCATAACATGTCATATTGACCTATAAAATTATTGTTTGTCATAAAAAGTCTCATATTACATTTATTTGGATATTTATAATATCAGTTATTTTAATATTTCTTTAATTAGGTAATTACTGCATCATCATTGTGTCATAAATAAATTAAATTATTTAGTGTCTAAAAAATATCAATAAAATACTATTATGTATAAAATCATTTTATCTTTCTAATTAATATTTATAGTCCAATTTATATTATGTGTAACCCCATATTATAAATGTATTAGTTATTAATCTTTGATGTTAACTATTTTAACTCTTCATTGAATTAAATAATAATAAATGTCCTAATCTAATCCAAGATGAACTAAGGGATGATATTTTATTCCTAATGTTTTTCTGGTCGAATTATACTTATCCAATATAATTATGACATGTGTTAGGATAATAATAATATTATTTTTAGCCATAATTACCTTATTTACTTTTAGCTGAGGTAAATAAAAGTAAAAAGTTACTATTCACCATATAATATTTTCATCTTATTGAAAAACATTTTACTTATTGATATCAACTGTGTCTCTAAAAATGCGGAAATTCCAATCAGAGAAGCGGTAAAAATATGTTTTATGTGAATTTGAAAATTCTCCTAGGAGGTGGGTAAAAGATGGTGAAAAGTTCAATAAAACTTTTATATATCTAAAATTATTATAAACTGACTCCAATGAATTAAATTTAACTTATATAGGTATTATGTATCTATTTTTACATTATATAAATTTAAATAAAATAAATATTTATTTAAAAAAAAATCGGTTTTAAACTATAACTCAGGATTTTTTTACTATTCATCGAATATTTAATGTTTTCATAAAAATAAAAAAAAATCACACTAAGCTAATTTTGATATTCCTAATTGAAAAATGATGTCCATTTTGAATGATAAAATTTATAAAATTTCAAAAAGTGGTTATTACTATTCATAACGGCTTGTTTGATTGATTGTGGTTTGTTAGAACTCGATGTTGCGTACAACACACGCTATTGTGTTATTCAAAGAGAAGCATATTGTGGAATCTTTGGGTGTTACATTTTATGTGTGAGGGAGATATATATTTCACTATTCATTCACATTTGGGACATATACCTTAATTAAAATAATATGAATATTAGATTTTAAATTTATAATTTAAGAGAAAACAGTTATTTTGGAGAAATATGTTTAAATTTTCTATTTATTGATGCATAAAAATGAAATGATTTTTTTGGGTTCTAAAATTTTTCTTGCATCTGAAGATAAAATATAACCACTATTGTTGTTTATACTAATATACTTATTTAGGAAAATCATTAGTAGAAATATTTTTCTATACAGAAAATATAATAAAAAGTAGGACTATTGCATTCATGTGTTGTGTTATGTCATCTAGATCATCAAAATAATGGCACATTCTATGTAATATCTTTTAGTTGAGTTCCTGAATGATGAATTTTTAGTTTAAGAATGTTACGACTTTCACATCATACAATTAATAAATTATTTAATCATGTTTATATGTGTAATTGATAATGTCCTATAGTTGATGATGAGGGACAAGTCTTTGCTACCTCTAATGATGTGGGGTATCCATTTAATGTAATATTCATACAGAGTGCTACCACGAACTGAAGTACAATGTGCTAAAACATGAGTTGATATGATAAATAGATAACATATCATATGTCAAGTTGATTTCACTTATCACATATTAACTAGAAGCTGTTTTCTATGGATGGAGGTTGTCTTTTGAATGGATAATTGTAGAAGGCACATATTTCATGATTGAATAATTTATTCCTTCCAAATAATAATTCATGAATGGGCTACATAATCATTATTTTGTGATTATTCAAATAAATAGGAAGTATTATATAAGAATAGTCAAATTGATTACATGAGTTAGTCAACATCATGGGGAATCATATACATCAGGTGAAACCCCAACGCCGATAAAGGCTACATGGGTATTCAACTACTTGAAGCTTAAATGTCGACATCGAGATCGGTATATATAGCCTAGTCTCCTACATGATGGGATTTGGATACATTATAATTGGATAGAAAAATGGAGAAGAATACATTGATTGAATCAGCTATATGAATGGAAAAGTCTACGTTGAAGGAATAGACAACATATATATTTTCTTATTCCAAAAAAAGACATTGTATATTCGATTCCACTATGTGGGGAAACATCTACATCATCCCAAATTGATATGATAGAATTAACTTTGTTCAAAATTTCATACGTAGATTGAAATGGCTAGGTACAGAAAATATCCTACGTAGATCAATTAGAATTTCATGGCCAAATTTCATATTCCATTCATGCATATGATAATCATTGTACTGGCTATAAAAAAACTTATATAATAATGTTTTTCATGAGGTGGATAGTAGTTGACTCAAGGATGTAGTTGAGATTTGGTGTACCTATTTTAAGAAGTAGTTTTTTTCAAATGTGTATGAAAATGTGGATAATGAGTAACAACAAAAATAGGAGGGAAATAAGAGGAAAAAACAGGATGCAAGAGTTTTTGGCATATATGAGAGGCAGACACTAAAAAGAAGCCTAATGTTGAGTAATATAAATCATTGTAATTTTGTTATTGTGTTGAAGGCATTCTGTGGGTTTTTTCTGTCACTATATTCCATTAACCTTCTATTTCTTAAATTTTTTTTGAATATAATGAATATCATTCATTTAATGAATGGATATGTTAGAATATGGGAAGGAGGTTGAGTTGGTATAAATTTTTACCTCATTTAGTTGTCGTAATTTTCTTTCTTTCACCCTATTCTCTCTGGTCAAAAAATTATTGAATGCCAATTATATGAATTTAGAGAAATAAGTTTCAGTTTTTTATATCATTATTAATCTTTTAACTTGATGATCATATGAGAAGTGTAAATTCTTCACAAATGTGATCACCATGTTACTTTAACAAGTGGGTAATGATATTTTCATTTGGGAGTATTATAGCTCCATTCACGTAAGCATCGAAAACATGAGAGAGGTCGATAGAAACATTTCCAGTTCATATGACAACATATCTTGTATGAGACCAAATAATATAAAATCAAACACCTACCAAAATGACACATCCATCAATCCAACATTCTATGTTTAATAACTTGAAGTTTCTCATAATAATTACAACCTTTATACCCCTTGTTCACATATCTCTTAACTGTATATGTACCCTAAACATCATTCCATCAAACGTATCCCCATTTCTCACTGACAATTATCCTTTTTTTCTTTTTTATATTTCCTTCATTATTTTGTCACACAGAAGATACCTTCAATGGAATTCATTCCCTACTAAACGATCTCGACTAACTAGTACTATAGTAATATTTTTGTTTTTTAAATAAAAAATTTTTCCTTTGAGTATTGAAGACCTAGGCCTCATGGATGGAATAATTAATTCAATGACCTATAAGTTTGAAGAAAATAGTGAGGGTAAATTATTGATGCCATATATGTAGTAAAATAAAATTTTTCTAGATATCAATATAGGTAACACAATATTAAATTTTTATTAGGTTCTGAAACTGTACAAAAAAATGTATTTAAATCATTCTTAATGGTTCATAAATATCATACTAATTAACTAAAGTATATACCATAAGAGTTTTAAAATAGTTATGTAGTTTAACAAGTTTTTTTTCAAGATTAATGATCGAATTAATACACCACCAACAATGTTCATGGTTATTACCCCTTCATTATTCTGAGTTAGAGCATAGATCCACAAGTTTGTATCTGTATAATGATTAAATTACTTGAAAACCACCCAATTCACATATTAACAAATAGTTATTATTATTTATTATAATTAATCATATCCTAATTATTTTCTATTGTTTTAATAGTTATAATCCCTAATAAATTTTAAAACTCCACTCTCATATAGACAAAGGTGACCCAATCTTTTCTTATTTATGTTGTGAACAATTTTATATAAATATTCGTTGAATATCATCGTAAATAAAAAAAATAATGTAATTTATTATCTAATTTTTGGATGAACCACAAAAATATATTATTTCACATTATCTCTTGAATATTTTCAATGACATTTCATTATATTTGACTTTCTTTTAACTATAATCCTTTATATAATTACTTAGTTAAGTGGACGAAGTATTGAATTGATCTAAGGCACATAGTAAGGGAAAACTATCAACAAATATTACACTGCTAAATAAAGGGTGAAATATCAAATTTAAAAGATAATATACTAATATTATTTCATATAACTCTTTATAGAGGGAAATATAACCAAAAAACATAAATTATGGTCTAATTGTGAAAAAATATAAACTAATCATGATCTATGTATCATAACATAAGTGTGTAATATATAAATACGTCATAGAAAATTTGGTAACATGCTAATAATAATAATCCAATGTATTTTGGAAAATCATAACCATAAATTGGCATAAAGATAATGTTGTGTGAATAAGAATCACTTCTATAGATCATTTTGTGACCATAAAAAAATTCTTACCCATAGAATAAGGAACCTAACAAAAACATTTACAAGTATCAGCATTATCTCAAGAGGCATGAAAAATTATCCTTCAAATTATAGAGGTTTATAGAACCCAATATGTCAATAGGTGATTAATATTACTTCCATGACACAAGAAATATATCATAAATACCATCTTAAAACACTAGAGAATAAAAATAAATTATATAAAATTTTCAAATGGTATTATATTATGTTATGTAATCAACATTATTAGTCAATTCCAAAGAAAATATACCAAAAAAATTATATGAAAAATGATTTTATAGAGTGATAATAAATATTAACCATAATATGTAAATATTTTAGGGGAAATGTAGGATAAAAAAATTAAAATCATAATAATTTATTTCATAATAAATTTTTACATTGTCATTAAATGATGAAGATGAAATAGTTTGTAACATGATGGAACTACTGAATACCAGACACACACACCCATTTATTCAAAATATTGTTATCATTTATTCTATCTACAATGGATCATCACTGGGGTTTTTTCCCTCATCAGAATAAGCATGTCTTTTGTCTTTAATGGATCGCCCACCAGAGTCGATGGCAAGACTCCTAAATGGTTTTAACTACCAAAGGATGTCATGGTCACATACATATACCCCTAAATAAATGATATCCTTATTTGAAAGGTTCCTTCCATATCTGATGGGTTCTTACCATTCATTGAGTTCCCACTAGATCGGGTTAGTCCATACCTATTCGATTAATACTCAATGATAGTTTTCTCAATTGAAGATTTTTATCAATCTGAATATCTTCATCAATGGACCATTGGGGAACATAATGGTTTGAAATGTCCACCAATAAACTACATAGATATCCTTTGTTCTACTTGGGGAATATATTTTCCAATTAGGATCTTGAATTTAAATCAGTAATAATTTTCTATAGTTCCTTAGTTTAGGTGGTACATTGTAATATCATAGTTGTAATCCTACAGGTCATAATGAAAATATCATTTCATTTTGGGAAGGTGGTCCTAATGGGATAACTATAGGAGTGACTCACATCATATTTTAGTATATCTCAATCACCCTAGAATATACAAGATCTGCCATAATGAAACCATTCTATGAAGCATGACAAATGCAGGGGATTATTTTCTATGGGTGGAAGAGTGTACATTAAGGATGAAAATTTCCTCCAAGGCTCTGATTTGGGTGGAAGTGTAACTCTCATTCCCTATAATGGAATTATTATTCCTATGATCGAGAAAATATTATCTTGGTTATAGATGGGTTTACCCTCTTATCTGGTATTTTTATTCTCAATATTTCATTTCCAGGGCCACACAACTTTATCTTCCAGGAGGTACACTTATTCTCTCCTAGAATCTTGACATGGTAATCCTTCGGCATATGTTCCAACCTCCTCCACCATAGGGATTTCCCCTAGTGTCTCCCTAGAACTTCCTACATTTCACCATCCCTCATATATGACCCCTAGTATCATCCTCTCTATTAGAACCTCCCCATTTGGTGAAACAGGTTATATTCAAGGGTTGAACTTCTGGTCATCCTTCTCTCCAAGAGATGATATGAGAAAGTACCTCATGTAATACATTCCAACTATTATCTCCATATTTTCTTCTCCTTTTAATATTTTATTTCCATCTATAGAAATGGATAGGCTATGAAATTCACTTATTTTCCATTATCTATCATCTCAGGTGACACATGACCTTCTGGTGCCTAACCCCTCCCCCTCTCCAATGTTTTTATATTTGATTTTTATTCACCCCCACATTCTTCTAGAACCTATGTAGACACCCTGAAATTTTAAATATAACATTACATGATTTTATGAATAATTAAAAATAATAGTACATGCTAAGGATCAATAATTCTAGTATCTCGAACGATTATGTACATAAAATATAAAACATGGGGATTAAAAATTGTATATTTAATCTTTATAAAGTGCACCTAACATCCTTGGAGCCTTACATATTCATTGGGTACGCTGTGGAAATCATGAACAACATGATGAGATGAAAATCCATGTAATGTAATGAACATAATGATACATCATAATCACATGAGTTAGGAGGCATGACATAAAGTTATCCAATTCATGTAACATATGAAATCATATCATATATGCATGAAATCATATAAAAATGGAATCATAAAAATGAGGAAAAATCATAAAACATGTCTCTAGAATGGGTCAAAGATTACTCTAAATCGTGTTTCCCATTTTTGCATGGGTCAAGGCTAACAACCAATGCTGATTTCTATTTTAGTACGGGTCATGGGTAACCGCTGATCCTGATGCCCATTTTAGTATGGGTCAAGGTTAACTACAAATCCCATTTCACATCACATCTCATGAGATGTAACATTCCCCATGCATTAGAGTTCTATCTAGGTGTACCCATCTAATTATTTTCTTAAATATTCGTTTCATAGAAATAATAATACATAATCAACCATACATGAATATAATGATACCATTGGAAAAAATTGTGTACCACAATAATGACATAAAGAATAACAAATGAGTGTATCATTAATGTGTACATGAAAGAGAGAGATTCGAACATACATGGAGGTTAATAATGTAAAATAGTCATATAACATGGTAATTGGTGTCAAATATTGGTGATAACATATAAGAAATGTATTTGAGAATCATTATCATTAAAAAAAATTTATGCGGTTTTAAGGAAAATACTATAGAGCTGTTAAAATAGAAAAGTGGATAGTATTTTATATCAAACAAGATTTCAACCAATACAGTTTTAATAATAAAAATTATGATTTCATAACGATAATGGATTCTTGAAATAGATGTTATAGTGCACTTGAAATTGGTTGCAAATTTGGAAAGTTCCCTTAAAATAGGCTTGCTTATCAAAATTTTCTATGTAGGGAATCATTAAAAAACATGTACATACTCAAAAGATATTTATGAAAGTGTCTTGGTAAATGTATTATGGACAACTATACAGCATTTATAAGATTCAAATAAAATGATATGATAACTCTATTTTGATATAAAAAAGAAAAGGCAACCCCAATGAACAAAGGAGGTTTGGGTAGAATTCGTTAATGATTATCGACATGGTGTCATGTGTAAATAAGAGGGATTGATGATAGATAAATGGGGGATCACATCATTTATAAATCATGAGGGATTAGTGGGTGATGGGTGAAAACATACCCCATAATTTGGGACTACACATAAAAAGGCATAACATAGAGGACAATATCGATTAAGAAAAAAATGAAGAGGACCCCTTACTATAAATCTGGTTGTGTTCTCCACATGTTATTACTAACATGAATAAAAAAATTATGTTTATTTATTAATAAATATATAACCTCTTATATATGTAAAATATTTAGTATAACGTTTTTATGTTCATTCATTTCTATTTTGATTGGTTATAAGGTTCAATTTCATTGTTCGAGTCTGGTTGTTTTCCTATTTTTTAAAGATCAGTTCAATTATATTCATGTTTAGATACAAATGTAAGATGAATGTTGTTGTCCAGAATTGATGTTATATTCTATTATTGAACAACTAAGATATTAAATGGTTTCAAATTTAAATTTGTTACTTATAGTGAAGTTGAATTATTATATAAACCCAATGTGACAACCATTTTTTGTTTAATGATGTGTTTAATTACAATGAACATGTTTTATTTTATAACATAATTACATTAGTTCCAAAGGATTACATAACCATAACATGTATATATTAAATTTATAATAATCTAGTTCAACCATAACACAAATGGTTACATGATGGAAATAAAAGATTATAATCGAAATTGATAAACATTGTCCTTGAATGTGCTAAATTTGCACATCTCAAATGGCGCATTCATTTTATTCAAATAAAATATTGGGATTTGAGAGAAGATAATGAGCTATCACTTTCGCATAATATAATTCATTTACATGTATTTTATTGGAGTTATCATTCAATTTCGTTAAATGGAGGTTAGGAAATAAACAAAGAGAAATGAAAATTAATGAAATGAATGAATTGTAAAAGGTAATTTATATCTCAGGTCTACATCCTTTGAGAACCTTTTAAGGAGAGATGTTTTGGTATTTTGAAGAGACTAGGGGCCTTTGGATGTGGTTGAGGATCTTGGGGAGTGATTTGTGAATAATATTTTCAAGGCACAAGGCCTGAGAGTAGTGAAGAGAAGAGATAAAATGGAGGGTATTTATAGTAGAGGGGATATGGGTTTTCAAAATATTATAATCATTTGATTATTAATTTCCATCAAGACCAGTAATAGTGATGATTCTTTGACCCAAATTAGTAATAAATTTTTGTGAGTTTGATATTTGGGTCCTTACAACACGTGGGATGTCAGGAATAGCGGATTTGATTTATAATGTATTTGTATGTTAAATTAATTTATTTTTCTAATAACTAAAAATTCTAGTTTTTCAGAAAAATAAAAAAATTCACCTTAACCATTTTTTTGCGTGTAGAATACAAAAATAAAATCAACATTTGAAAAATATTTTTATAAATATTTTTAATTTAATATATCATTACAATCCTAATTTATTATTAAAAACCTAGTTTTAAAACCTTCATTTACTTTATCCAAAATATTGGTACATCATACTTTTACATGAAAACTTATTTTATACTATCATAGATAATGTTACAATTCATTATGTCATATCATTTTTCATAAGGGTATGTTACTATTCATAAAGGTGGGTTACTATTCACCAAAAATGAGTTTTTCCTTATCAAACTCCAAATTAATTACTGATCACAACCGTGTATGTTATATTTTCAAAAATCCAAACACAGAAGTTAAAAAAAATGTTTAAAGGACACATAGCACTTAGTAATTCATTATTTTTTGATTTCATGTGATTATAAAAAGTATTTATAATAGAGAAATTTCCATTTATAAAACATTTTATCATTACATTATTCCCCCATTCTGAAATTTCTCAATCGAAATTTCCTTTTTACATTCATGACTATAAATAGGTGTGGGTACTTTTCCTCTATTGCTTCCTCTATTTTCCATATTACCTCTTCGTACTTATGGTTTTTTCAAAGTACCTTTACCATTTGAGTAGTATTATTATATAGAAAATTATCTCTATGATTCTAGGTCATCACTAGATTCTCCTCATAAGAATGATCATCCTCCAACTGTACCACCTCAGAAGGGATTGCATGTGAAGGGTCTGGTATGTACATCATTAGGAGGGATATATTAATTACATTATGTACCTTCAACATGGTTTGTGGAAGATAGAATCTATAGGCCATCGCCCCAATATTATCAAGAATATCGAAGGGGTTGATGTACCTAGGATATAACTCCCCTTTCTTATTAAAACCTCATGTCATTATTCCTTGGAGATATGTGTAGAAATACCATGTCTACAAATTCAAACTCAAGGTCTCATCGACGATTGACTCTATAAATTTTTTGTCAACTTTTGGATGCCTTGATATGCTGCTGAATGGTTATTGCCTTCTCCACCATTTCTTCGACCATTTCGGGTCCAATCTACTTATACTCAGTGACATCATCCCGACACACCCATGTTCTTCACCTATTCCCATATTGGGATTCATATGGTTCCATTCAAATGCTAAGGTGGAAACTATTGTGGTAAGAGAATTCAACCAGTCAATGATGTTGGTCCCATCCTCCTTTTAAATCCATTGAAAATTCTCTCAATATGTCTTCTAGTGTCTGAATAGTCCACTCAAATGGACCACCAGTTAGAGTAATATAGTTCGTATTGATGTTCAGTTCAATTCATTGATCATGTTTGAGTCCTTTCCAGAACATCAAGGTGATTGCAGGATCACAATTTGATACAATATATTGTGGTACGTAATGAAGCCTTACCACATCATTAATGTTAATCCATGCCTGTTGAACCCATTATAAATCCTCTCAAATCATGATAAAGTGAGTTGTCTTTGTAGCAGGATTCATAATAACCCATATATAATTGTTTACTCTGGATGTCCTTAGAATTCCAATGATAATTCCCATGATAATGTTCTCCCACATCCACGTTGGTATGGGTAGTGGTTGCATCATACCCTTATACTTTTTCCTTCCAGCCATAACTTACTGACATACCATGCAAATTTATGTATATTCAACAATCTCCATTTTCATATTTTCCAACAAAACATTTTCATGGAGATCTCCAAACATCTTTGTGCTCCGGGAGGGATAAAGATGGATGAGCTTTGTTCGTCATTCAGAAGCTCATTCTATATATATGGATCATATGGTACACATAATAGTTACCCAAATCATAAAACTATTTCCTCATCAAACATGATCTTAATGAATTAACCACTTTTGATAGCTTCCACCATTTCAATAAGTTCCCCAAATTTTCATTGAGCATCCTTATTTTCCTCATGAGAGATGTTTTAGAAATAATTTGAGAAAGGATTAATGATGTTTTTCCATTAATTATTCCCATGTACATCCCAAGATAACCTAAGAAGATTGGATGTTTTTCAATTATCATCATTGATAAAGATGTAGGATATTTTATATATAGAGCATATGCCAACTTATTTTCCTTACTAGGAAGGTAGTGGATTGAGCAGCCATAATACTTGATGAACTCTATCCATATTTTTTTGGCTCATATTAATCTTTTTTTTGTGAATCTACATTTTAGACTCTTCTGATTAGTATATATCTCAAACATCGCCCAACAGAGATAATGCGGCCATATTTTCAACGCATAGATCATAGTCTCCAACTCCAGAACATGCTTGGGATAGTTTTTCGTGTAGATTCATAGAAGCCTTGATGAATAGGCTATAACTTTATCATTTTTCATCAACACACATCCTATTCCCCTTATTTGAAGTATCAATTTACACCAAAAAGAGTTATCTACTCATTGGGATTGTGAGTACTAGGGTAGGGATAAGCCTATTTTTCAGCTCCATGAAACAATTTTCACATTCCTGAGTCCATAAAAGCATTACTCCATTTGATTCTAGCTTGTTAATTGGGATTTAAAATCGTTAAATTTTCTTCACAAATCATCTATAATACCCATATATACCCCAAAGTTTGTTGATCTCTGGAAAATATGTTGGCATTGGCCACTCTTCAATAACCTCTATATTGGAAGGGTCCACAAATATCCCTTTTGTTGGTAATAAAATTCCCATAGAATGATACTTCATCCATGTAGAACTCAAATATACATTTTATTGTATATAACTTCTCCCTTCACAGTGTTTTTAACACAGTATTAAAATGCTACTCATGTTTATCCTTGTTCTTGGAGTATATCATAATATCCTCAATAAAGACTACTAAAAATTTGTTGAGGTAATCATTAACATAACTATTCATTAAATCCATGAAAAATATTGTTCATTATTTAGTCCAAAGGGAATCACTATGAAATCATAGTGTCCATACCTTATTTGAAATGATGTACTAGGAATATCTTTCTACCTCATCATTAATTGGTGATATCCCAACTAAAGGTCCACCATAGAAAACTATCTGGCCCCACAAAGATGATCGAACAAGTCAACTATATGTGGTTGGGTATACATGTTCAATATCATGATTTTATTGAGATCATAATAATCAATGTAATGGTGCATTAATGGGTCCTTCTTCTTGAAGAAGATGACTAGCACACCCCAAGGTGAAGCACTCTGGCATATAAAACCCTTATCCACATTGACCTATTACTACTTCTTCAACTCTAGTAGATCTATGGTGGTCATTCTGTAATGTGTCATTGAGAAAGTAAGAGATCTAGGGATATGTTCAATTGATTACTCAACATCTCATTCTAGAGGATGACCGAACAAATCTTCCAGGAATACATTAGTGTAATCCCTCATAAGTGGCATGTCTTCAAGCCTGATTATCTCATTTTTCCCAATCATTTCAGATAGATTTTCCTACTCACAATGTTGAAATATCCACACTTGAGATGGAGATTCTATAGGATATTTTTCTTATCCACACACATTTAATGATGATGTATATTAGAACATGTTATTCCGTAAGATTAATAAAACGTTATCCTCAATCTATTTCTTAACATATATACTTATTGTCTTTTTTGTCCCTTAATAATGGTTTCTAGTAATCTCATGATTCTACCAAAGCATATCCCCTGGGATAATCAATATCAAGAGTGCATCAAGTCCCATTGTTATGTACCAGGAAACCCTGGGTCAAGACCGAAACTCCTTATCAATGATTTCACTCCTAGGTACATATGTACTAGAGCCACCTTGGCATGTTTGTGTCCACACATGGACTCATTTTCTTGATAAACCACATACATTATACTTACCAAAAGTTAGTTGTGTTTTCTTATACATTGTCTCTTCCAGGAGATTCTCACTAAAGTTCTCTATTCCTAATCTCCTGAACAAACTAGACCATACTCTGATACCAACTGTAGAGACCCTAGCATTTTACATATAATATTACATGATTTTAATCACAATTATACAACATAGTACAGTCGATGGATCGTTATGTATTGTGTATTGGATGACTTGGCACGTAGAAAAAAATACATGGAGATTAAAAAACTTATCATTTAATCTCTATAATGTGCTACTGACATCCATCGGTCCCTTACATATTCATAGGGAGCCCTGGGGAACACATAAATAAAGGAATATGTAAAACTCCTTGTAAGGTAATGAAAATAAGGATTCATCTTATGCACATGAGTTACATGGAATGACATAATGATATCCAAAGATTGAAATATATTAAATCATATCATATGAGAATGGGATCATATAAACATCAAATAATATAAATATGGAAGAATAATAAAAACATGTCTTTTAAATAGTTCAAGGATAACCACCAATCATGTTTCCTATTTTAGTACGGGTCAAAGCTAACTACCAATCTCGATTCCCATTTTAGTATGGGTCAAGGCGAACCACCAATCCCGTTTCACATCACATATCATGAGACATAAAATTACCCAATGCATTGGTGCATATCTGGGAACATCCAACTCAAACTATTCATGAATATTCATTCTAGAAAAATAGTCATACATATTCAACTATACATAAAAATAAGGATACACGTTTAATGAATCAGGTACCAAAATCATGACATAATGCATATAAAATGACTGTATCATGAATGATTACATGAATGAAGGGGATTAGAACATAAATGGACATTCATAAGTTTAAATCAGAATATAACATCGTACGTGATGTCAAACAGAGGTGAAAAAATATAGCAAATGTATTTTAGAATCATTAGCATTAAAACATTTATATGCGGTTTTACGGAAAATACTATAGAGATATTAAAAAAGAAAAAAAGAAAATCTTCTATATAAAAATAGAAATAAACCACGATGGTTTTTATAATAATAATACTGAATTGAAAAAGTCAATGGTGGATTAAAATAGATGATACAATGTGGTTAAAATAGGGTAAAAATTTGTGATGTTCCCTTAAAATAGGTTTACTAATCAGAAGGTTCTAAGGAGGGAATATTTTAAAAACATGTATATACCTGTATGAGAGTGATGAAAGGGTATTGATAAATGAATTTTATAAAACTACACATCATATATATTATGAAAATAAGTAGATATTATAAATCTATTTTGATATAAATAATTATAAGTCCACCTGAAAGAACAAAGGAGGTTCAGGTAGAATTCATTGCGGATTATGGGCATGGTGTTGAGAGTACCAAAGAGGGATTGATCGAAGATAAAAGGTGTTTCTCATAATTTATAAATCATGAGGTATTTATGGGGTATTTGATAAAACATACCCTATACTTTTGGATTACACATAAAAGGCATAACATTAATGATCATCTTGATTATGTGAGAAATGGAGAGGATCCCTTACCCTAAATTTGGTGGTGTTCATCTCTTAATATTAATTACATGTATAAACTAATTAGGTTTATTAATAAAAGAATATAGAACCTATTATATATTTAAAATACTTATTAAATTTTTTTATGTTAATTGAAGACCTTTTTTATTTGTTATAAATTCAATTTCATTGTTCAGGTATGGTTTCTTGATTGGATTGTAATGATCGGCTCACTTATATTAATGTTTGGATAAAATTTTAGGATAAAAGTGGTTTTACAGAATTGATGTTATATTATGTTGTTGAACATATTTGATATTACATGGTTTTAAATTTAATATATTCGCTTAGAGTGACGTTGAATTATTATATAAAATCTTAGTGACAACCATTTTTGTAAAACATTTAGTTTTATTACAATGAACTTGTTTTCCTTTATAACTTAATAACATAAGTGAAAAAGGATTACATGACCATAAGAAGGATATAAAACATATATAATTTGCTGGTTCAGACATAAAACATATGTTTTCATTACTTAGATTCATGATGATGATAGAAATTGATAAATTGTTTTCATTAATGTGCTAAATTAGCACATCTAAAACGGTGCATTCATTTCATCCAGATAATAGATGTAGAAATGTGAGAAGATAATGAAGTATCCCGTTAGAATAATATCATTCCACTACATGTATTTTAATGGTGTTATCATACTATTTGGGTGATGGGTGTGAAAAAAGAAAAAATGAACATATATGAAACAAATGAATTGGAAAGGGGAATTTACCTCTTGAGTCTACATCCTTTGAGAAACACTTAATGGGAGAGGTTTGGTATTTTGAAGGGACAAGGGGCCTTTTTACGTGGGGTAGGATAATGGGGATAGATTAGGGTAGAATATTGGAATGGAACAAGGATTGAGACTAGTGAAGATAAGTGATAACAATGGGGGCTATTTATAGTTGTGGGGAGTGTGGTTTTTATAATATTATAATCATTTCTTTATAAATTTACCTCAAAAACAAAAATAGTGATGATTCGATGACAAAAATATTAATAAATGCATTTTAGATCAAGATTTGGGTGCTTAAATAACTTGAGATTTCAAGAAGGGTGAATTTTATTTATAATGTATTTATGTGGATAATTAATGTAGTTTACTATTCACTACAAAATCATCTATTTCCTAAAAATCCCAAAAAAACAAATACCTCCACCATTTTTTATTTTTATATTCTAAAAATGAAATAAATATTTTTAAAAAAATTCTAATTATGATTGATTTAATAATTCATTAAAATCATAATTATTATTAGAAAACATGTTTTCAAACATCAATTTATATATTTCAAAATACAGGTACATCATACTTTAACTTGAATATTATTTTTATACTATCATAGGTAATATTACTATACATTAGTTTATATCACTATTAATAAGGGTATGTTACTATTCATAAGGGTAGGTTACTATTCACTACAAATTATATTTTCCAGTTGGACTCCGTATTACTAAATGATCACAATCGTTTGTGTCATATTTTCAAAATTCCAAACACAAAAGTGAGAAAACATTTTTTAATGGTTTCATATCACTTATTAAGAAATTATGTTTTGATTTGATGTGATTATATGAATTATTTATAAGAGAGGAATTTCCATTTACAAAACATTGGTTCATTACAACAAAATTTGTCTCACCCTATAAACATCACCCCAAATTAATGATGTCTGAACCAAGTCCAAATCGAAGTGTGTGACCTCTAGGGACATCCACCCCAATATATCCTCAGTGGATGTTTCCAAAACAATCTTCCCCTATAATTAATGACATATTTTCCGATTTAAAATGCCTAAGGCTTATGATCCTAAAAAGAAACAAGCTTCTTATCCCCTGATATTAAAAATAGAAACTATATGATTTCAACATTTCTAAACTCCAAACAAAATCCATCTTTGATTGGTGAATTCACACACAACATAAGACTGCACAAAATCATCCATGTTGTTCCTAAAAAGCATCATATACAGATATTTTGGAAGGCTATAATTTCAGTGGTTCTTATTGAGGGGTCATAAATATTTTTAACTATTAATATTAGCATGATAGTGAGAAATATATTATATTGTTTCATGTATTCCAAGTGTGATGTAGAAGAAAGTGTGTACCTGTGGCACAGTCTCTCATCATTTAACCCAAGGTACTGTTTATGGATAATAGTCGGAGTTGTTAATGTGGTTCTAGACCCATCATAAATGATTTTAGGGGGCCCTTATTCAAAAAGGGAGATCAATGAATTCCCCATGTCTAGTATATTAATGTCCTTCCGGATTTGGGGCAGATGGGAGATTGCTACCCCTAGAGAAACCACAAGAAGGGGAAAGACTATACCTAATGTAGGCTCAATCAGTGAGTATAAAATATTCATCATATATCCCCATTACCAAATGGTAACTTAACCCATCTCATATTGTATATTTATGATCACTCTCTAATCCATTTTGATTTTTCTTCCAAAAAAATGAATGGTGTTCATTTCATATTCTCCAAATAATGGACCCTCACCCCTGATTGTCATCATATTTTTTTTAATTTATGGTGCAATCTAATAGTGAGAGGTTCATGGAATGGAATCCATCACAATATTAGGCACCAATAATATGATATTTTGAAATAGATAATGATCAAACCACTCCACTTCAAAGATAAGAACATTCATAAAACATATGTTGAGCAGACTGAGACTAGTCATGACAGTGGTTGGGATGATTTCCTATTAAATAACCTACCTCAAAAAATGAAAACCTTAGAAGAAATGATTATGAATCATGGACATGTGATCTTTGAGAAATTCTATATCAAATAGAAAAAATATTTTGATAAAACAACATTTACTTGAATTTTTTCATTAATGAAAAGTTAAAGATCGTCATGAAAAACATTCACATGGATGATGGTACATTCTCAAATGGCTATGTCATGGTTGGAGGGATGTGTGAAATAAACATCACGCCTATTTTAACTAGTAAAAACCCTCACCACCATCCCTTATTTAGTGACAGTCATGGATTATTATGTCTTGGATTCATTTCATGATGATCCCTAGACTCCCGAGATTATTCTTCCTCTCATCCTTGATAAAAGTTTAGGCCTACATGGATTTATCGGTTGTTTCAATGATCCTTCTAAGAAATGATATGGATTATAATTATTAAATAATATAAATAATATTCTCTCAGTGGGAGTGACCATCATGTGGTTAGAACCACAATCTATGTCCTCATTTCCATACTTAATGACGCATATTCTTTGTATCCACATCGATAGATAATTTTATGAAATTATATATATATATCTTTCTTCCCAGTATGAACAACATCTATATATCTCATATCCTTCATATATGGGTTTCCAACAAAATTAATATATATTTTATGGGAATAATGATATAATTATCAATTAGTTTTCATCATCATATGAATTGAGAAGTCGAATTATGATTGGGTGAATTAAAATTTTTGTAGTAGGAAGTCGGTGTATATAGTTGGAGGGAAATATCGATATATTTAAAGGATTTTCTAGAAAAGAATATGGCCCTTGTTTTAATTACTAGTAACCTAATGACCTACCTAATTAGTCTAGTAAATAACTATGATTTTCAACATCCCTCATAACTTGAAGGGCTCCTAGTACTACACTCCCTACCACTCTCATCACTAACCTTGCGAGATGGATCGTCTAGAATCCTCCTTCTAGTAGTCGCAAATATAATATAGATGGATCATGTAGTATGAGAGTCATGTGTTAATGTCTATGTGTGGGGTGGGGGATATTTTTTGTTGCAAATTATACTCTTTAATAATATAGTTCATGGACTCGTTTAGGAACTATGATTCATAATATGCTATAGAAAACTCCATTGATACATGTCACATGTTATGAAGTAATGAAAAAATAAATATTTTATTGTTTGAAATAAATTCCAAATTAATACATAATTTCATTCATGGACATAGACCCAGCCCTTATATAATAGAATACCATGTTTGTAACATTTAAAAACCAATAATAAACAACAGGAACATCATTCAATGTGGTGTGACATGAAAAAATTGGTTGATTACCTTTCGTCCAAAGCCCCAATTGATGGATTGATTCATTATTTTTAGCTTTCAGATCTATTCCCCTTGAAGGTGATCACATTTTAAGAGGGAATTGTTACATAATACAATAATTTATTCCCCCTTATCATTTCTTCATTCCATGGATAATGGGTGTTTTGTATTGTATTTATACATTTAATAAAAATAAAAGATTCGTGATGATGATAAAAAGATGATGATTGGATCATGGTATAGAAATCCTATTTGATTTTTTCAGATGAAGGATTTTTTTATAAAAAATTCATTAATAAAGAGACATTGAAAATAATTATTTTTGAACAGGGGAAATTTTATTTAATGGAAAAAAATGATTTATGTGAAATTAAATGCATATTTTATGCTTTAATGGTTTTATAGAGAAAATTAAAAATCAACAAAAAAGTTATGAGTCATTCTCTTAAAAAAAGGAATATATTTATTATCCAATATGATAAATAACTATCCTTCAATATAAGGGAGAAATGTTTTTCAGTAATGAAATAATATGGTCATTGTGGAAAGGGTCCCATTAGAATGGATATGATTTACTCATAAAAATATCAACTATTATGATGAAATAAATACATCAATGTAGATTATATTGATGTAAAAATAATAATTCCATAGGAAAAGAAAATCTAACGTATAATACCATTATATTATAGAATTATTCAATCTTATAAGTTAATTGATAATGTGTAATGATTAAGACTCGTGTAAATGGGTTGGGTAAATGGAACCCCTTACATTGGATTCCTACTATGTTTTCCCCGATATGTAATACTTTATAACAAACATAACATTCTTAAATAATTATTTCAAAAACACAAAATTTTAATTTCTATGCATACTTATAATGTATTAAAATTTAATCCAAACATATTATTTAGTTTATTGTAGTTTGTTTTCCTCATCAAATTTTAGTATTTTTTATTTTCTAATATATGATTTTTAATCATAATGTTGGTTCTAATTTATTTATACCAAGTTATAATTACATTATTATTCACTATAGTGAAATAATTTTAATTTTAATTATTTATTTAGTCTTATTTATACTTGATGGAAATCATGGGAATAGTTTTTGAATGTGAAATTAATTGATGAACTTATTTAATGCAATTTGTTAATTACAACGAGTATATATATTCAAATCATTCATTTTTTGTGTTAACCATTAAATTATAATATTTCTAAAATAATTTAAAATCTAATATAACATATTAAAATTGTTAATTTTTCCATCGATGTCCATTATAGATATCTATTACATCTTTAATTTAGGTTGTTAAACTGACAGAAGAAGAATATGTTATTATCTATGGGACAATATAAATTTTAAAATGGTTTCTATATTATAATATAAATGTTTTATAAAAATAATTATTCAATTTTGAGATTATTATATTGTATAATAATATTATCAGATAGGTGCTTGAAAAAATATATAGCATTAAAGTTTAGTATGTGGATAATTGTAATGTTGAGGGGTTCATTCTTCCCTTAGAGACCCATTTGGAATTCTAGGACATAGGATGCCTTCTTGGGACCATGGGCTAACAAACATTGAAGAAGGAATTATGAGATGAGAAATACATATGTATTCATGTTTAATTTTAATTATTTTATTTTTAGTTTTGTTTGAAATAATCTATTTTTATAGGGGAAAATGAGGGACATTGCCTTGGAATCAGTTTCTAGGTAACAGGTAAGGATGATTCAACATGGGAGTTAGGTGAGTTAGGTAAATAGGTATTTTTATGAACAATAGGTATAAATTAAAACCATATTTAAGGCTTTATGGAGTGTCTATATGTCATGATTATTTTCTATAATTTGATCAACGTTATATTACCACATTCTACAATTTTTAAACTTCTTTAATTATTTAACATGTAATTTATATCTTTATAAAATTGTACGATGATGTTTATTAACATATTTTATCAAGAAAATAGAAAATTTGGAAACCATTAATTTTTTTCAATTATTAAATATAAATAAATTAACATCTAATATATAGAACCACATTTTTGTAGGAAAATAGTTTTTTAAAATTTTGTGTTTTTACACTCTTTTCATATCAATTAATAATTAAGTGACTTTTAATATAAATTTTATAATATATTGAAATTTCATTACCTTCAATATTTATTAGAGTGAAATTTATTTTATTTTATTTTACATGTCCCTTAGACTGTTAAATATAATATTTTGAATATAGTCTTTTAACACATTTCGTGGTAACTAAAGATTACATCAATAAATTATTAATTTGTCTAAAAATAAATTTATAACTATTACATAATTTGAAAATGAGAAATAAAAATAACAAATCCATTTTAAAATATTCGATATCTATAAGTGATAGAAACAATTAATATAAAACTCATAAGGTAAGAGAATTTGTTTTTTGTCAAACTGATTTTTTACGAGAAATAATAATTTAATCATATTCCAGAATTAGTAATAAATAATGGATGAATGATAATTTGTAATATATATATATATATATTGAATTCATTTATATAAATATATTCATTAATTTTAATCAATTTTGTTTTAAATAAAAAAATCATTATACAAATAAAAAAAATTCTAATTTTTTTGCATTATGTTATTTTAACATCAATTAAAAATAAATGTAATAAATTATTATTATTTTATTAAAAATTATATAATTACATTTGGAAATTATTATTACCTAAATATTTTAATATATAAAAATGTATATTATAAAAATGTTTTTACAAATAATTATTTTCATTTAACGGTGAACCAAATATTGTTTTCCTTATTATTTTTAAATTATTTATTAGATGAAATTATTTCAATTTACTGAAAATTAATTGAATTTAATATCCTTATTTTACTGATATCATTTTTAAACAAAAAAATCTATATAAATTCACAATGCATAAAAATTTTAAAGACCCGAATTTTTTCATGTAAAATTTTAAATTATAAGGACAGATTACAAGTCCGTGAAAATTAACGGCGTGTGATTCCATGCCTAGTGTGCCCGAAATGATTTTCTAAACATTTTTCTGGGTACATTCAGTAAACTCATGAGAGGTGTTTTTTAACTTTTTAATGGATGCTCAGGATTGAAATTCAAGGACAATATTGAACTCACAACACCGATATTCGCTTAAGGAGACCTTCACCTCGACCACAGTAGGTCATGGGTGGAAGATTGATTTCAGAATATTCATGGGATAAAATAAAATAAACATTATTTATTTTATTTTTTGAATTGAAAATTCTGATTTTGAATTTTGTGGTTGGGACCACCTGAGCGTGTAACATTTTGTTTGAATTTAATGGTGGGGACCACCCGACCCTTGAAATCCCAATTATATGTGAGATAACCTTTGGAATCCTACAAATTTATTGTGCCAACTTTAATGTGACAACATTAATGAGCCAACATTAATTGAATTATCTTAATAAAAATTGACTCATCACATCTTTTATGGGAATCGTTGGCAAAGGATAGATTGGGAGAACTATTGGATAAATATTCTCAAATTGATAACAACTCTTGGGATCAAGAACATTGACTTTCGAGCATGGTTCGGAAGCGAGTTGCGATAGTGAGAAATGTCGGGTTCTCTTCATTGCTTTCATATCATTACTCATGAAACCTCCAACGAACGTCAGTTTAGGGGTTTATTTTTAAAACGAGTGAATTTATTTGATAATTATTCATATTCTGGTTTTTCAACGATGATGTCCAAATGAACATGGCCATCGTCCAATGCATATAACTTTCCTATTATCTTTTAATTATCCACACATTCTTCATGCATTCTTCAACACCAAATATTGAATGACACTGGAAACACAATATTTTGTTGAGAATGACATTGGGATGCGGATCCATTGATCCGAGGATAGAGAATATTCGATAATTTTATTTATTGCGCTTGGAACGATGCAGGAATGGATCGTGGAAGGAGGTGGCACCTGAAAGCCGGACGTCTGTGAGGAAGGAGGGGAGAAGAGAGTCTATGCCACCGGTTGAGAAGGAGGTCGCGACCCATCGGCCGTGACAGGGTAAGGGGTGGCGGTCGCACGCCAAAAGACCACGTGGCAGAGCGACAGCATGCATACATGCCACCTGAGAAGGAGGATGTGGTTGCTTGGTCGTGGCGTAGGCTGGAGGGCGGCCGAAACTCATCCTGCTACAGAGGAGTAGCGGCGTGCGACCACACCACTGGGAGGAGGACCGGCTGGCCATTGTGGATCGGCCAGATTTTCCTGGCAATGCCCTATGGTGCTAACCTTTGGCGTTTCGAACTACAGTGGGGCGCTCCCCCTTCGACGCCAACTCGGGCCGACCGCGCCATCGAGCCACACCCAACTGGCAGGTTCAGGCACTCCCATTTGCGAGTTGAGTCAGATCACATCCCAGTTGGTCATGCCCGCCGCAACCCTGGCCATCCAGGCCGGACCCGGGGTGGGCTAGGTAAAACCGGACCTGTTCCCATCTAGACTCAGATACGCCTTTGTAGCCTAATCGTGTAAATTGGACCTCTGTTTGATGAACCGTCTATGGCACCAAAATCCCAGGATCGAGACAGTACTTTTTCTATAATCCACTTCTCTTTTGGAGTATGTTGGAGTATGTCTAGGTTGGATCAATACTCAAATCCAATCGGGTCCTCAGAGAAAAATAGCTAAGAACTTATAAACCGTGCATCCGATTGACGTGATTGTTGTTGTGTTCGGTCCCTTATGAAATGACGGGCCTTTGGGATACTTCTCTGTGGGACCTCATAGTGGTCAAGGTATGATCTATGACTCGAGGGACATATTCTATGGAACTCGACTACACTGGGAGAAAGGAATCCAGTGATTGTCAGTGAGGCGGAGGTTGTAGACGGATAATACAGAGGTTAGTTACCTATCGACTCTATGTGGGTCAGATATTGTGTGGGTCATTACGGCGGTTAGTAACTATTGAACCTGTGTGGGTCAGTTCTCAGTGATCCTATGTGGGTCAGCTCATACCTATCCTGTGTGGGTCAGATCTGGTGTGGGTTATCGCTCAACGATTCTGTGTGGGTGAGCGCATACCGATCCTATGTGGGCTAGATCCTATATGGGTTATTTAGTAGGTTCTTACATATCAATCATGTGTGGGTAAGACTCCGTATAAGCAGCAGTAGTGCCTCTTGTCATAATAAGATGATCTAGCTTCAGGACTCATCATTTTTATTTCTATACATCACTTATAGTTGGCTGAGCTGAGTCTTATATCTCCACAGTGTATATTTTTGGAAATATATCATCGTGGATTTACCTGTGTGGTACTCTTACCTTCGTTGTGTTACCATTGTGGTATTCATACCTCTTATGTGAGAAGAGTTTTTCTAGATAACATTGGTATATGTATGGTCATATACCTATGTTGGGTTGACTATTGTTTCCATGCTTTTTGGTTTATCTTTTGTGGATTTTGAGAGACCCTGTGGGGTCTCGGGGTGCCTACAGAGTATCGTTATAATCACCCCTGCACGGGCTATGCTTGAAGCTCATTGTGTATTGTGTAGACGATGGACTGCGCTAACAGAGGAAAAGGGTACTATGACTGCAGGCTGATTGGGGCGGACCTTAGATGAGGAGTACTATAGAGACGACCATTAGAGAGCTATACATACCCTTAAGCTAGGATCCTCAATGGGTGTTTGCAGGATCTGTTTTTATGTATTACTTGTACTTTTCCATTTTCCTTGTACTTCCCAGTTGGGCTTATATTCCAACTTCTTATACATACTGTACTCACTCTGTTAACTATATAGTTTACTTTTTGATGGTATCATGTTTTGTGATTGGTTGTTTGAGTTTACAGGTTATTAAGGCAATGCCTTCCCAATTTTAGGAATATGCCTTTTCGGTGCTAGTCGCCAACCCATGGCCTTTTAAAGGCGGGCTTGGGGTAGTCACGACATGGGCCCTGGGGGACGGGTCGTGACAAATTGATATTAGAGGAGTTCTGTTCTATCAATGAACTTTTACATTGATATTTTCTATGTGGGGACAATTTGTTAAGTGTTTTGAGTGTGGTTTTCAGTTCGGGGATTCCCGTATTGGTGTGGCGGCTGACGTATCCATACACCAGGACATTGAATTTTTATTTCCGACTCATTCCATGAAAACAATAAATGTGTTAGTGTTTTTGAAAAGTTTTATTTGGGATTTTATCGAGTCAGCTCAACAGGTATAAACATAATAACTGCGGACCACCTCTTTCTTTTCAGGATGCCTCCATGCAGATAGCCGGTCAGGGTTCTAGTTAGATTACATGATGATAACCCACCGAGTGATGAGGCTTCGGTGGAGAGGCTCCTTAAAACAGTTTTACCATCGAGTGGTGTACCAGTAGCACCACTACCCGTTGTGCAGCCGATACCACCAGCCCCAACAGTAGTGGGTGCACGCCGCTTGAGCGTGTATCACGAGTTCCAGTTCCAGAGGCCACCGAGGTTCTGGGGAAAGATAGATCCATAGGTAGCTGAGGATTGGATGGAGGCTGTGGATAGATTTTTTCGACTGGAAGGGACACCAACTGATCTCATGGTGATACTTGACGCCAGTCTTCTTTAGTAAGCAAAGGGAATATGATGGAGCATTATGCTCTTGGTTCACGATGAGGTGACTCTCTTGTTGGATGAATTCAAGAGCCTTATCATCACAAAGTTATTCACAGAGACCATACTACTAGTGCGTATATATGAGCTTATCCACATGCAGCGGGGTAGCATGACTTTAGCTTAGTATTCAGAAATGTTCACAGACCTATCGCGCTACTACACATACATGGTCCAAGACCCATTCCTTATGTACTGGACCATCAAGAAGGGGATCAGACAGAATATTTGCGCTTCAATGGCCTCTCCCAACATCCCGATATTGGTGGGGGAGTCAAAGTGAGCACTGTTAGTGCAGAGATTCCTTGTTGAGTAGTCACCAACAATGAGACCCACCATCGAATGATACATAGCAGAGTCATCGACTGCTAGTAGAAGAAAAATGACGCATAGGTTCAAGGGGACCAGACCTATAGGTGGAAGACCACAAGATACATGGTAGGTGGTGTGGGGATATCATGATAGAAAAGGACCGCTGTGGAAAGATCAGTGTTATTCGTGCGGCGGGCAGGGTCACATCGCTCGCGTCTACCCGACCTTCACTTCAGACGACCAGAAGATGGTGGATTGACTGCATGGGAAGAGGTTAATATTAGATTGAGGAGGTCCATAGGCAGTATAAGGGTGCGGCAGAGGAGAAGGATGTGTAGTAAGCGGTGGGCCGAAATTCGAGGATCTACTGCCCCCATGTCAAGTAGGTCCACCCCAACCACATGGAGCAGGTGGAAAGAGATGAGCTCAGCTCTTAGCGGCTAAGGCCTACGACCATGTAACATCGGAGATGATACAAGTTACGATCTATGTCTACTATGCCCAAGATACAATACTTATAGAAAATGGTTCCAATCACTTATTTATTTCCACTTCCCTCATTCAGAGCTCGGATATACCGGTGGAGCCATCAGCTAGATCCTTACGGCTAGAGACTCTTACGTGAGTGGGTTCGATGATTACACACTGGTGTCGGAAGTGTGAGCTTACTCTAGGAGGCGAGATCTTATAATGGGATCTCCTAGTAGCAGCATCGAGGCTTTAAAATGCCATCATTGGTTTGGACCAGTTATCCACAGTCCATGCTCAGATCGACTATATTAGGTGCAATGTGTGGTGCGTCCTCACAGACTAGACTAGGTTTTCCCCCACTACAGAGAAGGGAACCTTTACAACATATGATAGACTTACCCAGAGGAGGGTGCAGCTGATCTCACGTTAGATGGCTATCCTTACCCTCGGAGAGGTTGATTTTGATTGTCTGACCTATCCTGTAGTGGTGGACTTGTACACAGTTGTCTTCCGTAATGATGTTTTGTGACTACCTCCTTGCATAGAGGTGGAATTTTACATCAACATGTAACATGGGATTGAACTGATATCAACACCAGTATAACGGATGACAGTCATAGAGATTCGAGAGCCACAGGAAGAGTTGAAGGACTAGCAGGGAAAAGGATTCATTAGGCCCAATGTTTCTCCTTGGGCAACCCCGGTTTTATTTTCCAAGAACATAGATCGGAGTTTGAGACTTTGTGTGGACTATCAGCACCTGAACCAGGTGACAGTGAAGAACATGTACCCACATATGAGGATTGACGATATCTTTGATCAACTAAATGGAGCATGTTGGTTTTCGAAGATAGACCTCAGATCAGGCTCTCACCCGCTCAAGGTACGAGACGAAGATGTCCAGAAAAAAACCATCAGATATCGGTATGGCGATTATAATTTCTTGGTAATGCCATTTGTTGACACAAACGCCCCATCAGTGTTAATGGGACTCATGAAAAGTATCTTCTAGCCAAACCTTTATCTCTTTGTGGCAGTCTTCATCGACGACATACTGATATACTAAGTGACAGAGGCAGAGTATTCCTATAATCTGCAGATAGTTCTGGATACACTACTATGGCACCAGATTTATGGTAAGCTCTCGATGATCGAGTTTTTGATATGATAGGTCAACTTTCTGCGACACGTTATCTCAGAGTCAGGATTTGTATTGGATCCATTGATGATTTTTGTTGTGCTTTCTTGAGAACCACCCAAGAGCTTGATGGAGGAGTGGAGTTTCCTGGGATTGTCTGGTTACTACTGGGGGGTTTTTCCTGACTTTTATAGAGTTCCAACACCCTTATCAGCGTTGAAAAATAAGGGGAAACCCTTTGTGTGGTCGGAGAGATGCCAGTGGAGTTTCTAGGAGATTAGGCAAAGACTGACGATTGCCCCAATATTTAGGCTACTAGAGGAGGGTGTTGGGTATGTAGTCTGCTAAAACACTTTAGAGGCCTGGCATGTATGTTTCCTGATGCAGGATCGAGTAGTAATCACCTAGGGTTATCGAAAAATGATATAGCATGAGAAAAATTAGGCTACGAATGACCCAAACATAACATTAGTGGTCTCCTCTGTGAAGATAGGGAAACTCTACTTGATGGGAGAACGTTTTACAGTCTACTATGATCACAAGATTCTCATATATACCTTCTCTCTAAATGATCTGAACCTGAGACAGAGGGGATGGATTGAGTTCCTCCAGTACTATGACTTTGAGATAGTCTATACTCTATGGAAGTGGGATATAGTAGCAGATTCGCTCAACACGAGAGGTATCACTCCACTATCGTTATGGAACCATTCGAGAAGTTTTATGGATGACCTTGCAGATCACGTCTTTGATGGACTAACACAGGGGAGTAAGCACTTGTGGGACCAGAGATGGTATGGGATACCAGAGAGAAGGTGAAAATCATCCAGGAGGGCATGGATGCTGAATAGTGGAGGTTGAAGTCCTATGCTGACAGGAGAGGAAGACCTCTAGAGTTTGAGGATGGCAACCATGAATTTATACGGGTAACACATCATTGAGGTTTGCGGAGATTTTTCTGAGGGGTAAAGTTATCTCTGAGGTTCATTGGACCCTTTCAGTTCTTTAGTAGAGTTGGCGAGGTGTCTTACTGCTCAGATCTTCCACCTCAGTTGCATAGGTTGCTTGACATCTTCCATGTATCCCAGATGAGGAGATATGTGCACGAACCATCTCACATAATTGACTAGGGCAAGCTGGACATCGACGATGGGGAGACGTTTGCAGAGGATCTATTGGAGATTGGGTACTGACAGGATCAGGTCATTCCTGGGTGGTCAATACCTCTTTTGCGTGTTCTTTGGTATCATGAGAACCTCTAGAAGAGAACATGGGAGCAAGAGTCTCAGATTCATTCTTAGTACCTCCAATTTTTTCCCTAGTTTATGTTGTGTCTTTCGGGGATGCAAAGCCCTAAGGTGGGGATAATATAAAGACCTGGATATTTTCCATGTACTTTTTAAATTATATGAAAATATTACGAGTTTGGAAAAATTTCTAGTCCGTGATTATGAGTCCCGGTGTGCCCATAATGACTTTATAAACATTTTTCTGGGTATGTTCTGTAAACATGTGAGTGTCATTTCATATCATTTGAACTGGTTCTCCGAATTGGAATCTGAAGACACCATTGAACTCGCATCACCGTTATTCTCTTAAAGAGACCTTCACCTTAACAGCAGTAGGTCGAGGGTGAATGTTAGTTTTCGGACTTTTGTTGGAGAAAATAAAATAAACATTATTTTATTTTTTGCAATTGAAACCTCCAATTATGAATTTTGTCATGGGGACCACCTGACCCTGAGACCTCTCATTTTAATTTAATGGTGGGGACCACCCAACCCTTGAACTCCTACTTTAATATGAGATAACCTTTGGAATACTCCCAATTTATGGTGCCAACTTTAATGTACCAGCATTAATTGAATTAACACAATTAAATTTGGATTATCAATTCTTTTTTGGGAATCGTTGGAAAATGAGTGTTTGGGATAACCTTTGGAGAAATATTGTCCAACGAAAAACAACTCTTCAGATCAAGAACGTTGACATTGAAGCATGGTTTAGAAGCGTGTTGTCAGAGTGGTGAAATCCGACACATCTTCATCGACATCATCTCCTTCCTCATGATACCTCCAACGAACATCAATGTATAGGTTTTTTTAATAAGATTGAATTTATTCGATAATTATTCATATTCAAGTTTCTCAATGATTATTGCCAAACTAACATGGCCATCATCCCAGGAATATACCATGCCTCCTATCATTTGATTCTCCATGCTTTCTACATGTGTTCTTCAATTCAAATATTTGATGATGATATAAAAACAATATTTTGTTGATCAAGACATAGTTAAATGGATCCCTCAACCTTATGATCATGGATATGCGTTCATTTTATTTTATAGGTATGGAACGAAGCTACGATGGATCATGGAAGAAATCGGTGTTCGACACCCGACCAGCTATGAGGAAGGTGGGGTGGCGCACGTCCGTGCCGCCAGTTGAGTAGGAGGCCATAATCTATTGGCTGATGTAGAGAAAGGGGTGGTGAGCAGCATGCTAGCCGGCCACAGGGCGTAGCGGCATCACACGTCCGAGCCGCTGGAGTTGGAGGCTGCGGCAG
Organism: Viscum album; assembly: GCA_963277665.1. NCBI lineage: Eukaryota > Viridiplantae > Streptophyta > Magnoliopsida > Santalales > Viscaceae > Viscum > Viscum album. Next base: position 1,997,373,485 of record OY728146.1, on the reverse strand, counting down.
AGGCCGGAGGGAAGTCGACACTTGGACAACCACATAGGAGCAGTGACACGTGACGGTGCTGCTGGTAAGAGGACTATCTGGAGCACCGGCTGGCCATGGAGGATCGGAAGAAACCACTTGGGTCCCACAGGTGATGTCACAATGCCCTAAGGCACTCCCTTTGGCATTCCGATTGGAATGGGGGCTCCCCATTCGGCGCCAGCTCAAGTGGATCATTCCATCAGGCCTCACCAAGTGGGATGTCCCCATCATTGGTATGGCTGCCACCTACGGGTCGGGCTGTGCCCTCCCATTAATGGGTCAGACTGGCCCCACTGCGGCCTACCGTATCCCATCCCATCCAGGGTGGACCCGGGTGGACCCGAACCAGGTCGGGTCGGCACAGGGCGAGTCGGTCCCGACTAGAACCAGATAGGTCTTTGTAGCCTTATCTTGGGAACCGATCATCCATTTGACAAACCATATATGGAAAAAATAATCCTTGGATCACAATTGTCAATTTGTAAAACTCCACCTGAGTTTTAGAAAAAGGTGGAGTACAGTCCGGTTGGATTAAACCATGAATCCAACAGGTCCCTCATATCAGAAACACAAATAACTTACAAACCAACAATACGATTGACGCGTCGTCTATTATGTTGGGTCCCTTATGACGTGACATACATTTGAGATAATTCTCTATGGGATTTCGTGGTGGTCAGTGTATGACCAATCACTCTAGGGATTGATTCTATAAAACTCAAGTGCACCACGTGTGAGGAATCCGGTGGCTGGTAGTAAAAATGGGGTTTCAGGGCGTGACATATCCATTGGCTGCTAAGGATTTTCTGGAAGATGTGGTAAGAGTATTTTGACTGGTTGGGACACCATATGATCTCATGGTGATCCTTGTCACCAGACTTCTTCAGGCCTCATCAGGAAGGCGGTGGATCTTGATGCTCCAGGTTCACAAAGAGGTGACTCTCTTCTAGGTGAACTTCTAGAGCCTTTTCAGGGCAGATTTCATCGTAGTGACCTTACACTCAGTGTATATATAGGATCTTCTCCACTTACATTAGGGTATCATGATTGTAGCTCAGTATTCGGTGAGGTTTGGCATCCTCTCCCGCAACTCCACATGCATGGTGCGGGACACTTTCTTCAGTTCATGAACCATTGAGAAGGGGCTCAAATGGGAGATTTTATTAGTGATGGGTTATATCATCATCCTGATGTAGGTGGGGGTGTTAGAGAGAACACTCTTATTGCAGAGCTTCCATGTTGAGTAGTCACCGGCAAAGAGACCCACCACCAGATGACACGTTGTAGAGTCATCAATAGCTGGTATCAGACATAAAATGCAGAGGTCCAAGAGGACCAGACCTACAGGTGGATGACCGCAGGATACAAGGTCAGTGGTGTGAGGCACTCAAGACAAAGAAGAGCCGACATGTAACAAGCACTGTTATTCATGCGGCGGTGGTCACATGGCTTGCGACTGCCCGACCAGCCCTACAGACGACCATCATACGGTTGAAGGACGGTTTGGGTATATGTGAAGATTTGATCAAGGAGGTCCATGGGAAGGAGGAAGATGTGGTAGAGGATCATGTTGTGTAGCAGGCGGGGTGTGGTGATTTGAGGTACTATTGCCACCAGCTCTAGGTGGTCCACCCCGACCACATGGAGCTGGTGGAAAGGGATGAGCTCAACTATAGGTAGGTGAGGCCTACGACCATAGCGCTCTAGAGATGATACGAGGTATGATTTGTGTCTACTCCACCCTTGCTACAGAATGTATAGACATAGATACAAGTTACTCATTTATTTCCACGACCCTCGTTCGGTGCTCAGAGATACAGGTGGAGCCGTTGGCTAGATCCTTAGGGCTAGAGACTCCTACAGGAGTGGGTTCGATGATTTCTCAATGGTAAAAGCAGTGTGAGCTTACTCTAGGAGGTGAGAGCTTTGGTTGGGATCTCCTAGTAGCGGGATCGAGGCCTTACGACATCGTCTTGGGTATGGACTGGTTATCCACAGTCCATGCTCATATCGACTTTATTAGGCGCAATGTGTGGTGTGTCTGTAAGGGCGGGACCAATTTTTCCTTCACTAGTGAGAATGGAACCATTTCAGCATAGTATGGTCTTACCTGGAGGAGGGTGCATCCGATCATACATCGGATGGCTAGCCTTACCCTAAGAGGGGTTGATGTCGAGAGTCTGAGGAATGCTATAGTGGTGGACCAGTACGCTGATGTTTTCCCTGATGAAGATCCAAGTCTGCCACCTCACAGAGAGGTGGACATTAACATCAACCTGTACACTAGAAAAACTCTGATATCTACACTTGCATATCGGATGGCTCCTGTGGAGCTTCGAGAGCTTCTGGTACAATAAGAGGACTTTTATAGAAAGGTATTCCTTAGGCCCAATGTTTCTCCATGGCCAGCCTTGATTTTGTTCCCCAGGAAGGTAAATGGGAGTTTTATACTCGGTGTGGACTGTCGGCACCTAAACTAGGTGACAGTGAAGAATAAGTAACCACTCTTGTGGATTGATGATATTTTTTATCATTTGAAGAAAAAACAATGGGTTTCAATGATAGACCGTAGATCAGGCTCTCACCAGCGCAGGGAACGAGATGAGTATGTGTAGAAGACAACCATCAGAGGTAAGTATGTCAATTATGAGTTCTTGGTTCTGACATTTGGTAGGACCAACACCCCATCGGTGTTCATGGGACTCAGGAATAGGATCTTCCAGCCATAACTCGATCGCTTTATGGTACTCTTCATCGACGACATCCTGATATACTCAACGACAGAGGAGGAGCATGCCTATCCTATGCATATAGTTATAAACACACTCCGATATAACCATCTTTATGTTAATCTCTCGATGTTCTAGTTCTAGATATGAGAGGTCCACATTCTATGACATATCATCTTAGAGGCTGGTGTTGTGGTCGATCCAGTGAATATTGAGGTTGGGCATGGTTGGGAGCCACCCATGAGTGTGATATAGGTGCATAGTATTCTGTGTTTGGCCAATTACTAATGAGGGCTTGTGACTGACTTTTCCAGAGTTTCAACAACATTATTAGTGTTGAAGATGATGGGGCAAACATTCTTGTGGTCAAAGATATGCCAACCGAGTTTCTAGGAGTTGTGGTAGAGACTGATGAGTTCCCCCATCTCCAGGCTACAGAAGGAGGGCGTTGGGTACATAGTTTGCTACGACACATCAAGGACTAGTCTTGGATGGGTCCTGATGAAGGATATGGAAGTAATCACCTATGGTTCCTGACAGCTGTGGTAGAATGAGATGAACTATGCTACCCATCACCTGGAGTTAGTAGTAGTGGTCTTCGGCTTGATGATGTGCCGACATTTCCTGATGGGAAACGTTTTACAAACTACTCTAATCACAAGAGTCTCAGGTATATCTTCTCTCAAAAGGAGATGAACCTATAACAACGGGATTGTCTTGAGTTACTCCAGGACTATGACTTCGTGATAGTCTATACGCATAGTAAGGGGAACCTAGTAGAAAATGCACTCAGTAGAAGATATGGTATACAGTTGTTGAGTGAGCTGATAGAGCAGCTAGCTTCTTTTTGGATATCCCATATTGATGGATATGGGGTAGCTTATATTTAGTCTCTGATAGTCACTCACCCACTCCATCAGTGTGTCAAGGAGCTGTATCTTTAGGAAAATGACTATGAGGCTCGACATGTACAGATATCCACATGACAGGGACCTGATGGATTTTATAAAGGTGGGGAGCTTGTAATCCTCTTCTGAGGACATACTATGGTATTGGTGGAACCTAGGCATGATGTGTTGAGGGATTTCCATATGTTCTCTCTAGCAGTACATCCAGGAGTGGCGAAGATATACTAGGACCTCCAGCATCATCACTAATGTCCGAGAATGAAGAATGTAGTGGCATATTTTGTTTTATGGTGCCTCACTTGTCAGTAAGTGATGGCATAACATCAGGTTTTCGAGGGATTATCTCATGCATTAGAGGATACAAAGTGGATGTGGGATTGAATTTCCATGGACATCATTATAATTCTTCCATGTATGTCTAGGGGTCATGATTCTATCTGGGCGATCATTGACCAACTCACCAAGTCATCCCACTTCTTACCTATCAGAGAGCAAGGACTAATAGAGATCATGGGACACCCCTACTTTCGAAAGATTGTATGGATTCATTTAGTTCCATATACAATTGTCTCTGATCGTGATGCACGTTTTACTTCCCTTCTATGGAAGAGGTAGAAGGAGGCATTCAGAACGCAGCTTGGTTGAGAAATGCATTCCATCCTCAGATGGATGGTCAGATAGAGCAGACCATTCAAACCCTCGAGGACGTTCTACATGCTCACATCCTTGATTTTGGCAGTAATTGGGAAGATCAATATCCTTTGGTGGAGTCTGTGTACAACAATAGTTATCACTCCATTAATGGTATGGCACTATTTGAGACATTGTACAGATGACCATACAGATCACCTCTGTGTTAGACTAACCCATGGGAGTCAGTACTTGTGGGACCAGAGATGGTATGGGATACCATGGAGAAGGTGACGATCATCTAGGAGCAGATGAAGACTGCACAGATCATGCAAGAATGTCCTATTCTGATAGGAGACAGAGACCTCTGGAGTTCGAGGATGTCGACCATGTCTTTCTATGGGTCTCACATTGATGGGATTTGTGGGGATTGGCAGAGCCGACAAGTTATCTTCGAGGTTCGTCATACCGTTTCAGTTCCTCAGGTGAGTTGGGAAGGTGGCTTAACACTAAGCTCTTTCACCATAGTTGCACTGGGTTCAGGAAATCTTCCACATATCCCAACTGAGGAGATAATTCACAACCCATCTCACATTATTGATTGGGGTGAGCTGGACATCGACGATGTGGCAATGTTAACTAAGGTTCAAGTGGAGATTGAGGATAGACATGAGCGGGTCCTTCATGGGTAGTCCATACCTCTGGACAGCGTTCGTTGGAAACATGGGAGCATTCAAGAGATCACATGGGAGCGGGAGGCTCAGATTCGTGCTCATTACCACCAATATTTTCCCAAGATTATTTTGTGGATATTAGGGATTCAAAGCCCTGAGGTGGGGATAATTTAAAGACCCTGATCTTTCCATGTAATTTTTTTAATTATATGGAATTATTACAAGTCTGTGAAAATTAACGGTTCATAATTACAAGGCCTAGTGTATCTGAAATGAAGTTACGAACATTTCTTTGAGTACGTTTATTAATTTAATGAGCGTCGTTTTGTAACATTAGAAATGATGCTCGGAATTGAAATCTGAAGACACTTTTGAACTCGCAGCACCGATATTTGATTATGTAGACCTTCACCTCGACCACAGTAGGTCGAGGGAGGATGTTTTTTTTCAGACATTTCATGGGAGATAATTAAATAAACATTCTTAATTTTATTTCATGAATTAAAAATATTCAATTTTGAATTTAGTGGTGGGAACCACTTGATCTTGAAACCACCCATTTGAATTTAATGGTGGGGACCGCCCGACCCTTGAAATCCCACTTTAATGTGAGATAACCTTTGGAATCCTGCCAATTTATTATGCCATCGATAATGTGCCAACATTAATTGAATTAACTAAATTAAATTTGGTTCATCACATCTTTTTTTTTGAAATCGTTGGAAAATGAGAGTTTGGGAGAACATTTGGAGAAACATTCTCCAATAAAAAACAACACATTGGATCAAGAACGTTGACATTGGAGCGTGGTTCGAAAATGAGTTGCGAGAGAGACGAACGCTGACGCCACTTCATCAACTTCATCTCCTTCCTCAAATCACCTCTAATGAACTTCAAAGGATAGGTTTGTTTTTAATATGATTGAATTTATATTATAATTATACATATTATGGTTTCTTAATGATGATGTACAAACTAACATGGCAATCATACTATGCATATACCATGCCTCTTATCTTTTTTTTCTCCGCGTGTTCTTTGTGTGTTCTTCCACGAAAAATATTTAATTACGTATGAAACTAAATATTTTGTTGCGAATGACATATAGAGGTGGTGACATCGACTCAAGGATCACGAATATGTAATAATTTTATTTTTTGGTCTAGGAACGAAGCCATGATGGCTCGTGGAATAAGGTGATGGTCGGGACCTTGCCGACCACGAGAAAGGTGGGGCGGAGTGCATCTGCGCTTCCAGTTGAACAAGAGGTCGTGGCCGATCGTCTGTGGCATAGAAAATGGTGGAGGCCAGCATGCCGGTCTATAATGAGGCAGATCGATGGAGGCTCGGTAGCACATGTCTGCACCACCGGAGTAGGAGGCTGCAGTTGCCGTGCTACGGAAGAGGCTGGAGGGCAGCCACCACTCAGCCGGTCGTAGACGGGCAGCGACGCATGACCACTGTACTGGGAGGAGGACCGGTAAGAGTACTAGTCGACAGTGGCAAATAGGCGGGATGCACTTGTGTCCCATGGGCGACGTGGCGTCACCCTAAGGCATTGTCCCTTGGCGTTCCGAACGGAAGGGGGGTGCTCCTACTTCGGTTCCTGCTCGGGTGGACCATGCCACCAAGACGAGACATCCCCGTCGCAGGCCTCAACGATTCACATCCATGTGGGCTGGGCCCACCATAGCTGATTGCGGACCATGAAATCCGGGATGGACCCGAGTCCACCTGAACCGGGACGGGTCAGCCCAGGATGGGTCTGTCCAAGTCGGCCCGACCAGGTCAGACCGAACCCTGGCCCCTCTAGACACAAATACTCTTTTATAGCCATATCTTGAGAACTAAGTCTCTGTTTGATGAACTTTCTTTGGAAACAAAATCCTTGGATCGAGACAGTCCTTTTGTTACACTCCGCGTGAGTTTTGGATAAAATTAGAGAATGGCCGGGTTGGATCGAACCCAGAATCCAACAGGGCCCACAGAGGTGAAACACTAATAACATACAGACCGAGGATTTGATTGATGCATTTTCTATTGCATTGGGTCGCTTATAACATGACAACCCTTTAGGATACTTCTCCATGGACTTCATGAAGGTCAACGTATGACTGATATCTCAAGGGACGTCTTCTATGGAAGTCGAGAACACCAGGTGTGTGGAATATAATGGCAGGTAGTGAGGTAAAGGATGGAGATGGATAATATGGCGTTTAGATACCTATCCACTCTGAGTGGGTCGGATCCTATGTGGGACATTACGGGGGTTAGTATCTAAAGATATTATGTGGGTCAGTGCTCAACAATCTTGTCCTGGTCAGTGCATACCGATCTTGTGTGGGTCAGAACCTATGTGTGTCAGCGCTCATCGATCCTTTGTTAGCCATCGCATAACGATCATGTGTGGGTCAGCGCTCAGCAGTCCTGTGTGGGTCAATTCATAACAATTATATGTGGGTTAGATCATGTGTGGGTCATTACGGGGGTTAAAACCTATGGATCTAGTGTGGGTTAGACTCCGTATAATCAGCAGTAGTGCCTCTACACCGAATAAGATGATCTAGCTTCACGACTAATCATCTCTACGTCTATACTCCACTTAAACCTATGTGATCAGAGTCTTATATCATTATAGTGTACCTATTTGGTACTATATCTTCATGTTGGTACCTTTGTGGTACTCTTAACTTCATAGTGTTACCTTTGTGGTATTCATCCCACCTGTGTGAGATGAGTTTATCTTGATAACTTAGGTATATGTAAGGGAATATACCTAAGTATGGTTTACTATACATTCGATGCTTTGTGATTTATCCTTTCTTGATATTAGGAGACCTTGGCAGGCCTCGGGGTCCCTACTGTGTATTGTTATACGCACCCCTGTATGGGTTACACAGGCACATCATTGTCTCATGTGCAGAAGATAAACAATGCTGACTGGGGACATGGGCACCAGGACAGGAGGCTAATCCGGGCAAACCATAGACAAGGCATTCTGTAGACACGTCCATTCGAGAGTTGTACCTTCCCTTCATGTAGGATCCTCGATGGGTGTTCGCAGGAGCTGTTTTTCAGTTTTACTTGAACTTCTCAGTTTTCCTTGTACTTTCCAGTCGGTCAAGTATTTCGGCCCCTTTTACATACTGAACTTACTCTGCTAACTATATAGTATAATTTTTTCTTGTATCTTTCGGTCTGCATGGTTGTGTGAGCTTATAGGTTCATAAGGAAATGCCTTCCTGGTTTTAAGGATATGCCTTTCTGGTGCTAGTCACCCGCCCCTGACCTAATGAAGGAGGGCTTAGGGTAGTCACATCAGGGGCCCTGGGGGACGGGTCGTGACAAAAAAATGTACTTTATAATCATTTTTCATTTAAAAAATTAATTAGATTCTCATAATTATATTTTAGAATCTACTATTTTATGGATGCCATTTTATTTATAATGAAAACATTTATCTTTTATAATATAAATAATCATTATGAAAATCAAATATATAATGGTAATTTCAAAAATGGAAACAAGTTTACAAGTATTATTCCTCATGATTGTAATCCCATTTTAAAACAACCATATTAATTCTACATTACACCCACTCCATCTTATAAATTCATTACAATCATACCACAAAAAGAGAATTTATCATTCTATGAATTTTAATTATTTCTTTTTTCATGGTACTTTCTCCATTCCTGATTTTTTTCTTTCAATTTATTTATTGTTAAACTAATGGATATTCTCAAGGGTGATTATGATCCAATTAATCCTACAGTTTTGAAGATGTTATTATTTTCAATTTATTATTCTATTCTTCATGATGTGTTTTAATGGATTTAATCAACCATTATATGTAATATTATGTTTCATGTAATACATTGTTTCTTTCAAAATTGTTGTAATGTTATACTATTCATGAATAAAGGTTTAAATTTATTCATATATTTAATGAATCGTCATCCAATGAATTTTAATTATTATGAAATAAAGGATAATAATACATTACAATTATTTAAATATTACTTTAGTGGGGAAAATATTTTAAAAAATATCTGTTACCACATTATCCCACCCTAAATAATTTCCTTCTAAATTATTTTAATTATTATACACCATCAATAATATCTATGTGCATCAAAAATATAAAAAATAATGAAGGTATAATTTCATCCACATTATATTACGGAATACTATCAAACTCACCAATAAAATCATATGATTTATATAAAATATTTTTTTCATTACCAACAACATAAAATAAATACCCCATCATGATTGGGTAGTAATACTCATTTTGAGATTTGTTTTTTTGAATAGAGTTCATATTCATCCTTCCATTGTAATTTGATAGTGCAGTAATATTGGATATGAAATGATAATTTAATTTCATGATAATATATAAAATATATATTTTTGGATAGTTAATAAATACCCAATATATAATCACATATTATAAAGGGATTATGAACTATATTATCAGGATGTATCTTTATATAATTCTCAATTGGGGATTAGTTACCCTGAATTCAATCAATTCCAATCCTATTGTTTTCACCAATAACTATATATCTATATATTGATATGGAAAAAAAATATTCTTATAAAAAATAATTGATATAATTGAATACAATGTTCCATAATGAAATTTTATTTTTTATATCTAGTGTGGATAATTTGTGTGCATTCATTTACATCATTATCATTGTCTACTTCAGTTGTAGCTATGCCATTTTTGTAATGAGTGATGATGTCCTAAAAAATCAGAATATTTTCAAAATGGTCCTCACTCTTTGATTAATATAATATACATTAATCATCAATATCTATATCTATACGTTTATTACACAGTGAATAAACCACACTAAATAAAAAGAAAAAGTTTTATTCTTTTTCCTTTTATTTAATTTCTTCTCTAGGTTTTCAACTAATTGGTTTTTCTTGAATCCAAAAAAATTAATAAAAAACTTCTCAATAAAATTGTAGATGATATTATCATCAAATATAATAATTTTAGTCCATTTTATATGAATATTCATTATATCTCACTATCAATAAAACAGTAATAACTAAAGGTTAGTGTCTTGGGAGAATAGATATATAAATATTTTATTGAACAGTATTTCATTAAAATATCTAATAAATATTCTTAAAACATGAAATATTTAAAAAATTAATGTAGAATATAATTCCCTAGTAATGTGAAAAAAATAAATGAGTGGGGTCAAATGCCTAATATGGAAAAATCTTTTCAATGAGCCATAAATGGATTTATCTTGGAAAAAAAATTCAGAATAAAAGGATTATGGAACTATTAAATTTATCAATAAAATATGATAAATGGATATGCATCCAGAATGATCAAAATTATTCCATGGAATATAAGTGTGGAACCAAGAGATAATAATCATGATCTATGTATATAACATTATAATTTAATATATGAATATCGAATATGTATTGGAAAATGACCTCATAAAAATGTGGAAAAATATAACCAAAAATAGGTCTATAATAAAGGATTTTATCCTAAAAATAAAGTCTATATATAATTTTTAAAAATATAAATAATTCCCATGAATAAATTTCTAAATATAAAAAAACTTACACACATAATACCATTATCTCTTATGATATAAATGGTCATCCATTCTAATGGAGGGATATATTGGGCCCCACATTTAACATACTAACAAACCATACATATGTTCCATATTAAATCAATCATCATCACATCATGAAACCCAATTAAAATGAAATGCGTTACATATCATTTTAAAATGGTATCACATAAAATGATGGAATGATTTATATCTGTTAACACCAATTATTATATCAACCCAAAAAAGTAAATAATAGTATAATAATGTAATTGATAAATAAAATTGTTAATAATATATACATATATTTATGATATTGAGGAAAATAAAATTAAAATAAGAAAAGACATATCATTACTATTTTTAACATTGTTATAAAAACATGAACTTATGAGTTATTTTAAAAATAATTTTGTTGAATGTTAGAGGACAATATTTTGATAACGTTGATTTAAAAAATCATCCAGTAATGAAGCATTGAAATGAAATAAATTTCATGTATATACTTGTGTGTTGGATGATAAAATATTTACGCATGTGAAACGAAACACCCTTTTTAGTAATTTTATTTATTTTTAGTGAAAAAGCTCACATAGATGAAAATGATGTAATAATTTAATTTTAACATTATATAAAGAAAAATATATTGAGTATTAAATATTTTATATCTCTATATTTCAATAATATAGTGGGATATTTTTGGATGGAATGAATAACTACATGGTGGAAAATGATCCGTTGGAATTAATAAGAATTATTCTTAACATAATCATATATTTTGGAAGAATGAAATATATAAACGAAGATCAATGTTTTGGAAAAATTTAATGTACACATTTTAAATGGAAAAAAATAATTTATAGTACAATCATTGGAACGAATAAATCAATATTATAAGACCATCGTCAACGATGAATGATTATTCCTCTATGAAATAAATTCAATAAGAAAAACATTTATCTTTGATCCTTGAATGTTAAATCCTAATCAAACATTATATATATTAAATATAAACATAAAAATATTTGATTTAATAACTATATTAAAATTATTTACATTTTATATTATAAATTTATAAAAATTTAGTACACAAAATTTGATAGCGATGGTTTGTTTTCATTGTCATATGTTAGTAATTTTATATGTTTTCTAATTTTTTAATAGAGATATTTGTTTTAGTTTATTCAAACCAATTTCAACAATCATTTATTATTAATGATAGTATAATAATTTGTTTCAAATAATTAATGTACATCTATTTTATTTCGAGGGAATTCAAGGGTATGCTTTGTGAAAATTTAATTTCTTAGTTAACATTTTTTGGGTAATATTGTTATAATAATATGTTTCATAATACTGATCAACAAATTTAGGCCTCCCAAAATAGATCCATTTTTAACATTATTTTAATATTTAATCTAATATGTATTCATAAATTTTATTTCATAGTCATACATGATAGTAATTATTAGTAACATTAATGTAAGTAATAACTGAGTGTTTAATCAATGAAAATTCCATTCTTATAATTTTTTCACATAAAATTACATTAGAAAAAACAATACCACATCATTCTTAAATAAACTACTAAATACTATGCGACCTTTATAAACTATCTATTAACATAATTTTTTCACCTCTGTGTTGGGAGTATTGAAAATGTGACACAAATCGTTGTGATCAGTAAGATATTGAGAGTTTTTTATGAAAAACATAATTTTAGGTGAATATTAACTATTCCCTATGAAAAGTAATGTTACCTTTATTAATAGTAATATGAACATTATAGTAAATCATTGAACATACTAGTTTTCATACAAAGGATAGTATAAATGTGATCTATTCATCTTATAAGTGACTATGCGATATTATTATATCATTTTACATATAACTAAATATTTTAAAATTTATCAATAAAGTGTTTATATTTTTATAAGTGATAAAGATTTTTTGGTTAATTTAAAAGAATATTTATTTTCAAAAAATGTATTGATAAATTAACATTTTTATTTCTCTTGATTTAAATATAATATTATGAGACATTATGTAATTTTCGAAACTGTAATAAAATCATTTATAATTTTAAAATTGTTATTTTCCATGTAAATGATGATTTAAATTAAAATTTTAATTAATCACATTTAGAAAATAAAATCAAAAAAGGGAGATAATTTTTTAATTTTACATATAGAAAAATGTTTACGGTGAATATTTTTTATATATCTAAAACACATGAATTTTTTATGAATATTAAAATAACGTAATTTATGGTAAATGCTACAAACTGTAAATTTTGAGTCATGGTTGAGTAATATATGTTCTAAGTGACTTAAAGTTATAACTCATAGGCAATAATAATTACATTTAGTCACAATATTTATATCAATTTATTTTATTTATAAATATAATAATTTAATAAGAAAACACCCCTCCCATCTACTATGAATTCCACCCCTCATACCCTCTTCTCTTCACACATATCAAGATTTTAGAAATGCCTATGTTTTTTACAATAATAATCCCTATACCCCCCCCCCCACGTCCATGATATCATTGTATCATAAAAATAAAAATCTTAGATTCCCTAAGGAGGATCTCAAGAGGATAATTATACAGTTACATCATATCTCTTTAAATTAAATTTACATTCATGTTCAATTTATTTTCATATTCTATCCCCCCCATTATTAATCCAAATGGAATGATAACACCATTATCATACATATACTATAATTTTATGATTTTATGGGAATATGTAACATTAAAATCCTCCCCCAATCTTTTTTATTAATAATGTTACCATCACCCGTGGAGTTTTATTTTACCGACATCATGGGCAATGAACATTCATTTTCCATAAATACCATCAATAATGTTGATAAACTATTAAATATTAAAAAATTATTTTAAATATTTTTTAACCCTTATTAGGTTCTATAACTATCTTATATGCATAATAAAAACGGATAAAACAAAAAACATTCGTTATGATAAAAAACTGCCAAAATTAACCTAAAATGGTCGTCATTAACATTTATCTAATGATTCATCCTCATGTTATATAACCAAATAAATTTTAAGATCATTTAATATTATAGAGGATCATAAATAACATATAATATCAATTCTGGATGTTTGTACTTATTTTATGTGAATTTTCATTCATGTACAAAAACGTACCGACCACGAAAACTATGAAAATGAACACTACTAAAAGATGAAATTATACTCAAAAACTAATAAAAAGGACCATAAAAGAACATCATCTGAACATAATGAATAATATAAATCTATTAATGGTTTCTTAGTTATTATTTTATGAATCAAATGTTAATATATTTTAAAATAATGTGAAGAAATCATTTGGACAAAAGTTAAGGGGAACTCATGAACCCAACTATCATACTTTGGGTTTTCCCTATATAACCCCATTTTCAGTATATTCATTAAATAAAAATTATTTATTAATAAATATCCTACCTATACTATGATATACATGTTTTTTACATGATTTTATTGCAATCCCAATGTTTTCCAAAATATCTATTCTTTCGAAAAATAAAAATTTTACTTGTCATGATTATTTTCTTTAGTCAATGTAGATGATTATTATATAAAATAGGTTATTAACTATTTAACTTGGGAACCCAAATTTCATGAATATATTATCATTAAATGAATATCATTCTATACCATGGGTTATTTTTTGTCCAATATTGTTATATGTTCTATAAGGCATGGACTATAATGTAATTCTTGTTATATGACGGGTGCAACCAGAATTATATAGCGCAATGTATATGTTGTGATGTGATGGGAGTTCCTAGAATTATATTTCACTACAATGAATTGGTTATTGTGAATAACCACATGAGTAAATTTAAATATGAATGAACATGATGTCATATTTTTTCAAGACTATGTGTATTATTTTACCGATAATACATGATGTTTCATTTTTATGAATTTCACATTCCATTCTTTTTATTGATGATTCCTCCCATGATTAGGATCTCCATCCTATGTTATGATGATAGTAATTATTCTGAACCCATGTTATATTGGTTGATGAACTTTTCTATCCACAGAGTAGGATTTTAGCTCACCCATTTTTGATGTATATCCTCATGATAATACATGTACTAAGGAAACAAATGTAAAATCAGAATCTATAGAAGTAGAAATCAATTAAATGTTTCGATTTTATATTATAAAAATTATATCAATTCATACTTTTACGTAGGAAATAATCATTTGGATCCGATATGTGTAATGTTTTTAAGTTTTTTATCATTAAAATGATATAATTGTAATGTTAAAAAATTTAGGGTCACTATAGTTGGTATTAGAGGAATGTTTAGATAATCTGGGAATTATGATTAGTGAACCTTATTAAAAACCTTTTGTATGATACTATGTATAAGTAATAAACCACGATTCATTCCCAAATATAGTTTTCCAAGAATATATTCCATTATAATTAATTTAAAAAATGATTAAATTATATATTCATTACATTTTTATATATGTTTTGTTTCTAACTTTTTCTATTTCAAAAAATGGTTGAAACTAGGAAAAACCTGGCCAATAGAGAAAACAATGGATAATGTTGTGATTTCCCAAATGACATCCCTAATTCTTTTTGTGATGGAGTTCAAAATTTCATTGAGATGCTTATCCAGATATCTATCCTTTTATACAATAACATGAATAGTTTGGAACATCTACTATTATTATAGAGGGAGAATATGTATATCAAGTGTTTTATGGGACAATTACCAACAACATTTAGGGGGTGATCTGATCCACCAGTTTTGGAATAATGGGTCAACATGATAATGAAGGCCTTTTTGGTGCTTCACTATTTTGAGATATATAAATTTTATCTTATTATTTACCATCTGGATGGAGATGATGATCAATGGTAGGATTTGATTAAGAAAAAAATCATATGGATGAAATTTAAGCGATAGAGTAGAAAGACATTATGATAGTGTTCCTTACTAAGTATTTCCATTGAACTCTTTGAACTATTATGGGGATATAATTCATATAGATGATTCATAAGTAAGAAAATTCTTTCAAAACCTACGATAAAATTATGACAAGGATTTGATGATATGCATTGGGGATTTTTATTATTAATGATAGCAAAATTGAAAGATTATTTAGGGGTTTCAAACTACACCTACAAAATTCTCTTGAAATTAGTGACTTTTGGAGTTATGAATATGTTTTTCCTTGTGATTTAAAAGATGAGATTGATTTTGGCGAATGGTACCATGGCTATTGTGGTGTGAAAATTAAATATGTAGTTTCAGTCTGGTGGATCTAATGAAAAAGGTGGAACGAAAAATCAACCACCCACATTTCAAAAATTTGGGAATAACTATCATGTTGACTATATCAATGGGATGTAGAAATGCTAAAAATGTGGGAGAGAAGCCCACCAAGATCATGAATGTTGAAAAGACGAGTAATTTCCCGACAATGGGGTGGGGGAAAGGAGAGTGCCACTAATAGTCCTATTCTAGAACTATAAGGAGAAATGGTACTACGAATTCCAGTTCAATGAACCTTAATTTGTTGAAGGTAATCAATGTCATTAGCCACCAAAACCAATAGATCAATGGAAATATTCTTCCATTACTACTGCATCATAAGTAGAGAAAGAGATTTTGGTCTTAAAATGTACCATTACTATTCAATTATGAATAGAAATAGTCCTATATGATTATAGCTGTACTCATTAAATTATATTTTTATATATTATTAGAACTATTGAATTGAAAACCTAAAACCTTGAAGTAGAAATATAAATAAAAATAGCTAGTGGAGAAATCATTGCAACCCATGTGTTAGACTCTTCTCATATTGGCGTATAAGGAATGATTCCACCATCAAATCTTGTAATACTACCCTTTTTGGAATTTGATTCCATAATATGGATGTATTGTATATCCTTATATATTGAACAACATAATTTTTGGGAAATATAAATATCTTTCCATATTATGAACCATCCCATGATCGTATTCAAAATCAAGGAAGATCATGGATCTTCTTTGAAAAACACTTCCACTGTAACGACCCAATCTTTTTTGAGTAGTATATTAACTTACTCTTATTGATTTAATAAGATGTTAATGGTTAATGCAGAAAGAGGAGTCGATGGCTTCATCCAGTAGACTCAACCCTTACGAAGCCCACTTATCAGAGCTTGGGAAGGAGGTAGCATCTGTGGGCTTCGCTTTGGACCAAGCCCAAGCCGAGCTCCAGCGTGTCAAGCTTGAACGAAAACGCTTGCAGGAGAAGTTCAAGTTAGTGGAGATTGCTACTAGGGCAATGTTATCTGAGCCTCCCTCAGATTCTCTCACCATATCACACCTTACACTTAGGTCTTATGCCAGTGTTATAAGGGGCTATGTGATGAGACCCTAGTTTCCTTGTGTAATCCTCTCGGGTGAATAAATTGAGATTTCTTCCTTTAGTGATGTTTGTGAAATTTCAAATGCCTAGATAACTTTAGAATGTATTTTATTGATGAATTTTGAAAAAGGGATATTTTAAAATATTTATGTAAACCCTAAATAACTAATGATGTGTAATGATTTTCAAAAAATGGTCTTCTACAAAAGTGTTCATTAAGGAATTTGGAGTCTAATAAGATCAACTTAATTTTTGATGAATAGTAAAATATGAATAGTGATTTTACGCTTAGGATTAGTAATGTGACTAAATGGATTAGTAATTTTCACTTAAAGAAAGTTTTAATATAATTTAGACACCTTGGTTAAGTAATGTGATTCAATAAAATGGGTAAATAACGGTTTCATAAATTATTAATCAAGTATTAGTTTTTTCGGATGAATAGTGTTTTTTAATTAAAAATTTAATTAAAAATAATTAGAAAATTATTTTTATAAAAATGACTTTATTTTTGAACTCAGAGCATCGATATTATGTTAAGGTAATTTTTAGGGATTTTTCTGAAAAAAATGAATTTTCGATGAATAGTGTTTTTATTTAAATATTTAATTAAAAATATTTAGAAAAATATTTTTATAAAATGGATTTCATTTTTGAAATCAGAGCATTGATATTTGGTTAAGGTGAAATTTTGGGATTATTCTGAGAAAGTTGAATTTTCAGTGAATAGTAAAAATACCGTTTTAGGGTTTCGGTATGTTTAATGACATCATAATGATGTCATGATGATGTCATGAGATCTTTTGAGGGTTGGCCGGCCAAGGGTGATGAATAATTGTTTTGGGGGCCCCATGTGGCCTAACTCCATGATAAATTCCAAGGGAGATCACATGGGTTTGAGAAAAGCACATGTGAGGTGTCCTTTGGCCATTAATGCTTTTTCCCTCACTTTCCCTATAAATACCCACCCTTTCCTCCCTTGGTTTTCACTCCCAACTCTCCCCCAACGAAGTTCTGGTCTTATTACCTTCCAAGGAGTCCTCCCAAGGTGCCCCCAAGCCCTCAAGGTCCAATCCTTTGAGTTTCAAGAGTCACGTTTTAAGGTAAGGGATCCGACCCCTCTCTTTCTTTTCATGTAACCTCTTTTATGTCATTCCTTTTATGCTCCATGTTATTATGTGAGAGGATTTTCTTCTATATTCCTCTTACTTCCCCTTCCATGTTTATATGATGAGAGATCCCCTCTTACTCTCATCATTTCGTTTTATGAAAGTTTAAGTGACGCTGTTAGGCTGCCGAATGTTTAAGTGATTCTTTCACCCTTCTCATTTTTCAAGTTCGATTTTCATGTCAAATCTTTCAAGTTCCTTTTTATTATGTTGGGGTATGATCTCTATATCTATCATACTGATCTCTTATGATCATATGATGAGAGACCCTATTTTATTTGTCCAATTCATTTTTGTTGAAGTTTAATTGACGTCGTTAGGCTGCCGAATTTTCATAGGAGAAATCAAATTTTTGTCTTCCTTCCATGTTTCTCATTTCAATTTGTATGTCCTTGAAATTGCATCACCATGTCCATATATCCTTCTTATTCTGTCCCTCTACCTTTTTATGGGTCAATTATGATTGTTCAACCCATGTTCCCTCTCTTTTCAAAGTTTCTAAAACCTTGTAACATAGCCGTTATGCTGCAGAATTTTCATCTCAAAATGCCTCTCTTTTCTCAAAATTATTTTATGTTATAAAGTGAATACTCAAAGCTCCTATTTCTAAAGGGGTATTCACATATATATAAAAATGTTCTATTTTAAATTCTGGGATTTACATACATGATACCTGCTTTCCCTTTCCGTGGGTTTAAAGTAACGTAAAGATCATGTCTTTAAAGCAGTTTTTAAAACGTTATGATTATGAAATGAAACCCATTTATTTTATGCTATATGGGTTATTTATGAAATGTTTGATGAAGATATATGTGGCTCACATGAAAATAAAGACAAATTTAAGGGTGCGCCCTGATAGCGCTCCAATGCATTGGGTAAAGACTTAATCTCTAGAGATGACATTTTAACGACGCCTTGGTGAATAACCTTGGTAATTTTTAACGACACCTTGGGGATGGACCTTGGTGAAACGAAACGATTGTCAATATTAAATGTTGTAGCCACATCTTCAAGTTATGAAAAATGATTATTTTTATTATGATGTATCTCATGATTTCTTTCTCATGCCTTAAAGTTCTTTTCATGTCCTTATTGAAGTATCTCAAGTTCACTTGTAAAATGTTTCTCTTGTTTCCCTTACTGGGCCTTCTGCTCACCCTTTCTTTTGATGTATGTCCCCAGGTTATGAGATGCATAATGAACATAGGATGAACTAAAGGAGAAGCCTTTCAAGTGTTTAAGAAGAATGTTTTATGTTTTTTTATGTATTATGATCCTTGTTTCCAAGACACTAAACCTTAACGATCCTCAGTTCCGTGAAATGAAATGAAAGTTTATGTTATAAAATGGCGGGATGCTATAGTTGGTATCAAAGGATGGTTTAGTTATTTGTGGAAATTAGGATATAAAAACCTTAGGAAGAACCCTATAGAAAAGTTTAAATATAGGAAAACTTCCTGGTATTTTGGTAAGTATTGAGTAAGTGGTTTATCAAACAAATACATCCCTGTCTGGATACGAGCAGGTAGAGGCGGCTCTGGCACAGATGTACATAGGGGTAAAACCCGAAAACACCACTTTGAGCTAGAATCGAACGGGAACTGGTGCACGATAACGGGCCTTGCTGCACTCTTGGTTATGACACTCCCGGGGGATATGTTTGGTTAATCACAAGCTTTCTATGAATCATTATGAAGGAATTATAGAAAAGTGTAATTGTCTAAGCATTAAGTCTTAGTTAAAAGATTCATAAATGAAATAAGTTTCTTACTAAGGTTTTATTCTTTTAGAAAATGGCGGGCAATAGGAGGAACCGTGCTGATGGTGACCGCAATGCACCATGTGCTGACGGCCCTCCGATGGAAGCCGGAATGGAAACATTCATGAGAATGATGAACCAACTGACTCAAGTTATGAGTAATAACTTGAATCAAGCCGAGAGGCCGACCTCACCACGAAGGGAACAACACTCTGTTGAGTCCTTCATGCGTCAACGACCGCCAACATTCAGTGGATCTACTGACCCGTTGGTTGCGGAACAATGGATAAGCTCCATTGAAAAGATCTTTTCTGTACTTCATTGTTCGGAACAAGAAAAGGTCACCCTTGCTGTTTACCGCCTGGAGGGAGAAGCTGATCAGTGGTGGTCACTGATCAAAAACACGAAGCCACGAGGAGAGATGGAAGCTATGGAGTGGGAAGAATTTCAGGGGATTTTCTTTAACAAGTATTTCACTCGTTCCATGAGAACGAAAATGGAGAAAGAGTTTCTCGAGCTGAAGCAGAAGGAGAACGAATCTGTCGGAAGCTACGAGATGAACTTCACAAGGCTTTCCCGTTATACCTCAAGCTTTGTCATGGACCCTAATGGGAAGGTTGAAAGATTCTTTGGTGGACTACGACCTCATCTGCGGAAGAATCTAGCCAACAGAGACTATGATAGCTATGAAGAAATAGTTCGAAGTGCTATGAAAGTCGAGCTGGAGTTTGGTGAGACACAGTGGTCTCATAATCCAAATGAAAAGAAGAGGTCGTTGGAGCCCAGTTTAGGGAAGTCTTTTGATCAGGGAAGAGGTGGAAAGCAAACGCAACTTACCACATGCAATAAATGTGGGAAGAATCATCTGGGGAACTGCTTGAACGGAAGTGGCAAGTGCTACAAGTGTGGAAGAGGAGGCCATATTGCTCGGAATTGTCATAGTGAGGTGAAGCCTCAGATTCCCAACACTAACGACAGAGGAAAGATGGTTCTGGCCCTACCCGAAGTCACATGCTTCAAGTGTGGACAGCTTGTGCACTTTGCTAACCAATGTCCCAATCCGAGGGCGGTGGAGGGGAATCACCATCAACCTCAGCAGAGGCCAAGGGAGCAAGGTCGTGCTTTCGCTATCACAACAACTGAAGTTGAAGTTCCGAACGATGTGGTAGCAGGTACTCTTGTTGTCCTCTCAAAACTAGCAAGTGCTTTATTTGATTCTGGTTCTACGCATTCCTTTATTTCTTCCAAGTTTGCAAAGAATATAGAATCAATCCCCGAATTGCTTGAGGTAGAGTTGTCAGTCAAGACTCCAAGTGGGATTATCCATGCATCAACAGTGTTTAGAGACTCTAGTGTTTACTTTGGTGAGCACAATATTATCGCAAATCTAGTAGTCATTCCCATGATGGAATCTGACGTTATACTAGGGATGGACTGGCTCTCAAAGTATAATGCTAAGATCAAATGCAGAAGTAAGGAAATCTCAGTAGTCTTGAATGAACGACCTACAGTTATCTTCCGTGGAGAGATATCCCGAACTGATCCCTATCTAGAAGCACCTCCTATAGCTTTCTTTATGGAGTTAATCGGTGATGAGGAAGAAGGGAAAGGGAGCATACAAATTGAAGATGTTCCGATTGTTCAGGAATACATGGATGTATTTCCTGAGGAGTTACCTGGACCTCCTCCAGAAAGAGAGGTAGAGTTATCCATTGAACTCGTACCTGGGTCTCAACCGATATCAAAGACTCCGTATAGAATGGAAAATGTAGAGCTAGAGGAGCTAAAGAAACAACTCCAAGACTTGTTGGAGAAGGGGTTTATCCGACCGAGTGTGTCTCCTTGGGGAGCACCAGTTCTCTTTGTGAAGAAGAAGGATGGATCAATGCGGCTATGCATTGATTATAGAGAACTGAACGGGATCACAGTGAAGAACAGATATCCTCTTCCAAGAATTGATGATTTATTTGACCAACTTCGCGGGGCTCAATTCTTCTCTAAGATTGACCTTCGATCTGGTTATCATCAACTGAGGGTGAAAAAGGAAGATATTCCAAAGACTGCCTTCCGATCAAGATATGGGCATTATGAGTTTACTGTTATGCCCTTCGGCTTGACTAATGCTCCTGCTATTTTCATGGATTTGATGAATAGAGTCTTTAAGGACTACCTTGATAACTTTTTGGTAGTTTTTATTGATGATATTTTGATATATTCAAAAAGTCGTGAGGAGCATGAATATCATCTGAGGGTTGTTTTGAAAACTCTACGGAAGGAGAGGCTCTTTGGGAAGTTCAGCAAGTGTGAGTTTTGGTTACAACAAGTGGCTTTCTTGGGGCACATCGTAACCAATGAAGGAATCTCGATTGACCCTGCAAAGACAATGGTTGTGGAGGAGTGGCCTCAACCCACAACAGTAACTGAGATTCGTAGTTTCCTTGGCTTAGCGGGATATTATAGGAGGTTTGTGAAAAACTTTTCACGGCTTTCTAATCCACTAACCAAGTTGACTCGAAAAGGGGTTAAGTTCATCTGGACAAAGGAATGCGAGGAAAGTTTCTAAGAGCTGAAGAAGAGATTGGTTACTGCACCGGTGATAACACTACCCTCTATCGGAGAAGGATTCGTTATTTTTAGTGATGCATCTCTGAAAGGGCTTGGGTGCGTCCTCATGCAAAATGACAAAGTAATTGCTTATGCATCTCGACAGTTGAAGATTCATGAGCAGAATTATCCTACGCATGATCTAGAGCTGGCGGCAGTTGTTTTTGCTCTAAAGATATGGAGGCACTATCTTTATGGGGAGAAATGTGATATATACACTGACCACCAAAGTCAAAAGTATATTTTCACTCAGAAAGAATTGAACATGAGACAAAGGAGATGGTTGGAGCTTATTAAAGACTATGATTGTTCAATTCATTATCACCCTGGAAGAGCAAACAAAGTCGCGGATGCGTTAAGCAGGAAAGATCCTGTTGTTATGGTAACAATGAGGATCCTCGGAGATCCCTTGATTAAAGATCTAGTAAAACTGGACATGGGAATTATAAGGAAAGGGACATCATCAACCCTATCCCAAATGATTTCTCAACCTTCATTACTAGAGAAGATCAAGAAGGCTCAAAAAGAAGATCCTTTGCTGCAGGAGAAGTTCGAGGCTGTAAAGGATGGGAAGTTCCCTGATTTCAATATTGATCAAGAAGGTGTATTGAAATTTCATACAAGACTATGTGTTCCATCTATTCTGGAGATAAAGAAAGAACTGATGGATGAAGCTCATAGCTCTACTTTCTCTATACATCCGGGAAGCACTAAGATGTATAGAGACCTTCGTGATCATTATTGGTGGGATAACATGAAGAGGGAGATTGCCGATTACACTACAAGGTGCCTGGTGTGTCAGCAAGTAAAGGCAGAAAGACAACTTCCTAAGGGGGTATTACAACCGCTACCCATACCAGTATGGAAGTGGGATAATATCACCATGGACTTTGTAACTGGTCTCCCAAAAACATCCAATGGAAACAATGCGATATGGGTTATTGCGGACCGTCTCACCAAGACAGCCCATTTTATCTCTATTCGGGAAGATTTCTCTCTGGATCAGCTTGCCAAGATATACGTGAAGGAAGTGGTAAGGCTGCATGGGGTACAACTATCCATCGTATCTGATCGTGACCCAAGATTCACATCAAAATTCTGGAGAAGTCTTCAGCATGCTCTGAATACTGAATTGAATTTTAGTACGGCCTATCATCCTCAAACTGATGGCCAATATTAAAGGACTATTCAGACACTCGAAGACATGTTGAGATTATGCTCAATGGAATTTAAAGGTGGATGGGATCAACACCTCCCATTAGTGGAGTTCTCCTATAACAATAGCTTCCATTAGAGTATTCAGATGGCACCCTATGAAGCTCTATATGGAAAGCGGTGTAGAACTCCTACTTGTTGGGATGAAACTGGTGAGAGGAAGCTTCTTGGGCCTGATCTCGTGCAAGAGATGACGGAACAGGTTCATGCCATCCAACAACACATAAAGGCTGCTCAGAGTCGGCAGAAGAGCTATGCTGACAATCGTGGAAGGGACTTGGAGTTTGGTGTTGGTGACAAAGTCTTCCTTCGAATTTCTCCATGGAAGAGAGTCATGCGGTTTGGGAAGAAAGGGAAGCTCAGCCCTAGGTACATTGGCCCCTATGAAATCCTTGATCGCATAGGAGCAGTGGCCTATCGTCTAGCACTTCCACCGAACCTAGCTCAAGTTCATGATGTCTTCCATGTATCTCTCTTGAGGAAGTACATACCCGACCCTTCGCATGTACTGAACCCAGAGGTGGTACAACTTGAACATGACCTCTCTTATGAAGAGCAGCCAGTGGAGATCTTAGACCGTAGAGACAAGGTCCTACGAAACAAGACTACCCACCTTGTGAAAGTGTTGTGGAGGAATCATAAATATGAAGAGGCGACTTGGGAGCCTGAGGAAACAATGAAGCAAAAGTACCCTCACCTTTTCGTCTAGGCCTCAAGTGTAAATTTCGGGGACGAAATTTCATAAGGGGGGAAGAATGTAACGACCCAATCTTTTTTGAGTAGTATATTAAGTTACTCTTATTGATTTAATAAGATGTTAATGGTTAATGCAGAAAGAGGAGTCGATGGCTTCATCCAGTAGACTCAACCCTTACGAAGCCCACTTATCAGAGCTTGGGAAGGAGGTAGCATCTGTGGGCTTCGCTTTGGACCAAGCCCAAGCCGAGCTCCAGCGTGTCAAGCTTGAACGAAAACGCTTGCAGGAGAAGTTCAAGTTAGTGGAGATTGCTACTAGGGCAATGTTATTTGAGCCTCCCTCAGATTCTCTCACCATATCACACCTTACACTTAGGTCTTATGCCAGTGTTATAAGGGGCTATGTGATGAGACCCTAGTTTCCTTGTGTAATCCTCTTGGGTGAATAAATTGAGATTTCTTCCTTTAGTGATGTTTGTGAAATTTCAAATGCCTAGATAACTTTAGAATGTATTTTATTGATGAATTTTGAAAAAGGGATATTTTAAAATATTTATGTAAACCCTAAATAACTAATGATGTGTAATGATTTTCAAAAAATGGTCTTCTACAAAAGTGTTCATTAAGGAATTTGGAGTCTAATAAGATCAACTTAATTTTTGATGAATAGTAAAATATGAATAGTGATTTTACGCTTAGGATTAGTAATGTGACCAAATGGATTAGTAATTTTCACTTAAAGAAAGTTTTAATATAATTTAGACACCTTGGTTAAGTAATGTGATTCAATAAAATGGGTAAATAACGGTTTCATAAATTATTAATCAAGTATTAGTTTTTTCGGATGAATAGTGTTTTTTAATTAAAAATTTAATTAAAAATAATTAGAAAATTATTTTTATAAAAATGACTTTATTTTTGAACTCAGAGCATCGATATTATGTTAAGGTAATTTTTGGGGATTTTTCTGAAAAAAATGAATTTTCGATGAATAGTGTTTTTATTTAAATATTTAATTAAAAATATTTAGAAAAATATTTTTATAAAATGGATTTCATTTTTGAAATCAGAGCATTGATATTTGGTTAAGGTGAAATTTTGGGATTATTCTGAGAAAGTTGAATTTTCAGTGAAAAGTAAAAATACCGTTTTAGGGTTTCGGTATGTTTAATGACATCATAATGATGTCATGATGATGTCATGAGATCTTTTGAGGGTTGGCCGGCCAAGGGTGATGAATAATTGTTTTGGGGGCCCCATGTGGCCTAACTCCATGATAAATTCCAAGGGAGAACACATGGGTTTGAGAAAAGCACATGTGAGGTGTCCTTTGGCCATTAATGCTTTGTCCCCTCACTTTCCCGATAAATACCCACCGTTTCCTCCCTTGGTTTTCACTCCCAACTCTCCCCCAACGAAGTTCTGGTCTTATTACCTTCCAAGGAGTCCTCCCAAGGTGCCCCCAAGCCCTCAAGGTCCAATCCTTTGAGTTTCAAGAGTCACGTTTTAAGGTAAGGGATCTGACCCCTCTCTTTCTTTTCATGTAACCTCTTTTATGTCATTCCTTTTATGCTCCATGTTATTATGTGAGAGGATGTTCTTCTATATTCCTCTTACTTCCCCTTCCATGTTTATATGATGATAGATCCCCTCTTACTCTCATCATTTCTTTTTATGAAAGTTTAAGTGACGCCGTTAGGCTGCCGAATGTTTAAGTGATTCTTTCACCCTTCTCATTTTTCAAGTTTGATTTTCATGTCAAATCTTTCAAGTTCCTTTTTATTATGTTGGGGTATGATCTCTATATCTATCATACTGATCTCTTATGATCATATGATGAGATACCCTATTTTATTTGTCCAATTCATTTTTGTTGAAGTTTAATTGACGCCGTTAGGCTGCCGAATTTTCATAAGAGAAATCAAATTTTTGTCTTCCTTCCATGTTTCTCATTTCAATTTGTATGTCCTTGAAATTGCATCACCATGTCCATATATCCTTCTTAATCTGTCCCTCTACCTTTTTATGGGTCAATTATGATTGTTCAACCCATGTTCCCTCTCTTTTCAAAGTTTCTAAAACCTTGTAACATAGTCGTTATGCTGCAGAATTTTCGTCTCAAAATGCCTCTCTTTTCTCAAAATTATTTTATGTTATAAAGTGAATACTCAAAGCTCCTATTTCTAAAGGGGTATTCACATATATATAAAAATGTTCTATTTTAAATTCTGGTATTTACATACATGATACCCGCTTTCCCTTTCCGTGGGTTTAAAGTAACGTAAAGATCATGTCTTTAAAGCAGTTTTTAAAACGTTATGATTATGAAATGAAACCCATTTATTTTATGCTATATGGGTTATTTATGAAATGTTTGATGATGATATATGTGGCTCACATGAAAATAAAGACAAATTTAAGGGTGCGCCCTGATAGCGCTCCAATGGATTGGGTAAAGACTTAATCTCTAGAGATGACATTTTAACGAAGCCTTGGTGAATAACCTTGGTAATTTTTAACGACACATTGGGGATGGACCTTGGTGAAACGAAACGATTGTCAATATTAAATGTTGTAGCCACATCTTCAAGTTATGAAAAATGATTATTTTTATTATGATGTATCTCATGATTTCTTTCTCATGCCTTAAAGTTCTTTTCATGTCCTTATTGAAGTATCTCAAGTTCACTTGTAAAATGTTTATCTTGTTTCCCTTACTGGGCCTTCTGCTCACCCTTTCTTTTGATGTATGTCCCCAGGTTATGAGATGCATAATGAACATAGGATGAACTAAATGAGAATCCTTTCAAGTGTTTAAGAAGAATGTTTTATGTTTTTTTATGTATTATGATCCTTGTTTCCAAGACACTAAACCTTAACGATCCTCAGTTCCGTGAAATGAAATGAAAGTTTATGTTATAAAATGGCAGGATGCAATATCCACGGAGTGGTTGTTGATATCCTATGAATAATCATTACTCGCTAAAATGGTTGATTCAATTGGAGGTATCAACGTAGGAATAATTCTCATCATTATGGAATAAAATGAGGTATTTCTTGAACAGTTTCTTACACTACCATCTGATCTTGAGGTAGAGATCTCAATAAAACTGACACCCAGAGTTTCTCTTATATCAATGTGTCCCTATAGTAAAGCACCGATTAAATTGGTGGAGCTAAGAAGAAGCTACAATAGAATTTGGAAAAAGGGTTCATATGTCGTGGTGTATCACCTTGGGGTGCATGAGTTCTCTTTTTCAAGAAATTGATGGATCAATGATTCTATGAATAGATTATTGGGATGTCAACAAGATCACCATAATATACAAGTATTCCCATTTTGAGGACTGTAGAATTCTTTGATCTATTTAGAGTAGCTCAATACTTCTCAACGATGGATATCCATTCCCAATAACATCAGGTAAAGGGGAATAAGGATGATATTCACAAGATTTAATTTTTTACAAGGTATGGGCACTATGAGAATTTGTTTACTCCCTTCAGAGTTACTAATTCCCCTTCAATCTTAGTGTCTTTGATTAATAGTGTCTTTAGATATTTGCTTGAATTTTTTGATAGTTTTTAATGACGAAATTCCCATATAATCCATGATCAGGGAGGAACATGCATAACATCTTAGACACGTGTCGGTCAAATTAATAAAGGAGAAGTTGTATGAAAATTTTAGAAAGTTTGACTTTTGGATGAAGAAAGATAGATTATTTGGACAAGTGATCACAAGTGAAGGAATTTATGTGGACCCTCAAAAAACCATGGTAATTGAGGAATGGCCCAGAACATATAGTGTCACAAAAAATCCTTAGTATTCTTGTCATTGAAGGGTATAACAGATTTTTCTGGATAAATTTCTCATGATTGTCAAGCCCAAAAACAATGTTAACATGGAATGGGTCTATATATATTTGGATGTAAGAATATGAAAAATATTATTGGTTTTATAGATAATTAATATCACTACACCTATACTCCCATTAACAAAATGTGGAGAAATATTTTTGATATACAGTGATGTTTCTCAGAAAGGAATGGGTGTGTACACATGAAAACTGATAATGTGATAGTCTACACCTCACAGCTACTGATGATCCTTGAGAAAATAATATGACACATGATATGGAGCTAACAGTTGTGATGTCTTCCTTGATAATATGGAATCACTGCCTTTATGGTGAGAATGTTGATATATTTATTGATCACAAGAGTCTAAAGTATGTATTCACACAAAAATAGATTAACATGTCTCAAAGGAGATGGTTAGAGATAATAAAAGAGTAGATTTGTCTACTCACAATCATCTTGGAAAGGCTATTAAGGTAGTTGATTATCTTAGTAAAAAATGACCTAATAATCAATCAATGTTGCAGATTGAAAAATACTATATATTCTTTGACATACAAAGGATGTATTTCGAAATCATAACAGAAGGGAATACATCTTAACTCTCCCAAATTATTTCATGATCATCTATCAAAGAGATTATTAAGGAGTCCCAAAGGAATGATATATGGATACAAAAGGGGGAGAATGAATTACAGTAATGGAATATGAAAGTGATTTATATTGTTGATGGTGGTGTAATATTGTTTGGAAAAAGTTTATTTGTTCCTTTATAACCTGGTTTAAATAAGGATCTATTGGAAAATTCACATTGATCAACTATATCTATCTATCCTGGTTGAACCATTATTTATAGTGATCATTGAGAACACTTCTCGTGGGATTACATGAATAAGGATATTGTGGAATATATCTTAAGATGCTTGATATGTAAGTATGTTGATGCATAGTAACAAAGGTCCAATGAGATGATGCAACCATTTCCTATATCCATATGGAAATGATAGAAATTCACCATGGACATTGTCATGGGTCTCCTGAAGACACCCAAAAGAAATAATTTGATATGGGTTGTGGTGGAACGATTCTCCCAAACTACAAACATTATCTTTATCTGAGATGATCCTCCTATTGAACAATATTCTGTGATATATGAGATGGATTTGGTGAGACTACATGGGGTTCCACTCTTGATTTTCTCTTATCAGGATCTCATGTTTAAATATTAATTTTGGGCAGTCTTCAAAAATCCATCAGTACTGAATTGAATTTAAGCATGACTAATCACCCCAAAATTGGTGGCTAGTACGAAATGTCTATTCATAAAATCTATGATATTCTAAGATCCTTCTCCTTAGAATTCATAGGTGGATGTGATCGACATCCCACATTGGTAGAGTTGTCATAGAAAAAAAAATTCCACTCATGTATTCAGATTGATCCATATGAATATATGTATGAAACATGATTTAGAACTTCAACTTTTTGGGAAGAAATTGTAGAGATAGAATAATACATGGACATGATCTTATACAATAGATGACGGAAAAGGCTTTATCCATCTAGAGAAATATCAACGCAGCTCAGATTTAGAAAAAGGTCTATGTTGATAACCGTTGAAGGGACTTAGATATCGATGATTGAGATAATGTCTTCCTCCTAATATCACCATGAAAGGGAGTCATACTATATTGAAATATATGGATTCTAATACCAAGGAACATTGGACCATTTTAGGTATTTAATCACGTATGATACTTGTCCTACAAGCTTTCACTTCTTCATGAAAATGTCTCATGTTTGTGATGTGTTCCAAGTATCACTTCTATGGTAGTAAAAAATAGACCACCCACATGTCCTAAACAATGAGGTGGTACAGTTGGAAGACAATCTCTTTAACGAGGAGTATGTTTTAACGATCCTAGACTAAAGGGATTACATTCTACATAACAAGATAATACAACTGTATAATGTATTGTGGATGGACCATATGTTTGAAAAAAAATGTGGTAACCAGAGGAGGTGATGAATGAGAAGTAAACTGACATGTTTCTGTAAAGAAAAATTATGAGTGAGAAATTCAAAAAAATGGGGGAAGAAAGGAATGACCTAATGATTTACCAATGGAAATTTCCATCATAAAATTATGTCATGTAAAATCACATTAAGAAACACAATGGAACATAATTCATAAATAATGAACAAAATAATATGTGACCAATATAGCCTAGCCATTAAAAATAATTTTTCCCTCTTATGTTTTGAATTTTTAAAATATGACATACATGGTTTTGATATGTAAGTTATTTGGAGTCCAGAAAGAAAAAATTAATATTTTGTGAAAATTATCTTATTATTATGAATATTAATGTTAACCTTATGAGTAGTAATACGAACCTCATATTAAATCAACCTAGTTTATAGTAATCATCCCAATGATTGTATAAAAAATTTATCCATCTTATATGTGACAATTTTATATAAAAATAACATTTTATAAATAAATAAATATTTTAAAATTTATTAATTTTTTATTGGTAATTTAATAAGTAATAAATATTTTATGAAAAATTTAAAATAAAATTAATTTTACAAAAATGTAATTATAAATTAATAATTTTTTGTCTTATGATTTTATGATAATATTATGTGACCTTATTTAATTTTAAAATGTGTTATAAAATATGTTATAATTTAAAAAAAAATTCTATATAAATGGCGAATTTGATTAAAAATTAAATAACTCATGTATAGAAAATTATTTTAATAATATGGAGTTCATTTTTTAATTCTCTATATCAAAAAATTATTATGTTAAATTTGATGGATTTTTCTGGAATACATGAATTTTTGGAGAATAGTAAAATTTGATAATTTACGATACGTGCTAAAAACCTATGTTTTTGAGTCATGTTTGAGTCATGGATGATGTAAGTGACCATTTTTTCAAAATTTATTTTTTTTAATTACTATTTTTTGTCAAATGATTAAGCACTATTCCTTTTTTAGATAATAATAATAATATAACTATTAAAATAAAAAGAAAACACCCCTCTTCTCCAATATAAATACCACAACTAACAACCACTTATCCTCACACATATCAGGCTTTGATTATTACCAATATTCATCCTCATAAGCTTTTATACTCCATACCTATCATCAAGAATCTCTTTTTCTCATCAATAGACGAAGTTTAGGTTCATTGTAGAGGTTCTCAATAGGTGAATTAAAAAGGTAAATCCTATCTCTCAGCTTTTAATTTCCTTTCAATTTTAATTCTCTTATTATTCTATATTAAACTCTCTTCATTTAAATGGAATAAAAACTACCAAAAAATAAATATATAGTAATTAAATCAGGTTAATGTAATATCCAACATTAAAATCTTCCCTCCATCTCTTTTATCTTAAAATGAAATCATCACCTGTGGAGTGTCAATTTACCCACATCGTGTGTGTTGAACATTTATTTAACATAATTTCCTTCATGGATATATATAAAAACATTAAATGGTAAAAAAAATTTAATATTTATTTTATAAAAACTCGTTTATTTTATATCTAACAAATACACATAATAATAAATGATAAAAGGATGGCCATCTTCTTTGCGCGGAGCTTGCGATGCAGGAACCCTAGTGCATGCCGCGCGATGACTTCCCCCCCTTCCTGGCGGCGGGAGGGGGGAGGCAGATCCAGTTACTATGACGTTGAAGCCTCGAACCCCCTTTGTCCCGTTTACTAACCCTAATTACCTCCCAGATTTTTGGTCGATTCCTTTACATCCAAAGGTGCCTGACCTTCACCTCGGGAACCCTAATCTACTGATCTCGGAGTTGGAGTTCTTTGAAGTGACAAAGCATCTTGATCTGACCCTGGTGGCTCAATTCAACTCACGATGGTCATCTGTTGATGAATTTGATCAATGTGTCTTTGCCTAGTGGGATTTGCGGGATCGAGCAGTGGTTGTCCTCCTTGACAATCGTCGCTTAATGATTCATTTCACCTCAGATGAGGATCTGGTTCGTTCTTGGTCCAACGCCCATCGACATTGCAACGGGTGTAATTTCTTCTTATTTCGGTGGACGATTGAATGCTGTATGAATCAGGATCCCACTTCCCTTTCGATCTGGGTATGTCTCCCCAATCTGCCTTTACCCTTTCAAAATCCAGCGATAGTTTTTATTCTTGGGAATATGATAGGTCACTTCCTTTGTTCTGATGTGCGTACATCTACCCTATGCCACCCAATTAATCCCCGGTGCTGTGTCGAGGTTGACGTTTCTAGACCGCTGGTGGAATGGGTGTGGATTTCAGTTGGAGAGGAATTTCGATGGAAGCAACCAGTTGTCTATGAATCCTGGGTTGATTATTGTTCAATATGAAAAAGACTGCGCCATTCCAGTTTGAGATGCCATGCCGGGTTATAGTGCAGGAGGTCACCGACACCGAGCTCTCTTGCTGAGGATAGGAGACCCGCTGTGGTGGAAAATGAGACAAGAAATCTCAGACTGCGGGGCATGCTTCTTGTTAATACATCCACGGGTGCTCCTTTGAACCTGTTGGTGTCTACAGTTTTCACACGGCTCAAGTAGGATTTGAATAGGGGGAAGGAATTGTAGGTATGTGATCGCAATGGTGTTGGCGATGGTGGGGCGGCACGCCCTTCAGATGGTCTCACAGCTGTAGTTCTTCAGCAGCAACCTGAGGCATCTGCTGTGTCGAACAGGGATGTCAATGCTCAACTCGGTTGGTCTAAGGCTGGTGTGGATACTCATAGGGAAAGGGGTAGCAGTGGTGGTATTAATCTGTGTAAACAAGTGTTTGATTTGAGTCATGAAATGGATATCATGCAGGGGTCTTCCCCAGATGTGAGGCAATTGCAGTCTGCTAGATGTAAGCAGAATTGAAAGATGGAGATTGTAGGCGGCTGCAGTGGTCAGGGTAATGTTGCTAGTTGTGTGTTAATTAACGTACCCACCGGGAATCACTTTCAAGGGTTGGACATGGCGGATGGGGAATAGATACCTCTTATATGTGGTAGTGGGAGCGTGCAGAATGAGTGCAAGGAGAATGCAGTAATGTGTAAAGCTGGGATTGACGCTGAACATACAATGGCCGACCAACCTCACTTTTTGTCTATGATTGACATGAACAATCAGTTTCAGCAAAACCAGCTAGTGTAGTATCAAGAGATACAGTGCCATGGGAAATGGGGAGACCTCACTGACAGTGATAAGGAAAATCATGCGGAGATGGTTAGGCCATAATAAAGTGAGATTGTCCAAGTGGGGAACAAGGTGATGCCGGTGATCCAGGACAAGGTGATTGCTCCTCCCTGAGGAAGGAGGAAGAAAGACTACTCCTATTTGGCAAAGTCGATGCCTACCAGATCGACTGTCAGAAATATGAAATCTTCAAATTAGTTTCTTGAACTGGAGCGGCTGAATATGAGGAGGAAATATGAAAAGGTTCTAAAGCACTAAAAAAGTTTGGTGTGGGAAACGACAACTGAGGAAGAGTCTATTTATCCTGGAGGTGGTGAGGGGTATGATTTTGAGGATTTGCAGTGACTTTTCTGGTTTTGTAATGGTTTCCCTCCTGTCATTTTCTTTTATCTTAATAAATGGTCAGGGGCCCTACCTCTGGCTACGCTTTCCTGGTAAATTATAAAACAAAACTAGTTTGTTGTGATCATAGACATCCAAAATAAACATAAAACAACAATTACTAAATTTTATCTAATGAATCATCCTCATGGTATATAGCCAAATACATTTTAATATCATTTAAGAATATATAGTATCATAAATAAAATATAACAAAAATTAAATATGTTCATACTCATCTTAAATGTACATACATTCATGAACACAAATGAACCGATCATGAAAACTATGAAAAAAAAGACAGTCAAAAGTGATGAAATTAAAAGCTATTACTCGACCAAATGACCATATAATTTCTTAATAATACCATAATGAATTATATTCATTTATAAAAGATTTTATATTTGTTAATTAATTATTCTAATGTGATTAAACTGAATGTTAATGTGAAGAAAGCATTCAGACAAAATGTAGGGGGAATTCTTGAACCCTACTATCTTTCATTGGGATTTTGCTCATTCACTGCATTTTGATTATGGTTATTCCATAATAATAATAAATTCATTATTATATTAAATTTTATAGAAAATACATGTATTCAACATGAGTTTATGACAATCATAATGTATACTAAAGAAACTCTTATTTCTAAAAACACACCTTTTACTTCTAAAGACGGTTTCCTTCACGCAAGGTTGATTATTGTTATATCAAGTATATAATTCCCTATTTAATTTAGGAAAAAAATATTATAAATTTAGCCTCATGTAATAAAACCCATTTCATTCAATTTATTATTTTATGTTCATGATTGATATATGTTCATTGTGTAATTCATGTTAATGTATATTTTTTGAAGGGACATGTGCACAGGGAATTATATAGAGCAATGTAAATCTTATAATTTGATTGGTGTTATCATAATTATAAAGTGATCTAATGCATTGTATAATGGGAATAATCTTATGTGTAAATTTAAATATTAGTGAAAATGATACTATCATTTTTCACAACTATGTGTGGTATTTGAACACTAAGGCACGATGTTTCATTTTTAATCATTGCCAAAGTACAAGTCGTTTCAAAATGATTCCTCTCATGATTATGATCCTATAGCTATGTTCTGTTGATAATGATTACTCCCACATAACATTTTATTGTTTTTCTTACTTATCTATCATCTATCTTGGATTTTATCTCACCAGCTGATCATGTAAATTCTCAAGAGACTACAAGTAAAAATGATAATGCATCGGACAATCAGAAGCTATATAATAAGGAATTAAATAAATGTTTATGTTTTATATTATAAAAGTTATGTCTGGTCTTATTTTCCACAAGAAAATATAGATTATGATCTTCATTGTGTTATTTTTTATATGGTTTATCATTATAATAATGTAATAGTAATGTAAGAAAAAATAGGGTCACTAAAATTTATGTGGTCAAATTTACCTTAATAATAACATGATGTAATTTTTTAGTGT
Source organism: Viscum album (assembly GCA_963277665.1). Lineage (NCBI taxonomy): Eukaryota > Viridiplantae > Streptophyta > Magnoliopsida > Santalales > Viscaceae > Viscum > Viscum album. The sequence continues at coordinate 1,997,338,098 of OY728146.1, read as the reverse complement.
GTATAACATTAAATGAGATTTTTATAATTTATCATGGAATTATGTCAGGTAAATCATGAACCTTAAATTGAGAATCAATCATTTGTGTCTTGAATCATTTTTTTCTAAATGAAATTTGAAAAAAAAATCAGTGATTTTATAAGCTATTCCTAGTGGGTACATGGTTAAGGATAAGAATTGGGTTTGGCACAATAGACCATCTAATTTAACCAACAAAACTATGAACTAGGTGAATGTTCACAAGAGGAAGGCGAATAATTTGTTCTCGGCATATAGTATCAATTTCAATACCTATAGTAATGGATTCTGAGGGTTTACATGGTTGTTTAATGATAAGAATTACCATTTTTCCAAATTATGCATTGTATTCACATTTCTAGTAGGGGAGAATGGTTCATGAAAACAGTTACATCTACCCATTTGGTCCATGCAACAAAACTTAAGTTAATTTTTTTATTTTCATATATATTTTTATAAAATACTTAAACCCTATTTTTAAACCCTATGAACCCACCATTTGACTCGAACATTATTCCTTGATCAATAGAGGCTTTCAAGATGAAATTTTATCTCCACCAACCGCTTCACTCAGTGGATCGATGAGAATTTTATTTCATTTTATCATATTAGTTTAAATAAATCTCCACTCATGTAGTTTTTCATAATATCCAATTCTATCCTTCTCAATATTTTATTTATAATCTTGTTATTTATGCATATAATCTATATTTTTATTTTTATTGATTGTAGTTTATGTTTCATTATATTTTTCTTTCATTCTCTTTGTACATACCATTGTAGGTGTCGACGGGATCACCAGATTAATCTTAAGATATGACAAAAATACTTACGCAATAATTAATACAATTTATTTCTTCATTGATTTGGAATTTTTTTTCAACTGAATTAAAAACCTTATTTTTATATGATTTGATGTTAGATTTAAAAAGTTCATGGTATTGTGAAAACCCCCAATTTCAATGGAATTCAAATTTATCAGTGGGTTTTTATCAAAATAATGTCCTCAATATAAATTGGATTTTATGAAATTATTTGATTTTTTTATTTTGAGAAAATTATTAAAAGGATATATGTTTAGAAGAGATTTGAATTTGATGAAAACATATTATGTTATTTTTAAATGAAATGGATAGTTGAAAAAATGAATTTGAAAAATTTATCTGTAAATGATGAACTGATTGAAAATTATTTATTTATATAAGATTAATTATATTTTTTTTGATGTAGATGTGATACTAGGTTGCTTATCAGGCATTTAATACAACTATTATTGGAATCTAACACCTCGGATAATGATTGCTGATGAAAAACAAAATGAACATTATTTAAAATGATTTACAAGAATGGGCCCTTATATGTGGTGTAGATTGAATTCCCATAATCTGTCCCTTAATAGAGTGTTGACCTGATTTTCCAAAACAATCATGTGTTATGATGTTTATTGAGATGTGTTAGAATCCCATTTCTAGATACCAATGTTACTCATAGAATCTAATATGTGTTATTTGTTTTTATTTACATGATTATTAGATCCATTTAATATAGAGATATTTTATTCATGGTATTTTAATCCATTTTTAAATTTCATTAATATTTATTATTTGAAATCTTATTTACATAAAAATTAGAAATTTCTATTACATTCTTTGAATATTTTAAATTGATGAAATAAATGGTTTATTACAATGGAGTTGTTTAGAGAATAATTTGTTGTATAATTATTCGTTATTTTTCTTACATCCAATTATTTCCATCAAGAGTTTTTATAGTATATTATGTCATGTCAAAAGACATGTAAAGCACCACTAAAAGGTGGCATGTGTAGTTGAATTTTAAGACCATAAGAGGTGGAGGTTATTGATGGAGATATGACCTATCCATTACATGGGTTTATGAAACTTTGTTTTATATATTTTGTTTAATTTATGATGTTGTAAATTTTGGGTATTGTTTTACTTGTTGTATTCAATTATACTCTCCTTGATGAGTGTTGATGCAACAACTTGATTTTTTTCAATTAATTTTTACCAAATAATGTATATTTATTTTATGGATTGATTTACACCCAAAACCAAGTCTTGATTTTATTTCACACCACCATGGGTTATCATTCGCTACACACAATACTCAAATGGCTTCCTTGTCACACGACATTGAATACTAACAAAACCATGATATATTACTAATATTATTCATAAATGGCCTTTATAACTAATCCAATGGACATAGAAAAAAGATTTATAATACCTAGTATTTAAAAATTATTTATAATTTTTTAACATAAAGGAATCATATGGATAATAAAATTCATAATTTCCTACAATGTCATATTATGTTTGAAGTTACTATTTTCTCAATGAATTTTTTAAAATCATTTTTTTTGAAAAATAATGAAATTAACTTGTGAAAATTATATATAAATAATTTGATAAAATAACCATATATTATTAATTAATAATTGGAAAATAATACTCAGAGTAATTTTTTGGATTTGGGTGTAATCATCAATTTTTATTGAATAGGGAAAAATACCATGTTTTAATTTAAAACTGCCAATTTGTTTAAATATTTATAATGTTAAAATATATTTATTTTGAAATTATAATTAGTTTTTTTATAAATATATCAATAAAATTTATTACATTGGAATAATTTTCATATTAAAAATGAATATAATAACATTTTAACATTTTTATTATTTTCTCTTTAAAACCCTTCTTTCTCATTATGTATACATGATTAATTTTAAATTAATATTTTCCACTTACATGATTATATCATTTCAAAATTTATTAAATCATTTGAATCATTGTAATTTATTATTTTCAATGTTGAAATCATAATATTTTATAAAAATTAATATTCAATTTTGTAGAATGTAATTACCGTAGTTAAGATAGAATGGGTTCATCGAGGATTAAACTAAAATGATTATGGTGAAAATACTCAATAGGCATGTCTAAAAACTATTAACTAGAAATTATTATACAATTAAAATTCTTATGTTTGATATTGGATTATTTCATACCCTTTTTAAATATAAATAACAAGGTTAGAATTCATTCTTTTAAAAAAATACAATTTTTCCACTCACGCCACATATAAAAATCAACCCTCTCATATCACATCCTCACTACATAAAACCTCTAATTCACAGCCATTAACTAGAAATATTACATACAAAATTGCATCACTTGATCTTATAATCTGTATTTTGGTTAGAAATACATTAAAGTAATGCTTTTTGAGAAAACCTAAGGAGGTTACCTGAAGAAGATTTAACAAACATGAATAAACATATTTTATTTATTACACAAACACTTAAACTTATTTTTATATCAATATTATATAATAAAATAAGTATAATAAACATAAATAAATGTATTTATTTTTTTAGGACATACAACCACACATAATTCGATCAAAATGGTTATGAAATCATCATTCGTATATACGAAAAACTACCTCATTATGAACAAATGTCATTCATTTTTCCATAACGACCGCTCAAGAGTTGGAATAATTTTTGGGAAAAAATTATATATGATATTAATTATATTATTATGATTATATAATTTTTATATCACACATTCCTTCCATCATTCCATTTTTTTGGAATATAATAATGTAATTCATGTGTGTGGAGGACTACCACCTCATGAAGTGATGTGATTCGTTCATGAATTACATGTAAAGAATTAAGGCTGATTTTAAATAATAAATGTGATATATATAATTTAAAATTTACTTTTTCATTATAATATATCATTTAATTCTCTTTCAATATAGCTTCCCAAAAAACGAAAAAACGATAATCATGCGTACGTATGACTTACCATCACTATGAACATAGCATTTAATTACCTATCAGTAATTTTCCTGGATTATTATAAATACATTTATAGTGAATATATATGAATATTATATCATGGTTTAAATTATAGATAGTGTGAAATTATTATCATAGAATTTGGACTATTAATAACTATCCGGAATATATATAAAAAATAAAGTAGATATTACATGAATTTTAACATTGACCATGAATTAATAACTGTAATTTGACATAATGTAATCATAAAATCATATATGGTTTGATATATATAAAGATTTTTCCATTATAGATTCATTATATGATTCATAATTTTTTATAAAATATGATTGAAATAGTAGAAATGATGTCAATTCTTAAGGTAAGGGGATTTCAAGCTTTGCTTTTATTTTTGTGGCACTTATAACATATTCACAGATAATTTAATTTTTTTATTATATATTTCTAGATGAAATGATATAATATGAATCTTCAACATTTCAAAATAATTAATGTTTCCATTTATGTTATTCATTCATGGTGACAATTTTTCAAATGTTTCTCAACCAATAATGGGTATTTTTTTCTTAAATTTTTTCATTGAGACGTACGTTATGTAATGAAGCTATACTGCTTCACGAGGTGTATATACGGAAAAATTGAAATGGAATATCTAGAATTTATTAATCCTCATAATATTTTATCTTTAATTTTATTTAATTCTTTCTTGTGTATTATGATACAATTTTACCAATTTTGTATTGATATAATGTTATAGTCTCATTATATATTATGTTTGTTTATGGTTAAGTCTCTAATGTGGAAATCTAATTTTTCTCCTAAAAAAAATTTCATTAAATTTCCTCTGATATGGTTATTCATGATGGTTACAAGAAATGGTACAATTTTTTCACTCATTTTTAGTTTAGGTAATTTATAACTTTTTTACGAACATTTACTTCATTATCTCTTCTATTAGAAATCTATTTTACTTTAAAACCATGATTCCTAAATATATTTTATTATTCTTTAATAATTATAAAAATAAATAATTACTTAGGATTTATTATTATTTTTTTTAAATTAATCTTCATTTCATTTTATATAGAATGAATGTTTTGATTTTTCTAAAACATTAAGAGTATATTTTTTTAACATGTATGAAATAGAACCTATTTACTGTTTTCATCACAACTAATTAATTTTAAAACTACCGTACATAATTTCAATTTTATTCTAAAATAAAAAAATTTCCATAGTATTTGGGAAATTTTCATTTTTTCAATATGTGATTTCAAAAGAAAATTATTTTAAATTATATTTATTTTTATAAAAAACCGTTATCAAAATTGGAATCATATTTTCCTCATGAAATTATTTAAATTATATTTAATAATTTGTTTCCATATAATATGTCTGTAACACCCCAGGTAAATAAAGAATTTGACATTTTTATATTTACCCCTATTTGTGAATAAAATGTTAATATTAATTTAAAGGGAACGCTATGCTCTACGTCTTACCCAATATGCAATAACAAGTTCCTTTTAAATCATACGCTGCACTCTAATATTAAAATTATTTTATTTTAAATGGTAGTTAACACCTACCATTGTAATGACGGGAATGAAAAAAACTAACTAAAAAATAATTATATATGTTTTTCAAATATTTTTACTTTTTACAATAAATGATAGAGGATTAAAAATGTGAATGAATCCAAATTTTATGCGTAAACATTCTAATATTCTTTAAAAGGACGATTAACAGCCTTTTGATGGAGAACCTCTTTTAAATCCACATTTTGAAAATTTTATGTTTTATATATTACAAAATAAAATTCATCTTTAGAATCGGGACATCAAAATTTACTTTCTGTACATTTTTGGTATTTGTCCGATAAAGTTCATTTTTTTAATGAATAGTCAAAAATGTTGTATTTTAATTCAAAACATCTTTTTAAACTAATTTACATATATGATTATATTATCCTTTGAATTGGATTTAAAGTGAAATAAGAATATATTTTTACCATTTAATCCAATGTTGGTCATTGAAATTAATATCACTTTGAGAATGGATATAAACGAGTGTCAATCTTTTGATAGATATTGTTTCTTAAAAACCGCTATTTCATTTGACAATGGGATTTAATTATAAAATTAATTAATGCAACTTCTATGTTATGAATTTGGTAAAATAGACATCATTTTTGAATTCGGAATATCAAATATAGCTTAGGGTGAATTTTTGTTATTTTTCTGAAAAATCTTAATTTTTGATGAATAGTGAAACCACAAAGTAGAAGTTACAAAAACTGATTTTTCGTTTAAATGAAACTTTACCACTTTGGTAATTTGAATTTAAAAAATTCAATTTAAATTATTTTTATTATTATGTAAAATTTGGTTCAATGGGATGAAAATAATTTTTGATGAAAAGTAATTTTTAAGTTTTATTAATCGCGATCAAAGGTAATCAGTGTGATTTAAGGTTAAAATGATATTCTAAAAAAATGAAAATATCTTTACAATTGTCCTAACCCTATTAGATGAGTCATGGAAGACCAAGAAAACCCATGGGTTGATTTTTTGGACCCCATGTAGCCACTTGGGTAAGATAATGACATTTACGCCTTTTATTTAAAGTAAAAGTAAAAATCACACAAACATGTATTAGTTAAATAAAAAAATTTTTACATGGGGTTATACAAGTAATATATTTGTCAATAAATAGTCATTGGAAGGATAAAAAGATTTCCCACATTATTTTATTTTATTTATAATTTTTAGTCATTATATAAATTAAATTATCAATGACATCATAATGATGTAGCCATTACCTCATTATTTAATGATTTAAATAAAATGAAAAGATAATGTAAAATATAAGACCTACACATTTCAAAAACTTATCGTATGGGTGGATTTTGAACCCTTATCACCTTATCCTTGAAATATATCAATGTGGGACCTTTAAAATCCGAAACTCATTTGAAAATAATGTAACCTTTCTTGACTTTCCAAGAGTGCCCCTCCTCTCCTCTTATAAAAGGCCCCCACCTCTACCACATTACCCACACCTCTAAATCCTTTGTCTCTGCCAATATCTGATAATTTTGTCTCTCCACATCCCTCTCCTCATCCTAGAATCCTTACCTTAGGCAGGAATCTCTTCAAGAAACCGTTTTGGTTCAAACCAAAGTGAGTTAACCGATTTTAAGGTAACGTCTTCACTTGTGCTCTTTTGTATTATTTGGCTTCTTCAACCCCCTAAACTCTTTTTATTCAATTATTTTGTAACAAAACCAGTATATTCCATATACTACTATTTTTTTATTAGATGGATTCTAGATACACTTACACACACCTACATCTAATGGTTAAAGAACACACTGTTTCTATGGATGGTGAATTTCTGCCTCACGAAACGATGATTGTTCAATATTCATTTAACACCTTAAAATGTGGTCATTAATATGTCACTATATTTATATATGTTATATAATATTTTTATGATTTTTTTAGGCTTCTGTGTTTTTCATTTATGGCATACCATTATTGTTTTCATTATGGTTAAACACGATATCTACATTTTAGAAAGTGCGGACTACCGCCCCCTCAATGTGATTTGATTATTTAATACCATATGTGGTATGTATAAAGGATATATTTAATGATATTATATATGATAAAATACTGTAATTATAATACTATTATGTTTTATTATGTTTTAATTCCATTAAATATGAAATAGAAATGGAAGTGGCGTTCATGCGTACGTACGACTTACCGTCTCCATGAACGGTGCATTTCATTTCTTACCTTTAAATGTTATGTAATATTATAAATGCATAAATATAATGGATATATATTATATATATGATATCTACATAATGAATATAATTCTGGATATAATGGATATTTTACATCATGAACAGACTTTTAATTATAAAGATTTTATTTTTGACTCAAGTAGCACTGATCGTTAAAACGACCGTTATTAACTAAAATAAATACATAGTGTTAATGAAATGGTAATAAGTAATATAAAAGGAATAATGAACTTGAAAAAGTTTCTGAGGAAAATATAAATTAACTCATGTTTATTATTCAGGAGATTAAATAACGATCGAGTCTAGTCGGATACGAGGTAAGGGATCCGACCACTCTTTTTTTAAGTAGTCTATTTTATGCCATTTCTTTTAAACTCATATTTCTTATGTTGGGGGATGTTCTTTTATATTCCTATTTCTGTAAATTTTTTGTTAATATGATGGGATACCCTATTTTATCTCATCAATCCATTTTTGATGTTTTATGTGGCGCCGTTAGGCTGCCGAATTTTCATAAGGGGATTTTCATCTCTCTTTTTATTCTCGTGGGATTCATGCTACATTGGACACTATTTCCTTTTGTTTAGTATATGTACTACCCATTATTTTACTATTTTTATAATATAATCTCATTTATTGGTAGTTACATCTTCATTGTATGACCCTTCTTTCTTGGGGTGTACGTTTCGGAAGATACCCAATTCGGTAAGGGAACCTTTCACCCTCCTCATTTAAGACTTCTTTTTTAGGTCTTTTAATCTTATTATGACGGGATGTGTTATTATATATCCTTATTGCTATAAATGTTATGTCCAGGTGATGTGATACCCAATTCTATCTCTCATCAACTCATTTTCTTAATTTTGATGTGACGCTGTTAGGCTGTTGAATTTTTGCAAGGGAACTTCTAAACCCAATTTTGATTCTTTGGGATAAACTTGTACTCCTTGAAATATGTCATTCTATGAATATGTGTGAATGACCTCTAATTTTTTTACACGTAATATCCACTTATATTTGGTTTATTCCTTTGTCACACTTAATTATGTAATTGATTTATCCTTAATACATGGATACCGTCTTTGTAAGGGATTTCATCTCAATCTCCTTTCATTCAGGCATGTTTTGTTTTAATACAAGGCTTTATTTTATATGGTGTATAAACCCCTTTGACTTTTAATTTTATAAAAAAGGAATATTTTTCTACGAAGTGTTTTAGAAAAATACAAAAAGGAATGTTTCTTTTAACGTACGCGGTGACAACAACCTTTTTAGCTGCCGCGAGTATTATTTGGTCTCTGGCTTCCTCAACAAGCCGTAATGTTATTAAAATGAAATAAATACCATAAAATCTTTTATGAATGTTGGTATTGTAAATGGTGTTTATAAAGGATTTGTTATGTCAATATATTTAAGTGATATATTGTGATCGAAATGTGGAAATGTTTTCTTTCCATTGTATTTGTCTTATGTCTTATGATTTTATAATGGTACGTGGACATTATGACGGGTGGTGCCGTGAATACCAGGATGGGTGGTTACATTATAACCTCCAATGCATTGGGTATGGAAGTCGGTCGTATGGCTATTCCATTAAGTATGTGTGGGAGTCGACTGTATGTTTATTCAATTTAAGTATTATTATGTCCCAAGTTACCTTTATATGTTATGTGTTCTTTATATGGGTTTTATGGTAATCTTTTGGTTAAAAAGGGTAATTAATGGTCTTTTATTCATTGAGGAGTTTTTAAAACTTCATAAAGGTGAAAAGTATTACTTTGGTAAAGAACTCATGGTTTACTTGTTGTTTTGAAAAACTAACAGTTTTCCTTCATTGTGTATCCTTTGCTGGGCTTTTTATGCGCATCACAAGTTTTTGAAATGTTTTCCACAGGACTTAAATATGAATAGGGTCATGGAAGGGATCATGGAATGAAATTCTATCTAAACATTGAACTAGACATGTTTCTTTTTAAGTGTTTTTTTATTTTATGGAAACATAGTAGAAGTGTCTACAATGTAATCTTTGGAGATGTAATAGTTATGACCTAATTCTCTAAAACACTAAACCTGAAAAGATCCTCTATTTGAATTATTCTTTTTATTCATGATTAACTAAACTTTATGGCCGGGGCCTTATAGTTTGTATCAAAGGTCAGTTTAGATAACTTTAGATGTTAGGGTATTCTCTAAGCATAAGTGACATTCCCATAATGGTTTGGATTTCAGAAAGAGTCCTAGTTTTTGATAAAGTGAATGAGTAAGTATATCTTAGTGTTTATCTTCCTCATTAGTACAGGATGGTTTTGTTGATATACTCACACTGAAATTTTTGGTTTTAGTAAATGGATGGATCTAGAAAGCACCAAAGTAACAGTGGATGTGAAGGAAACTGTGACAGTTTTCTGAGCAAGCAACTGAATGATATGAGATCTGCAATGAGAACTCTTGTGTTTATCCTCAACCAACAATTTGGGGTCATGATTGACCACCTAAACCTTGGTGATTTCTATAAAGCATCATATATATGAGAAACAAATCACTACGAAACGACAGTTAATAATCGTAAAGGTAAGTGTGTTCAAAAACCTATGTGTCAGAGATGTGGAAAGAAACACCTAGGAAAATGTTTCAAAGGTATAGAAATATGATATAGATGTGGAAATAAAGGTCATAAAGCAAGAACCTGCCATGGAAAAAGGAAGCATCCAGTTGACTCGAGGAAAGGGAAAGATGTCCTTTTTGAGGAATCAATTGAATGTTTTAAATTTGGTGTGCATGTTCATTATGAAAACACATGTCCTATAAATAAGTTTCCGGAATGGGATCACCAAGATCATACAAATATTTGTTTCTCAATACCTAATTCCATTCCAATTGAGGATGAAGAAACTGACAATGTCCAATCAACGGTATGAATTATTTCTTAACTTTTGTTTTCCTATTTTGGAATCTTAGGATATGATTCATGATTTTTTTGTAGGAAAGAAGAATTTCAGAATAAGTTCGAAATGAATTCTTAATGGATCATGAAGAATGTTGAATGAGTATGAAGTCAAAATATAAGGGCTTCAAGTGTTATGGTGAAATTCTTAAGAGTATTAAGTCTCTTTTGATGATGGGGTTACATTAGAATACTTTTTTATAGTATGTGTAACCCTGATGTTTGATATATGAAAATTTTATTCAAGGAATAGTTATCTATTCTTTTGTGGACATAGTTATAAAGAACCATTCGGGTTTATATGATCCTTACTTTTGAGTTAATTGTGGGTTACTATAGGTTATGATGGAAAGTGAAAGGCATGAGATAGAATTGAGGATAAATTATGTTATGGTTATTTTTGATGATTTTATCTCTTTTTGGGAAATTATTTGAGAATTATATAGATTAGAAAAAGGACAACACGTAGACCATGTGGAAACCCGTCGCCTCAGACAAAACTGCGGGAATTGAACCCACAACCAAAGTACGAATGGTATTTATCACATACCACTGGACTACATGAAGTCTCTGGTTAGTATGAATAATTATTTTTAGTTAGATGATTTTATGAATTAAGAGTAAGTTGATTTTGGGATAGCTATGGAAATTATTAACCTATCATGGAGGATATGTTATTCTGTTAATTACTTTTCAATACGAGACATTAAGAGAAACTGATGTTGTTTGGAGATAAATGTTATGATTTAACTTGTATGACTATGTGAATAAATCCTTCAAATATTTGGGTTTCAATCTTAGTTTGGTTTACTTTTGGTCTTCGTTGAACTTTGGGTCTTGTTGGAAAATTTTTGGAGATTAAGAATAGATTTCCTTTTTGTAAAGGATTATCCTTTTTGGGTATTATCTGATCTCATACTAGCATTTTTGGTTTTAGTATTGGTTAAGGTCTAAAGTCATGGTATGTATATAGTTCTCTTTTGTGGATTAGGTGATTTTCTAGAAGTTTATTATAGCTCTCTTAATGTAAAAAAGTCATCCTAAGTACTCATCTTTTGGATAAAATATGAGTTCGTGTAAGAAATCTAGTAAAATTTGAAAGTCAACATGACAAGTAAGTATGTTTCCTTCTATTTTTGTTAATCTCAAAAATAAATTCTCAATGAAAAGTAACTAAAAAAATGTTGTCTGTTAACTTTTCCTATTGGGGAATCCAATACCGTTTAACCCATCACAATTTTGTGATTTTTAGGTGATTAACTTTATCCTAAACATGTTTTCCATCACACTCCCTCAGAACATGACCCTTTGTTTTTTCTTCCATATCCATGTTTTCTTACATGGATTCCTAGTATGGGTTAACTCGGGTGACCTTTTTATTTCCCTATCTTTCTTTTAATGTGATAGTTTCATTTACTCTTTTTCCGATGTGGGGCTTTCAATGATGTTTCTGAGCCCAATTTTAAAATTGTGAGGACGTAATTCCCAAAATAGGGGAAGGATGTAACACCCCAAGTAAATAATGAATATGAAATTTTTATATTTATCCCTATTTGTGAATAAAATTTTAATATTAATTTAAAGGGAACACTATTCTCGATGGCTTACCCAATATGCAACAACGAGTTCCTTTGAAATCTTACGTTGCACTCTAATAATAAAATAATTTTATTTTAAATGGTAGTTAACACCTAGCCGTTGTAATGACGGGAATGAATAGAACCAACTACAAAATTATTATATATTTTTTTCAAATATTTTTACTTTTTACAATAAATTATAGAGGATTAAAAATGCGAATGAATCCAAATTTTAAGCGTAAGCATTCTAATATTCATTAAAAGGTCGATTAACCGCCTTTTGATGGAGAACCACTTTTAAATCCACTTTTTGACAATTTTATGTGTTATATTTGACAAAATAAAATTCTTCATTAGAATCGGTACATCAAAATTTACTTTGTGTAAATTTTTGGTATTTTTCCGATAAAGTTCATTTTTTAATGAATAATGATAAATGTTGTATTTTAATTCAAAAACTCTTTTTAATCTAATTGATTTATATGATTAGATTATATTTTGAATTGGTTTTAAAGTGAAATTAGAATATTTTTTTACCATTTAATCCAATGGTTGTCATTGATATTAATATCACATTGAGATTGGAAATAAACGAGTGTCAATCTTTTGATAGATATTGTTTCCTAAAAATATGGTATTTGAATTGATAGTGGGATTTAATTATAAAATTAATTAATGAAACTTATATGTTATGAATTTGGTAAAATAGAAATCATTTTTGAATTCAGAATATCAAATATAGATTAGGGTAATTTTTTGTTAATTTTTTGAAAAACCTTAATTTTTTGATGAATAGTGAAACCACAAAGTGGTAGTTACAAAAACTGATTTTTCGTTTAAATGGAACAATAAAAATTATTTTATTTGAATTTAAAAAATACAATTTAAATGATTTTTATTATTACGTTAAAAGTGGTTCAATGGGATGAAAATAATTTTTGATGAAAAGTAAGTTTTATGTTTTATTAATCGCGATTAAAGGTAATCAGTGTGATTTAAGGTAAAAATGATATTATAATAAAATGAAAGTATCTTTACACTTGTCCTAACCCTATTGTATGAGTCATGGCCGACCAAGAAAACACATGGGTCGATTTTTGGGACCCCATGGTGCCACTTGGGTAAGATAAAGACCATTATACCTTTTATTTAAAGTAAAAGTAAAAATGACACAAACATGTATTGGTTTAATAAAACAATGTTTACATGGGGTTATACAAGTCATATTTTTCACTATAAATAATCATTGGAAATAAAAAAATATTTCTTACATCATAGTATTTTTTTATAATTTTTAGTCATTAAATAAATTAAATTATTTATGACATCATGATGATGCCGCGATTACTTCATTATTTAACGATTTAAATAAAATGAAAAGATAATGTAAAATCTAAGACCTAAAAATGTAAAAAACCAATTGTATGGGTGGATTTAGAACCCATATCACCTTATACTTGAAATATATCAATGTGGGACTTTTAAAATCCAAATCTCATTTGAAAATAATGTAACCTTTCTTGACTTTCCAAGAGTGCCCCTCCTCTCCTCTTATAAAAGGCCCCCACCTCTACCAACTTACCTACATCTCGCAAGCCTTTGGATCGGCCAAGATCTGATAATTTGGTCTCTAAACATCCCTCTACTAATCCTAGTATCCTTACCTTAGGAAGGAAGCTCTTCAAGAAACCCTTTTGGTTCAAACCAAAGGCAGTTACTTGATTTTAAGGTAACGTCTTCACTTGTGCTCTTTTGTATTATTTTTCTTCTCCAAACCCCTAAACTCTTTTTATTAATTTATTTTGCAACAGAAATAGTATCTTCAATATAATATAGTGTTGTTATAAGAGTTTTTCGAGCTACACTAACACACACCTACATATAATGGTTAAAGAACATACTGTTTCTGTGGATGGTGAATTTCTTCCTCACGAAATGATGATTATTCAATATTCTTTTAACACCTTCAAAGGTGGACATTAATATGTCACTATATTTACATATGATATATGATATGTTTATTTTTTCCTTAATCTTCTATATTTTTCATTTATGGCATACTTTTATGGTTTCCATTATGGGTAAACACGATATCATCATTTTAGGAAGTGCGGACTACCGCCCCCTCAATGTGATTTGATTCGTTAATACCATATGTAGTACGTATAAATGATATATTTAATGATATTATATATGATAACATACTGGAATTATAATACTATTATGTATCATTATGTTTTAATTCCATTAGATATAAAATAGAAGCGGAAGTAGCATTCATGCGTACGTACGAGTTACCGTCTCCATGAACGGTGCATTTCATTTATTACCTCTAAATGTTATGTAATATTATAAAATTCATGTATATAATGGATATATATTATATATATGATATCTAAATAATTAATATAATTCTGGATATAATGGATATTTTACCCCATGAACAGACTTGTAGTTATAAAGAGTTTATTTTTGACTCAAGTAGCAATGATCGTTAAAATGACCGTTATTAACAAAAATAAATACATAGTGTTCATGACATGGTAATGAGTGATATAAAATGTATAATGAACTTGAAAAATTTTCTTAATAAAGTATAAATTAACTCAAGTTTATTATATAGGATATTAAAGAATGATCGGGTCAAGTCGGATACGAGGTAAGGGATCCGACCTCTCTTTTTTAAGGACTCTCTTTTACGCCATTTCTTTTAAGCTCATATTTCTTATGTTAGGGGATGATATTTTATATTCCTATTGATGAAAATTCTATGTTAATATTATGGGATACCCTATTTTTTCTCATCAATCCATTTTTGAAGTTTTATGTGGCGCTGTTAGGCTGCTGAATTTTCATAAGGGGATTTTCATCTCACTTTTTATTCCCATGGGATTCATGCTACATTGGCCAATATTTCCATTTTTTGGTATATATACTGCCAATTATTATACTATTTGTATAATATACTCGCATTTATGGGTAGTTACATCTTCATTGTATGACCCTTATTTCATGGGGTGTACGTTTCAGAAGTTATCCATTTCGGTAAGGGAACCTTTCACCCTCCTCATTTTAAGACTACATTTTAGGTATTTTAATATTATTATGATGGGATATGTTCTTATATATCATTTTTTCTATAAATGTTATGTACAAGTGATGATATACCACTTTCTATCTCTCACCAACTAATTTTATGAATTTTTAAGTGACGTCGTTAGGCTGTCGAATTTTTGCAATGGAACTTCTTAACCAAATTTTGATTCATTGGGATAAACTTGTACTCTTTGAAATATGTCGTTCTTTGAATATGTGTGAATGACCTCTGATTTTTTTACACTTTATATCCACTTATATTTGGTGTATTCATTTGTAACACATAATTATGTAATTTATTTATCCTTAATCCAAGGATACCGTCTTTGTAAGGGACTTCGTCTCAATCTCCTTTCATTCAGGTATATTTTGTTTTAATAAAAGGCTTTATTTTATACGGTGTATAAACTCCTTTGACATTTAATTTTATACAAAAGGAATGTTTTTCTATGAATCATTTTACAAAAAGACAAAAAGGAATGTTTCTTTTAACGTACGCGGTGACAACGACCTTTTCAGCCGCCGCGAGTATTATTTGGTCTTTGGCTTTCTCAACAAGTCGTAATCTCTTTAAAATGAAATAAATACCATATAATCTTTTATGAATGTTGGTATTTTAAATGGTTTTTATAAAGTATTTTTTATGTCAATATATTTAATTGATATATTGTGATCGAAATGTGGAAATTTTTTATTTCCATTATATTTGTTTTATGTCTTATGGTTTTATAATGGTACTTGGACATTATGACGGGTGGTGTCGTGAATACCCGGATGGGTGGTTACGTTATAACCTCCAATGCATTGGGAATGGAAGTCGGATGTATGACTATTCCATTAAGTATGTGTGGATGTTGACCATATGGTTATTCCATTTAATTATGTTTATGTCCCAAGTTACCTTTATATGTTATGTGTTCTTTATATGGGTTTTATGGTAATATTTTGGTTACAAAAGGGTATGTAATGGTATTTTATTCAGTGAAGAGTTTTTACTACTTCACAAAGGTGAAAAGTATTACTTTGGTAAAGAACTCATGGTTTACATGTTTTTTTGAAAAAATAACATTTTTCCTTCTTTTCGTATCCTTTACTGGGATTTTTATGCTCATCCCAAGTTTTTGAAATGTTTTCCACAGGTCATAAATATGAATAGGGTCAATGATGGGAATAAGGAAATACATTCTATCTAAAACATAGACCAGACATGTTTCTTTTTAAGTGTTTTTTATGGAAACATAGTATAAGTGTCTACTATGTAATATTTTGAGATGTAATAGTTATGACCTAATTCTCTAAAACTCTAAACCTGAAATGATCCTCTATGTGAATTATTCATTTAATTCATGATTAAGAAAACTTTAAGGCCATGGACTTATAGTGTCATACATTGGGGTCACCTATTCTTTGCTAGTAATATGATCCTAATATACCTTTCATACTCTTTCAATGATTGTTTTATGTTTTTATGGATAGATGTATGTAGAACCCTTCTTCATTTCACTTGATATTAAATAATGAAATGATTATAAATAATATCTCTTATCCACATGTCATTATATGATGAAATGTTTATAATGATCATTTCATTTCATGGGTATGTTTTTTCAGGATTGGAGCCCCATAATGGGTTTCTCTCAATGGACTGGTCGAGGGGGGTTTTATGGCCTCGTTTAATCATAAAGATCAGGTTTTACTTTTGTTTTGTCTTCCCCATAAACATCAAATGTGTACCTCATCTATATATGGGCATAGACTATCTTTCCATTGTTCATCGGTCAAACGATATTTTTGGCTTAGTATCTCCAGGAGACTCTCAATGGATTAGTGGATGGGTGGTCAGGCTCATCAAACCCTTTTGCGGGGATTTATTTACTACCCAATGAATCAATTATAGATTTAAAATATAACTGTGAAATACTTCCCATACAATGATAATAGACCTATTACCCCAATGTCAATGACCTGATTATGAATATGAATTGATATGGGAAATTGTTTTCATATCACAGGTTATCTACCGCTCTATTTTAAAATTATTATGCTTTGGGTTATGTCCATGTTAAATCACTCTGGGGTTTATTGTATTCTAGGGAGGCATTTAGTGTCTTAGAAATGGGATCAAATCTCTGCAACACATCCTATATATCCTAACCAATCATGAATGAAAACCCACATACTTTATTTTATATTTTTTATGATCATACGACTACAAAAATACATGTAGTTTACATCATTTGTTAAGGATATGAATATTAGTCTTGGTACTTAGTGAACATTCCAAAGAATATTAAATGTGGCTGCAATAGATAACATGACATTGGAAGGGTTACTTGAGGGCATTACCCTAGCATATCATGTTTATTTCCATTATTAAAGGGTATGTGGATGTAGGTTCTTAGTTATGGCCCACATGGATTGAGTCGAAGTTGGTGTGTTGGATGTGGTTATCTTGTCTCAGATAATTTTAAAGACATGCTTTAGATACTATCTAGGAATGTGCTGATTGTCTTTAGGATGTGTTATGGAAACAACCTGACAAGGATAGAACATCCAAGGATGTCTGCATGTTGAGGTTGGCATATCCTATGTGATCCATCTGATATGTCTTGATTATCTTCTAGACATATTTTGATTGTATTGCAGATATGTTGGGGGACCAATATGACATGGAATACACTTCCAAGGGTATGTTCCTATTCAATTGGTTTGTCCCCGGTTCATTTTCATAATCAGAGAAATCATGTCAATGGGTTTTCACCAGATCAGAGAAGATATGTCAAAGAGTTGTCTCCCGATCAGGGTACAAATGTCAAAGGGTTGTTTCCAGATAAAAGAGGATACAACTGGGGTCCTGTGCATATTTGGAGTGGATATGATTTTTTGTTGTCACTTGATATACTTGTCTCATATACAGACTATCTCATGACAATGTGTAATTGTCTACAGATAATCAGTGGATTGTGAAGACATGTCAATGTCCCTTCCACTAGATAAAATATTATTTTCAAGCACATCTCTACATATACAATATGAAAAACTCCATGGTGCTTTGCGTGATAAATATAACTTGTCCAAGGATTTTTACCTGACAATATAAACATGTCAATAGTATGTCGTGAGGTAAACTCCGCCTATCATCAGATTTCCACCTAATAGTGGTGACAATTATACAATCTATAATTTGATCAACATAGATTATCCACAGATTTTTTGGTGATTAATGAGATTTATGAATGAAAATCCAAGGACATCTTGGGGTCAATGAAGAGTATTTTGATCACGTGTCCTAAAACTAGTCACATTGTAGGTTCTCATGGACATGTTTTGGATCTTATGCTCATCCAAATGTTGCTAGTTCATAAGTAATGGGGTCATACCATATGTCTACACATACTGTTTTTTTGAAATATGGGTTCATGGATATTTGAAGTGTCTCCCCATGAGTTCCCATGTGGGTTGAGTATTTGTACATTCTAGGGAATATCTTCACAATGGGGTTATATAAGACTCCCTCCTTCATGCAATTTATAGGACCATAATTTGGTATTGTGAGTGATGTTGTGCTCATGTTTGTGGCTACCTATTGATACCCTCTACATGGGTGAGGGTGCATTTTGCATGAAGAGGTTGTGTGAAATATTTTTCACACATACTTATTTTTTACTCAGCATGGTGGAGGTATCTGCATGTTATGCATGTAGGAATAATGATACATGATTACTATTCAGACAGCAAGACGGAAAGAACATCAAGCTCACCAATTTGAGGATATATAGATGAATTGAAAATGCGGATGTCTATATTAGGGAATATCATTCTTGGTTATAAAAAGAAAAGTGTGGAATACTTCATGATTGTAGTTTCATGAGATCATGAAGCTCCCATATTCATGTGATTAATGTTTCCTCACCAAAGGGTCATGTGATGGTTTATTCCATCATGATAAGAACACATGGATGCGTTTTCAGGCTTATAAGACAATATATATAGTTTCATATAATAATAGTAAAACAAATGTACTCTTGGAACACTTATGATTGGTGTTTGGAATATTCACTAGAGCATATTCATGGGAACTATTATGGTAATTGTACATAATCAATGGATTGTATTATCACACCAGATGAGGTTCCTTAACTCATGATATTATGTGATCTATGTGAAGGTTATTTAGGAGGTCTTTCTGTTGATTTAAGAGGTTATTCATGTCACAGTTGTATTCATGGGATATGTCATAGACAACATACAAGGTGTATTTCTGTCACTATTCCAATAACCAGTTTACATTAGATCACATGATTCAAGGTGAATCATGTGAGAATGTCCGGCTGCACCATATCTCCACATGTCAAGAATGAGACTTGCATGATAAGGATGTGCATTCATGATAATTCAAAACCTCGTGGATATACTACCTCTCAAAGGATTCCCATGACTGTATTTTTTCATGTGATATCTTGATCCAACGGTGATCAATAGATTAGTATGTGTGAGGATATCCAATGGTATATTCTTGTGAGAGGGCCCCTAAATTACCAAAAAATAGCTCTACTAATGATTGTAATCCCAGTCAACTCCTCAACCATCATTATTTTTCAAAACTTCCTCTTCATACCCAATATATTTATTTTTCTAAGGGGATCATTGTATTTATATGTGATGGGAGACTAAATTTGATTTTTCATTTCATGGGGTGAACACCGTGTGTTTTAGAGATATATGGGAGGTCTCATTGAATGTTCATTTCATCAAATCATGTGATACCTATATTTTATTCTATGGCATCATGTAATCCCAAAAATTGGAATTAATTTGGATGAAAAATATTCCATTGGTGGAAGGGCTTGTAGTCACTGAACTATACCCTATTCCTTCAGTGCGTTCCACTACATTACTTTCATGATCAAACGATGATCATGTGATAGATTCCTAGTGATAGTGGTAGATCCCATGGTTGTCCATCAAGATTCTTGATCACTGCTTACTGTGGCATGAGTTATTCAAAAACCTAAAAATGAAGGTGAGTTATTATTTTAATTTTTTGGGGCCTCGTTTGGTGGCCTCAAGATGGCTTGTTTTTCACAAGACTGGATGGAAAAACTACAATTGGGATGAAGATAATGATAGTTTTATTTGTAGAGCATGAAATTGGTTCATATGAATCTTGAAATGTGTGGGATCAGTATAATTAAAACTTTTTGGGAGATGAAAAGAAGAATACATCTAATATCAATGAGATATATGATCGAACAGTCTAGATTTGATTCATCCCATCCCAGAACAATTTTTTTCACATGACTCCCTTCAGTATATAATCCATTCCTTGACTTCTTGTCCATCCTGTTGGAAATGAGTTCAGATCTGCTAAAATAATAATCACATCCACCCTGAGCTCTGGTCCACTATGCTTCTATATCTGACAATACACACATGTGGGATATCTCACCATGGTTTCAACACATTGGACTACTAAATTTTTATGGGAGATATTCTCCCATAGGTATCCTCTAGACAGAATATGATAATTCCCATTAGGCATGGTCGACCCCAAGTCCCACATGGTTTTATATGTTTATTTGGTTTAGCTGGATTGAGTTGGCCTTATTTTATGGAAATGGGAATAGTAAAAACCCTAAAATACAAATGATTAAATTCATCGTAGAACGATATGGTCCAATGGGACATCCTCTGTACACATGTTCACTCGTTATCGATCCCTGAAATACATATTATATTTCATATAATCATGAAACATCTGAAATATTTAACAGTAATGTGTATGATGCACAAATATAGGTGCCAAAAAAAATTCCCCCCTTATAACGTGAACATTCAAAATGTAGAAAATATAATTCTAAGGTTTTATTAGATCACTTTTCCACATATCTAAATGTTTGATGATCCATGATACTGAGCTTCTTGAGAGTTCCTATCATGATTATGTCAATGAAAAAGTTGAGGCATTGTCCATGGGAGACATTTAAATTTTATTTTTTTGATGAATCAAGAAAGGTATGTGGCATTGACTTGGGGAATGGATACAGTAAAATAAAAATTAATATGATTTCTATAATGGAATAGGGATAAGGTTGAATGAAACTTTTGGCATGATATAGAGTTAGGAACAGAGATTTCCCTACGTATTGCATGAGGATGGGAGTCAATCCATACAATGTTCTGAAATATACCGCTATGAAAATCAGACTCATGCATATGAGACATAGGTTAAGGGATTAATAGAGCATTGTTTAATGTCCTTACAAAGATCTAGCTCAAACGTAGGAGGGGAAGAATCACTATTTTATCATGAAATCCTAGGTAAAGATCCATGTTCTAGATAAACGGTTTCTCAGATCATTCATGATTCCAAACCATTATGTGTCACACCAAAAAGATCAAATCGCCTTGTTTTGAGTGCTTCACTTGTAAAAGGTTACACTTTGATAAATGTCCATTATTTCCATTTGACATGAAATTCTTCACTTGTGCACCTGATATTGTGGTCTTGAGATCATCTGATTGGAAAGTAAAATTTAGAAAACATATCCATCTTAATGTTATATATTATACCTATGTCAAGAGACATAGAGAGCATAAATTGATTTTCTGTAAGGCCATTTTGTGGGACCCATAATATCTGTATATTTTAAATTGTTTCTCCCATACATTTTTCTAGTCCTCACAAGTAGGAAGACTCGTCGGGTATTGTTTTTTTTCAATGGTCACCTTATAATAGGGTTTTTATATGATAATTTTATATGTCTCTTTCATTTTATAGATGTTGAATACTTCATGGAGCACACGCAAAGTGTATATCCACTAGGAAGAGTTTCTAATTTTTCCTAGGTTTTTCATATATGATTTTAACCTTGATGAGTATTATCTATTCATCTATTTTATGGTCATAGATTCTAGACCACCATTGTTATGTAGTATAGTGTGTTTGATCTTGGACCATTGGATGTGCTATAATTTATAGTCATTGAATTGATCCTTTGGTTTACTATAGTGTATGGTCTTATAGATCATACCTTCTTATCACTGTAGTTGAGGGTCTCCTCTGTAGGACCTTTGGTGGAAATTATTTTATGTTCTTATAGCTTAGACCATTGAGGTTTCATGTAGTTTATTGTCTTACTGCCTATATTTTTATCGAATTTAGTGCCAGAAAACTAGGGATAAATAAAAACTCTATGTGGTTTTTTGTTACTCCATAGTGTTTCCATGAATCATGAGGATTTGAGTTCCTTTATTTAAATTAGTATATGTATCTAGATTGTAAGATAAATACCTTATGCATTGATATCATGGCCATGAAAAGATGATATATACTATTTTCAAAGGACTAAAGAAAATTAATGGGTTTAATATGGTTGAAGTAGAAATACTAGGTAATTTGGGCCAACATGGATAGTTTGTTTTTTGGTGATATAAATCATGAACCAAATTATTGACCCTATGGATATTGGTTGGGGAATACATGCTTGGTATTTCCCATAAAACATTGATATGTTCGGTTCCACGTTAGTGTCTCTAGGTCTTACAAGGATTAGAAACTCCATTATTGCCTGTAGGATATTCCTTTAGTATGTGTGTTGAATCCATACTGTTTTTATAACATAAACAATCAATGTCGATCTCCTCTTCAATCCAAGGGCCATGAATGATTCCAAACACTCAAATGTCTAACTGATGATATAGGGTATGGAAATAAGGATATCGATAAATGGTTCTAGAAGACATGGGAAATCCAACTCTTATTTTCTGAATATGAAACCCTAAAGTTTTCAAATCATGTGGTGGTGCCATCAATGTTATGAAAATGAACAATGTAATTCCATCCTCGAGGAATGTTGCAAACCATGGCGATTTAACGTATCATGTAATATATAATTGAATAGTCTGGTATGGAAAATATAAATCATATATCAACGTTCGTATGTCATGAGGATGTTATGGTAAAATCACACCACACGTATCTTAAAACGCTATCAGGTTCTATTTGGTTTCATGAAGACATCAGTAACACATGAATCCTAAATACCTTTATGTAAGACCAAGATTTCATCAGTTGGTGGGTCTCAAGACCTTATGTGTCAATAAAATTATCGAACTGAGAGATATCATTTATTTTTAGGGGATATAAATGTTTTGTGAAGACCCTTGATTCTTTGAATAATGATTTTTTATGAAAAATGTAAAATACAAAAACAAGTTCGAGCACCATAAAAGTTACACCACCACCAAGAATACATATTCACTATATTATGAAATGTGATAACTCATTGCTCTAAATATTTCCCCAACCAAGGGGTTCAGTGATCATATTATACTATTTATTTTGGTCACAATGTGGACCCTATGAGCTTTATACCTTCTATGATTGTGCCCTAATTATTTCATAATCTCTTCAGATGATGATTTTAGGGAGGGGAGACCTGACTTTTTCTCTAGTCCAAATTTGTGGGTTATAAACCTGGTAATTTTTGTTCCTCTTTCTCTATGAGTGTATGTAATTTTGATTTAGACCGTTATAGGATATAAGTGATGGTTTTATTAATTTTAACAATGATCTAGAATTTGATGGTTAGGATTCACAATAACCTAATTTTGGAGATGATACTCAGTAGAAAAATTAGGATACCGAGGTTTAGGAGAACTCCAACAGCATTCTGAGTGAGAGATGAAAATTTTGTAAATCATGGATTGAGGTTATCAGGTTAAGATTATTAATATTTAGTTGACATGAATGTTTGTACTATAACACATTTCTTTTGATGTAATGGCCCAAGAATGAGACCTCCTTTAACCTGAACCCACTCTTTCTATACTTTGCATAGAGATTCTTTTTCTACAAGGTCTCTAGTATAGTTCTTATAAGCATTACATGATCCTCCTTGGTTTTGGAGTATATCAAAATATCATCTGTAAAGACTTCCACAAATTTGTCGAGGAAATCCCTAAAGTCTATATTCCTCACGTCCATGATGATTTCTGGAGCATTATTGAGTCTAAAAGTAATTACAATGAATTCATTGTGCATGTATCCTGTATGAAAATCGGTCCTAGGAATATCATTTTTCTTCAACTTTTCTTTATAATATCCCAAACGTAAATCTACCTTGGAGAAGTATTGTGCACCATGAAGCTGACCAAACAAGTCATCAATTCATGGGATAAGATACTTGTTCTATATTGTTATTTTGTTAATATCATGATAGTCGATGCAAAGGGACATTTACCCATCCTTCTTATTGAGAAGGAGGATTGGTGCACACCAAGGAGAAGCACTTAGGCATATAAACCCATTATCCAGATTCTCATGTAGTTGTTTCTTTAGCACATAAATCTCTACAACAACCATTCTATACAGAGTCAATGATTTTGGAAATGCACGATGTATAAGATCAATTGAGAATTAAACATCACTTCTAGGAGGAATACCATGCAATTCACCAGGAAACACATCAGAAAGTTCCCTCACAATTGGCATGTTTTCAAGGGTGGTTGCCTCCATAGACTCAATCATCTAAGCCATATACACATACTCATAGTGAACTAATATCTATGCTTGAGATGATGGAGCTAAAGAAGATTCAACTTCCTCTTGCACTTGTACAGAATTAGGGAGCGATTCTCCACATGGAGAGTGATTTCCCACTCAAAAAAATTTATGTTGGCTCTATATAAGGAAAGCCACTCTATGCCAAGAATTGCATCCACTTCCACCAGAGATAGAATGAGGAGGTTCGTCAGTAAATTCATTCCACAGATTATGACAGGGGAGGAGTTATATTCATGCGATGCAATGATTTACCCATTTTTTGTACTCACCAACATCTTTACTTCCATGATTTTTTGTGGTGCTGGGATTGTTCTACAAAATTTTTGGGATATAGAAGAATGTGTAGAATCAAGAATGATAACCCCACATTTAACTTTTTGATTAAGGTTCTACCTTATCCGATATAGACCCAAGATGACTACATTAAAATATTAAACACATAAATGGGATTCCAAGGACAAAAGCGGATTACTTATAAATAAATTTTATTTCCTTACATTATGAATCCATAGGATTCAATCTATGCAATTCATGATCTAATTTTCAACATATATTCATAGGGGATTTTTTCTTTACATTAATAAGATTTCATACTATGCTTGTGAATTTACCAATGCATATCCCCCAAGAGTGTCATAAACAAGAGTGTATCATGGCCCGTTGTCATGCATCAGTTCATGTTCGAGTCTAGCTCAAAGTGGGGTTTTAGGGTTTTACCCCTCAGATACATCTATGCCAGAGCCGCCTCTACCTGATTGTATCCATACATGGATGTATTTTCATGATAAACCACATAATCAGTACTCACCAATACATAGGAATGATTTTATTATACTTATTATGGTCTCCATGTCTTCACTAGGGTTTCCTAATCCTAATCCCAAAAATAACAAAACCTTTCCTCTGATACCAACTATAACAACCCAACTCTTTATTACACACTTAAACCTGATTTATTACATAAAATATTCATTTGATACAACATGGAAGATTGGTAGGTGTTGTGTATTTGGGTCTTAAGATCATTACTTAACGACCTAAAACCTAAAACACAACATCTTTATTGAAAAATTCCTTCACATGACCACGGCATTCCCTCATACTTAGCATTGTATGGGATAACCTGAGGACATTAATAAGAAAAGGGTGAGCTATAAAGCCCAATAAGGGAATAAACATGGAATAAAATGAGGAATACAATACATTTTAGACAATAGGAACATCAATGGAGCACAATAGAAACATAAACATAATGGCATGAAAATCGTAACATGGAAATGTTGTAACAACACTTTACATGGAATTAGAATGAGCCAAGGCTCATTGCCCATGGAGCATGAGTGAACCCTCATTGCACATGAAGAATGAGTAAAACCATGTTGAACTTGAATTAGCATGATTCCACACACTTTGAACATGAGGTATGATGATACTGTACTTATCCAATGCATTGGAACGCTATCAGGTCCCACCGTTATTAAACATTTCATTTCATGAAGAAGTGTGCCACATGGATCTTATAACATGGAATCAATAAACATCATAAGTTATTAAATGATTAATTAATGTAAAATAAATACAAGAACGTACCATTCAATATGTATATGGGCCTAAAGGTGAATACCCTTAATAGATACATGGGTATGGTATTCACTACACAATGATCTTGGCTAGGAACAACGCGGTGCAATTTCGGCAGCACAACGACATGACATAATGATTCAAGAAAAATGTTGATGAGAGAGAAAACGATATTTCATAATATATACATGAAATGTAAAATAAGTGGTTCATATATATATATGTCCCAAAAAATGTACTGGAATTTAGATGCATAATACAAAAGAATTACTTGGATGTAAAAGAGGTGGGAGAAATCCCTCAAAGAATTTCGTCATGGTAATAGGTGTACATGGGAGGAATTAATGAGAGATAAAGGGGTCCCCCATCGTCCAAACATAAATAAGGAAGTATGAGGGAGGTGAAATATCATAACCAAACATTTTTAATTGAAGAAATCCCATTACAACTTAATGAAAATTAGACTAAAATGAGATAGGAATAAATCCCTTACATTGAAGTGTGATTGCAAGGGCTTGGGAGAGGCTTGAGAGAGGCTTCTTGGGAGCTTCGGGCACCTTAGGAGGATTCTAGAGAGGGGAGGTAAAGGGTTGGCAGAACTACATAGTCTTTGAGTTAAGAGAATGTGGGATATTTGGTGGGTTTATATAAGAAATGCGACGGAATCAATTATTATTTTTGTTTGATACACCTCACATTAAGCTAATAAAAACCACAAAACAGACCATGGTTTTTTACGATGGTTTTTTAAAAAGGGTAGTGGAATAAAATATTTTATAAGTAAAATGTACAAACTTCTTAAAATAATGGGGTTTCTTATGTGGAGGTGAGTCACACTCTCAAAGAAAACAATTTAAAAAGACAAAATGTTTTAAAAGTCTTGGAGGGTCCACAAAAGATTTTTTAAATAAATAAAACAAATCAAGAAATCACATTATTTTAATGATAAAACATATATTGGCCGAAATTAATGTTTATAGTATTTTATTACATCACTATTGGAGCTTTATTATGTCATAAAACAAATATATATTTAAACGATATTTAATTTTTACACAAAATTTCGGATGTCTCATAAAATTATAAAAAATTCACCGTTGGATAATTTCGACATCTTTATTCCAAAAATAATATTAATTTTATCTAAATAATTTTATAAGTATGTGAATTTTTACTTTTATAATTAAAACAGTCTTTCACTGAAAATTCAAGGGTTTTGAAAAAAATAGTTTAGAAACGTTAATAAAAATTTAATTGCATTGATAAAATTAAACGATAATTAATATTTAATAGAATGTAATTTCATAATAAAAATATTTTATTAAAAAATTATTTAAATCAATAATACATAAAATCATTAAAATAGATCTCTTAGTTGAATATTAACTAAAAATACTATTTTGGATTTTGAAACTATTTACAAAGTATCATTAATAAAATGAATGCACATTCTTTAACCAAAAATAATGTACATAGTCATAGTGATATGGTCATGTTACATAAACCATTATAACACCTTCATAACACCGAAGGATAAGGTTTCTGATGCTACCAAACTCTTGGGGTGGCTCGGATAACATCGCTCGGGTGGTAATCTCTATTAACTTCCACATCCCTCATAGTTGGTTCCACTCAACCTTAACGTGTTCAAGATCGGCATGGGCGTCGCCAAGAGAGAATCAAAATGACACCATCTCCATTATGAGCTCTAAAAAATGGTCTTATTATGGGGAAAGTCTACTAGATGAGTCCATCAATTCCTTTATCTGTGTAAATTGGATTTGTTATGGACCTATATTTATACTAATCATGTGATCACTGTTCAATTGTTATATTATCAATAGTCAAAATTTATAACAGTATGTTAAAATCTAGAAACATAAAACCAATGAATTTCACATTTTATATAACCATAATAAACATTTAATTAGATCAATAGGAATTTCCATTAATGATTTTTTGGATTGTTACAATTAGCCAATTCATTTGATTGCTATTAGTGCACACCCTTCATGATCACTTTAATCTCTTTCTTATGTGTTCGATACATATCATATAACATGGATTCAATAAACATAAAATTGTATTCCAATAAAATGGAATGTGGAATACACATATGAAATTATATAATGAATATGTATATGCTCATAATTTTGAATACCCTTTATAGAGAAAGGGGAATGGTATTCACTGCACAATGATTTTTTCATTGAAAATCGTAGTGCAATTTCGGCAGCATAACAACATCACATGAGGATTCATAAAATTGGTAGATTAGGGAGAACGGTGTCTCTCATCACTTACACAAGAAATTGGTTTTGTGTGGATCATGTAGAATAATAACCCAACATTTCAAATTGAATTTGATATTCATAACATATAAGAAATGTTTGAATGGAAATGAGTAGTGGGAAATATCTTACGGAATTTAGGCATGGTAATAGTTCTACATGGGAGGTATTAATGAGATTTAATGTATTATCTCACCATTAAATCATAATAAGAGATGTATGGAGGTTGTGAAATAACATACCCCATCATTTTTTTTGGAAAATAAAAAGATATAACAATATAAGTAATCTTTGACAAAATGACAAAGGAAGGAACCCTTACTTGGATGTGTGATCCCAAAGGATTGAGAGAGGATTATAGGGAGAATCAAGGATTATTGTGTGTCCTTTAGGGGGTGGAGAGATGATTGAAGATAAGTTTCAAGGAGTTTTAAAGAAGAGGGTTATGTGGATGGGTGGTTTTATATAGTAACGTAGGAGGAATTAATTATTATTTTCATTTTGGACATTGCATAGTAAAATATACAAAACCACAAAACAACCCATGGGTTTTCATATATTTTATAGTAAAAGAGATATGAAAATATTAATTTATTAGTCCAAGGGATGGAGATATTATTATATTTACCTTTCTTATGTGGATTTGAGTCACACTTTCAAGGAATTGAATTTAAAATCATAAAATATATTCTACATTTCAAATTATTTACTAAGGAATTATAAAATAAGTAAACTAAATCTAAAATAAAATTATTTTAGAGTTAAAACAATTATTTGTTAGAAGTTCATTTTTATAGTATTTATTATATCACTATTCGATAATTATGATGTCATAAAACACACTATATATTTATATATTATTTTATTTTTACCAAAAAAATTAGACAATCTCACAAAATTATGAAGGTAACTTTTGGATAATGTTGACATTCTGATTATTAAAATAATATTCATTTTATATAAATTATTTTCTAAATACGTGAGTTTTTACTTTTAAAATCAGAACTGACATTTATTGGAAATTGGCTGGCATTGAAAAAAATAGTTTTTAAACCTTAATAAAAATTACACTTGACATCATAAAAATTATATACACATTTATTAATAATAAATATAATTTTATAAAAATATTTTAGTAAAAATTTAATTATTTAAAAAATTGGTTTATTTTTTAAGGTAAATTCTTTAAAGTTACTCATTCTATTTTATCGTATAAAAATATAACTATTTTCACACTAATTACTTAATATTTATAGATAAATAAGTGATATAATCAAAATTTATAATAATATTGTTTATAATATTATTAATAAAAACCATAGTTTCATAAAATATTTTATATATTTCTCCGAAGTGCCATTTTTACTCAAAAAAATTAATTTATCAAATTCAACATTTTTTTAGAAAAAATATTCTCAGAAAGTAATTCATGAAATAAGAATTTTATTTATAAAAAAGGTATTACAAAATAATTAACTAATTCCATGTTACATAATCTATTATAACACCCTCATAACACATAAGGGTATGTTGTTAAATGGTGAAAGACTCTTGGGGATGCTCAGATAACAACACCAGGGTGGTAATCTCTATTAATGTGATATTACCGCATTAGAGATTTTTTTCAAGCATAACATGTTGATGCTCGTCTTTGATTTATTCAATAGAGAAGCCCAGTGGAACAACCTCCTTTTAAAGATCTATAAAATGAGATTCAGATGCCCAAGTCTACTAGGTGAGGCCATCATCTCCTTTGTTTGTATCAAAAGGACTTGTTAAAACATTGTATTTATATTAGTTGTGTGATCACTGTTCAATGTATATATTATCAACGGTTGTGATACTGAACAATCATTTATACACAATAATATTAATAATAAAAGAGTTATTATGTTTTGTATTTCTATAAGTCATTAAAAAAATGTGAATTTCACTCACAAATGATCGTGTCATTATAATATTCCCCTTAAAAACTTTTGGCCTCGAAATTTCCTTTTTCCAACACAAAAATAGATGAGGGTAACTCACTCTCATCACTTCCTATGGTTCCCATGGTTCATATTTAAACTTATGGTTTCTCCATAACACTTTAACATGGGAAATTCTCTTGTTTTTAGAGCCTTTGCTATATTATCTATGATCTTCACTGGATTCTCATCAGAGTATAGTTCATTCTCCAATGGTAACACCTCAAGATTAAGTACATGTGATGGGCTAGGTATGTATTTCCTAACAAGTGATACATGGAATACATCGTGTAATTGAGAATGGTTCAGTGGGAGTGTGAGTAAATAGGCCTCTACTCTGATGCGATCAAGGATCTCAAAAGAGATGATGTATCTTTTACTATGCATTCCCTTATTCCCAAAGCTTCCAACTATCCTCCATAGATATATATGGAGGAATACCATGA
Source organism: Viscum album (assembly GCA_963277665.1). Lineage (NCBI taxonomy): Eukaryota > Viridiplantae > Streptophyta > Magnoliopsida > Santalales > Viscaceae > Viscum > Viscum album. The sequence continues at coordinate 1,997,306,958 of OY728146.1, read as the reverse complement.
CTCCAACATGAAAATAGAGGTATCTTATATGGTTATCATAAAAACTCTTTTGTCCACTATGAGTATCATTTATGTAATGATGGATGGTATTGACATTCTATACCATTTTATAAACCACATCCAGACCTAGTTGTTTTCATTCCCAAGCATCAGCCTATTTTATGGGTGTTCTACACCACTTCCCCTAAATGGTTTCATAAGAATCCATTTGAATGCTTTAGTGTAAACTATTATTGTAAGATAACTCATCCAAAATAAGATGATGGTCTCATCAACCTTTGAAGTCCATTGAGAAATATCCAAAAATTTCTTCATGTGTCTGGACAGTCCACTTAGATTGGTCATCAGTTTTAGGGTGATAGGAAGTGTCATACTTCAACTCTGTGTTCATAGAATAATGGGGAATCTTCCAGAATATAGAGGTTAATCGAGAATCCCAATGAGATACAATCAAAATTAGTTCACCATTTAGCCGTACCACATATCTTATGTATATCCCAGCCCTGTAATCTAATTAGAAGTCCTCCAAAATTGAAATGATGTGTGAAGTAGTTGTAAGATGATCTATAACAACCTAGATAGAATTATTTCCTTTAGATTCCTTCAGATGTCCGGTGACAATATCCATTGTGATTTTTTCAAACTTCAACATTGGTATGGTTAATGGTTGCATAATGACCTTAGACATGTACCTCTATACCATCACTTTTAAACATACTATGAAACATGATTAATACTCAAGGATCTCCTTCTTCATGAAATCTCACTATTAATTCTCTCAGAGATCGTGATAAATATATTTTTTCCTAGGTGAATGATGAAATTCAAACTATGTGCATCATCCAAATGTTCATTAATTAACTCAGGATTTCCTAGATAACATCATCTTGACACAAATATCAAATTTTAATGTTCATTAATATAGGACTATTAGTGTTACCCTTTTCTGATAGTTTTTACTTTCTTCTGAATTCCAACATCACCTTTTTTAGCATCCATTAACCCATCCAAAATAAAAGGTTTCACAATCAATTATGAAATGACTTATGATGTTCCCTTATTTAAGATTTCTATTACCATATTCATATAATATAAGAATACATGATCCTTTTGGTTCACATCACTGATAGAATCTCTAGGTCCTTTCTACATAGAGAGTCTGCCAACTTGTTCTCTTTCCCAAGGTGATAATGGATTGAGAATTTGTAATCCTTGATGATCTTTAACCATCTTCGTTGGCGCATGTTCATATTTTTATATGTGAATATATATTTAAGAATTTTGTGATCCATATATATTTCAAACATTTCCCCAAAAAGATATTGTAGCCATATTTTCAATGCAATGATCATAGCTTCTATCTCAAGATCAATTGTGGGATAGTATTTCTCTAGAAAATTCAAATTCAACGAGACATATTTGATGAATTTTTCAATCTACATCAACACACAACTGATGCATTTCTTAGAAGCATCAGAGCAGATTAGAAATATCTCCCCAATTGTGGGTAGTTTTATCACATTGGTAGTGATAAGGCTCTTATTCAACTCCTGGAATAATTCTTCACATTCACCATTCCTAGAAAACATGAATCCCTCCCGATTTAGCTTGGTAATAGGGTTTTTAAATAGTTAGAAATTTTTCTCAAATCATGGATATTATCCTGCAAACCCAAGGATGTTAAGGATATGAATCACAGTTGTTGGATTCATCCACCCCTTAATTTATTTAGTTTTATAAGGATCCATAAATATCCATTTTATATGATGATATTCCACAATAATGAAACTTCCTTCGACCAAGATTCACAACTGTTAGACATTTCATAGAGATTATCCTTTCACAACGTCTCTAGTATAGTGCTTAGATGCTCATCTTGCTCTTCCTAATTATTGGAATATATTATTATATCTTCTATAAATACTACCAAATATTTTTCTAGGTAATATCTAAATAATTTATTCAAGAATTCCATAATGATTGTTTGGTCATTAGTGAGTTTTAATGAAATTACTATGAATTCATAGAGCCTATACCTTGAACAAAAAGCAGTCGCGGGAATAACCTCCTTCACAATTACTTGGAATGTTCCCAACTAATGATCCAGCATGGAGAAGTATTGTTCTCTACATAGCTAATCGAACACTAAATCAATTATTGGAAAAGGATTCATATTATTTAAAGTGATTTTTTTGGGCTCATGATAATCAATGTAAATTCCCATTGACCCATCCTTCTTCCAGATGAAGATGATTTGTGCACCCTATGGTGAAACTTGTTGGTGTGTAAACCCTTTATCCAGATTCATATTTAGTTGTTTCTTGAGCTCCTCAAGCTACAAAAAACTATTCTAAATGGAGTCTTGGATTTTGGAAATGCTCCATGTATAATATCAATCGAAAATTCATCATCTTTTCAAGGAGGAAGACCAAAAAATTCATCCGAAAACACCTCAATGAATTCCTCACAATAAGCATGTATTTGAGGATGCTTTCCACCATAGAGTCAATCATATGAGAATGGTACGTGAGCTTATTGGGAGGTAATATCCATGCTGAGGAAAATAGTGCTAAAGAACATTCATCCTCCCTCTTGAACTTATATATAATCAGGGGGATCGAATCAACATGTGGAGAGTGATTTCCCCAAAATGACAATTTATGTTGGTTTCTATAAATGGAAAGCCAATCCATGCCAAGAATTAAATCAAATTCAATAATGTAAAGTATGATTAGGTTCATCCAGAAGTTCAACCCACAAATTGTGACAGGAGAGGATTTATATTAATGGGATGCAATAAATTCCCTATATTTTGTGTTCACTGACACATCTACTTCCATTCATTGTTGTGATGTTTGGATCATTTATCTAAAATTCGGGTTATAAAATTATATTTAGAACAAGAAAAAAATTATATTTACTTTTCATAAATGAATAATTGGTGTCCCTACTACCACGTCATTTTTCGGATCAATTATGTAATGACAAAAAAATCCCCTATAATTTTTTTAATTATATGGAAATTTTATGAGTATAGGAAAATTGAAGATGTGTGATTCTGAGTCCTGGTGTGCCCAATATTAATTTCTGAACTTTATTTTAGTACATTCACTAAACGTGAGAGCAGGTTTTTGTAACTTTTGAACTGGTGCATAGAATTGAAATCTGAGGACACCGTTGAACTTACAATGCCAATATTTTCTTAAGGAGACCTTCACCTTAACCATAGTAGGTCGAGTGTGGAAGATAGTTTTTCACTTTTTCGTGGAGGAAGAAAAATAAAATAATTAACATTTTATTTTTCTTTTGAAGCCTCTCTTTTGAATTAATGGAGGTGGAGACCACACTAGCTATAAAACCCCATATTAAAATTCTTTTTCGTGTAGAACACCCGAAACCCTCTTAATGGTGGAATACCTCTCAACTCTCCAATTAATTAAATGAGCCAACAATAATTAATTAAATGCATCAACTTTAATTAACTGTTATACTTATTTTTAATAAGTTGGATCATCGTTTTTTTGGGATGGAGGATTTTTTTGGAAAAGGGACTAGGGGAGAACTTCGGAGAAACTCATTCTCTCCAACAAAGATCTTGCTGCAACAAAGAATAAGGAACTAACCCCGAGCCCGGATCGGAAGCGCTTTGCGAAAGCAACGAACACATACATTCTTAAATGACTTCGTCTTCTTCTCTCAACACCTCCAATGAACAACAAGGTATGGTGTGTTATTTTTGAATACCCCCTTACCCGTTCTTTACATTCTTAATGATTAGATAATGAATAAGACTCTAACTACCATTCTAATGTGGATGTTTCAGGCCAAACGAACAAAAACTGATCTCTCTGCAACCTTTGTGGATTGTAGTTGTTTTAAATCAACGGTGATGTCTCGAGGCGAGTGTGGAAGTCTACGGAATGAAGAAAGGGCCATAATGGCATTCCTGGAGACCTGAAGAACGTCGTTGGCATCCCGTGATGAAGATCGACAGTAGGGGGACTCGGGAGCGGCGGTCGACACTCTGGGCGGCCTCGAATATAGCGGTGGCACAATCGTGCCTCCGGAGAAGGGCATTAGCCCGTTGGTCGTGGCTGAGAGAGGGCAACAGCCGTCACATGGCCTACCACATAACGATGATGGAGGTGTGCTTTCGTTCCGCCCGTCATGCAAGTGTCGCAACATAAGGCTGCGACGACGGTGGGGGCGTGAGGCTTGCTGCCGGCTGCTGGGGAGGGCACAACCTGCGACCGCGCATCGCGGAGGAGGGCCGGTCGTCCGGCCAGCTGCGAGCCAAGCGAACCACCCAACGGGCCACGCCGGTAAGCAGGGCTAGGTCAGACCTAGGGCATGACCAGAGACGGGCTGAGATAACCCAAACCAGATCAGGCCCGCCCAGGCAAGGTTGGGCTACGTCGGTCTGACCCGGTCAGACAGGACCAGGACCAGCTTCGACCCTTTCCTCTCATTCAGCCATATCATGAGCTTCAGCTGTCCTTTTGATGAACTGTCTATGTTGCTGAAAACCAAGTATCTAGAAGTTACTTTTGATATAACACACTAGTGTTTTGGATAATGTTGGGGTATGACCGGGTTAGATCGAACACGAATCCACCCAGGCCCTCTGGACTAAAAGGCCAACAACATACAGACCGAGCATCTGATTGACACACTGACTATTGCTTTGAGATGCCTATAACATGGAATCCCATTGGGAAACTTCTTCATGGTAATTCATGGCAATTATAGTATCTACATAATTCTTGAGGATTGGATTCCCCCATAATCAAGCGAGCTTAGTGTGGGAACCCTGTAGCTGGATCTAACATGAGTAATTTATCATATGTGGGTCTTTGATGTGGAATATTATGTGGGTCTGTATGTAGAGATCAATTGTGGTACAATGATTTGGGATCCTATGTGGGTCTATGTTCGATATTCCCACTTGGATCTGCTATAGGAAATCTATATGGGACTACTCTAGGATCCTATGTGGGTCTTCTGTATTAGAATCCTACATGGGTATGATGAATTTGGATCTTACGTGGGTCTTCCTCTTAAAAGATTAAGATGATTCAGTAGATAAATCTAATCAAATTTACTACCGTACCTATGTTATACCTAGTGTGAGCTGAGTCTTTGCCTTTGTGGTAATCTTCTATGATGCGTATCTTTGTGGTACTTATCTTCGTGGTGATACCTTTGTGGTAATCCTCTGTGTGGTGTACCATTGTGGTACTTACCTTCATTGTGATTCCTATGTTGTATTCATCTATGTGGTGTTACCTTTGTGGTATGTACTTTTGGGGTGTTACCTTCATGGTATTCCTTTCATTTTTGGAAGAGTTGAGCTTTGGGATTTTGAGTTGGACCTTGAGTTTCCTCATGAATGAGATGGGTATAGATGATAACTTAGGTATATGTATGGGAAAATACCTAAGTAGTGTTGTCAGTTGTTTCCATGATTTGTTGTTTATTCATAGGGTATTTTTTGAGACCTTTGAAGGTTTCAGGGTCCCTACTGAGAATCATCATACTCACCCCTGGATGGTCTATTCCTGCACCTTGTTGTGTTTGGTGCTGCGATGGACATTGCTAACTGAGGATGAGGGTACCAGGACTGGAGGTAGCTCATAGGTGGACCATAGACGAGGCGTACTGAAGATAAGACCAATCGAAATCTCTACCTACTTTTCAGGTAGGATCCTTGGAAGGTGTTCACAATTGATGTTTCATTTTACTTTTATATTTCAGTTTTCTTGTACTTTCCTGTTGGGCTTGTATTCTGGCCCCATTTTCTTACTATACAAACCATGTTTACTATACAGATTACTTGTGTTTGTATCTTGTTGTGTTCTTGGTTCTGGGGGTTTACAAGTTATAATGTCAATTCCTTCCTAGTTGTTGGGAATATGCCTTTAGGTGAAAGTCGCTAGCCCCTGGCCTATGGAAGGTGGGTTTGGGGTAGTCATGGCACAGGCCCAGGGGGATGGGTCGTGACAAATTGGTAACAAAGGAGTCGATTCTACTATAGAATATTATACTCTGATCTTCTAAACGCCAATACTGTTAAGTGTAGTGAGTGTGGTTATACGTTTAGGGAACCCATGGTTGGTGCGGTGGCCACCGTATCCATACACTAGGCCCCTAACTTCTGATTTCTGACACAGTCCACAAAAACACTGATTGCTTGTGTTTTTGGAAAAGTTTTCTTTGTTATATCATTAAGTCAGCTCACCAGGTATAATTTATTGAATGTGTAACACCAGTTTCTTTTTAGGAAGCCTCCAAGTAGACAGCTAGCAAGGGTTCTAGGTATAGTTTGTGATGATAGCCCATTGAGAGGCAAGTCCTTGATGTAGGGCCCTTTATCAGTAGGGGAACTAGCAGAGGCACTGGTGGTACAATTACTTGTTGGGCCACTGATTCCACCATCCCTAGTAGCAGAGGGTGCATTCCACATGAGAGCACTGAACGAGTTCCAGCGCCAGAGGCCACCTAGGTTCATGGGTGAGACAGACCCACAAGCGGATGAGGTTTGGTTAGAGGTTGTGGTGAGAGCCTTCCAACTGGCAGGGACACCAACTGATCTCATGGTGATCCTTAACAAAAGTATTCTAATTGAAGAAGCATGAAGATGTTGGGGCATGATGCTCCAGGTTCACGACGAGGTGACACTTATCTGGGAAGACATTGAGAGATCGTTTCGGACAGAGATTGCCCCAGTGACCCTTCACGGAGTGCACATACAAGAGCTTATTAATCTACAGCAAGACCTCATTACTGTGGCTCAGTACTCATCGAGATTCACAGAACTCTCACACAACTCCACTGATATGGTGAGGGGCCCATTCATTAGGGGCCAGACCTTGGAGCAGAGAATGAAGTGGGAGATCAGGGCTTCAATGATTTCTCGCAGCATCCCCACACAGGTAGGGGTGTTAGAGCGAGCCTTCTTAGTGGAGAGTTTTTTTGTTGTGCAGACACTAGAAACAACACCCACCACAAGGCGTCACTTAGTGGAGTCTTATACAGTTCATAGTAGACAGATGTCAAAGAGGTCCAAGAGGACCAGACCTATAGGTGGGTGACCATATGATTTTGTGTCAGTTGTGTGGGGCACCAGAGAAAGATCCAGTCATGCAAGAAGTAGGCAGAGTTACACATGCGAAGGGTAGGGTCAAATGGCTCGCGACTACCCGACCCGACATGCCGATGATCAGAAGACTGTCAAAGGAAAGTCTAGGCCGAGACAAAGGTTCGACCGAAGAGGTCTATAGGGAGTAGGCATATGTGGTAGAAGAGCTTGTCATGCAGCTGGCACTGGGAGACGCTTCGAGGTGTTACCGCCACCACCACTAGGTGGTCCACCCTCGACCACATGGAGTAGGTGTATAGGGGAGAACTCAACTCTAGGAAGCTTAGGACTATGACAATGGCACTCCGGATATGATAAGAGGTATGATCTGTGTCTACTCCACCTTAGCTAAAGTACTTATAGACACATGTGGAAGTCATTCTTTTATTGCCACAGCCCTCGTTCAGAGCTCGGAGATTCTGACAGAGTTCTGGCTCGATCCTTATGTCTAGATACTTCTTCATGTGAGGATTCAATGATTACACACTCATGCCAGTTGTTTGAGCTTTCTATAAGAGGTGAGATCTTTGGCTGGGATCTCTTAATAGCAGCATCGAGGCCTTACAACGTCATCTTGGGAATGGACTGGTTATCTACAGTCCCTGCTTAGATTGAATGTATTGGGAAAAAGTAAGTTATATCAACAAGGATGAGACTAGGCCTACCTTTACGAGTGAGAAGGGAGCCTTTGTAGCATGAGATGGACTTACTGGGAGAAGAGTTTAGCCGATCACACATCTGTTTGCTAGCCTTAACCTCAGAGCGGTTGATGTGGAGAGTCCGAGTTATCTTGTAGTGGTGGAGTAGTACACAGATGTCTTCTGTGATGATGTTATAGGTCTACCTCCATTCACAGAGGTGGACTTTTACATTGACTTGTACCTGGGGATGACAATGATATCTTAACTAGCGTATCAGATGGCTCCCATGGAGCTTCGTGAGCTTCTTGTAAAACTAGAGGAACGGAAGGGGAATGGATTCATCCGGCCTAGTGTTTCTTCTTGGGCTACCCTGATTTTTTTCACCAAGAAGGAAAAAGGGAGCTTGTTACTCTGTGTTGAATATCAATGCTAGAACCTGGTGACTATGAAGAACAAGTACACACTCGCAAGGATTGATGAACTCTTTGATCAGCAGAAGGGATCATGGTGGTTCTCGAAGACAGACCTCGGATCATGCTATCACCAGCTCAAAGTACGAGATGGGGATGTGTAGAAGATGACTTTCAGATGTTGGTATGACCATTTTGAGTTTGTGGTCATGTCGTTCATCATGACCAATTCTCTAGCAGTGTTCATGCGACTCATGAATAGGATCTTCCAGCCATACCTTGATCACTTTGTAATAGTCTTCATCGATGACATTCTGATATACTCAGCTACTAAGGAGGAGCATTCATATCATTAGCAAATAGTTCTGGACACACTCTGAGAGCACTAACTTTATGGTATGCTCTCAAAGTTCCAGTTCTGTATCTAAGAGGTTCACTTTCTTGGACATGTCATCTTGGGGCTGGAGTTGTAGTAGATCCAGCAATGATTGAGCCGATAATTGTTTGGGATCCACCCAAGAGTTTGATGGAGGTACAAGGTTTCATGGGTTTGGTTGGATATTACAAGAGGTTTGTTCCAAAATTCTGCAGAGTTTCATCACCTTTATCAGTGTTGATGAAGACGGGGCAACCCATCATGTTGTTGAAGAGATTCCAGTGGAGTTTTCAAGAGCTGAGGCGGAGGGTAAATAGTTCCCCCATCTTGAGGCTTATAAAAGAGGTTTTTGGGTATCTATTCAATGGAAACACATCATGTACTGGAATCAGATGTGTCCTGATGCAGGTGCGAGCAGTTATCACGTATGGTTCTTGTCAGATGAGATTGGATGAGCAGAACTACGCAACCCATGACCTAGAGTAATCAGCATCAGTCTTCTCCTTGATGATGTGTCTACATCACTTGATGGGAGAACATTTTATAGTTTACTATGATCATAAATGTCTCATGTATAACTTCTCTCAGAAAGACTTGAACCTAAGACAATGACATTTGAATGAGTTCTTACAAGACTATGGCTTTGAGATAGTCTATACTCCATGAAAGGGGGATCGTTTTAGCAGATTCACTTAGCATGAGATCTGGTATACGACTCTAGGTGAAAAAACATAGCAATTAGCCACTCTACAGATATCCTTTGTGGAATGAGATGAAGCATCTTTTATTCACCCTCACTTCTTCAGCAAGTCAAGGAGGCGCAGCGTGGGGACACTGACTGTGTGGCTCGACATGTTTATATATCCTCAGTGCAGTCACCTAATGGATTTTCTGAAGGTGGGGAGCACATCATCGTTTTTCAGAGGACGAACCATGCTACCAGTGTTGCTGCAGGAAGAAGTGTCGTGGGTGTTTTACACATCACATATAGTATTATATCCAGGATTGGTGAAGATGTGCAAGGATATCTTACGATTACACTGATGGCAGGGAATGAAGAAAGAAGTAGTATAAATTTTCTCTCATTTCCTCACTTTTGAGTATGTTACGGTAGAGCATCAGGTACTAGCAGGATTAGTTCAGCCTTTAGAGGTCCCAGAATGGAAGTGGGATGAGATATCCATTGACTTCGTGATAGGAATTCCACATACATTATGGGTACATTAATCTATCTGGGTCATCATCGACCGAATCACCAAGTCGGCCCACTACCTACTGATCAAAGAGAATGGTTTAGTAGGGAGCTTGAGATCCGTCTATCTGCAGGATATTGTACGGGTACATGGAGTACCCTTGGCGATTATCTCTGATTGTGATGAACATTTCACTTCCCGAATATGAAGTGGTTGCAGGAGGCTTTCAGTACATTGCTTTTTTTGTGCAACAACTTCCATCCTCAGATGGATGGCCAGAATAAGAAGACCATTCAGATCCTCGAGGACATGCTATGTGCTTGCATCCTCAACATTGGACGTAGTTGGGAGGACGACTTACCCTTGGTGGATTTTTTTTACAACAATTACTATAAATCCTCCATTGGGATGGCACCGTTCGAGGCTCTATATGACCGATCTTGCAGATCACCATCGTGATGGATTGACCGAGGGGATTCATCACTTTTGGGACCAGAGAAGGTATGGGCTACCATAGAGAAGGTGAAAATCATCTAGGAGCAGATGTAGAAAACACAGAGCAGGTAAAAGTCTTATGCCGACAGGAGACAACGACCTCTGTAGTTTGACGATGGTGACCACATATTCCTAAGGGTCTCACCTTGGTGAGGTTTATAGAGATTCATCTAGGGAAATAAGTAATCTACATGGTTCATCGTACCTTTTAGGGTCCTCAGTAGTGTTGGCGAGGCATCTTACCGCTTAGCTCTTCCACCTATGCTGCACCAGGTGCACGATGTCTTCCATGTATTCCAGCTGAGGAGATATGTGAAAAACCCTTTACACATCTTTGATTGGGGTGAGCTAGACATCGAAGATGGAAAGACATTTACGGAGGTTACATTTGAGACTGAGGATCGATATGAGAGATTCCTTTGTGGGTGATCGATACAATTGGTGAGTGTATGTTGGCAGCACTGTAACCTCTTGGAGATAACATGGGAGCGGGAGGCTCATATTCATGTTCAGTACCCCATAGGTTTTACTAGTTTTTTGTAATGTGGATTTCGGGGATGCAAAGCCCTGGGGTGAGGAGAATTTAAAGACATTGAAATTATATATAATTTATTTACTTATATGGGAATTTTACAAGTCTGGGGAAATTGACGACACGTGATTCCGAGGCCCGGTGTGCCCAGAATGAATTTCTGAACAATTATTAAGTATGTTCATTAAACGTGTGTGCGGGTATTTGTAAATTTTGTACCAGTACTCGTAATTTAAATACAAGGACACCATTGAACTCACAGTGCCAATATTCGCTTAAGGATACCTTCACATAGACCGCGGCAGGTCGAGGGTGGAAGATAGTTTTTCACTTTTTTGTGGAAGAAGGAAAATAAAATAATTTTATTTTTATTTTTATTTTGAAACCTCTCTTTTGAAATTATGGAGGTGGGGACCCCTCGTTCTAGAAAACCCCATATTAAAATTATTGGTGGGGGAGACAACATGAACCCCTCTTAATTGGGGAAAACCTCTTAACTCTCCAATTAATAAATTGAGCCAACTACAAATAATTGATCATGTGAAATTTAATTAGATGTTAGACTTATTTTTAATAAGTTGGATCATTATTTTTTTTGTTGGTATTGGAGGATTTCATTGGAAACGTGGCCAGGGGAGAACAATGGAGAAAATCGTTCTCTAAAACGAAGAACTTTCTCCAACGAATAATGAGGAGCCGAACCCGATCCCAGATCAAAAGTGCCTTGCAGAAGCAATGAATGCTGACGTCTGTTAACAGATTAATCTTCATAATATCAACACTTAAAATGAATTAAAAGTAGTTTTTATGGTTTTTGAGTACCCCTTTACCCATTCTTTACATTCTTCATGATTTTAGAACAAATAAGTCGCTTGCTATTGTTCTAACATGGAGGGTTCATGTCAAATGAACCCGACCCAACCTCTCTGCAACCGTTGTTGATCGTGGTGGTTTTAAATCAATGGAGACATCCGAGGTTAGTGTGGAAGTCTAATGAATGATTAAAGGACCTCCAGAGCATGCTCGGTGAACCGAGGAATGTCGCTGATGTCACGTGCAGGCGAGTGGCACAGGTGGGACTTGGGAGCGGTGGTCAATACTCCAGCCGGCTGCGAAGACAATGGTGGCGCAACCGCACTTCCGAAGAAGGTTCATAGTCCATCGGCCGTGACAGAGCAATGGTGGTGGTCGGCGCATAGCTGTCTGCATGACGGTGATGGCAGCACGCGTCTGCGCAGCCCAGCATGCTGGTGCCGCGACGCAGGGCCGCGGTAGTGGTGGAGGGGCGTCCGACTCGTTGTCTGCCACCGGTGAGGGTGTGGTGTGCAACCGCAACACAAAAATTAGAGATTTCCATTCAGCCTACCGCAAGCTGAGTGGACCATCCAGCGGGATGGGCCATGTCGGCCAAGGCTAGGTCGGGCGAGGTCGGTCCAACTGGGTCAGACCGGACCTAGATCAGCTTCAACCCTTTCCACTCTTTCAGCAATATCATCAGCATCATGTATACATTTTCCAAACTGTCTATGGTGCCAGAAACCATGGATCAAGATGGTCATTTTGGTATAACCCACTTGATTTTTGGAGAAATTTGGTGTATGGTCGGGTTGGATCAAACACGAATCCAACTGGGACCTCGGGACTAAAAGTAGAATAACATTCAGACCATGCATCCGATTGAAAAACTGTCTATTGCGTTGAGACCCATATTACGTGGCGGTAATTTGGGATACATATTCCTGGGATTTCAAGTTAGTTAGATTATCGACCTATTCCTTGAGGATCATATTCTCCTGGAATCGAGCGAGCTTAGTGCGGGAACCCTATAGCTTGCTGTAAAATGAGAAAGGGATCCTATGTGGGTCTTTGCTTTGGGAACATATGTGGGTCTGTTTTTTGGGATCCTATGTCGGTCCATGTTTTGGGATCCTACGTGCGTATATGGTTGAGAGTACCACTTGTATCCACTCTAGGGAATCCACGTGGGACTACTCTAGGATCCTACGTGGGTATGCTATATTAAGATCCTACGTGGGTCTGATGATTTGGGATCCTCCATGGGATTTCTTCTTAATAGTGTAAGATGATTCAGTAGATACATATAATAATATTTACTACCATATCTAAGTTATAACTAGTGTGAGTTGAGTCTTTACCTTTGTGTTAATCTTCTGTGTGGCATATCATTGTAGTACTTATCTTCGTGGTGATTCCTTTTTTGGTAATCCTCAGTGTGGCATACCTTTGTGGTACTTAGTTTCGTGGTGATACATTTTTTGTATTCTTTTGTGTGGTGTTGACCTTGTGGTACTTACCTTTTTGGTGTTACCTTTGTAGTATTCCTTCCTTTGTGGAATAGTTGAGCATTTGGATTTTGAGTTGGACCTTTTGTTTTCTTCATGAATGAGATGGGTATATTTGATAACATATGTATATGTATGGGCATATACCTAAGTATGGTTGTTAGTTGGTTCCATGATTTTTTTTATCCATTTTGTATTTTGTGTGAACTATTTGGGTCTTGGGGTCCCTACTGAGTATTTTCATACTCACCCCTACACGGGCTATGCCCACACCTTGTTTTGTTTGGTGCAGACGACAGACATCGCTGACCGAGGACGTGGGTACCAGTAGTGGAGGCAGCTCGGAGGTGGACCTTAGACGTGGGATACTGAAGATATGACCGTTCGAGAGCTATACCTACCCTTCGGGTATGATCATCGGTAGGTGTTGAAAAGAGTTGTTTCACATTACTTCTACTTTTCATTTTTGGTGTACGTTCCAGTTGGGATTGTATTATGGCCCATTTTTCTTACACTACACACACTATTTACTATATAGTTTCCTTGTGTTCATATCTTGCTCTATGAATGGTTGTGTGTTTTTACACGTTATAAAAGAAATTCCTTCGCGATTTTAGGGAAAATGAATTTTGGTGCTGATCGCTAGCCACAGGCCTATGGAAGTCATGTTTTGGGTAGTCATGGAATGGTCCATGGGGGATGGGTCATGACCATTTTGATGATAGTGATTGAAGAAATATCCCCCCTTCTACCTTGGATGTTATTGGATTCTTCAAAAAACCCATGGCATAGGGTACTGGTTTCCAATGTGACATGGTTATTTGTAGTTTTTGCAATAAAGAATGGGTTGTGGATGGTATAGAGTGTTTCTTTAGAGTATCATAGTAGTTGGTTTCTCCATTCACCAATCATTGGCTTGGTTCCCTTCCTTCTTGCACATGAATCATTTCCTTTTCCACTATAGAAAATTTCTAGATGCTTTTTTCCACAACATTTGAAAATAGGATGCTGGGATTTCTTAGCATCGTTGGATTTATCCATCCGAATGCCAAAATGAAAATCATCTTACCACTTCTTATCCTTACGATACCCCTATGATTCGCTGATCTCCGTCTCAATTTTTGGGACACATCATACAATCTTCTCTTTCCTCACAATGTAGTGGATTTGTAGGGCTATCCATAGGCTAGGTTTTTTCCCACAAAAGAAGCTGTCATCCTTGTATCTTGGGATATCAATAAAACCACTGGTGTATAGTTCATGTCTAGTGAAACATTCCTCGTACTCCCCATTATATTCTTTTTACTTTTTCTTGAGTACATAGAAATATATATCCTTATTAAGATTAATGGTGTGTGGAAGATATTTGTCAAAAAAAAAATTCAAAAAATACCTTTATCCCAATGGCTCAATATCTCCCTCAGGATTTATATTTTCTTATACATTTCCCCAATGTATCAGATTCACATTCTATATGATATGTTCCCAAATAAACCTTTTCTTATTCATAACATTAAATGATGGAAAAATCATCTCAATTGAGTTGATCAATTTTTCGGTGATTGGGGGATCAGATGGCCATTAAAAGCTGGAGGCCTTTGTCTCATGAATAACTCAATTGAAAAATGTTCTTGCATAGGGGGTTGGAAGATCTTCTTGGCCCATGTTTCTATTAAAAACATGATATAACTAATAAAGTATCAGGAAATGTATTTTGATTCCCGCACCCATCAGATTAATCATCTCAGTAGAACAATCATCACATTGATCTTCGCATCGATTGTTATCCCTAGACCCCAATTATAGGCTAGTGACTAGAGTAAATGGAAAATAAGGGGTAAGAATTTTAAACTATATAGAAGACAACGGGGAATAAAATTTCAAAAAATAGATGTCATATAAATTTCATTTATTTCCTTAACTTATTAATTTATTGGCTTCAATTTATGTTTTCCATGTTTTATTTCGTAATGTATATTGTTATGGGATTTTTTTCATGATCTATTAATAATGGATCATAATAAGAAGAAGAATTTCCCAATGCATGTCCCCTGAGAGGGTCAAACCAAGAGTAACACAAGGCATGTTGTCATGCACCAGTTCCCATTCAAGTCTAGATCAATGAGATGTTTTCGAGTTTAAACCCTAGAAACATATATGAAAAAGCAATGTCTACATGTTCATATCTAGATTGGGTTGTATTTTCCTGATAAACAACTTACACTATAATCACATAAATTTTATTTTTCTTATACATAGTCTTATCCATAAGGATTTCACTAGGGGTTTCTAATATTAATATAAAAAATAATTAAACCTCTGTTTGATACCAACTATAAAAACCATTCTCATTATTTCATAATTATACAAGTTTTATTACATAAACATGAAATTAATAAAACCCAAATGATGGGGTGGTCGACTGTTTTTGGGGATATGGAAAATTACATTAAAACTTAAGACATAAAATACAACATCTTTATTTAATCATCATTTACATGTCCGCAACATTATTTCATACATAGAGTGGTATGAGATTACTTGAGGACATACATAAGAAAAGTATGAGATATAAAGCCCAGTTATTATGTAAACAAGGAAATAAGGGTGAAAAAAATTATTCTAGTTAATAGATTCATCAATAGAACATAAAAGAAATATGAAAATAAAATCATAATGTAGAACGATCATCATAACATGGAAATGTGGATACAACATAAAGAAATACATCATAAACATAAAAGAATCATGTAACCCTTGTCCCCACATGCTGAAACAATTTCTTAAAAGGAATAAGGTAAACCCCTATCCCAACATGATGTACCAGGATACTAAATATTACCCAATTCATTGGATTGCTATTAGGGTGCCCCCCACCATGAACATTTTAATCCCATTATTAAGTGTGGCACATAGTTCATAAAACATAGATCCATTCAAAATTATCATTTATTACAATATAATGGAATTTGGAATACATAAGTGAATGTATATAATTAATTACTATATGTGTCTGGTGAATACCCTTGATAGAAAAATGATAATGGTATTCCCTTTATGATTTTTTTAACATGGCAGATAACAGTGTAATTTCGGCAGTATAATGACATCACATGGGTATTCATAATATGGGTTGATGAGAGAAAAAGTATCCTATAATAATTTAGACTGGAAATTTATAGTAATGGTATCATGGAGCATAATTTCCCAACATATGGAATGGAATTTGAGATGCATAATATAGATGAAATGAGTGAATGGAAATTGAAAGAGAGAAATACATTATAGAATTTCGGCATGGTAATGGGTGTACATGGGAGGGATTAATGAATATAATAGGAGTCTTTCACCATTAAATAATAAAGAGGGTAGTATGGGGGAGGTTAAAAACACATCTAATCATTTATAATTGAAAAAATGTGTATAACAATATAAGAAAACATGGAAAATATGAGAAATGGAGGAACCCAAACATGGATGTGTGATCCCAAATGCTCAGGAGAGGCTTATTGGTAGTTTGTGGACACCTTGGAAGGACACTAGTTACTGGAGAGACGAGTGAGGAAGATATTCATGGAGTTTTAGTCAAGAGAAATGAGTTATTGGCTGGGTTTATATATAATATTTGGTGGAATTATTTATTATTTATGATTTTTACAATACACACTAAAATATTCACAACCACAAACCAACCCATAGTTTTTAACCATGGTGTCTAGAAGAGGGGACTGCAAATATTATTTTTTTAGGTAAACATCCTAAATATTAAAATATTTCCCTTGATTATGTAGACGTGATTCACACTCTTAATGAAATGATTTTAAAATCATAATATATATTATACGTTTTAGAGGATTTAATCCGGAATTTTAAAATAATTTAAATAATTCTTAAATCAAATTAATTCAAATTTAAAATAGATATTTGGTCCGATATCCACTTAATGATAATTATTATATTACTATTGGGTCATTATGATGTCATAAAACAGACTATATATTTATATATTTTTTATTTTTACCTGAAAATTATATTTTCTTTTAAAATAATGAAACATTAATCATTGTATAATTTAGACATCCTAATTTGAAAAATAATATTTATTTCATCAAAATAATTTTCTAAATATTTGAATTTTGACCTTTAAAATGAGAATCGATATTTATTAAAAATTTATGGGTTTTCACAAAAAATAGTTTTTAAACGTTAATAAAAATTACATTTCAATTCATAAAAAATATATAATCATATATTTTTAATAAAAGTAATTTGGGTAATAAATTTTTTTTATAATATTAATTAATTAAATAATTAATTAATTCCTTAAAATGAATTCATTAAAAATACTCTTTATGCTTGAACGTATAAAAATTTTACTCTTATTAAAAGGATTACATAATCATTTTCAAATAAAGAAATTATATAATCATCATTTATAAGAGTTTTTTTAATAATATTATTTATTATAACTATAATTTAATATAATAATGTATATATATCTCAATAGTACTATTTTTACTAGAAAAAAATCATTTTATCAATTTCATCATTTTTTTGAAAAAAGTATTCTCATAAAGAAACTGATGAAATAGGATTATTATTTATAAAAATAGATTCAACAATAAGTTATAATACCTTGTCAATTAACCATTTATTACTCCCACATAACATCTCAGGGTAATGTGTATGATTGTGAATGACTCTTGGGGTAGCTCAGATGACTTTTCTAGGGTGGTAATCTATATTAACTTGAACTTCTCTGATAAGAGATTCTATTCATGATTACTTCGGTAATGCAGAGGTAGGGAATTGTTAAGAATGAAGCCTATTGAAACTAACTCCTTTACAGGACCTGATAAATGATATTCATTTTTATTGAGATTATTGGATGAGTCCATCCCCTCATATTATTGTGTAAAATAATTTATTAAAACATTATATTTATTTTAGTTGTCTTATCATGGTTCAATGAATATATTATCAATAGTAATGATACTTAAAGTTCATTAAAACCCAATAATCATAGAAAAATTGTGAATGAGAATTCTATATACATAAGAAATTAAAATTAAGGTGATTTTATTCATAAAAAATTTGGTTCTTAAACATATCACATGATCACATGTTAGTGAGATCCTGAATCTCCATTGTTCATGCAATTCACATGTATTCAAAAAAAGGTATCATTGTAGTCTTTTCCATCATTCTAAGGACCCATGGAGTTGTTTATATGATAAATAGACTATGTATAGGGTTTTATACAATCACCATAAGGCAAATCTACTCACATCACTCATGAGATTGGGGGTTTTCATATTCACTGGCACATACTCAAAAGAACCAATATGGGAAATACAAATATTCCATGGTTTTTTTTATCATGTAGTATGAGGTTCAATCACTCATGAGATCACATGACACATAATAGGTTTCTTAAGGAGGTATTTCGGAAAGGGTATAGGGAATGCATGTCACAGTTTTCTTCATGTAAAATGACCATCATTGCATAAAAAGCATATTTCATTAGCTATTCGAATAAACAGCTCACATGTGATTGCATGATTCCAAGGAAATTACATCAAACAGTCCCTCTACACCCAACCATAGAATGATAAGGAATGATATTGGTGAGATAGGTGCACTCATACTTGGGAGTTCACAGCCACTTCAAGATACGACCTCTCAAAGGATTCACATGGGGTTATTTTTCCATGTGATCACATTATCTAATGATTATCACATGATGTGTTTTTGTGGGGACATATCATGGTATCTTCTTACGAGAGGTTCCGCAAATTTACCAATTGAATAGAACATCTGACGATGGTCATCCTGGTCCACTCCTCTACCCTCCTTATTTTTCCCAACTACCTCTTCTTCCCCTGCATGTGAATTTTTTATAAGGGGAGTATGGTATTTATATGTGTTGGGAGGCTTAATTCGATGTCAGTTTACAAAGGGCGAGTGTTGTGTGCTCCAGAATGGTGATGGAGGTCTCATCTCATGATCATTTCTTTAGATCATGTGATGCCTTTGTTTCATTATATGTTGTCTTGTGATCCCAAAAATCTGAATAAATTTGGATGAAAGATATTTCAGAGGTGGAAGGGTTCACAATTACTAAAAGTTTCACAAAACCATAATTTATTATCTTTTCATTGGTCACATGATTGAAGGATTATCATCTGATGTTGTACATGGGTTGTCTGTAGATCTCGTGAAAGTACATCACACTTCTTGATTAGATATCACAGTGTCTTGAGTTCTTCAATGCCATGAAAATGCATGTGAATTTGTTACTGTGATATGATTTGGTACTCACCATGATGGCCACATGATGACTATTTTTTGCATGCTTTTCTAGAAAAGTTGTCATCGAGAGGAAGATGATGATAGTTCTAATTTATTAACTAAACGATCGACTAATTTGAAACATGTCACAATAAAGAACAATTTAATTCAAATTCATGAGGCTCTAGATGGAAGTAGACTACTGAGATCGGCAGGTGGTGTGATCATACTATCTAGATTCAATTTTCCTGATCCAACATCTAAATCTAATTCGACCCCCCCTTCAGTATATAAAAAATTACGTGAAATCCAATCCATCTATCTGAATATTTTGTGAACATATTACAACATGAATCACCTCCACCATGATCTTCATCCCACTGAGCTTTTGGCTATAGCTATACACATCTACGGGATCATGCAATAAAATACCCACACGTGACCCCACTCGATTTTCAAGGGATATATACTCTAATAGAAATCTACTAGTGGGACAAGGATAATTCCCATTGGGATGGTTGACCCCATGTCTCACATGTTCAAGTGGTTTTGTTGGCTTGGATTACTATTGGTGGACTTTATTTTGGGAGAAGGGAATAATTAATAACCCTTAACAAATAAGAATAAAATTCATTGTTGAAGGTAAAAGTCCAAGGTGATATCATCTATATGTATGTCCACTCTTTATGTATCCAATAAAATTCACATTCTATTATCATATAATCATCAAACATAAAAACTCTTCAATAGAAATGTTTATGATACCATAATATGGGTTTCAATAGTAATTATATAATAAATTATAACACTCACATAGAGAAAAAAATATTGGATTCATTTGAAGATGGGGGGAAAATATCTTCCTCAAATGCCTTGTGAAAATATTTATATATCTCATGAGATTCACTTGGATAGAATAGGGAGTGTTACTAGTATAGTAAGATATGTATCAAATATGTAGTGAATTTGGATCTATAAGACATGGTTTGAATGGTGATTGAACATGGTACAATAAAGGACCCTGTCTGCTATGATGGCTATGCAAATAATCCTTAAAAAATATGGATTTTTTTATATAATTATATTTATGCAATAAATTTCATATCTTATTCCAATATTATGCTCTCAGGGATCATGCAATTCGATTCCACTATTATTCATGAAATTTTAACTACCAATATTTATGCCAGGATTAAATATTATGATATTTCATATGTAGTTTATGCTTTCAGAATTTTATTTTAATGTTTTCATACCATTATGCACATTTTAATTTATATATATATAACACCTTTTTCCCTTATTGAGGATCTAATAACACCCTTCATTATGATTCATTTCACTATATTATGATGAAATGTAATATGAATGATATGTATAAAAAGTGTTCTAGTAGTGAATAAAATCGTGGGAGATGATGTAGCTCACTTATAGATATTATTTTATGTCTCTAGGAATCAAAAAGCACTAAAATATTATAGTACATAAGATTTATTTATTTTAATTCAATGAATATTCATAAAAATTTATCTAATATCTATGTATCTTATGTTGGGTTCAATATATATGGGACCAGAGGATAGGTTTACTTATCCTTTGGATATTAAGATAAAAACTTAACTGATATACCAATGGAAACGACTAAGGGTATGGTTAACAATGAGCTAATGTATAGGAAAATGATAATAGATTTTGGTAAATGATGGAAGTAGTGTTTTAAAAAAAATTAAAACTCTCTCTAGATATAAGAAGTTGATGTGGCTTCATCATTGGGTTTTATATGAGTAACAACACTGAAACACTAGATTCTGCAAGAATCAATCAGGAAATGGTGAAAAATAATGAGCCATTCCACAAAACTATATTGAAAGTCCATGGGAATTTTTGTTCGGAAATATTAAAACACGTTATGACCCATCATTAAAAATTTAAGGAAAATACAACTATGAATGATCTAGGATAATCCTAAGGTCTCATAAGTTAAATATGTTTTTATTATTTAGAATTATAATATGTGAATTTTCATTATTATGCAGTTCCCTATCATGATAACTATTTTTGAATCCCATCATTTTTGTTTTAGTCAATGGATAGAACCCTATGGTTCCATTTAATTTCTGTGTGTGAAGGAAAATATGATGAATTCCCTCCAAATAATCAATAAAATTTATGGGATATCGAATTTAAAATCACATTGTTATTCTCACACAACTTTTCCAAGCTATTTTCTTGTTGAACATCTAAAAAATAAAATGCAGGAACCACATTCTATTAAGTCCATCAGGTGGAAACATACACCTTCCCTAAGTTTATCCATTAATCATCAATTTTATAAAAAATAGATTAGTATCACTAGAACGATATTTTCCATTCTCAAATGTTATGAACAATAAAAACTAATTTGGATTTCAATTTTTATGGCAAATCAGATCAATGGTGGACGCTTATAAATAATAAAAACAAATACAATGAAATTGAATGAATGGATTATAATGAGTCCGAGAAATGATTTTTTCTAAAAGTAAATTCCTCATATTCTTTTTATGATGTTTTATAAGGAGTTTATTGAGTTAATGAAAATGGTTGGGGAATCCATTTGTTCCTACAAGGATAATTTTACATGACTTTTGAAGTACACTTCTGGTATTATCATCAAACCTAAATATAAGGTTGATTGATTCTTTAGTGGCATAAAAATGATCCTCTGAATGGAATTATCCATACAATAATCTAGTAGATATGAATATATATTTTCAATGCTATATCAAGTTTTAAATGGATGTTCATGTTACGTATCAATATATTATATTTGACATGAAAATTAAAAGGGAGTTTAAAGAAGAAAAACTAAAAAACATTGAGAGAACAGGATACTATTTCTTTTATAATATATGTGTTAGAAAAAGCATGGATGAAATTTTATTAAGGAGAATAAAGATTTTTTTATTCATTAATGGGATGTTTATCGATGAATGGATTTGTTAATTGATGGGAAGAAGTTTTCTAATAATGAAAATATAGATAAATAGGCACTGACGTATCATACACTACTTAGATGCATCATGATAAAGGGAAATGGGAATTATGATATCCAATTACTGAAAATCAGGGTTAATGACCATAATCAACATTTGTATCCGCTTATTCCAATAGACGAGGAAAATATCATGTGATAATTGCTTCCAATTAAAGGTGTGGTTATGATGCGGAGAAAGGTAAACATACCTTTCACTCTAGAACTGTTAATGTCTTATTTGACTCTAGATCTAACCATTCTATATTATCTAAATAATTATCAAGGGGTGTTATGATTCCACCCTATAATCTGGATGTTGAATTTTCTAAGAATACACCCAATGGTATGATGATCGTATCTAATGTCTATGATTCATCACTAGTTTATTAGGTGGGAATGAGTATACTATAAAAATTTTCATTCATTCTTAGTTTAAATTGATGGTATTTTATGTATGAATTGGATTTATTTTCAAAAATCCCACATTAATTTTCAATGAATGGAATTGACATTTGATATTTCAAACCAACCTATGATGATATATGATGTGACAAAATGCATGACCTTTTGATGGATATCACATCTATTGTATGGGTCTTATTTCGCATTCAGAAGGGGAATTTATCATAGATGGATGTGGATAAACATTTCATTGATGCAATGCCTAATTATCATGAATTGTTTTATGACTATTGAAATTATTTTCATTTTCCTCCATCAAAACATGAATTTGAGTTCTCCATTGGACTCATACATGTTTTCACAATAATCTGAGAAACTCCTTAATGAATTGCGATAATTGAGCTTTATGAATTGACGAAGAATGTCCAGAAAAACATTGAAAATGGATTTATTCGGGAATGAGTATCACCATGGGGTTCACCTATTATAATTGTTTAAATGAAATATGGAATTATAAACAATGTATAGACCCTTTTAAAATATAATAGCTCATTTCATTCCTGTAAATTCCTTTTCTAACATCATGTATTTAATGAAATATATCCTTCTATATTTCCTTGGTCAGTTTGTTGTAGTCAATATTGATGATATTACTATCTTTTCAAAAATGAAGGATGTGTATTAATATAACATTAAAATTGTACTAAAGACCCTAGATAATGAGAAAACATATGAATAGTTAAAAAATGGGTTTTTTTGCTACAAATGGATTCATTTTTTGGGTCATATAATATCATGAGTGGGTATATCAATCGATTGGTTTATTTCAAAGGTTATTGATTGTTGGAAAGGACCAACCATGATGATTGATATTTATTGTTTTTATTCAATAAAAATTACAAATTAAATGGAAATACATTATAATTTAAAATTGTGTATTTATATTTTAAGGAATTTTAAAGAATTAATTTATATTATTCAATTCAATAAGGAAATAAAGTATTTTGTTAAAATAAGAATTTATAATGAAAAGGTATATATTTAATCCTCTAAATAGACATTATGAAAATCATCAATATACTAAAAAATTCAAAATTGTAACAGGTTTATGCTATTATAATCAATGAAAATATAAACATTCTAAATGACTAGTTAAGGGGAAAATCACCACTATTCCCTCTTATATATTTAGAAGATTCAATGTTAAAAATATAATTATACATATATAAATTCCCATTATGTTTTTTTCTTAATTATGATTTCTATATATATTGTTTTTTTCTAGGTATATTTTTACTAATGGTGATTTAAAATGGTAAATATGATTCATGAAATCTTTTAGTTTTAATGCTATTTTAATTTTCTCTAACATCATATAAGTAGACATACACTAATTATATAATCATATTTAAGTATTTCATTACATACCATCATGTCAAATTTATTGTGTAAGGTTTTACAGGATTTGGAAAAAAAATAACTAATATAAACCTTGTACATTATATTAAATGAACACTATTCCTATTATAACATAAAATAATTAATCATTAAAACATCAATTTTACCAATAAATTCTCCACCCATGCTCCCCTGTTAAGAATATCATGTACAATACTTATCATTATAATCATGGTAAATTGGAATATAATAAGTGGTGAGATCAAGAACTATGTGTGGATAAACATATGAGTTGGAAATAAAAAACCATATATGGGAATAATATAAACACATGGACATGAAAATGATTGTAAACAATATTAATATAAAATATAGAATTTATACACCCAAAACATGATAGAAATAAGCATGTAATCATTCCATAAAGAAAAGATATCATAAGATAGATTAACTAGGTTATATATGGATATAACATATCCATGACATCGTTATATTAAATCAAGGATCACTCACTAGATTATCATATTAGAAATAGTCTCATGGTATATTTGGGATCCCAATTTCTATTAAATTAATTGATAATGTCCCATTGTTGTTTTATTGAACTCCATAATCCCATAAATAACATCAAAAGAGATAAATGATTTACCCACATTATAGGAAATCTATATAAATAACTTATATCTATCACATAACGATAATATATTAATGCATATGTGTTCGATATGGGGAGAAGAAAAAATAAATAAATTATAAGCAAGAAACACCCCATGATAAAGAAGTTGGTTCCATATTATTATCTCAAATTAAAACCAATTCTTGCATGATAAGTAGTCTGATGAAAATAATGAAATAATTAATTTTAAAATTATTATATTTTAATAATGAAATATATGTTATAAGAATTATTATCCAATAATAATTTTATTTGGAGAGGATTATGGTTATGTAAGAAGTATCTACATAGGTAACCATGTTCAAAATGTGTTTAATATCTTTTAATTAAGGAAGAAAAACATTATTTACCCATATATAATAATTAAAAATAAATGTTTTTTGATAAAAAAGAAATATTTTAAATATTAATCCTATTAATATATATTTTATAGGGGTGAATGTTTTTTATGAATTATTAATCAGAAGGATCTGTTTAAATTTTTTTGAAACCATTTTTTAAATCCCACATCTAAAATGTAATAATTAAAATTTATTTTTGAAATTTTAAAATTGAAATATGAAGTTCCCAATGTATAATACATGATTAGGATTCTAATTTAAAATAGTAACATTATAAGAATTGGTAATTATTATCTGGTAGGAGAAATAGTTATTTACAACGATGATACTTTTATCTTAAAAAAGATGAATTATTTTGAAGGAAGGGAACTCATATTAAAAATCAATTTTATTAAAAATTATCTACCAAGGTTGAAAAAGTGAATACTATTTAAAATGAATGATTATGCACAACTAGAAACATTATAAATAATGAATGATGATTGAGTTATAAAAATACAATTTATTTTAGGGAAGATATCAATCATAGTGTATAACAAGAAATTACCTTAATAATATTTTTCCATGTTAAGAAACAATATATGATATTATATGTTTTCTTATAGTTGTTACACTATAAAATTGATCAATATGTCATAAAATGAATACATTAATCAATAAATGTTGATCGATATGGGAACCCTTAATTTTTATCTAGATTTCCATGACCACACTCTAAAATAATTTGTGAAAAACAAATATATGATAAAATAATTTTTCATAACATTAATCATAATGTTAACTATTTATAATCATCATTTATTTTTATCCTCCACATGTAATTAGACATTTTGTACCTATTTGAATATCAGGTGTGAGTAATAATGATAATTTTCGTTTTATTTCATAATAGTGTATCTTGTATTAATTATTTTACTAATATTAATAATTAGTATTCCATTGTAGGTATTAAAGCTAATTATTTGTAATGATTTATATGAATATAATTAATTCCATGAAATTTTCATCTATGATCATGAAATGTAATATTTAGAATGATTATGTTATTAGTGATTATAAATGAACAGTAAAAGTGTCTTAATTAGTGTATTTCATAAAATTTTACCATTATAGAAAAAATTCCATTATTTTCTAATTTTTAAAATAAATTATCAAAATAAATTTCTCATTATCTTCCAGGACATTATTTTACTGTATTGTTTAGTAAGGTGATCAAACTGACTAAAAAACATACCATAATTTAAAATATGGTTAGATGGTAGTTATGTTGCAAAAAATGTACCAAAAGACATACAATATTACATATTTTTTATAATTATTATAATTTTTTTAATGATTTATAATGTGAATATTAGTTACTAGATTACATTACATAGGACAGAAATATCATTTTCTTATAGTTTTTTTATTTTAGGGATGTTAATAATATAACGATTATATATTGTCATTATTATTTATAGGATATTATATTAATTTAAAAAACATTGTTTATATCAAACAAATTATATTTATCCTTTGACCTCATTCTTAGTTTAAATCATTATATACATTATTGAGAATTGGTACACACCTTTCCATGGAGGAGTAAATCTATGCATACATATGTATAATGCATTCATCTTCTATAGAACAAGATAATGGTGTCATAATATTTTTCATTTCATAATATTTAATAACTTATAGTTATGATAATTATATATTAAATTTTATTTTTTAGAGAATCAATGTTATGTGGTGAATTAAATTGAATATGATGCGTCAATGAGATGGAAGTCTGCACCTATATACGTTTCACTTTTTTGTTTTTATTATTGGAAAGGGGAATGTTTCATAAATATTGAAAAAGTAATATAACAATAATAAATTAACCAAATGTAACAAATTTTAGGTCATTTAATATTATTTATTTGAATTTTTAATGAATAAGTTTATATATTGAAATAAATATAAGGATGGAGTGGTTCGATGTTAATATCTAACTACTTAATTTATCTATGGGAAAAGGGATTAAGACCATGTGAAATGATGTTTTCTGAATACTATTACACATAAAGGTATTATATGAATTTGGAGGAGTTCTATAGGTATAGTACGGTCCATAATAATTATGTTTCAGTGTAAGGGGATGTGAGGAGAGAAATACTCCTTTGTAATGTTAAACATGATAAAATTTTTTAAATACACTAAAATTTTTTTGATATGGGAAGTAACTACCTTGTAATATGGATAAAAATTTGAATAGAATATATTATATAAGATATATAGGTTATCTATGACCAAACCATCCATTCACAAAAAAATTATTCAAGTCTTCATCTCATACCATTAAATTATTCAGTTTTATCATATAATCATCTTCCATGCAAACTAGTTTTTATCTAAGGTAACTTTTCATTTATTTATTAAGAAATAGTTTTTTCCTTATTACATAATTTGTACCATATTATTCATAATGTTAAATACATATCATTCATTTAATTTTATAAATGAGTTAAAAATAAACATTTGAAATACAAAATGTATTATGTATTTAATATAATAATTTTAATAATTAACTTAAGATATAATATCAAAAAATATGAGTTTATAAATAAAAATTAATTGTATTAAAATTATTAACATACTTTAAAAATACATATTATTTCTTATAAATATTTTTCATGAATTCCATATTTTTTACTTATATACTAATAATGTCATTAAGATAAATTTTTTTATAAACTATGTCTTTCACTATTCATCAAATAATTAATTCATTTTATAACAATTTAAAATATTTATCTCAAAATAATATTTTCCTGATAAATCACAAAATAATGATAATTTTTTCAAACTAAATTTTTAAATATTATCAATATAGGTTTTAATTGAGAAAATAAAATATGGAGGGATAATAATTTATAATATT
The DNA here is from genome assembly GCA_963277665.1 of Viscum album. Taxonomy (NCBI): domain Eukaryota; kingdom Viridiplantae; phylum Streptophyta; class Magnoliopsida; order Santalales; family Viscaceae; genus Viscum; species Viscum album. The sequence goes on along the minus strand of OY728146.1, from coordinate 1,997,278,838 downwards.
AAACACGTTGTTTTATATAATATTTTTTATATAAAAGTAACTGTAAATGTTTTTAATCATTATAATTTATAAAAAATATATACCTTTCCATCAATCAATAATAATGTACTTAATTCCTTGAAATATACCATCACTATTTTTAGAATATATTCTTATGTATAAAAACATTTCTACAAAATTCCATTTCAAAATGTAAAAAATTTCATGATAAATATATACATTTAAAAAATTTATTCATTATTTATATAAAATAATATTATACATTAATAAACCTTTATTATATATTTTTATTATGTCATCGTCATAAATGATCATGTATCATTATTATTTGGTATTTTGTCTAACATACATTTTTTTTTCAATTCCGTGAACACATACATCTCACATATACAGTTTTTCTCAAACCATAATTTCATGATTTCATATTGGACTTGATACAAGGAAAACATTAGGGAAGAAACCCCCCAGTTATTCATATAAAAATAGGATTCATAAAAAATACATATTCTTTTTTATAAAATTATTTCATCCTTTATTGAAATATTTTGAATTTGTATACATCAATTTTAATACATATACATCATATACAATGTTTAATTTTTCACATTCAAATTATGTCATGTTTATTTATTATAGTTAGGAAAATCATGGGAACTTGACTATATAATATTTTATTTTTGGTGGATAATATATATTTAAATATATGGTTATTACATTCACCCACATAAATAAATTACAGCTTAACAAATTTTCATTTTATATAATAATATTTATTTATATAGGGAGATTCCAATTAACCATTCAATACTGGTTGATTACAAGTTGATTTAGGTTATGAATTGTGATGTACCTATATGCACTTTTAAATGGTCCCATTTTTAAAATTTATAGGTTATTCAAAATAGTATCCCAATAAGTTAAGAAGAGATAAATTTGTAAAAAGTGAATTCCAAAGCACATAAATAATATCATGAAACCTTGGATAAAAAAATAATTACAACATTATTTTATTAATAGTTTAATATATAATAGGATAAAACATATACAACATAATAGTAACAAAAATAGATAGTGAAAATCAATGTATACTTCACTAGATATAACTACATGGGATATTTCATATTCTCATTATCTAAGTAGATATTGAGGCCTATTTTCAACATTATCCCTTCACATAGGGAATTTTTTGTCATAATATCTAGTTTTATTGAAATTAAAATCCCATATTGTATTAGCTTCCCTTTTTTCCACACAATTTTGAGTTTGATAGCCTTCAAATCCATACTTATAACATTTACTAATCCCTTTTTTTAAATTCCCTTCAATATTATTTCCATATTATTAACTGGTAAGGAATTAAATATTCATTCATTCATTATACATTGAAAAACAAAAGATACATTATGGTCCATAATTCTCATATTTTTTGTGTTTGTGACCTATACCTTGATTACATTATTAATAATATATCATGATTTTTGGTTTTTTTTGGTCACCAGGTTTCTCACATTAGCTCCCTTTCTAATGGGATGTCCATCGAGGTAATAGATGAAAAATACCTTGTACCCATGTTTACTTAATGTTCAATCCACTATTAAAATTAAATGGAATTAAAATTACTGAAAATAAAACAAAAATATAAAATTATTTTCTTATATAGTGTAAGAAAATTATCACACAAGATGGAATAATTTATGATATTATCATGATAACATAAATTCCTTTTAGTTCAAAATATATCACTATTAGATCCACCTATATCATTCTTTAATCGTTTAGGTTAATTTTCAATTCGTTTTCTAATAGTTATTTATCAAATCCCTTGAATAAAACATGAATTAATAACATAATTTTGTTCATAAAGAACAAATGATTAACCTATGAAAATCCTCTAAGATTGTCAATCGAAGTGGAGTTAGGCCTCTTTGTGATTCATTGGTTGATGAATGATTTATTTATCAGTCCATCATTTTCATATTTATTTCCCCTGGTTGTGTATATTCTATTTCTTAAATCAAACAATACCATATAGAGAAGGATGTTGTCTATTAGAAAATCACATTATCAATGAATTCCAAAATATTAGTTTGTTATCCTATAATTACACTAATCCATATATATTTCGGTAATGTTCCATAATCCAAATACCAGAAATATTCAATAACGTATCAACTAGCATATTTATTTATCTATACCTTTTATTTTAATACCAATAATTGAATATTGACCCTTAAATTATCCTCCACTAACATCATGTCCTCTTAATTAATCTCAACTCTTTACTGATACAATATATGATAACCAAAAAATAACTATTAATTTATAATAATACATAAAGAAAATATTTCATTACATATATTACCAAGAACCTAATGGTTTCTATATTATAAATATTATGAAAAACAATACCAAATAAAACCATTTTCATCATATCAAAAGGATATTTTCCCTATAGTATTATAAAATAATTGATCAATAAGAAATATTCAACATCTCTAAAAACATTTGTGGTATTACTCACATCATAAAAATCAATATAGGTGCACAATATTAATGCATTCCTCAAAAAAGAAAGATTGAGATAGAAACTAATATCTTTTTTTTATTTACATAAAAGTGATATATTATTTTGTATAATATAAATAAATATCATAATTAATTATTTTATAACTTTTCTCAAAACATATACCATATATATCCCTCATTTATATTTTTTCACGTCATGTATATTAGTAAGTTTTTTACTATTTCAATATCATGTGTGAGTAATCTAGATAATTTTTAACTATGTTTGTTATAGTTGATTTTTTTATTCATTTACCAAGGTTAATAATTGATAAAGATCCCTAGGAACCTTAATCGATGATTTATAATTATTTTTAATATTTTAAATTAGGTCCATGGGGTTTACTGTCTTTGATCCTTGAATATAAATTCAATTATGTTTACGTACTAGTGATATTATGAAATGAATTACGGTATCCTAATTAATGATTTTAATAATGATGTTACCATTACATACAAATAACCATGTAACTTTTTACTCAATTATATATATATTTTCTGTGTTATAGTTCTAATATTCATAATGGAATTTGATTATAGTTTTTAAAATGGGTAGGGAAATAGTCTCGAAAATTATACCATAATTTAAGGGATTTCTATGAATATGTTATGTTCTAATATCACTATACCATTAAAATAATGACCCAAAATAGTTTTTTATGTGTTATTTATAATTTCCTTTAAAATTTATTTAATAATAAATAATTATTGTAAATATATTATTTAGAATAAAAATTATTTTTATCTATTTAATGTTCCTTTTTATAAGATTAATTTTATAAAAAGTGTTTATTGTTAATATCAAAATTAAATTAAAAAATTTTACTTCAAAACATAACAGAATATTTATAATATTCATCAATTAATAAAATTAATTAAACAGTAACAATGGTGGAAATGAAAAATGGAACACATTGTTCCGTGTAAACAAAAAACCCCAAATACAAATTGTCGGTGCTTTAATTTTCCTTATATATTCAGATAAGAGTATTATGATTTTTCATTTCTGAGACCTAAATAACTTTTATTTATCATATTTATATAATAATTTACCTTTTCTGAAGTGTCATTGTTTGGAAGTGAATGAATATGAACATGATAATTTATTATGGTGGTAGTATGCCCGTATGCATTATTCATGTTTTCATTATTTTTCTTAATAGAAAAGTGAATAGTGGTTATTGATTGACACATTATTACAAGAACATAAAATAATAATATAAATACTAATTTTTTAAATTTACTAATGATAGATATAATTTATTGAAAAATAATTTTAGATAAATAAATATAAATGTGGATGGTTCACTTAGAAGTGTATAACCCACATCATGGAATATCATCATTGAAAAGGGATTAGTCTCACGAGGAATATAATTTTGGAAAAAAAAATCTTTAGAGGGTGTATATTAATGTCTATGAGTGATATTAGTAAGGTTGATTAGGTAATAATGGGGGTATGGTGTGAGGGGACGTGAGGAGAGGATTTCCCCTTTTATATGTTAAAAGGGTTAGTATTTTTGTAAATACCCAAAAAATAAATAATAGGATGTCACCCTAAAGAAAAGTGGAAAACAAATTTGACAAATAAATTAGTGGATAATATATAAGGATGATATATTCCAAAAATAACCATTCCCACAAATTTTTTAAACATGTTTTATTCTGATTACATGAATTTCTTTTTCTGTTTAACCATTTCATCTTTTATTGTTTTAACTAGATTTAACCAAAGAAACCACTTTTTAATTCCCAATAAGAAATGATAATTAATAAAAAAATTAATGTAATGATTCAATATTTTAAATGAATTACATTTTTTAAAATTTATCATTGAAAAATTTACTAACTTTAAAAAAAAAATGTATAATTTTGTAATTATTTTTGGATAATCTATCATATATGCTAAAAAGTATAATATGATTTTTTTAATTGAAATATATATTATGATAAATATAAATTTACTTATAAACTATAATGGTTGTGTTAATAAATGTTTTTATTAAATTAAAAACTCATACATATATATTAATAATTTCAAAAAAGACATTTTATTTATAAATCCATATTTCACACAATTCACCGGAAAATTTATTTTTTATATAAAAAATAACAAAAATTAATCTTTATAAGATAAATGAAAATATGAAGTTATATTTTTCAAAATTAAAATCTCAAGGTTCTAAATTTATTTTTTAACTAAATATCTATAATATAGAGAAATAATTTATACAAAAATGAATTTTTGTATATTAACTATTCTATTTCTTATAAATTAATAATTAATCCAGTGTTAACTTATTATTCATAAAATAAACATGTATTGATATTATTATATCATAATAAATATATTTCATTGAAACAAAACAAAAATACGTATCTAATTGATAATTAATCATAATGATAATTGAGAAATGATTCCTTTTGAAATGTATAGAAAATCCTGATATATCTATATCTATAAATTGTTTATTATATATTGATATAATATTAATTTCAAGTTCCAAATCCTCTTTTGTTATTTAGATAAGAATAAACCATTAGATAATATATGGTTTTAGTTTTAAGTGGTGGTTCAACTAGAATGGATCCATTGGAAATCTCTATAAGATTGAACATCTGTCATATATATTTTTTATGAAATCATATTTTCTCAAGTATACAATGGTCTCAGTCTAGGGAAAATACTATTGAAGATAAATCCAAAACAATATTATACAAATTTTACTCGTAAAACTACTATAAAATTGGGTTGATCCAGTGATAAGGTTTTAACAGAACTTGCAAAAAGTTCTGTTAAAAAAGCTATTTGTTCGTTATAGAAAAACAGTTGTTAAAATGGGTCTTTAATAGAAATTTTGTATACCACTATTAAATTTTTTCATTAACCATGATTGAAAAACACTGTTAAATGGGAACATTATCATTGAATATATATAATATCGGATAAAGTCTTCCTTTTATCAGATCTAGTAAAAAAGAATTTATAAAAAGGGGCATTTAACATTGCTAAAGAAATATTTATAAAAGGGGACTTTATCAGTGCCTCTAAAAATTACTAATAAAAGGGTGTTCTTTACCCTCGTTTTTAGAAGAAATGATAATGACCCTATATCAATTAATTTTTACATTCACTGATAAATAGTTTATCTCAGGAAAATATATCTCAATAAAAAAATATAAATAAATTAATATATTTATATTGATATAAATATACTTTATTGATTCAGATAAATTTTATATAAGGATTAATTGGCATTAACACATAATATATAATATATTAAGAGAAAGTTTTATTATAAAATAATTTTAAAAAATCATATTAATTAATAATTTAATAATTATTAATTTTTAATAGTTATTTATTAACAATTTTTGGATAAAAAATAAAAAAACAGTAAAAAAATCTAAAGTAAGTTGAAAACTTATCTCAAACTTAAAACTTCCATAAATTTGGTTCTGGGTGTTTCTTTGGGCTCTACCACATATCAAATCAATAATTGTGATGAGATTGAAAGCCTAGTGATATAGAGGATCCAACAGATATGTGTTTCGAGGCTAAAAGGGCCCAGAAGACCACCGAAACTGAGTTTTTATTTAGGGTAACCCATTTTTTTCACATTTGATATACTTTCAGCCTTTTTTAAAAGGGTATTTTTTCATTTTTCAGTGGAGAAATAATTTATTAAAATGGATTAAATTCATTTTGATATTATGTATTTGTAATTTTATCCTTTTTTTACAATGTACTATTATTTATAATCAGTTAAATGACAATATAAACATATTTTTTTATATATTCACTCATAAAAATATATTTTCATAAATAGATAATTAAATTAATTTATATATAGAATATATTTATAAATATGTAATCCTTATCTAAATGAAAACTAATATTCATTTTATTTAAAATAAACATGTATGAATATTTATATACCCACATAATTAATAAATATATACAATGTTTCTAATAATATATATATATTTTTGTGTGTATTGATAAAAAAATATATATTTATCTATATATTATAATAGTTGTATATAAACATATGTATAATTATATATTGACTGTAAATTTAATGAAATATATATAAATATATTGATATATTAAAAAATTCAAAAAAAAGTATAGGGGAGTGGTAATGGAAGTGGTGAATAAGATGAAGGTCTCAAGTCCAAAACTCGATCGAGGTAGGGGCACACACAGAAGGGTGGAATTATCTGATGTACAGATAAATGGGGGGGAGAAGCACTAATAAAAGGGGGAACAGCTGATAAGGGGTTTGGGAATGAAAAATGAAATTTATATCCTTTATTAATTGAACACTTATCTATGAAAAAAAATCATTAATTAAGAAGGACTTTAAACTTGCAACAATAAAACACTAATAAAGGACCCCTTTTTCATGACTATAAAAATCCTTGATAATGACCCCCTTTATGTGAACTTTTTTATTCTCTATTAAAGGTGAACTACTAGAAAATACCCCTCAGATAGTGCAAAAATGGATTTTAACAATTCTAGAAAAGTACTATCTTCTGGATAAAGATTATAATCCCTAGTCACTTATCAGTTCATTATTACCAATGATAATGGGGCATACTATAGTATTATGCATCAAAAAATTATAGCACCAGTGTAGTGTGCTGTCACCGAACACTACAACACCAAAAACATAACAAAATCAGAAAAATAAATTATGAATAATGAGTGTAAATGAAATATAGTTGACAACACAAATACAAGAAATAATACTATATTGTTGGCATTTCAAACATTTATTTTTTCAACTAAATAATTACAAATTAATACATACATTAAAAAATAGGAATATTCATTGGTTTTTATAATAATCCATACTCAAGGAACAAACACATGAAAAATGAACAAATTTTTGTATTAGTAATACTAATATAATGAAATAAAGTAACAAAATGTGTAACTCTTAAACTAATCATTGAGTCCAACCATTTACAATGCGTATCATATTGATTTACGGTAGATAATTTCACATCTCAAATTTTTTTTTTTCATATTTAAGGATTATTTTTATATGATTTAATTAAATTGGTATAAGATAAAAATGAGAGGGAAATTTAATAAGTAAAAGTATTTAAAATGACGAGATATATCTAGGATTTTTTTCTCAGTAAATGTGATGTGATGTGCATTTGAAAATAAAATGACTCATATATATTGAAAAGATGAACATTGATACATATAGTGATACCGTGTATCAGATTGGGTGATCCTAATTCATACACATCTGAAATGACTTGTGGAAGATTTTTCTAATGATTCAAAACAATTCAAATGGGTGTCCTTGGTTTTGAGTACATCATTTTTTTCTAAATAAAATGTAATTTTATACTAGAAACCCACATATTGAATCATACTGATCACATAGTGTATTATTTTGGTGTGATATTGATTCATACATGTTAATAATTAAATACGAGTCCATGGCTTATGTTATCAAGAATGTATGACATATTTTATCTATTTTCAAAGAGTGACACTTTTTGAACTAAAAAGTGAATTTCAAACTAATAACAGATGCATTTATTCATGATGGGAACATCATGTATTGGATTTAGGTACAACTAAATAATAAACATTATAATTTAATAGTGGATCATTTCCAAAAAATATTAAAAAATATAATGTTATTCTCTATTTTGTGTTGGTCAGTTGTCCCTTTTATAAAAAAATTAATCTAATTTTAAATAAAAATATGAATTTGGAGTCATATTTTTTCTTACCATGTGGAATATTGAGGTGTTAATGATTCATACATTACAGAAAATGACTTATAGATCGTTTACAAAAAATAATAAAATAATTCAAATGTTTTTTCTCTTTTTTGAGTAGGTCAGTTGTCCTTTTTACAAAATAAATGATGTCAATTTAAAATGAAAAGACACCCATTGAGTCATAATTGTTACACTATCCATTGTATTGTGGTTTTCAGGATTTATATATGCCATAAATGATATATGTGTATTTTTTGTAAAATATAAAAACAATATGAATTCATTTTATTGGTTTTGAGTGGGCCAGTTTTCCTTTTTACTAAAATTGAGGTAACTTTTAAATACAAAGATGCAATTGGAGTCATATTGGTCACACTGTGCATTGGATTTAGGTTTCGATGATTCCAAAAAATACCAAATGTCTTATGAGTCATTTTAATAATGATTATTTATAGTCTTAATGTGTTTTCTCAATTTTGTGTACATCACTTTTATTTTTTCCTAAAATGTATTTCTAAAATAGAAGCATGCACATAGTCGGATACTGATCACATAATCTATTAGTTATTTATGTTACCAATTCATTCATATAATAAATGACTTATGAATTTATTAACTAAATTATTAGAAAAGTCTGAGGATGTATTCATGGCTTTTAGTGAGTGACATTTCATGAACTAATGTGTCAATTTTAAACTGATAACAGACACCTAGAGTCATAACAGAAAAATCATGTCTCAAATTGATTTTTGGAAGATACATACAAAAAAAAATGATTTGAGGATTGATTCTCAAAATAATCAACACAATATGATATTATTTTCTAAGTATTTGAGAAGTTCAGTTTATCATTTTACTAAAATTGATGTCAATTTTAAATAAAAAGATGCACCTGGAGTGATGTCTGTCACATAGTCCATCATATTGAGGTGAGCCGGATTACTATAAATCACATATGAATTATGTATTGTTCTCTTAAATAATCAAAAAAATCTTAATGTGTATCCCTAATTTTTCAGAAGTCACATTTATTTACTAAAATGTCATTTTTAATGGGAAACATGCACATTGAATCATACCGATCACATCGTGTGTTAAATTAATCTGAGACTCATTTATACACATCAAAAATAATTTTAGAATCTATTTTCTAGATTATTATAACCATATGAGAAAATTTTATCTATTTTCAATGAGTTCATTTTGTTTTCTAAAATATCAATTTTAAACCTATAACATACACATTGAGTCATATTAGTCACACTGTGAATTAGATTAAGGTTTGAATGATTCATACAAATATTAAATGACCTATGTATCAATTCCCTATTGAATAAAAACAATCTGAATATTTTTCCTCAGTTTTTAGTTTCCCAGTTTTCTTTTTTTACAAAAATTAATGTCAATTTTAAATAAAAATGAACATTTGGTGTCATATCTATCACATTGTGGGGTAGATTGTGGTGCAGTTGATTCATACCCAACTCAAAGTATCAAAAAAATCCCCACATCTAGTGTTAGAATGTTTTATTTTTATTTATATGTAGATCTTAAGATTTTAATATATTTTGGATCTATTTTTATAGTTTAAAACCCATTCTTTTAGTTTAAAAATGTATTTGAAGTGGAATTTCAAGTTCCCATTATATCAAAAGAAGACACAAAAATATGCATAGGAGTTTCCGCACATCTTATAGATTTCAAAAATGTAAAAAATGACTGACAACATCAAATCGATATGTAGCATTAGTAGTTATATAATTAAAGGTAATGAAAATAGAAAATGTGGACACATTGGCAGAAAGATACATTTTATCCATTTCGTGTCTTGTTGCAGATAGATGAAAGAGAAATATGACGTCCCAAATTTTGTTTTCAAAAACTCAAAATAAGTATAAGATATAAATGATATGGATGTTAACGTATACATGTTGAATAATTTGATGACAAAATTAATTAAATAAGTTGTTACAATTCACCATTCATTTGTGGTTGTATACATTCCAGAAACATTTCCTTATGCTCATTATCTTAGTTACAGGATTGACATCCAATCAGTCATGATCATGTATAACTTGGAACAAACCATCGAAACTCGATAAAAATAATATACCCGCATAATAAAATTATTAGTCTCTGAGAAATACTAAAATAAAATAAATTTAAAATAAATATGAAAAAATACACGACTTCTTTGGATAATGATTTTTCAATTAAAACATAGTTTACCATAGGTGTATTCTATTGGTAAATAAAGAGTGATGATTAAAATACCAAATAGATCTCACCAAACAATTAATCAATGTGCAAAGAGGATTGGTTTAATAATATAAATCTTAGATTGAAATTTTGAATCATTTGATAGAAAATAGAGATAGCCTATTGGGTTCATAAAATATTAATTTGTTTTTAATAAATAAATAAATACACATAAGATATACATTACCAAAGGTGAATGTAACATAAAATTTGATAAAGGGAAACTCAATTTTTTTATTTATCAATGAATTTCAGTATGCTTTGAAAAAAATGGGATATTAAATTTTAGAAAATAATTACACTACATTGGTATGTTTTATCCATATAATTCATCCAATAGTGAATGTTATAGAAAATATTAATCCTCATAAGCTTATGTTCCCAATATTTATCATTGTATTTTTTTCATTATAACTCATCCTACAATTCATGTGTATATGGACATATGTTCTATGGAATACATAAAGTATTAGTCATCCATATAAATACTACTTCTTAGAGTAGTACAAGAAACAAAAATGATATTTGGGATGAATACTAAACAAAAAATGTGTATCTTAAATATTTGGGAGATGAAACATTTGAGGATGCCAATTGACCTCCATTTTGTTTTCTAAAAAGGTCTGTGCCTCCCATTTATTATGACTAAAAGGATAAAAATCATTGATTCCTAGGGGTGGAACAAAAAACAAATGATAAAAAATTATTTAGATTGATTGAAGTAAAAAATAAAAGGTGTTAATTTGATATGTGATGAAAGAAATGACATGGTATTTAGGATGTATTATTGTGTGGGTTTTCATTTCAAATATGGATATAATTTTACCAAGGTATAGAAAACAAGCTGAAATATTTTTTTTAGTTTATAAAAATGTATAGTAATTTTGTTTTTAAGAGAATATTTATTTGTTGTACTGAAATATTGATCATAAGAGTCAGTGAGATAAACAAATTAGGGAATTAAAAATGGTCTGTTGATATTTTATTATCATAAAAGTTAAAATAGATAGATGTTATATACTAATTAGAATAGGGGATTGTAAATAATTAAAATAATGATGATGCTTTGCGGAAAATTAATGGTGAATTCAATAGAATAGGGGGGATCATATAGGGATGTGTTATACTAAAAATAAGACTTTTATTGTGAAGAAAATGAAGATTGTTTATCAGCTACAAGAAGTTAAAGCATAGTTGAAATCAATGAATTAAATATCATTGGTGATCTGAATTTTTGGATTAAAACTCAATCGAGTAAGACATAATATATTACGATTGGAAAACAAACAAAGTAATTTTTTTGGATCATTTGATGTACAATATAGATATGTCTATTATTGGTGAAACATCTTTCTTGGTTTATAGAAAAATATACAAAATTATAGCACAAAAATTTCTATATCAAAATATAATAAATAGGTACCTGCGTGATTTTTAATGGAATATTACAAACTAATGACAACACCAACTGCTATATAGATGAATTATTCAAATGGTGATGCTTGAAAAGAGGTTAATTTCATGGAATATATGTTTTTGGGGCCTATTATACATCACAACAACCTGACACAACATTGGCTCCGATATAATTAAAGTCGCCAAATTCCATTTTTGTCCCAAGGAGAGACTCCTGCTATCGGGTAAGAAGATAGACCAATATATCATAAAACAATGAATTTTGGGTTGTTCTACTATTGGATAGAGAAACTGATGTTTTTTGTGTTACATAGAAGTGTGACGGGAATTTTAATGGATAATAGAGGGAGAGTACATGTATCTAAAAATGAGGATTTCATTCGGGCATTGGTTTTGTTCGTCCCCTAAATCACATGATCCATGGATTGAAGCCATGGAATAGTGTGAGACTTTATTCTAGACTAGATTTGAGTTTGGATTTGACACCAAGGAGCACCAATGGTAGGAGGCATTCATGTATAGCTTCAGATTTCGTGATATGGTACATGATGATTAGGGTTCTTAAAATTGATCAGGAGGCTTTTGATTTGTGCTTTTGAAAAAGCACTAAAAAAGACACCTTTTATTAGTGGTATATTTGTAAGAGTCGATAAAATAAATATTTATCAATTCTTTTTTAGTGCTGATAAATCAATAAATATATCAGCACTAGAAAAAGTGTTGTGATATTTTATAATATTTTTTTGAAAAATTCATAATTTGTTTAAAAAATATAATTATTTTATTTAATAATAATACTTCTAATAATAATTTTTATAAAATAACTATTTCATAATATTATGAATATATAATTATTTATTTAAAATTACCTAAATACTATTTTAAAAAATAATATTTATATAATTATATATTTTTATAATTTGATAGGTATATATATATTATATATATATATATATTATAAATATATTCACTATTTAAATAGTTTTAAAAAAAATAATATTCATATAATTATATATTTCTTTAATTTTATATGTATATATATTATATAAATAAATTACATATATTCACTATTTAATTAAATATATGTAATTTTTTATTATATAATTATATTAATGCTTTTTAATCAAATATTATTTATTTATTTTAATTATAAATTTCAAAAAATATTAAATATATATTCATAAATATATAAATTTATAAATATTCTTTTACAAATAATTTTTGACATTATTTATTATTATTTAATTATAAATTTACATATGATAAAAATTAATAAAATTGAATAATAAAAAATGGGTAAACATTAATTAAGAATTTTGAAAAACTAGATATGTTTAATTAATTAAATATAAATCATAAAAGAGGGATTTATATTGAAATAAAGATGAATACATTTTGAAAATAAGAGATCATTGTAAATATATATACATATATATATATATATAAACTAAATAAATTCTTAGAAAAATATTTGTGTGTGCGCGTTGAATTTAAAAATGAATTATAATTACATACATGTGAAATGAATAAAATATACATTTTATCAATGCTATATTGTAGAATCAAATGAAAATATATTTTATACATAACACAAGGCAATTAGTTAGTATTTTTAATACATATAAATTTTTAATTATTAACCATTATTTACTAAATATATTATAATTTAATTTAAAGTATAAATATTATTAATTATATAAATCATATTTATATACATTTAAATATATCAATATATTTAATATATCTTATTTATTCACATTATCATTAATTATTTAATTAATAAATGTTTATTGTTTTCCCCATTTTACTTATTTTTAATTTTTATGTGTTAAATTTTTGTTTTATATATTTCTATATACTTAATATATACTATTAATTATTATATATAATAAATATATATTATAATAAATTTATTCCTTTTTATCCATAATTATTTAATTAATAAATATTTTAATATTTTTTGATTTAATCATTTTTATTTTTTATTTATTTCATTATTTCATTTAATTTTGACATTTATCACGACTAAAAAATCATTGATAAAGGATTCTATTAATGGTTCTAAATATAAAGTTCTGATAAAAGGCACCGTTTATTAGGGCTTACAAAAATGCACTGATAAAGGGTGTCTTTTAACAACGCTAGAAAAAATCGCTTATAAGAGGAACCCTTTATTAGTTCATATTATAGTGCTGATAAATGTAACTTTTACCAGTGATTTTTTCTAGGGGTGATAAATGCCCACACTATTAATTTATTTTTATGTATTATTGAGGGCCTTTATCATCTCATTTTATGAGCACTATTAATGTTATCCCTTTATCATTTCATACATTATCAACGCTTCTATAGAAACGGTAATGCCCTTTCACTAGTATAGTCAAAGGCCCCAGTTGCAGTAGTGTAATGATGAATTTTCCTTCTGTTACTAATCCCTCATACTTCTGTTATTGATTTTATAATATTATTACAATTTTTATTATGATATATATTAACATATATGTACTCATTGTCATATTCAATGTATATCATGGTTATTAAATTTAATTTTCATTGTGCGAGACATGCTATTTTTTAGGTTGTGGGGTGGAAAGGGTTTTGGGGTGGGATAAGTGTCATATTTCATGGTCATGTCCCCATGCGAAAGTAATTACTACAATTTATTTCCTTCTATTGTGTTCCATGGTGTAAGATGTAATTGAACTTATATATTCTTGTACTATATATCGTGAAAACCAAGGAGAATACATTTTCCTTTTATTATCCAATTTTAATGAAAAACATTTTAATGTACCTAATTTTCCATGTTATATAATGTTACAAGTAATTTAATACATGGTTTCATGTTACTTTTTAAAATGTTTCACTATGAATGAATAATGTTCCTTTATTTTTATTCATTTAACTAATGAATAATTTCTGAATCATTTTTAATTCATTTGAAAATATATAAAAACATACATCTTCATTATTAACATATTATTTATGTAATTAAAAATTGTCCAAAAACCATAGGTGATATATTAACTATATTATAGTTGTTTTAAAATAGAGTTCAATAGAGATCCTATGTTTTGAAACACTATCTTTATACGTTGATTTCTTGGATTTGGATTCAGCCTAAAACAATCAGAGTAGATACTTTTCATTATATTAGGGTACAAAATTTGTGTCTAGAAAAGTATAATGTGATATTGGACAAAACAATTCAAAATTGAAGGTGTTCTATAATTGAAAATAATGGGGGTGGTCGATGAGTGTTTATATATCATAGATAGAGGGTATTTTAGATTAATGTACTGATTATTATTTTTTATTGGAAGAATTTTTTGTTGACAAATTCTTCACCTAGAAATTTTCTCCAATGGATATGAAATAATGATTAAAAAGTGTATTACATCTCTTAATGAGATGTATTTGATTTCCCTTACACATATATTATATATATACGTGTATTATAATGGTTCCTTTGAGTGCCAAAAGAAGTTGGTCAATAGACAATAAAGGCTTTTCATAAATTTAAATTGATAATTTCTGAAGAACGCAATGATGGATGCACCAAAATATTATAGATAAGATATTTCCTTTAAAATTTATAATTTATTCAATGTAAGGATTACATTGAATGGGAATTCTCGTTATGATAAACTTTGATACCACTCTTTTTATGTTGTCCTTATAGTATAGAATCCATACAATGATTCCTCTAGTTGTATCCATATGTGCACTAGATATCTATAAACAACATTATATTATTTCACTTAATATTGAGGAAGAACCAAGTGATTCACATTATAAATTGTTAACAATAATTAAATGAATTATCTTGTCCAATTATGAACTTGAGATTGAAGGAGGAATATATTTTCATGAGGTATTGAGAAAATTTATAGTCTCTTTTTTTACACAGTTGCTTTCTCTCTCCCCATAAACTTATATAAATATAAATATTTAACAAATCTCAATATTTTCTAATTACACATAGTCTCTTTATCAAAAATTCGTTATAACATAAATAAAAATAATTTTATTATTATATCACCTGACATGCTCATACTTAAATTACATTTTTTAAATAATTAAATGATTAATTTTTTATATTATAGTAAATATAATATATCAGTTTCCTCGAACACTTAACATGGATTATCATTCCTCATATGAATTAAATGAATCTTGATTAACATAATATTTAATAAATTAAGTAATAATTGAATAAAGATATAATTAAGTTTAATAATATATTCAAAAAATCATGTGAATAAATAATTATTATTTTATTTATGTATCTAAATAAATATGTAAATATTTTTAGTCACAAAATTGTTAACAATAAATATTTACATTAAAAAAATTATACAGAATAGAAAAAATTCAACATAAATTTTATAAACTCCATCATATAGTGATTGAATAAATGCAGTCAGCACAATTAAATTTTTTTTTATTCTAAGATATATCAAGAATATATATTATTAATATTTAATTCAATATAATTCAATGGGATTATAGATAAAAAATAATGCGACCATATTATCCTCTTCATCAGAGGCATTACGTGAATTTTCATAATGTCCATGATCGATTTTTATAAATATATCAATGAAATCATAGATAGTGGAAGCAATGTCACACAAAAACAACCACCCAATGAATTCATATGTTCAATGAATTCAATTTTTCTTCATATCACATCATATAGATTGAATACTATGATCACCAATATATATTATTGATTTTTCATTCATTATCATTGTTGAATGAAATAATTATTAAGCTACCAAATCCATATATTTAATCTAACAGAACTGTTTCACAGATTATTCTCTAGATATCTTATACTTTTATCACAGATGGGAAAAATCTTTTACAACTTATTTAACTATTTTAATACCCATCGTTTTGCATGAAACTTTTAATACCTCTTAACAATAACATAACATCATGGTTTTCATCCATACATCAATGTATACATTTCACCGTATACATCAATACTAATCTCATGTTTAAATACCAACTCTAATATCCCCAAATAGAAATACCAATTGAAACATATAACATTCATATTTACATGTCTTTCCTCATAAACTAGTTATCCAAGAGATTACAACATGAAAAAACTCATGAAATAAATTATCCATGTCTTATGAGACTCCAACACCTAAAAGTAAAAAATCAAATATGAACTATCATATATATGTAATATTTACCATACGAAATGTGTTCAAGAATATTATAATAATTGTCCTCAGTTTTCATTATCCCATTGAAATACTATACAATTTTCATACACCAAATATTATAATAAAATGATCACATAATATTTACACAATTTAATATTATACTTGTGAAAATTTGTTTATTAGTCTTCATATTTTTTATTGTATAATGTCCATTAGTTATAGGGTTCCGAATCATCAACCTCCCACCTTCCGTATAGAAAATGACAAATTAATTTTCGTCCAAGAGATTTAAAATAAAATTAACTCCTCTTATATGAATTTTATTTAGGCAAATTGTCCTACATGCTATATTTTTTGGTTACTCTTCTTACAATGAAATCACACTTTTGATAAAAATCTCTCAATCGTTGATACTTTCGATGTATATTCACGACATCATTGACATGACAATTTCTCTTTTCGTGAACTAGTGCAGTATAATTATCACATTTTAATTCGATAAAATAATTTTGGATAGATATGGTATTATCATTGAAGATAATATTTTATATTCTAATTTTTATTTAGATTTATTAGAAGCTATAAAATACTCAAAAACCTTTATAAAATTGGTGGCCACTATCTACATAGAACCCTTCTAACTCACTACTCCGTCATTATGCTTGATTACATATCCTGACTATTTTTTCTAATCTATATGATCTATTTGTAAAATATTATTTCAGTATCCCCTCTATAATATTTCATGGGCACCATTATTAATAAATAAAATTTCGCTTTTTGGAAATAATATGTCAGTATAGTATGTTTATCAATCCAAAATTTCAATTCGAGAATCTATTTATAAGTTACTAAAAATATAGTGGGATAAAAAGCATCAATCGCAGTAAATAACAAGGAATACATGATAGATCCAATTTCTAAATAATAAGACATTTTACTCACTCAGAATCACTATGTTTATCTCCGACCTATTTAATCTAAGGAGATATTTTATTTCGGATATGAATGCAATGAAACATGAGAAATAAGTTTCCATTGGATTGTTCGGTTTAGATTTTATTCAATGACATATCAATGTATCAGCATTAACATAGTATGAAAATACTATAATATCTTTCATAATAGAAATTGGTCCATATTATGTAGGTTTTTCACTGAATACATTCATAGATATGTATTTATTTATCAGCATCATAACTGACTACAATATATGTATTTCATTTATCATAAATAATTTATGATCATCAAATACAACAAGAAAAATTAAAGAACTCCCTATAAAAAAATTATAAACATAGAAATCACATTCATTATTTGGGAATACAAATTCATTAATAGATTTTTAAAAATGACTGTTTCCTGTTTTTTTACATTTGTAAAACCCAGAAATCAATTAATATAACTCGTACATCGTATTGTAATAATTTTTTTAATGAATCCTTCTTGTTATGTCATATATACATCATCAACAAGTATTCTATTAAGGATGAAATTATTGATATTTATTTTGAAAATTTAATAATAATGTAATGTTTCAATGAAATTTATAATTCTAATTGATTTTTGTATAGAGACTGGTGTTATAGATTCATTATAATAAATGTAGTGAATTTTAATAAAACCTTTAGCAAAGATACATGATTTTCTAGTAATAAATTTCATATCCATTTACAATTTCATACTAAAAACCTATTTTCACCCAATAATATACACATCAATTAGATGACCTTCTAAAACCCATATATGTTTCTTGTACATGGAATACAAACTTCCACACATCTAGGAATGGGATGTGTGAGGTATTATCAGCACTGAGATGAAAGAGCTGATAAATGGGGTATCTTTATCAGTACTAGCTAAAAGCACTGATGAATCAATATTTTATCAGCATTAAAAAAGAATTGATAATGGTGTGCACTTTATCATTAATTTCATTATCACTTATAAAGTGGTGTTCTTATTAGTGTCATTATTATCACTAATAAAAATAATTAATAATTATTATTATTAATTTATATAAAATTAATATATATATAAAATAAATTTTTTGTATACATTAAATTAAAAGCATTTTTTTTATAATTTATATATATATTTATTAATAATTGAAATATATATATATATATATATAATGTTTTAAAAAAGTATTTAAAAGTTTATAATTATATAAATATATAATTAAATAATTATGTGATTGTAATAAATTTCAAATTAAGAAATATATAAATATGATTTATTATATTCATTATATTAATAAATATATATATATATATCAACATTTTAAAAATATATATATATAATATTAATTGTAAAGAAATAAAAATATTTGTAAATAAATATATTTTTCGAATGAATTTGGTTAATAAAATTATTGATATGTGATTAGAATTGATGTACATATATGTTATTTGTTCATCATTAATGTTTATTTATATATTACACCCTTATTGTTATTCAATTGTCCATATGTGGTGACTAAAACTATATTATATATATTTTACTATGTATATAATTCATTCAAGGTATACCGATGAATCTATCATATTCTCAAATGTTCATATAAAATTTAATTAATATATTACATAATAAATATATTTATTATATTTATAATTATAAAATATTAATTATATATAAATAATGTTCTAATATATATATTAGTAATTATAATTATTACTATTAATTATAAAATTACAATAAATATAATTATTTATAGTATGATGGACGGATCCTTGAGGGCGAGCTTCTACAAGGTCGATAACTTTAGAATAGAAAATTCTAAGGGAGAAATATTTGGACCTCCTCAATCAACAATCAAAGAGAGAAACTGGCGATGAATATGTTGATTCAGATACCATTGATCATTACTATGGGTTTGAGCCTCAGTTCCATGATATGTAGTTCTTTTCAGGGAAGAGGGATTTCCACTTTGTTTGTCCCATTCATAATTCGAGATGTACTCATATTTTTTCATTATATTTAATGGGTATGGGTTTACTTGTCAACCTGTACTTGGACACTCTTCATTATAGTTATAATTATATATATATAGTTATATAATTATAATAAATATATTTATTATACTTATATTTTTTTAATATATATAATTAAATAAACATATATATAAATATATAAAAATATTTATAAGTAAATAGAAATTGCTATAACTATCTAAATAACTATAGTTGTATATAAAAAATTTTAAAAATATAATAAATATATTAATTAAATATTTATATATAAAAATATTTATTAATAAATACAAATAGTTAAAATTTCAATTTTAGGTTATATATTTAAATAATTATAAAATTATAATTAATATGTTAATTATATATATCAATTATAAATATATATATTTCTAAAATTTACAATTATTTAAATATATATATATATATATATTTATAACTATAAAGAAATATATATTTTTTAAATATTTTAAATACAAATAAATAAATACTTATTTTTTGTAATAATTTTAAATAATAACAAGTTTATTTAAATAATAATAAAATTTTAAAAAATTATTTAATATTCTAATAATGATATAAAAACATATAATTAAATAAATGTATTTATAAATTTAAAAAAATATTGGAAAATTAACACAAACATTTATAATTATAAAAAGAAATAAATAAATTTGTATTTACCTAATTATAAAATTATAGGAAATATATTAATTATATATATATAATTACTAATATAATAAATATTATTTTTTAAATTTTATAAAATATATATATATATATTAGTAGTTCTAATTATAATTAAAAAAAATATTAATTTAAATAATTACAATATTATAAAACATATATTTATTATTTTTTAGTCGTATAAATATTTAAAATGTATACATTAATTATATATTAATAAAATTATATATATAATAAATATAGTTTTTATATAGTTTTAATTATTTTAATATATTTATATGTATTTATAAATTTATCTATAAATAAAAAAATATATTTATTTATATAAATAATTACGAAATTATAAAAAATATTTTTTGAATTTATAATATTATAACAATATATAATTAATATATCAATTATATATTTATAATATTATAAATATAATAAATATTTTTGTAATATTATATTTATTTCAATTAATATATATTTATTTATAAATATAACAAAAATTAATTAAATAAGTATATATTTATTTATTTATTTAATTATAAAATTATAACAAATATATTTATTATATTTAAATTTTATTAATATATATATATATATATAATTTTAATTATATGTATTAATCAGATTATACATATAGTGAATATTTTTTTTATAATTTATTAACTATTAATTAAATGTATATGTTTGTTTATAATTTTATCTTTAAATGAATATATATAAATTTATTTAAATAATTATAAAATTATAATAAATATACATATTATATTAATAATTTTATAAATATATGTAATTAATATATTTCTTATAATTTTAAAATTATAATCAAATATAAATTTATTTATAATATTTATAAATATATATAATTATAATCTACTATATATATATTTATAATATTCATAATTATATATATATATATATATATTTATTTATATGAGTATATTTATTATATATATGTATATATACTTATTTATTTATAGTTATATTTTTAAATAAATAAATATGTATAATATATATATATATATAATTTTATTCATATATATAACAATATAAACAATTTTTTAACATTATATCACTCTCAGCTCTAGAAAGGAACATATAAAGGCACGTTTTATCTATTCTTTATTTTTTAGAGCTAATAAAACATAACATCATCAGATCTTTTTAACTAGTGCTGATTAGAGCATCAACATATTTTCTAAATGATCCCTAATAATCCCCTCACTCCTTCTCACAACTCATGTTTTCATGGAACCCGATCCCTCCTCTTCCCAGACCAAATCTATGCCACTGCTGACCCCTCCTCTGTTGTGAACCCTCATCTACCGCAAATATCCCTCTGTCGTAATCCCACCTATGTCCCAAGCCCACATCTATCGCAAACTCTCTTCCCTCGGGGACCCCTCTCCCCCATGGACCTTCTCTACCACGGACCCTCCTCTGATTCAAACCCACCATCGCCACACTTGCATCTCTACCGTGAACACATCTTCGTTGTGTGATAAACCCCACATCCACTGCAATCCCTCATCCTCTATGAACTGACATCCACTCTGCATCCCTATGTAACAATTTTCCCACTACTGCCCCCACATAACCTTACAACACAACCATAAAACCCAACTACTACCGTGCATATGCCATTTTCCCACATTTTTATGGATTCCTAATAAGTAGATTGATTTTGGTTTAAGTGATTTTCATGGAATCAAGAGATTTGAATTTAATAGATAGATCCTCGTCCATAATATATAGATAGACTTTAGCCTTAAATTGGTCGTGGGATATTGTGTTTTGTTATTATTTGGTGAGGCAATGGAGATGACACTCATACTGTGGGGAGTTACATGTTGGTTTCAGGGGTGTGAAAATCATGATAAAAGGGTTTTATGTGTTTCTAACTGTTTTTTGTTGTACATATCAAAATTATATAGTTAATTACCATGTGAAATCTATTATAGAGGATGATTAAGATGAGTGTCAACTTTTGGATTGTAGTTATTGTGTCAGAGGTGCAACATTAGGTTTGAATTGTATGACTACGATTGGGGGTCAATAGAGGATATGATGGTGGAATCTTTTCGAGGTTTGAGTATGGACTCTAGTGGGCATGTTATAGTTTTTTTTAGAATTCCTATATATGTGAGGACATTTGGATCAGGTGAGATGGTGAGGGACTATCAATTAGAGTCGAGATATTTTTGGATGAGTTAGCCTGGATAGTCCTACTTTGGTTAGCACATAATATTGTTGTGGAAGGATTCAAGATAGATTCAATGTGTCATTTTTGGAATGGAAGGTGTGTTTTGGGTTTGAGTGGGATTTTAAGGAAAATATGGTATGGTCATTGTTCAGCTAAGGATGGTGGGTATGAATCCATTTCAGTGCGATTTTTATGACATGGATAGGACATGATGGCTATTGTAATTGTCAAGAATGTTGTGGAAATGGTTAGTTAGGAATCTTGTCAAGTGAATTTTATGAGAGTGAGATCATTGTATTTTATACATTTTAAGTAGAAGAGGTTCTAAGAATTGGATTTTATTAGTGATAATTTGAGACTTATTTTGGGATGAGACATAAATATGATATGTGGTCATGTTAAAAAAAAGTATGTTTATAGATAGATCCAAGAAAAAACCATCTTGGTATTAAAATTTTTATAATGGGCATTGGATGTGTTTCTTTCCTGGTCGAGTTCATTGAGTATTATGTTGTTCCTTGGATGCATTCCAAACATTTATAAATGAAATATGTCCTTTTATGATATTTGGTGAACATATTAGGTCATGTGATGTGTATTTATGACCACTATGATTTTTTAGGGATGAGAAGTATTATGGTGGGGAGTTTTAATGAACTGCAGTTCATTGGAACAAAAAATTTCTGAAGGATGTTGAATTTTCATTTACTAGATGGCTCAAATTTTTAATCGATACACATTTTGAAATATCGAGATTTTGAATTCCTCAATGTGTTTTTTTTTGAGATGAGGAATGAGGATTATGAACTAGATCAAGTTTCCAGAGAAAGAGTAGAGGCTTCAAGTTGAGTTTCAATAATACTTCTATTTTAAAGAAAGGGAGAATTGTTTGGTTAAATGGTCGATGATGAGCCATGTGAAACCTTTATTCTCAGGTAGTTTTCTATTAATTTTGAAAT
Organism: Viscum album; assembly: GCA_963277665.1. Lineage (NCBI taxonomy): Eukaryota > Viridiplantae > Streptophyta > Magnoliopsida > Santalales > Viscaceae > Viscum > Viscum album. The sequence continues at coordinate 1,997,254,852 of OY728146.1, read as the reverse complement.
AATAATGGTTTTGTTTCATGGTAACTACATGTTTTTGGAAAGACGTTGGGGGGTTTAAGGGGAAACCATGTGGGCGATGAGGATGGTATGAGACTTGGCACGTATCCTATGAAAGTTTTTAGAAAAATTGTACATTCATCAGAATCACCCAACACATTATCCTTTATGAATCTGTTTCATAATATCAAACTTAACATATCAATAAAATAAATAAGTTGAAGAAAACTAAATCTATTTCTAAAAGTCAATGAATTATGATCACTAAATCGATGCATGATTACAAAATAAATATTGATACAAAACCATAGTGTGTTTTAAGCACCCATGGATCAACTATGCTATCATGGTAACCTTTACGTAGATATGGAATTCTAAAATATTCATTTATATTTATATCACATATGGGTTATTATTCTCTTTGAAATAATTTCTTGATGATCCTAGAATAGAATTCACATTAATTGGTTAATATAGATTCCCTCTATTATGAGTAAATAAATATTCCACAAAGTTATTCTTCAATAAATATTTCATATATTCTAGATAGATATATCTTACATGAAATATATGATGGTTGACTATTAGTGGATGGAGTCTCATATGAAATTGAAACATCTTCTCATGAAGTTCATGATTTGTGATCTCTGAGAATAATTATTCCAAGGAAAGACCAGAAAATAAGAATTCCACATGTTTTATGTGTCATTTAATATTACTATATAATAAATGTTTATTTTCCATAGAACTAGAATTTTTTTTCATTGTATTATAGAATTATATTTTATATAATGTTGGTTATTTTTGAATCAAGTATCTTTTATAATGTTCATCCTTTGGGATTTATGCCTTTGTGAAAATTCCGAAGTGCCCCTTTTAAAGTGATTAATGTTTTTTGATATGTTTCTTAAAAAATTATATAGCTTCAGTATAATTTTTTTTTTGTTTTCAATATATCTAAAATGATTTAAACACTTGGCATGGTCTTAGGTTTCATTCCAACTCTTTTTCAACTCACTGAATTTGATTTACTAATGGGATGTAAATATTTTGAAAGCATATTTATTGGTTGATTCATATTAACAATTTCATGACCCATCCTAGTGGGGCCTATTCCACGAGTCCCCAAGCCCGACTCCAATAGGTCAGGGTTTAGTGACTAGCACCGAGTATAAATATAACTAACATGGGAGGCAATTCCTATGTAACAATAAAAATGCACACATCTTCAAGCCAAAAAATGCATGAAAGTCCAGAATCCAATAATGAATGAAATTCATGCATACAACTAATCCCATCCAACCAAGTTCAATGAACGTAAAGTGCAGAATATAAACTGGTCCAGAATAAAAGCCCATAAAAAACAAGAGTCTTCAAACTATAATGTATAACCTACAAACACAAAGAGATACATGGGATGTTGTTAGTAGCAATTAAAACTTTGCGGCCTATAGGTAATTCAGAAATCTCGGTCCTGTCCTGCTACGCCATGGACTCTGTTAAAACGTCGATCATCATCACACTACATGACACATGCAGAAAAATCTCATGCAGGGGTGAGTATAACAATAACCAATAGAAGACCATGAAAAACAAAACTTAATACAAAAATCATAAATACATCAATCTATACACAATATTTGTCTGCCAAACATATATCAACCGAAACAGAATCGAAATATACCTAAAACTCAGACCCGTAGTATAGAGACAAGTCACACAACAACATACTGCCATTAGGGATTCAATTAGAAGGTTGCATAAAGCAATCATCTTGGAGAACTCACTCAATTGGTCTAATGATCCTGATGGCATCCGTCCAAGAAGTAGTTTTTGTCTAGATAAGTCATCAGAGATAGATACACTTATTCTGGTAGAACACACTCTTGAGTGGGTAAAGATAACGATAACAAGATGAGGATCACTGCCAGGGCCTTGGAGGATACCATGACTCATCTGGATTCACCTTATATATATAGGATTGGTGTCCTGTGGAAATAGTCATAACGATAACAGTTGATACCATGGGTGAAAAATGGATAGAGGATCTCACTCCGGGCCTCTCAGAAGGATAACTTACTCTATATTAGAATGTTTTTATAAAGGGATCATACTTCAATGGATGGAAATCTATACCTGACTTTTATAGGATTGAGAAAAAATGGGCACTAACCCATATAGAACATGTCCATGAAATAGTGAAAAAGATGATCAAGACGTGTACTGAGACGTACAAGGTGTGTAGAAGTGTCACACGCCATTTATTTTGACCCTGGGTACTAACCGAGTACAACGTCTCATGTCGCAAGGATTTTCAAGTAAAACACATCTACACAACATGTAGGAAGGATCACACCTCGTGTCAAGGTATCTGGGGTCTGCTCTGTGTACATTGGCATTGTTCTCGTACATGGACTCTACCCATGTATGCCATCTAATGTAATCAGCACATGGGGAGAACCACGTTACTGGCCTAGTATGGCCATGTCGTGTAGTACATGGTGTGTACTCCACATCGAGTTTGTGTATCATCAAAGATACATATATATCCCTATGTAAGGACCCACCTATCATGTGATTGTGGTCACACGCCATGTCAATGGTTTCTGCAACCCGAGACTCCAGCCACCACTGGATAGGGTCCACAATCCATGTCTCCCCAGAGGAATGTTGTGTTCTTCATCACATTCATCATTTGAACCCTTTCCACCACTGCTGGTACCACCCATTTTGTTATTCGAGAAAAACATAGTGTGTTCTGGAAATTTCATGAATCACAGGTACATTTTCCAGCGTATCAAGAATTCATCAATATGTTGATCATGTCACCCGATCATTGCGAAACACGATGGTTGAGGTCACCTCGACACCACGAAGTTGATTTTGGGGGTTATCTACCTCTGATCACCCATGAAAAGAATATTCGACCCATTGTACAACAGAAGAATATAAGACAGATTCCACTTGATCCAAGAAAATTTGTTATCTGCCATTGTCATCACACCTTCTCTAGGTCGTCACAGTCCCTGACATACGATTTGGGATCGTTGCATTGCAGAACGGATTCAAAAAGTTTCGTTGTTCTTCTCCCCATGATGAATGTGATGAATGAGGAGAATGTGGGGTAAATGAGAAAGAAGAATTCCAAACAAAAAAAAATTGAATGAACCTCAACCATTGTTCATCACAGCGTTGGTCTACTCCCAATAGAATGATTAAATAGTGAGAATCGTGACACGGAATTTCACTTTGTGGATTAATCCCAAAAATTATCCCAATAAAAACCCTCCATATGAACACTTGATTTGTGGATCAACTTGTTTTTGCGTACATCCACATTCGACATTTAATCCATGAAAAGGGAAAACAAGAATCAAAATAACAACCCATATCTCGATTTTGTTGGAGAACGGTCTCTGCATCACATTCGTTGGTGAGGTTTTTTGAATCTGAGATGTGTCGATTGTTTGTGTTGTCATGATCCACAAAAAGGTTCTCCTCCAATTTTCAAAGAATTCCTTATATTTCCTATCAATTTTTTTCCAATGACCAACATTTGATTAACCATTAAATGGAAGGGATGTGTTTCATCATTCCATTACGCTGCTACATTAATGATAAAGTATTATAGTTTCTTAGTCATTATGGCATGACATTGATTTTTTAAACAGCTTCCCCATCGTTGCACTGTAGAAAATGATTCCAAATAAAATAAAATACACTTTTTGAATATTTTTATTTTATTTTACTAAGAACATTGACAAATTAACTTTTTCCCTCGACCCACACTGGTCATTTTTGGGCCCATTATTTGTTGAATTCAACGTCCCTGAAGCAGTGGTGCCCTCATATTTTCAATCTGGGCATCTGTTTGAAAACTGCCATAACCGCACACTCCCTCCAACTGAGATAACATAAAAAATGTTCAAACCACCAATCTAGGCTCACCTGGCCTCAGAATCACATACAGGTGAAAAACCAGGTCTCAAAATAATTCCATAAGGTATTTAAAAATATTACATGGAAAGGTAGAGACAATACATTCTCCACAATATAGGGATTTATTTCCCCAAAAATCCAAAACTAGGAAACTTGAAAAAATGTGGGTACTACACACAAATCGGAGCCTCCCACTGCCATGTGCTCTGCTAAATATTCTCGTGGGTCCATCAGTCGTGCACCATTAGAATTGACCTCCCACGAAGGATCCTCTCCTGTCGATCCTCTATCTCACAAGGTACTCAACAAAGGTCTCATAATCATTGATGAATATCTCTCCCCAGTCGATGACGTGAGATGGGTCATGTACGTACCTCCTCAGATATGACACCTGTAAGACATGATTTACCTAGTGCAACTATAATGGTAGAGCTAGACTGTACACCACCTAGACAACTCTGTGCAATATCTGAAAACGGTCGATGATCCTCGTAGACAATTTTACACCCCATACACACCTCTGCAACCCTCGTCATGGTGAGACCCTAAGGAAGACATGGCCCCCCTCGAACTCTATAAGTCCTTATCGTCTGTCAACATAAAACTTCTACCAGATATGTGTAATCTTGTTACGCTCATAGATGATCTAGACCTTCTCGGTTGTAGCTCACACCAAATATGGACCCATACTTGCTGACCTACTTGCGTCAGTCTAGCAAAGAGGTGACTGAAAGGGTCTCCCTTATAAATGCTCGAACAGTGACATACCAACGGTCTAGTGGTTGCTTGTGTTTTACACAAACTTTGCCAGTGGTATGTGGTCCTCCCAACTGCGACCAATGTCAATGATATAGGCCTACAAAATATACTCTAGAAAATAAATAGTCATCTCTGTTTGACCATCTGTCTAGGGATGGAATATTGTTCACAGGCATAACTGAGTCACGAAATCCTCTTGTAGTCCCTTCCACAACCGAGATGTGATTTGGGAATCTCAATATGAAACTATTGTCAAAGGTATGACATGAAACTAATCTATCTCTTGCACATAGTGGAATCCCATGATTTCTACGGAACTATGCTCCCAGATAGCTAGGAAGTGGGAAGACTTGGTGAGCCTGTCAACTAGCACCAAGATCGAATCATGCCCCATGGACATCTGTGGTAAGCCTATCACAAAGTCCAACGATATTTCCTCCCACTTATACTCTGGAACTTCCAGGGGGTGTATGATACTCCCTCAAGACCTACTCCTGCAACTACACTAGTGCAATTGTGTGTCCTCTAAAAAGAACAACTTTCTCCCCACCTTCTAAATATCCATCAGGATTAAGTGATGTGGATAACTGAGAATGTAAAGGCTTGAGTTGAGATCCCCATGCTTTGCCTCCCTAAAAATATATAATAGTGGATGGGTGATAACAACCAACTAAAGTTCAGATGCATCATTTCTATTCATGAAGAATAATTGAAATGAGACAAACTACTCTGTCACCTCGTTTAGCAGCTGTTAACCCGATCTCCAGATTAGAGCATCTACCACAAAATTCTGCATCCCAAGAGTATAGATGATCTTGAAATCATAGTCATCGAGGAACTGTAGGCAATTCCTCTATCTCAGATTCAGATCCATCTGCGAGATTATGTATTTGAGGTTATTGTGGTCAGAGTAGATGTAAAAACACTCATCCATCAAGGTAGTGTCACCACATCTTCAACATGAAGACTACCACTGCCAACTCGAGGTCATGGGTCACATAGATCTTCTCATGTTCCCTAAGATGGAATGAACCATAAGAAATCACTTCTTGTACCTACATTAGGACACAACCAATCTCTCTCTCGAATGAATCACAGAAAACAATGTACTCGACTCCCTCCTCTGACAATCTCATAATCGGGGCGATCTTCAGGTGCTCTCTAAACTACTAGAAATAATTTTTCCACTTCTACGTCAACAAATAGGGTTTCACCTTCCTAGTATTTTCATCCATTAGTGCTGGTATTAAAGTGAAATCAGTAAAGAATCTATAGTAACATCCTTCTAACCCATGGAATCATTGCACCTCTGTTACACTCTGAGGTGGCTCCCCTAATAACACCACCTCTACCTTTTCTAGGTCCATAGCTACTCCATCTGTATATATGACATTTCCTAGAAATTTGACCTCATGAATCTTTAAAAGGCACTTTGAAAGCATCCCATAAATCCCATTCACACATAGTACGTCTAGAACTATCCACATGTGTGTTGCATGATCTTTCTCTAACACTGAGTACACAAGTATGTCATCGTTAAAGACCACTACAAACCGGTCCATGTATGGCTATAAGAGCCGGTTCATAAGTCCTAGGAACACTGCGTAAGCAATCATCACCCAAAAATGAATCACCATGTACTGATAGGGACCGTAGCAGCATCTGATTATTGTCTTCGTTGTATTCTAGTCATGTACTCTTAACCGGTAGTAAGCTGACAGAAGGTCAACCTTAGTGAACCAATGTTCCCCTATCACCTTATCGAAGAGGCCATCAATACTGGTTAATGGATACTTGTTCTTCACTGTCACCTAGTTCAGGTGTCGGTAGTCTACGCACAACCTCAAATACATGTCTTCCTTCATAGAAAAAAATGGGGTCACCTAGGGTGAAACACTAGGTCTTATGAAACCCTTCCTCTATAAATCCTCCAACTACATACTCATCTCGCAAAGATCATTAGGAGCCATCTGATATGATGGTGAATAAATCGGTACCATCCTAGGGTGTAAGTCGATGTAGAAGATGATTTTCTAGTAGGGAGGTTGTCTGAGAACATCATCGAGGAAGATGTACTCGTACTCTTTCACTGCTATTGGGAACTTGAATCTCACAACATCTGCTGCTCTATGGGTATGTCTAGGAAACTCACGAGTGATCAGCTGCACCCTCCTATGCATGAGAACATTCTGTGTAGCCTGAGTATCATTTTTACTAACAATGGTAAACATCGTTCCATCACTACAGACACACCACACTCTTCGAATAATGAATCCTTTCGGGACATTGACCGAAGATAAAAAATATATCCTGATAATGATGTCATAAAGCCTCGATGCTTCCACCAAGATGTTCCAACTGAAACTCACACCTCCATGGGTAATATCACACTATCTCCAAAGGAGTGTGGTCATCGAGTATCCTCTCGTAGGTGTCTCTATGCGTAAGGGTCGAGTCAACAGCTTTTCCTGAATCTCCTAGATTCGCAAAATACATTGTGGTGAGAAAGAATGACTGGATCCTATTTCTATAAGTATGGAAGGAAATGTAGAAAAGTCACAGATAGTACCTCAGATAATCCATGGAGTCCCTGGGTCATACGCCTCATCCACATGTAGTAGTCTCCTCCCCTATCCCCCTCCTCCATGAGCCTGATGCAGACCTCCAGGGGGTCGTGGTGGAAGTCTATCAAAGAATCTACCGCCACATGTGGATCTCTCTCCTCCTCTGCCATGTCTGCCCCCTGGAGGGTATGTCTGCTCCATTCCTTACCTATGCCTAGAATCTCTCGATCACCAAGGCCCACTCAAGCACTTGAGAATAAGTTTAAATGCATAGAAGCATGACCCTAGCTCGGATGTCCGGTCACAGACCTCACTCAGAGGTCAGATATCTGATGTACTGATCCATGACCATATCTATCGAGTACCTAGAAAGGATGGTGAGCCTTGATGAATATTCAACTTCCATTAGACTTCCATACTAGAAATTAAGTAGCTCCTGGATACGCACTGCTTCTAGCATAACCAGAGAGAACTCAACCATGAAAATTCGCTTGAACTTCGTCCATGAAAGAGTCTCCTTATCATGAGTCTGCGTGGTAAGAATCCACTATTATCCCAGTGAACCCTAAATAAGGTTCTCTCCTAGGATCACCATCTTGGCTATTGGTTTCCTCAATAGATGTAAGCCTCTAGTCACCACCTCAAGCCAGTCTTGTGCCACCTGAAGGTCAGAATTTCCTCAGAAACTGAGGGGTACTTGTCTCTAGAAATCATGGAGCGCGCTCAGCCTGCACCCCTTATCTGTTAGTACTGCAGGTACCATGGGCAGCTACACATGTTTTGGGATAACATTTGCACCACATGGATGTTAGGCCTGTGTAATAGGCATCTATATCGAATTCGGGGTCATTTTCGTGACCGCACTACTAAATCTTAGCAGGTATGCGTCAAAGAGGCATCCTATGAGAAAACAAGATGTCCTATGGTCAATGAATATATCTGGATAGATAAAAAAGGACATGGAAAAAATAACTCATTCCTATATGATTCATGTACCATTCTTTTACTTCCACGAAATTGGTGTTTTTATGTACCGAGTGGAAAAACATCATATCAATGTCATGTTGTAATGATAATTCAGTTACCCACACCATCCCTGGAGTCTCTCTCATGATGGTCGAGCTCGAAACCCATAACACTATTTCCCCAAACAGATCTCACAAACTCATGGACCTGTGGTAGAGCCGACACCTCGGATACCACTCTGTCATGACCCGTCCCAGTGGGGCCTGTGCCACGACTCCCCAAGCCCGCCTCTAATAGGCAAAGGGCTAGTGACTAACACCGAGTAGGAATATAAATATCAAGGGAGTCGTTTACTAAGTACCTAGACACACACACACACACACACACATATTTATGCCCACAAATTCTGAAATGCCAAAAACCACTACGGATCAAAATGCATACATACAACTGAACCCAACCAACTGATTACAATCAATGTACTCTGTGGAAACTAAACTATGCTAGAATACAAGCCAACCAAAAACAAGAGTCTGCAAAATAAAAAGTACAAACTATTAACACAAAGAGATACTAGGAATTATGATCATATCTTTAGTAACACAACAACCTATAGGGAACTTTGAATGTTATGTCCGGTCCCGGTCGTCCCTGGACTCCATCATGAGTTCACTCGTTTGAAAAAGACACGACAGGTGCAGGAAAACCCCAAGAAGGGGTGACTATAAAAATACTCAGTAGAGGACCTCGAATACCATAAAAAAACACAATGGAATAATATAATCATATCTAAAATGTATATGTCTACTGAACATATACCAAGAGAAACACAATCCAGATATACTCTAAACTCAGACCTGTAGTCTAGAGACAAGTCACACAACCTCATACCACTTCTAGGGATTCCATTCAATGATTCCACGAGGAAATAATCTTGGAGAACCCACTCCATGAGTCAGATGGCCCTGTTGATGTTCGTCTGAGATGTTGTATTTTTTAGGTAAATGTCCCGAGATATAGATACACTCATTCCGGGAGAACACACTCCTGAGGGGGAAAAATCATGATACATAGAAGACGTTCACTACCAGGGCCTTGGTAGATACCATGACTCATCCAAATCCACCAGCTATGTAGAGGTTTAGTATCCTATGGGAATAATCATGTTGATATTCGACTCTAACTACGGTCAAAAAAGTTAGAGGATCTCACTTCGGGCCTCACGAAGGGATACCCGACTCTATCTCAACATGTCCTACTGAAGGGATCAAACTCCTATGGATAGAAAATGATACAAGAACAATATAGGAAGGAGAAAAAATTGAACAAAACAAAACAAGAACATATCTAGTAAATGATGGACAAGAAGATCCATCCATGTACATAGAAGAAAACGACGTGTAGAAGTGTCACATGCCATCTCTTCTGACACCGAATACTACTCAGGTAAAACATCCCGTGTCGCAAGTAATTTCAGGTAAAACACAACTACATGGTGTGTATGAAGGATCACATTTCGTGTCAATATATCTGTAGTCCGTTCCATGTACGCTGGCCATTTATCCGTAAAGGGCCTCAACCCATGTATTATAACCCGTGTAATTAGAACATGGGGTGACCAGTGTTATTGGCCTCGTATGACCGTGTGGTGGAGTACAAGTCGTGTAATTCACCTCGTGTTTGTGTATCATCCATGATACACTGCGATACCCATGTAAAGACACACATGCCATGTGACAGTCTTCACACGCGGTGTCTACGCTTCCTATCACCAGGGACTACAACCCTCACTAGTTGGGTTCCACACACCATGTATCCCGGCATGTCATTTTACTCATCACATGGAATGTATTAAACATATCCATCACCGCTAGTATGATGTATAGTGTTATTTGGAATATATGCCGTTTATTCTGGAAATTTCCAGAATCACAAGTTCTTCATCTTCCACTTTGAGAATTCAACAATCAATCGATTCATCCACCCAATCATTGTGAAACTCGAAGGTTGTGGTCTCCCGGACACCATGAAATTGAATATGGTGGTTACAGACCACTGATAGGCCACAAAAACAATATTGATTCATCAACCCAAAGAATGCTCTCAGAACGATTCCTCTCAATCAGAGCTTATTTTTCATCCACCATTGTATTTGAACCTCTAAAAGGTTGTCATAGTGCCCGACCTGCAATTTGGGATCGTTTATTTGAAAAATGGATGCACAATGATCCGTTGTTTGTCTCCCATAATGAATGTGAAGAAAGTGACGAATGCATGCAAAAAGAAGAGGGTGAAATCCAGACCACAAAAAGTGGAACGAACCTCTGCCATTATTCGTCATAGCATTGACCTACTCCCATTAGAAGGATTAAATAGATCTAGTCAAAACATAGATTTTAACGTTGTTGATTAATCCCCAAAATCAACCCAATAAGAACCATCCACAAGAATGAAAAATATTCTGATAAACCTATTTGTCAGTTGATCTGTGTTTGACATTTAATACAAGAACTGAGAAAACAAGAATCAAAATAACAACCCACTCCTCGATTCAGTTTAAGAACGATTAATGTGTCGTGTTTTTTTGGTGAGGTTCATTGAATATGAGATGCGCTGATCGATTGCATTGTTGTCGTCCACCTATAGGTTCTCCTCCAAAGATCAAATAATTCCCCAGAGTTCTTCTCAATTTTCATTCGATGACAATAATTCGATTATCCCCTTAAAATGAAGGGATGCGGTTCTGCATTCCATCACGCTCTAACATTAATTAGTTAGTGCTGCTGTTTCTGATTCATTATGGCTTGGCATTGAATTTTTAAACAGCTGCCTCATTGTGGCATTGGAGCGATTTTTTCCAAACAAAATATAAGAATCTTTTTGAATTATTATTTTTTACATAATTTCATTTTATGATGATAGTAAATAAATTTACTTTTTCCCTCAACCCACACCAGTCCAGGTTAGTCCCGTTCATAGGTGAAGTCATTGTCCCAGAAGCAATGATGCCCTTATAGTTTTAATCTGGTCATTCGTTTTGAAACTGCCATAACTGTGAAATCCCACTAAATCAGTTAACATTAAAAAGGTCAAACCACCATTTCGGGCTCACTTGGCATCAAAATTCGACACTATCAAAAATACAGTTCTTGAAATACATCCACAAAATATTTAAAAATATTACCCTGAAAAAATGAGACATTACAAACAAAGAGTGTGTGATTTTTAAATGTAACTTTTTAAAATATAGGGGTTTTCAGTTCATTTTAAATGATTATGACTATTGGGTAATGATGTTTCCTTGAATTATATACAAAAATTAATTTTTTCATTGTGAAAGAGTTCTTGGAATTGATTGGATTATTTTAAAATTGGTGTGTTATTTTAAAGGTGACGTTGTGTAAATGGTTGGTTTTTTAATTGGACATTTAATATGATTTTATACATAGGGTCAAAATAAATATGGATTACATTTTTCCAAAAAAAAAATTTGTTTATTATTTTATATAATTTGGAAAACCGATAAACATTATTTGGAAGACCAGTATATTTATAATAACAACATAGAAAGTACATTCCACTAACTCTATCCAACCCATATGATATCATTCATGAACTCACATCAGTAGAAGTTGAATTAATGTAATGCCCAGACCCCATATACCCAGAGTCGGTGCATTATTACATAACATTGGCTTGAACACAAGGGATAAAATCCTAAAAGACTGACAGGTTTATTAGCCTTTCAAATACTGGATACATTAATAAGTATTACATTATATTATAAAATGAAAAGACAAAAACAACATTTTATCTATTGAACAAATTCATATCCCTTATACTATCCCTGCAGGTTAGTCATAATATACATTTTCTCATCCAAGAAATAATAAACCATAGAAACGGGTGAGCTTAGATGTTTTGTAATGATAACATTATAGCGTAAAATTTCATAAATAAGCATAAACATTTAAGGAAATGTATAAGACAGTAACAGAAGCCTTTAAAACATAAACTTCATTATAATATGGAAAAGATAAATCAAATAATTCCATTTACTTATTCACATGTATATTTTACTCGTCGAACAATCACATGTAATATCAATATCCACTTTCATAATTATATAATGCATAATTCCAGACATCATAACCACATAGTCATTACCTTATGCCACGACTACAAATAAGATTTTTTCAAGGTCTCGTTCCATGACACTAGTTTGTCTCGTTATACCTACCGATGCATTGTGGAGATATAGCAGTCTCCACCCATCACTTACTAAGTCCAATGAATTTCTCATATGAATAAGATTAAACATAACATAAACATTCATATTAAAACTACCATAAAAATTGTCAATAATTTATCCATAAACCTTGAATGGTGTAGAAATAACACATCTATAGTAAGTCATATCACAAAACCGTCAATACAATATGAGTGTTTTGTATCGTAATAAATAAACTTCAAACAATCATAAAATCCATCAATGGATGTTGACATTGTTGAATCCAAAAAAAAGTAGAGAGATATCTCTTTATATTTGGAATTTTTTTAAAATTTATATAATTATAAAAGAAAACATTTATTTCGAAAATATTCTTATGATCTTATATGTAATGTTTTGAGGATGTTATAACAATTTAAAATAGCCGCACTCGCTGTATAAGTTCACAAAAGTCATTCTTATAATAATTTTATCGAAAAAGTCATAAAGTACCTTGTTTGGAAAACAGTAGAAAGATTGATTTCAAAACATATATTGTCATATAAGGGTATAAATGACTTCAAACCATATTCTATTAAATATTAAAATGTCTTTGATTACATTTTTATGAAATCGTAGATGCATATGATAAATAGGTCCTAGTAGATACTTACGTATTAACAACATCGGATAAGTAAAGTGATTGTAGAATTAACCCTTTCCTTGTAATTTAACTTAGTAGATGGTATTTTAACTTCTTGTATAATAGTAAAAACATTGTTATTAAATTATAAAAGAACTAAATTTATAAATATGATATCAGATATGATCCTTTAATATTTCCTTGTTAATAATTTTTCAGTACTATCATTTTTTCAGCTGTTAACTGATTTGTTTTCATTTAAATACTTGGTTATGTATGTCATGTTTGTTATGTATAGGATGTATTTTATTCCTATACAGAATTATATTATGTTCATAAAAATTATCTTTAATCATAAATAGAAAATTATTCTTGGACGATTACGTCGGGGAATGGGTCATATCGAGTTTGTGGAGGCGGTAATCCGTACGTACACACAAGCGACAATATAATTATATTGATGGTGAAATTATTTGTAATTGGATGGTATATCATATATACAGAATCTATAAGGTTTTATACTTATTATTGACATCAATTATACAAAATATTATACTCATCCTGATAATGAAGTGTTTGAATAACAAACTACACCACGGCGTGGAGACGGTAAGCCGTATGTACACACATGTGATGACTTTTTCATTTATATGATGGATAGAATAACAAATATGGTTGTAACATATTTATAATAACATCATATTATGTAGGATGTACATGAGTTTTTATTCTGGTATGGAAACAACAAAGAATGTTGAAGTGGAAGATGAAAAGAAATGAAAGAGGGTGATAAATTATTACTTCTTCTACGGGTGTTTCCTCTAGAGTTGATCAAAAGGGCTCCATAGGTTGGATTTCTAATCAATATAAAGACTCTAGGTTGATTTTACAGATGTTGGGAGGATATTTTGTAGGGTTTGGCCAATAAATATCACTTCTGAGGTGTGATTTAAATAGAAGGGGGAGTACCCTTTTATAAGATATGTGAGGGTCACATTGGGAAAATATTGAAATATTATTTTATAATAAAATAATTTTCAGTTTCTAATGGATCCAAAATGATTTATTTAGAGGATAAAGAGGGTATGGGTCGAAAATTTTCAACCAATAGGTTTAGATAGGGTTAAGTCACCATATTAAACATATCATTTAGATTTAACACATAGTTAAATATTTGGACATTTACCATATCATTTGGTATCAGTATATAATATGGTTAATAAAAATAATTTTTCAGGACAACAGATCCCCAAGTGGTTAATTATTAATATATATAACCTTATAAAATTAATTTGTAAAACCCTTTTGTTTTTTGGAACACTATATCAATTAATAATATAGTATTTGTTTTAAAATTTCAATTTAGTCAATTTTGACACTATTTATTATTTGATTTTTTTGAATGCCATAAAAATTCTATAACGTCGAATAAAATTTATTTATTCAACACCAACCTTTAATAGTAACATATAAAATAATGTGAATTCATCATAAGTCTCAATTTCCATATATTTGGATATTTATAATATCAATTATTTTAATATTTCATTAATAAGGTAATTACTGCATCATCATTGTGTCATAAATAAAATAACTTATATAATATCTCAAAATTATAAATAAAATACCATTACATATGAAATACTTGAACATTTATAATAATATTTATAATCTAAATTGTATTGTTTGTAACCATATATTCAAAATTGTTTAGTAATGAAACATTGAATTTAACTCTTTTAACTCTTCTTTAAATAATATAATAATAAAAGTATTCATCTATTCCATGAGAACTAATGTGGATCATATTTTATACCGAAGGTTGTTTATGGACTAATTAAACTTATAAAATCGATTAGGACATGTTTGAGGGTAATTATGATATCATTTTTACCCTTAAATACCCTATTTACTTTTAACCTTGGTTAATAAATGTCAAATGTTACTCTATACCACAAATTATTTACATCATATTGAACCAAATATTACTTATTAATGTCAAATGTGTCTGTCAGATTTTTTTAATTTCAACTTAGAGAAGCAGTAAAATTTTGTTTTATGCATGTTATCAAGTGATCATAGAAGGTGGGTAAAAGATGGTAAAAAGTTCAATAAAATTTTATATATCTAAACTTATATAAAAATGGATCCAATTAATTTCATTAAACATATATATGTATTATGTATCTATTTCAACCTAAAATAATTTAAAATAAAATAACTAATTATTTAAATAAAAATCCAGTTTTAAACCATAACACAATGTTATTTACTATTCATCAAAAAATTGAATGTTTTCATAAAACTACCCAAAATTCACTCAAAGATAATTTTCATATTATGAATCCCAAAATGAATTCCATTATGAATAATCATATTAATAAAAATTCTAAAATTGGGTATTATTATTCATAACAGCTAGTTTTATTGGTCGTGGTGTGTTAAAACTCCATGTTGCGTACAAAGAAAGTTACAACATTATTCTAAGGGAAAACTATCATGGAAGCTTGGGGTGTTACATTCTCCCCTCCTTCAAATAATTTAGTCCTCAAAATTTCAAGAATATTACTGCAGAAAAATATTTGGATGTTTCTTCATCATAAGTTCTTTAGGTTCCCACGTTGCCTCAACCATCTTATGGTTTCTCCATTTAACTTTTACCAGACGAGTCATCCATTTTCATTGCACTTGTTATCTTGTATCATGAATTTCGACAGGTTCTTCACAATAAGACAGATCTAGTTCCAATTCAATTTCATCCTAGGTGAGTACGTGAATAGGTTCAGACATGTATTTTCTCAATAGTGATACGTGGAACACATCATGAACTTTTGAGAGACTTGGAGGCATTGACAAATGATAAGAAACAACTCCAATTCGTTCTAGAATTTTGAAAGGTCCGATGTACATGGAACTTAATTTACCATTCTTACCGAAACATATAACACCCTTCCATAGAGATACATTCATGAAAATAAGGTCTCCAACTTCAAATTCAAAATCATTTCTTCTGTTATCAGCATATCTTTTTTTCTTACTTTGGGCTGCATTGATGTGGGTTTGGATAATATTCACTTTTTCCATTGTTTCTTCAACATGTTCTAGGCCTATGAGTTTTCTTTCCCTAACATCATCCCAAAAAGTAGTTGTTCGACATCTCTTTCTAAATAATGCTTCACATGGTACCGTATTAATACTTTAATGGACACTATTGTTATAGGAAAATTAAACAAGAGGTAAATATTGATCCCTCATACCATGAAAGTCATGTGAGAAAGATCTAAGCACGTATTCTATGGTTTGAATAGTCCTTTTTGATTTTCCATCAGTTTGAGGGGGGTAAGCAGTGCTCAAAAGATGTTTAGTATCTAGGGCCATCTGAAGACTTTTCCAGAATCATCATGTTAAACGAGGATCAACATCAGAAACTATCGATAGGGGTACACCATGGAGTCTCAAAACATCATTAATATATAGACATGCATGACGTTCAAGTGTTAAATCTTCTCTTATATCAATTAAATGTACTGAATTGGTAAGAGAATCATCAATGCACCATATTTCATCATTCCTTCTTGGAGTCTTTGGTATCCCCATGACAAATTCCATCATAATGTTATCACATTTCCACTGAGGTATGGTATGAGGTTGTATGACTCCTCCATGATATTTCCTTCAAGATTTCACATGTTGTAAAATCATACATCTTGAAAAAAATACATCAATCGCCCACTTCATGTTGTTACACCAAAAATGTTACTTCAAATCTCTACACATCGTGGTGCTCCAAAAGTGTATAGAGAAATTTGTTCTATGAGCATCATCCAACAATTCCCTTTTTATATCTGGTATGTTAAGAAGACAAAGCCTCTTCCCAAATTTCAGAATTACATCTTCATATATAAATTCACTCAATCTCCCTTTATTCACAGCATTAATCTTCTTTTGAAACCCCTCATCATCAGTCTGAGAACACTTTCTCCTTTCAAGTAATGATGGTCTGGAAACCATTTGAAAAAGTACTGATGTTTCACCTTCCATGTTTATTTCCATATCCATCTTTACTAGATCCATGAACATAGGATCCCTTTCAAATATCTTCTTGTTCAAAACACCATGATCCTTTCTGCTCAAATCTTATTCCACGTCATTTGCCTTCACTGGGTGGTAATGTATAGTGAAATCATAATCATTGAGTTGTTCATGTTTTCGTCTTTGCCTCAAGTTGAGTTCATTCTGTGGGAAAATATACTTCAAACACTTGTGATAAAAATATATATCTCACATTTTTCAACATAGAGATTTTGTCTCCATATCATCCAAGAAAATATTATAGATACTAACTCAAAATAACGGGTTGTATAGTTTTGTTCCTGAATTTTTAGATGTAGTGATGCATGGTCAATAACTCTATCATTCTGCTTAAAAACATAACCATGTTTTTTCATTGAAGCATCCCTATAAATAACTAACACGCCATTCCCTGATGGTATAATCAAGATAAGAGAACTAAAAAATATTCAATTCGACTCTATAAAACATTAATCACACACTTTTGTCCAAATAAATTTAACCCCTTAAAGTGTATGTTTGTTTAATGGGTTAGACAACCGGGAAAAATTATGGATGAAACATTGATAATAACATGGTAACCCAATAAAAATGTGTACCTCAGTTATACTCATCAGTGCATGCCATTCTTGGATTTCCTTGGTCTTTGAAGGATAAACATAGATTTCATCCTTAGAGATAGTATGGTCAAGAAAACTAATCTCTTGAAACCAAAAATCACTCATTCTGAACATTCCATATAATTCATTTCATCTGATGTGTTTTAGAATATTGTGCAAGTTATTTTCTTTTTCTACATAGATTTTTGATTATAACAAGATATCATAAATAAATACCACTAAATTATCATCAAGATATTCCTTGAAAACTCTATTCATTAAATCCATGAAGATTCAGGGTGCATTAGTCAATCCAAAAGGCATTACTGTAATCTCGTAATGCCAATACCAGGTATATAATGCTATTTTCGGAATGTATTCCTTATTCACAGACAACTGATGATATCTAAATCGAAGGTCAATCTTTGAAAAATATTTATCTCTATAAATTTGGTCGAATAAATCATCAAAGTGGGATAGGGGATACTTTTTATTTATTGTTATAGCATTAATCTCCCTCTAGTCAATGAAAAACCTGTTAGATCCATCTTTATTCTTAGTAAAAAGTACATGGGCTCCCTATAAATAAACACGAGGCTGAATAAATCCATTT
This sequence comes from Viscum album, assembly GCA_963277665.1. Lineage (NCBI taxonomy): Eukaryota > Viridiplantae > Streptophyta > Magnoliopsida > Santalales > Viscaceae > Viscum > Viscum album. The sequence goes on along the minus strand of OY728146.1, from coordinate 1,997,236,491 downwards.
CATCTCAATTTATCTAGTTTTTTCTTTAGTTCCACTAATTTTACAGTGGTCATTCTATAATGCGTCTTTAATATGGGCCTTGAATTAGGATTTAAATCAATGGAAAACTCAATTTCTCATTCTAGAGGATGTTCAGGTAAATCCTCTAGAAACCGATCCACATATTCATGCACAATAGGCACATCCTCTATCTGAACATTATTTTCCACTCCCATAGTTATTTCATTATCTTCCTCCATAATAATTGAATTTAGTAGAGCTATTGGGGGTGGATCTTGACAAGAATCAGGTTGTGACAGTTCTTCACTAAAGATAAGGCACTCCTTATCATCATGGAAAATTGTATCCTCTTTCTTCATACAATAATTTTTCACATCATGGTCTAAAATCCAATCCATTATGAGAATTTTATGAAATTCAATCATTGGTATGACGATGAGATTAGAAGAGAAAGAAAATTTATATGCCCTAATGGGAACTGATTCACAAAACGTTGTTGCGATGATACTTACCTTAAGAGTTTTACTGACAACTCCCTTGTAATTTCAAATTGAAAATATATAATTTTCTTAGAAAACTAGGTTGATATGAAACAATGCAATGATACAGAATCAAATAAAGCATTGGCTAAACATGAGGAAACCATTAAATCACTTTCCACCACGTCTTTCGAAACATCAACCTCAGATGTAGTGGTCGCATAATCTTGGTTTGGCTCCCTTGGATTTTTATGAGATATGTTACCTTTGATCTTAGGACATTCATTTTCATAATTCCACTTTTCTATACAATTTTTTCATTCAAAATTGACATCATCTTTCTTCCCCTTCAATCATGAGCTTGATGGCATTGTTCACCACACTAGTAACGGACTCCCATTATCATCAGGTAGGTACCATGGTTTTTCTTCACACATTTACCGCATGATAGATATTCAACTATTCACTTCTTACATTTATTTCAATTTACAGAGTGTTTAGAAGATAACTTTTTCTCTTACTTTTAATTAATGTCATAAGACTTATAGAAATACTTTTCTGTCTGGATAGATCATGAGACAATATCATCATACGATGAGATGGATTGTGTGACTAATTCTCGATGAAGAAATGGTATTATCCCATCAAATAATCGATCAATATTACTCTTTGGGTTACGTATATAATCGGTTTCATGCCTTGTTAACTTTGTAATGTTGTCTTCATACACTATGACATTGTCATTCACTTTTTGCCTCATACTCTGGAATTATCTTCCCATATCCTCTCGATGGTTACGAGGAAGTATTTTTCTACGAAAACCTCTTTACACTTCCTTCATTACATGTTTGACACATATTCATCTTCCATTTTGTTTTGGATTATTTATCACCATATATATTCATCTCATGGGACGCGATAAGCTGCCATGACATCTTTTTCCCATTCGCTACTCACCAAAGCATGAATTATTTTCTCTAAGGAATTTATGCATTTCTCAGCTTCTAATGGATTTGAACTCCAATTGAATATTGGTGGTTGTTGCCTCATAAAGCAGTCTAACATTGATCATCCAGGTTGTGGATCAAGGACCACCATATGGGTAAGGTTATTATTCATAACCTGAGTGAGTTTTCCCATTATGGTGATAAGATGATCAGCACCAGTTGAATCACCAACTCCACTATAATTATCTTGAGTGTGAGGGAAATACCTACCTAGATTACATGAATTGATACTGTTTACATTCCTTCCACAAGGTGCTATTTCTTAACAGTATAATACCATATATTAGTTTATGAATCACAATTCCAAATATTTAAAACACTTAACATAAATTGAACAATTTATGGATATAATCCACAGTCATAAAAATGATTTTTGAGGAGGTATATACTCACAAATCATTAATAATGGTTTGTAAAGAAAATGTGTTACATCCTATGCATATCCCCTAGAAGATTTATTAACAAGAGTGTTGCAAGGCCCATTGTTGTGCACCAGTTCACTTTCGAGTCTAGCTGAAAGCGGTGTTTTCAGGTTTTAGCCCAAGGAACATCTGTCCCAGAGCTGCCTGTTGAGTCAATAAGGTTTCTTTATAACTCTTATTATTCCTATATTAAAAATTAGGTTTCACATCTAATACCTCTAAATTTTATAAATAATTTTATATAGAGTATTCTGTTTCAGGATACAAATTCAGGTTCTGAATTCTCAAAAATTCAGAATCTGAATCCTCTGAAATTCAGAATCTAAATTCTTTGAAATTTAGAATCCGAATTCTCAGAAATTCAGAATTTGAATTCTCTGAATATCATATTCAAAATTCCATAGAATTATAGTTCTAAATTCTTCATAATTATCACTTTTAATTCCTCAAAATTCAAACTCAAAATTCCTCATAATTCAGTATCAAAATTCCTCATAAATCAAGCACCGAATTTTATAGAATTCTGATCCCAAATTCCTTGAAGAACAGAATCTGTATATCCTTGATACATAGACTCCGATGGATTAATCTATTAGAATATGAATTCTATTTTTTCCTTAGACTCGGAAAAATTAAATTTTGTTGAGCAACCATTTTTTTACTTACTCTTGTTTGAGTTATAAAATGATGTTGTGCATTCTGTTTCTAACTAACCATTGTTTGAGTGACATGTGTACAGGTCCCTATGAAATTCAATGAATAATATGACCATTTGAGGAGGGATACGACCATTGAAGATGTTCCTATAAATAGGAGATCATTTGAATAAGCTCCTAATGTTGATCAATCTAGAGCTTACTGGTTACTGAAGTGATTTCTAGAGAGAGAGACATTATTTATTTGTGAATTCTTAACATCTTATTCATAATTTCTTTTTGTGACTATGAATGTTACTTAGTATATTCGAGGTCTTCCACAGATTGGAAGACAGAGGTGCGGACTACCTTGATGTTCAAGGGCTTGAAGGGATATCAAGATAGACTCTGATATTCATATCTTGGGATTACCTTGGTGTGGGTAAGATAGATTTTCATGAATGTATAAATCAAGGGACCTTTATCCAAGGATGTTCGATACCCTACTCTTTGGGTAAATGATTTCATACATGTTACTTTTATTGTTTCTAGTTTGTTTTCCACTGCATTTTGATTGATAAGGAAAGTAAAACTACCTTATATTTTCTTATACTTGATCTCTGATTAGTAGGATTCTATACGCTTTAAGGTAGAATCTTTGACTTTGTAAAATTTTCTTATATTTCAATTCTGAAACCATATTTCCAGAATCAAGCATGTTTGTAGAACTAAGAGGTCTTGTGAATTTACATTTTTTAACTTTGTTAAAGAATATAAGGTTGTATACAAACATTAATGGTTCCAAATGAATTTTTAAAGCATACAACTAACCCCACCACCCTCTTATATATTGAGAATCTACATTATTATTTTGATCCTACAACTGGTATCAGTGCAGTTCCCTAAAATACTCATATTCACATATATGTGTTCTTGCTCAAATTTTTCATTGTTATATAATTTCCATGATTAGGATATTTTTATCCTTGATTAAAAACTTTTATTACTATAAAGTTGGAGTGGAATTGTTTTTACCTTTGATATGGAAATCATGAATGTTGGTTCAATTGACAATATTAATTCTACTAGAGCATCTATATTTGATGGGAAGGATTATGAATATTGGAGAGATCGTATGAAGATTTTTGTTATCAACACTAGAGTGGAAAAATATTTTAATGCTTACTCAAGATTTCAAGATTCGTGATAACGGTGTCTGAACATTTAATAATCAAGAAAATTCATAATATCAACTAAAATACAAGGTACACAATACATTGTTGGGTTCCATGACCGAGAATATATATTTCCATATTTCTTCTTGAGAAGCTGTAAATTGTATTTGGAAGAAGCTTGAAAGAAATAATTTTGGAACTTCCATAGTTATTGAAACTAGAAGAGCTATGCTTACAGGTGAATTGCATGGTTTTTTCATTCCTTATAGAGAACCTATATGTAGGGTACAATAGATATTCATGACTATTTTCAATATCATATAATCAATGGGTGAAAATGTTTTGGTTTATGAGGAACTTTTAGATAAGATTATAGAAATCATGCCAAATGAGTGGGAATTAAAAAGACAGCTATATATGAGAATAAGAAAGTCTCACAGATTACTCTTGTTGAGATTTTTCGAACACTTCTTCAACATGAGACAATAATGAAGAGTAATGCTGACCTTGTTAAGAATAATAATGGGAATGTAAGTGTTGCTTTTACAACTTCTTCTAATCATATGAAATACAAGGCTCCTGAGAGAGTTACAAGATCTAAATCTAAAAAGGTCACTATTTTATCTGAATCAAGTGAAAGTGAACATTGTGAGAATGAACTAGATAATCTTGCTCGAATGATGAACAAGATAGTTTGGAAGAATGAATATTAGTATAGATATAAGTAGAAAGAAGGAAAGGATAATACTGAATATGAAGAAACTTGGTATGAATGAAAAAGAGCTTGACAAATAAGACCACACTTTCTTATGCATAAGTGTAAAGATAGAAAAGATAATCATTTTGAGACGAATAGAAAGAAGTACATCAATGCTGAAGCTATGAATGTTTTGAAAGCTGATGAAACCTGGAGTTCCTGTGGTGGATACTCTTTGGGTTAATCCTTTGATTAGGAATCTTCTAGATAGAAGAATCTTGGTTTACTTACTATGTTACCTATTTAAAATCATTGTTTAATGGCTAAGGTACACAATGATATATCCATAACCAATGATTCCTTGAATGCTAATTATAGTGATAGTAAATACTATAAATCTTCTTATGAAGAATCTTCTTCTTATTAAGATAAAATAGTACCTACCAATGTAGATATTTCAAGGTTTTCTAAGATCATTGAGAAAGAAAATCATAATGTCAAGAAAAGGATTGGTAAACCAAATTATAGGATTTATATTCTTACTATGGAAATATCAGATCATTATAAAGATCTTGATAAGAAAACCCTTGATTTAGAAAGTATTCCAAAACTCTTGTGGATGTAAATTCTGAGAAGGATAAATTTTATAAGGATACAGAATAATTAATTTGATAGAAAAATGTTTTTGAGCCTAACTCTAGTGCTAAAAATAATGTTTTTGAAGATAAAAACATAGATATTAAGATATATTCAAAAATATTTTCCTTGAGGAAGTGTTTGTCAAACATTTCCATAAGTAATGAAAATTTTGAGAAGATGTATTCCCATGTATGACCTCTATGGAATAATTATGGTTTTGGTTATACTAGTTCAAAAATGAATTTTAGTAACTATTATTTTGTTCCACAAAGTGCTGCTTTCGGAACTATGTGTCAGTGTGGAGGGCATTGGGATATAAATAATTCCAGAATCAAAACTGAGGATTTATATTTTCAAAAATATTATTTTCAAAGAAAATGTGGATTCCTAAAATTTTTCTTTCTGAATATTCCAGATCCATGAAATTTGGGTTCCGAAAGTCTAAGACTTTTATTTTAAATAAAATAAAGATAGTACCAATATCAATAAATTTTACATGGATAGTGAATGTTTACATCATATTACTGGTAACAAAAACATCATTTATATGATTATCAAGATGAAAGGAGGAAAAGAAACGTTCTGAGATAATGCTAAGGGGAAAATTATTCTTATAGGTAACATTGTTTTTCTTGTAAAAACATTTATTTAAAATGTTTTATTTGTTATGGGGCTCAAACACAACCTCATTAGAATAAGTCAATTATGTGATGAAGGTTACCTCATTAATTTTAGCAATCAAAATCTCTTAGTACACAATTACAAGGAAGAGTTTATCCATTTTTCCAATAGTCAAGGTATTGTTTACACATTAAACATAGAAGACCAATGGAGTGAAGATCAACCATGTCATAGTGCAATGGAAGATCATTCTGGGTTGTGGCATAGAATTTTTGGAAAATGAAATCTTAGGAACCAATGAAAACTCACTATGAAAAGACTAGTTAAGGATCTACTAGGTCTTAGATTTGGTTCTTCAAAAGTTATAGGTCCTTGTTAATATGGATGGAAACATAAATCATGTTTTAAATCCATCAATGAAGTCTTAACTAATGATGCATTACAGTTAGTGCATATGGATCTTTTTGGTCAAACACAAACTTGAAGCATTGGAGGAAAATATTATGTATTTGTTTTAGTTATTGATTACACTAGATTTACATGGGTCTATTTTCTAGAAAATTAATATGACACTTTTTCGTATTTAAAAACGTTTATAGCCTATGTTTAAAATGAGGAAATCCTTCCTCTGATAACTATCCATAGTGATCATGGAGGTGAATTTCAAAATTCTGATTCTGAAAATTTTTATAGTAAAAAACGTATTACTAATAACTTATCAGCCCCAAGAACCCCTCACCAAAATGGTTTTTGTAAATGAAGAAATAGAATATTTCAAGAGATAACAAGAACCGTGTTGAGTAAATATTTGGTAGCCAAAAAATTTGGGTCAGAAGATATATTTACTTCTTGATATACTTTAAATTGTGTTTTGATTAGACCTTTTCATAATATAACTGTTTAGGAGTTATATAATGGTTGAAAACCTAGACATTATTAATTCAAGGTTTTTTTTCAAGGTTTTAATTCATAATAATATAGATAATCTAGACAAATTCACAACAAAATATGGTGAAAGAATTTTTTCGGCTACTCTACAACTTCTAAGGCTTTTAGTGTTTTCAATAAAATTACATGTACTGTTGAAGAAATTGAACATGTTGAATTTGATAAAAACTAGTCCTTTGGTTTTTAAACAACCTCAACCTACATCTTCAGATGTGTTTTCAAAAACATTCTTTCAACCCTTGTTAGAAGATCCTTCTAATAAGTAAAATGTTAAAGAAGGTATTTTTAAAACATTCACCCTATAATATTTCCTACACTACTTTGATGAATAGGTTTTACAAAACCAAAATCAGTTGTTTCTTTAAAATCAACCCAGTGATAGTATCGTTGGTGATTTAAGTCAACTTTAATGTAATATATGTTCCATAATAAATGTAGTATAACAAATAGCATTCCATTCCCAATTAGAACAAAAAAACACTGATGAATATTTATATGATGGCGATGTGATAAAAGCAATGCAAGATAAGATAAATGAATTAGAAAGGAATAATGTCTGGACCTTGGCTGAAAGACCCAAGGAAACTTCTGATGTTGGAGTAAAATGGGACTTCTGAATTAAATGTGATCAAAATGGAATCATATTAAAAAATAAATCTAGATTGGATTCTGAAGGCTATATTCCACAAGAAGGAATAGAATATGAAAAAAACCTATGCTCCAGTATCGAGACTTGAATCTATTCGTATTATACTTTCCATTGCAGCATTCTTCGATTTCAAACATTTTTAAATGGATGTTAAATGTTCATTCCTTAATGGGTTTTTCCATGAGGATGTTTTTGTTAAACAAACATCTAATTTTTATGATACAAAACATCATGAACATGTTGTCAAAATTACAAAAGATTTTTATGGACTAAAACAAGCCCCTAGAGCATGATATGGTAGGCTTACAAGATTATGATTCAAAATAATTATGTTAAAGGAAATGTCGATCCAATAATTTTTATAAGGAACGATAAGAAAAATGTTTTTATAGTTCAAATTAATGTTGATAACCTTATGTTTGGTTCAACTAAACAATTTTTAACTGATTTCATTGTGGATCTAATGAAATATGAATTTGAAAGGATGATGATGGGTGAGTTAACCATTTTCCTTGGTTTTCAAATTTCTTAAATACTAGAAAGAATATATATATCCCAACATAAGTATATTAAAGATATTCTTAAAAATTATGGATATGAAAACACAAAGAGGATAAGTGATCCCATTGGTACCTCAAATTCACTTGATCTTGATGAAGCTGGGAAACTAGTAGATCAAACATCATTTAGAGTTACGATAAGAATTATACTTTACATGATATCTAGTCATGAATAATTAATGTTTTCAGTATGCTTATGTACAAGATATCAATCCAATCCTAAAGAATCTCTTTTAATGCCCGTGAAAAGAATTTTTTTCTACTTAAAGGGAACCATGGATCTATGACTTTTTTATACTTCTGGAAATTTTTTTTTAAACTTTTTTTGGATGATGACTTTGGTGGATGTAGAATGGATAATAAAAGACAATCTAAAAATAATCATTTATTAAGATAGTCATTAGTTTCTTGGTCGTGAAAAAGGAAACACTCAGTAGCACTTTCCACTACTGATGCTGAATATGTAGCAGCTAGACGTTATTGTGGTCATGTGTTGTGGATGCAACACACATTCACATTCAATAGTGTGACTTTTACCAAAAACCCAAATATTGTGTGATAATACAAGTTCCATTTTCTTATGTAAAACCCTACACATCACACTCATGCAAAAACATATATATTAGGGATCACATTCTTAGGGATCATACACAAAAAATAGAATTCATTCGTCAGTTTATCATAATGCAAGATCATCTTGATTATATTTTCACCAAATCATTACGATCCCATAGATTTGAATACATAAAACAGAATATAGGAATGATAACCGTAAGGTAATCTTCCTTATTAACATAATATTGAATCATATCTCCTTATATTTAGAATGTTTTTTTCATAGGGGGGGGGTACAATTCATTATTATTTAAACTAAAAAATTTTCATATTCAAATTTTTCTTAATCAGATTTTCGAAAATATTTCATAGTTTAAAAAAAATTTCGTAGTCAAAATTTTTGTATTCACATATTTTAAAATTTTCTTCCTACTCAAAATTTTCGTAATCAAATTTTCTAAAATTTTCCTAATAAAGATTTTCGTACGTAAAATTTTCGTAATGGAGATTTTCATACATAAATTTTAGTAACAATGATTTTCATATTCAAACATTTCGTAATAAATATTTTCGGAATCTAAAGTTCTTCAAGAAGAATTATCCTCATTACAAATAATCTTACAAGCAATCCGAATGGTTTATTCCTTGTCTTAATTTTTTTAATCATATTTTACATATTGGTATTTTCTTTTGGTTTTAAATTGTTCGGAATCACTTTTCATTTCATCCAAAGATTTTTTTTAAAAAAAACATCAAAATATTGGATTCAACCAAAATTCCCTTGCCACTATCATGTCAAGCATCATACCATTTCATGATGTTATTCAGCTATGGGATAAATTAGGTAAGTTGAATCCTTACTTGTATTTCATATATAAAGGCATCTTGATGCTTGCCCCACATTAAACCTCAAGTCTTCGTGTGCTGAAGCTCTTTCCCTCCTACATAACCCTGTTCTGGATCATCAAGGTTTCCTTAGTTCTGAATGTCTTCTGAAGCTTCATCTCTAATAGAAATGTCATCTATAAAATAAATCACTGAATGGATGATTTAAAAATAAAGGATGGTTCATTCGAATTTTTCGCTAAGTATGATTCCATTAAACCTAATAATATAATGCTGGATGGATTGGAGAGTGTTTGTATATCAAATCCCAAAACACATGATTTGGTGTATTTGGGGTTGTTGGATGAATTCTTTGAGACATTATGATTTTTCAATGTAGTATGAAGAGTTGAGTTTTCATTCAAAAGAAATAGAAATTTGTATTCCATTTCTTATAACATGGCAGAAAATCTGATAGAAATTCCTTATCAGCGAGAATATGAGTTTTGCTCTCTCAAGATACCTAATGAAACATGATCCATTGATAAGAAAAAGGAATTATCATTTCATGGTCTTGAGGATATGAAGACTCCAAAAATTATTCATCTCTATACAAATCATCTAATTATTCAGCTATGGGTTCCAGGTTTTCTAATTTCGAGAAAAGGGGACAATGATACCCTGATGAAAAGAAATATGTACTTTCTGGATTTCCCATTGAATCGATGAAAGATAAACCATGTTAGTAATATCTTCGTTACGATTTTGAATATAAAGGATATAAATCTAAACTCTCAGAGAATTATGTATCCAGCCATTATTTCAAAAATAATTGTTCTTTGTCTTCAGACATTCAAGATCCCATGTAGTTCAAAGCTGATGAATTTTAAGGTGATGCTTTTGAGTGATGATACACTGAGGAGGATAATAATTTTCTTTCATAGTCAATCCAGTGAATTTCAGGATTTTTCAAAAGCAGAAATTGAATCTTTTTCAAAGAAGTCAGAAGTCACCGAAACTTCTAAGAAGGGACGATGAAAGAGGAAGGTGAAAGAACCAGAAGAGGAGGAAAAAACCCCAGTGGATAAGGAAACTCAATCTGCATCTCTAATGAAAAATAAGAAAAAATAATCTCTTGATTAATTTGTGGCTAAGTGTTGAGATAATAGGAACAATATGAAGGTAGGGGAACCTATGTTTGGCCACACACCTATTAAGGAAAAATGATTGAAGGAAAAGACTATTGGGAATCTCTTAAAGGAAGAAATAGAAAATAATAAAAGGAAGAAGTTGTCTGATGCTGAGACACTACAATAACTTTTAAAGGATCCTACGATAGCATTTGAGAATATTCAGGTACCAGAGTCATTTCATCAAGAACCACTTCCTGAGACTCTAGGAAAGAAGTTTTTAATTCAGGAAAATCATCAAGAATAAGTATTTAAAGAGGAAGAAGTATAAGAAGAAGAAGAATATGGTAGTGATAACTCCAAAGATGTGTGAAATCAAGTAGAGGAATATCAAGATAAGGAAATCCCTTCTCAGTAATTATCATTCTGAAACCCTCAAGTCAAATCGTCAAAGCTTTCTACTCCTGGGAAGGATGAAGAGAAGGGCGAAGATGAAGTTTATAAACCATCTGGGGAAGAAAGAATCGGTAAATATTTCATTCACCTAGAGGATGTTGAGGTATGAGCTGATAAGGAAGAAATTGATGAAGACAAAATTGTTCATCTATCAGATAGTGAACATGAATCTCTTGATCGACTAGAAGTCATTATGATGGTTGATAAGGGAGAATATGTGGTAGCTAATAAACCTAACAGGGATATGGTAAAGATGAAATAAGTTGGTGGTTCATTGAAGAATAAGGCTATTGAAATAGAAAAATAATCCTCACTAACCATAGTCTCTGATTCTGAATCATCCTCTATCAGACATGACATTGTAGTTTATTTATTGAAAAATATTGTTGGGACTATTCCATTATTCCCCAATATAGACTTGAGATGATAGATGCTTCAACATTCATTAAATCAAAAATAGGATTCAGTATCCATGGTGATTGATATGTGTGTCAAACTCGAGGAAGATATCAAGACGTTTATTATTATGTATAAAGCTCATAAAAATCTAGAAAAAAGATGAAAAGATGGTCATGGAAGACAGTAGAATAGATGAGAATCCTTGATGAATTCCAAGAAACATTTAAGGATTTCTTTGATACCGAAGATGTGAAGATCATGGCTCTCAATAATAGTTTTGAGGAAAAGCTATCTTTGGAATAATATTCTCATAAGTAAGAGGTGAATGACCATAATAGGAAATTGAATTCAGTTTCTCGGAGTTGGAAGAGAGAAAAGGATCTTAATATTTAGATAAAAGAGAAGCTGGTTAGGTAGGAAGGAGTCTTGAAGGGTCAGGTAGAATCTCTTAATGCCCATGAAGAAAAATTAAATCCTTAAAAAAGAAAATAGATGATCTTGATCAGATTCCCAAATGTGTGGTGGCAAATAACAAGGAACTAAATATTCTCTAGACCATAGTGAATAACCTAAGGCTGAAAGATAAAGAAGGATAATTTCATTCAACATTCGATCTTTTTTTGTATTTTCTTGTTGTTCAAATTCTTTCAATCCTAATGATATTCATGATGCTCGTCATATATTATTGGTTGCTAAGTACTAATCATTTAGGTAACATGTTTCTCTTTCCATTCCTAATATTTCTTTTTGAAAATCACAAAGGGAGAGAAAGGAATGTCAAAAAAGAATACATAGTAAAGAATAAATTTCCTTATGTAAGGGGGAGTTCATCTAAGGGGGAGATTTCATCATGATGATTTTGGTATGCAATATAATGAAAAATAACATTTAATAAATTCAGAATACGATCCTTAGGGTTTCCAAGGACTAAAAGGGAAGTTATTCGTAATGAAATTGATTTATATGTAAAGGGAGATAAGTTTTATTTACAAGTCCATAAATTTATATGTCCTTATATTCTTTTTCGTAAGGATGTTTGGGATTTCCATAAAGGGGAGATTATTGAGTAAATAAGGATTTCTTATTAATTTTCCCTTCCTCTATGTTTTGAAAATCACAAACACTCAATCTTAAGGAAAAATTCATTTTTCATAATTTTCATCTTTATAACGAAAATTTTCCTTCTCCAAGGAAATTTATCCTTACCTAGTTTTCATTGATCATATTTTTAGTCTCTCAAAATCTAACTCTTTTTATTCCTATGTGTAAAATTCGGTTTCACATCTAAAACCTCGGAATTCAATAAATACATAGATATAGAGCAATATGTTATCAGGATCCTAATTCAGGTTTTTAATTCTCTAAAATTCAGAATCTGAATTCCTTGAAATTCAAGATCCGAATTCACTGATATTTAGAATCCAAATTCTCTAAAATTTAGAATCTGAATTCATTGAAATTCCAAAGAATCATTCCTTATAATTTGGGTTCCAAATTATTTAGAATTCAGAATCTGAATTCATTATAATTTCGTAAATGAATTCCTTAGAATTTAGAATCTGAATTCCTCATAATTCCGACTCCGAATTACTCATAATTTAGACTACGAATTCCTCAGAATTCAGACTTCGTATTCCCTAGAATTCAAAATTCAAATTCTATAGATTTTTTATTCCAAATTCCTTGAAAAATATAATCCATATATCCTTGTAAAATAGAATCTGAAGGCTTACTCTCTTAGGCTCTAAATTCTATTTTTTCCATAGACTCTGAAAAATTAAATTTGGTTGAGTAACCATATTTTTAATTACTCTTGTTTGAGTTATAAAACGATGTCGTGCATTCTATTTCTAAGAAACCATTTTTTGAGTGGCACGTGTATAGGTCCCTCCAAAATTCAACGAAAAATATAACCTTTGGAGGAGGGATCTGATCGTTGAAGATGTGCCTATAAATAATAGCTCATTTGAATGAGATCATAACATTGATCAATATAGAGAATACATACTGATGAAGTGATTTCTAGGGCGAGTGACTTTATTTCATCGTGCGTACTAAAAATCTTGTTCATAATTGCTTCATGTGACTCCTAGTGTTGCTGTGTACATTCGAGGGCTACCAGGGTTAGGAAGACAGAGGTTCCAACTACCTTTATAATCGAGGGCATGCGGGGATAGCAAGACATAATCCGATATTCATATCGAGGTCTTACCCTGGTGTGGGTGAGACATACTTTCTTGAAATTATAAATCAAGGGACCTTTATCCAAGGTTTTTGGATACGCTACTCATTGGGTAAAAAGATTTCATATATGTTACTTGTATTTTTTCATGTTTTTTTTCTACTACATTTTTCTTGATAAGGAAAGTATAACTATCTTATACTTTCTCATACTTGTACACTGATTAGTAAGAATCTATACAATTTAAGGTAGAATATTTGACTTTGTAAACTTTTCATAAGATTCTTTTCTAGAACCATATATCTGGAATCAATCAAGTTTGTTGATATAAGAGGTCTTTTAAATTTACCTTGTTTAACATTGATAAAAAATAGAAGGTTGTATACCAAATTTAAAGGTTCCATGGAATTATTAAAGTATACAATTCACCCTCTATTGTATATTGAGAATTTCAAATATTAATTCGATCAAACACCACCTCTACCTACTCATATCTAGATAGGAATGTTTTGTTTGGAAAACTGACAAAATATCTACATTTCCAAAATTCTCTGAAGTTATTCAATACTACTCCTCAATGTCTATCTTAGGGTAATGTTCTCTAATCAGAGTTTTTCTAAATATTGCTTCCATGTAATATAATAAACTTCTTCTAATACCAACTGTAATTCCCCAACCCCAGTTACCCAGAGTCAGAGCATTATTAAAAAACATTGACATGATCATAAGGGATCAAATCCCGATATACCGATCATTTTATTAGCCTTGGAAGTACCAGATACACTCATATTTTTTACATTACATTATAAAATTAAAAGCAACCACAAAAGTTTCTCCATTGTCCACATTCATACCCCTTAGACTATCCCTGTAGGTTAGTCATAATATACTTCTTCGTATCCTAGAAGAATTAATACATTGAAATGGGTGAGCTTAGATGCTTAGTAAGGATATCAATATAGTGGAAAATTTCCAAAATAAGCATAAACATTTAAAGCAATTTATAAGATTAAACCAAAAGGCTTTTAAACATAAACACTAGAATAATATGAAAAAGATAAATCAAATAATTCCATTAACTTATTCACTTGTATATTCTACTAATCGAATAATCCCATGTAATATCAATAGCCGCTTTCAAAATGATAGAATGCATAATTCCAGACATCATATCCACATAGTCAATGGCCTTATTCCAAGACTACAAAAAAGTTTTTGTCAATGCCTTGTCCCAAGACACTAGTTTCTCTCATGAGACCTAAAGAAGAATCAAGGAGACATAGCGGGCTCCACCCATCTCTTACTAAATCCAATTCATCCTCATTTTATATGGATAAAACATAACAAAAACATTCATATTAAATCTAGCACAAGAAATTTCAAAACATTATCAATATACCATGAATGGTGTAAAAATAACACATCCATAGTAAAACATATCACAAATCCTTCAATTTATATGGATGTTTTTTATCATAATAAATCCTCTTCAAAAAAGTTTAAAATCAATCAAAGGATGTTGACATAAATGAAATCAAAACATTTTTAGATAAATATCTCTTTCTATTGTAAAATCATTTAAAAGTCATATAATAATAAAAGAAAACATTAATTTTTAATATACTCATATAAACTTGTATCATAAGATTATACGATTTTACAAAGGTGGAAAATAGCTTCATCAACCGTATATGTTTTTAAAAAAATACACTCTTAGCTTAATTTTATCAAAAAGGTCATAAAGTACCTTGTTTGGAAAACGACTGAAAAATTTCATTCAAAACATATATGGTAAAATAAGGGTATAAATTACTTTAACTCATAGTCTAGTAAATTTTAAAAATCATTTGAATTACATTTCTATGAAAAGACGGATATGGATGACAAAGAGGTCCCAGAAGATACTTATGTATTAACAACCACAGATATGTAATGATATTGTAGAATTAACCCTTAGCCTGTGCTTTTCCTTAGTCGATGGCATGTTAACCCCTTTATAATAGTTACATGATTTTTATTAAATTATACGAGAACTATATACATAAATATGATATCATATATGATCCTCTAATTTTTCTTGGTTAATAATATTTCAGTAGTATCATTGTTTTAGATGTTAACTAATTTGTTTGTCTTATATGCTTGGTTATGTAAGCCATGCTTGTTATGGATAATATGTATATGATTCATATATAAAATTATATTATGTTGATAAACATTATTTAAAATTATAAAATAAAAATTATTCTGGAATGATTACGATGGGGAGTGATTCTTATCTCGTTCATGGAGATAGTAATCTGTACTTACGCACGAGCGACAATTTCATTATATTGATGATGAAATCACATATCATTGGATTTTATATCATATATACAGAATCATTAACATGTAATAATTATTATTTAAATTAGTTATACTCATTATTGTACTCATCAAAATAATAAATTGTTTGAATAACAAACTACACCACGACATGGATACGATAAGTTATGCATACACACGTATGGGGACTTTGACATTTATAGGATGGATATAATAATATATATGGTGGTACTATATTAATAAAAACATCATAGTATGTATAGGCACTGGAGTTATTATTTTGGTATGGAAACAACAATGAAATATGACATGGAAGAAGAAAATAACATGAAAGAGGCAGATAAAATTATTACCTCTTCTTCGAGTGTTTCCTTTTGAGTTAACCAAAAGGGCTCGTTAGGTTGGCCTCATGATCAATGTGAGAAATTTAGGAAGAATTGAGGGAAGTTGGGAGGATTTTTGGAAAATGTTTGGCTGAGAAAAATAGATTTGGATGTCTGAAATTAAGAGAAGGGGAAGTACCCTTTTATAAGAGAGGTGAGGGTCACTTTAGGAAAAGAATGAAATATTATTTTATAATAAAATAATTTCCAGTTTTAATGTCTCCAAAATAATTTAATTCGAGGATAAGGTGGTGATGGATCAAAAACCTCCCAACCAGTAGGTTCAGATAGGCTTATGTCACCATATTACCCTTATGATATAGATTTAACTCTTAGATAAATAGTTTGACATTTACCTTATCTCTTTGAATTTTTGTATTATATGGTTATTAAACATACTATTACAATCCAAGAGAACCCCATGTGTTAAGTTACTAATATATATAACCTTATATATGTCCTTTGACTGACCCTTAGATTTTTAGGAATATTATATCAATTAATAATATAGTACTTGTTTTAAAAACACAATTATATCAATTTTGACATTATTTAGTATTTAATTTTCTTAAAAGAAATAAAAACATTATCACATATAATAAAATTTACTTAATCAACCATAACAAGTCGAATTAAGCTTGAAAATTAGTGGAATTTATATGATGTCTTAATTTACATTTATTTTTATATTTATAATACAAATTATTTTAAAATTTCATTAATAAGGTAATTACTGCACCATCACCGTGTCATAAATAAATTAAATTATTAAATGTCTAAAAATTATAAATAAAATACTATTATTTATGAAATTTTATATCTTTATAATTAATATTTATAGTCTATTTTATATTGTTTGTAACCCTATATTAAAATGGTTTAGTTATTAAACATTGAATTTAACTCTTTTAATTCTTCTTTAAATAAAATAATAATAAATTCCCTAATCAAATCCAAGTTTACCAATTGGGATCATATTTTATTCCTAAGGTTTTTTTCTCAAATTAAACATATGAAATAAAATTACGAAAAATGTTAGGGTAATTATGATATCATTATTACCCTTAATTGCCCTATTTAATTTTTACCGTGGTAAATAAAAGTCAACATTTACTATTCACAAAAATTTATTTTTATCTTATTGAAACAAATTTTACATACTAATTTCAACCATGTATCTCTGATTTTTCAAATTCAACTCATACAGGTGGAATAGTTATGTTTTATGCAAATTTTTAAATGGTCTTAGAAGTTTGGTAAAAGAGGGTAAAAAGTAAATAAAATTTAATATATCTAAATTTATTATAATTTGACTTCAATGAATTACATTGAACATATATAGGTATTATGTATCTATTTTGACATAAATAAATTAAAATAAAATAAATAATTACTTAAATAAAAATTCCGTTTTAAACAATAATGCAATGTTTCCCACTATTCATCAAAAATTAAATGTTTTCAAAAAAATACAAAAAATTCCCCATAAGCTAGTTTTGATATTCCAAATCAAAAAATAAAGCCCATTTTGAATTATAAAATTTATAAAATTTTAAAAATGGGATATTACTATTCATAACAGTTAGTTTGATTGTCGTGGTCTGTTAAAACTCCAGGTTCCGTACAAAGCAAGCTACTGCATTATTCAAAGGTAGATGTACCATATAAGCATGGAGTGTTACTATTAATGTTTTACACCATTTCAATTCCAAATCCTAATTTCCATCCAACATCACCTGCATGGTTTAAATTAAGGGCCCCTTGTTTTATATTCCAATTTAGCCCTTTTCCCTATGATGGATATAATTGATTATTAATATGAAATACTTGATGGTTTTTCATGGATGTGTAAATGGTCTCCTTATAGAGAAGGTGTTAGAGTTGACATGTGAATTACTACATATATTATTTTTATTCATGTGATGATCATTTAAATTTTTTTCCACTTCCACTAGTATGACTACATCAGAACCCAATAAAGTAGGAAATATGTCCACAAGTATAAAATATAAGTTACCTCATGCACTAGTTAGTTTACCCTAATTTCATGGTTTTCATTTCAATAGGATTCACCTAATGAGTAAAGTGTTTTTAAGTGAGGTGGAATGTTAATTTTTTTAGGATTGAACATAGGCGTACTATTGTCATCATTGTAGAGTGACTACAAAATGAAGTAATAATATAATTCCCTCTATGATTTTGATACATGGAAGAAAATAAAATTAGATCTTAGAAAGAGGTATATATAGAATAGTTATATTTATACTATATAAGATAATCTAGATGATATGAAATAGAAAAAGGTGTATCTATTTTTAAATATATTTAAATTATTAGATTGAATAGATTTTTGTTATATTTTCTCACCTTCTATAGAAAATAAAATAACATAGATGGATCTTGACATTGTTACTAATGAAAGATTATTTCTAGAATAAATGGATTTCATGATTATAATCATTAATGTTTATTTGAAGAATGTGATCTGTATAGATCAAATAGAAGTTTTCATGACAAATAGTATAAAATGTTTTGTTCTTGTCTCAAAAGTCTTTTTGTGAGGAAAAGTAGGAAACACGATAGAGTAACTTGAATATCAATGATTTCATGATAGAATTAATGTTCATTTAGTGAAATTTAAATAATTTCTACTACATGAAGGTGTATTATGCTCAGAGTTTTTTAATTTTACTTCTTTATAGGGATTAATTTCTCTTAGTTGAGCCAATTAATTAATGGATAAAAGTGTCCTAGATTGATTTGATTAAACTATCCAAAAAGGGCCTTGGATCTATATAGTGGATATTGGGGAACAATATTTAAAAATGATTAATGTCTATAAATTTTTTTCCACGATTAATTTTTATATAAAATTTCTTTGTATTTATTGTGTTAAAAATTATCATTACCAAATTAGATAGGAAGGATATGTATAAATAATGGATGGATTTAAATGATATGACAAAAGAGTATATAGATGGAGGGAAAGAGTTCATCATCATTGAAAAAGATCATGTATATGACCCTTACCGAATATTTTTGCCAAGTTTACGATTTTTTTATTCA
This sequence comes from Viscum album, assembly GCA_963277665.1. Taxonomy (NCBI): domain Eukaryota; kingdom Viridiplantae; phylum Streptophyta; class Magnoliopsida; order Santalales; family Viscaceae; genus Viscum; species Viscum album. The sequence continues at coordinate 1,997,217,338 of OY728146.1, read as the reverse complement.
ACACTAATTAGTCTAGAGGAGTTGGAAGAACACATGATCTATAGTAAAATAGAAATTTTTTATAAATATTAGAATAAACATTGGGTACAAGTGATTATTGCTAGTGTATGGTATAAAAATATATTTCATTTATCATTTGATATGATTACAATGTGAACAACAAAGAAGTCTGTATCGAGAATGTGATTTTAGATGAGAATCATAATGAATATCTTATTGATGAAATGATGAGGATATATGAATATTAACCTTTTGTTTGCCCAAAATTATTTTTGAAGTTAAATTGTTGTGAACAGATTCCATTTTAGGCTGGTTTTACTAAATGTACAGCATTATCATCCATACTAAAGATGTATAATTTATAAGTTGACAATTGATGGAGTGATGCCAGTTTTAAAAAACTAAATTCTCTCTTGAATGAAATTCCCCCAGATGATAATGATCTCCTGAGAACAACATACTATGCCAAAATTAATGTTACACTCGATGGTTATGATCTGTGAATGAATACACGACATCCCGAATGAAAGTATACTATTTCACAAGTACCAAAAATAACATTCACAATTCCCAATATATCATGATTTTTTATATAAGAACTATTAATCTATTCATGAAATAGTTGTGTGGTACATTCAAATTATTCCATGGTTTTTGGAACCTATATAGATGTGAGGAGATTACATGTCAATTGACATGCCCCAAGATATAATATTTAAATATGTGAAAATACGTCACCCAAAAAACTCTCTTTGGTGGATGAGAATTGATCATGAGTATCCTAAATTTGGAAATTATCAAAAAACCTTCGTCTTTCTTTATATATAGGCGGAGTGAATCCATTTGGTGTTCAAAGATGACCTCAAATTGCATGATCAGTTTTTTTTCTCAATTATAACATGTTATTGTGGTTATGCATGAAATAAAAATAAATCATGTTATATATGATTATATCACTACCAAAACAACTAGGTAATGATATTGATGTTTATTTGGCTCCATTGATTGAGGATTTAAAATTATTTTAGGATTTAGTTCTTACATTTTATGATGATTACAAGATTGAATATTTCATATTGAGAGCCATGTTGTACGGGATCATAAATTACATTCCTGATTAATGAAATTTTGTAGGATGTGGAATTAAAGGAACTCAAGGTTGTCCCTTCTCTGAATAAGGATCAAATTCAATTAGAATGAAACATTCAATAAAAAATAGTTACATGGTCATCACATATTTATTCCATGATGAAATAAGTATTGATTTTGGATGACATCATTTTATGGAAGTTCACAAGAATGTGTAACTCCACCTACGCTAAAAGGTGATCAACTATTTGATAATGTAAATGATATGGACACTACATTTTGTGAACCATTTTTAAGAAACATTACCTAATATTATAGGGAAAATATATTTTTTGAATTACCATAGTTGAATTTTTTGATAGTCATGAATTTTCTCAATATTAGACATCCTGAAAAAATCTAAGTGATCATGTTTTTGTCGTCATTCTAAATGCACCCAATAAAAAAAGTATTGAATTAAGGCCAAGTTGGACATTTTTGACATAGGAATATGAGAAGAGGTGGTTCTAGTTAAAGGCAAAAAATGAACTTGTCTTCATCATGTTACATACGCTCATTCCAGGTAGCATAGATGTCAATTTTGAAACATCTTGAATATTGTAAAGGTTCTAGAGTGGAATTCATAGAATATCAATAAAATAGTGTCAATGACCCATTTAAATTTAGTAGTTCTTAAATCACACAAGTACCATGTTTTTTGACTGATGAATTTCATATATTATTAGGTTTAATATAGCCCATGAATTTCCACCATACAATAATGAATATCTGTTTTATTCTTCAAAGCTATAGAAATAAAAGGTATAGACTCTGTGAAATTTTGGACTATGGAAAGTGATATTTTATCATACTATATAAATTGTAAATATTCCTCCCACCAACATTTATTAATATGTTGGTTCATTATACAGTTCTCTTGGTGAGGGATATTTATTTATGTTGTCTTATTCACTATAGATAGATGTGCCCCATTGAATGATATATGATTATTTTCAAAGGTAATGTTAAAAATCGAAGTAATCCAGCGGGTTTTATTGTGGGTGATATATATTTTTCAAATCCATTGAATTCTATTCTGAATGCATATTAGGTGTGGAAATAATTCTTCTATTGAAATATCATCACTCTTGGAATATTGTGGGTGAATGAATTTATGTAAGAGATGTAGTGACAATAAATATTATAGATCAAGAGTATGGCCACCATTATGTTTCTCATAATCATTTTGAGGATTTCCCCTATATGGAAACCCACAAATAAATTCTTAGGCATTTGATTCCATCAAGGGATGATAGATGGATATCAAATACACATAATGAATAGTTTATAGGATGGATTTAAGACTATATTTTTAAGGTGTTATATTGAAATCCAAATTCAGTTTTAGAAGGGATTTGAAGGATACCCGAAGGATCAAGTGTGTATGTATTATATTAAAATGGCCATATATTTAATGGTTATACGTTCTGTATAAATGATAACGATGAAGAATGTACCATGAAAAATAGTATATTTAGACTTGTGGATAATGTGAGTCATATTTTTGGTTTTAAGGGCATAAATCCAATTAATTCAAATATTTCATACTTGGAATCATCAAACCAATATGGAGGTTGGATTATACAAGATTCCATGTTTTTAATTTTCAATCCATGTGGGTTGATAACAATAGTGAAATTACAATAGATGAATTCATATTTTTAAAAGTAGATTTTATTTAGGATGGGTACATAGAAGAACCGTTTATAATGTAATCATAGGCAGTATAATAATTTTATATTGCAAATCTTAGGAACTAAATGATTTCAATTGTTCTGTTATCGACCAAAACCACAAGAGGTTCAAATTAAAATCCAATTAAGGATGACCATTTCATTGGGACATTGTAATAATTTTCTAGCGGTCCCAATATAGAAATTTTTTTATGTAGTATGAAAAAATGAAGTTATTTGGATAGTAGATAGAAAGGTCAAATCCCTAAAACCATTTAAAAAAGGGATTTCAATAATCATGAATATTTCTTCTGTAATATACAATGTTTTACCTCATGTGATTATCCATTTGTTTCTCAATTTATGTAATCTAAATTAAATATAAAAACAATTCTACAGCTAATGACTTTCACACATGTGATTTCTCCCATTATCGAGGATCAACAAGTCTCCCAATGATGGCTGCACCAACACATGCAATATGTTTATCAACCTACTGCTACTACCCGTTCAAAGGTGTGATGGACATCATCACATGTCGATGATACCATTCAATAAGAACATTTTTATGAGGTTAATTTTGGAGAAATGGTAGGAAATGAAGGACTGATGACATAGAAAAAATAGAAGCCTCATAGTTTGAAATTGTTAACTAATACCATTAAGGTGAAATACAATGGCATCAAATCTAAGGTCAGATGGAATGCGTTGGGGAAATATTATAACCCCGTCATGGCCATGTTAAATTGTTATATTAGAAGAATCAATCTGAAACGCGTTCATATTTATGTAGACTAACACAACCATGTTATTCCTGAGCTTATGACAATGACGTGAGAATAGATTATGTTAATATTATGATATCATTTATTTATTTTATTAAAAAAATAAAATAATGAATCATTGACTTCCTCTTCATCATCAATTGTAGAGTACATTTATATTTGATGAATCCCATAAAAAACGTGTATTAATGGATACTAGAATGATTCATAGATTACTTCTCATAGTAATAAAAATAATTATTCTTAATTATACTGAAGGTAAATTAATCCTACACCCACCACTCATCTATACAAACCTGATAAACAAAGAAGAATTATGATTATTTAGAAGATATCTTACATTTTTTTCTTTTAAATTACATTGTGTTTAGTAATACGTTGTTGGATAATAAATGTATTCAACAAATTGATTTTTAATTTTATATTTATGAATTTACAACTGAGGGCTATAAAAAAAGAATGAGTAGAGAAACCAGCATACCCCTACCAAGAAGAATGTTTGGAGTATGTTTTACTATAATAAAATAGTAATTATTTTAAATCTATTGTAACAGAATTATATGACTTGAAACAACATAATAATTATATTCATCTATTTATATAAACATTGATGACGCTAAATCCAAATCAACACCCATCTTACACCATGTTCTATGGTAGGAAGAAAAAGTATATATAGGTGAGATACTAATACATGAAAACACACAAAAAGTGTTGGAAACAAATATATGTAGAACATAATTAAAACTTGTTTTTATTAAAATCACCAATAAATAAAATTATCACTTATTTTTTAATATTTTATATTATACATAGAAATATGAATTATTAACACTGTTACTAGATGAACTCATTCTATTAATGGGTTCCTCTGGCTTTGATATGCTCAGGCATAGTTCACCATTTTTTGGGTCCTGACATGCATGCTCACACTTGAACCCATCTCAAAAGATCAAGGTCATCTAGGGAAGAAATATATCACTTTTTTAGGTCTACTTGTATGGGGAGATTTTCAACATAATTGTTTGAAGGAATCATTTTCATTATTCATGATAACTGTTATAATAAATCAATATTGAAATATGAAATAGAAAAAACTAAACAATTTATTTTTTTTGTGAAAAAAACAAGGGGATGATCACTATAATTTAATAAAACAGATGAGATAAAGAATAGATACCCATGAAGAAGAATTAAAATTGAAGAGAGAGATGATATAAACATTTATGTGGTAGCAAATGAGATGAAGTAAATCAAGAACATCCATCATGTAAAGATCTTGCCCCACCCCCACCAGCTATGAGGGGGGCTATTCCACTCAAACAAATGACTTTGATGAGGTTATAAATGTTATAATAAAGGATTCCGTTAAATTTAAATGATATGGACACCAATACCTTTCCAATACTGATATTATACAGGTTTTTAATGAATATTATTTATATATATATCAACACACAACCATAAAATTGTATCGAGGGATATGATGTTGAATATCCAAAAATACATTCTACAAAGCATAACCCTTCCAAATGGTAATGTGAGAGTGTTTTTTAACATAGACCATGATCCGATTACCATGATGTCTATTTCAATTGAGTAGGAAGACATTCATATAGTTGAAAAAGATGTCGGAACATTCATCGCATGGCCGTCAAATCTTATAAAAAACATGATGACAAGGACATATTCGTTTGAAATTTATTTTTCATGATAAACGATTAACAATTAATGAGAATTTTATGAAAGGAATAATGTTATTACAAATACACAAAGTTAATGGGATGTAAAAAATGATTGACTCAAAACTATCTTAAGGATCGACCAGCCGATCGAAATGATCTACCGAAATCACCATTACACTACATATTCAATATATTCATTTAAAATCATTTGTGGTTCATGTGGATATAAAGTTAAAAGATGGTTGTCATCACATATTTGAATTTTTAGGAAATATATATGGATTGAATGATAAAGAATTCATTACTATTGAGTTTTTATGTGAAATCCATGACAATGATTGATAAGGTGTATCATTTGTAAAAGTATACATGACGTATGTTTTCAAGTTTTTTTTCTAAAATCATATATATTGTGTGAATTATGACTAAAATAACAACATATTTTTCGTAGGCATATGAAAAAACTGAAGGAGTTTTCGCATGAAAGATAATTTTGACTCATTAGTCCTCACATATCTTATACAGAACAATCATAAATAGATACCAAAAAGTATGAAGTAGTGATAGGTTTGATTAAATTTTTTGTATGAAATAATTTGAATGGAAAAAATATATTTTATACCAATGATTCTAGGTTAAAACCAGATAATCTATTCATATAAAATATATTTTCATTTCAGTAATTAATTATTAATTATTATGTCTTTTATGTATTATTGGATGCTCATTGCAGTAAATTTGGATGCCCTACTGATTTATTTCATGGATTTAATGCATGTATATCAAAAAAATCATCATCAAATGATGAAATTTCTCAATTTTAATACAAAACATCGATTATTTTAGAACATATCATCATGTTATGTAATTTATATTATCATATAATGAGAATTCAGTTATGATAGGGTGTTGCATCATTATCATAGAAAATAACATTTTAGGATAGGGGATAAGAGAGAGAACCAAGATAATTTTTATGACTTGACAAGTATGTGGGTAATAATAATAATATTTCTCTATCAAAATAAAAATACAATATTTTTTATTATCCTCAATGTTTTTGTAGTATTCGAAGCAAACCAATAGAAATGATTTTGGATATTATGTTTGTAAATTTATAAGAGAGATCATATTCCATGAAAAAACCAGCATCTCTAAAGAGGTATTTCTATTTATAATTACTATTTAATTTAAAATTTATTTTAATCCATTGCGTACTAATATTTATATAGTAATTATATGATATTTAAAAATAATCATATTCACAATATTATATATATGTGCTCAAAAAAATCAGTATCATAATTGATGGAAGAATGTACACAAATAGCATGAAGATGTGACTACATTAAAATTTGTGTATTGTTTCATATATATGTTTAATTTACTTATATGGAGTATTACTAAAATAATAATAGGTTTCTTATACAGGTGTATTCCATTTGTCAAGGTAGGTCGGTTTGTTTGAAACTAGTAATACTCATGAGAAATTGGAATTTGAGGATGCAACTCAGAATTCATTGAGTGGGTAATGTTTTAATTTTTTATAATATTTTTTTCCTCATAATATTATTTTTTATATATTTAATTAACCATAATCTATATTAAATTTTTGACTACACATGAAAAAAATATCTTCCACAGATTTATTCCCCTTCGAAACCATTTCACCCTTGTATTTTTGGAATTTATCACTATCCTTTAATTTAAGTTGAGTGAAAATTATAGAAAATGGTAAATATCAATAGTACAATGTTTCTATTTGACATGGAAAGAACATAGAAATAATGGTAACACATATTGTGGCTCGTATGAATCAATATTTTTATTTTCATATAATTAATTTATTTTTTCAGAATTTTATCTAATATTTTTAAGCTAAACTAAATATTATTTTTTTCTAATATATATTTAATTTTTTATATATATCATTTGGGAAGTCATATTTTCTATTCAACTGTCTATAAATAGCTAGAAAAGAGAGAACATGTTTCTTTATATTTTAATTGGAAACCCCATAGTGCCTCAAAATGTTAGGTGAATAGTTGGATACTTCTACCATGGAATTTCATAGTAGTTAAATGTAATCTGTTACATCACAAAATATATGTGACGAACATTTTCATGAGTGGTATAATAATATTCTATAGATCAATTAACAATAGATCAATCATCTGCACATCAATCTGATACATAGTGTTCTTAGTATGACTTCAAGTGTATGTTTCTCATGTATAACAATCCTCTATCCTTTATCATTCATGTATTTTGAAATACTATTCCTTGATACTTGAATCATGATTATGATCTATGATATGAGGGTATGAATTTATAATATTATTATCACCTTTTAACATCTTTATACTCATGTTATCCCTATATGATCATTTATATCTCTCAAATTTACACATATTAAGAATCTATGATAACCCTTTATTTCGTTTCATATCCGTAGGTTATCAATATTTTTTTTAAATGACAAGTCTAAGAAGGATTCTAGTAATGAATAACCTAATGACAGACTCTTATGATCTATTTCTCTTTGATTCCACGTTTCCAAAAGCACTAGAACTAAACTATTATTGCATGGATCATTATGTTATGTGTGGAATATTAATTTCATAATATGTGATATCTATGTATGAAATGCCTCAGTCAATATACTTTGTATTAGAGAAACAGACATACTCAAAATTGAGAAAAAATTTAATATCCTCTAATTTCATTGGGAGACCCTCTAACAAAAAAATTAGAGGCATGAGATGAAAATATATTTCTCATAGTTTCTATAAAAAATAATTCACTTAATCACACATAAATATGTTATTATACAAACTTTTTCCAATAGCATAACTCGTTGTGTGGTTTTATACAATTTTAGTTGGACCTTAGTTTAGTGTGTACACTACAGTTTGTAATGTGTATCACACAAAGGATTGTATATGATATACATGAATCTTCATTGATCTCTGGACTTCCCATAAGGTGTGGTTCCTACATTCTCTAACAATTTAGTGACTTTCACATTAAAAACATTGACATTTTATAAATACTGTTAATTATTTAAACATTATAAAAGCAGAAATAAGATTAATGTACTCGTCTTGTTCTATTTGAAACATAGAAACATAATAAATTCTACAAAAATGAGCTACATTTTCTCCCACTTAGATTATCTTAACTACAACCCTACATAGATAGTTCAAACATAGTACATATCATCATAAAATAAGGTAATGGATATATAAAGTGGGTGATCTCCAATGCTCTATAAGGGTAATCATGGAAGAAAACTATGAAAAAATGGGATCATAATGGTATGAGTATGTGATCATGAAAAAAATCATACCCTGCATATCGAAGACCAAAAACAATATCATGGCATAATAATTGGTAGTTCATAAGACATTATTCATAATGAAATATAGATCATAATATATTAATGAATAATATAGGAATAAAATATGTAATTGTTATATAAAATAAGCATATACTAATTTCATAGTAGAAAAGGCATAACTACCAATACAATATTAGGGGACAATGACTATTATTAAACTAGGTATCCCCCGTTCCAGCCATCTATTTCTTAACAGGGTGACCCTCATTCTACCCCTATATTATGGAACTGGGTATACCTTATTCCAACCATGTATTACATAACCATGTTACCATTTGTTAAGGCCTGTATTACTATACGATGTAACGCTAATTACAACACCATATTATAGAATAGAGTTACCATTGTTTCATCACTATTTTTTTCATGATATATAAATCATTACTGTTTGCATTAGAGTGAGATATAGGTCCCACCCATCATATAATGAATTAATAAATTCATGTTCCAAGATATCCCAAATGAATATATAATAACCCATGAAATGAAATTGGTAACATAAACAACTAAACATATCACAACATGTGGAAATAAATTGTTTTCATAATAATTTCATCAAAAACATAACCGGTGAAAAGAAGCGGGTTTTAAAAGCATATCACTCGTGAAATAGAAAAGGGTTTCATAAAATCATTCCAAATATACATAATCCTTTCAATTAATGAATATGAATGGAGAAATTGAATAATTCCCCATAAAGGCATGATTAACTCAAATGGATGTTACCTTAGATGGTAAATAATTATGAATGATACATTAAAAACACTTTTTTTTAAATATTTTTTCTGGTTTGAAAAAAATATTTTTAATACATAAAACCATTTGAATATATTTTTCATAGGAAATACCATGATACTTATGTAATCATATTTAAAACCCTTTTCATTAGAATCATATAAAATATGATTAAAAATATGTAAAAATCCATTTTCTTTAAAAATAATTTGAAAAATTATAAAAAAAGTTTGAAAATGTTTTGAAATCCATTTGAAAACTAATAAAATAAGATTTATAGTATTTTGAAGCCAATTTCATTGCATTTAATTTTAATCCTATATATAAATATTTTAAAAAACATTCAGAACCATTTTTTTGATTACTCTTCAAAAACTAATAAATAAGATTTGAAAACATTTGGAAAAGAGTTTTCCATGGAAAAACAAAAAACATGTTTGGAACCGTTTTTAATATATTTTCCATGAAAATTAGTTTAAAAACATTATCTAAAAAATTAACCATTTAAAACTGTAAACAACGATTCAATGGAATGACGACCATTAAATCCGTTCAAGTCGTAAAAAGTAAAAAGAAAATTCCTATTTCACATTAAAATGGTTTGAAAGAATCCATGATTAGAAAGAATTAAGAGTTTTCCATTAAGTTTATTGGTAAAATAAATAAAGGTAAAACTATATTTTAGATATTTTAGGAGAATGGAATAATATTCTTGGAAACCCTTTTTAGGAAAAATAGATTTCCTATTGAAGAGAGGGTAAATTTAGGATTACTTAAATACACCATCTTAACTATCTTATTTAACATAGGGTAGAAAATGGTATGAATACATGATTATAACTGAACTAATAGAGGATAAAAACCATTAATAGTATTGATAGATAGATCATAAGATTTAATCAATGTATCCATAAATATAAAAAATCTCGAAAAGCAATGAGATTGCCTCAATGGACTATTATAAATTGGTATATTGGGATCCTGATCTCTATTTTAGGAAAAGATATTACATGAAGCATGGAATAAAATAAAAATATTTATATTAATGGTATATAATGTGAGATGGACGTATTTATACGATGAAAAAGAGTTTATGTGTATAATAAAACATGACCTCAAAGAAGGCAATTTGAAACCAAACTGTTTTAAAAATTTGGTAACTAATGAAAGTTAATACCCATGAATGAAGGAACATAAAATATGAATGTTAATACACGTAACTTAAATAAGATGATACAAATAATTCAATAATTTTCTTAACATAATCCACCAAAAATTAAAGAGTGTCAAACATAGCTTGTATCTCACTGAAATTAAAAATGAGATGAAAATCCCACTACATTATGTCTTGACTCTCTATGTACTCACAAATGATTGATATATAATAAATATAATTTTCTTATACATCATTTATAGAATAATATTCTTATATATATTCCTATATATGGTTTTTTTATAACCTTATACTACAATCTTGTTAATTATCATATGTTTTGGTTTCACTTTGTGTAATATTCACTATGTTCTTTGAATGTGTCTTAATTTATTACATCTATGGTCCATAAAATTATATGATGATTCTAGATTTTAAACCATCATACGAATATATGGTATATACATTATATTTTGATTATAATAATCCACAAAATATAGTAATATGAAATTGAATACATTGTCCATGATTATGGTTAGACGTACGTACACATTAACATTGTATCTGTTATTAATGTTTTATTAAAAGAATGTATGTAAATGAAATATATAAAATTATGTATGTATATATATATTTAATATATTTGAATAAATATATCATATATATCATATTATTTCATTAATATAATCCTTAATACATTCCATGTGATGTGTGAATGAATAATATCACTTTGAGAGGGTGGTAGTCCACACATCCCCAAACAAGATTATCCTATAAACACCAAATTGATTGAAAAAAGATATGTATTATGAAAGTAATAAATACGAATTAATAAATATTAAATACAATATATGTCCCATATATATAGTGTTTCAATAAAAATGGCATCCATGATTGGTGTTAATGGATAAATGTACAATAATCACTTCATGAGGCAGTTGTTCACCGTACACAGAACAAGTAAGTTCAACATCCATTAGATGGATGTTTGTGTAAGTGTATGTCAGAAAAATTGAATAAAAACACCCTATAATATGTAGGACACTGGTTTTGTCACAAAATAATGGAATAATGACATTTTAGGGGAGGGGAAGGAAAATAAATGGAAGGAGTGTGAAAGAAGATGTTAATGCTTAATTGGGTAACCCATTTGGATTTATTCCCAAAAGATTCATTGAGAAACATCATTCCCAAAGGGAGGAATCAAAATATAATGAAGTATTTTTTTGAGGATACATTGTTATATCATGGATGAGGATTAAAGGATATGTAGGTGATACAAATGGGTGGAGGCGATAACCTTTCATAGGGATGGAAAATAACAATCATGGAATTTTAGAAAACTAGTAAGGCGTACACATATTCTTAGCTATAAAAAGTAAGAAAAAACATAATAAAATATATAATTAAAGTTTAATGGAATTAATATTAATTTAAAATGGGTGTTTTAAATTTTACTAGGTTTTTTGGACCATTAATTTGATGATTTAGTTCCAAATTAAAGTTAATTTGGCCATAACTATTGTGATTAATTTTAATTACTTTTACTAATAATTCTTTGTCAAATATTAACATGGTATTTTTATAATATTTAATTTATACTAGTTAAAATGGCATATTTCTGATTTTTTAAATTCAATTCATAGAATTCAAAAAATGCAGATTAATTCTATTCCCACTGAATGGATGTGATGGTGGTGTTTTAATGTATGAAAATCTTCAAAATTATGTTGATATTTATATTACTTTTTAGAGTGAAATTGATTCCAATGAATTAAATTAAATTAATATAACTAATATTAATATAATTATAGCCTAAATATATTTATAATATTATTTATCAGTAATAATATATTAGAAAATGGTAGGGTTTTAACTAAAAAACGTTATTTTTCACTATTCATAAAAAATAAAGTTTCCGAGAAAAACTAAAAAAGGCAATTCTTGATAATTTTGACATTATAAATTCAAAAATTGACGTTTATTTTTTCAAATTTAATTTATAAATCTGTCTAAAATAAATTTTATTATTAAAATCATCCCATTCAAGAAAGTTGTATTTTTAACAAAAAAAGGACTTCAAGAAAATCAAATATTTCAGTATTTTTATATTCTATTTTTATGAAACTATTAAAAATTTAATTTGAAAATATTTTTTACTATTCCAATAACTATTTTTAATGGTTATGTTATAATTATATAATTTAATTAATTATATATATATAAATATGTATCGTAGAAACTCAATATTGAGTGCATCATACGATGTGTTTGTGTTTTTTGTATAGCAAGACAAGTTTGTATAGTATGTAGCGCAACCCAAGTTTATATTTTATGTGAAAAGAATGATAAACATAGGGTTTTAAAGAAAACATGCACAAACACCTATATATATATATATATAACTATTTACAGTGTCATATGAAATGAAAAGTACTGAAAAGAAAAATTAATTCTAAAAAAATCCTAAAATTCTCGGGGTGTTAAATTCTTCCCCCTAAAACTTAATCTCCCCATAGAGATTCATATGTGTTACCAAATTTTTATTCCATGAATGTATCATTAATATAATCCCAAATTATAAAAATGGATAAAAAAGCATCACTTAAAAATGGAAATCTTGAACCATAATGATTAACCAAATTAACATATAACGTGGTTTCCACACATGAGAACATAGGTTGTCAGTAATTATTGGATAGGGAATAAATGATTAAATATTTTTTGATATTGACTTGGTTCATAAAATACAAATAGTAGAATTAAAAATTAAATTTGTGGGCCTCAATTTCATAAATCCATGATGATTTAAAAGGCCATCAGCTCAATGAAAACTAATGTATGAGGAGAAAAATGTTTCATTACGTTCAAAATGATTGGTAATTACTTATAAATATAAATAAAAAAATATCATTTTTTGGTTGTCCTTTAAATTATTTTTAATACACCCATTTCCTCGTGGAATAATTTTTTAGAGATTAACTTTGATGAATAAATCCCTCAAATAATATTTTATCAGTTGTTATAGACCACAATGAAAAAAATTATAACTATTCTTAACTTAAAAAAATCATGCATAAATATAGTAAAATAAAAATTAATCCTAATAGTTAATTATAAATATTTATTCTATAATAATAAATATTCATTAAACAGACATCGTCTTGGCTAGTTTTAGGAGTGAAACCCATATCATTTTTAATCATGTGTTAGAGAATTGTGGCCTAGTTAGACATGATTGGTTTTCCCCCAATGTATATTTGGTCCTTATTTTAAACCAAACTAACATAATATATACGATTTAAATCCTTGAAATATGGTTATTAACTAATTATTATTTTATCCATGGTTTTCAAAACAAACTCAGTTCACAAATACTTTCTCCAATTCATAAAAAATACATTCATTGAATGGATAACCATATATCCCATCTCAAAGTGGAAAATACAAAACATTAAAATGATTATAAGTAAATTTTCTTAACATTGATTCTGGTTTATAACACAATGTATCTCTTGGTGGTCCCATTCAAATCAGGTGAATAACATCATCATATATTCTTTTGGAACATGATAACAACCTAAATTTCCATAAATCCTTTTAGAAAGCATTAATTTTTCTTCATTCTGAAGTATATTTTATTTACTCATTAAATCAAAAAATTATGTAATCATAATTATTGGTTCCATAATGCACCGATAAATAATTACTTACATAGTTCCAAGGTAATAAAGACATTCCAATTTAATAACTCGTACCCCACATATCATTATACAAACAACATTATCTTATCATAAATAACAGATTAAGGTTTACGTTCATTAAGAAAAAATATATCCTTATCATTAAATCACCTCATGATTCCATAGAAAATTATTAATGTAAAGTTTTATATAATGAGTGAAATTATATATAGAACAATCCTGTTATATTTCACCATTCAAAAATATTGAATTTTAATACATAACTTATTTTATTATTTCTTCCTTAATCCATTAACAATAATACCTCTTTCCTTTCACATTTCATATGTAGTGTCATCATCATAAACAATGAAAACATTACTCTCACCACCTTGATGATTCTCTTTATGAACATTTAATGCTGGTCATTAGGTTTCCTAACGACCATTTTCTATGAACTAATAACACATTTAAATTGATAATGACTTAGGGAGTCCAAAATTCACACCCATTTCTTTAACAAAAATCATTATTTTTCAATTGTAGTCAATTTCATTGTGTTCTTCTTTTCAACAATCAATACAACTTCATTTTCCTCTATTAAAGTAACATAGGTTATTATATCAACAATCAGGACATAAAAGAAAATGAATATTCTTTCCATCAAGGTCTCCATTACCCAAACTCTCATGGAACTCATTATTTATCTTTCTTATTGAGTCCAATAGTTAGTTAAGGTAAACATTGTTAATAATGTTCCATTAAAAATGATAAGTAATGATCATGAAATCATTCACTCTAGTGATCATCCCAGTTGACTAATCATTATAATGTCATCCATCACATTCCATATTAAATGTGTTCATTCCATTTCACACCATCGGCTAAAACTAGAAGCATAGTGTTAGAGTTTCTTAACATTGAAGAAAACAACATAGTTTTGAATGTAATTACTTAAAAAATATCTATATCATGAAACCTTCCATAACCTATGACACATTGGATTTATCATAGGTTATTTATAGCTGACTTATATCTAAATAATTCATGATTGTACTAGAAGAGTTTTTGAATATCCAAAGAATTTACCCTGGTTGTGTCAAACTAGGTGTCCAGCAAGGCTCCATGTCAGGTACAAGATCACCCATGTCAACATCAGAACATCATGTCAGAGTTATTAAACCTAGGTGCATCATTTCTAGAACCACATACACTTATATTATCTATTAAAGGATGTATTTCATGGAAATCACTAATTATACCCTTTACCGAAATTCCATATAATTTTCCTAAACGATAACTTTACCATATAATTATCTTTGGAGACATCCCTATACATATACATTGAAATAAACCTAGGGATATCACTATAGACTTCCCAACCTTGTTTCCAAATGTTATCTATACCATTTTAATGATACCATTTGTAGTGACCCATTTATTAAAATCATTGAAATTCCATAACATTTCCAGAATGCATAAAATTTATACAAACATAAGAGGACCATACTAGTCCATTGCCTTAGGAAACATGGAAACATAACCACTGTTATATAAATTAGATACATTATCTTCAACTAGGTTCTTCTTCACTAGAACCCTTATTAGACCTATCAGATATAGTACATATCATCATAACCAGGGGGAAGGAAACAAAAAATGGAGAGATCAAATACTTTATAAGGGAAAACAAGAGATATATGTAAGAATAATCATGATCATAAGGGTTCGAGTATGTGATCATGAAAAGAAAACATCACACCCTGCATATTAAAGATTACATAAGGATTTGAAATTCATAAGACCTGAAACAGAAGTGGATAGAGAGAAAATCCATGAATGCATAACATTGGAATACGACATGAAATTCATTATAAACCTAAGTATATAATGATTTCCATAGTATCCAAGTCATCATTACTGAAACCATATTAATAGAAAAGTCCTTTACCAAACGGTGTACCCCCCATTCCAGCCCTATATTACTAAACTCAGTGACACTCATTCAAGCCTTGTATTACTGTACTGGGTAACCCTCACTCTAACCCTGTATTACTAAACTGAGTAACCCTCATTCCAGTCCTATATTATTTAATTACTTAACCCGCTTGTATCCCCTATATTAATTAATAGAGTAATCCTTGTTCCAACCCTATTTTATATCATGAGATATAAATGTTTACCTAATTCATTATATGTAGATATTGGTCCCACCCGTCAGATAATGAAATCATACATAGATGTGACACATGATCATAAATTAATATATCATAACCCATGTACTAAATTGGGTATCAAAAACATGTAAACATATCATAATATGTGGAATGAATTAGAATTCATAATAATTTAATCAGAAACATAACCCATGAAAAGAATTGGGTTTTATAAGCATATTACCCAAGAAAGATAAAATTGTTTCATAACATCTTTCCATCAAAAAATAATCCATTAAAAGAAATAATATGATTATATACATTTAAAAATTCCCCAAAAAATTAATTATTAAAACCAATGGATGTAATATTCTATCAGAAGCAATTTTGACTGAAATTTCAAAAACACTTCTTGAGGAAAATATCTATTCCTGTTTTAAAAAATGATTTTTATTACACAAAACCATTAGAAATTAATTTTATTAAAAATTACATAGACACTTATTAAACTATTTTTAAAACCTTATTTTTTGAAAACTTATTAAATAATCTTTAAAACATTTCAAAATCATTTGCATTGGAAAACATGTAGAAATATATTAAAAATATATTGAAATTTTTTAAAAAACATTGAATTTGTTTAAAATATGCTTGAAAACTTTTTTAAAAACCATTTATTTGTATGTAAATTGAAAACATATATATATAAATCTTGATAACATTTCAGAAATATATTTTATTCAATGCATATAAAAGAATCATGAATATGTTTTGAAAACCATTTCTTTGAAAACACATTGAAAACATGTAAATAAGACATGAAAACATCTTGAAAACAATTTTGAAAACAATTTCTGCGGAAAATACTTTTAAAAAAACTATCTTAAAGATAAGCCTTTTAAAAAATTCAACTGACGCATCAATAGAATTATAACAGGTAAATCTGTACATGTCGTAAGAGGTAATAAATTTTTTTTCACAATAAACTGTTTTGAAAAGATCATAGTTTGGAAAGTAAAAAAGACGATTACATATAAAATATTGGTAAAAGAAATAAACTGTAAATATTTATTTTAGAAATTAAAGTATACTGGAGTAATATTATAAGAAAACCTTTTTAGAAAACATTTATTCTTGACTGAAGAGAGGGTAAATTTAGGCCTTCCTAAAAACACATTATTAAATATATTATGTTCCCAAAAGTAGAAAATAGAACCAATACAAGAAAATATCATGAAATAATAGAGGATAAATACAATTAAAAATATTATGGAGATATTTATCATATTATTTCATCAATTGAATCATAAACATAAACAATATCGAAAAGTAATGGGATTGTCTCAATAAAATTATTTAACATTGTATATTGGGATCATGCTCTTCATATAAGGAATGGAAATTAAATTAATCATGTAATATAATAAAAAGAAATAAATTAATGATAGTTTATGTAAAATGGATGTATGTACCACTCGAAAAAGTGTATTCATGCATAACAGATCATGAGTCTCAAAGAAAGAAAATTGAGAGCCAATCCATACCCAGGATAACATCAAACACTACTAGAGGTAGAATAATAAGGTTTTCAAGTAGGTTCTTTCCACAGATAAGGATAGGAAGATTCTTATAAATTTTTTGTGCCTCCACATTTCCCCTAGGTGTTTTTACCAAAAGTTCAGGAGTCATTTCTTGAGATGGTATTCCCATTTTACTAGAAATGGTTTCAGAGATGAAAGAATGTGTAGACCCCGAATCAAACAACACACTGGCATAATCTGAAAAAACAAACAATGTACCTGATACAACTTCATTTGATGGCCTGACATTTGCTGAAGTAGTTGCAAAGGATTTCACCACCACTTTTTTCTTGTAGTCTAACTGCTTCCCATCACTCAAGCTCTTTGTCGGACACTCATTTTCATAGTGACCCATCCCATTGCACTTAAAAAATTTCACTAACTGTTAATCAAATTTGGGCATACCTTCACCTTGATCCTTTTCAGTGCAATCACAAGCCTTATGTCCCATATTACCACATCGGTAGCACTTTCCAGAATTCAGAAGACATTACCCAGCATGCCTTTTGACACATTTATCACAAACTAGAAACTTAGTTTTCTTACCATCAGTCTTTTTTGAAGAATTCTTACCTTTCTCCTGCAACCTCGGTCTCTTCTTCTATTGGTTGTTATAGAACACTTGATCATCGGAAAACTCTATTTCCACCTTCTCAGCACATCAAACAAGCATTTCATAACTTCTAAACTCATGAGAAGCTAATGCCCTTCGATATTTTGGCTTTAATCCTGAGTAAAAACGATTTATTTTACTATCAAGGTCTCGGATAAAATTTGGAGCATACCTTTCCAATCTAGTGAACCTTTCTTCAAAGGTAGCCACTGAGTCTTCCTATTGCCTCAATTCCAAGAATTAATTTCCCATCCTAAGTCGAACAGCCTTAGGAAAATACTTCTCAAGAAACATACATTTGAATTCATCCCAGTCGAGAGCATCAATCTCATCAGCGTCCCTGATACTTTTAACCATCGACCACCACTGATCTGATTCACCCTCCAAACGGTAAATATCGAGACTAACCTTTTGATTGTCTGAACACCCCATGACATCAAAAATCTTCTCTAGTGCTTTAATACACCCTTCAGAAAGAACAGGGTCAGATGATCCTCTGAATGATGGGGGATGTTGTCTTATGAAATGTTCCACCACTGACATATTCCTCGGCGGTTGATCTAGCTGATCTCGTGTATGGATACCACCGCCATTTATCTCTTGAGTCAATTGTGCCATTACTGCAACAAACTGTTCAGTTCCAATTCTGACCAAATCAGGATGTAGATTCGGAAGGTTATTTCCTTCTGTATGCCTTCCTAGAACTGCTTCCCTGTTTCCTCTGCAGAAAACCATTCTAAACAAACATGTCTTAGAAGAAGCAACATGGTAATCTTCAAATACTATATCACTTCAATTTGACCATAAAAAAAATATTTTTGGATAATCATTTAATAGAATTATAACTTCTAAAGTTATCTAAACCGACCTCTAATACCAACTATAAGGCCCCAGCCCTAAACCTTAATTAATATTGAGTTATTACAAGATTACACATTGAGGATCTTTTCAGGTTTAGAGTTTTAGAGAATTAGATCATAACACTTGCATTAAATTCCACATATAAACAAAGTGGTTACATAAAGATAGTATTCTTATTTCATATCAATGGAAACATATTTAAAATCAAACATGGATTCTTTATTGACACTCCCTTGACACTATCAGCGTATCAAGTACCTTTCCCTTGACCTGTGAAAAACATTTCAAAAAAACATGGGATGAGCATAAAAAGTTCAGTATCGGATATAAAAACATATAGAAAGGAAACATGGGTACATATATACATAATAATGAAATCATAATTTACCCATAAAACATAAGCACTTCAACATACCTCATCAAATCATGAATAAATCATAGAAATCATAAGACATAAAGGTAACTTGAGGCATTCATAACATTCTTACATAGGGAGTAACCCTCTTGGTTACGTTTGGAATAACCATCACAGTATATTCCCTAAATCTCTTCAGAGAAACCTTAACGTTTCACTCCTTCGCGTTACCCAATGCATTGGAGAGCTATATCGGGATCACCCGCCCTTAGTTTATCACGGAACCACCCGTCTTCATAATAATTCCCAAAAACCTCAACATAATCGTATCACATAAAACATGCATAATGGAAACATAACATTTCCACCTTTCAATCACAAGATATCAATACAACACATTGATATAAAAACATTATGAAAACCATTTTCAATACCAAAATAAAAGAAAATTAAAACATGTTAATTTTTATTTTTTAAAAAAGAAGGTATGGATTGTAGAGGAAGCCGAAACTCAAATAATGGTCATGGCAGCGGAGAAGTTGTTGTCACCGCATACGTACGACAAAAAAATTCCCTTTTGTCGTTTAGTAAAAATCTTCGTATAAAAAATATTCCTTTTGGATAAATGTAAAAGTCAAAGGGGTTTATACACCATATAAAAGACGTTTGTGTATAATACAAAATATGCCTCCATTAAAGGAGATTGAGACAAAGTCCCATACCTCAGGTCCCACTTGACTCGATCGTTCTATAATCTTCTGAATAATAAACTTGAGTTAATTTCTACATGATTAAGAACTTTTTTCAAGTTAATTATTCCTTTTATCTCACTTATTTCCATGTCATGAGCACTATGTAATTATTTAAGTTAATAACGGTCGTTTTAACGATCATTCGTACTTGAGTAAAAAATAAGCCCTTTATAATTACAAGTTGTTCATGTATCCATTATATCCAGAATGGTATTCATGATGTAGATATAATATATGTCATATATAACCAGTACATGCATGCATTTATAATATTACATAATCATTTAGAGGTAAGAAATAAAATGCACCGTTCATGGAGACGGTAAGCCATACGTACGCATGAACGCTACTTTCATTTCTACTTCATATTTTATAGAATGGAATCATAATGATATAAAGGTATATTATAATTCCAGTATAATATCATATATAATATCATAGTTCCATCCTTTATACGTCCCATATATGGTATTTAGCAAATCAAATCACATTGAGGGGGCGGTAGTCCGCACTTCCTTAAATGAAGATATCGCGTTTACCCATAATGGAAACCATAAAGTTATACCCAAAATGAAAAATACAGAAGCTTAAGGAAAACATAAACATATTATATATCATATATAAATATAGTGACATATTAATGGCCACCTCTGAAGGTGTTAAAAGAATGTTGAACAATCATTGTTTTGGGAGGCATAAATTCACCATCCACGGAAATAGTATGTTCGTTAACCATTAGATGTAGGTGTGTGTAAGTGTAGCTCGAATCCTTCTTATAACAACATCCTAGTATATTGAGGATACTGGAGTTGTTATAAAAGAAAATAATAAAAAGATTTTAGGGGGTTGGAGAATCCAAATAAAACAAAAGGACTCAAAAGAAGACATTACCTTAAAATCGGGTAACTCTCTTAGATTTGAGCTCAACGACTTCCATGGGAAGACTTCTAACCAAAGTGAGGCTTCAAGGAGTAGGATAGTGAAGTGGAGATAAAAAATGGGTAGGGGTTGGCTGAGCCAAAGTCTATGGGAGTGTGGGTAAGGAGGTAGAGGTGGGGGCCTTTTATAAGAGCAGAGGAGGGGCACTCTTGGAAAGTAAAGATTAGTCACTTTATTTTAAAATGAGTTTCGGATTCAAAAGGTCACACATTGATATAATTCGAGGATAAGGTGATAAGGGTTAGATATAAACTCATCCAATTGGGTTTTGGACATGTGTAGGTTTTAGATTTTACATTATCCTTCCATTTTATTTAAATCGTTAAATAATGAGGTCATCGATGCATCATCATGATGTCATAAATAATTTAATTTATATAATGTTTAAAAATTATAAAAAAATAATATGATGTAGGAAATATTATTATATTTTTAATGAATATTTATAGTCAAAAATCTGACTTGTATAACCCCATGTAAATTTTTTTTAGTAAAATAACTCATGTTTGTGTCATTTTTACTTTAACATTAAATAAAACGTTATTTATGTCATTTCCGAACCAAAGTGGCTCCATGGGGTCCCCAAGTTGACCCATGGATTTTCTTGGTCGGCCATGACACATCTAATGAGGGTAGGACATGTGTCTAGCTCATTTCATTTTATTAAAACTTTATTCTTACCTTAAACTACATTAATTACCTCTAATCGCGATTAAAAACATAATAAGTTACTATTCACCAAAAAATTATTATAATCTCATTGAACCAAATTTTACTTCCTAATTAAAACCATGTATGTCAGATTTTTGAAATTCAAAACACAAAGATGTCAAAATTTCATTTAAACGAAAAATCAGGTTTTATAAGTACCACATAGTGGTTTCACTATTCATCAAAAATCGAAGTTTTTCAGAAAATTACCAAAAATTCACCCTAAGATATATTTGATAATATGAATTCAAAAATGAGGTATATTTTACAAAATTCAAATCATATAAGTTACATTGATTAATTTATTAATTATTTCCCGCTGCCATGACAAATAGCGGGTTTTTTTTGAAATAATATCTATGAAAAGTTTGGCATTAGTTTTTGACCAATTCCAAAGTGAAATTAATCCCAATGACCACCATTGGATTAAATGGTAAAATTATATTCATATTACACTTTAAGTCCAATTAAAAATATAATATAACCATATAATTAAATTAAATGAAAAAGCAGTTTTGATGTAAAATGCAGTATTTTTCACTATTCATTAAAAAATGAACATTGTCAGAAAAATAACAAAAATTTATCCAATGTAAAATTTAATGTCCCAATAATAATTAATATGGTTATTTTGAAAAATATAGATTATAAAATTGTCAAAATATTGATTTAAAAAGGGTTTTCCATCAAAAGGCAGTAAAACAATCTTTTAAGAATATTAGTGTATTCCATGCTTAATATTGGATTTATTTTCATATTAAGCCTCTAAAACACTATATAATTCATTAATATACATAGATAAAAAATATATATTATTCATTACTTACTAGGGATGTTACATCTTTCCCCCCTTTAGAAAATTGCGTCCCCTCAATTTATTTACTTATCAAATAAATGGGGGTACTTATCCCTCATTACATTTTCAGATTCCTATGTTGCCTATTCCATCATGTGGTTTTTCCAAAAAACCATTACCTAATTAATCACCTTATTCCGTAACACTTGCCCCCTATGGTCAAGAATCTGGACCGGTTGTTCCTCATAAGATAGTTTCTCTTCCAGCTGAACTACCTCTGGACTCAAAAGATGAGATGGATCTGGAATATACATTCTGAACATAGAAACGTGAAAAACATTGTGTACCTGAGATAAACTCGGAGGTAAAGCCACCCAGTATGCAACTGATCCAACTCTCTCCAAAATTTCATATGGTCCAATAAACCTTGGACTCAACTTTCCTTTCTTACCAACTCTCATCACACTTTTCCAAGGAGAAACCTTGAGAAAAAGATGATCACCTACCTCGAAAGATAGATCCTTCCTCCAGTTATCGGCATAACTCTTCTGCCTGCTCTGAGCTGTTCTCATGTGCTTCTGAATCAGCTGAACTTTTTCTGCCATCTCTTATACCAATTCTGGACCCATCAACTTCCTTTCACCCACTTCATCCTAGAAAGCTAGAGTTCGACACCGCTTCCCATATAATGCATGAAATGGTGCCATCTGTATACTGGAATGAAAACTGTTATTATATGAAAATTCAACCAAAGAAAGATGTTGGTCCCAACATCCCTGATATTCCATAGAACAAGCTCGTAGAATATCCTCCAAGGTCGGAATTGTTTGTTCTGACTGCCCATCTGATTGAGGATGAAAAGCTGTACTAAAATTTAATTCAGTACCCAATGACTTCTGAAGGACTTTCCAAAAGTTAGAAGTGATCCTGGGATCACAGTCAGATTCAATGGAGAGGGGAACTCCATGTAACCTGACTATCTCTTTAAGATAAAAATGGGAAAGTTGATCTAGGGAAAATGTATCTCGTATAGCAAGGAAATGAGCAGATTTAGTCAAGCGATCAACAATAACCCAGATTGCATTATTACCCCAAGATGTCTTCGGTAATCCCACAACAATGTCCATGGATATATTCTCCCATTTCCACTCTGGCACTGGTAAAGGCTGAAGCATCAATTTCAGTAACTGCCGCTCTTCTTTAACTTGTTGACATGTCAAACACTTCACAGTAAAATCAGCAATAACTCTTTTCATTCCATCCCACCAGTAATACTCCTGCAGATCTCTGTACATCTTAGTACTGCCAAGATGAACTGAAAATGGAGAACTATGAGCTTCACATAACAACTTTCTCTTCAACTATGAATCACAAGGCACACACAATCTCTTCCCAAATCTCAGAACACAATCATTATCATTGTTGAATTCATGCAACTTACCTTTCTGAACCTGCTCTACCTTTTTCTGCAACTCACTGTCTTGCTTCTGTGCTTGCTTGATTCTATCTGATAGAGATATTCTCACTGATACCTGAAACAAAACAGAAGAACTTCCTGCACGCACAACTTCTATTCCAAATTTCATCAAATCCTTAACCAATGGATCACGTTTCAAATGAAACATTGCTAATGAAGCATTACTTTTTCGACTCAAAGCATCAGCCACTTTATTTGCATTTACCGGATTGTAATGAATTGTACAATCATAATCCTTGATTAATTCTAGCCATCTCCTTTGTCTCATATTCAATTCTTTCTGAGTGAATATATACTTTAAACTTTTGTGATCGGTATATATTTCACACTTTACTCCATACAAATGATGCCTCCAAATTTTTAAAGAAAAAACAACAGTATCTAATTCCAAATCATGTGTAGGGTAATTTACCTCATGATTTTTCAACTGTCCTAAAGCAAAAGCAATTACCTAATCATTCTGCATTAAGACGCAACCAAGTCCTTTCAATGAAGCATCACTTTATATAACAAACTCACCATTCTTGGAAGGTAGTGCCAAAACTGGAGCATTCACCAATCTTCATTTCAATTCCTAAAAACAATCATCACATTCTTTTGTCCAGATAAACTTAACACCCTTCCGAGTTAGCTTAGTAATTGGACTAGATAACCATGAAAAATTTCTAACAAACCTTCGGTAATAGCCTACCAAACCATGGAATCTACAAATATCAGTTACATTTGTGGGTCTTGGCCATTCTTCAACAACTTTTGTTTTTGTAGGATCAACAGTTATCCTGTCTTTAGAAACAATGTGACCAAGGAAAGAAATTTGTTGCAACCAAAACTCACACTTGCTGAATTTCCCATACAATTTCATTTCTTTTAAGGTTTGCAAGATAACCCTTAAATGTCTTTCATGATCTTATTTACTTTTAGAAAACACCAAAATATCATCAATAAAAACAACCACAAACCTATCCAAGAACTCATGGAAAATTCTATTCATTATGTCCATGAATACAGCAGGTGAATTGGTTATCCCAAAAGGCATTACTACAAATTCATAGTGGCTGTATCTTGTACGGAACGCGGTCTTTGGAACATCTACTTCTTTTACCTTCATCTGATGGTACCCCGATTTCAAGTCAATCTTTGAAAAATACTGAGCTCCATAGATCTGATCAAACAAATCATCGATATGAGGCAAAGGATATTTGTTCTTAACAGTGATGTTATTCAAGGCTCTATAATCAATGAAAAGTCTCATTGAACCAATTTTTTAATAAAAAAGACAGGAGAACCCCATGGTGATGTGCTAGGTCGAATGAAACCTTTCTCTAATAAATCTTTCAATTGCTCCTTCAACTCTAAAAGTTCAATTCAAGCCATTCGATAAGGGGGTTTTGAAATTGGCTTAGCATCAGGAACTAAGTCAACAGTAAATTCAACTTCCCGATCTGGTATTATTCTAGGCAACTCATCAGGAAAAACATCAGGATACTCATTTACCACTGGCACATAATTAATCTGAATAGTTCCTTTATTTTCAACGATGTGTGCAAGGTAACATTCATTTCCATCTTTTACAAGTTTCTCGGCATCTTGATAAGTTATCAATAGTAAGGGTTCATTCTTGTAAAAAAACTGAAATTATTTCTGAAAAGAAACATCCTTAGCTCTACAGTCAATCTTAGCATGGTAAATAGAGAGCCAATCCATACCCAGGATAACATCAAACTCTACTAGAGGTAGAACAATAAGGTTTTCAAGTAGGTTCTTTCCACATATAAGGATAGGAAGATTCTTCTAAATTCTTTTTGCCTCAACATTTCCCCTAGGTGTTTTTAACAAAAGTTCAGGAGTTATTTCTTGAGATGGTATTCCCATTTTACTAGAAAAGGTTTTAGAGATGAAAGAATGTGTAGACCCCGAATCAAACAACACACTGGCATAATCTGAAAAAAACAAAGTACCTGATACAACTTCATTTGATGGCCCGAAATCTGCTGAAGTAGTTGAAAAGGATTTCACCACCCCTTCCTTCTTGTAGTCTAACTGCTTCCCATCACTCAAGCTATTTGTCGGACACTCATTTGCATAGTGACCCATCTCATTGAACTTAAAACATTTCACTAACTGTAAATCAAATTTGGTCTTACCTTCACCTTGATCATTTTCAGTGCAATCACGAGCCTTATGTCCCATCTTACCACATTAGTAGCACTTTCTAGAATTCAGAAGTCATTCCCCAGCATGCCTTTTTCCACATTTATCACAAACTAGAAACTTAGTTTTCTTACCATCAGACCTTTTTGAAGAATTCTTACCTTTCTCCTACCACCTCAGTCTCTTCTTCTGTTAGTTTTTATAGAACACTTGATCATCGGAAAACTCCATTTCCACCTTCTCAGCACATCGAACAAGCTTTTAATAACTTTTAAACTCACGAGAAGCTAATTCCCTTCGATATTTTGGCTTTAATCCTGATTAAAAACGATTTATTTTACTATCAAGGTCTCGGATAAAATTTGGAGCATACCTTGCCAATCGAGTGAACCTTTCTTCATAGGTAGCCACTGAGTCTTTCTCATGCCTCAATTCCAAGAATTGCTTTTCCATCCTAAGTCGAACATCCTTAGGAAAATAATTCTCAAGAAACATACCTTTGAATTCATCCCATTCGAGAGCATCAATCTCATCAGCGTCCCTAATATTTTTAACCATCGACCACCACTGATATGCTTCACCCTCCAAACGGTAAATAGCAAGACTAACCTTTTGATTGTCTGAACACCCCATGACATCAAAAATCTTCTCCAGTGCTTTAATCCACCCTTCATCTAGCACAGGGTCAGCTAATCCTCTGAATTATGGGGGATGTTGCCTCATGAAATGATCCACCACTGAAATGTTCCTCTGCGGTTGATCTGGTTGTTCTCGTGTATGGATACCACCGCCATTTATCGCTTGAGTCAACTGCGCCATTTCTGCAACAAAATGTTCAGTTCCAATTCCGACCATCTCAGGATGCTGATTTGGAAGGTTATTTCCTTCTCTATGCCTTCCTAGCATGACTTCCATGTTTCCTCTGCGGAAAACCATTCTGAACAAACATGTCTTAGAAGAAGCAACATGGTAATCTTCAAATACTATATCACTTCAATTTGACAATAATTTTTTTTTGATAATCATTTAATATATTTCTAACACCTAAAGTTATCTAAACCGACCTCTGATACCAACTATATGGCCCCAGCCTTAAACCTTACTTAATCATGAGTTATTACAAGATTACACATTGATGATCTTTTCGTGTTTAGAGTTTTAGAGAATTAGATCATAACACTTGCTTTAAATTCCACATATAAACAAAGTGGTTACATAAATATAGTATTCTTATTTCCCATCAATGGAAACATATTTAAAATAAATCATGGGTTCTTTCTTGACACTCCCTTGACACTATCATCATATCATGTACCTTTCCCTTGGCCTGTGAAAAACATTTCAAAAAAACTTGGGATGAGCATAAAAAGCTCAGTATGGGATATAAAAACATATGGAAAGGAAATATGGGTACATATATACAAAAGAATGAAATCATACTTTACCAATAAAACATAAGCACTTCAACATACCTCATCAAATTATGAATAAATCATAGAAATAATAAGACATAAAGGTAACTTGAGGCATTCATAACATTCTTACATAGGGAGTGACCCTCTTGGTTACGTTTGGAATACCCATCACAGTATATTCCCTAAATCTCTTTGGAGAAACCTTAAATAATCAATCCTTCGCGTTACCCAATGCATTGGAGATCTATATCAGGCTCACCCGCCCTTAGTTTATCATGAAACCACCCGTCTTCATAATAATGCCCAAGAATCTCAACATAATCGTATCATATAAAACATGCATAAAGGAAACATAACATTTCCACCTTTCAATCACAAGATATCAATACAATACATTGATATAAAAACATTATGAAAACCATTTTCAATACCAAAATAAAAGAAAATTAAAACATGGCATTTATTTTTCATTTAAAAAGAAGGTACGGCTTGTAGAGGAAGCCTAATCTCAAATAATGGTCACGGCGGCGAGAAGTCATTGTCGCCGCATACGTACGATTTTTTTTTACTTTTGTCATTTAGTAAAACTCTTCGTATAAAAAAGATTCCTTTTGGATAAACGTAAAAGTCAAAGGTTTTTATACACCGTATAAAAGAAGGTTGTGTATGAAACAAAATATGCCTCAATGAAAGGATATTGAGACGAAGTCCCATACATCGGGTCTGACTTGACTCGATCATTCATTAATATCATGAATAATAAACTTGAGTTAATTTAAACTTGTTTAATAACCTTTTTCAAGTTCATTATTCCTTTTATATCACTTATTTCTATGTCATGAGCACTATGTAATTATTTAAGATAATAACTGTCATTTTAACGATCATTGGTACTTGAGTCAGAAATAACCCCTTTATAATTACAAGTTGTTCATGTTTCCATAATATCCAGAATTGTATTCATGATGTAGATATAATATATTTCATATATATCCAGTACATGTATGCATTTATAATATTACATAATCATTTAGAGGTAAGAAATAAAATGCACCGTTCATGGAGACGGTAAGCCGTACGTACGCATGAACGCTACTTTCATTTCTATTTCATATTTTATAGAATGGAATCATAATGATATAAAGGTATATTATAATTCCAGTATAATATCATATATAATTTCATAGTTCCATCCTTTATATGTCCCACATATGGTATTTAACGAATCAAATCACTTTGAGGGGGCGGTAGTCCGCACTTCCTTAAATGAAGATATCGCGTTTACACATAATGGAAACCATAAAGGTATACCCAAAATGAAAAATATAGAAGCTTAATGAAAAAATAAACATATAATATATTATATCTAAATATATTGACATATTAATGGCCACCTTTGAAGGTGTTAAAAGAATGTTGAACAATCATCGTTTCAGGAGGCAAAAATTCACCATCCACGGAAACAGTATGTTCGTTAACCATTAGATGTAGGTGTGTGTAAGTGTAGCTCAAATTATTCTTATAAAAACATCCTAGTATATTTAGGATACTGGATTTTATATAAAATAAAAGAATAAAAAGAGTTTATGGGGTTGGAGAAGCAAAATAAATCAAAAGGACTCAAAAGAAGACATTACCTTAAAATCGGGTAACTCTCTTAGATTTGAGCTCAAAGGCTTTCTTGGGAAGACTTCTGCCCAATGTGAGGCTTCAAAGAGTAAGATAGTGAAGTGGAGAGACAAAATGGGCAGGGGTTGACCGAGCCAAAGGCTTTGGGAGTGTGGGTAAGGAGGTAGAGGTGGGGGCCTTTTATAAGAGGAGAGGAGGGGCACTCTTGGAAAGTAAAGATAAGTTACTTTATTTTAAAATGTGTTTCGGATTCAAAAGGTACCACATTGATATAATTAAGGGATAAGGTGATAAGGGTTCTAAATCCACTAATCCAACTTGGTTTTGTCCATTTGTAGGTTTTAGATTTTACATTATCTTTCCATTTTATTTAAATCGTTAAATAATGAGGTCATCGCTGCATCATCATGATGTCATAAATAATTTAATTTATTTAATGTCTAAAAATTATAAAAAAATAACATGATTTAGTAAATCTTATTAGCTTTCTAATGAATATTTATACTCAAAAATCTGACTTGTATTACCCCATGTAAAAATTGTTGTAGTAAAATAACTCATGTTTGTGTCATTTTTACTTTAACATTAAATAAAAAGTTATTTATGTCATTTCCCAACCAAAGTGGCTCCATGGGGTCCCCAAGTTGACCCATGACTTTTCTTGGTCGGAAATTACACATTATATGAGGGTAGAACATGTGTCTAGGACATTTCATTTTATTAAAACATTATTCTTACCTTAAACTATACTAATTACCTCTAATCGCGATTAAAAACATAATAAGTTACTATTCACCAAAAAATTATTATAATCTCATTGAACCACATTTTACTTCCTAATGACAACCATTTATGTCGGATTTTTGAAATTCAAAACACAAAGATGGATAAATTTCATTTAAATGAAAAATCAGTTTTTATAAGTACCACTTAGTGGTTTCACTATTCATCAAAAATTGAAGTTTTTCAGAAAATTACCAAAAATTCACCCTAATATATATTTGATACTCAGAATTAAAAAATGAAGTCTATTTTACAAAATTAAAATCATATAAGTTACATTAATTAATTTAATAATTAATTCCCGCTGTCATGACAAATAGCGGGTTTTTTTGAAACAATATCTATGAAAAGTTTGGCATTAGTTTTTGACCAATTCCAAAGTTAAATTAATCCTAATGACCACCATTGGATTAAATGGTAAAATAATATTCATATTAAAATTTAAGACCAATTAAAAATATAATCTATCCATATAATTAAATTAAATGAAAAAGCAGTTTTGATGTAAAATGCAGTATTTTTTACTATTCATTAAAAAATTGAACATTGTCAGAAAAATACCAAAAATTTATCCAATGTAAAATTCAATGTCCCAATCATAATTAATATGTTTATTTTTACAAATATAGATTATAAAATTGTCAAAATATTTATTTAAAAAGGGTTTGCCATCAAGAGGCAGTAAACCAATATTTTAAGAATATTACTGTATTCCATGCTTAATATTGGAATTATTTTCATTTTAAGCCTCTAAAACACTATATAATTCATTAATAGACATAGATAAAAAATATCTATTATTTATTACTTACTTGGGATGTTACAGTTCATTTTTTTTAACATAGTGAGTTAGAGTGAATTATGTGGTCCTTTACACTATAGATAAATCTAACCTATTGGATTATATATGAATATTTTGAAAGGGTATGTCAACAATAGAAGTCTTCAAAGGGTTGTATTCCAGAGAAACATATTTTCGAAGAAGTCGTTGAAAAATATAATGCAAACATTTCTTATGTGAAAATCTTTGGTCTACCGAAATCTAATCACATTGGGTGTCTTGTGGGCGATGAAATTTCCAGAAGATATGCTATCACAATCAATAATACAGATATGTAGTTGGACCACAATTACTTTTTTGTGAAATTGATTATGTACTTCCCCATATATTGAGTCCCACCATGAAATTCATAGGAATTTGAATCGATAAATAGATGAATTATGGATAAGAAATATATGTATTCACATAATCAATAGTTTATAAGATGGATGAGGGACCACATTTTTATGGATTCAGATGATTATCAAGATTCAATATTAGAATGAATTTGATGGATAGCCAGAGGACCAAGTGTGTATGTATTATCTTACAATGGTTATGTAATTAATTATTTTACATTCGATACAAATGTATATGATAAATGCAATATGATGAAAAATAGTGGAGTTACACTTCTAGAAGATGTAATATTTTTTTATTGTATTAATTATAGGGATCCAACATACAAGAATTTTTCATACAGGTGTATCATCAAAAAATTTGGGAGATATATTATACAAAATTTCAAGTGTTATTTTACAATGTCAGTGTGTTGACAACATGAGTGATATTGAAATAAATGAATTGGGATTTATGAATGTTGATTTCACCATGGATTCTTACAATGATGAACTATTTATAATGGCATTAAAACCAATACATGTATATTATGTACCACATCCCATAAACCAAAACTGGTCAATTGATATATTATCATCTAAAACCGATTAAGGGTTATACGAAATTATAACTGAGGATGATCTTTTCATTTGGAAGTCAATGTCATTTTTTTGTAGTACAAATATAGATTAAAATTTTTATGTCATAGGTGACAATAATAACGTAATTTAGATAGTTGATAGAGGGGTTAAATACCATCTTCCATTAAAAATAGAGTGCTTATAATCTTGTAATGTTTTTTTATAAGATACTTTTTTAAATCATGTAATTATTAGTTCTATGCTAAAATAATGTAGTCTTCATTATATATTAAAATACATCTGCATATAATAATTTCTACACAACATGTTGCACACAATCCTAAGGAACAAAATGCCTCATATACTAGTGTTTCTCATAGTGCAAAGAAAAAACGACTTTCTGCACATGATAGTTCTACCAATCATTGGAAACAACTGGTTTCTAAACCTATTACTACTCCTAGAAAATAGGTACAATGTAAATCTACAGCTGTCGATGCTACCACTCAATGAGAACATATTGAAAATGATGAATTTGAAGAAATTGTATGTGATTAAGTATCTATGATGTAGAAAAAACAAGAGTTCTTTAGTTTGAAGGAGTTATAAAAAATAATTAAGGATAAAATAAATTGCATCAAATATCAGGTTGGGTTGAATTCGTGATTCCAGGTTTTTTACCCCAATAGGGCCATGTTCAGTAGTTACATTTGAATCGTAACTCAGTAATTCATGATGATTGATGTAGTTTCGTTGAACCACGTTGTGCCCTGGGACAAGATATTGATGTGGGAAAAAATTATAGTATCATAATGATATCATTGATTTATTATAGAAAAAATTAAATAATGAAACATTTTCTAACACTTAATCATCCATTGATATGTGCATTTATATTAGATGGATAACACAAGATATATGTATTAATGATTTCTGGAAGGATTTATAGAGGCTTTCAGATAATTTTAATTAGACATTATAATAAATATGTTGAATGGAAAATAAAACCACACCCATAATTTATTTATGAACTTATAATAACCAAAGAAATATGGGCTGTTTTTACTATCCCTCGTGCATATGTGTCTTTTCAAGTGAATTGTTTTAAATAATACATTTTCGGAAGACACATAGATTTATCACATTGAATTTTTCTATTTAGTATAATGAAATTGTGTGCTTGATATAAATAACATGAAAAATACCAATGTATCCATATGGTAAAGTAACGTTGTGGTACACTTCACTTGATAAAATGTACCAATTTTGAATCTATCGTAATATTTTTATGGGAAAACAAACAAAAACATAATTATGTTCCTCAGTTTATTTGAAGATTGTTGACTACAAATCCAAATCCACTTCTATCCCACAACATGTGTTATGGAAGGAGGAAAATGAAGATAATGATAAGATACGAATAGACGAAAACACACAAAGTTTTTGGGAAACATGTGTAAGTACGACCTGATAAAAACAAATTTTCCATTTAATTGATATTATATTACTATGATTACTTATTTTCATATATTTTCTATTGGACATAGTCATAGATATCTGAAACTCATGTACCGGATGAACAACTTCTATCGATGGACCTGAACCGACTAGAGTAGTACGATCATGTCCCAGGCGTGGATTTGGGGGTGACACACCAAACCCATTTTGATGGAAAAAACAAGAATATCAAAGTGATGAAATGAAATGGATAAGAGAAAGAAAGGATACCAGTGAAGAAAAATTCCAATGGAAGTTAGTGACCCTAAGAAACATTTACGCGGGGCAAGCAATGAGATCTAAAAACTCCTGACCAACTATCGCCTGAAGATCTCGCCCCACCCCCACTAGCTTTGAGATCAACAATTACCCTCAAAACCCTGTCATATGAAGTGGTAATAAACGTTATAATAAATTTTTATATTAAATGTGAATCATAAAGTCAGAAATATATTTCATTTACTGATATTATATATGGTGATAATCTTTGTGATTTATATCTATCAACACAACCACTGCACCTTGCATCGTGGGCTGTGACATTCAATATCCCAAAGTACTTTCTACAGAACATACTACTTCCAACATGTCATGTGAGAGTCTCAATAATTGTATCCCATGATCAAAGTGATGAGTTACCTATTCCAATTGATGATGAATCTATATATATGGTCGAACAAGCCATTGGAACATTCAAAATAGGGCCATCGAATCTTGTTAAAAACATGTCGACGAGGATTTATTCATTAACAATTTATTTTTGAGGCCAAAGCATTATCAAATTAATGATAAGAGTTCTGAATCGATGAATTTTTTTAGGGAAAGACCAAGGGAAGGGGTGAATTGAAATAATGACTCAAAAAAATTTAAAGGATTAAACAAATGATTACAAATATCTATGGAATTCACATTTACCATCCATGTTATATATCTACATTTACAATCATTAATGGTTCATGTTAATACAGAGTTAAAAAATGGATGTACTCACATAGATTTTATTGAATAAAACATGTACATATAGGATGATCAAGTGTTAATTGTAATGGTTAATGTAAGTGAAATCCACTATAAGGATTTTCCATGTAACATAGTTGTAAGTGTATACATGTGGTCTATCTTCAGGAATAAATTTTCCAAATTATGATATTATATATTAATTGTTACTAAATATATTTCATATTTTTGGAGGTATATATATCAAAAAAATTGGATGGATATCCCAATGAATATTTTTCACACTATTTTCCTCACACCAGCACTACAAAACAACCAAAAATAGATTCCAATAAAGAGGATGAAATAGTGTAAGTCCATATCAAATCATTTTAATGAAAACATACATATGAGAGACACATCATAATTCCAATGATGCAAGGGGTAAAAATCTAAAATTCAATCACATCAAATATATTTTCATTACATTAATTACTTATTACTTTTGTGTTTTTGGGCTATATTGTATGCTCATTGTTATCAATTTAGATATTGCAAATATTTATTTTCTAGATTTAATGCATGGATACCCAACAAAATGACCCCACATGATGATGTTTTTCTATTTTAAATACACTACATCCATTAATTTTTAACCGAACGTCATTTTATATAATTTTAATTACCTTTTAATGATGATTCTTTTATGACATGGTGGCGCTTCAATATCATCTATCATTTGGAATGAGGCTAGGGGATTAGGAAGAGAATCACCAAAAGTACTATGATTGGAAAAGTATCATTGTATGTATAATAATATTTCACTATATGAACACATATAAAAAATTACATATTTTTATCATTGTTTCTGTAGTGACAAAAAACAAATTAATGGAAAATATCGTGGTTTTTTATGTATAAAATTTATAAGATATATCAAATTACATAAACAAATTAGAATCCTTGAAGAGGTATTTCTGAAAATAATTACTATTTAATTTAAAATATTTATTAATCATTTGTGTATTAAAAGTTTATTAGTACTAATATAACTATGGAAAAAATCATATGCACAAGACGATATTTTTTTTACTAGAATTGAATGGGTAACAAACCTAACGAAAGAATATACACAAATATCATGAATATGTGACTTAAATAGATATATGGAATAGTTTCAAATTTATGATTAATTTATATCTCTTTAGTATTAATCACATATGAATTAATTTATTATATAGTTGGATTCCTTTTTTGAGTTAGGGAGGTTTGTTCAGAACATATCATGCTCATGAGATATTAGACTTATAGGATGCAATTGAGATAATGAAAAAAAACGAAAATGGGAATGAATATATAAATGTGTGTTCTTTATGCTCATGTTGTCCATATATGATCATTGATACCTCCCATTTTTACACTTATTAAGAATCTATGATCACCATTCCTTATATTTCAATATTCCCAAAATCACTAGGCCAAAACTATACTAGGATGGATCATTATGTTATGTATGGAATATTAATAAACTAAGACGTGATACGTTGCTATGAAATGTCTAGGATAATATAGTTGGTATTAGAGCAACTGACCAACTAAAAATTGAAAAAATGAATTCAGCTATTTGGATACATTCAGGAAATGGTCCATAAGTCATGTAATATGTGTAGGAATAAACCCCACCTAAATATGATGCGTGATGAAAACTGTATGACTCCATGGGCATCTTTTTAAAAATCATTGACATGTTTTTGTAAAAAGAATTTATGGAACACTAAAAACTATATAAATTCATTTATACTACATTGAAACGTCATTACAATGATATTTATGTCATTTGTGATGGGTATGAATCAAATGAACCTCAATCTGATTCATGATGTGAATGAAATGACTCTTTGTGTGTATTTATATATTAATTTGAAATTATATATATCAAAAAGAACAAGTGACATTCTAAAATAAAGGAAAAAACATTTTGATTGTTTTTATAATTTTGGAATATGATACATGAGTCATTCATGTCATGTACGATCAATCCGTACTCAATCTGATTCCGGATGCGGTAGTTATGACAAAAAGTGTCCATTATCTCTTTAAAATTATAATTTGATCTCTAAACATGTCAATCAATACGAACCATGAAATTGTCCTCATATTATCTACATAATTTTGTATAGTGATTATTAAGTCATTTTTTACTTGTATGAAGAAGTATCACAACTCATTGACACATGATGTGACTGGTATGACTCAAAATTCATGATTCAAGTTTGTAATGTAATTTTAGTAAAACAAACAAAATTTTCATACAATAAACTATGAAAAATCTTTATGATTATTTTGATACATTAGTACAATGATATAATTGTAATTTTTTATGATTAATAGTCATTCTCACATCAATATGAAGAATGGTGTGGCAGGAATAACTCAAAGTGTATCTTTTACTTTAAAATTGACATTAATATTAGTAATGAGAATAAGTGACATACTAAATAGCGTGAAAAATATTCTAACTGTTTTTTTTAATTTATTAAAATGATACATGACTCATTTTTGATTTGTTGGAATCAAAAAATCCTCAATATGATACATGGTGTGACCGGTAAGACTCTAAATGTGATTTTTATTTAAAATTGACATAATTTAAGTAAAAAAGAACAAGTGACATACTGAACAATAGTAAAATTCTTTCAGATTGATTTTATGCTTTAAGAAAATTATCCATTAGTCATTTCGTGACATGTAAGTATCAAACAGACCTCAATTTCATGCACAACGAGACCAGAATGAAAAAAGTGTTTGTTATTAGTTAAAAAGTGACATTATAGATCAAAAAAAGTCACTAACGTAAAACCAAGAAAAACTATCCGATTTTCTTCAAAAAATTTTAAAGTGACTCATAAGTCATTTTTGATGAGTATGAAGTAGTATAACATCAATCGTATGCATGATGTGACTTGTATGACTCGAAATGCATGTTTCAGTTTGAAAAAAAAACAATTTGGTAAAAAACTGGCATTTTTAAATCCAATAAAACACATTCAGTTTATTTTTATACATTAGTAAAATGATATATTTTTCATTTATTGATTTGTAGGAAAAATCCACACCTCAATATGATGCATAATGTGTCTTTTATAACTCAAAGTGTTTATTTTTACTTATAATTGACAGTAATATTTGTAAAAAGATTATGTCTAATACAGGAAAACAAGAAGACACATTTTGATTGTTTTGTTAATTTAGTTAAATGATACATCAGACATTTTTTATGGGTAGGAATCAATCCACATCAATACAACACATGGTGTGACATTTACAACCCCATATTTGTCTTCTAATTTAAAAATTGTCATTAATTTAAGTAAAAAATAGGATACATATTGAAATAAAGAAAAATAATTCAGATCTTTTTTATACACTATGAACATTATATATTTTTCATTTTTGATGTTTATGAATCAACCATACCCATATCTGACACATGGTGTGACCTGTATGACTAAAATATTCTGTTAGCAATTTAAAATTCACAATTCAACTCAGAAGTTTCACTCACTAAAAATCATGAAATCACACTCATGTTGACTTCATAATTTATTAAATTGATTAATAATTCTTTTATGTGTATTATGTAGTCTCATGTCAAACCAATGCATGGTGCTATTGGTATGACTTAAAACGTGTGTTTCTAGTTTGAAATGAAATTTTAGTAAAAAAAAGTAAAACATACATATAGAATACTAATAAAAGTCATTCACATTGTTTTGATACTATAAGAAAATTATATATAAGAAATTTTCAATGTGTATGAATTAGTCTCACCACAATACGATACACGATATGACCGATATAATTCAATGATACTATTTTTATGTAAAAAGGACATTATTTTTGGTAAAAACAACAAGTGACATACTGAAAACTATGAAAATGAATTTTGATTAATTTTATAATTTATAAAAATTATCCATGATTTATTTTTGATATGTGTGAATAAATCCCACCTTAATACAATTCATTTTTTATTGGTATAACTTCAAATGTTTCTTTTTTATTTAAAATTGTAATTAATTTAAGAAAAAAAAGAAAAAGTGGCATGCTGAAAACAAAGAAAACAAACATGGATTGTTTTATTAATTTAAGAAAACTATATATCAGTCATTTTTTATGTGTAGGAATCAACAATAATAGAATCTTTTACATGGTGTGATCAGAAGAACAAAAAAAGTCTATTATGAATTTAAAATTCAAATTTCGTCTAAAAGCATGTCACTCAATTAGAACCATGAAAACATAATCTAATTTCTTTATTAATTTATTGAAGATATTAATAATTTATTTTTCCTATTTATAATGTAGTATCACATAAAAATGTTCCATTATGTGACCGA
Source organism: Viscum album (assembly GCA_963277665.1). Classification (NCBI taxonomy): domain Eukaryota; kingdom Viridiplantae; phylum Streptophyta; class Magnoliopsida; order Santalales; family Viscaceae; genus Viscum; species Viscum album. The sequence continues at coordinate 1,997,178,305 of OY728146.1, read as the reverse complement.
TATGACTCAAAATCCTTGTTTCATGTTTGAAATAAAATTTTAGTAAAATAAACTGACAAAGTAAATAATGATAAAATGTATTGAAATTGTATTGATACATTAAGAAAATAATATATATTTCATTTATGATATTAAGGAATCATTATCACCTATATTTGATTCATGGTGTGACTATTATAACTCAAAGTGTCTCTTTTTATTTAAAATTGAAATTAATATTAGAAATTAGAACTGGTGATGTACTGAAAACAGAGAAAATGCATTGGGATTGTTTTGATAAATTAGGAAAAATATCAATGATAGTTGTTGATTAGTATGAATACCACCTACCTCAATACAACTCACAATGTTATTGGTATAACTCTAAATGTTACATTTCAGGTAATATTTACATTAATTAAAGTAAAATGATCAAGTTTCATATTGAAAACTAAGCCAACACATTCTTATGTTTTTTTGAAAATTTTGGACAAGGATCCATCAATCATTTATGATATATATTAATCAACCCATCCAAAAACAGACATATAGTTTTACTGGTATGACTAAATGTTTTTCTTATTAGATTAAAATTGACATTTTATCTCAAGACATGTCATGCACTAAAAACCATGAAAACATGCTCCGATTAAAACAATAATTTCGGATTGTAATTCCTAATTCATTTTTGATGTGTATGAAGCAATATCACACTACAATGATGCATGATTCGACCAGTATGCCTCAACATGCATTCTAAAAGTTTGAAATGAAATTTAGGTACAAGAAAAAAATGACATACTACAAATCAATCAAACAAATTCATATAATTTCGATATAATAGGAAATTGATCCATCCATAATTGTTAATAAGTAAAAATAATCTAACATTAATTTTGATTCACGGTGTGACCATTATAAATCTATACACATAATTATTTAAATTTTAGATTAATTTTATGAAAATAAAACGTGTCATACTCAAAACTGACCAATCACATTTGGATTGTTTTGATATTTTATGAAAATGGTCCCCTACTCAATTTCAAGTTGAAAGGATCAACCCCATCTCAATACGATGAATGGTGTGATCGGTATAACTCCAAATATGAGTTTTTTATTAAAAATTAACATTTTATTAATGTATTATTTCATACTAATGAATAATTTTTTCTTTTTTATTATTACAAACAAAATATTAGATTTCATATATATGTGTAATATTTTTCTTGGGTAGGAATGATTTGTGAAAAAACCAATACCATGGGATAATATTTTTGAGATTGGATCACAGGTGTCAAAAGATGAATTATTATAGTTTTTAACTGTTTGTTGGGTAATTGTAAATGTAATTATATAATGAAAATTTAGAAATATATATTCCATGGGTTCATATTTTCTTATTCATGATGTCTATTTTAGATATTCATTTTTTCTTACTCGTTGTATTGTATATACCTACATATTTTTTGTGGGTTTGTTGTTATATTAACAACACATTGAATCCATCTTGGTATTTATAAAATATATTTGAGTATTGATATAGGGGGGCCTTTATCGTTAATTTTTCAAAGTAATAAAGGGGACCCACAATATGATATTTGTGATTAAAAAGGGCTTTTTAAAACTGTGAATTACCCTTTTACAAATTGTTAAATATAATATGTGTTCTATTGTTTCTTTATTGACATGGAGAAAGTGTCCCCTATACATGTTATGCCTTCTTCAGTGTTGGTATTGATACCTATCATAGTTTTAAATCTTGTTACACCCACTATTTCAACCTATGTTTCTGGCATTGAAAAATTAGAGTTTAAATCCAAGGATCCTAAATCAATGAGTTTTTCAGAGGAAACACTATCACCTACCCCCAGCAAGGTTCCAACCAGGTCCTAGTATAATATCTTATTTTCATTCCCTTATTCATTTTTATGGTAATTGTTCTAAAACACCAACGGATAAAACTAGGAACAACTATGTAATATGATTTGTTTCATTCTATGGAATACTGGACCACTATAATATAATATTATTTAAACATCACAAAAAATTCATCTATCTATGCTATTATATCATTGATTAATGAGGGGATATTAAAATGGGTTCTAATTTATCATCCATAAAAAAACAATGAAAATTTTCTATTTTGTTATTGCTAATAAAAGCACTCATAAATGGATCCTTTATGAGTGCTAATAATATTCACTAAAAAAAGTCATTTTCTATAAACATTGAAAAAATGAATTCAAATTTCCCACCCCTCTAAATCAGTGATAGAACCCAACCTTCACATCAATAACCCTCCCCATATTATTGTTAGGTCTATCAACCTTTATTATAAATGATAGGAACCCCACTTCACACACCCACGTGTGCGCCCCAGCCTTCCGTAGATTTGAACCAAAGACCAATCCCATACGTGCATAGACCCTTATCAATCATCAGTGTTTCTTTTTTTCCTATTTTAGGATATATATAATTATATATATATATATATTTATATATCTTGTTCTATTTTCATCTATATATTTGTTAGTATGTTAACATTTATTTAAATGATCATTTTTAAATATATTTGTAAAATAAAATTTGTGTGTGTGTTTATAATTAAATTAATACAAACATATCTATAAAATATATATTCATATATATTATATGTGTATCTATTTATATATATAAATTATTTCTTTACATGTATTATTTAATAATATTTATATAAATATTTTAGAATATATAGATAATATATATTTGATTGTTAATACAGTCACACAATAATATACAAAAAAACTCTGTATGTACATAAATATTCACATATTATCTATTTTAATTTAAATAAATATTATTTTTAATTTATATATGGTTTATATACTTATAAGTATATTTTTTATTTTAATATATTTACATATTTATATATAAAATTAAATTTTTATGCGTAAATATATACAAATATGTATATATGTGTGTATACTAAATTATAAATAACAGTACATTATGAAAAATGAAAGAAATTTAAACTTCTTAATATCCTTATGGGTGTAAAACGTGATAATAAATTTTGTCACCACCAAAAAAATAGAAAAGATGCCCCCCTTAAATGAGGATGAAATTCAATCAAATGTATAAAAATTAGGGTAGCCTGATTAAAAAAACATTTTTTGGATGCGGTTTGTGCCTTTTTTGGCCTAAAAAAAGTGATAATGGTACCCCTAGTAAATATTACATATAGCTCATCACATGGTTTGATTTGATATATGGTAGAGCCAATACTAACACCCGGATCAAATATTAGGACTTTTTAATGGTTGGGTCACATTTTTATGTTATTTTAGATCATTTATCATTTTTTCTATCTAATGTTTTTTATTAAATTACTCTTACATAATAATAATTATAAAATTATCAAATAATATAATTTTATAAAATTATTTTATAATCCACGTTCACTAAATATATTATATATTAAGGTTATTAGTGTATTTAGAATTAATAAAATCAGTTTTTATAAAAATATATTATATTTATATCAATATATATATATTTATATAATAATATAATCTTTTTAATGTAAATATTTTTTTATGAAACATAAATTTTATCTATGCGAATAAAAGAGATGATAAAGGGGGTCCTTTATCAGTGGTTTTTAGCGTTATTAAAAGGCTCTTCTGGGTAAATCTGATTCTGTGGTAGTGGAGGAATAGGTGGTTGGGTATAAATTTATTTCATCTCCTACAACATTTATTTAATTAGTGTGTCTTTAGTTTTAACATTCAATCTAATGTTGTTCCATTCTAGGAATGGGTAGTTTTCAAATAGTATCAGGGTTTATAAATAAATATATGTTGATCCCATTAACGCACATGTATAGATTTTACAGGACCCTAAAATCTAAATTGATATCGTTGAAGATTATGATTTTTTTTAAATACATGATCACCTATGATAGTCAATTTATTCTCATATGAATTGTCTATATTCCGTTCGACACCCTATTAATAGAATCCTTGGGATCCATCATGCGCCATTAAACCTGGAAGATGAATATTGGCTTGCTGGAGGTGAATTCAACTTTTTGGTAGATCTACGCAAGAAGAAAGGGAAGGGCCTTTCTAGTGCAATTCTAGTTTGAAGTTGGTCTCCGTCCTAGTAGGATCAAGTCTCCTTGACATGGGTTACATTGGTGATAATTTAACCTTGTTCAATAACCACAAAGTCATTTGTCACTCATGGTGAAAATTGGATCGGTTTCTATATAATATCTAGTCCATATTAATTGTTTAAAATAATAAATTCATCTACCTTGTGATAATACTTTCCAATCATTCCACTATTCTTGTTTCATAAATCTAAAAAATGATAAATAAGATCAATTAGTTTTCTATCATTCATTGTCTGAATCAACTTATTTTATCTTGAGAGTGGGGAATTCTTGGTTGATGCATATTATTTGAAGCTCTTGGATCTGATTTCACAATAAATAGAGACACCTAAAAGGATATCTTAAATTCTATATTAACAACCATATTATCATCTATAAGAAGTGGAGTCAATTTATTGGGAGATTGAATGAATTTATGTGATAGATTAAGATGAATGTAATTAATTTTTTTTGGATATCTCCTTAAAATAAATACCATATTAGATGATCTTATTATGAATCAAGACCTCTTAGCTCATGAGCACTCCGGAATCAAATTATTTCCACATAGCGAATGAAATACATATTTTTTCATGAACATTCCTAGGTGAAAAAGATATTCATAAGACCAAAAATTTTCTATAATTGTTTATATTTAACTAATGACCAATATAAGGTTTCATGTATGATTGAATTGAATTTCTCTATTCATCTGGATGGTTATAACCATCAAATGCAATGAGTGTACCCAAGTACAAATTCTAACATCATTTATTATTTTCCTATTTCGGTATATGATCATGATTACACACTACTTAGGTGTTAACCTAGTGAGGAAGAGGTTAATGGGACTATGTATTCTCTCAACCCAAAAAGTGCACCATGTCTGGATGGTATTCATTGGATTTTTATAATGAGACCCATGGGACTAGATTAGGTTAGATTTGGTGTAGGCTATGAGGGATATCTATTGCGGTAGTAACCTTCCTCATGTGGCCTGTGCTAATGCACTTGTTCATCATCCCAAAATCAAGGATATTACTTCCCTTCCACACTATATACCAATAATATTAAGAAATTTCTGTCATAAACTTCTAGAAAAAATAATTAACAAAAGACATTAATCTTATTTACCTTGCTAGATTTCTGTTGAGCAGCATGGATTATTCCTAGGGATGATGATCTATGGTCCCATTGGGTTGGCTTGTGATGTTCTATGTGATATAAAATATTGGTTTCTTGGTTCAAATAGACTAATTAATGTCTACATGAACTAGGAGTTTGATATACTTTAATATATCTTTATCCTCATAGTCATTTCATGAATGGTATTCTCCTCATCGAACACTAATCGTATGTTACATTGAATTATTTCTTGTTATATTTCTATTATTATATATATATTTTTTGGATAAAATTATAATAAATATGGACCTTAGAAAGGATATTTCTTATATCTCTGATTAATCATATTTACCACTGAAACCCTTAGAAATCTCCGTAATAAGGGCACTCAGGGGGTAGAAATCTCTCATTTTTTGGTAGGTCTCATATTAGGGGCATATATCATCTGATATTTTTTTAATATTAATAAATTACTTATAACCATAGAAGAATATCCACAAAATAAATGACCAGTATCCTCATGGATTATTAAAAATTTAATGGTCAGAAAATTAATCAGAATAATATAATCATCTTTATCTTGAATCACTACTTAGATAAGTAGGTTAAATCCCTAGATTATAGTATGAACATGCATAAATTGAGTTTCCCCTGGACTATCTAGGGGCCCAGATCCCACTAAGATGACTATTCACCCACCATTTAGATAATATTACAAAACGTGATCTACATCATCATTTTAAAATATAAAAATTTCTTCTTTTTTGGAGGAATAATCACAATAATCAGCTCTATCTCTTCACCCATACTCATGAAAATGGTTTCATTTATTTAGATGATGAATGCCGTGTCAAATGTTATTGAAAATAATCCATAGTATTTCATTTGGTATGCACATGGAAATAGAAATTACCTTTCGGCCTCATTGATATGAATTGAAGGGAATGTGATGGAGGGGATATTAATTTCATAAGCATATATGGTTCTATGCATTGTTTGTGTATTATGATGGATTTTGGATATTATAGAATGATGGAGTGTTTTAGGTCATTTTATATATGAAATTTATGGATTCTACATGGAAACATCAATATAAATATCATCATTATTTTTAATAAAAATAATCTATACATTCCAAGGAAATAAATTAATAGTTAGTCCGTTTGGGGATGATGTGATATCAAGATCTAGAAACACAACTAGGTCGGAAACAAACTTGTTTTCCCATGATGTCAATATCCTGACATCACCTTCAGAAAATCCACCATATATCCCACTATTATCTGTGAAATTTTTGTTGAGTATCAACAAGACAACATCATGGTTATTGATATAAATTAAGATCTAGAAAAATGTGTTTTCACATGATCCACTGTGGTTATTTTTTTTGAGGAAATGGTTTCCTAGAATATTGATATATCAGAGTATTTTTTATACCTGTGGTGAGGTGTAATGGTTTATGTAGATTATATAAAAAAACTCCTTTATGTAGCATGTTTGGCCTAGGATATACCACCAACTAAAACATCATGGAGATCAACATCATACATGCCTCCATATGATCACGTTGTATAAATCATCATAAGGAATCATTATAGAACACGTTTTTTAGAATGAATATGATCATTCAGTTTAAAACTATATTAGGAATCCATGTAGTCATACCCATTAAGATCACTCAAGTCCACCATTAATTGTTTTATGGATTTGGGGAATTGGTAATTAAGGAATCAATAAGAAGGTATGAGAAATTATTTTATCTACTCTATGTTGACGCATTTTTAATTCTACTAAAAGATCTCTCAACAAAGTATCCCCATGGGAAAGGCAACACATACATTTTTTTGTAAGGACTCGACCCCAGTTTCCCGGAGTTGGTGCCATTTTTGGTTATATTGGTATATAATAAAGGAATTAGTATCCCGAAGGACCAATTTGTTTGGTAGTATTGAAGAAACTAGAAACATACATAGAACCCATTATATATATTGAAATGAAACAATATATGAAACATAAAAAAGGTAATAAACAACATATTTGAAAACTTAATTAATGATATCTTCTTCTTAACCTAGGGAAGGAAAAACAAAAGAAAGGGGTGAGATCAAAAGATCAGTATGAGAAATAAATACAATGGATGATATCATAACATAAACAATAGGCATGTAGAATACATTAAAACATTTACCTTTAACAAAATCTGGGATTCATTATGGTAGGAATAAGAGATGAGTAATAATGCCATAAATAAACATAATCATGGGTAATATACTAGTCGAAAAACCACATGACCCATAAATTCTTTTTTCATAATGAGGGAATTCAAAATGCGGGATAATTTAACCATACCGTCGAGGAATCGTTCTAAGACCATAAATAATCATTTTTTCAAGCCCTTGGGCCATGACCGTAGTTTGTCTCAGGTGACATACCGATGAACCGAGGGGCTATAGCGGGCCCATGAAACACTTAATATGGACAATGAAATAATCATATGAAATTGGGGAACATCATAAACATATACATTCAAATTGAAACTAATATAGTAAATGTAAATAATATTCCCCAATCATGGAACTTAATCACTAACCATTTGGAATAATATGATGAATGATATCAAAATAGAACATCCATAGTGAGAATAACCAGAATCCCTTCAAAAACATATTTAATATAATATCATAATAGATAATCCTTAATTATTTACAAAATTCTAAAAATTATTTTGACATAGACTGATATATTTACAAATGAACCAGTTGACATATTCTTGAAGAAATAATCCTTAAACATTCCAATGTGTCCCATAAGACCTTAAAACATTCAAACCATAATCCCATATAAAATAATTAGGAAAAGTATAATCTTGATATGATATACCAATGGGATGTATATACACTACAAGAAATATATTATTGGTGAACAAGGAATATATCTCATAAAAGAGAAAGAGATATGAGAAAAATCATTTTGAATTTTGAAAGAAGATTATTTTTAGAAAATAATTTATATTTTCTATGAAATCTTATTTTAAACAATAATTTACAAAAAAAATAAAATAATAGGACATTGAAATTATATTTTAGGCTTAAATGATATCCCACTAATGTTAAAGCATGTAAAAAGTGTTCTTAAGATTCTTTGTAAATAAACAATTTAGAGCTTTTAAAGGGAAGTAAAAAAGGAAATTTAATATGGAAAGGAACATTTGGTCTCATAAATCCATAAATGATCCAAGATAATTTAACAGGATAAAATTAGTGTTTCTATAAAACTATTTGTGTCTTAATATAGTTTTTTGTGTGCACTTGAAAATGGGTAAGAAGGTGAAAATATCGCTTGAATTAAATTTGTATTTCATAATCAATTTTGAAAGTTCCTTTTAAAACATGTAACTATCCATAAAATAAGAAATATTTATTGTTGGTTAACATATATATAACACTTACACAAAATTTATGCAGAATACATAATAATACACAAGATTTTCATTGAGGTAATTAGACTATAAAATTAACCTAAATTAAAATGGTGGTTCAGGTGAAAAAAACCATACCAGTTTATAATAAATCGATTCATATGCCCCAAAATGAATAATATTAAAATGATACATTGTATGACATGAAAATAAATATATTCATGATATGTTACATAAATTTTAACTATACATACACCGTCCACATGTATTATTAGTGAATAAGGGAAACCTTATAAAAATGGAAGTCAGATAAAGAAACCTCAAACCATAAGTCCAAATGTGTTCCACTCTTGAACATAAGGTCCTGTAATATGAAATTGGACATATTATTTACTTTTTTCTGAAACTATTATACTTTTATATAGTATATAATAATTCTATTCAGTTCATTTATTCCCTTCTTGATAATTTATTATGTTTAATTTCATTGTTATGTAGTGTTCATTTTTTCCATTTTCATAATTGGTTCACTTGTTCATAAATAATGGAGTTCATGTGGAATGGATGAAAATCAACCAAATTGAATTCTTATATTATTTATGATCATCTATAGGTGTTATTTTCTATTAATATAATTTGGTTACATGGAACGAGGATGAATTATTATATAGATCTTTTATGATTACTATTTCTATTAATTTGTTTGTTTTGATTACATCAAAATCATTTTTCAGTATTACATAATAGCATTTTTAAAAATGTATTACATAACCATATATAGAGTATATTACATATATAATAATCAGGTGAAACAATAACAATAATGGTTTCATGACCATAATTGAAAATTATAATAGTAATTGAACTCCCATCAACCTTGAATATGGTAAATTGACACATCTCAAATGGTGTTCTTGCTACTAGTATAAAATAAGGAAAAAAGATGAGATGATAATAACTTATTCCACTACCTTGACAAAATTAAAGTACATGTACGGTACTTGATTCTTCACAATATTTGGATAAAGATTTTTAATAATAGAAAAGTAAAACAACTGAACTTCAAGGGAAAGACACATAATTGAAAATTATAATTTACCTCTGGAACCAATCTTCATTGAGATCCTCTTTAAGGGAGTTGTTTTGGTCTTTTTATGATAAAGAGGTTTTTCTGGTCGTGGGAGAGGAGGTTGGGAGGTTATTTGGGCAGAATTTATAGATGTAAAATGTCTTGAGAGGAGTAAATATTAGAGGAAGCAATGTGGGTTTTTATAGCGGTGGGGAGAGAGGGTTTCTCAATTTTATATTCATTAATTTATTAATCATCCCCATGAAAAATAAATGGTGAGTCTTCCATGACCATGAATAGTTCTCTTATCATGTGAAACCCAATAAATTGTGCTTACATCAACATAACATCATACATGACTGTATAATTAGTGTATTAAATTATTTTGTAAATAAGGATATTTTACTACTCATAAGAAATTCACGTATTTCCAAAAAAATCCTATAATTTCACCCCAAACATTTTCAGACGTGTAGGAATAAAAAATAAAGTCCATTTTAAAATTTTAATTTTCTTTATATTGTAAATTTAAAATTTTATTAAAATTAAAATTTATTCTAAAAAATAGTTTTGAACCATTTATTTAGATATTCATAAACATAATAATAGCATACTCCAATATGAATATAATTTATATACAATAATAGTTAGGTTTACTATTAAATAGCGTATATCATTATTCATAAGGGTATGTTACTATTCATAAGGGTAGGATACAATTTACCCACAATTACATTCACAATTTTGTATGTCAGATTTTCGAAATTCAAATCAGAGAAGTGTTTACATGGAAAGGTTATAACAAATCAGTGTTCATAAAGACTCAGTGAAACTTGTATTCAATAATAAATCAGTTTTCAAATTCGTGGGTTGTTACATTATCCTCTATTACAACAAAATCATCCTCAAAATTTGAAATAGAACTTTGAAAGTTAATGATACGTTTAAATTTCCTTATGGAAACCCACATAGTAAATATATTTAATAAAATAAGCTCCTAAATAATGTTAATGGATATGAGGTGGTCACCCCAAAAAGTATTCTTTCGAATGAGGTGAAATTAGTTGGAATAAGAAACAAAACTGGACATGGATGAAAAATCTAACAATGATGTTTGGATGGAACATGAAAGAGGATTTGTTCAGATGAATGTTGATTACTAAAAAACTATAAACTAAAAAAAATTCACAGATATTATCAATGAAAATGATAATAAGAAAACATTTTATTTAAGACTATTTTCCACGAGTCGAGGAATTATTCAACTGTATAATTGTAACATCCCAGGTAAGTAATGAATAATAGATATTTTTTTCTATGTCTATTAATGATTAAGATAGTGTTATAGAGGCTTAAAATGAAAATAAATACAATCTTATGCATGGAATACACTAATATTCTTAAAAGATTGTTTTACTTCCTTATGATGGAAAACCCTTTTTAAATCTATCTTTTGACAATTTTATAAGCTATGTTTGTCAAACTAAACTTATTCTTTATGATTGGGACATCAATATTTACCTTGAGTGCATTTTTGGTATTTTTCTGACAATGTTCATTTTTTAATAAATAGTGAAAAATACTGAATTTTACATCAAAACTGCTTTTTAATCTAATTTATTTAAATGATTAGATTATGTTTTGAATTGGTTTTGAAGTGAAATTAGAATATATTTTTACCATTTTATCCAATGGCGGTCATTGGAATCAATTTCACTTTGAAATTAGACTTAAACTGGTGTCAATATTTTGATACTCATTGTTTTGTAAAAACACGCTATTTGCTCTGGCAGCGGGAATTAGTTATTGAATTAATTAATGTGACTTATATGATTTGAATTTTGTAAAATGGACTTCATTTTTGAATTCATAATATCAAATATAGCTTAGGGTGAATTTTTGTTAATTTTCTGAAAAACTTCAATTTTTGATGAATAGTGAAACCACTAAGTGGTAATCAAGCAAACTGATTTTTCAGTTAAATAAAAGTTTACCACTAATGTGTATTGAATTTTGAAAATCCGACATACATGGTTGTCATTAAGAAGTAAAATGTGGTTCAATGAGATTATAATAATTTTTTGGTGAATAGTAACTTATTAAGTTCTTAATCGCGATTAGTGGTAATTAGTGTAGTTTAAGGTATAAATAATGCTTTAATAATATGAAATGACCTAGACACATGTCCCAGCCTTATTGGTTGTGTAATGGCCGACCAATAAAATCCATGGGTCAACTTGGGGACCCCATGGAGACACTTTGGATTGGAAATGACATAAATAACTTTTTATTTAATGTAAAAGTAAAAATGACACAAACATAATATGTTTTACGAAAACAATTTTTACATGGAGTTATAAAGATCAGATATTTGATTATAAATAGTCATTGGAAATATAAAAAGATTTCCTACATCATAGTATTTTTTTAATGATTTTTAGACATTAAATAAATTAAATTATTTATGACATAATAATGATGCAACGATGGCATCATTATTTGATGATTTAAATAAAATGGAAAGACAATGTAAAATATATGAACTAAACATGGAAAAAACCAATTGGATGAGTAGATTTCGAACCCTTATCACCTTATCCACGAATTATATCAATGTGGGACCTTTTGAAACCGAAACACAATTTCAAATAATGTAATATTTCATTACTTGCCAAAAGTGCCCCTCCTCTACTCTTATAAAAGACCCCACCTCTACCTCATTTCACACACTACTCAAGCCTTTGGCTCGGCCAAACCCTGCCCATTTACTCTCTCCACATCCCTCTCTTCATCATATAGGATTACCATTGGGCAGAATCCTTTCAAAGGAAGCCTTTAGGCTCAAATCAAAAGGAGTTACACTTTTAAAGGTAATTCATTCTCTCATGTTCATTTGTTTTATTTTGCATCTCCAACCCCCTAAACTCTTTTTATTTACTTATTTTGTAACATCACCAGTATCTTCAATATACAAGGATGTTGTTATAATATTTATTTGAGCTACACTCTCACACAACTACATCAAATGGTTAAAGAACATACGGTTTCCGTGGATGGAGAAATTATGCCTCCCGAAACGATGATTGTTCAATACTCATTTAACACCTTCAAAGGTGGCCATTATGATGTCACTATTTTTATATATGATATATAATATGTTTATGTTTTCCTTACGCTTCTGTTTTTTTCATTTTGGTCATACCTTTATGGTTTCCATTATGGGTAAACATGATATCTTCATTTTAGGAAGTGCAGACTACAGCCCCCTGAAAGTGATTTGATTCATTAATACCATATGTGGGATGTGTAAAGGATAAAGTTAATGATATTATATATGTTATTATACTAGAATTATAATATACTCTTTTATCATTATGATTCCATTCCAGAAAATATGAAATAGAAATGGAAGTAGCGTTCATGCGTACGTACGGCTTACCGTCTCCATGAACGGTGCATTTCATTTCATACCTCTAAATGTGATGTAATATTATAAATACATGTATTTGATGAATATATATGATATATATGTTATCCAAATCATTAATATCATTCTGGATATAACGAACCTTTGACCAAATTAACAACATGTAAGTGTAAGAAGTCTATTTTTGACTTAAGAACCAAATACCGACAAAATGAACATTATTAACTTAACTGATTACATGATGTTCATAAAATGGTATAAAAAGAATAATTAACTTGAAAAAGATTCATAATCAAGTAGAGATTAACTCAAGTTTATTATTTAGGAGATTAAAGAACGGTCGGGTCAAGTCGGATACGAGGTATGGGACTTTGTCTCAATCTCCTTTCATTGAGGCATATTTTATTTTATACACAAATTTCTTTTATACGGTGTATAAACCCCCTTTGACTTTTACTTTTATTCAAAAGGAATCTTTTTTACGAAGCGTTTACTAAATGAAAAAAGGGAATGTTTTTTTCGTACGTATGCGGCGACAACAACTTCTCCGCCGTCGTGACCGTTATTTGAGTTTCGGATTCCTCTACAAGCCATACCTTTTTTTAAAAAACGAAAAATAAATACCATGTTTTACTTTGGTATTGAAAATGGTTTTCATAATGTTTTTATTATATCAATGTGTTGTATTGATATCTCGTGATTGAAATGTGGAAATGTTATGTTTCCTTTGTGCATGTTTTATGTGATATGATTATGTTATGGTTCTTGGGCATTATTACGTAGATGGGTGGTTCCGTGATAAACTAAGGGCGGGTGAGCCCGTTATAGCTCTCCAATGCATTGGGTAACGCGAGGGAGTGAAACGTTAAGGTTTCTCCGAAGAGATTTTAGGGAATATACTGTGATGGGTATTCCAAACGTAACCAAGAGGGTTACTCCCTACGTAAGAATGTTATGAATGGCTCAAGTTACCTTTATGTCTTATGATTTCTATGATTTATTAATGATTTTATGAGGTATGTTAAAGTTCCTATGTTTAATGGGTAAAGTATGATTTCATTCTTATGTATATATGAACTCATGTTTCCTTTCCATGTTTTTTATAACCCATACTGAGTTTTTATGCTCATCCCATGTTTTTGAAATGTTTTTCAAAGGTCAAGGGAAAGGTACATGATAAGATGATAGAGTCAAGGATGTGTCAAGAAATAATCCACGTTTTATTTTAAATGTGTTTCCATTGATGGGAATGAAGAATACTATCTTTATGTAACCACATTGTCTATATGTGGAATGTAATGAAAGTTTTATGATCTAATTATCTAAAACTCTAAACCCGAAAAGATCCTCAATGTGTAATCTTGTAATAACTCAAGATTAAGTAAGGTTTAAAGCTGGGGCCTTATAGTTGGTATCAAAGGTCGGTTTAGATAACTTTAAGAGTTAGAATTCTATTAAATGATTATCAAAAAATATTTTTTTTCGAAATGATATAGCATTTAAATATTACCATGTTTCTTCATCTAAGACATGTTTGTTCAGAATGGTTTTCCGCAGAGGAAACAGGGAAGCAGTGCTAGGAAGGCATACAGAAGGAAATAACCTTCCCAATCAGCATCCAGAAATGGTCAGAATTGGAAATGAACAGTTTGTTGCAGTAATGGCGCAGTTGACTCAAGCGATAAATGGCGGTGGTATCCATGCACGAGATCAGCCAGAACAACCGCAGAGGAACATGTCAGTGGTGGAACATTTCATGAGGCAACATCCACCATCATTCAGAGGATCATCTGACCCTGTGCTAGCTGAAGGGTGGATTAAAGCACTGGAGAAGATTTTTGTTGTCATGGGGTGTTCAGACAATCAAAAGGTTAGTCTTGCTATTTACCGTTTGGAGGGTGAATCAGATCAGTGGTGGTCTATGGTTAAAAATATCAGGGACGCCGATGAGATTGATGCTCTTGACTGGGATGAATTCAAAGGTATGTTTCTTGAGAAGTATTTTCCTAAGGCTGTTCGACTTAGGATGGAAAATCAATTCTTGGAATTGAGGCAAGAGGAAGACTCAGTGGCTGCCTATGAAGAATGGTTCACTCGATTGGCAAGGTATGCTCCAAATTTTATCCGGGACATTGATAGTAAAATCAATCATTTTTAATCAGTATTAAAGCCAAAATATCGAAGGGAATTAGCTTCTCGTGAGTTTAAAAGTTATGAAAAGCTTATTCGATGTGCTGAGAAGGTGGAAATGGAGTTTTCCGATGACCAAGTGTTCTATAACAACCAACAGAAGAATAGACCGAGGTGGCAGGAGAAAGGTAAGAATTCTTCAAAAAAGTCTTATGGTAAGAGAACTAAGTTTCCAGTTTGTGATAAATGTGGCAAAAGGCATGCTAGGGAATGTCTTCTGAATTCTGGGAAGTGCTACTGATGTGGTAAGATGGGACATAAGGCTCGTGATTGCATTGAAAAGGATCAAGGTGAAGGTAAGAACAAATTTGATTTACAGTTAGTGAAATGTTTTAAGTGCAATGAGATGGGTCACTATGCAAATGAGTGTCCGAAAAAGAGCTTGAGTGATGGGAAGCAGTTAGACTACAAGCAGAAAGGGGTGGTGAAATCCTTTGCAACTACTTCAGCAGATGTCGGGCCATCAAATGAAGTTGTATCAGGTACTTTGTTTGTTTTTTCAGATTATGCCAGCGTGTTGTTTGATTCGGGGTCTACACATTCTTTCATCTCTGAATCCTTTTCTAGTAAAATGGGAATACCATCTCAAGAAATGACTCCTGAACTTTTGTTAAAAACACCTGGGGGAAGTGTCGAGGAAAAAAGAATTTATAAGAATCTTCCTATCCTTATCTGTGGAAAGAACCTACTTGCAAAACTTATTGTTCTACCTCTAGTAGAGTTTGATGTTATCCTGGGTATGGATTGGCTCTCTATTTACCATGCTAATATTGACTGTAGAGCTAAAGAAGTTTCTGTTCAGAAAGAATTTCAGTTTGTTTACAAGAATGAACCATTACTTTTGATAACATATCAAGAGGCCGAGAAACTTGTAAAAGATGGAAGTGAATGTTACCTTGCACACGTCGTTGAAAATAAAGGAACTATTCAGATTAATGATGTGCCAGTGGTAAATGAGTATCCTGATGTTTTTCCTGATGAGTTTCCTGGAATAATACCAGATCGGGAAGTTGAGTTTACTGTTGACTTAGTTCCTGATGCTAATCCAATTTCAAAACCCCCTTATCGAATGACACAAATTGAACTTTTAGAGTTGAAGGAGCAATTGCAAGATTTATTAAAGAAAGGTTTCATTATACCTAGCACATCACCATGGGGTGCTCCTGTTTTATTTGTTAAAAATAAAGATGGTTCTATGAGAAATTGCATTGATTATAGAACCTTGAATAATATCACTGTTAAGAACAAATATCCTTTGCCTCATATCGATGATTTGTTTGATCAGCTCCATGGAGCTCAGTTTTTTTCAAAGATTGACCTGAGATCGGGGTACCATCAGCTGAAGGTTAACGAGGCAGATATTATGAAGACCACGTTCCATACGAGATATGGCCATTATGAATTTTTAGTAATGCCTTTTGGGCTAACCATTGCACCTGCTGTATCCATGGACTTAATGAATAGAATTTTCCATGAGTTCTTGGATAAGTTTGTGGTGGTTTTTATTGATGATATTTTGGTGTTTTCTAAAAGTAAAGAGGAGCATGAAAAACATTTAAGGGTTATCTTTCAAACCTTAAAAGAAAAGAAACTGTATGGGAAATTCAGCAAGTGTGAGTTTTGGTTGCAACAAATTTCTTTCCTTGGTCACATTGTTTCTAAAGATGGAATAACTGTTGATCCTGCAAAATCAAAAGTTGTGGAAGAATGGCCAAGACCCACAAATGTAACCGAGATTCGTAGCTTCCTTGGTTTGGCAGGATATTACTGAAGTTTTGTTAGAAATTTTTCACGGTTATCTAGTCCAATGACTAAGTTAACTCGGAAGGGTGTTAAGTTTATCTGGACAAAAGAATGTGATGATTGTTTTCAGGAATTGAAAAGAAGATTGGTGAATGCTCCAGTTTTGGCACTACCTTCCAGGAATGGTGAGTTTGTTATATACAGTGATGCTTCATTGAAAGGACTTGATTGCGTCCTAATGAAGAATGATCAGGTAATTGCTTATGCTTCAAGACAGTTGAAAACTCATGAGGTAAATTACCCTACACATGATTTGGAATTAGCTGCTGTTGTTTTTGCTTTAAAAATTTGGAGGCATCATTTGTATGGAGTAAAGTGTGAAATATATACCGATCAAAAAAGTTTAAAGTATATATTCACTCAGAAAGAGTTAAACACGAGACAAAGGAGATGGCTGGAATTAATCAAGGATTATGATTGTAAAATTCATTACCATCCGGGAAAAGCAAATAAATTGGCTGATGCTTTGAGTCGAAAAAGTAATGCTTCATTAAAAATGTTGCGTTTGGAACGTGATCCTTTGGTTAAAGATTTGATGATCTTTGGAATATAAGTTGTTGGTGCAGGAAGTCCTTCTGTTTTGTTTCAGGTATCAGTGAGGCCTTCTCTATCAGATAGAATCAAGCAGGCACAGAAGAAAGATAGTGAGTTGCAGAAAAAGGTAGAGCTGGTTCAGAAAGGTAAGTTGCCTGAATTCAACATTGATAATGATTGTGTTTTGAGATTTGGGAAAAGATTGTGTGTGCCTTTTGATTCACAGTTGAAGAGAGAGTTGTTATGTGAAGCTCATAGTTCTCCGTTTTCAGTTCATCCGGGCAGTACTAAGACGTATAGAGATCTGCGGGAGTATTACTGGTTGGATGGAATGAAAAGAGACATTGCTGATTTTACTGTGAAGTGTTTGACATGTCAATAGGTTAAAGCAGAGCGGCAGTTACCGAAAGGGATACTTCAGCCTTTACCAGTGCCAGAGTGGAAATGGGAGAATATATCCATGGACTTTGTTGTTGGATTACCAAATACATCTCGAGGTAATAATGCAATCTGGGTTATTGTTGATCGCTTGACCAAATCTGCTCATTTCCTTGCTATACGAGATACTTTCTCTTTTGATCAACTTTCCCGTTTGTATCTTAAAGAGATAGTCAGGTTACATGGAGTTCCTCTCTCCATTGTATCGGATCGTGATCCCAGGTTTACTTCTAACTTTTGGAAAGGCCTTCAGAAGTCGTTGGGTACTGAATTAAATTTTAGTACAGCTTTTCATCCTCAATCAGATGGGCAGTCAGAACGAACAATTCAGACATTGGAGGATATGCTACGAGCTTGTTCTATGGATTATCAGGGAAGTTGGGACCAACATCTTTCTTTGGTTGAGTTTTCATATAATAACAGTTTTCATTCCAGTATACAGATGGCGCCATTTCAGGCATTATATGGGAAGCGGTGTCGAACTCTAGCTTTCTGGGATGAAGTGGGTGAAAGGAAGTTGATGGGACCAGAATTGGTAGAAGAGATGGTAGAAAAAGTTCAGCTGATTCAGAAACACATGAGAACAGCTCAGAGCTGGCAGAAGAGCTATGCGGATAACCAGAGGAAGGATCTATCTTTCAAGGTAGGTGATCATGTTTTTCTCAAGGTTTCTCCTTGGAAAAGCGTGATGAGATTTGGTAATAAAGGAAAGTTGATTCCAAGGTTTGTTGGACCATACGAAATTCTGGAGAGAGTTGGATCAATTGCATACCGAGTGGCTTTACCTCCAAGTTTATCTCAGGTACACAATGTTTTTCACGTTTCGATGTTGAGAAAGTATATGCCAGATCCATCTCATGTTTTGAGCCCAGAGGTAGTTCAGCTGGAAGAGAACCTATCTTATGAGGAACAACCAGTCCAGATTCTTGACCACAGGGAGCAAGTGTTACGGAATAAGGTGATTAAGTAGGTAAAGGTTTCGTGAAAAAACCACATGATTGAAGAGGCAACATGGGAATCTGAAAATGCAATGAGGTATAAGTACCCCCATTTATTCGATAAGTAAATAAATTGCAGGGACGCAATTTTCTAAAGGGGGTAAGGATGTAACATCCCAAGTAAGTAATGAATAATTGATATTTTTATCTATGTCTATTAATTATTAAGATAGTGTTATAGAGGCTTAAAATGAAAATAAATACAATCTTATGCATGGAATACACTAATATTCTTAAAAGATTGTTTTACTTCCTTATGATGGAAAACCCTTTTAAAATCTATCTTTTGACAATTTTATAAGCTATTTTTGTCAAAATAAACTTATTTTTTATGATTGGGACATCAAAATTTACCTTGTGTGCATTTTTGGTATTTTTCTGACAATGTTCATTTTTTAATGAATAGTGAGAAATACTGAATTTTACATCAAAACTGCTTTTTAATCTAATTTATTTATATGATTAGATTATGTTTTGAATTGGTTTTGAAGTGAAATTAGAATATATTTTTACCATTTTATCCAATGGTGGTCATTAGAATCAATTTCACTTTGAAATTAGACTCAAACTGGTGTCGATATTTTGATACTTATTGTTTTGTAAAAACACGCTATTTGCTATGGCAGCGGGAATTAATTATTGAATTAATTAATGTGACTTATATGATTTGAATTTTGTAAAATGGACTTCATTTTTGAATTCGGAATATCAAATATAGCTTAGGGTGAAGTTTTGGTAATTTTCTGAAAAACTTCAATTTTTGATGAATAGTGAAACCACTAAGTGGTAATCAAGCAAACTGATTTTTCAGTTAAATGATAGTTTACCACTAATGTGTATTGAATTTTGAAAATCCGACATACATGGTTGTCATTAAGAAGTAAAATGTGGTTCAATGAGATTATAATAATTTTTTGGTGAATAGTAACTTATTAAGTTCTTAATCGCGATTAGTGGTAATTAGTGTAGTTTAAGGTATATATAATGATTTAATAATATGAAATGACCAAGACACATGTCCCAACCTTATTTTTTGTGTCATGGCCGACCAAGAAAAGCCATGGGTCAACTTGGGGACCCCATGGAGACACATTGGTTTGGAAATGACATAAATAACTTTTTATTTAATGTAAAAGTAAAAATGACACAAACATAATATGTTTTACGAAAACAATTTTTACATGGAGTTATAAAGATCAGATATTTTATTATAAATAGTCATTGGAAATATAAAAAGATTTCCTACATCATAGTATTTTTTTTATGATTTTTAGACATTAAATAAATTAAATTATTTATGACATAATAATGATGCAGCGATAACATCATTATTTGACGATTTAAATAAAATGGAAAGACAATGTCAAATCTATGAACTACACCTGGCCAAAACCAATTGGATGAGTGGATTTAGAACCCTTATCACCTTATCCCCGAATTATATCAATGTGGGACCTTTTGAAACCGAAACACAATTTCAAATAAAGTAATATTTATTTACTTGCCAAAAGTGCCCCTCCTCTCCTCTTATAAAAGGCCCCCACCTCTACCTCATTTCACACACTACTCAAGCCTTTGGCTCGGCCAACCCCTGCCCATTTACTCTCTCCAAATCCCTCTCCTCATCCTATAGGATTCCCTTTGGGCATAATTCTTTCAAAGGAAGCCTTTAGGCTCAAATCAAAAGGAGTTACACTTTTAAAGGTAATTCATTCTCTCATGTTCATTTGTTTTATTTTGCTTCTCCAACCCCCTAAACTCCTTTTATTTACTTATTTTGTAACAACACCAGTATCTTAAATATAAAAGGATGTTGTTATAATATTTATTTGAGCTACACTCTCACACAACTACATCAAATTGTTAAAGAACATACGGTTTCCGTGGATGGCGAAATTATGCCTCCCGAAACGATGATTGTTCAATACTCATTTAACACCTTCAAAGGTGGCCATTATGATGTCACAATTTTTATATATGATATATAATATGTTTATGTTTTCCTTAAGCTTCTGTTTTTTTCATTTTGGTCATACCTTTATGGTTTCCATTATGGGTAAACACGATATCTTCATTTTAGGAAGTGCGGACTACCGCCCCCTGAAAGTGATTTGATTCGTTAATACCATATGTGGGATGTGTAAAGGATAAAGTTAATGATATTATATATGTTATTATAATGTAATTATAATATACTCTTATATCATTATGATTCCATTCCAGAAAATATGAAATAGAAATGGAAGTAGCGTTCATGCGTACGTACGACTTACCGTCTCCATGAACGGTGCATTTCATTTGTTACCTCTAAATGTGATGTAATATTATAAATACATGTATATGATGAATATATATGATATATATGTTATCCAAATCATTAATATAATTCTGTATATAACGAACCTTTAACCAAATTAACAACATGTAAGTGTAAGAAGTCTATTTTTGACTTAAGAACCAAATACCGACAAAATGAACATTATTAACTTAACTGATTACATGATGTTCATAACATGGTATAAAAGGAATAATGAACTTGAAAAAGATTCATAATCAAGTAGAGATTAACTCAAGTTTATTATTCAGGAGATTAAAGAACGGTCGGGTCAAGTCGGATACGAGGTATGGGACTCTGTCTCAATCTTCTTTCATTGAGGCATATTTTATTTTATACACAACTTTCTTTTATACGGTGTATAAACCCCCTTTGACTTTTAAGTTTATTCAAAAGGAATCTTTTTTACGAAGCATTTACTAAATGAAAAAAGGGAATGTTTTTGTCGTACGTATGCGGCGACAACGAATTCTCCGCTGTCGTGACCGTTATTTGAGTTTCGGCTTCCTCTACACGCCATACCTTTTTTTTAAAAACGAAAAATAAATACCATGTTTTAATTTGGTATTGAAAATGGTTTTCATAATGTTTTTATTATATCAATGTGTTGTATTGATATCTCGTGATTGAAATGTGGAAATGTTATGTTTCCTTTATTCATGTTTTATGTGATATGATTATGTTATGGTTCTTGGGCATTATTACGAAGATGGGTGGTTCCGTGATAAACTAAGGGCGGGTGAGCCCGTTATAGCTCTCCAATGCATTGGGTAACGCGAGGGAGTGAAACGTTAAGGTTTCTCCGAAGAGATTTTAGGGAATATACTGTGATGCGTATTCCAAACGTAACCAAGAGGGTTACTCCCTACGTAAGAATTTTATGAATGCCTCAAGTTACCTTTATGTCTTATGATTTCTATGATTTATTCATGATTTTATGAGGTATGTTAAAGTGCCTTTGTTTTATGGGTAAAGTATGATTTCATTCTTATGTATATATGAACTCATGTTTCCTTTCCATGTTTTTTTTATAACCCATACTGAGTTTTTATGCTCATCCCAAGTTTTTGAAATGTTTTTCACAGGTCAAGGGAAAGGTACATGATAAGATGATAGAGTCAAGGATGTGTCAAGAAATAATCCATGTTTTATTTTAAATGCGTTTCCATTGATGGGAATGAAGAATACTATATTTATGTAACCACTTTGTTTATATGTGGAATGTAATGCATGTTTTATGATCTAATTTTCTAAAACTCTAAACCCGAAAAGATCTTCAATGTGTAATCTTGTAATAACTCAAGATTAAGTAAGGTTTAAGGCTGGGGCCTTATAATAATTGTATAAATATACATTTCTACTTATAAATTCATCCTTTTATTGTAGTTTAGCTATCTATACCTCATCACATAGAATCGGTTACACGATTTTGTGAGGAATTGCATTATCCTCTAAAAGCTGATACAATGATTACCTTAAACTATTTCATAAATGGTTTAATATTTTCAAAATATAATGATTCAGCAAATTATAATGAAGTCCTCTACATTTCCAAGATTAACTTATCATTAAGCCTTAGTGAATAAGAAGTGGCTCTAAAATTCACATTCCAAACAAGTGAATAACATTACCATGTATCCTCTTAAAATATCGTAATATATTGAATTACTATTAAAAACATATTAGAAACATGCATTCGTCCAAAATCCTTTTGTAAGATACATGTTTAGATATATTCATTAAATCAAAAAGTGATTTAAACTTTGTTGATAATAGCATAGACCACTTCATAAAAAGTCAATAATATATCAAGGAAGTC
Source organism: Viscum album (assembly GCA_963277665.1). Taxonomy (NCBI): domain Eukaryota; kingdom Viridiplantae; phylum Streptophyta; class Magnoliopsida; order Santalales; family Viscaceae; genus Viscum; species Viscum album. The sequence continues at coordinate 1,997,155,032 of OY728146.1, read as the reverse complement.
AATAATTATATGAATTAATCATAAAATCATCATTATCTCAACATCAGATATATATTAAGGGTTTTCTTTCCCTTAATTATGATTTTTTCTAAAAACATTATCTTTTCAATGAATCAATTTTCATTTGTACCATTCATCATATGACCTCAAATCCTTAATGAAATAGTACTTCAGTACCATCCGTATATATCTCATTATTCATACAACCAGTACATTACTGTCAAAATATCCAAATGGAAAGATTATTGACTAGGAATATTAATCATTCTACCTTGTCTATTGTAGCATCACAACTTTCTCATTTCCCAAAATCATCATTTGGGGTTTATTCCATTGACGATTGGGTTGTTGATTCACATAATGTCCTGTCTCCTTAAAATTGTAGCATTTCCCATTGGGAACCATTTTCCTACCCCTGGAAACATGATCTTGGTAGCCTTTTTCACCAAAATTGTAGCAAAAACCCATTCCCTTCATGCATTTACTAGGTAGATTCATTCCAAAGTTATCACATTTGGGAAAACACTTCTTTTCCTTCATTCCTTTAACCTCGTATCTCTTTTCCATCCTTTTATTATTTTTATTCCTTTCAAATTCATATGACTATGTTATGTATTTAAATACCTTGTTAACATATGATATTATTTCATCATTCGATGATGGTACATGGGAGACAATCCTCCATTGAAAATATTTCTTTAGAAAATTAGAGAGAATATCCTTATTACACATCGCATCTTGTGCATTGGTGAAGTTCTCATTCCTTTTTCTAGGCTCCATATCTAATAAATTCCATATTATATATTAGCTCATAATATTATTAACACTCTATAACTCTAAACATGGTATATCACATAGCATAAATTTATGCATCAGAAATGATAAAACCATTTTCGTTGGTTACATTGGGGACATAAATCCATCACAATGGTGGGTAAATAAAATTCGAATTATCCCTTGCATATCCCCAGAGAGTGTTAAACAAAGAGTGTAGAAAGGTCCATTGTCATGTACCAGGATACCCTGGGTCAAGACCAAAACTCCTTATCGGAGTTTTCACTCCTAGGTACATCTATGACATAGCTACGTCTACTAGTTTGTGTCCAGAAAGGTATATATTTTCTTGAAATATAAACATATTATATAATTTACCAAAATTATAGGATGTTCTTGATATTTTATCCTCAAAGACCATATTAGGGATTTATTCCAAAACCTGCGTTTTATAAATCTAGTTCTGAAGTATTCTACTAAACAACCTTTGTTGCCAACTGTAAGGACTCGTCCCCTGTTGCTCGGAGCTGGTGGCTTATTTGATTACATTGATATATAAACAAGGAATAAGAATAATGAAGATCTGATCAATTTTTTAGTCTTGATGAATCCAGATACATACATATAACCTATTTTACATTTTATAATGAAACAAAACATGATACATAACAAAATCTATCAAACTTCATCCTTGAAAACTAAATTAGTGATCTCTTCTTCTAAAACTAGTGAAGGAAAAAAATGAAATGGGTGAGATAAAATTCTTAGTAAGGGTAATAAATACAGTGGAATATATCATAACATTAACATTATGAATGTTAAATACATAAAAACATGTGATTTTAACCAAAACATGAACACATTATGGTGGGAAAAAGAGCAGAGTGTAAAATTCCATTAATAAACATAATTATGAGTATTATACTAGTAAAATAACCACACTAACCATAAATAATATTTTCATAATTAGGAAATATGTAATGTAGGACAACATAATCATACTTTCAAGGCCTCGTTCCAAGACCATAAATAATCTTTTCATCAAGGCCTTATGCCAAGACCGTAGTTTGTCTCAAGAGACATGTCGATGCACCGAGGAGATATAGTGGACCCCAAAAAACACGTAATATGTTCAATTCATTCATAATTTCAAATGGGTGAAAATAATCAACATATACATTTATATTGAAACTATCATAAAAAATTTAAATAACATTCCCCATTCATTGAACATAAACACTAACCATTCAGAATAATATGGTGAATGATATCAAATTAGATCATACATAGTCAGAATAACCAAAAAACTTTCAACAACTTATTATAAATGATATCATAATAGATAATCATCAATTATGTACAACATTCAACAAACTATATTGACATAGACTAATATATTTATAAATGAGACCGTTGGAAAATTCTTGATGAAATAATCCAAAATCATTCCAAAGTGTCTCATACCACCTTGAAACATTCAAATCACAATCTCATATAATATCATGGAAAAAAAGACTCAAGATAAGATATATCAAAACGGAATTACATACCCCACAATAAATAAATAAGTGTTGAACAAGGCATATTTCTTATAAAAGTTAATGAGAGATGAGAAAAATCCATTTTTACTTTTGAAAGAAGATTCCTTTTGGAAAATCATTTAAATTTTCCAGGAAATAATATTTTAAAAATGAAAATCCCATAAAATAAAATACTAGGACATTGAAATAATTTATAGGCTTAAATGATATCCCAATGAAGTGAAATCATGTAAAAATAGTTTTTAAGATTCATTATAAATAAACATTTTTATCATTTTAAACAAAGTATTAAAATGAATTTTAAAGTGGAAAGGAACATTTTTTCACCTAAATCTATAAATGACCTAAGATCATTTTCATGATAAAATTACTGTTTTTATAAAACTAATGGTGGCTAAAAACATATTTTTGAGTGCATTTGAAAACGGGTATGAATTTGAAAATATCCATTAAATCAGGTTTGTATTTCATAATCAATTATGAATGTTCCTTTTCAAACATGTAACAACCCATAAAATAAGGAATGATTTTGGTTTGGGAACATATATATAACACTAAAAAATATTTTATGAGGAGAAAATAATATTAAGAAAGTGTTTTATTGAGATAATTTGACAATAAAAGTAACCTGAATGGAATATAGGTTCGGTTGAAAAAAACCATACCAATTTGTAATCAATCGATTTGTATGACAAATAATTAATAATATTAAAATTTTACATTTAATACCCTTAAATTAAAGATATTAATGATATGATACATCAATGAGCATTATACATACACCATACACAAGTATTATTAGTGGATCTGGGAAACCTCACAAAAATGGAATTGAGATAAAGAAACCCCTTACTGTAAGAACGAATGTGTTCCGCTCTTGAACATAAGGTACATGAATATGAAATTAGACGTATAAAAAACATATTTTATAACCTATTATACATGTATTTAGATTATAATAATTTTGTTTAGTTCATTTATTCCCTTCCAGATAAGTTATTATATTGAATTTTGTTGTTATGTTATGTTCATTTTCATTATTTTCATAATCGGTTCACTTGTTATTAAGTAATGGAGTTCATGTGGAATGGGTGTAAATATCCATAATTGAATTAAAAAATTATTTATGATCATCTATAGGTGTTATTGGCCATTCATATTATTTGGTTACATGTCATGATGATGAATTATTATACAGAACATTAATGATAACTATTTAAGTTATTTTGTGGGTTTTGATTACAACAAACTCATTTTTCTTTTTAACATAATACCATCTGTACAAATGGATTAAAAACATTAAATATGGTATATTAAATATATAAGAATCTGGTTCAACCATATTAATAATGGTTTCATGATAATAATTCAGATTGATAATAGTAATCGAAATCCCATCATCCTTGAATGTGGTAAATTGGAACATCTCGGATGGTGTTCATGATATTAGTATAAAAGATTGTAAAAGGATGAGATGATGATAACTTATTCCAAAATCATGAAAAAATCACTATACATGTAATTTACTAAATTCATCATAACATTTGGAAAAGGAGAAGTAAAAAATGAGAAATAAAACCAATGTACTTGAAAGAAAAGGTAAGGAATGGAAAAAATGAATTTACATCTTCAACCAAACATCCTTGAGAGAATTTTTATGGGGGAGGTTTTTGAATATTTGTGAGACTTAGGAATTCAAAACATGGGGGAAGAGTTTGGTAGGATATTTGGATAGAATATAGAGAAGTCATAATTCTTGAGATGAGTGATGACAAGAGTGAGTGATGCAGGGTTTTGCAGTGGAGGGGAGAGGGGATTTCTTAAGTTTATATTTATTAATTTTTTATTTCTCCATAAGACAAGGAATATTGAGTCTTCGATGACCAATAATAGTAATAATATAATATGAATCTCAGTAAGTTGGTCTTACATTATAATAACTTCATAAATGACTCTATAATTAGTGTATTTAGCATATTTTGCAAATTATTGCGTTGGACTATTCATAAAAAATTAAAGTATTTAAAAAAAATCCCAAAAATTAACCCCAAGAATTTTTCAACGCAAAGAATCCAAAAATGAATCCCATTATCCAAAATTAATTTTATAAATATTATTAATTTAATATTTAATTAAAATCATAATTTATTCTAAAAAACTAGTTTTAAAGCATTTATTTACTTATTTCAAAACATAGGTATACCGAACACCAACTGGAATATTATTTATATACTATCATAGGTTAAGTTAATATTCATTAGGATATGTCAATATTCAAAAGGGTATGTTACTATTCATAATGGAAGGCTACTATTCACAATAAATTAAATATTTCTTATAGGACTCCAAATAATTTACTCATCGGAACCATGTATGTCAGTTTTTCAAAATTCACATCATAGAAGTATTTACAATCATAGGTTATAAAAAAATTTTGTTTTTAGAGACTTATGGATCTATGATTTCTATAACATATCTATTTTTAAATTATTGGGGAGTTACATTTTATTCCATGGCCATCTTAATATATCTTATCGGGCCTCTCAGAAAAAGGTAAGAATGTTTTTCAATTTTCTTTTTCTGTACTGTAGATCCTACTATCATTCGGTCATCCGTAACCAATAGGTGTGATTGGTTGGATGGATCTATAACGTGGATAGTTTGTGAATCATGGGTTCCATGTGGAAAGTTTGAATGGGTTTTGACCACATGGGTTATATTGTTCTGAATTTTTTGTTTAATTTGGCAATATTAATTCCCTTCTAGTGGAATCTAATTCTATGTTCATTGGACTTATCTTGTGTAAACAAATAAACATTCAATTTGATTACTCCAAAACAAACTCCATAATTATTCATGAATATTTACCCATTCATGCTCCCACCCCATGTGAAATTTTTACACCATCCATAGGTTAAAGAGGCTCATTAACAATTATATAGAGTTCCTTCAAAACTCGGATGATGGAAAAAAGGTGGATCACATTCTCACATCCTTTAAAACCCATAAGGATCTGATTCTATGATTTTCATTCATGGTCCCTTTTCCATATGAAGGCATGGTTCATATTAAATGGGATTTTCTTTATCTATATTACTTTATTCCATCATAGATCTTTTTCCCCTCATATTTTCCCAATATTTCATCAATTTTTCCACTCACTTTATGGAAATAAATTATTGTGGTTTTTGTTAAGATGATAGAATATTAAAAACAAAATAGCTATTACAACTCTATTGGTAGCTATATGATTAAACTCAACTCTTGTAATCATATTTAATCTACATGGGTATTATATTTGAATACAAATATGAGATAACCAAGTTGTATTAGTTATAAAATATGTAAAAATTTAAATATTTAATTTTATAATTACTATACATAATACACCCCATTAATTTTTTTAGAGGCACAACACATCATTGAGTAAATTTTATTTCCAAAACTATAACATACTATATAATAATATTTATCCCCACTTTTGAACATTTTATCTATTAAAAGGAAATTATGAAGGTTCCGTAGAGCTAAAATTTTCTTCAAACCATTCTTTTTAATGCCATTTCTATATTTCATCACTATGGAAGAAATTTTACATACTTCATTTAATTATTGAAATTGGAGATAAAATTAAAGAGAATGGGTTCCACCTAATAAATTTTATTGATGTTTAAATTCCGAATAAACCGGATTAAGATCATAAAAAGTGGGGTCAGTTTGAGGTATATGAACGATTTCGTGGGAAGCTTGAAAAATAGGATTTTTTATCGCTCAAAGCATCAAATAATTTTAATTAAATGATTTCCACATAGAATTAATTATCATACATTATTTGTTAATATTTCCGTAGATATTTAAACCAATCATGTTCTATTTTCACTAGGTATAGATCATGGAGATGAAACAACATGATGTATACCTCAATGTATTAATGAATATTATAGATATAACTAGTCAATATTGACAATAATTTTCATTAAATATCCAACAAATCATCCACATGATTATAGAATTTTTTTACCTCCTCTCCTTAAACCTTAGAGGAATCAATATAAAATGGATCCAATATTACATAATAATTCTCATAACGGAAAATTATAATTTTCAATCACTTATAAAAATATGGGATGGTTAAATTTATCAATGGATTGAAATTAATTATAATATATCACAAGGAAAATAATTTATTTTAATGTCTTCCCATTTACAACAACACATAAGTGAAGTTTTTTATACTCTATCTTTATTACTAGTTCGGATATAATAAATTGATATTACTATTCTCTAAAAATTCTATGAAATCCCAATAACCCTCACCATTGGACATGTAATATTTAGTTTCTTGTATATTATAGTATAAATGATATGTATTCAACATTAAAAAATCCAAATGATATAATGAAAAAAATATTCAAAGGTATTTTAGTTGGATTTTGTTTGCTTCTATATTAAATTTTAGTTGTTTAATCAATTGAGAGGACACCCTAATCCTTAAATCATATACTTTGATTTCCTCAAAACATTCCTAAATTTTACAAAAATTATTTATATCTCATAGAAATTATGGTGGTCTACAATCTATATAGATGTATTTTGTTTTTTACATACTTGAAAAATAATCCCGCAAGATATGTTATGATGTACATAGCATGATATACCATGATTAACACCATTTAGATTGTGAAAGAAGTATAAAAACCATAAATATATTAATATACATAGTTTATACCACTATAAATTCATGTGAAGTAAATGGAATTTATTTATTTTTTTCATTGGTCATATAGTTATATAATTTAGGGGAGTATTACATATTACGAATTTATATCCACACAAAATGCATTAAATTACTCAACACATACCTCATGCGTGAAAGCCTATTACATGACATGTTAAACAAACTAAAGGTATTATAATTTGGTATCATATTAATTATCTACACGTTTAATAAAATAATGATCAAATTTTTTCATGTATGTTGTGTAACAACACACTTATTACATTGCATATACATCTTGTAGCACACCACATAATCAGACACAAGATATCCATAAAACACCCTTTAATTATAAATGTTTTGTTTGTGCGAGATATTATGTGTCTCATGGAATATACAACCATATACACAATATGAAATCCATCTATTTCCCAGTCACTTGTGTTACAACACACATACTTCAAAGCCATTATTTACAAACTAAATCTGAATTATTAGTTTGGAGAGGGGTATAATCCTTGAATTTGAACATACATTAAGATTATAGGACTTGGATCATGTCTATATTATGGTTTTGAACATGTAATGATTCTTCATTTGTAGAATGGGTCCCCTGTTGGATGATATAGAATTGACAGTGGTGGTCATCATTTAAATCATAGCTACTTCTGGCCACCACTATGAAGTATAGGAAAACATGGTGTGGTGGATTGGTCAGCGTAATATATCCTTGCAGTAGTGGAGGTAGAATATTGACAAGGTAGTGGTGGCTAATGAAGACAATGATAAAATTGTATGGAATAACAATGGTCACAAATTGATGTCCTATGTAAGGCTCCTACCAATAGTTATAGACCCCCTTTTAATTGTTCATGATTTCTATAACCATAAACCATCCAAAATGTATGCACTATGGATATATTCCAAGAGTAAATGGGGGTATGTATACTCCCTAAGGGTGGGTAGTTATATAGACATAAGTCCATGTTTCACCACAACCCTATTCTGAAAATATATTGGAATATAACTATTTCTCATGCCATAGTAGTGGTCTACTATAATGAACCAGTGCATGTTCAACTAGACAATACACACAAACAGGCCCATCACAACGTGGTGAGGTGATACACTATATCATTAACAATTATGGAATATAGAAAACATTAAAAATAACCTCACTATAATAAAAAATTATAAACTAGAAATCTTGGTGACATACAATCCATGAAAAATATCATAAACCAGAATACTATGTATATAATAGGCATAAAAGTCTCATTGTGACCACCCATAAAATAAAAACCATCCCATTATGAAGGAAACAAAAACAGTATAAGAATAAATGCTACATGATTACCTTCCCTTTTCATGAATCTTATAAAAAACATTTATAACAACAAAAAGCTCAATGTAGGGTGTGAAAAAAATCCTAGTATGATTCCACCAGAAAGTCAATATAAGGTATAACATCAAAGAATATATTATTTCTTTTATTGAAACATATTTAGTTTTAAAAATTTATTTTCCATTGTAAAAAACATTTTTAAATCATAGTTTTTTTTTCTTTTAAGTATTTCATATTCAAATGTCATGGAATATACCTTGTATGTGTTATTATCCCGAATGCATAATCAATAAAATCCATGGGTACACCATATGATTAGCATGTAATAAATATAAAAATGACAAAATCCATAAAGTAAATTAATGTGAGAAAATAATTATGGAATGATACATCAATTTATAATCTAATTATAAATAATGAAGAATGTCATTTTTTATTTAGCCTAATGTCATTCATACTAGAGATATAAATAATGCCCTTATTAGGAAATACAGTGGATCCATCCAGTATAACCACTATTATAATTTAACATAATCAATTGAAACCAAAACTCATGTGGCATTATACACAATATTAGTGAAAATTATATTCTTGACAAAGTTGTGTTTACAACATGTGATTTTTATTTATAATCCCATTTGACTAGCCATGTTGAAAATTAGTAAATGTTTTTTAAAAAATATCCAATCCACAGTGGTGATAAATTATAATTCACATCAGATCTATTGTAGGAATTGATATAATTTTTGTTTTTCTATAATTTCTTATCGATAAATTGGGTGAATGTGGGTCAAAAATCGATAATTTTAGAGAAGGTAGGCTAATCACAAGGGTGTCAAACTGTTAGAACTAACCATCCATGATAAATATATTTTATGATAAAGGTGTTTTTAATTGTATGATTACGTTTATTCAAACTAGGAGACTCACCCAGGATGATTTGTGGGGGTATTTTATTTTTTACATGGGGGTTCATGGTTTCAATAAACTATGATGTTGTTCATAAGAAGTTGTGTGACTTGATATATTATCCATGCATGGTTTGTGTGTTGCCTTTTTAACTATGTGATGTAACTATGCATAACCTACTATAAATTTAAAATGTTTTTTATACAATTTTTTCACATTGTAATTTTTCGTCTTAATCATCCCTAATAACATTTTGGATATATTAAATCCTTACCTAGTGCTCTAGTGGATTATTCCCTCAGATTCAAAGAAATTTTGATTCATTATTGACTAATATCATCTTATATTATTGCATCTTTCATTTTGTTTTTCCTATTCTCTATATATCCTCACAATATCACTTCCCCTCTCATCTTTTGGATTCCAAGGGGGATATTTATGAGGATTATATGGAGTTTTATAGAAGATTTATGTGTTTCATATGGATCTTCGATCCGGAGGACCCAATCTACACTTCACCGATCACTATTTTTTTAATGCTATTATTTATACATTCATTTTCCAGGCCAGTGACTAAATAAAAATGGTTAATTAAATGAATTATTGTTTTTCTTTTTAAAATCCTCTAATTTATTAATTTATTTTTATATAGTAGTGATTGAAATAGATTTGTTTAAATAAATACTATTTTAATGGGTTTTTTCTTGGAAAATTGTTTATGCACAGCTAGTGTTTGATAAAATTGTTGAATTGTGGTTATGGGATAAAAAGGGTTTTAATAATATGAAGATGATTGTTTTTATAAATAAAATTTTAAAAAATTGATTGAATTGAAATATAAATTATTTAGGAGAAAACTAGAACATTGGGTGTGACATCCAAAACCTAGATGCCAATTAATAGGTTCCACGATCCTAGTGAGCCACATGGCCTTATTCACATCTCCCCAAACGATAGAGGCTTCTAAATACAAACAGGGGGTTAGGGATTGTCCATGGAATGACTATTCCCTTGTAAAAAAATGTAGAATAAAAAATAAATATAAATAGAGGTTAATAGAAGAATCCATATAAGTAAACATAAGGCACATCATAAATAGAGAAAACAATAACAATAACTAATATAACTGGAATAACATTCAAAAAATGATGATTATATGTCATGTATCTAGAAAATTGGAAAACACCAATAAGATACATAATTCATAACATGTTCCAAAAAAGAATAAATGATATCAAAGACCATCCGAAGCATCCTGAGAACCATAACAGTCATTAGCTATCAAGCCCCATCCTAAACTACAAGAAATCAAGTGTCTGAATCCATATGTTTCCATTTATAAACACCTACATTATTTTAATATTCCACATGTACCAATTAACTCCCTTAGAGGGTGTGAGATAAATATCAGTGGGCCATCACCAACATTTTCTACAATATCTATCCAGTATAATAGAAATTTTATATTGTGAACATATACATATATAATGTAAAGTAGTGCTATGTATATAAATACCAAAGTACCTTATTCTACCCTCCCATATTGTATGAAAAAGTAAAAAATTAATTATTTGATAGTTATCAGTTTATAAATAAATCAATCATTAACAATGGTGAAGTTTCCTTGATGTACAAGGCAACCTTTAATGATATTTAATAATTTTGTTTCAAGGTAATAAAAAATGAAACATAGACCTCAAGAGTCTCCAAATAAGTAATTAATGTATCTTGGATAAGGGTAATAGTGTAATCTAAGGATCATGTTCCATTTTATTCCAAAATATGATGCCTACCCAAAACAGGGTAATAATCAGAGGTAAAACATGGCTTAGTAGTGACTGGGATATATGGTCATTAACCATGGAACCCACTTTTCTATGCAGGATACACGGAGTGTATCCAAATAATCCTTTTATACAATGTGAGGGATCCTATGATTTTGTTCCAGGGATCCAAAAATAGACCAAATATTAGGATCGATGTGGGTCTCAACCTCAGTAAGATGTCTCCTTGAATCAAAATGGGGTTCTCAAGTGCTCAAGGCATTCGCTAATAAGAATCCAAAGTGAGATCAAATCATGACATTCCAATTTGAGGATGAATTCATCCAATATTTCATAAGTCTCAATCCATTACCTTTCAATAGTGTGATAAGACTAATTATGAATGAAACCATTTAATAATATCATAATTATTCAATAAGACAAATTTTTTAAATACATTCCATTTATTAGTGTGGAAAGGCCATATAGAATGGAACCATTTATGTAATACATTAAAAAATATTCAATAATTAAGGTTCAATCCACTACATTGGATCAACATGTTATGCGGTTCCATAAGCTTGTGACCTATTATTCATTCTTATTTAAATACAGTCATGTCATATACATAGAATACATTCCAATTTCCCTTTCACATTTACTTGTCAAATTGAGGCACATACCATAGGTGAGTCATGTGGATGTGACATGGTAATCTCCAGTCAACTTTTAATGATTATAAAAGACTTTATTATATGTATTATTTCCATTATCATTTTCATGCACGAGGACACCCAAATGATGGCTCAGAAGTGTCAAAACATTAAAAACACAACTATGTTATATCATCCTACAAGGGTTGTTTGGAATTGTAGACTAATCCCTTATTTTTAAAGAGAATAACCAAACAGTTCTAATGATTGTAATCATGGTATATAAATACTATAAATGGATCCTGTTGAAATTGGTGGGACCCACATGACAATTTCCTAAATCGACAAACTTGAGGGATGTATTATAGACCACCTAACATTGGGTAGAACAACTCTCCTCCTATAATAAAAACCTATGATTTTCCTTCGAAAATAGTTGATATAGGAAAACAGAAAAAATGATCACTCCTCAATAAATAGGTCATGAGTAATAGTGAAGAAGAAATGCTTAACCAGACTCAAATACTTTCTATTGCACATCCAACGTGGAAAATGAAATCTCAATATGATACTGAATGATGGAGATATCTTGATACCTATGTTAGACCTTGACAAAGTTCCAAATGGGGAAAATGAAAATAATACAAAAGGAAATTTGACTAGGAAGGATGGGATGTTTTAATTAGATTATTATGGAAAATGGTCATTTCACCCAAAAATTAAACTATAAGCGTTTTCCCATGGTTTTCCCAACTATAAACAATCGATTTACGATTACCTATGTATAAGGGAACTAAAACGGTCAGGATTAATGTTTAGGTATATTTTTTTCCAATAGGAAATGATGGATCTACTTAAAAATGAAAACAATCATCATAATTAGATCATATTTTGTTCCAGACCATCACAGTTTACTCTAAGAATGTGATAGGTCCAGGTTTTTAAAAATGATGGGTTTTGGGATCTGAGTAAGTCCTAGATACCCCTAAGACCTACAAAACCTCATTAGAAATTCCAATTAAGTCCACAATATAGAATTATCCCGGAAATTAAGGGATCCAAACCTAAGTGAAAAACCGGGTTCTTAGAGTTTTCCCCCTTAAAGAAACTCATTCCTCAGTTCATCTTCTATTGGTAGTGAAACAATGACTGAGAAAAATTCTATCCACCTCATAGATATGACCACCTATTTCTCCCATGTTTTATCTGGGACATTTCTATGCTTTCATTACACCTATACACGAGAGATAAAATATTATTTTAAACAATCATGTTAAGTTCATTTATGCATTCTAGATTCTACTCAAACATAGAATTAGAAACAAACTCAACATCCTATAGTTAAAGGGTATGAGAAAGGTCAAGATGATATTGGAGACACTATGAATCATGAATGATGTCATGAAATGGACCACACCACTATGGTTTTAGAAACTGATACACTGCCTACTGAACTCTCCCTAGAATTTTAAATTTCCAATTGAAATGAGGTGACCACTTACCTATTTTTCGTAACCGTCTATTCCCTACCCTAGTTGATACCTAGAGGGAAACAAATCACTGACCTCAGATTCTAGAGGCCATATGTGGTATCGACATAAGATTTCATTATTGACATAGTAGTAGTCACACACATTCTGATCAATGAAACCTACATTGAATTATCAAAAACAAGACCACAGCCTAGTTGGACTACCTCACCTTCCACTAGCTAGCATAGGGGTGAATAGAACTACCTACCATATATTTCCTCAAAAAGAGCCACTTGAATTGTTAACTAAATGCTATTATTATAGGATAACTCAATTATTGGGGCATGAATCTCCCATGAACCACAAAAAACAATGACACTTGATCGGAGCATGTACTCCAAAACATATATTGTGGTTTCCTATTGTCCATCAATTTTAGGGTTTTATTCAGTTCATTGAGGATCTTTTTTTCCCATATCATTCTTCAATATCATATAGAATTGTGATGTAAAACAAGAATCCCTATCTAAAATGATAGTATTCGGGACCCCATTTGTTTGTATGATGTAACGTACATATAGTCATCCAAGAGAATTTACATAAAAATTATCCCATATAAAAATGAGGTGATCTACATTCATTAGAATTACAATGAAAAACACTAATATGTTGTTACCTCTAAGAAACCTATGTAAATTGATTAAATAAAACACAGAATAATATTTCCATTTACATTCTAGGAATGGAAGATACTGAAAGAAGTTTTCCAGTCTCGGGTGCTCTGCCTTCACCTGATGAAAGGGGGAACACCCTCTGGTAAATTCTGAAATATAATGTATCATCCATGTACACCAATACTAGTGTCTTGTTTCTCAATACATGTTTGAGATACCCGAATGGAGTTCCCAATGAGAACTATGATAGCCTTTCATCAACTCCACTCTCATATATATAGGAACCCATATAAATTCATGAAATCACTGTTCATCATTTATGTCCATAGAAAAATCCATATGAAGGTTAACTCCTGATATACAATAACCGAGAACCAAACCCTCAGGTTAGGAAAATTTTCCACCATTCACCATATCAAGGAGAGAAGAGGTGAAGCAAGAAGTGACATGTACTGTATGAAATGCCTGTAATATCCCGCCATCCGTAAGAAACTTTGTATATCAAACACTTTTTTGGGATTCTCACAAGAAGTTACATCAATAATTTTTTATGTGACAATAGATACACCTAATTTGGATATTATATTACTCAAGAAGTGAAATTTTTCAATACATAAGTTCCACATAAAATAATTTTCATAGATCTAATTCCCTCTCAGTGGACATAGAAGAATCTCAAATTGATTGGCATGGACGTTACGATGGTTAGAATACACAATGATTTTTATTATAATGACTGTAAAAAAAGAATCAAAATAAGGGTGGAAAAACCTATTCCACATAGAAATAAAAACGATTGGTATATTCATAAGGCCGAACTATATACAAAGGTCCTTATATAGAGAATACATGCTTCAAAATCAGTTTAAGGTATGTTTAAGGGACTTACTCAAACCTGATTGTAACTCAATCTCAATTCAATCATAGTGAAGGCCGCAGCTCCTCAGAGCTAGTAAAAGAGATCACCAATATGAGGAAATGAATACCGGTTCTTTATCATAATCTAGTTCTACCTTATGTGATCTACACATAGACATAAGGTTCCATTAGCCTTCTTGGATAAAATCACAGGATAACCCCATGGGGATGTACAAGGCCATCTAAAGCATTTGTCCACTAAATCATATATTTTCCACTTTATCTTCAAATGCTCTGTAGTTTCATTAGGATATGGATGAATAGAAAAATGATCTTCTCTTGGAACAAGATCAATTGTGAACTCCACCGTTCTATATATAGGTTTTCTAGAAAAATTTGCTGAAAAAGGCATCCCTGATATGACCCACATCTAGAGGGAAATCATATTTTAGTAGCCCTTAATCCTAGAGGATGATATTTACAATTTAGATAGACATGCCACCTATACCATCATGCTCTTGTCCCACTCATCTTTTCAGGACATCCCACTCACCCTTGGGAAGATAAATACTACCCTCTGTGATATAAATGTTACCCTGTGGTTATAGAAGTCCACAAAAACATGATACTAGGCCAGCCAATCCATCCAAAGAATGAAATCAAATCCTCTCATCTCAAGAATGATGAGGTTCTACAAGAAATGGTTACTCCCAAACTAAAGGCAAAAAACCATACATTGTCATATTCCCTCTGACCGCAGTCTTAACGTTGTATCTATGGTCACTGAACCACAATAATACTAAATCTCTAGTCTATGATTTTTGTCAATGGATATGAAGATAGAAGATTTATAAACACCTATATCAAATAATTATCACACTCTAGTAATTTCCCCTAGAATAGTAACTTGTACTATAGATGGCCCCAAATCTACACACTCTTGAATCATATATAGACCATAAAACTTGCTTGATCCATGGCCATGTGAAATGGATAGGATACCATGAGAAAAACTTCTATTTTGGCACTTATAGTGGCCTGAGGTATAGGATAAATGACTAGGACATCCTCCTCGGCATTTCCTGCCATTTCTAATCCAACTCCCTGCCTAACGTAGTGAAAAATATCCAATTCCACAAGGGGAAGTTGTGAAAGATAATTTTCCACTCGAATTTGGTGGAATGGTCATGTATTTTCTCTGAAGATGCCCCATATTGCCTAAAAAATGACACTCTAGTGGGTCTCTATCACACAATTTCTTTATATTCCCCCATCGTTGACACATATTACACCCCATGGATTTATAAAAATAAGTAATCTAGTTTTTACGGTACAGACGAAAATCCTCGATGGAATGTTTCCAAAAACTGTGAGAACTACCAGACATCCATGGCATGGATTATCTATACCTACTATTATTTTCAACCCTCCAGTTTCACTTTTTTAAAAGAGCCTAATTGATAATTTCTTAAAAAAAATTAGGTAGGATAATGACATTCACCTGAGTATGAATAGCATACAAAATCCCATTCTTGAAGCATGTGTAACTCAAAATATAATCACATACTAGAAGTGGTGAAAAGTTTTTTAACTCAGTGAAAATTTCTGAATATTCAATTACTGTGTATTGAACCATGATAAAAATGAATTAATGATCCAGATCTATCATCTCCAAGTGTCTGAGGAACGAACTGATCATAGAAGGCATTTATACAATCATCCCATAACATGACGTGCTGATGACCATCTTGGGTAATCACATTGCACCAGTGATTGGATGAATCCCATAGAATGAATATAGGATGTGGGAACCATCCCTCTGGATGCATTTCCAGATTCACAATGATACACAGAATGGCCTCTAGCCAAGACTCAGTAGCCTGTGGACTGCCATCCACTATGATGGTCGGAGGATGCTGCTACCGAAACACGCAAGTCAGATCATCCATCATAGGTTCATGCCATAGAGAACTATGCATGGAATGTATCTAGAGAATGATACTATCACAAACATGTGGATCCATACCAAAATTTGGTACATAAAGTAGTTCCTCAGGTGGATCTCATAGAGGTAAGACTGGTGGATTAGGACCCAACTTGTCTAGAGCATGATCTTCGCCACATTCATTGCATATGATACAAGGACATCATTGAAACATTGTTATGAAAATTCCATGAAGACACCTC
This sequence comes from Viscum album, assembly GCA_963277665.1. Classification (NCBI taxonomy): domain Eukaryota; kingdom Viridiplantae; phylum Streptophyta; class Magnoliopsida; order Santalales; family Viscaceae; genus Viscum; species Viscum album. The sequence goes on along the minus strand of OY728146.1, from coordinate 1,997,138,139 downwards.
AAAATAATATGTATAATGATATCATCAATACAAGATGATGAATGTATGAAAACTCACTACCCAAGGAATACTACCCCGAATAGCCACTTAAATGGCTAGATATCAGTAATTTCTCAAGTATGAGATTCAATTCATTTTAAATTTAATTTCCCATTTCACTCTATTAACTATTATAAACATGAAAAGGAATGATAAGGATATGATCCCTTTACATATTGTAATTTATGTTTCACTACTTTGTGGATATCCATTACCACAGAGTCAGTACCCATTTTTCTTATAACTGAAAACAATACACATTTATTTATAGCATAACGTGTCATCTTAGTAAATTAATAGTCCAAACCCAGAAGGACACATAGAACTCATGAATTGAGACACGAAATTAGTCAATCACAACCAAAATTAATACATGTATATCTAACTATCACAAAATCACCCAACAATGATAGGAATATAAAGAAATAAAATGCATTGAAATACAATTATATGTCATGGAAATATGCACGACATGAAAATCATAAGTTCTTTTATTAATACATTTGACAATTCTCTATTCTATCATATCATTGGTCCAAGGATGAATAAAATCATCAATCAAAATTAACTCTATTTCACCATATTCTGTGTGTGTCATTAAATAGTGAGAAAATATCAACTATAATTGGATATGCATAACAACAATTATATTTTTTGTAACATGGATTTTACCCCGAACATGGGACAATGACACCGAAGCATTTCTTGTGACCCAGTCCCATAGTGTTCCTAATATTTAATCTATTGTACCCAAATTTTAACAAAATAAGTGAAAACCTCCTTTGATATCATATTGGGACCTCCATGACCTATATAATACTTAATAGGGGACATATCCTATTGGTCCATAGGGCATCAAGTGTATCTCCCCAAATTTCAGATCCTACTGAACTGATGTAATGGAATAGGGTGTGTCAGTGGGGAACTTATTCCCTCATCACTAGTGTTTAGAATTATGGATAAATATAAATAGTTGTAATTTGAGGAAAAAATATAAGTAAATAGAGGAAATAGAGGGAACATGGATAATAAAGAAAATATCTGAAATAAATGTAATAACATACAAAAAATGATTTTGATATTTCATGTATCTATAAAAATGGAAAATGTGGATAAAAGATATTGGTATAATATCTTCCAAAAAAGTATAAAAGAAATCAAAGGCTATCTCATGCATCCTGAGATCTGGTTTTGTAATCATATATTAAGAACCAGCCTAAAAAATCGTTCAATTAAGTTTTCTAAGCTGTTTGCATCCCATTATGAACTCCTAGATTAATGTAATCTACCATGTGTACAAAACGACACCTGAAGAGGGTGTTATATAAATCTCAATTTGTTGTCACCAATAGAGTCTATAACATTCGACAGATGTATTGGAAATGTAAAATTATGGTGGAATGAAAATATAATGTAAAGTTGTACAATGTATCTAAATACCCAAGTACCATCTTCTTCCCTAAGATGGTTTCTCAGCATGTTACCAATTAATTATTTTATTATTACCTATTTATAAATAAAACACACATTATGAATGGTGGAGGATCCAAGATGTAAATGGAAACATTAAATTATACTTAATATTGATGTTCCCCGGTAATGAAGAAAGAAATGTAGACCATAAGGGTTTCTAACATAGTAATAATTATTTCATGGCTAATAGTAAGATTTTAATTGAAGGAGAATATTCAAAAGCATTCCACAATAAGATGCTTTCTGAAGAGAAGGTAGAAACCAAGGTAATACTGGGCTATGAAATGATATGGCCCTATGGGATTTAACCATGGAACATAATAGACAATGATGGATTTAAAGAGTATATCCAAGAAATCCCTTAATACCATATGAGGGATCCTACGATTTCATGCAGGGAATCCAATAATAGACAAGTATCAAGATTTATGTGGGTCTCAACCTATACATGTCACAAACATGAATTAGAATGGGGATCCTAAGTGCTCCATGAATTCCATGATATACATCTGAGGCTTGGTCATGTTACACCACGGTTATTTGATAATGAAGTCATATAATATTTTATATGGTCCAATACAATTCCTTTTATTGGTGTGATATGAATAATTGATTGAGGAACCATTTTGTAATGTCTTAACTAATCAATATTCACATTTAGTTCAATCCTTTCCATTCATTAGTGGGACAAGTAAAGTAGCATGCAACAATTTATTTAATCAATTTAAGGAAAACTCAGTAATTAAAGTTCACGCTGCTACATTCCCTAAATAGAGTATGGGGTTCTATGGACATGCAAGAAATTATGTGTTCTCATTTAAACATTGTAACACCATATACATAGTATACATTCCAATTAACATTTCACATTTAACTACAAAATTAATGTACTTACGTTATGTGAGTGGAGTGGAAGTAACATGGTACGTTCCATTCACCATTCATGATTCAATAAGAATATACCATATAAGGGCTTACCATTATTGTGGTCAATATTGAGCCCACATGAAAGATGGCTCAAAATGGTGAAAACACTAAAAAATCAACTATGACATATCATCCTACATGTGATGTTGGGAATTGTAGTTGTATACAAAAAATTAATCACTTCTTTAGACAGAAAATAACCATATAGTTATACTGATTAGAATAATTTCATATAAATTCTATAAACAACACCCAATGTAATCGGCAAGCCCCTCCAGAAAAAAAATCAAAAATCAATAAACATGAGGGACGAGTTAGAGACCACCCACCATAGGGTCTTAATCTCCCCTCCTTGGATATCAGCCTATGATTCAGTTTATAAATGAGTAGATATGAGAAAAAATGAAATAATTCTCACATATCATTATCTAGGTCAAGATCAAGAGAGAAGAAGGAAGTATTAAACTGAATCAAGTACATATCGTTGCACATACAACAGGAAAACAGATGGCCGATCAAATACTAGATGAATGAGATCTATGGATCCCTACCTTATACCTTTCTAATTCTCCTATTTGGGTGAAAAAAGAATAAACCCTCTAGAAATGGTATTGGGAAGGAATGTGCGGAATAATTAGATCAATAAGGGAAAAAATCATTTTACCCCTAAATTAGGCTATTGATGGTTTGTCTACACAATTTTCCAAACCAAGTAAAAACCTTTCAAGAGTGCCTAAGAAAAAAGGAACTAACATGGTTAGGCCACATAGTTAGGTAAACTGTGTTCCAACAATGCAAGATGGCTCTACCTGAAAATGGATACCATCTGCACAGTTATATCTTACCATGCACCATAACCCTACCATAAACATTAACCATGAGACATGGCTAGTTTTCTCAAAAAGATGTGTTTCCGGCACTGCACAAGCCCTAAACAGCACTAGGACCTCCGATAAAAAAATTCTAGTAAATTAGGTTGATGATATTAAATTAGACTAAAAATTAAAAGATCCATACATGATTAGAAAATATGGTTCTTATATTGGTTAACCATGGGCACATCAATAATATACATGTCACTAATATTGTTTGTAACTCCACTAGAGGTTATACCGATACAATCCACCATAGGCATGGACTATGAATTTAATTTTATATCAAGTACATATAAACATTTTTGAGACCTATAAAATTTGATTTTTCATTTATGAATGGATTATCACATGATAGACTGGGTCATGCTTATTATCTCACATGATTTAATGTGATGGATTGTTCCATGGTTATATTACATAAATTATAATCTTAAGGAACACCCTTGTTTTTTACTGACTATGGTTTCATGATTATCACATGTAATTTTTAAATAACTTCTCTTATAAATATGAATAAATTTTATGAATACCAATGGTTTATTTGAAAATTATTTTCATTTTTCAAAATTTTTATTTTTTATTTTTTCTAATTTCATCGCAGCAGCATTCTTGATATTATAGATTTTATATATTCTACAGTGAAATCCTATTGGGATTTGTACTATAACCCTGTATTTATCTTCATCTGGTTTTAGAATTAATTCATAAGGAATCATGTAAATGGAAGTGACTCATGTAAAATTTCATCTTCTCTTATTTTATGTTCCTACATAATAGGATCTTTTAGAGGTGACAGTTGGTTACAAAAAATATACTAGTCCTCTTTGGAAATATTTTTCTGGTTGACCTGTTTTTTCTTGGATTTTATGTATCATTCATGTTTTATATCTTCTTCTTTTGTTCTTTGGTTTTTTTTTGTTTTTTTTAATCAAGAATTTTTTTCTTTAATATTGTTTCACGATAAAAAATTGTGGTGTGATATTTTTGATGGGTTGTATGGTTGACCCCATTTTTGTTCATTACATCTACACATGGTTGGATACATCACATCATGGAGGTCCACACTGCTTCTTAGACCTTGTATTAGGGACCCACCATATGGTGATCATGAAAATTTCATGGTGGTATTACATAATCATTTTTTAAACTAATAGATAACATTAATTTGACATTTCCCCCTCCAATTGTTGGTGGAACCTATTCATGTTGATGTATATGTAGTTATATCATCTCCATGTCCAAGATTAATTTGGTCTCCCATAGTGGATGAGATATTTTAGTGTGTTTCTAAAGTGATTCAAATTTATTTCATCTTTGTATCACTAATTTTATTTAATATTGGTACTTCCCATTATTTTTTGACCTTTTTGATGAGAACGAAGTTATTATTTCAATAGAAAATAGTCAAATTTATATAGCGGAATGGGTATTTTTATTGAACTTAATAGAGGACACCGTAGATGATTAATCTCAAACTATTGGGTATCGTTTTGGTTGGATGGTGATGGATCATGAATTTTCAAGTGAATATACCTTTGAAATTATATTAAATATTAAATATTAAATGAATTTAATTAATTATTATTCATTACTTACATATATATCTGTTCTTTGGATCATAGATGAGGATCGATATGAATTTATGAGTAGGTTTGTAGGATTCTTGAGGGGTTAACTACATATTCTATGATGTTTCTACATTTAATATAAATCAATATGAATATTATATAGTTTTCCATTATGCAATCGTGGTTCATGGGATCAAGTGGAGAGATAGGGATAGATAATTCCTTGGGAAGATGAGATTAGATGGTTTTGGGACCCATATTCAAGGAATAATTAATTTTTATTTCTTACTTATAGTAGGATTTCCTAATGAATATACCACAAAGGGGAGAGGGTATGTGTTAGGGTGATGTTAGGATGAAATATGTGTATCCTAGGATGATTTCTATCTTTCCATTTTTATATAAAAGGGAGGATAAATCTATGTAATTATAGATGAAACACCCTTACATATCATGACTAATAGATTACACACTCATGAAGGGGGTTTTGGGGATTGTCTACTAATGTGGGAAATAAGAGTCATTCAGGATACGATGTGATGTGATTGATATGGGTTTACTCATTGCGATGCCATGACTAGACAATTTTTTGATAAATGAGATGAGTCCTTTTTGGGGTACATAGGATGTTCATAGAAATATGAACTGGTATTCAATAGAAAAACATATTTCTTTAACCCCAATTATAGAGATTATGTTTGGCATGGTTTTATGTGTTGTGGAGTCACCATTGAGTGGAATAGATGGGTTTGTAGTGCTCAGGATATTGAGATAGTTGTTGAATATTCTAGTGGATGATTTTATGGGAAGTAGGAGACAATAAATTTTTTAATAGAAAAAAAGAAGGAATGGATTGTATGAGATGATCAAACAAGTTATCTGATGTGATGCGACCCTAAATGTATTTCATTTTATTATATTACAAGATAGATTCTTCTATGGGTGATAGATATAATACCATAACCCATAATGAATAAAATAACATATATGATAATATTAAGGTTAATAGGATTCCATAAATTAGAATTTAATTTCTGGATAATAATATATAATTTGATGTGTCTTGCAAAAAGTTTTTCTTCACTATATAATTAATTGGACTTCCATGAGTGATATAGTGTCATTATAATGCAATTGATTAAGTACCTCAAATATGATTGATGGTGGAATACTAGATGATTATACCAAATTTATTTAAAGGGGTGTTTAATATTTGTTGTGTAATATGATTGGGTTATGGGACAACTATGAGTGTGGTGTTCTATAGATTTGATACATGATTTGATATCCAGATTGCCTTGGGAGTGATACAATAGTGGTCCATATAGAATGTGTGATCAGCCTAATGATTGGTAATTCTTATAGTTCATGGTAAATGACTATAATATGAGGATTCAATGGTTGGGACATATTTTGAAACATTCTCTGAGAACATATGTAAGGGTTAGGTTAGGTAGTTGATGGAATTGGGAGTCTATTTAATTTCATCATTGTATAAAATAAAACAAATTTAGGTTTCATGGTTTCTTGTTAATCACACAGTGACATGATTATTTGTTTTTTGTGGTGGAAAATATAACAAATTATATTTGAGAAACATGTGTTCCATGTTTATTTTTTCTCATTCATAATGTATATTATGGTATGTAAAATCGTTATGTGGTGAGTAAGTGCTGATATTTATTTCTCACACCATGTAAGACCAAATGAATTTTTTTGACTGATCAAAAGATGTTTAAAATATTAGGATACAGCTTCAAGTTATAATTTGGTGTCTTTGATGTTTTTATTCATAGGGGTACCAATAGGGAAAATTTTGCGAACTACGTGTTTTTTATTTTTTAATTTTACCAACAATATGGGTTACAAATTAATGTTTTCTATGAATGTGGGTATATATGATGAATTCTATAAGTTAATTAATTGTGTTTTTTATTTTTTGAGTAAACCAAATATGTGATATGTGATTCGGTAATTTTTTTATATTTTACAGCTCAGATTAAATTATATAATCTCCTAACATTATGGATTATGACCTCTCTTATAGTTGAAATATTCTGGTATATAGGGATGTGAGAATAAGGTCATATAAAATCGTGGTCGGGGAGATCATCGAGTTGGTCCATATGTCATGTTGATATATAGTGGTATTGAGGATTTTTTTAATTTTTATTTTAAAATATAATAGATTTATTTTTTTTGTAATTTGTAAAAACATATTATGGACATGGATCTTGGGAGTGTTGAATACACTTCATAGGGGATATAGTATTTACTAGGGGTATATATTTTTGGTTTATGTTTTATGATGTTATGATTGAGATATGTATCATACATGATTATTTCATCAAGAAATAATCTGGATAGGTTTTATCTTGATGTTTTGATTTTGGTGGGTTTCAATATATCGCTCTATTATTCAGACTGAGTTTTACCATTTATTTATTCTTCTCAAGAAACAACCAATTGTTTCCAAATATATTACTAGGTATGAACACGCTTTCCAATGGTAGGTGGTCCTTTGTATTCTCAAACACCTCCACTCTTAGGAAGTAACATTGGTCTAGTGGACATGATTTCGGGCCAATAACACCCTTTTTTAGGAAATGTTTCCCTACACTGAGACTCTTATATATTTATGATATGATTTTAAAATCCTTCTAAGACCCTGATATGGTGTCATTTACCCCAGTGTGAGTGACTTGCTTATGAACATGTTTTGATAGGATCAACTACATCCATATCATGATTTATTTTTTATTATCATATAAATGTATGATATTTATGTTGATGGGCATGTTCTGATAAAAAGTATATAATTGTCATCCAAGGAGGCGATTGGTGTCTTGATGATGGGATTAAACTACTATGAGGTATCCTACATATCATGTAGAAATAAGAAACAAAACAAATGTTTTCTATTTGATAAATATTATAGTCATGTGACTGGACCCATCTTTGTAGTTTAATGTCATATTGTAATTATGTAAATATCAATTAAGAACATCAATGAGGTATCTTATTTATCCTTTTTGATAAAAATAATTAGAGTCTATATAGTTCTTATAAATGAGTCTACTTTGTGAGGGTTACAACCAATGAATCTTTGGATGAGACATATTCATATAATAATTCCCTAGATTATCTCATATTGTGTATGAACCTTTGAGTTAGGATGAGATGTAATTATATTTACATCCAAACAATGGTACCACACATGGGGTACCCTAATAATATTATTAGTACAATCACTGATAGTATTTAAGATCATAAGAGTGATACTCAGTGTGAGAAACAATAGATATAGGGAGATCTGACACATTTCATGAGATAATATTTGAGAAGTGATTACACCTCAATGAAACCCTCTGAGAGGTAAAATTACTCATATCAGGAAAGATATTATATGGGTATGAAGCATTTTAAGGTGTGCAATGTATCCTATTTTATAACAGAATTCAAATTCATCAATGTTTAGTTCATGTTTAACACACTGATGGTTTTTATGAAATCAACGGCCTGATTGGGACTGGTGCATAATGTAAAACCCAAATTTGACCCCTTTCTCATCCATTAATGGAGAATAATACAAGGTAGAGTTATATGAGAAATTATCCCCTATGTATGCAATACATTGGATAAGATATGAATTACACTAATGTTGATTCCCATTCGAGAACACACCTATTGATGGTTTCAAACGTATTCATTTTACGGTGGGAACCAGATTTCCAATCGTTCACTAGATCCATAACCTGTAGATGGGTTAAGGTACTTTATCACATTTGGAGACATTACTGTTATCCCAACAATTTTTGTAATGGTTGGGGCTTACTCCAGGATAGATTACCATTGGATCTCCATTCAAAGGAATGCATCCTATGTATCCTACGTACACAAGAATTAGCGTTCTCATAGTTTCGTAAAATTGGGGGTTACACACTAAGGCTTCCCTTCTATAAACTCCTTATCTATCTTCTAATGTATAAAAAGACAGGAAAACCAGAAAATGTCATGATGAGAGAATTAATAGGATAGGGTGGCATCAGTGTGTATCCTTATATCATCAATGAAAATTACCTTATAAATGGGGTATGTGGCTGACGGTTCGTAGATGGGGTCTATAAGGAATGAGTCTATGTGGGTCTATTAAAAAAAGTGGCCAATACTTAAAGTGATATGACTAAAATTTATTGTCTATTTATATTAAATTTCATTATTTCACATCGAATATAATCCTAATATTGAAAGGCTATAGTGGAAACATCGAAGGGTATCTTCCTGATATGTCCATGATTTTTCACATGACCAGTGTTCAAATGCATATGATTTTACTCATGATAAAATGTGACATGTACAAGGATATTTTCATGATCAAATTTCATGTATTGTATTCCTTCTCTTGAGTGAAAATTAAATGACCCATATTATTCACATAAGAAAATCATACAAGTCCAATGTCTTATGCATGATCGAATAAGGCATGTCACTATGTTTTTGCATGAACATATTAGATTGTCTAGAATATGTCTAATGAAAATGAAAACATTTCAAGGAACTTTTTCTTCAACAACGTGGATTTTTTTTACATACACATGAAATGGTGACAGTTCAATCATCCATCATATGATCAACCTAATTTTTCATGGCATTTTACATGTCCAACATTACTTGTTCATGGGATATCAAAGGTTCAAGTAGAATCTTCCATAGAATTTATAATAACAAACATGGTACGTCTAATGATGGATAATAGTATCGAAATACCACTGATGAAAGATGTTATTGTGCATCCCTAATCGTGTTACTCGTTGGGGTCTTGTGGGCATATTTATGAACACTCTCCCAACAAAGTGGGAAAACCATAGGGATGAGGCCACATGTATAGAGATATTATGCCTAATGTTAGGTGGAAAATGTTGCATGATCATGTTTTTATGTCGACGGTGTACACTATTGGGTATTCATATGGATAGGAGGTCATGTCCATGGAATCTTATGCAAGTCAAAATGCACTCACCTAATGACCCATTTTTCGTGTGATTCACCTGAACTCATGAGTGTCTTGTGAGGGATTTTGTGAACATGCTATGAGTCTTCCAAATGAAGATAATATCATGGGTGAAGGTCCATGATTCAAACCACCAAGGGGTTTCCCTAATGTATTACCTACAGGTCTATGTGTGTCTAAATGAAAAATCAAAATTCATTCATTTATGTGTTATTCATGACCTTCATATGGTATTTCAATGACTTCTATGATTAAGATCATGAGATGTATATCAAAACTATAGTGTGGATGGATGATTGTATACATTTCATAGAGAGGAGGAGTACATGAAATATTGGTTTCACATCTTATTGTCTGAACCACGAGGTTGGCCATTGGACAACCCAAAACCAAGGATATCCCCCCATAGTTCCTTGTGACCAACATGATTTGGACGAAACATAAACTATACATCCCATGATATCTGATGGATCATGCAAGGGGATTTATGGACATTAAATAAGGATACCTATTGGTACCAAACACATACATAGGGAACTATATTGTGGAAATTAGATACACTTTAATGCTTGTGGTTTACACTCCTTGTGTTTCCTTTTCATTAATAATGACCCATGTGGGGTTTCATACTGAAGAAATTTCTTTCAAGGATATATTCAAGTAGAAAAAAGCCAATTGTTTGTGGCATCATTAGATGCACATCAACTGATTCTTGTCTGCAGACACTGGAATGAGTATGATACACATTCAAGAAATTATCCAATTGTGTATCAGGATTTACTATTACACATGTGACGATGTTACCTAATGAGAGGTCTTGTGGGGGATCTTATGAATGAGTGTTAGTGTTCATGAATGAGTGGAGATAGCATCATATTGGGGATATTCTTATGATGTTAATATTTTTGGTGAACACATGATATTATTGTCTTGTGATTAGTTCTTGTGACACAATTTTCATGGTGGGTTATTGTGATGGGAGACTCATATTTACCTATATGTGATCTCTGAAGGTTGGAGTCAACTCCTCCTTTTCTCCAATCCAATATCCTATCCTTGATTTTGTGTTTATTTTAGATGGTAGAATGTTATTTAGAGGCATAGGTCAATAGAATGAAGAACCAAATTCCATGAGTAGGATGCCATGTGTGTTGGCTCTGGCGGTGGATTATTTTGCATGATCATAATCATGCGGCCACTTGAGGACATAGTGTGATCTTCATTCCTTCTGTTTTCATATGTGAATCCATGTGACATCTTTAGATAGTTTTCTTTCAATATGTCTCAATAATCCTGCCAAAGGTGGTTGTTTCATACTGTATAAAACATTACATGATGAGTTTAGTGTTTGTATTTTCTTGATCACATGATCAAAATAGGATCATGTGATGTCCCCATGCGTTGGAGGATGCATTGGAGATAATCCATTGATTCATGTGATTGGATTCTTGCGACAAATCATGTTCTAAATGGTTCAAGGATTTTAATAGTAGAGGCATCTAGGATGGATTTATCAAGCTCATTTAATGGAGATGGATAGACATGGTTATCATCTAGTTATCATTTGTGTGATATTTGGTTTCCATGTTATATCATACCATTGGTGTAAGAGAAAAGAAGATGAGTGGAATATTTGGAGATTGATGAAAAAGGACATGAACATCATGTGACCTCTTGATATTGAATGAGAATATTCATGGGATCACGAGTTTCAAATGGAATCACACAAGATTATATAGGATGGCCTCTATTGAATAATCGAGCAATTGTGATTAATCATGCGAACAATTTCACAAAAAAATAATCCCATATTAAATCAATAATTTTTGTTCCGATGGATTTATAAATAAATTGGCCGCTAAGATTCAATTGTTCCAATAATAGGGTTTGACAACCATACATCTTACACACACCACTACATGGGCTTCGGCCCTTTGGGCTCTTGGCCCATGCTATGTGCACCTTCAGGCTCATGGACCATGGGCCTGATACACGGGCTATCCCACCTATATCAGAAAAAACCACACATCCTTCCATCCTCTGGATAAATCAGGCTCTATCCCATTTGGAATTTATGGCCATTGTCTATTTTGATCCAATGGTTGAGACTTTCCTTTTCAATTCAGTGGTCTTGATATATTATTTGGAAAAGGCGAGGGTAATAATCTCATCTACTAAGAATAAAATTCTATGATGAGTGAAACATGTTCCCTATGATTATCCCTGTTAAACATAAAATCTATTTTCCAATTATTCAAACTTCAAGTATTTTATGTATTATATACGTATTTTTGTATTTTCTTCAAACAAATGTAATCATTAATTGAAATTTGATTACCAAAAAATAATGGATCTCAATAAAATCACCCCTAGAGTGATACTTATTTATAATGAAAATTATCATACTCTAAGGTAAAAATAGATTACATTGACATATATATGACTGTTTGAATAGCTTTGACGTTGGGATTCATGAGAATATTTTACCTAAGTTTGTCAATTAAAGAATTTGAGGTTCTATTTATAGAAGGCTTCATGCTATGATTTCATGGATAAATCTGAGATTGGAATTGGATTTGTCAAGGGGCATATATACAATGAAATAATAATGTGTCTCAATTAAAAATTTTAATAGGGATTAGGTTAACATAGACATGTTCCTGGATTCAATGTTATTTAAATGGATGTCGCTACGTACCCCATGACAATGGGAATAAAAACATATTAAATAATAAAATATACCACTATGTTGATCAACCTCTTTAATAAGGTACTTATGATTATATATAATTTTATCTATAAATAATATCCTTATATACATCTAAATCAAATTTAAGAAGGATAATGGTAGTGTTTTGTGATAAAATTTTCACTAGAGATCTACTTTTTGATGGGGATGTTTCATAGATCATTTTGGATAACCATCTGTTGTGTGTAATACTAAATAGATAGAATCTCATGGATTTCAGTTTATAACCTAAAAGATGGCTCCCTTAAGAAATTTTTATGAATTCCTACTGAAATGAGATTCTTAATTGATATACTGGCTCCAGTTGTCTTAAGATCACAATAATTACATGGATATTTCAAATATGTATCCATCCTAGAGGTACAATTCTCAAGATAATTTTTATGTTATTGAACGTATAGATAATAATTATATTTTTATAAGTCTATATGGTGGGCCCAAAAAATATTTTTATATATTTAGTTATTTTTACCTACCTTTTCCTAAGCTTCATATGGAAGAAGACTTTGCAGTCAAGAAAATATAATTTTGTAAAGATGAATTCTTATAGGATTTCGACCTAACATGTTTTTTTCCACTTCCATTTTATTAATGTTCAATATGGGATGTTTCATAGATGGAACATGTGCAATGATTAGTTAATCGACTTCGTTCTTAGATTCCATTATCTATTTTTCAACCTTCCAGTCATTACATTTCATTCTATTGGGTGTTTTATCGTCTTACAATATCGACCATTATTGTTTTTTAGGGTATTATCGATTAGATATTTGTTTGGTTGTAGTTTAGGGTCCTCTAGATATTAAATTTGATGTGTTTTAGTATTGGGTCTTCTTGATCATACATTAGGATTACATGTAGTTTAATGTCTTACTTCCAAGACTTGACTGATGAATATGAAATGGGAAATATATTCAATGGATTCCCCAAACACCCTATAGTTCTCGGATCTACAGTGGTGAATCCAAAGATAACAAGGATTGGATTCCATTTCTTGAATAGAGGAGATACCTATGGTTGGTATGTAAAATCCCATATTTATTTACACCATGGAAAAAAGGAGTTTTCACCCTTTTCCAAGGGACATGGAAGATTTATGGGGGTAAAATGGGAAAATGTAGAATGTATTGGGAATAGGGAGTCTACATGGATTGTCAGAATATGGTGTTTTTTGATCGGGTTCCAAAGAGCTTGAATCGAAAAATCATGAAACATGGAATACATGCATGGGATAGCCCATGATAGCCTCAGGTTCTGAGTTCTGTCATGGTGTTGTTGGGGATCACTAATATTGCAGTTCAATTCCAACAAGGTAGAGATGCCAATTATTGTTTGGTTAATTCCCTCATGTTTTTGCATGTAGTGTTTATCCCCACTCTTTTACGAGGGCCATGGATGATTTATGTAGAAACAAGAGTCTACCAAAATTATTTTGAATGTGGATGAAAAACTATTTAGGAAGGGATATGGCCTCCAAGGTAAATTTATTACATAATGTAGAGCTCAATACCTACACCATATTGTTTCAAATAATGAGGTATTTGACTTCAAATGTTTGGAAAATGTAAAATCACATTAATGCATTCAAGATGGTTACAATACATGGTGACACAACAAAAAATAGCATTGAATCATTTTCAATATTTTGGTTATGGGGATTGTTAATCATGGTTTTAAGTGATCAGTTGAAGAGGATGATATGGGGAAATCATGTTGGGAATAACCCAAAACACCATATGGTTCTAGGTTTTTCCACCGTGATGTGAGGCTCACAAGAGTTATAAATCCGTTTCTATAGGTCTATGATGTATCTGGTTGGTGGGTGTCATCACATATAAATCATAACCGGGGACAAGAAAATAGATATAATTTCTTTTCAAAGGGCCATGAAATGTTTGCATAACCCCAATGTACCCAAATCATTATATGTTATTTATGGAGAATGTATCATACAGAAAGGGTTCAAGAAGCCAAAAATTTGTGTCTGCAGCTAAATAATAGCTTCACATTGTAATGAGATGTTAAAAATAATTATTATAACCTTTTTCTAAAACAGGTCATCTAAAGAGAATGGAATTGATTTTACTGGGTCTATAGAGTAACCCTTTTGAGCATTATGCCTTTTTTATTATGCCCATTTTTTCCATAAACTCTGGTGATGAAGACATTAGTAAGAAAATTCATCACTTTTTCTCAGGCTAAACATTGTGAGTTTTCAACCTGGAATGTTTAATGAATATTTTGATATTAGTTTAATTCCATTATATTTGGATAATATCTCTCTATTGTTTACGTTCTGACAGGTTTGATGAAAGTACATGAATTTTATGGCTATGATGCACACAGACATAAAGTGGAGATGTTACCAAAGAGCCTAATTAGGATACCAATGGTCAAGATGTACCCAACCTCATTTTGAGAGTGAGATTTAAATATTGTAAGTTATGGATTGAGGTTTTTAGGTTATGTGAAATTATATGGGATAATCATACTAGGGATGGCCCAGAACACCCTCTGGTGATGGGTTATTCCATGATGATGTCATGATCATAGGGATTAGAAAGTAATTCTTATAGAGACAATATATCATTGGTTCTTGGGTATAATACCTTTTTCATTGATATGATTGATGAACTAGGAGATCACTTTTTCTTTATAAGGTCCATGAAAGGTTTGTAGAAATATGTGTCACCGATGACATGGAGTGTGGTGTATAGATCAAGGTACATAACGAAATATGAAAACACCCCACACATTTTTTTAATGTGGTATGAAACTTGTGGACTATTTATGGGGAATGATATTGGGAGAAAACATGAAAATTTTAATTTCATGTAGTTGTGACATAATTATCTAACAATGTTAATTTTATTCAACAATGATATTTTCTGTGCAGATTAACATAATGTTGTAAGGATTTTGTTGTTGTCCAGTTATAATTTCATGTGACCAGTGTAACGCCCCGACCCTAGTTGCCTAGAGTCGGTGCATTATTACATAACATTGGCATGATCACAAGAAAGATCAAATCTCGAAAGACCGATTGGTTTAGTAGCCTTGGAAACACTAGATATATTCATAAGTTTTACATTACATCATAAAATGAAAAACTACTACAACAACATAATGTCTCCATAATCCACACTACTATCCCCTCATAATATCCCTGCAGGTCATTCATAATTTACTTCTTCACATCCTGGGGAAAAATAAAACATAGAAAAGGGGTGAGCTCAAATGCCCAGTAAGGATAACAATATAGCGGAAACTTTCATAAATAAGAATAAACATTTAAGGCAATGCATTACTAAAACAAAAGCCTTTTAAAATTGAACTTCAACATGGTATGGAAAAAGTAAAATGAAATAATGCCATTTACTTATTCACATGGATATTCTACTAATCGAATAATCACATGCAAAAATCAATAACCACTTTCATAATGTTGGAATGCATAATGCCAGACTATCATAACCACATAGCCAAGGCCTCGTGCCAAGACTACAAATAAGATTTTGTCAAGGCCTTGTGCCAAGACACTAGTTTGTCTCATGAGGCCTACCGATGCATCGAGGAGCTATAGCGGGCTCCACCCGTCACTTATTAAGTCCAATGCATTCCCATATGAAAAGGTTTAAACATAACATAAACATTCGTATTAAAACTAGCATACGAAATGTCAATACTTTCACAATAAACTATGAATGGTATAAAAATAGCACATCCACAGTCAAACATATCACAAAACCTTCAATACAATATAGAAGTTTTGTATCATAATAAATCAACTTCAAATAATCTTAAAATCCATCAAAGGATGTTGACATAGATGAAATCAAAATTCTTTTTAAAGAAATATCTCCATTTATTTTGAAATCATTTAAGATCCATATAAAATAAAACATTTTCTTTGAAAATATTCTTATAAGCTTGTAAGGAAAGCTTTGAAGATTTTATAACGGCGTAAAATAACCGCACCCGCCGTATAAGTTAAAAAAAACATTCTTACCTCAATTCTGTCGAAAAGGTTAAAAAGGACCTTGTTTTGAAAACGACGGAAAGATTCCTTTATAAACCTCTTATAAAAAGTCAAAAAAAGGTATAAATGACTTTAACCCATATTCTTGTAAATAGTAAAAATGTTTTGAAATACATTTTTAAGAAACATGGATGTGGATGATAAAGAGATCCCAGTAGATTATTACATATAAACAACCTCGGATAATGAAGAGATTGTGAAATAACCCTTACCTTGTACTTTTCCTTGGTTGTGGTAGGTTAACCTCCTGTATAATGGTGAAATAATTGTTATTAAATTATACAAGAATCATATACATTAATATGATATCATATATGATCTTTTAATATTGATTTGATAATAATATCTTAGTATTATCGTTGTTTCGGGTGTTAACTTACTTGTTTTCTTTCATATGTTTTGTTACGTAAGACATGTTTGTAAAGGATAGGTTGTATATTATTCATATCCAGAATGATATCAAGTCCTTAAACATCATTTTTAAATCATAAAATGATAATTACGCTTTAATGGTTACGATGGAGAATGAATCTCATCGCGTTCGTGGAGACGGTAGTCCGTACGTACGCACGAGCGACAATATCATTCTTTTGATATTAAAATAATATATAAATGGATGGTATATCATATATACAGAATCATTAACATGTTATATTTATTATTTACATGAGTTACACATCATTATTATACCCATCCAAATAATATTATATTGAATAACAATTACACCACGACGTGGAGACGGTAAGCCGTACGTACGCACGTATGGTGACATGTTATTCAAAGGGTGGATAGAATACTGAATATGATTGTACAATATTTATAATAACATCACAGTATATGTGAGATACTGGAGTTATTATTTCAGAATGGTAAGAACAAAGGAAGAAGAAGTGGAAGAAGAAATGAACTTAGAAAAGGGTGGTGAGATCATTACCTCTTCTTCGGGTTCTTCCTTTTGATTTGATCAAAAGGGCTCCTTAGGGTGGCTTTCTGATCAAACTAAGGCCTCTAGGTTGTATTGAGGGATGTTGGGAGAGTATTTGGGCAGAGTTTGGCCGAACCAAAAGGCTTTTAAGGTGTGAAGAAATGAGAAGGAGGAGTGCCTTTTTATAAGAGGGGTGAGGGGCACCTTTGGAAAAGCTAGAAATATTAATTTATAATAAATTCATATTCGGTTTCTAAAGGCTCCAAAGTTGACTATTCAAAGGATGAGGTGGGGATAGGTAGAAAACAACTCATCCAATAGAATTTAGACAGGTTTGGGTACTTATATTAACCTTATCTTTAAGTATTAACTCTAAGTTAATTAGTTTCACTTTTACAATGTCTCTTTGTATTTTTATATATTATGGTTAATAAACTTACTATATACATCCAATCGACCCCCAAGTGGTCCATTAATGATTAACCTATCATAATATAAGTCTCTTGGCCGAACCTTAGATTTTTAGGAATTTAATATCAATTAATAATATAATATTTGTTTTAAGAACTCTTTTATGTCAATTTTGACACTATTCAATAGTTGATTTTTGTGAAACTCATAACAGATTGATTACTTCGAACAAAGTCCATTAAATAAATCCTAATATATCATATTAGCCTAGAAAATTAGTTTAATTCATTAAAAGTTTCATATTATATTTATTTGGGTATTTATAATATCAATTATTTTAATTTTTCACTATTATAGTAATTACTGCATCATCATTGTGTCATAAATAAAATAACGTATTTAATGTCTAAAAATTATAAATAAAATATCATTATGTAGGAAATCTGTTTATCTTTCTAATGAATATTTATAATCGAAAATCCAACATGTATAACCCTATGTAAAAATTGTTCTTCTAAAAGATGTAATCTTATGCCATTTTTATTTTTATTTTAACTTTATTAATATAATGTGTCATTATCACTTACAAGTGGCTCCAAGGGGTCCCCAAATTGACCCAAGGATGCCCATGGTCGGGTATGTGTCCACCAATAAGGTTAGGACACGTTTTAGGGTAATTTTGTATTATTATAATATTATTTTTTAACCCTTATTTACCGGATTTACCCTTTAACCATGGTAAATAAAATATTTACCGCAGTAATTATTCAAAATGTCTAAAAATAAAAGTTACCTATTTACACAATTTGAACATCCTGATTCCAAATATGGAATCCATTTTCCTAAATTCAAAACACAGAAGTGGCAGAAATTAATTTAAAATTAATTCCCGCTGTCAAAACAAAAAGCGTGTTTTTAAGAGATAATAACTACCAAAAGATTGACACTTGTTTATGTTCGGTTTAATTGTAAAATTATGTCCAATGACCACCATTATATTAAATGGTAAAAATATATTCTAAATATACTTTAAAACTACTAAAATTCATAATTTATCATTATTAAATATTTTGATTAAAAAAGTTGTTTTTAATTAAAATTTAGTAATTTTCACTATTCATCAAAATATGAAAGTTATCCGAAATGTACCAAAATTTCACCTTAGGCTAAATTCGATATTCCGAATCCAAAAATGAAGTCCATTTTGAAATATAAAATATATATGATTTCAAAAAGTAGGTATTACTATTCACAACGGCTAGTTTAATTAGTTGTGGTGTGTGTTAGAACTCGAGGTTGCGTACAACACACGCTATCGTATTATTCGAAGGGAAACGTACCGTAGAAGCTTGGGGTGTTACATTCTCCCCTCCTTCAAATAATTGTGTCCTCGCAATTTCTAGGGTATTACTGCATAAAAAGACTCGGTTGGTTCTTCATCATAAGTTCCTCGGGTTCCCACGTTGCCTCTTCCATCTTATGATTCCTCCACAAAACTTTTACCAGACGCGTCGTCCGGTTTCTCAGCACTTGTTCTCTCGTATCAAGAATCTTGATGGGCTCTTCGCAATAGGAAAGATCGGGTTCCAGTTCTAATTCCTCATAGGTGAGTACATGCGTTGGGTCAGGCATGTATTTCCTCAACAGAGATACGTGGAACACATCGTGAACTTTGGAGAGACTTGGCGGCATTGCCAATCGGTAAGCCACAGCCCCAATTCGTTCTAGAATTTCGAAAGGTCCGATGTACCTGGGACTCAATTTACCTTTCTTACCAAAACGTATGACTCCCTTCCATGGAGATACCTTCAGGAAAACATGATCACCGACTTGAAATTCCAAATCCTTCCTTCGATTATCGGCATAGCTCTTCTGCCTACTTTGAGCTGCTTTAATGTGATTTTGGATTACTTTCACCTTTTCCACCGTTTCCTCCACCAGCTCTGGGCCTACAAGTTTTCTTTCACCAACGTCATCCCAACAGGTTGGTGTACGACATCTCTTTCCGTATAACGCTTCATATGGTGCCATCTGTATACTCGAATGGAAGCTATTGTTATAGGAAAATTCTACCAGTGGTAAATATTGATCCCACATACCCTGAAAGTCAAGTGAGCAAGATCTCAACATGTCTTCTAAGGTATGAATAGTCCGTTCTGATTGTCCGTCTGTCTGAGGGTGGTAAGCAGTGCTCAAATGAAGTTCAGTATCTAGGGATTTCTGAAGACTTTTCCAAAATCTTGAAGTAAAACGGGGATCACGATCAGAAACAATCGATAGGGGTACTCCATGAAGTCTCACAACTTCATTAATATATAGTCTTGCTAGACGTTCCAGGGGTAGATCTTCTCTTATAGCAAGAAAATGTGCTGACTTGGTAAGACGATCAACAATAACCCATATTGCATCGTTCCTTCTAGGAGTCTTTGGTAGCCCCATGACAAAGTCCATCGTAATATTGTCCCATTTCCACTCCGGTATGGGAAGAGGTTGCATGACTCCTCCAGGCTGTTGCCTTCCAGCTTTCACTTGTTGACAAACCATACATCTTGACACAAAATCAGCAATCTCCCTCTTCATGTTGTCCCAACAAAAATGTTCCTTCAAATCTCTATACATTTTGGTGCTCCCAGGGTGTATAGAGAAATTGGAACTATGAGCATCATCCAGCAATTCCCTTTTTAGATCAGGTATATAGGGAACACAAAGTCTCTTCCCGAATTTCAAAATTCCATCTTCATACACAAAGTCTCTCAATCTCCCATCATTCACAGCTTTAATCTTCTTTTGGAATTCTTCATCATCGGTCTGAGAACTCTTAATCCTTTCTAGTAAAGATGGTTTGGCAACCATTTGAAAAAGCATTGATGTTTCACCTTCCCTGGTTATTCCCATGTCCATCTTCACTAGATCCATGAAAATTGGATCCCTTTCAATTCTCATATTGTTCAAAACTCCATGGTCTTTTCTACTCAAAGCATCTTCCACCTTGTTTGCCTTCCCTGGGTGGTAGTGTATCGTACAATCATAATCCTTGAGTAATTCAAGCCATCTCCTTTGCCTCATGTTGAGTTCTTTTTGTGAGAAAATATACTTCAAACTCTTGTGATCAGTATAAATCTCACATTTTTCACCATAGAGGTAGTGCCTCCATATCTTCAAAGCAAAGATCACTGCTACTAACTCGAGATCATGAGTAGGATAGTTTTGTTCATGAATTTTCAACTGTCGTGATGCATAGGCAATAACTCTATCATTCTGCATAAGGACACAGCCAAGTCCTTTTTTCGATGCATCACTATAAATAACGAACCCATCATTCCCCGATGGTAGAGTCAATATAGGAGCATTGACATATCTTCTCTTCAGTTCTTCGAAACATTCTTCACACTCTTTTGTCCAAAAAAATTTAACCCCTTTACGTGTGAGCTTCGTTAATGGGTTAGCCAATCGGGCAAAATTCTGGACGAAACGTCGATAATAACCTGCCAAACCAATAAAACTACGTACCTCAGTTATACTTGTAGGTGCTGGCCATTCTTGGATTACCTTGGTCTTAGAAGGATCAACAGAGATTCCATCTTTAGAGACAATATGGCCAAGAAATGAAATCTCCTGAAGCCAGAATTCACACTTGCTAAACTTCCCATATAATTCATGCCTCCTCAGAGTCTTCAAGATAATGCGCAAGTGATTTTCATGATCTTCGTAGGTTTTGGAGTATACCAGAATATCATCAATAAATACCACCACAAATTCATCGAGATACTCCTTGAAAACTCTATTAATCAGATCCATGAATACAGAGGGTGCATTAGTCAATCCAAACGGCATTACAGTAAACTCGTAATGCCCGTACCTGGTTCGAAATGCTGTTTTCAGAATGTCTTCCTTCTTCACACACAACTGATGGTATCCAGATCGAAGGTCAATCTTTGAAAAGTATTGAGCTCCATGCAGTTGGTCAAATAAATCATCAATACGAGGTAGGGGATACTTGTTCTTTATCGTTATAGCATTGATCTCCCTGTAGTCGATACATAACCTCATAGATCCATCTTTCTTTTTAACAAAAAGAATAGGGGCTCCCCATGAAGAAACACTAGGGTGAATAAATCCCTTATTACTCAATTCCTCTAGTTGTTTCTTTAGTTCGACTAACTCTACAGTGGCCATTCTATAAGGGGTCTTCGATATAGGCCTTGATCCAGGAATCAAATCAATAGAAAACTCAACTTCTCGTTCTGGAGGATGTCCAGGTAAATCTTCCGGAAATACATCTACAAATTCTTTCACAACAGGTACATCCTCTATTTGAACATTCCTTTCCTCACCGATAGTTACTTCATTCTCTTCCTCCCCAATAATTGAATTAAGTTGAGCTACTGGGGGTGGGTCTAAATAAGAATTAGGTGGTGACGATTCTGCTCTAAAAATAAGGTGTTCCTTATCATTATCATCATGAATCGTAACCTCTTTCTTCTTACAATAAATCTTCGCATCATAGTCCGAAAGCCAGTCCATACCGAGGATTATATCAAACTCAATCATAGGTATGACGATGAAATCAGCAGATAAAGAAAATTTATGTGCTCTAATGGGGACTGATTCACAAAACTTTGTTGCAACGATACTTCCCTTAGGAGTTTTAACTGACAACTCCCTTATTAAATCAAATTGGAAATATCTAATTTTCTTAGCAAACTGGGAAGATATGAAACAATGCGATGATCCAGAATCAAATAATGCATTTGCTAAACTTGAGGAAACCATTAAATTACCTGCCACCACGTCTTTCGGAGTTTCTACCTCAGCAGTAGTGATAGCATAAGCATGGCCTTGATCCCTTGGCCTTTTCTGAGGTAAGTTCTCCTGACGCTTAGGACATGCATTTGCATAATTCCCCATCTCCCTGCAATTGTAGCACTGAACATTGGTAGCTTCCTTCTTCCCCTTGCAATCATGATCTTGGTGGCCTTTTTCACCACACTTGTTACAGACTCCCATTCCCTTCAGGCAAGCACCGGGGTGTTTCTTCCCGCACTTACCACAAGATGGATATTCAACCTTTCCCTTCTTCCCCTTATTTCCATTCCCAGATTGATCAGCAGGTCTCTTCTTCTCTTGCTTTGCTTTAAAGTCATAAGACTTAGAGAATTCCTTTTCGGTCTTGATAGCACATGAGACAATGTCTTCGTACGATGAAAAGGATTGTGAGACTAATGCTCGACGGAGAAATGGTTTTAACCCATCAAAGAAACGATCAATCTTACTTCTTGGGTTGCGAATATAATCACCAGCGTACCTCGCTAACCTTGTAAAGTTAGCCTCATACTTTGTGACATTATCATCCTCCTTTTGTCTCAGACTCAGAAATTGCCTTTCCATATCTGCTCGATGGTCGCGAGGAAAGTATTTTTCTAAAAACAGATCTTTGAACTCCCTCCATTCCATGTTTGATACTTCATCATCTTCCTTCATGTTTTGAATCAATGACCACCATTGATCAGCATCTCCAGTGAGGTGGTAAACTGCCATGGTAACTTTTTCCCTTTCACTACTCCCCAAAGCCTGAAATATTTTCTCTAGGGAAAATATCCATTGCTCAGCTACTAAGGGATTTGTACTCCCATTGATCGTTGGTGGTTGTTGTCTCATGAATCGATCTAACATTGATCCTCCACGCTGCGGATCAGGGTGCTCCATACGGGTAAGGTTATTATTCATAACCTGAGTAAGTTGTCCCAGTATGGTGATTAGTTGATCAGCACCAGTTGCATCACCAGCCCCACTATAATTATCTTGAGCAGGAGGGCAATCCCTACATGGAGTGCGTGCATTGATACGGTTTCCATTTCTTCCACTAGGCGCCATTTCTAAAAAAATGGCATAAACTAGATCAGTTTATGCATCAAAATACATAATCCCATACTTATAAAACACTAAACATAAATTGAACTATCTATGGATATAATCCATAATCATAAAAATGTTTTCTTTGAGGAAGTATATACTCATAAACCCTTCATAATGATTTGTAAAGAAAATGAGAGTTATTCTAAGCATATCCCCCGGGAGTGTCGTAACCAAGAGTGCAGCAAGGCCCGTTGTCGTGCACCAGTTCCCGTTCGAGTCTAACTCAAAGAGGTGTTTTCGGGTTTTACCCCTAGGTACATCTGTGCCAGAGCCGCCTCTACCTGCTCGTATCCAGACAGGGATTTATTGCTCGGAAAACTCACAAAATCTCTACAATACCAAAATTCTAGGAAGTTCTTCTATACTAATCCTCAAAGTTCATCTTAGGTCTACGTGCTCTAATCAGAGTTTATCTAAATCTAGCTTCCAAGGTTTGTACTAAACTTCCTCTGATACCAACTGTAACGCCCCGACCCTAGTTGCCTAGAGTCGGTGCATTATTACATAACATTGGCATGATCACAAGAAAGATCAAATCTCGAAAGACCGATTGGTTTAGTAGCCTTGGAAACACTAGATATATTCATAAGTTTTACATTACATCATAAAATGAAAAACTACTACAACAACATAATGTCTCCATAATCCACACTACTATCCCTCATAATATCCCTGCAGGTCATTCATAATTTACTTCTTCACATCCTGGGGAAAAATAAAACATAGAAAAGGTGTGAGCTCAAATGCCCAGTAAGGATAACAATATAGCGGAAACTTTCATAAATAAGAATAAACATTTAAGGCAATGCATTACTAAAACAAAAGCCTTTTAAAATTGAACTTCAACATGGTATGGAAAAATTAAAATGAAATAATGCCATTTACTTATTCACATGGATATTCTACTAATCGAATAATCACATGAAAAAATCAATAACCACTTTCATAATGTTGGAATGCATAATACCAGACTATCATAACCACATAGCCAAGGCCTCGTGCCAAGACTACAAATAAGATTTTGTCAAAGCCTTGTGCCAAGACACTAGTTTGTCTCATGAGACCTACCGATGCATCGAGGAGCTATAGCGGGCTCCACCCGTCACTTATTAAGTCCAATGCATTCCCATATGAAAAGGTTTAAACATAACATAAACATTCGTATTAAAACTAGCATACGAAATGTCAATACTTTCACAATAAACTATGAATGGTATAAAAATAGCACATCCACAGTCAAACATATCACAAAACCTTCAATACAATATAGAAGTTTTGTATCATAATAAATCAACTTCAAATAATCTTAAAATCCATCAAAGGATGTTGACATAGATGAAATCAAAATTCTTTTTAAAGAAATATCTCCTTTTATTTTGAAATCATTTAAGATCCATATAAAATAAAACATTTTCTTTGAAAATATTCTTATAAGCTTGTAAGGAAAGCTTTGAAGATTTTATAACGGCATAAAATAACCGCACCCGCCGTATAAGTTAAAAAAAACATTCTTACCTCAATTCTGTCGAAAAGGTTAAAAAGGACCTTGTTTTGAAAACGACGGAAAGATTCCTTTATAAACCTCTTATAAAAAGTCAAAAAAGGGTATAAATGACTTTAACCCATATTCTTGTAAATAGTAAAAATGTTTTGAAATACATTTTTAAGAAACATGGATGTGGATGATAAAGAGATCCCAGTAGATTATTACATATAAACAACCTCGGATAATGAAGAGATTGTGAAATAACCCTTACCTTGTACTTTTCCTTGGTTGTGGTAGGTTAACCTCCTGTATAATGGTGAAATAATTGTTATTAAATTATACAAGAATCATATACATTAATATGATATCATATATGATCTTTTAATATTGATTTGACAATAATATCTTAGTATTATCGTTGTTTTGGGTGTTAACTTACTTGTTTTCTTTCATATGTTTTGTTACGTAAGACATGTTTGTAAAGGATAGGTTTTATATTATTCATATCCAGAATGATATCAAGTCCTTAAACATCATTTTTAAATCATAAAATGATAATTACGCTTTAATGGTTACGATGGAGAATGAATCTCATCGCGTTCGTGGAGACGGTAGTCCGTACGTACGCACGAGCGACAATATCATTCTTTTGATATTAAAATAATATATAAATGGATGGTATATCATATATATAGAATCATTAACATGTTATATTTATTATTTACATGAGTTACACATCATTATTATACCCATCCAAATAATATTATATTGAATAACAATTACACCACGACGTGGAGACGGTAAGCCGTACGTACGCACGTATGGTGACATGTTATTCAAAGGGTGGATAGAATACTGAATATGATTGTACCATATTTATAATAACATCACAGTATATGTGAGATACTGGAGTTATTATTTCAGAATGGTAAGAACAAAGGAAGAAGAAGTGGAAGAAGAAATGAACTTAGAAAAGGGTGGTGAGATCATTACCTCTTCTTCGGGTTCTTCCTTTTGATTTGATCAAAAGGGCTCCTTAGGTTGGCTTTCTGATCAAACTAAGGCCTCTAGTTTGTATTGAGGGATGTTGGGAGAGTATTTGGGCAGAGTTTGGCCGAACCAAAAGGCTTTTAAGGTGTGAAGAAATGAGAAGGAGGAGTGCCTTTTTATAAGAGGGGTGAGGGGCACCTTTGGAAAAGCTAGAAATATTAATTTATAATAAATTCATATTCGGTTTCTAAAGGCTCCAAAGTTGACTATGAAAAGGATGAGGTGGGGATAGGTCGAAAACAACTCATCCAATAGAATTTAGACAGGTTTGGGTACTTATATTAACCTTATCTTTAAGTATTAACTCTAAGTTAATTAGTTTCACTTTTACAATGTCTCTTTGTATTTTTATATATTATGGTTAATAAACTTACTATATACATCAAAGCGACCCCCAAGTGGTCCATTAATGATTAACCTATCATACTATAAGTCTCTTGGCCGAACCTTAGATTTTTAGGAATTTAATATCAATTAATAATATAATATTTGTTTTAAGAACTCTTTTATGTCAATTTTGACACTATTCAATAGTTGATTTTTGTGAAACTCATAACAGATTGATTACTTCGAACAAAGTCCATTAAATCAATCCTAATATATCATATTAGCCTAGAAAATTAGTTTAATTCATTAAAAGTTTCATATTATATTTATTTGGGTATTTATAATATCAATTATTTTAATTTTTCACTATTATAGTAATTACTGCATCATCATTGTGTCATAAATAAAATAACTTATTTAATGTCTAAAAATTATAAATAAAATATCATTATGTAGGAAATCGTTTTATCTTTCTAATGAATATTTATAATCGAAAATCCAACATGTATAACCCTATGTAAAAATTGTTCTTCTAAAAGATGTAATCTTATGCCATTTTTATTTTTATTTTAACTTTATTAATATAATGTGTCATTATCACTTACAAGTGGCTCCAAGGGGTACCCAAATTGACCCAAGGATGCCCATGGTCGGGTATGTGTCCACCAATAAGGTTAGGACACGTTTTAGGGTAATTTTTTATTATTATAATATTATTTTTTAACCCTTATTTACCGGATTTACCCTTTAACCATGGTAAATAAAATATTTACCGCAGTAATTATTCAAAATGTCTAAAAATAAAAGTTACCTATTTACACAATTTGAACATCCTGATTCCAAATATGGAATCCATTTTCCTAAATTCAAAACACAGAAGTGGCAGAAATTAATTTAAAATTAATTCCCGCTGTCAAAACAAAAAGCGTGTTTTTAAGAGATAATAACTACCAAAAGATTGACACTTGTTTATGTTCGGTTTAATTGTAAAATTATGTCCAATGACCAACATTATATTAAATGGTAAAAATATATTCTAAATATACTTTAAAACTACTAAAATTCATAATTTATCATTATTAAATATTTTGATTATAAAAGTTGTTTTTAATTAAAATTTAGTAATTTTCACTATTCATCAAAATATGAAAGTTATCCGAAATGTACCAAAATTTCACCTTAGGCTAAATTCGATATTCCGAATCCAAAAATGAAGTCCATTTTGAAATATAAAATATATATGATTTCAAAAATTAGGTATTACTATTCACAACGGCTAGTTTAATTAGTTGTGGTGTGTGTTAGAACTCGAGGTTGCGTACAACACACGGTATCGTATTATTCGAAGGGAAACGTACCGTAGAAGCTTGGGGTGTTACAACCAGGATGTATTCCATGCATTTTAACATCATGAAGTCACGATGTGGTAACTAACATGATATGTTATGAAATAAATATTACATTCACATGAATGCCTTATATAGATCTAACATGAATTTAAAAAAATAATCACGTATGGTTGAGCCTCTATGCAGTGGGTGCACATCTTTCTTTTTGTAATTTTAGTTGGGTCCATTATTTATTATCCAGAAATCACTACATATTCCATGATGATAGGAATAAATCCACACACTCTTCATGGAAGGAAGTGTGGTAGGAGACCAATCACATACAAGAGTCGCCAACTTATTCATGTTCTACAGGAATGTGAAATTTAATATTATAAAAGGGACATCAAATATGCAGTTAACATCATCTTGTAAGGAATCATGGTATTCCTTTTTTAATTATTTAATTCAACACCATGATACCCCTATCATGACTTAATATTATTTTTTAGATGTGGAATCCCCTTATCAAATTTCTATTCTCACATTATCTATGATTGGTTTTATAAAAAAGGAATGAACATGATTCCTCTTTACATGAAAAGGAAGCTAAATAATATAAAGGGGTTATTTTATATCATGTGGTGGTTGAAAAAAGATATAGGATTATGTAATATCTAAAAATCTTTTATAAATTAGATTTTATCCATAAAAAGATCTAGAACCATTTTCCTTTTAATGTCACGAGGTTAAGACATCACTCGTGCAATTTAATGTCTCAAGGTAGTGATGTAAGTAACTTGATGTTGAAGAGGATGAATGTTTTGGATACTTATATTTTTACATTATTCAGTTATGAAATTATTTGTTTATATTAACATAATTGAGTAAGGATATGTACCATGAAGTTATTGTCTTACGGTAAGGACGAGGATCCCTAAATGTAGAGGAAATGAAATATTGCGGCTTCACCCAAAACTATAGGATCATGAATAACTATGTATCCTTTGACAGAAGGAATCAAGGACAAAAGTATTTCGTTATTTTATAGATTCAAAATTTATAGATAAATATAAAAAGGTGATGGGGGTATGTCACCCGTCATTTGCATAGATCAATCTTGTGTATGGTGAACTATTAGTGAGATGGTGCTTCTCAAACAATATAAAGTCAAATAGTGAGGAAATCATCTATCCATTTTAATTTAATCTTGTAAGGACCTATTCCATAATAATTAGTTATAATGACTCATTATTAATGTATAAAAAATTGAATCATTTTTATTACATATTACTTTACAAAAATGGACGACCAATTACTATATTATTTTCGTTCCTTTGAAGACATGGAACAAAATTATTAAAACATAGAGAACTGTCTTCAATGTTTAAAATAATGATCTTCCCCCATAGTAATTCATCATATAAAAGTATTACTCATAAGTCAAGGGAAGGGAACCAAAAAATGGTGGAGATGAAATGATCTGTAGGTGTAAATAAATGAACTGTGTAAGCATATCATGAATATAAGGGTATGTAAATATGATCACAATCATTAGAGGATCATACCCTGTAAATCAATAATCTGGAACATGAATCTAGAAATAATTATATATAGTTAATAATACATTAATCATAAAGTTATCATGATCATATGAAATGAAATCCGAACATATGATTAGTGCATGGAATTATGGAATACACAAAATCATATAAAAACCCTATGTCTAGGATGACTACTTAAACTATTGTAACATGTTAGGAATGGGATAATCACCCATGTACCTACATAAGGATTGGGATTCACTTCATTATTCTATCATATTTCTAGATTAGGATTTCCTCCTATGTACCCTCGTTCTTTTGGCTTGTGATGTCCACTTGATTACTCTCCTGTTTCTTGCTTTGGATGTCCACTTGTTTACCATTTTGTTTCGGGCTTATGATGCCCATCCATTTAACATTCGATATTATAAAACATTTATCATTACCCAATGAATAGGATGGATATATAGGTCCCACTGGTCAAATGATAAAACTTAAACATTCAAGAAGATAATAAAACATGCATCATATCATGATCCATAAAACGATATGGGGATCATAACATCATATCATAACCCATGAAATTAAAAGTGAATGTCAAAAATTTCATCATATCATTACCTATTGAAAAGATATAGGTCTGATAATCATTTTATCAAAGAATAACCTATGAAATTAACAGGGTTTCGAAAACATGTTGACCAAGAAAATAAGAAGGTTATGTAGTCATATAACTCATGAAAGAGAAATTGGTTATGAAAGTATCATGCATTAAAAACACAAACCATTTAGAGAACGAATATGAATAGAACCTTTCAATCATTTCCTATAAGGTTGTGAGTAAAATCCACGAGAAACATATTTGAAGGAAAATAATTTTTTAGTATCTTTTAATAACATTTCTTGAAGAAAATATCAATAATCATTGAAAATGTTTAATAAAAACATTAATCCATTAGAAAACCATTTTCATGAAAATAATTTGCATTGAAAACAATGTGGAGAACTGTTTCATTGAAAAAATAAAAATAAAGCTGAAAAACATTTCAAATAAGATTTTACATGAAAACTTATAAAATATTCTTTGAAATGTTGTGAAACCAATTTATTTGAAAATACTTTAATATCTTTTAATGGACAAATTGATAACCTAAAACATTTTTGGAAATATTTTTCTATAAAGAAAACATAAAAAATTTATTTTCCATAATGTTATGAAATTTTTCCTTTATAATCAATCATTGATATTTTCAATGAAATATTCAAGGAAATAATGGCAATGATGGTTGGTATGTTCGTACATTCCGATCATTTAATTTTACATTAAATGTTCCTAAAAGTGGCTTGATTGGTATGAAACAATAATATTATATAAAAATAACTTTTTTAAAAGATAAAAACAGAATAAAATTCCTTTATCATCATAAGATAAAAGTTAAATATATTTCAAATCATTTTTAGAAAACCTGGTTTTGAATGAACACAACATTCTGACCAAAATGGGAGATAAATGTTTACATTCATAAAAACATGTTATTAAGTGTTTTATATACCAAAGAGTTGATGAAAATTAACATTAAAGGGATATAAAATAAATATATATATAGTGACAAAATTCATGATATTTTTTATATATGAATTATAATATTCCATTAACAGATGCATAATCATAAACAATCTCGATAAACAATGAGATTATAGCAATAAACTATTACAATTTTAGGTATATTTAATTCCCGAATCGAAGAAAAAAATTTCCTGAAGAAAATAACATCATTAAAATAATTTCATTCATGATATAAAAATACAATATTCCCTATACACACCTCATAGAAAAATATAGGTTCCTAACATAGAAGGTGACTTAATGTAGGAATATTGAGACAATGCTAATTTATTGATTTGGTAAATTTTGAAACATATACCCCATGAAATAAATTTCTTCAAATTGATATGTAATTACCCATAAAAATAATTAATATAATGATATAATTAATACATGTACATCATACAGACCAGATGAATTAGATGAGTGCTCTTTATATCACGTATCTCATAGAAACAAAAGGTTAGATGAAATCCCATAACCCTGTGTCTGACTCTCATTGTTCTAATTCACATATACTATGTAATAAATTTAATTTTATTACAAATCTTTTACAGATACAGATTCCTATAAATAGTGCATTATTTGGTTTGATAATGACTTTATATCACCCTCTTGTTTACATGTTCATGTTAAGGTTAGTCTCTGTGTAATATTCCCACCGTTTTTGATTGTGTCTTAATTTTTTTATATCTTTGGTCCTTAGGGATATATCATGATTTAAGAAACCTAAACAATGATATAACAATAATTTATATTCTATATATTTTTATTAAAATTATCAATAGAATATATAATTATGAAATGTAAAACATTGTTCTTGGAGACTGTATCTCGAACATATCCATGAATGATGTTTCCATTTTATTTTCATATTGAATGAAAAAAGGAAATTGAAATATATGTATATGATTATTTAATATAATAAAATTAGAATAAAAAATTAATATATAATATATTTTTTTTCTAAATACTTCCATAATACATTCTATGTCGTATGTGAACAAATCAAATCACTTTGAGGGGACAGTAGTCCAAAAATACTCAAAAGACATTATCTAATTTAGACAACATGGGAATTAAAATGGAATATGTTACTAAAGAATTAAATAATAATAAATAAATAATAAATATAATATATAACATATAAAAATATATTTTCCATCATAATGTCTACCATGAGGGGTTGTAAATAAAAAATGAACAATCATCGTTTCATGAGGTAGTAGTTCAACCCTTAAGTAAAAAAAGAATGTTTTGTTTCCCATTATATGGAAGTGTATTTTCGTTTTAGTAGAACAAAAATCATGAAAAATCATAGAATATTGATTGTGTTTTTTTATAATCCTTTAATAAAGATAGTTTAGGGGTGAGGAATGGAAATAACATAAAATAACACATGGAAGAATGTTACTTGGTAATTGGGTTTTTTTTTTTGGATTCCACAAAAGGTATTCATTGGATTGATTTATTTTTATTATGTGGCTTATAATAAGAGTCGATGGATTTTATGGAGCTACATGGGAAGAATTATTTTGATCCAAAGTGGACTGGGAGGTGTGATGAAGTGGTAGGAGATGAGACAATTTTATTGTAGAGGAGGAGTGACACTTTTGTAAATCATGGGAAAGGGAAATCCACCCATGCTTCTCGAATGGAAAGTGTCTCACATAATAGTACAATTTCGATAAAATGGATTATATTGTCAAAATATTCCACTAAAATTGTTTATGTAAAATTTTCAAGGTCATTTGGTCCCTTATGATTAATGTTTTGTCGGTTGTTAATATTAATTTCACAGTATTCATTGTAAGTAATTTTAATTACCTTCATTTATATTTTTGGTCCAAAAACAATATAGAATTATTAAAAAATTTAAATTATTTTTATTCATGATATTTAATCCATTTTATGAAATTCCAATATCAAATGTGGAAAAAATTATTTTAAATTTAATCGCGCAGATGCTACAATAAAGCCGAGTTTTTAATGTAAAAAACTCCAAATGTTATTCAATGATTTTATAGTCAATTTCCATGTGATATTGATACCAATGACCTAAATTAGATTAATTTGAAATATATTATATAATTAAACATTTTCAAAAATTTAAATTACAATTTAATCTTATAAATAATTAAGATACATAATTTGTTTTGAATTAAATTTCAATACGTTTCAAGATTTATTAAAAAATGATACATAATTGAAAAAAAACTTCCCTATCAAAATTTTTATGAGTCTTAATAAAATTTTAAGTTTATATTGACATATATAATCCATAAATTTTCCAAAAACTATAATTATAAATGGTTCTATATTAAATGGATGTAAAAATAAATTAATAAAAATATAATATTTTATGCATAATATTGGGTTTGTTTTTATCTTAAGAATATAAAATATATTTTAAGAATAGGAAATTATTATATTGAATACAATATATATAACATTAATATCACTCAATAATTGAAACTAATTTAACTTAATATGGTAAAACAATGTTCTGGGAGAAAAAGTAATAAGATTTCCTTTTATATTTAATAGGTTTTCAAATTCATTTATAGTTAATTGGTATCCATTGAAATAATTTTATATTAGTGTAAAACAATTATTTTTATATGTTAGTTAACACTTTTTAATGTAGTTACTATTCAATATTATGTAAGAAGTGATGCCGAGAATGATAGATGGATAGTGTAGTCCTAGTGATGCTGGATGGATGATGCATTCCTTCCACTACATTGGGATTTTTGGACATGTAATGGGCATCTCACCCACTAGTCCTATGTGGAATGTATTAAATAAATTAGGATTCTTGTGTGGGATATCCCCTGCGGGGGGGGGGGGGGTTATGGCACTCCTTTACAGACCTTGTGTGTGGTGTCTGTGTCTGAATGCAATTGTACCCCAAAGATAATATATATATATATATATATAATATTTTTAAAATATATCAATTTTTTCTAAAATATAGTCTTTCAGGTCGCACAATCCATATAAAAAATTCACGTTTTGAA
The DNA here is from genome assembly GCA_963277665.1 of Viscum album. NCBI lineage: Eukaryota > Viridiplantae > Streptophyta > Magnoliopsida > Santalales > Viscaceae > Viscum > Viscum album. The sequence goes on along the minus strand of OY728146.1, from coordinate 1,997,103,845 downwards.
TTATTTCCAATTGGCCTTGATGTTCCATAGAGAGGAAGCTAAAATTTATATTTTATGTAGTGAAAGTTCACCTATGTTTTTGTAATGAAATAATTAAAATCAAAGAGCATTAAAATAAATTAAAATATTTATGTGTTGTGTGTAATGAAAAATATCAAAAAAATAAATTAATTCGAAAAAAATTCAAAATATCATCTGGTGTTACATTCTAACCGCCATAAAGTGAATTTCACCCTTGAATTTATTCTCAGTTTTTAATGGTTTAATACTTGAAAGCATCATCCATAGAAACCCACATCCTAACAATAAAAAATAAAACAACCATTAAAAATAAATTAGGAAACATAACAGTTACCCAAAGTATCACATAACTAGGATGCAACATAGGATAACATATGAGTGATGGGAAGATTATACATGGATGAAACATGTAAATAATCATAGTTATTGGTAAATATAACCAATCATGAGAATATGGACGATCTAGAGGATGTTAACAATCCAAAACTGTAAAGTGAATAAGCCTGAAAGAGTTCAATAATATCATCAAAACTATGATAACATGACGATATTTTATTTCCATATCGTTATAATAATTAATATGAATTATCACAGAAAGATAAACAATTTTTTAGTACAATCTCACCCTTTTTTGTGCCCCGATCAATTTCCACTTCATCACTTATTCCCTTAAATGTAGGAGAACACATCATTCTCTTAGAAGTAACAAATAATTAGATCTATAAATAGATTATAAGGTCATTACGTCTATCCTTATCAGCAAAAGGTTAGCACATGTTATCCAACATTCGAAAAATCTACACATGGTGATATAAAAAATTACCCTCACAAAACTTATCAAACATTTAAAATTAAATTTCTATAAATGTTTATCTTTAAGACCCTTCCAAAATATAATACACCCTTTATTCCACAAATAATATCTTATCATATTATAAATACATTTTAATTTGAAACATGTTTCTATACATGTACTAATAGAATATCAATTGTGATTTTATTATTCAACACTCTATGTGGGATAAGATAATCTCAAGAAGTATCACCAAAGGATGAACGCTAATATTTTCATGGGGGTTATTCATAAAAAATAAAATATGAAATTCCCAACTTAGGAGGGGAGGATAAATTTTTCATAATTATCCTAGTTCACTTCATACATTATGATAGTGTAATATTTTATTATCTTATTTATATTCATAGTTTTTTGTGGAATATATTCACATTATTCCTTGGATAGGGGAACTTGTTAGCATAATGGCCAAACTCCATTCAATTGAAACACAGAATTGCGGGTGGTTTATGCTCTGGGGATTTCTTACAATTCACCTCGTTGACTGACTTCTACTCATCACTATTACTTTCAAACACATGATAACCATTCCATCAACACTTAAATCAATTAGTAGTACACATTAAATAATTCCCACCATGTTTCTTCCAACACATTGTACATAATGGTAGACAATTTTTTATTTTTTGATGGTTGTTATATTTTCCCATGAATTACATCTTCCTTTTCTTTTCAAAATCATTATATAGGTACACTACTCTAATATCAATTTCTAACTTTTTATAAAAATAACATATTTTTCATATCTTTTAATGTGTCTTATATAAAATTCCGTAGAAATACTATAATTGAGGCCACCAAAGAAAAAAAAAACTTCATTCATGTTGGATTATAACAAATAATGATTAACTCAAAAGGCTCATTAAATTTACATCATATACACTAACATAGTTATAAACCATATTCTTATAAAATAGGAAGCCTTTTCCCATTATTGTACAATGAATATGAGGGAAGTAATTACTGAAAATAAGTTCTTGAACTCATTCCAATCCATAGAATCAATTTCATCTTATTAACTTGAATTCATGATTAGATTCCACTGCTGATCCTCTTCACCTTCTATGTTATTAATAGAAAAAATTAATATATCATGTTTTGAATGTTAGAGAATATACAATATCAATTCATTAGACCGATCCATTGTTCATGAAACAAGTGTATCAAAAGACCCTCTAATAGAAGGTATGCCTCATTAAGGTCTCAAAATAATGTTTTCACTCCTTTTATCATTTAGAAGTCTATCATGGTTCATATCTTGAGAAATTTGAGTGAGCATCGAAATGAAAATTCTCATTCCATATCACCTATAATTTGTTTTCATTAGAGTAAAATAATTTCATTGACATATGAAATAACCATTAACAAATTTCCTTTTGGTTCTAGCCATTGAATTAAATAAAAATCATAGATTAATAAATAGTTATCCGAGATAAAAAACAAATAATCATGAAAAAACACATATAGGATTTCAAAATTATGACACCTACTTCAATGTATGACACTATAGGTTTATCCTAGGATATTCAAATCCCCCTTATATTTATATCCTTTATGATGGTTTATGAAGAGTTTTTGAATTCCAAATCTATATCCCCAGGGAGTGTTAATCCTGGTTTTCATCAAGGCTTTTTGTTATGTACCAAGATACATTGAGTCATAAGTAACACATATTATCAGATTTATTACCCCTAGGTACATCTGTGTCAGAGCAACATCTAGTTGTATTATCAATAAAAATTGAATTTTAAGAAAATAATCACTCTATACATTACCAAAAATAAAATAATTTTTTCTATACTTTTCATAAACCTTAAACTTCTCATTATATACATCCCTATAGATATACTCTTAAATATTCATTGGTATCCGAATAATGTTTCCCAACCAAGTTTCTAATAGTTGACTAATAATTATCTTTGATACCCACTATAAATACCAAGTCTTATCATACATATCTATTACATCACTTTTTTGGAATTCAAAATACCTTACCAAAATATACAGGTAATGAACATAGTAGTATGGTTCCTTTGAAATCATGAAACAAAAATATTATAACTCATTGAAATGTCATCGATGTTTCCCACAATGATATACCACCATATTAATCCTACATATAAAACATTCTTCACAACCTAGGTAATGGAAACCTAAGAAAGGGTGATATCAACAACTCTATATGGGTAAATAAACAAAATGTTTAATCATATCATGACATTAGGGTATGAGAATGTCATTGTGAACTTTAGAAGAGCATTCCATGTAAATCAAATAATACTAAAATGAATAAAGGTATAATGATTTGCAGTTCATAAGACATGAATCATAAATAAATCATGATTATATGCCATTAATGAATAACATATGAAAATAACATGGAATTATGGCACACATAAGAATATAAAAAACCTTTGTAAAATATTCCTACAAAGTCCTTAGTGAAATTTTAGTCATGGGATAATCACCTGTGTACCTACTTAGGGCATGAGATGCCCTGTTGTGTACCCTCCTATTTCAGGATTCGAATACCCTCCCATGTACCCTCTTGATTTGGGTTTGAGATTCCTTCTTGTGTACCCTCCTATTTTAGGATTGGGATTCCCTCATATTTAACCTATTTTTCCGGTCTTGGGATGCCTAACCATTTACCCTTGGGCTCATAAAACATTAATCATTACCCAATGCATTATAGGAAGATATAGGTTTCACTTTCTGTATGGTATAATCCTACATACATGTTCTACATGATTATAAAACATGAATCATATCATGAAACATAAAAATAGATGAGTTTCATAAATATCATATCATAACCCATGAAATGAAATTCGTATCACAAATATATCATGATGTCATTATTTATGGAAAAGATATAGGTCTCATAATCATTTAATAAAGTCTTATCTTTGGGAAGGAATTTGTTTTCAAATGAATTTAGCTAGTCAAAATAATATGGTTTTCAAATCATTCAAAATATGAAACAAAATTAATTTTGAGAAACATAATTCATTCATAACATTAACCCATCAGAGAAAGAATTTTAATGAAACCTTTGATTCATTTCCTAGAAAAGTATGAGTTACATAGATAGATGTCATCTTTGATGGAAAATATATTTTCTAATATATCTTGAAATCCTTTCCTGAGGAAAATATCATATATTCTTTGAAGAAGTCTCTGTAAAAACAATATCATTATAAAACCATTTTTTGAATAAAAACATGAAATTTTTTAAACGAAAATTGGATTTTTTTTAAACATATATCTTTGAGAACATATAGTAAGATCATGAAAATGTTTGAAAACCATTTTACTTGAAAACATATAAAATAACTTTGAAAATATATTGAAATCCATTTCATTGAAAATACTTTTAAAAATATTAATCGATGAATTGATAACAATAAAACTATTTTTAAACAAGTTTTCAATGAAAAGAACATTTAAAATAATTATTTTAAAAAATACTAAAAAAATGCCCAAAAAATACATGTAAACATACAATGTAAAAATCAAGTAAATGATGGTTATCATGGTGGGTATGCTCATATATGATGAACATACCTTTTTTAGCATAAATGTTCTTAAAAGATAATTGATTGTTAAATGATAAGATGATTTATTTTGATTCCATTTTTTAAAATAAAAACTGTGGTTTAATTTTTTTATCCTCAATGGATAAATTTAAAACGTTTTTGAAATCTTTTTTCTAAATGACAGTTTTGAAACGACATAGATTTGTAGGCAAAATGAGAGATAATGTAGGATTTTCATAACAACATTTTTTCAATATTTTAAGTACCAATGATTGGTTAAATGGTACCATTACAGGTATTTAACCTCCATATATAGAGAGTGAGAAAATTTGACTGTGTTAATGATAGGGAGATCATATCATTTAATCAATAGATGTATATTAAAAAATAATCTTGATAAAGAATGATATTGTAGCAAATAATTATTACCATTTTGTTAACATTAGTTCATGATGGAAATAATGAAATTACCTAAATATTATAATTTCATTAAAATATTTTGATTCAAGATATAACATATAAAAATTTATTATATACAACTCATATAAAAATATAGGTTCATTACATGTCATGTGTCTCAAAAAAGGAAAATTATGACAATGTTGCTTTATTGATTAGGTAGCATTTGAAACAGAACCCCAATGAAATAAATTGAGACAAATCGATATGTAAATATAAATTAACATAATTATAATAATACAATAATACATCTATGGGATGTATACACACCTCACAAATGAAAATAGTGGTGATTAAGGCATGTATATCACATAAATAAAAAAGTGAGATGAAATCCCCATACCTTGTGTCATGATTCTCTTTGTATTCATTCAAAATAATTTTATAATTAATGGATGTTTGTTATAAATATTTTAAAGAACCATATTATTATTTTTAAACACATATATGGTTTTATTATGAATTTATATTACCATCATTTAAAAAATATATTGTTAATGTTACGCTTCTGAAAAGATTCGATTTGTTTTTTCCTTTTGTAAAAATTTGTTATATCTTTGGTCGTTATGCATATATAAGGATTTAAAAAATGTAAAACATGATATAAAATTATTTATATTAATTATATCTGTATTATAATAATATATATTATATAAAAGTATTAACATTAATACACAATTCATGCACATGGAAGGTCATATGAACGAATGAACATGGTTACCGTTTTATTCAAATTTTGACAAAAAGAGATAAACTGAAATATATGTATATAATTATGTAATATCATTACATTATGATTATCATGAGATATATATCATACAAGTTTCATTATAAAATCTTTCATAAATTCCATGAAGTGTGTGAATTAATCAGATCGCTTTGAATGAGTGGTAGTCCACACTTTCTCAAACAATATAATCATATTTACACCAGAAGTAAAGTATATTGTTATGCATATTAAATAATTAAATAAGAATAAAAACATATTAAATATAATATATAATATATATAATTATATTATTAGCATAATTTCCACCATGAGAGGTGGTAATGGAAAAATAAACAATCATCATTTCGTACGATGGTAGTTTATCGTACACATAAACAATATCTCCGATACCCATGATACATATGTGTGTGTAATTTTATGTAAATATATTATAATAAAAATATCCTGTTATGTTTAGGAAACATATTTTTTTGTATAATCATGGAATAAAGAGAGTTTAAGGGGTGGATAATGGAAATTACAGAAAGGAAGTTGAGGAAGAACAATACTTCTTATTCAGGTAACTCCTGTTGTGTTGCACCAAAAAGATTGCATTGATTTATTTTTAACCAAGGGGAGGATTATAGGATTAACTGAGTGATTTATAGTATCTATTTGGTCAGATATTTTTTCACATTAATGTGTCTTGAGAGGTGTGCGGATGTGGGAGGAGGGGAGGCCATTTATAGTGGAGGAGGAGTGGCACTCATGTAAATTTTAGGAAAGGGATTTCCACCCACATTATTTCCATGGAATATGGATACCATAATGGTCCAATTTATTTCCATGAGAGGATATGGTCAAAATACTTCCAACCAATGGATTTTTGTAATGTTTATAGTTCATTGGTCCCATACCTATAAAGTTTAGTCCCTTATTATGTTTAATTTCATCTTAATCATTATAATTAATTTAAATTAAATTTACTAATATTTTAGGTAAAAAAATAAGATGAACATATTTTAAAATATAAATAATTATAATTATAAATAATTAAAACCATATTACTAATTTCCAACCACATTAGTGGAAGAAATTAATTTAAATTTAATTTCACTAACAGGAGGACAAAGTTGGGTTTTAAAGTAAAAACATCTAGATGGTTATTATATTTTTATAGTCAATTTCAAAATAAAATTGATTAAATTGACCTGAATTGGATTAAATGATAAAAATATGGTCTAATTAAATGTTAAAATAAATTTAAAATATAATTTTTCCTTGTAAATAAATTGAATGAAAAAAACATCTTTGAGTTATATTTTGGTATTTTTTTATATTCATTAAAAAATAAAAAAATATAGGAATATATATAAAATTTACAATAACATAATTTTTATGATCATATTAAAAACATGAAGTTTATTTTGACTTATATAATCTAGAGAACTTCCATTTTTTAAAAATTGGTTTTTCATTAAAGGCGGTTAAAATTCAATAATTAAAATATAGTTTTCTGGAATAAAATTTTGACCATTTTTATAATAATCCTATAAAATCAATTGGTTAAATAAAAAAACATTTATTGAATATAAAACATATACATCACAATTATATCACACATAAATGGTAATTAATTTAATTTATTAGGATAAAACATCATTGTGTGCATAAAAAATAATATTTTCCTTTATATTCAATTGTTTTTTATACACATTTATAATTAATTTTGATTCAATGAATTTATTTAATATTTGTGTAAAACATATATTTTCATAAGATAGATAACCTTTTAATGAATAATAATTAACCAGCCATGTTATATTAAATAATATATTTATAATATATTGTGTTTCAGTAAAACATGGTTTTTCATATCTCCCAATCCATCTAGGAAAGTCATTAATATGTCTAACGTAAGCTAACCTTAATGTTATGTGTAGATAAAGATAAAATTTATGATGCATGTAGTGCACTATTAACTTGGTTTTGATTATTACTCAAACCAAACATAGTGCATTAACATAATACAAACGATTCTTAGTGCTGTGAGAAATGAAAAATATCAAATAGATTTATTTAATTAGAAAAAAAATAATTCACAAACTCCCAGGGTGTTACATTAATTCCATGTGATTAAGTTTTTATATGTTATATAATCTATAGTCTTTCTTGAATGAATTTGTTTTCTAGATATGAATGCAGATAAATCATCAGGGTATCCATGCAAATTAACATCATGCACTGAGGATGTGATACATATAGAATTGTGTCATGTGGTTAATATGTGAGAAAATTTGTAGTTTGATTTCATACATATAGGAAATGATATAAACTGTTGTTTAACATCATTATTCCATGAAATGTTACATAAAGATTAGCATTATATTGTCAGGATGTACTCTATATTGTTTAATGTCATTTGCTTAGGAAGTCCATGGTAGGGTTTAATGGGAGGTTATTAGGATGATCTATGTATAGTTTAACAGTATATTGTTAGGATGAACTCCATACAGTTTAACATCTGGTGGTTAGTATATTCTTCGTATTTTTTGACATCATTTCATCAGTACTAACTCAATATATTTTAATTTCATGTGGTTATAAATCATTTAGGATCTCCCTTTTTGACCCATCTATGATCTCTTAATTAGAGGTAGAAATGTATCTGTGCTTTATTGGGGGGATGATTTTGGATGACCCTCTTCATATATCAATATTCTTGGCTTCATCATCAATTCTAAATGATGTTATCTTGTCATACTAGAGAGGTTTCCACTCTGGGTCACCTGCGGACCATGGTGAAGTGTCTCTAATGGTTTATTGGGGGACTATATATGGCCAACCCCAATATTATTAGCATCATTATATATGATGGTTCTTGATATTTTTGGTCACCTCAATATGCAATTTAGTCTAGTATTTTTTTGAAACTCTCTATACTAAGGTGTCTATGAAAGATAATGATTTTGTTGTCAGTGTGAGATATCATTTTAGAGAGGTTTACGATTGAAGATATCAGGAGTAGATTCCGGGAAATTTATATCCACAAAACTAATAGGGGAATATCATTTTAATGTTAGACTTCTTATTTTGCTGAAGAGTTGACGAAACCTTGGGGTGATGAAAATGTGTCTTGAACAACCCCAAGGACACATGGTATTGAATAGGTCATCGGTATGAGCCTCACTCTACATAATAGTAGAAATATACCATCCTGCATTTTTCGGTTGACCATGGATATGGTATTTCTCTATGACGACTATCAAAATCTATAAATAACCATTTCGTGTTGTGGGAATATGATCCTGCTACTCTGATGTTGATGGAGTATGCCAATGAGTTACTTTGAAATTTATATGAGTATTTCCTCAGGTGTCTGATACTCACATATGGCGGGCCTCAAACAGAATGGTGATGTGATCATAATCAAGGGAATTTGAAATACTCCATTAATCATATTATATATGATTATAAAACCATATCAACACTTTTTCCACTCTCATTTGGTGATCCCTAGATGAAAAAAGATTATGTGCCTGATCGGAATATACAATCATTGTTTGAATATGTTAATGGACCTTTAGAATGGGAGATATGATATGGGCCTCTGCCTTCAATCTAATGGGATAAATTGAGTATCTTGGTTGTAGGAATATTACCGTATCCCAAGGAATGTTTCACTCTCACATGGTAAGCCTCATCCAGAATGGGGATATGAGCATGATCCTTAGCCTTCGGTGTTTGTTTCATGTCTTTTTTTGACGGGATTATAACTTATCCCCATGCAAGTAACTCTATCACAAAAAATGTCTGATACCTAAAATTGGGTTATTAGCCTAATAATAGGCCTTTGGAGTTTTCCACCTTCTATTTATGAAGTGGATACGTGCCTATCTCAAGCCAACTGTTGGTCTATCATTGTGAGCCCCTACCAGAACCTAGACATGAACATGTTCTCATGCCATTAGAATTTGACACATGTTTTTTGAAACTATAATATTATCTTAACCTAAAGAATGTGATGATATAATGTAGTGATTCACATTTGGAATATTGATATCAGTCTGGTCCTTATGTCGTGTCCTTTCTCGGAATATTCTGATGACGCTCCTCGAAAGAAGAAATACATACACTTGATTCTTTGTAACCACCTGTTCATACTGATATGAGTGTTTCAATAATATAGCTACTATTACTGGAGTATATTCCTATCCTTGAATCATATTTAGTATATACTGACGGTCCTCCTATGTTTTTATCACAATGCACTAGCACATCAACAGAGTATATATTGTAATATATGCATGTATTCTCTCACTTTATAGGTTATAATAGACGATGTATTTAATTGATGTTGGGATATATTACATTACTCCATGTTCCATTGAAATATGGTAATGGACTATATGTTTTGGGGAATCGATTTATGCCCTATCCATGCTTGTTACCCAAATATGATAGAGACCTTGAATGAACTAGTAAGTGTATGAGCCTACTTTTTTTTGTCTGTATCATTCATAAAATGACAAGCTTTCCCGGATGCTACAATATGATTTTTTGGGAGGTGAACTATCAGAAAATCCCCTCATATGAAGTCTTGTTGGTATTTGATTTTTGATATAGATGTGATATATATTGTACTATATTGGCGGTGCTTCAGGAATCATCAATTTCCAACTGATGATGAAGATGTCCTGACTTAGATTATGATTCTGCACAGTATATCATCATGTGAGTGGGATGTGTTCTATGATGTTTATCCTCATGGTGTAATTACATGAATATAGGTGTTCGGGATAAGATATAGGAGCCAAGAATCCATACATAACTCATTGAAATGTGAATCAATCCATACAATTTTCTAGAAACCCATGCAATTTAATGTCGTACAAAATTGAAAGCAGTTGTACAATATAATGTATTGTAGTAATTATTGAATATTTATGGAAGGACAAAGGTAAAAGATCTGTAATCTCTGCATATCTCATTAAGAGGACAATCAAGTCGTACATAGTTATAGAGACCCATGCAGTTTAATGTCGTTTGGTAAGGACATCCTTTGCGTTGTTTAACTTCATTTGGAAAGGATTTGATCCATTACGTTTAATCTCTTGTGTTATGTAAGATTTACATTCAGTTTAATGTAATTTTTTAAGGACATTGGATGTTTATATTAATGTATTGTGGTAAGGATGAATGTAATAACATATCTATAGGTTTCAACTAACAAAGGATCTATAATTGTTCTTCTGTATATTGAATAATTTTCAGGATCCTTCAACACTATCAAGACTATAGTTACATGTATCTCAATCCAAAAATTTAACACATATATACCATCTATTGTGTGATATATATTTTGGTGGTAGTGGAAATGGTTTTCATGGCCTATCAACCTTTCCCCATTCAACATTCCATTTATTTGATGTTCCATCAATCAATTTTTTATAGAGCATTCAATATTCATGGAGACCTGGTTTGTTTTTAAAGAATAAGTTTTTCAATATTTCATTGAAATATGTTTGTTTATAACTGGGAGGTAGGTGTATCAGGCACCACTGCAAAACATGTGCATTCCCCTCAGAGTGATCTGATGATTGGAGTGTGGATACAGATGCTTGTGCATCCAATATCCCCATGTCTATCTGCACCTAAAGCTAATATTTAAGGTAAAAGAGACTGTCTATTGTGTTCAAAAGACATATATGGTAGGTCCAACGATTGTATGGCATGCCATATTTTCCTAAATTTACTTTCTCATCACAAATACCACTATCAATTAATTTTCTACTATATAGTTTAAATACATATGAAAATTTCTTGACTTGAAGTAATATACATATTTTTTTATGTCTTTGAGAGATGAAAGTGAAAGATACTTCTCCTACATTTTATCTATAACACTATTATAATGGGAAAATGGTTGTTTTTTGAGCGTAGTGTTTAGATTATGTGTATTTAATGGTATCAGGTAGGTGATGAGGCGTTAGACGGTTTTGGAAGATATATACACTTCCCACTAATTAATAGATCCTTACATTCCTTTAGTTTTATGGAAACATCCAAAGTAATATGGATTCCGAAATATCCCCAACGTGGAAGTGGAAAAATAGAAATCCCCACATCCATGTGGTATGGGGATAGCGGGATCAATGTATGGATTTATCCAGATGTGGGGATAAAAAATATCAAAATACACCCAGCCCTGTGGGCTTGGGAACATCCCTTCAAGGTGAGATTCCATTGATAGTTACTAATACACCCTTCTGAGGTAGAGTTCTCAGAAGTGTTCAAACGATTATTTCCCAGAGATACTTATTCTCTCATTGTATTTTGGTGATCAATTCTTTTATTGAAATTAACTTTTCGTCCTTAAGGGGGTGTTTGGTAGGAGCCATGAAAACAACCTCTCCTCTATCAGTGGTAGAGAGAATAGATGATAATGGGAGGTAAAATATAAACCCAAAATAATGAATCATCTATAGTTATAGGCCATATACCCAATTACAATTACCCTCTGAATCACCAATATGATTTGTATCACCTTCTATAGATGGGTGAATGATACCATTAGACAATTATTTTCTTGTGCTAGTGGAAGAAGGTAGGCCGTCCTACTGTGAAATTAATGACTACATGAGGTTATGATTGTACTGTTAAGGAGTCTTCTCAGACAGATATGATTATGAATCATTATTTCTAATATATATCATATATATTGAGACACAATCGAGCTACTACTCCTGCTTGATAGAGTATCTCATTTGGTAGTTTGGTCGCTAGTATACTATTTGGTGGTCGTATCCTAATATAAATTTTTAGGGTTCCTAACCCATTGTACTTTTTGTGGTGTCAGTGCTCGTTGTACCATTTTAGGTGTTAGTTCCCATTTTACAATTATAGGGTTTGACACCCTTATCGAAGATTATCCCACGATGAAATATGATAAAAATACCCCCATATATATATATACGGAGATGCTAAATGGGGTCAAATTGTGAATTGGGATAGTTATGATGAAGTCAGATGTTCCTGGATAGTATTGATTTGATATTGATTCTGGGGTGCTATCAAGATATACTAGTGATCCTCAGAGAAAATGTCAATTAAAAGTATATAATCCATCTCCATATCCACATTTTTTGATACCCGAGGTGAACTATCCTTCTGTATGACCCACCATAAATAGATGACATAGGCACATAATCCTCTATATCTCCTTGTAAAATCAATGTCACATGTTAGTGGTGATGACCAGATTAAATGGGATACCTTCTAGGTATCTCGAGAGTGATTGATCTGACATGATGAATGTCCCAATATGCATATCTATGGTATGGATGGTATGTACTATTGTGATTTTTAGATATTCTCCCAAGTGATTGAATGTTTAAACAAGGGATACATCCTATCATGATGTCTATAATGGAAATGGTGGCTTGTGATAATTCATCCTCTAAAAAAATATGATGGCATAATTAATGATTCGGGATGGAACTATTGATGCTGTACACTTAGACAAAAACATTCACTAACCAGTGCTGGAAGGGATGTGTTGTAAACAATGTAGGTCAGGGCCTTAGGGCTAAAGTATCTTGTCTAGAAATATACTAATCTATTAGAACATTCAATAATAAAATATCAATTTTAAGGAATGTGTAATGTCCGGGAGAAAAACATACTCCTTATTAGTGAACCATAATATATAATAGTACATGTTTGGTCAATAACTTTCACTGTTTAAAGGAAAAAAGAATGTGCCCTTCATATTAAGTATTTCTTATTATAGCTAACAGAATAATGCAGGGATTTCCACTTTGTTTCGTGAAATGGGGAGATCTAACTGGCCCAATTAAGTACTGGATTGTCTATCATTTTAGACACGTGAATGGGATTACATAGTTATATAATTTTCTTTTGATTTCACCAATTTTATTCATTGGGGAAATGATAAGTATGGGATTCGGCATAGAGCTTTTATTATGGGGGGTTTCAATAACATTTTCAATCACTAAAATATGGTTATAACATTTATTTTGACTACCCTAGAAACTCCCAATTGTTCCATCCACTATAAATAGGTACAAACATACGTTCCAAAGGTAGGTGGTCCTTTTATGTATTAAACCCAGTCACTCTTTTGAACTCACATCTGTTGAGAGGATTGGAGGTCTGGATCATCACAACATTTTTTGGGGAATTTTATCCTACTCTGGTACACTCATATAGATTTAAGATATGTTCCTGAAAAGATTCCTAGACCCTGATATGGGATTGGTTTCCCTAGTGATAATGACTTGAACATAGACATGTGTTGATAAGTACTACTATGTGAATTTCATTATTTCTTTATCAATCTCTTAAATATTTCTTATTCTTATGTTTTCCCATGTTCTAGAATAATGAATTTTATTTTCATCTATGGAGGTGGTCAATTTCTTGGAGTTGGGATAGAAACGTAATTTGGAATCCAACATATCATGTGAAAACCAGAATCAAAATCCACAAATTTCATTTGATATAGATTAAGGATGTCTGGATAGACCCATCCTTGCAGTTTAACATCACATGTTAAGGATGTAAATATCAGGATCAAAACTCAGTGAGGCATCCTATGATCTTATTATATATAGGAATCAGATTCTATGTAGTTATTTTAAGGACCCGACCTAGTTTAGTAGAGTTGGAGCCTTTTTTATCACATTGGCATATAAATAATGAATACTCATCCCAATTGACCAAGTAGTTTAATATAATTTAGATATAGATATGTTCAAAATTACATCGTGAAATGAAAAATGACACTAAATTAATCCATTAGATACATCCAAGCATCTTTGATTATTCATGCAAGTGACTTATAACCTTCTTCTTCAAATTCTGGGTAAATGGAACATAAGAAAGGAATGAGCTCAAATGCTCAGTAAGAGTAAGAAAAACATCTTAAGATATCATAACAAAAATATAATCCATGATAAATATATGAAAAAACATGCCTTTAAAAATTATAAACATGAATACATTTTGGTTAAAATATGTGCTGAGTAAAATAATTCCATAATAATACATAATTATTTATATTATACTTGTCAAATAACCACATGAACAATAAATTACTAGATTCATAATGAGGGATTTTCATTTGCCGGAAATTCTGAAACATATTTCCAATTCATTGGTTAGGAAGTATATAAATGAGTATTTCCTCATCCAAAACCATTTATCAAATTGGTAAAGGCCTTTGCCATGTCAATGTCTATTTGTATCATGTGGCCTACCAATGCACCGAGGGGCTACATCAGGCCCACACATAACATAATAATTCCACTACATTCCTTATATGATCAGGTATAAACATAAAAAACATATACATCATATTGAAACTATCATATGAAATGTAACTTACTTTCCCCAAGCATTAAACAAAAACACTAACTATTCATAGTATACTTGGTGAATGGTTTTATGATAGAACATAAACAATCAAAATAGTCATAAACCATCCAATAAAATATTTTACATGAAAACATAAATGATCAATCCCAGGATTGCATAATAATCCAGAAGAGTGTTGAAATATATGGAAATACTCTTATATAATCATTAAGTAATTCTTGAGATAAATACAGTTTTATTTTGAAAAGAAGCATTCTTTTGGAAAAGTCATTCCATAAATCCATGGTTGAATTTTGTTAGTATTTTTATAATAAAATGAGTGATTTTATAAATATAGAGGGTTCTAAAAATGTACTATATAATTTAGTTAAAAATAGGTAAGAATTTTATTAATTCCCTTGAATCTGGCTGGTAATTCAGAGATAATTTTGAATGTAACTTTTAAAACATGTAACTCCCCCAAAAATAAGGAAGGATTCTAGTTGGAAAAAATATATCGATAATTAAAACCGAAAAAAACTTGAGTAAATATTATTAAATAAGGACATAATTTTAGTATGTAGATATTAAATGTAACCGAAATGAAAATGAAGGTTCATGTGAAAAACCCTTTCTTTAAGACCAAATGGGTTCCACTCTTGAACATAATGTCCAAAATTATGGAATTAGCCTTATTAATAAATTATTTTAGATCCTATTAGATTAGTATTTAGTTTTTCATAATATGGATTAGTTAATTTTGTATTAATTGAAATGTTATTATATTGAATCTCATCATTTTGGAGTGTTTGTTTTCTTTGTTTTCATAATCAGTTCACCTGTTCATAAGTAATGATGTTCATGTGGAATGGATGTAAATATCTCGAATTGAAATTAAATATTATTTATGATCATCCAAACATGATAATTTTCATTTATTTTATTTTGTTACATAAAAATATGATGAATCATTATATGAAATATTTATGATATTAACTAAGATTATTTTAGCGGTATTTTGATTATTATGAACTATTTTGGTCATACGATTAAATAATATGTACAGATACTGGTTTCTGAATATTAATTAGGTTATAATAAATATATTACTATTTGTATCATCCATAAAAATAGTTTCATGGCCATTAATGAAGGATAAATTCAAGAAAAAAACATCGTCGTACACAATGGTTATAAATTATAACCTTATGGACTATGATTTCTTTTATAAAATTAAATGGAGAGAGAGAGTGAATATGGATATTGTAACACCCCGAGATTTTATGAAAAATATTCTTTTTAATTTTATTGATGTCTTGTGTTGTACGCTACACCAAAAAGATCTCGCACTAAACGCATCCCTGACTTGGCTTTCATTACACGCAATCGCGACCATCCACGATAGCATGTGTAGTAAGCAATACCGAGTTTCACTAAATGAGATATTGTTATAATATTATGATGAACTAGACCTTATGAATAGTAATACCCACTTTTTAAAAATTTATGAATTTTATCATTCAAAATGGACATCATTTTTGGATTCGGAATATCGAAATTAGCTTAGGTTGAAATTTTGGTACATTTCAGATAACTTTCATATTCTGATGAATAGTGAAAATTTAAAAATTAGAATTAAAAACAACTTTTTAATCGAAATAATTAATAGTGATAAATTATAAATTTGAGTGGATTTAAAGTATATTTAGAATATATTTTTACTATTTAATACAATGTTGGCAATTGGATGTAATTTCACATTTAAACCAGACATAAACAAGGGTCAATTTTTTGATAGTTATTATCTCTTAATAACACGCTATTTGTTTTGATGATGGGAATTAATTTTTAAATTAAATAAGGCAACTGATATGTTTTGAATTTGATAAAATATACATCATTTATGAATTAATAATATCAAATATCGCTTAGGCCTAATTTTTGGTATTTTTGTGTAAACTTTCATTTTTTTGATGAATAGTGAAACCACTAAGTGGTAGTTAAAAAACTGAATATTTCATAAATCTTAATTTAATCACTTTTGTGAATGGAATTTAAAAAATCCGAGAGACACGGTTGATGTCAGTAAGTAAAATATGGTTCAATGAGGTGAAAATAATTTTTGGTAAATAGTAACTTTTTACTTTTATTTACCACGGTTAAAAGTAAATAGGGTAATTAAGGGTAAAAATGATATTATTATTACCCTAAAACATATAATAATTCTATTGGATAAGTGTAATTAGACCAAAAACATCCTTATGAAAAATATATTACCATTTAGGCCCACTTGGATTAGATAAGGACGTTTATTATTAATTTATTTAAGGAAGGGTTAAAATATTTAAAATCAATGTTTAATAAGTAAATCATTTTTAATATAGGGTTATACATAAGATAAATTCGACTATAAAAACTAATTAGAAATATAAAAATATTTCCTACATAATGATATTTTATTTTAAATTTTTAGACTTTAAATAATTTAATTTATTAATGACACAATGATGATGAAGTAATTATCTTATTAATAAAATATTGACATAATTGATGTTATAAATACCTAAATAATTGTAATTTGAGACTTTTTATGAATTAAAATAATTTTATATGTTAATATTACATGTTACTGTTTCTTTAATTAACGTTTTTCTAACTAATCATTCTGTTATAAGTTTTAAAAAAATCAATTACCAAACAGTGTCAAAATTGACATTAAATAGTTTTTAAAACAAATATTATATTATTAATTGTTATTATATTCCTAAAAATGTAAGGGTAGGCAAAATGACTTTGATAAGGTTATATATATTAATAATAATCATCTTGGGGTTAGTTTTCCTTGTTGTAGTTAGTTTATTAACCTTATAGTGTACAAACACAAAAAGACATGGTAAAAGTAAAATTATCTAACTTAATGTTAAATCTAAATGATAGGGTTAAAATAGGAACCTAAACTTGTCTAAATTCTATTGTATGAAAGGATTCCGACCCATCCCCACCTTATCTTCGAAATAACTCAATTTTGAGCTATTAAAAACTAAATATGACTTTATAAAAAAAAATATTTTTAGTTATTCCAAAGGTGCCCCTCTCCTCCCTTATAAAAGGGAACCTCCTCCCTCTCTTTCTCACACCAATTTCAGCCTTTAAGCTTGGACAAAACCTGCCTAATTCTCTTCTACACTTCCCTAGAAACATCTTACAGGTCTTGGTCTTCTTAAAAGACCAATTTTAGTGCCCTAAAAGGAGGTCTTAAAGAGGTGCTTCAAAGAAGAGGTAATGTCCGTTACCGATTCTTTCAACTTTATTTATTCTTCTAATTATTCTTCATTAGTTGTTTAATTATGAAGTAATAAAATCAGTATCACTCATATACTGATATGTTATTATAAGTATGAAACAACCATATTTCAACATCTATCCATCCTACGGAAAATGAAATCACCGTGCGTGCGTACGTACGGAATACCGTCTCCACACCGTGGTGTAATCTATTTTCCACCACCACCTTACTTGGATGGGTTTAATGGTGTAAATAATGAATATATATGATTATTTTAAAATTATATTGATTATAAAATAGTATACATACACTCCAATACAATTCCATGATCATGGGAATGATATCATTGCTCGTGCGTACGTACAGACTACCGTCTCCACGAACGCAATGGGATTCATTTTCCATGATTAACCATTAAATAATGATTATAAAGTATATATAATAAGTAATCATGAAATATATGACATAATAATGCTACTGGATTTATGTATATATATATTTATGTCATCTACTTAATTCCATTCAATACAATAAGGAAACGAAAACAGAGTTCATGCGTACGTATGACCTACCGTCTCCATGAACGGTGTATTTCTTTAAATTTATCGATACATTATATATATGTATATTCTGAACTTATATTATATATAAATCATTTTTTACATTTGGGATGTAAGTATTCATGATCTAATTAATCATATGAATAATTACAAGTTAAAACACAAACGAAAAACGAAACGATTTTACCCAAAATGCCACTTTAACATGAATTTACAAAAGAACGGGTAATATAAAGTCATAAGTGAACCATATATGATATAATAACAGTTAATATGATTCTTTAATAAGTCAATGAAATTATTTAAATCATTATACAGGAGGTTTGGACACTTACGAATCAAATCGGACCTAATGTAAGGGAAAATGTCACAATCTCATTTTATCCAAGATTGTTTATACTTTGATATTTACTAGGGTGTATTTTATCATAAAAATACATGTTTCCTCAATATGTAATATTGTTTCCATCCACCTACAATTGTTATATCCAATTTTACCCTTCAATGTGTTTTTAGTAAAAGATATGAAAGGAATCTTTTGTCGTTTTTCATATGTGGAACTTTTTGACTTTTCCGACAAAAGTACGAGAAGAATGTTTTTTTAACTTATACGGCATGAAAGGAATTTTAAAAAATTATTTCCAAGAAGAATCCTTTACAAGTTTTCAAGTTTATTTATAATAAACTTCTTTTAGTTTAAAATTTAATGACATGTTAAGAAAGGAAAATGTTTTTGAAGTAGAAAGGATATTTTCCTCAAGAATGGAGTTCAAGTGTTTTATCAAAATTATTTTCCATCTAATATAATATAGGGTTATGTTTCTATCCCTATTATTAAATTGATTTGATTATGTTGTGATGGAATTATTTTTATGAATTCTTTTATCATATATGATTTGTTTTATGATGTCATGGTGTTTAAGAATCCCATTTTTATTACATGAGTTATGTAATGATGTATGATTTATGATTTTGTGGCACAAATAAGAATGGTATCATTATGAGAAGGGTAAGACCTATATCTCCCTCCAATGCATTGGGTAAAGATTTTATATTTCCTGAGATAGACATGGCTGGAATGGAAGGTTAAACAGGTTCAGTAAAACAGGACTGAAACGAGGAGTGAACTCGGTTCAGAAATGGGCTTTGTCTACTAAGATAGTCTTGGCAATGAGTCTTGACTAAAAAGAAATTTTTCTCTATGATTATGTGTGAATGAAAAAATGTTTCATGTTTTATGTTATGATTATTGAGATTACATTTCACTACCATGATTTATCCCATGTTATGAAATTATGATCTCTTTTGTAGGGTAATATTTCCAAAATGTTATGTTCTTATTTTGATGTGATTTATATTTATTTTGTTTACCCTTACTGAGAATTTGAGCTCACCCTTTTTATGTTTTATTTTCTAGCAGGACTAAAAAAAAGGTTTTAGGTAAGGGAAAAAAGTGGAAGATCTTAATGGAAGACATTGAAGATCTTTCACCACGATTAGAAGATTATATTCCGAGTTTCCAAAGACACTAAACTATTACGGTCCTTGTGTGTCTGTTTTTGTTATGTACTAAGTATTCCGAAAAAGTAATGTAATGTCCATGTACGTCAGGCTTCGGGTCTCTACAGATATTGATGTTGGTTCTTCCATTCACATTATATAAATCCAGTATATAGATTATACTAGATCTATCATGGTTGTTGGATAGAGAAGGTGAGTAGAGGATATCAAAAGATGATAAATTGAAATGAAACTAAATTAAAAAGAAAGGTTCTTTATCTCTAGAAATAACCCCTTTTAGAACCTACTTATGGGATGGTATTATGGTATTTTTGAAATACCAAGAGCTTCTTCTACGTGTTCAGTGACTATGTAAGGCTTTTTGGGCAGATGATGGAGGATATTCGAGGCTTAGATAAGTGAAGTGAAAAGGGTTTCAGGAGGGTTATAGTGGAGGAGAAGAGAGTTTTTATAAATTTATAATAATTACATTATTAACTTCTTTCAATATAAGAAATAGTGACTATTACATGATAATGAATAGTAATAAAATCATTTTATTTTGAAAAAGTGGGCTTACATCACTTATAACATCATTAATAGTGTATATAACTGATAATTTCTATATACGATATCTTACCGTATTTCTCTATTCATTAAAGAATGGATTATTTCAGAAAAATACCAAAAATCCTCCCAACCCATTTTTTGATATGTAGAATCAAATATAAAGTCCATTTTTCTAAAATAATTATCTAATTTTTTTTTATTTAATATTTAATTAAAATCACAACTTATTAAATAAAATATTTTGAAAACATTTATTTACATATTCCAAAAAATAGGTATATTGTACTTCAACATGAATTTTATTTATATACTAATTCAAGTATGGTTACAATTCATTTGGTTTTATCACTATTCATAAGGTTATTTTACTATTCTTATGGGTATGATACTATTCACCAAAAATTATGTTTTTCTTATCAGAATCAAAATAACTTACTGATCAAAACTACATTTGTAAGATTTTCCAAATTATTCTCAAATATGTGACGAACTTATGTTTAAAGGTCACATAGAACTTGGTAGTTAATTATGTTGTGATTTCATGGTTTTATGACAATTTTGTAAGAAAGGAATTTCCATTGAATTTTTTTTCCTATTGTTACATTCTCCCCACCTTACAAAAATTTCTTCCACAAAGTCCAAAAAATGTATCATAAAAAGACTCTTGTATTTCATCAACATAATCTCATCAGGATCCCATGGTGCATCCCTCGTATTATGGTTCCTCCAAAGACCCATTACCACACTTGTAATCCAATTTCCCAATACGTGTTCTATGGTATCAAAATATTGATAGGCTCTTCACAATAAGACAGATTGGGCTCAAGTTCTATTTTTGCAAAGGTGAGTACATGCGTTGGGTCTAGCATGTATTTACTTAACATTGATAAAAGGAAAAATTTGTGAACGTTTGAGAGACATGGAGGCATTACCAAACTGTAATTTTCGGTTCCAATTCAAGCCACAATTTCAAAATATCTGATGTACCTGGGACATAATTTTCCCTTCTTACTGAATCATATAATACCCATCCAGGGAGATACATTTAAGAAAAAATTATATACTAATTGAAATGAATAATTATTTTTAGGTTATTAGCAATGCTCATTTTCCTTCATTAAGCTGTTTTAATATTGGTTTGTATAATTTTCAACTTTTTGTTATTTCCTCAACATGATCTAGGCCTACTAGCTTTCTTTCACCCACTTCAACCCATAAATTTTTCCTACGACATCTCTTCCCATAAAATACTTCATTTGGATCCATCTGAATACATGAATGGAATGTATTGATATATGAAAATTATATGAGAGTTAAATACTGATCCCACATTCCTTGAAGTTCATTGAACATGACCTCAATGTGTCTTCAAATGTTTGAATAGTCTTTTTTGATTTTCCATCACTCTGTGGGTGGTATGTTGGGCTCAAATGATGATCAATATCTAGGTCCTTCTAATGACATTTCTAGAATTTTGGTGTAAAATGAAGATCATGATCTAAAAAAATTGATAAGGGTTTAAAATGATGTCAAATAACATCATTAATATATATTACTGCTAAATGTTCAATTTGTAAATATTTTCTTATAGTATAAAAATGTGCTGATTTCGTAAGATGATCAACAATGACCCATATCATATCATTATTTCATGGGGACTTTGGTATACCCATGACAAAGATGATCATATTATCATACCATTTCTTCATAGGTATAGGAAATGGTTTCATGAATCCTCTTGGATGATGTTCTTTATCTTTCGCCTATTGAAAAACCAAACATCTAGACACGTAATAAGTAATCTCTCTATTCAAATTTGCCCACAAAAATATTTCCTTTAGATCTCTGTACATATTTGTGCCACAAAGGTGTATAGAGGAATTAGTGCTATGTGCATTATCTAATAGTTTACTCTTTTGCTCAGGAATAGATGGTACACAAATCCCATTTCTGAATTTCCAAATCCCACATTCATACACAATGTCAATCATGATACTCTCATTTACAACAATAATTATTTATTGAAACTCCTCATCATCAACCTAAGAACATTTTATCATTCCCATAAAATAAGGTTTAGTAACCATTTGAAAATGTATTGATTTTTTCCTTCTTTGATAATTCCCATATACATCTTTACTATATCCACGAACAAAGTATCCCTTTAACTGTCATCTTGTTCAGAATTTCTTTTTCATTTCTACCAAAAGCATCTGTCACCTTATTTTCCATCCCCGAGTGGTAGTGATTTGTGAAACCATAATCCTTAAGAATCTCAATCCATATCCTATGCCTCATGTTGTGTTTTTTTGTGAGAAGATATATTTCATTATCTTATGATCTGTATATATCTCACATTTTTCCCAAATAGGTAATGTCTCCAAATTTTCCGAGTGAAAATTAACACTAATATCTCAACATCATGAGTTGGATTATTTTTTATGAATTATTAGCTTCCATGATGCATTGGAAATCAATCTATAATTCTCCATAAGTACACAACAAAGTCCTTTCTTTGATACATTGATAAAGACCACAAATCTATCATTCCATGATGGTAGAGTTATTATTGGATCATTAACTACACTTCTCTTCAATTCATTAATACATTATTCAAATTCCTTTTCCCATTAGAAATTAACCCATTCTCATTTAATCTTGTTCAATTGGTTGGCTGAACAAGTGATGTTCTGAACAATACACTGATAATAACCTGCTAAACCAATAAAACTATATACCTCAGTTATGTTCGTTGGAGTAGGCCATTTTTACAAAACATTTTACATCACATGATTTACATCCATTCTAACCTTAGAGACAATGAGGCCCAGAATTGAAATTAATTGGATACAAAAATCACACTTGCTAAACATTATATATAATTCATCTCATTTAAGTGTCTTCAAAATAGTGAACAAGTGACTTTCATGATCTTCATTGCATTAAGAGTATACCAGGATATCATCAATAAACACCACAAAATATTCATCAAGTTATTCCTGAAAAAACATATTCATTATATCCATGAAAAATAATGGTTCATTAGTTCATCCAAAAGTCATTATTGTAAACTCATCATCCCTTTACCAGGATCAAAATGAAATTTTTGGAATGTATTCCTTCTTCACAAAAAACTGGTGATATCTAGATCTAAAATCAATCTATGAAAAAACTGGGATCCAAGACATTGATAAAATAAATCATCAATGCGAGGTAGGGGATACATGCTCATTATTGTTATACCATTGATCTCCCTGTAGTCAATGCACAACATCATAGACCAATATTTCTTATTAACGAAAATAACAGGGGCTCTATATGGAGAATAACTATGGAAAATAAATCCTTAGTCACTCAATTCCTTTTGTTGTTTATTATTTCCACTAAGTCCACAGTTCCAATTCTATAAGGGGTCATAGATATGGGCCTTGAATCAATAATAAAGTCAATGAAAAACTCAATTTCCCACTCTAGAGGATGTCCAAGTAAATCATATTTAATGACATCAATATACTCTTCCACAACATGTACATATTATATTTGAAAATTCCTCCCCTCAATCATAGTTAGGGCATTCCATTCCTCCCCAAAAATTGAATTCAGTAGTTCTACTGGGGGTGGATGTAGATGAGAATCATATGTCGATGTTTCTGCTCTAAAGATAAGGGATTCTCACCATTCTCAAAAGGTTTAACATCCTTATTCATTAAATAGATCATTGAATAATAATTTGATATCTAATACTATCTATGAATTAAATGAAATTAAATCATTAGTATGATGATATGGTGAGGACCTAAATCATGTTTTTGGGTCATGAGGGTGACAGATCGACATGCCTTTGTTGTAATGATATATCAACTATGAGTTTTCACAAGTAAACTATTTTACTAAATCAAATTGGACATTTCTAATATTCTTTGTAAACTATGATGATATAAATCAATGATATGATCTATAATAAAATAAATAATTGTCTAGGTTTGAAGAAACGATTAATGTACTTTCCACCACGTAGTTAAGAACATCATCCTCTGTAGTTGTGACCACAAAAGCATGTCCCTACTCACTAGGACTTTTTTGCAGCATGTTTTCTTGATGATTTGGAAAATCATTATCATAGAATCCCATATCGCAAAAATTTTATCAATGAATATTAATATATTTTTTTATTCCCCTTAAAATTAGCAGTAATATGGCCTTTCCATCCACAATTTTCAGAAGGTGTAAATTAAACTCTTACATACTCCCATGTTCCATTATTTTCATTTAATGAGTTTTTAGTATCCCTCTTCTTCTCTCTCTTTACCTAAATATCATAAGACATAGGGAATTTATTTTCTGTCACCATAGCACATGAAACTATGTCTTCATATGATAATAAACCTTGGGAGACCAGTTCCCGTTGGATGAATGACTTTAGGCCATCAAAAAATTGATCATTTTTTCTCATCAGATATTGAATGTAGTCCATAGCATGACTTGATAACCTTACGATGTAAGCTTCATACATTGAGAAATTCTCATATTCCTTTTTCCTCAAAATCAAAAATTTATTTTCCATATCCACTCATTGAACACAAGTGAAATATTTATCTGGAAATATTTCAATAAACTCCCTCCATTCCATATATTTTATACCTTCCACCTATTATGTGTTTTGGATTAATGACCTCCTCTAATCTGCATCTCCTGATAGATGATAAACCGCCATGATTACATTCACTCTTTCGTTAAATCCCAAAGACAGAAATATCTTCAATAGAGATCGTAACTACATTTCAGCAACAAATATGTCTTATATCCCATTGAATGATAGAGTTTGTCTCTGCATAAAGAGATATAACAATTCACCTCCCCATAGAGGATCCAGATGCTCCATACAGGTATGGATATTTTTCATAACATGAGTATGTTTTCCCGGTATAGTTATATGCTACTCTTCACCCGTCACAACACCATATCCAACATCATTATCTTGTATCAGAGGGGAATCCCAACATGGGATAGAAGTGTTCATGTGGTTTTAATTACCTCAACTAAGATACATTTATAAATACGGGAATACACTATATTAGGATATTAAGGATAATCTACAATCTCAAATAAAAAGGAAGATATCATATATTAAAATTATATGTATATCTAAACTCATAAACTCTAGTTCTCTGAGGAAAAATTTATTTTAAGATGCCTCATAATGGATTGTAAAGAATATATTAATAATACAAATAATATCCCTTGGAGTGTCCATAACTAGAGTGCATGAAGGCCTATTTTTTTTGTACCAGGATACCCCAGATCTTGACTGAAACTCCTTGTCTGAGTTTTCACTCCTAGGTACATTTGAGCTAGAGCCACAACTACCTGTTTGAATATAGACAGGGATGCATTTTCTAGAAAAATATACATAATCTATTCTGTACCAATATACCAGAATGTTCTTGTATTCTTATCATCACAGACTATATTTTGGATTTTTACCATATTATGGTTTTCTTAATATAGTTCCCAAAATTTCTACTAAACATTAACTGATTCCAACTGTAAGGACTTGACAGCAGTTAACCAGATCTGGTGCCTTATTTTATTACATCATCATATAAACAAGAAAAACACATCACAATGGACCTAGTATTTTAGTGGAATTTGGAATCAAGATACACATTGAAATTTAATATTACATCATGAAATTAAAAACAAAACTAAATTACACCATTAGAAACATCCAAACCTATTAGATTACTCCTGTAGGGAACTCTTAACTTACTTCTTCATATCCTAGGAAAATGAAACATTTGAAAGGGGTGATATCAATTGACCAGTAAGTGTATGCATTAAAAAAGAGGTAACATAACACAAACATTAGGCATGGTGAATAAATTAAAACAAATGCCTTTACAAATAATCACCTGAGCACATTATTGAATGAATACGAGCTGAGTAAAATAATTCCATAAAAAAACATAATCATGGGAATTATACAACACAAATAACCACGTGATATTTAAATTACAATATTCATAATGAGGTATGTGCATATTCCGAACATTGTGAAACACATTTTAAAGGCCTTGGCCAAGACGTCTGAAAAATATTATGGCATCGACAAAAACCATATATCAAATTGGGAATGGCCTCAGCCAAGTCCACGTTTATTTTTCTAATGAGACCTACCGATGAAATGAAGGGCTATATTATCCCCCACTCATCACATAATAAGATCAATTTATTCCTTATATGAGCGGGGATAAACATGAAAAACATTTATTTTCATATTTAAACTATCATATCATATGTAAATTACTTTCCCCAAACACTAAACATAAACTCTAACCATCCGAAGTAAATTTGGTGAATGGGTTACGATATAACATCCACAATCAAAATAGTCAAAAACCGTCAAATAAAATATGGTATATGACATCATAAATTATTATATACAATTATACCTATGAATCAAAATAGTGTTGAAATCGATGAAAACATTCTTATAAAATTGTTATGTAATTCGCAAGATAAATAAAGTTTTAATTTGAAAAGACGAGTTCATTGGAATAGTATTTTTTTTAAAAACACAGATGAAGTAACACAATATTTTCATAAAAATATTAGTGATTTTATAAATATACTGGTTTTTAAAAACATATTATATAGTACTCTTGAAAATAGGTAAGAATTTTAGAAATTCCATTGAATCGGGATTGTATTTTGGAGATAATTTTTGAATGTTCCTTTTAAAAGATGTAAATCCCCATAAAATAAGGAAGAATTCTAGTTGGGAAACATATATTGATCATTAAAAAATAAATTATTAGGAGTGAATCATAATGAGTTATAATTTAATTGAGGTAGATAGATAATAAATGTATCCCGAATGAAAGTGGAGGTTCAGGTGAAGAACCCAAATCTTAAGCCAGATTGGGTTCCTCTCTAGAACATAAGTACTGGTAATATGATATTAGTATTATTAAAAACTTATTTCAGAACCTATTAGGAATTTTTTTAATTTATCATAATTCTTTTAGTTCATTTATGTAGTTATTGATATGTTAATATATCGAATTTCCCATTTTCAGAGAGTTCTTATTCTTTATTTTCATAATCGGTTCACTTGTTCATAAGTAACAGAGTTCATGTGGAATGGATGTAAATATATATAATTGAAATTAAATATTATTTATGAACATCCAGATGTGTTAATGGTCATTTTTATCATATCTTTACATGGAAATAGGATGAATCATTAGAGGTAATATTTATGACAGTCCCATAGATTATTTTAGTGGGATTGTGGTTATAAGGAACTAGTTTAGTCATACGATTTCATAATATGTACATATACAGGTTCCTGATTAATACATAGGTTATAATTCATATATTATAATCTGGTTAAGCCAAAAAAAAATTATTCATGACCAATAATGAAGACGAAATTGATGAACTATGCTTCGTTTTCCACGAATGTTATAAATTGGATCCACATGGACGTTGATTTTGTTTATAAAATAAAAGAGAGAGTGTGTTTGTATGTATATTGATGATTTTTCATCAATTAACAAGATATAATTTCAGTATATATATGATACATGATTGATCATTGTAATTTTTACATAAGAGGTGAGGAGAGGATAACCGAAGAAGACAAAATTGAAATGAAATTGAATGAACAAAAAAGGTCATTTCCTCTTGAAAAAACCAACTTTTGGAACCTCTTTAAGGGAATGGATTTTGGTTTTCTGGAAAAACAAAGACATTATTGGACATGTAAAGTGACTATGTAAGAGTATTTGTGAATAAATATTAAGAGATTCATGTCTTATAAGAGTGAAGAGGAAATGGAGTGAGAGGGGTTATAATGGAGGAGAAGAGGGTTTTCATAATTTTTTAATGATTAGTTTATTAATTTCCATAATGAGTAGAAATAGTGATTATTCCATGACAAATAATAGTTATAAATTCATTTATGTTCAATCCAAGTGGTCTTAAATCACTTATGATTTCATAAATATTGAATTAAACTGATAATTCATATATACGGTATTTTACCGTATTTCACTATTAATCAAAAATTCGAGTATTTCAGAGAAATACCACAAATTCAACCTAAGTATTTTTTGAATTGTATAATACAAAAATGATTTAATTCTATTAAGAATTATTTTGTAAATATTATAAATTTAATATTTAATTAAAATCATAATTTATACTAAAAATCTATTTTAAAAAATTTATTTACAAATTTCAAAACATTGGTATATCGTACTTCCACATGAATATTATTTAAATACTATCTTAGTTAAGGATAATATTCATTAGGGTATATCACTATTAATATGGGTATGTTAATATTCATAAAGCAGATTATTATTCACGAAAATTATGTTTTTCTTATCAGACTCAAATAACTTAATGATTGCAAAATTGTATGTAAGATTTCTGAAATTCACATAAGAAAGTGACAAACACATGTTTAAAGGTCACATAAAACTTAGTAGTTCATTATGTTTTTATTTCATGTGATTATAAAATATTTATAAGAAAGTAATTTCCATTAGAAAAAATATCAGGTCGGTATAGTAATTATTTGAGAATCTGATTTATGAGAGATACAAACATTGAGGCCTTAGATTTGACATATGTATATAAGACTACCCTAGATTATCTCTTTGAGAGTATGGCTTTTCAAATGAGGATGACATGTAATTAAACTAATATCCCATGGATGGTCCCTCGTTATCAGGTCCTCATCATGCTTTTGGTATAATCATCACCAGTATCTAAGACCACATGAGTTATACTCAGTGTGAGAAATGATATATAGAGGGATAGTAGACACATTTTAGGAGATGATAATTGAGCGGGGCCTAAACATCATGAATTCCACTTGAGAGTTATAGTTACCCATCTAATGGAGAATATAGTATGGATTTTGGGGGATAGTAAGGTTTCACTTATATCATGATATATAATAGGAATTAGAGTAAATTTATTTCAGTTCATCCCAAAACATGTTGATGGGTTTGAGGTACTCAGGGGAATGATTAGGTCATATAGCTAAAATGATTCCCAGGAATGAGTCCACTTCTCATCCACTTGAGGATACTAAATGATGGTCGAATAATAGGTGAAATCTCTCCCCCCCAAAGTCATTAATACTTGGGACATGATTCGACATATATCGAAGTGGATGCCAATTAGAGTTTTAGCCATAGGAAGGATTCCTACATATCCCAGTTGTGGAGTGAATTAGATTTATTATTGTTCACTAGATCTCAATCCCATTTATGGTATAACATAAATTATCGTGATCAATGACATTATTATTAACCCCAATGTTTCAGGACTTTTATGGGTTTACTCCAGGATAGATTCCCCTTAGAGTTACAACATTAGGAAGATGCCCTACGTATCCTATTCCGATACGAATTAGAGTCCTCATAGTTAAGATTAGCTAGGTATTACACACTTTGGTTTCCCATCCATACACTCATTCTATATCTTTTGATGGATAATGAGTGATGAAAATCAAAAAAGGGATGCCCAAGAGCAGGGAAATAATATAGTCGCATGAGTGTGTAACATTATCTCATCATGGACACTTCGCTAATAATTTTTTTATTCAGTTGATGGTTCCTTGAATGGGTCCACATGGAATGTGTCCAATTGGGTCTTCTAGAAAATGTTGAAATTCAATAATGGGATTTACCACAAATTTATTATCTATTTTATAGACATGTTTGGATTTCTCATCGGACATATTCATGTTGTAAAGATATTATTGAACACACATAAAATAGTATCACCCAAGAATGTCCACGATGATTCTCATCACATAAGTTGATATGACTATGACTTTCCACATGATCAAATAGGAAGTGTCTAAGGACCATTTCATGATCATATGTCTTTCCCTGGATTCCTTAACATGTGTGAAGAAAAAATGTCAATCTTCACATAACCCATGAAGACTTGTCCAATTTTTCACACATGATCGAAGAAGGAATGTCTCTAAGTTGTAGCATGATCAACCTAGCTTATCTAGATCCAATCTTTTGAAAATGTTTAATTTTTTGGGGGGGTTTATCGATAAACATTCTTTTTCTTCATAATTTCATACGAAAATGGTTACATGTTAATCATACATCATGAAATCAACCTAATAAATTTTCCATTTCATGTCGCATGACCAACCTGACTTGTTCAGGAGCCATCACATGATCAACTAGGCTGTTCCGTAGACTGTCATGTGATAAAGTAGGTCAGTACAAGGTTATATAAGGGAATCATGAGAATAATGAAAAATCATTTGAATTTTTGTCCCTAAGAGGGTTATGTAGCGGGGTCTTGTTAACATGTTTTAGATCACAATCATGACAGGGTGGTCATGTCTAAGGGTTGAGGAAACCTGTCTAAAGGGATTACTCTTAAGGATTCATGGGAAATGATGCATGCCCGAGTGTGAATGTAGAAAACATACAATATAGGAATTTTATTGTGAATGGAGATATTTTTCATGGACTAATACTAATTTAAAATGGCAATCGCATGATGACCCATTGTTCATGCGATTCTCATGAACTCAAGAGGTTATTGAGGAGATTCTATGAACATGGTCAGTGGATTTCCAATGACGCCATAGTAATGGGTTATGGTCTGTTGTAAATACAACTAAATAATTTACTTGTGGATTACATACATGTCAACAACTGTCATCATAGAAAAACATGATGACTGTACTCATATGATTCATATGACCATTATAAGGTGTTGCGATGAGTTTTGGGATTATATGTAGTGTGTGAATATCAAAACAGCATCCCTCACTAGTGATGGTAAATATTTCATGATGAATAAGAGTGTGTGGAAAATGGTATACATGTTCCAATTCTTGCAACGTGAGGTTGAGTAGTGGAAATTGTGAGGCTGAGCGTGTTTCTACATAGCACCACTTGATAAAAGGGATATTTTTTCAAATATAATCCATACAGCATGTTATCTCTAACGGATCACATGATGGACTCCGTGAACATGAAATGAGGAAGAATATTTGTTCCACGTAAAAATAAAATGTTGTTGACAATAGAATTTAGACTAACATTAACACATGGTGATCAAAATGTTGTTATCTCCTTCAAAAAATCAAGGAACCGTAGGGCGTTTCACACTGAAACCATTGGTCCTGAGGTTGCATTAGAGGATCGTGAAACAAGGTGTTCGTAATGTTGCATGATTCACATCTGCTGATGTATTCCTTCAGACCCTGGTAGGAGGGTGATTCATATTCAATAAAATATTCAATCACATCTCGTGAGATTCTATTACTCATTCAATATTCTGACCATAAAGGAGGGTATGGTGGGTGATCTTGTGAATGTGTTCTAGGATTCAGGACCAAGAGAAGACCTTATCTTATAGGGGGATTCACATGATGTTATTTTGTTCGTGCGATAAGAGAATCATATGATCAGGTGGATAGTTCCTGAGAACGAATTATGGTGGTGGGTTCTTGTGATATGAGCCTCATGTTTAACTAGAGCTGATATCCGAATGTGGTGGCTGGCTTCCCTATTTCTCCACTCCTGACTCATTTTCACAGGTGTATGTTTTTTTTGGACGGAATCAGGGTATTTGTTGGATGAGGTTAGATGACTGAGTTGGCTATATTCACTGGGAGGGTTCCCTATGTATTGGATTAGGTGATAGAGGATTACATAGGATCCACATCATGTGGTCATAAGACAATTTTTCATGGTCTTCATTCCTTTTCTTCCTTCTGCATCATAGCATGGAATCTTTTGATAATTATGTTTTAATTTTCCAAATAAATCTACCAAAATTATCTTTTATCTCATTCATAAGATTTACTCAATGTGTTTGTTGGATATCCATTCATGATGTCATGATCAATTGATCATCACATTATGTCCTCATGAAATGGAGGACGTTTTTGAATAATGACACTACTTATTGTAACAGGATTCATGAGACAACTATTGTTCATGATGGTTCAAGGATGTTGATTTTACGTAAATCCACCCTGGGTGTCTCGGTATTATTCTATGGATACAGCTATCAATAGTAATCAATATCTGATCCTGCATTAAACAACATGTTGCCTCAATATGTTGAAATGGATGCATGAGAGATGGGCTGATGAGTAGAAGAACATGAGTTCGAAGTTGATGGTCTCTCACAATGAATGATTTTCTAATTTCAAGTGAGAATCTATGTGGGATAATTTGTTTTAAAGGGTGTCACATGGGATTTTATTAAATGACATGATTCAATGATTGTGTGGATGAGATTAATCATGAGAACATAGTATGTAAATTATCATATTACTATAAAACACTCAAAGTTCCTCCGTCATCTTTATAAAAACATAAGTGGTTTCTATTATATCAAACATGAAACAGGTTTTGACAACCATAAAACCTAAAAACAAGGCCACCAAGCCTTCATCCATGTGGTCACTCATCCCATGATATGTGCGCCTTCTATCTCACACACCAAGGTCCTTATACATGATCCCAATGACAACTTTTTGGCACCATGATGCCTTTTCCACTCCTCTAGCTAGCTCGAGATGGCTCAAATTGGGCATGGTTGAACTTGATCACACATGAGCTTTTGGATGAGCATTGTATTGGACAGTTAGTGGGATGTCCATAGATTTTGGAAATGGTTGGTGTAATACTAACATTTACTTAGAATAAAATTCTACGATGAGTGCAAAAAGGGACCAAATTGTATCTCCTTAAAATAGAAATGGTATTCTCTAATGATGCATCCATCAAGTACATTATTATGTATATCAATATTTTTTCATTTCCTTCGACCATATGAAATATTTAACTACAAAATCCATGTCAGACAATTATGGGTGTAAAAAATGATTCCATGTCAAGATATGTTTTTTTAGAAATTATCCCATTTGGAATAAGACCCCATATACCATGTTAACAATATTGAATCATATGAAATATGGATTTCTATTGTTTTTTATTAATATCTAATGAGGTGTTATGTTGTTTGGATTATCAGAATGAAATATATTATGTTTTCCTATAGTGGATGAGGCTAGTCATACATGGATCTTTATTATCTTTAGATGAATATATACCAAATTATACCAAAACATGATTCTAAACCATTATATTTAGTACATTTGGGAATATGGAACACAATATTCTCAATTTGGGGAATTATCTTCAATGTCTCCGACAATGTTCTTCCTCTTAATGTAATATTCACAAAAATAACCTACTTAAATCGTTATTCACAACCTGAGGAAAGCAAAGATAATAAATTTTGAGTGTATCTGATCATTAAGGGTATAAATTTTAGATATGAAATAAAAACATAAAAATAAAGGTATGAGAAAAATATCATAACCATTGACTACCATTCCTTTTAAATCAGGGATAATAGTCTTGTTTCATGGAAAAATGATTGGGAGTTCATAAGAACTGAATATTATTATTATCAAAGTACATTAATAATTAGGGCATAACCATGGCCTATGATATTGATTTCTGAAATACACAAGATCTTATAATATTATTAATATGTGTAAATATAAAGATAATCACCCATTAAGGTAATGACATGAAATAAGACCTCTACATAATATTGTGGATATGAAACCATTTCCATGAATAACATTATGAAAACAAATGATAGGTCGATCCATGACATTGTGAAAACATAATCATGTTCATGCATGAAATTGTGATCATGTAATTAGGATCAGTCATATCCTTGTGACCAAGTAATTGAGGTCACACATAACATTTTTATCATGTAATTAGGTTAATAAAAAATATATTTACTCATCATAATTCCATATTTACCCAATTCATTAGATGAAGATATATATCCCTCCCATCTCATAATAAAAAAAAATTCATGTGTTTCATAATATCATAAACCATAATCATTTCATAACCCATGAAATTAAATGGTTTTTATAAAAGTATTATCAATCCATTAAAATAAATATTATGAATGGTATCATTTGATCATATACCATAAGGGAATTGGAAACATAAAATGATGTGATGATAGATAGAATATTTTTTTAGATCGTTTAAAACATTTTTTAAACAAAATATTCGTTCCATATTGAAAACCAATTTTAAAAAGTTGATTTTTCTAAAAATATATTCATATTTAAATAATATTCGATTATTATAAGGGTATCATCAAATAAATTATTGTTCATTATTTCAAATAATTATTTTCACTATATATACATTGTAATAATGATTCCATTCACATTTTCTATAAAATACGAACTGGGATTGATTTAGAAACTTAAATTAATATACATTGATTTTTTAAAATTAATTAATGGTTAAAAATTATAATTTTTAAATAATTTATATGTAATGAAACATATTTATTATTTTATAAAACTTTTTTTAGAAGAAATATGATATCTCACTAATGAGTTAAATATATTCGAATTTCTTTAAAAATAGTTTCAAAAATAAATTAAGGAAAAATTATTAAAAACTGTAATATTAATTTTATATAACATAAATAAAAGTAGAAGATTAAAATTTCTGAGTTTATTGAGTCCGGGACCAAAATATTCAATTATTTGAAGTATAATCATAAACAATCTCAATAAATGATGAGATTGTAACATAAGACTCCAACCACATTGCTACCATTGAATAATAATCCCCATTAAAGAATTACATTGAATAGATTTAAAAATATATTGATGATATATATATATATACTTATATTCATGATATTAAATTTAAAATTGGATATATATAAACCTCTATAATAAAAATAGAAGCATAAAAAAAACGTACTTGTCAAAGATGGTAAATTGAGACAGAAATGCCTTACCTCTTTGGAAACATTTTAACTGCATACCCCATGAAATAAATATTTTCAAAATGATAAGTAAAACTATATATTTATAAGGATTTTAATAATAATTACATTTATGGTTAATATATATAATACATAAAATAAATGGGTGGGTAATATGACTTGTGTCTAACAGAAGTGAAAAGTTATATGGAAATCATTTACCAAAAGTATTGAATTTCATCATGCACATATAGAAAATTTGTATAATAAACATAATATTATTATAAATATATTATAAAACCACTATAATATTTATAAAAACATATATGATCTGAAAAATTACCTTTTATTAACCACTTAATAATAATTTTATTCCAATGTCACGTTTTAGGTAATGACTACTTAGTTTTCCAAAAATGTATGGAATTTTTTATGTTTGGTCCACATAATTTGATAATTCATACATCATCTATAGAATGGTAACCATGATATAAATATAATATATATATTTTTCGTATGTATATATAGTAATATTTAAATGATATAAATATAAAATTAAATACATCCTTAATTTAGATAGTAGGTCATATGTATACATGGGTGATGTATCCATTATCACGACATATTGAATGAAATAAATGTACATGATATATTAAAATAATATATGAATTTTAATAAAAAATATAAAAAGTATATTTATTAAACACAGAATTATTACATTCTATGTAAATCATGAATGAATTACATATCTTTAAAATTCATAAGTCAACTATACCCACGAGCGAAGTTATTGTGCTTTGAAAAAATATAATGAATAAATGCATGTGTGATATAATTATTATAGAAGAATTATAATATCATAAATATGAAATATAAACAATAAACATAAAATTATTTTCAACCATGAGAGATTTTTATTAAAAAATGAATAAAAATGATTCGTGAGGCGGTAGTCCGACGTAGAAACTAATAATGATTTTGTAACCCATTAGATGGAATTTGAGACAGTCGTAGCCCATAAAAATAGTATAATTAAATCTGTGTATATTGACGATATAAAGGTTCTTATTTCATCATGATATAATATTAATTTAATTAGTTGGTGGAATAAATAAATCACAATCACTAATAGAAGAAAAATAACTCTTCTTGGGAATCCCCTTTATGATTTCACGAAAATAATTAATTTGATGAATTTATATAAAAAATAAAGATTATATTATGAAAGGAGTGAATTTGGTAAGTTATTTTTTCAGATATTTGAGAATATAAAATTGATTAAACATTTTAAAAGAAATTGTGAAGGGTTAAAATTTTATAGGTGGGGCGAGTTTCAAACTGCTAATTTTTTGAATGAAATAATTCACCATCAATTTTTATATGTAAAACTTCTTAAATAATATGAAAATTATAGGTCCTAGAAGTGATATATATATCCGTTAAATGGGTTTTCATAATGTTTTGGGTCATTTTTTACTAATACCTTTTTAGTTTATCCCCCATGTAAAACTAATTTAATCATAATCGTAATAAGATATCTTTTTTTCACTATTCATTTTCCTAAAATTATACATTGAATTTATTAAATAATAATAATAATTTGTTTTAAAAATATGGAATTATTTTTCATATATTATATTCACATAATAGAAAATATTTAATTTATTATTTATCTGATAGATATAACAGAAAAATGGGTTTCTAAAGAGAAAATGATCAAATGTTCCTAAAACATTTATGTACAATTTCAATATGAAATTTATTTAAATGAAATAAAATTACTTTGAGAAATATAATTCAAATAATTTTAATTTTAAAGAATAAAATAAAATATATATTTAAAAATAATTTAAACAAAAAACATGCATGGAATTAAAATTCAGTTTTTACTATTCATTAAAAATATAATATTTACTGAAAATTTTCAAAAATTAACCTTAAATTAATATTTCAATATTTATTTAACAAATAATAAAAAAATAAATATAAATTTCCAAAATGTTCAAAAACATTATATTTATACACACCTCCGAGACATGATGAAAAGCCTATTTTTTATGTAGTGCTTTTGTTCTAGTATCAAATGATTTACATTAAGTGATTGTATAGTAAAAATATTTCAGGAACCTATAATAATTTTTTAATATGAAATATATAATATTCATTGATAACATTACAAATTAGTTATTATTTCATTTAATTAAAATGTATGATGGTTATGCACATCAAAACTGTATTCTGAAAAAAAAAATCCCTTCTTAATCCATGGAAATCAATTTATATTTAAATCTAATATAAAGATGGTTAAAATTTTAATATGTGAATTAAATAATTCTAATGAATAATTATTTTATATTAAAAAATAATTTGAAAATAAAATTATATATTTATTGAAAATAAGTGATTATTTTACGAAATAAAAATTTTTCACTACTAATAGAAAAGTGATCAGTTTCTAAAATATCTCAAAATATAATTATAAATTAATTTAGATATGATAATTTTAGAAATAAAATTAATATTATTGAATGAATTTTCTAAAATCTCTATTATTAACATAAAATATTTTGGGATAAATATTGATCAAAAGAATTTTTGAAAAAATCATTTTTTTGAATAATAAAATTATTTTTCTAAAACATGAATGATTATTTGATAAAAAGTAATAAATAAACTTATATTGAGTATGAAAGTTATTTCTATTTTATAAATAAGTTAATATTATAGAAACAAAAATATATAACGAATATTTTATAATTGTTATAGGAAAAATTAATGATATTTCACGGTTCAGTAAATCATATTTTCGTATGTAATGCTTTGTGTTGTTGTTTCGTGTAAAATAAACAAAAAATATTTATTCGTATAATTAAATATGTAATCTATACTTTGTGGGACATAAAATAAAATTATTTTTGATTATAGTCTATGATATCTAAATGAATAAATTTAATTGAAAATATATATCTCACAAAATGTTTGAATGTTATATTCATATTCGCAAAAAATATATTCCTCCATGATATTTATGTTGGCTATCAAAGGATTAACATTTTTATATTAATTCATAAGAAACCCACCCCATAAAAATGGAAAATAAAAGTCATCTTCAAAAATAGAATGTTATATGGGAAGGTCATCTTTAGAAATGCATACTAATTTTCATAAAAGGATAACATATGTTGGACATGAATACATGAGTATATAAGAGAAAAATAACACCCAAATACTGATGGACAGTGATAGTAATCATGTATCAAATGAATGTGGGTGATCTATAGAACATTAGTAAACCAAAATCTGTAATCCAAATAGGCTTGGAAAAGGACATTCATATAATCAAAATTATGATCACATGAAAAAAAGTATTTCAAGATTTTTTTCCATGATTTGACTAATTTTCGTGAGAAGATATTCTTAATTTATTTCATTAAATTTCATAACAAAAACCACAACCTTTTTTATTCATTATTCAGTTTTCACTTCATCCCTTATTCTAATAAATTAATTCGTTCTTTTGATTATTAAAGCACTAACATATTATAATATTCCTAAATAAAATGGGAATTAACTCATTCTATCTTTAGATATAATCACAAGAAAATTGATTACAAAGATTATCCTATAGGAATAAATGGTCATATTTTAAATTAATACATTATTCCATAGAACCAAATCCAATGTTCATCATAAATCATTAAATAAATGTTTAACATTTTAATCATTCGAATAATAAATTATTATAAATAATTTAACTATATTTCACAAAATCAGCTAATCATTAATCCCCCATAGAACATGATGTAGCTCTGAATTGTCAAATACTGAACATATGAACTTATCATCAGGTATTCTCTTGAAACATGGTAATAACCTGGCATAACATATTTTTTTTAAAAATACGAATATTATTAATTCTTTATATAAATAATAGAACATAATATATATTAAATAAGTAAAAAATTGATATAAAATTCATCAATGATTAAACAACCCACATTGTCTATAAATCATTTATCAGTTATAAGGTCAACAATAATTTCTAATTTATTTATCCACGTCAATAATGTAGTTTTCCAAAACAAAAACCATTTCCTCAATCTCTGTAAGATATTAATAGTTAACTTCCATAAATCAAAATATTACATTTTCGATAAAAATATTTTCTATTCCATTAATATCATATATCATATCCTAGAAAGTCCATATTGAAAAACTAGTGTGGAACTATACATTGATATTTCGTGAATTTAATATCCAAAATACCACTAATAAAAAT
This sequence comes from Viscum album, assembly GCA_963277665.1. Taxonomy (NCBI): domain Eukaryota; kingdom Viridiplantae; phylum Streptophyta; class Magnoliopsida; order Santalales; family Viscaceae; genus Viscum; species Viscum album. The sequence goes on along the minus strand of OY728146.1, from coordinate 1,997,063,856 downwards.
ATAATTCTTTGAATCCCAATACATAAATACATTAATCATTATACATTCCTCAGTACCATTATCAAGTATTCATCACCTTATACATTAAATCATTATCTTTATATATTCCATTTTTAGATTCTTAATCATCAATAATATAACCATTACATATACATCCTTGAATATTTTTATCATGATAATTCCTTTTGGGAAATTCATTTTCATAATTCCCATTCTATTCACATTTGTATCATTAATTCATCATTGAAACTATAGGATGACTATAATAGTTATTCCCTTTCTAGTATGTTATATTTATGGTTATGGGTGTTAGAGGTTCTTGTAGGAGGCCTAGAGAGAGCTTGGAAGAGTTTGTCTACATAATGTGGTTTGAATAAAAACTTAACATGGTGTAATTTATACAGGATTTTAATGTGGGGTTCACTATTTTTTATTGTCTGTTCATTTTTTTTTCTAATTATACTGATTAAACCTTCGAGGTTGCACATTATTCAGTTATATCTATAAATATCTTAATGATCGATTATTTCATTTTTTTGTAATGGTTACATGAATTAATCCTATTGGATTTCCAGTTTTAATTTAATTTTCTGGGTTATTTTTCATTCATTAGAAGAAAACCATTTTTCCCACATGTTTTAATAACCATTGGCTTTGTTAAAATATCTTCTTTCCCCTTCCTTAAACATTGATCTATGAGATTTAGTTGATCACTTAAGGCCATTTATTGTATGATTTTCTCCATTTAATGGATTTTAAAACAATTATTCTCTTAGAGATTCTCTATATTGATGTTTCTTTAGTTTTAGAGGTTTTTTGGGATTAGTGTTGAAAATCATTTGATGTGTTGTTGGATTGTCCATGAGTTCATTGTGGGGGGGGGGGCTTATCAGTCTTCCCATCACCCTACATTGTGAAGCAATATTAGAATGATTATTTGTGGTATGAGATCCACTTTTTCTCTCTTTTACATGATGTGTGAGAGATATGAATGATTTTTTTTACTATTGGGTGGATAGTATGGATCAACATAAACATATAATTAATTATCATGCCTAAAATTGATTGGAATGGGGAATTATGTAAGGATCTATTTCGATGATATAGGTTTTTTATGTTATTATGCATGGATGATTGCATTCCTAATAATATTTGATATTGTGATCCTTGTTTTAACAATTATTATTATTCTGTGATGACTCATTCTATGTTTTTTTGTGATAACATCTAAATAAATGGATGAATAGTGTATATTTGGAAAATAATTGGTTTTCCAAGGATTCTTGTTTTTGTTAACATAACCAATTTAAGATAAGGAAAAAATATGATAAATCCTCCAAATAAATGGAATTCAGAATGTGTTTCATTATGTGTGATTATGATTTTTGTGTTTTTATATGTGGTTTGTGTAGTTTTGTGGTGATGGATGAGACTATATGGGTTGTGCTCTGTGTGGGATATTGATGTGATATTTGTTTATAATTGATGTGATATAGGGTAGTTGTTTTGAAACATTGTTTATTGTAGACTAGTAACAGTAATGTGGTTGTGGTGTATTAGCTCTGCAGTAGATGTTGTGGAATTGTGTTTTTATTGTAGTGGTTGTGGTGGAGTGGTGGTGTTATAGTAATTATCAAATAGTGGTTGTGCCATAATGGCTATGGATCTGTTGTATTGGTGTGTGGTAGTTTTTTTATTTGCAATTGATGAGATATATGGATGTTATGTTACAATGAATTGGGAGATGTAATGATACAATAACGATGGTTGTGTGGTTCTCGGGTGGTGTTTTTTTGAGTTGGGAAATATTTATAATGGTGTGGTTGATATATTTTCTCTATTATCATATGGATGAACTATGATGATAAATGAAACAATGTTGGCCTATTAAGAATCAAGGGGTTTGAGAAATGATATATGCTAAAACAGATAATATCAAATTGAATGGTCCTAAATGGGTTTGTAATTGAAAGTATTGGGATTGAAGATAATGTGTGGTAAATGGACTAATGAATTAGTTTGGTAAACATGTATGTTAAAAGTGGAAAATGTTGTGTTCTTAATGTGGTGTGTGCATGGTGTTGCATATACTGGTGGAAACAATTATAACGTTTGACGTGTTGTATATGGTGAGGATGTGGTGTGCTCTAGAATATTTTTTGAGAACCCTATGTTTGGGTATTATGTGATATATAGATATCATGTATGTGTATGTTATATTATAAGCACCCAACATGAGTTGGATAACCTCACCAACACTCATAGGTGTTCAGTTCCATGTGTTTTCCTTAAAAACTTGGATGGTAGTAGTATAGATGGCTAGTTTCCCACTCCCCCACTCTTCCTTCAGAAATTATGTTTGAAATAGGTGTTTATAAGTGAGATGAGGTCTATCTTCCCTTGTTTCTATTGGTGATACATGATTTTATGTGACATGATATGTGTTGGGGTTCATGGGTTGTTGGAAGAGTGAATGTGGATGAGGTCCATCATTTTTATGGTACCCAACTACTCTAGTTCTAGTTTTGACAGGTGGCCCAGGTGTTTGTGATCCGGGTGTGATGTGATGTGATATGATATGTTTGGAAAGGGTTAAAGAATACGACATTCGACATTGGGATGTGGGAGGGAAAATCAGCGGGGAATATTTAGTTGGGAACCATGTTTTGTTAATATCTTTATGTGATATTATTGAATTGGATGTGTGATTTGGTGTGTTTTACATGATGGGTATAGGCTTGATTAGATACCTACATAGGGGCTTTTGGTTTATATTTTGTTTACAAGAACATTACAGTTATATTTTAACATGTGTATTTGATTCCATGGAAATTTCCCTACTAATTATATATTTTTTATCTCACCCTACAGACATTATCAATTTTTAGGTTTCCATGATGACTTTGGGGACACATTTGGACATTACAAGATGTTTTAAAGTTTCAATTGTGTTTCTATCATAGAATTTTATTTTTGGTATTTAATTTGTAGACTTTTATATGTATCATTACCACAATATTCATATATTTTGGGTTTTTATCTATTTTTATTATATATTATTCATGAGATATGTTTTGGGGCTATTTATCATATCTTCCGATCCTTTTTATTTATATAGGGTAATAACTCCCGTATTTGGAGTTTTTTATACCCTTGCTGGTACTATCTATCCTATGGCCGACTGGAGGTGGGACATTGGGGGTCATTATCTTTCTCTTTTCGGTGTGGTATCGTTGGTGGGTGGGTTTATGATAGAAAGATATCAATGGTGATGTTTGAGGGAAAAGATAGATTCTTGAGTTTTAAATATTGTTTCATGTAGGTCTTGGTTTTTAAAAAGTGACAATTGACCTTGGTACGTGATTTTGGCCAGAGAGACCATCTAAGAGACATGATTTTAGGTTCCCCTAAATCTAGTTCACATACATTGAGATTATTGAACAACCAAATGAGTTAGACCCGTTATTAGGGTAGGAACCTCTATGAGGTAAACACATCATAATTACTTGAGTTTATGATTAAATTTGGGGTATTGTGAAAATAAAATTAATATAATGAATAAATTTTGATAAAATTTCATGATATCAGTTTTTGGATGTTCCCCTTGGGTTCTGTAATGGATCTTATTCATCATTTTGAGTTGTTTATGAAGTTGATGTTTTGTTATCTAATTTGGTTTGTCATTTGAGTGTTAACCTAACAGAGGAGGATTAGGAACGAAGGTGTGCTTTCTATTTCATCACATTGTAGAGTCTTTTTATGTATAACTGGAGTGTATCCTCTTTGGAGAGGAAACACTAGATAGGGGAGAACAATATCACTTTCGTCCTGATCCAATAAAGTTATGAGTTATGGGTTCCATTTGTGTCTTGGAAAACATGGAGATCAATTCATATATGGGGAAACTATTTCTTTATGACTAAAAGGTGGCTTATTTTAACATCGCATATTTCAGAAGTATTGTTTTTGTATGATATATGGATTCTTTTCGTGACCAGTTGCTGAGAAAACATTCTATTTGGTGGTACAATGTGCGCATAAATAATATTGGCAATAAATTAAATATATTAAATTTTAAACACACACATATTTCCTATAAAATTATAATAACTCATAAAAAGGGGCCGAAATGAGAAACTTGTGGGAATTTTTGAGTACATAATGTGGGCTTCACCCAAGATGAGACAAAACCATTGTTGGCATGGTCCATTTGTGAAAAAGTTATTTTGGGTACATTAATATGAAATAAATGAAATACTTAATTTATTTTTTTTGGACCAATGACCAGTTTTCACCTTTATTTATGTGGTTATAAAAATTATGAATGGGTTTCCACTCAATACCTATTTATTTTAGACAAATAATTTCGGGGGTTTTATTGTTGAAATATGATGATTTAGGATTGTATTTTGGATCTTTAGGCTAATGGAGACTGTGGAAATCATCAAGTATAAAAACACATCCACTCTGCATGGCATATTTATCCATATTTTAGGTATGGTGCTTATTTTTGGTTTTCTTTTTCATTCCTGATTCCTAGGTTAAACACTAATCAATCGACTAATAGATTGAATCATTAATAGAGTGTATGGAATTATATGTCATATTAGGGGGATTTGATTCTATAATTATTTGAAATTATTTAATTATTCATTTGTATGATCAAAAATTTTAATTGATATTGGGAAAAATATTAATCCAGGTATGTTTCTATCATTTGTTCTTATTCTTTTCACCCTCCTCTTTTTGTTCACCATGGGTACTCTTTGTTTGGGTTAGTGTTTGACATATCTCAATAAATCTATCATCGTACACCTATTTCTTGGAAAAATGATCCAATATCACATATTTTTTTATCATCATGACAAGAATATGTTGTGATGTTGGAATCAATGGTGAATCAGATTGTTTTAGATACCTAGTTTCATGTTCTTTTACATTCTTCAGTAGAAAATGAAGAATGATCTATAGATCATTTCTTCAAGAAGGTTCAATCCAATTTATTCATAGATCATCGTTGGTATGGTCTGGGAGAACCCTAATATAAAGGATTCAATAGGGATGAGTTATCCATCAATGAAAATGATGATGCAGAGAGAATATGGGAAATCGCGATCAATAGGACGTGTAATATGGGACTAAACAATGTGTGGTCCATCAAGACTAAAGTTCTAGGGTATCAGTTCATGTTATGGATCACATGGCATGTGACCCTTATGACATGGTGAATGACATGCTATTTGTGAATCAATATGTACTTTAGTCCATTCATTGATAGGTGGTAAATTTGAATTTCTAAATGGAACACTTTGTACATATACAAAGAAACGACTTGGTGTACACATCCTGATACACAGACAAATCATTTGTACACAAACACAGTCAGTCAACATGAGGAGTATTCCATGGGTCTCTACTCATCATTTACTCATTTTACTGACTATTTATTTGTAAAATACATGTCATTTGAGGCTATTACACACGTCCATTAAAGGGGATAGAGGGAAATTCGATGTAATCGTTCTACATGCCTCTTACTAGGAGACTACATGCCACACTATGCTCTTCTACATGGTCAAGCAAGGGGATAGTTAGAAACATCGTGTATCCCAAGGTACACAATGTGTACCCCCATAATGTTTGATTTTCTATCATTATTTTTATAGTATGACCTAGTATACATTTATTTTGTTCTCGTAGCCCTTTCCATTAAGGTTATAGACTATCATTACATCCATATCACTGGATTGAGATACCCTTTAGAGGGAAAGTCTCAAACATAGTTATGGTGTCCCTCCATGAGAGTGAAGTGGAGTACTCTATCATCCATTGTTCCCAAGTTGGTGTTTTTAAAATCAGTTTGACCACCTAGAGAAGTATTTTGATAATTCATCTAGAAATAAATATTATTAAGGTTTTTCATATAATTTGAATACAATTCACTATATAGCATGTTGATTAAATTAGGTTTATGGTGTCACACAATGATTATATCTGTGAACCCCTATCCATGTATCAGGGTATTCTTAAGACCATTATTGTTTATTGTGTGTTCCCTAATGAGATAAACCACATCATCAACAGTATATGAAGATTAAATTTTTCATGGAGTGTATTATCCGAAAATGAGAATTTATTAGAGAAGAATCATGTGGATGGAATATTTTAATGTCTTCCTATTGGTGTTGTTTCATTCTTTATTATATAAGGGTTTTTCTGTTATAAAATTATTTTGTATATCTTTTATTTATCTGATTATAAATTGTTCATTGTGTTTATTGTTTTCAGGGAATCCTACTGACAATTTTTATAGTCACCATATGATGGGATTTCCCCACATGTGTCTTTTCTTATGCAAACAATTTCCATTTTAATGGTGTCCTGATAGGTTTTGAAGTTGGTGGAGCAATGATGGATATCAATTGAAAGATGTTTTTTAATAGGACCTTGAATTTTACCCAGTCTTAACATTTGGTGTTGTTTCAAATATTACTATTTTTGGGTTGGGCTTGTATTTCACAACAATTTTCTAGTTTTAGTACCTTTATTGTCACATTCTATTGTGGGAACTTTTTTTTTATTCATGTATTGTTTAGTTGTTATACATTTCAGAATTGTGTGGACTTGGAGATGTGTAAGGGTGCAAATTTACTTCAGTATAGTTCCTCCCATTTTAGGGATAAATCTAATAGGAGCTGCTAGCCAGGCCCTGGCCTATTGGATACTGGATTGGTGTAGTCATGAGATTGACCTTGGTGGATCAAGTCATGATAGAGTTTTATCAGTTCATGGTACTACCAAAATATAGGAGTTTGTGAATTTGATTTGGGGAATAAATGTTTTGTGTTACGAGTTCGGCTATCTTTTAGAGACTCTAATGTTTGTGTTGGGACTAATGTATCCATACATTGGGACTCTAGTCACATGCCTTCCGACTCAGTACATTTAAACATTGGTTTTAGTGAAATTTTTGGGTATATAAATCTTATATAAATTGTTTTGTTTTTAATTTCCTTCCCGATTCAGCTCCCTTGATATACCATTTTTACAATGGTACATAGTTTTTTAATTTTAGAATGCCTCAACAAAAACAGCCAGCCATGATCCCACTATGTGGTTATAACGATGATCTACATAATTTAAAGTCATTATTATATGGATTTGTATCGAAGATAGATGACTAGGGTGGTCTACTGGATTTACCACTATTTATTAATAAGTTGCAAGATATGAAAGTACCAGCTGAAGATGAACTTAAGCTACAAACATTTCACATGTTACAGAGTTTGAAAAATCATAGGTTTCAGTGTGAGCTAGTCCCCCTAGTGGTTAAGGATGGGATAGTGGTATTCACACTTGTTTTTCACCTAGTGTGGACACTAATAGATCAGATGCTAGTCATCATAGTGAGACCTATGCAAGGATCTATTGTGTGATGGTGGAGGTTTGTGACTTATTAAAACAACAAGTTATCTCTTTCATGTTTGTACATTAAAACTCTCTTCATGGAGAAGTTGTATCTAGAAATGTTTTGATCGATACACATACCTGAGATTCAGTATGTATAGAATGGTAGTATGATTATGGAAATGTATTCCTTTGAGGTTTATAGATCTCATGAGTTACCATATTGATATGGTGTAAGACCGATTATTCAGATCCCAAACCATTGAGATGGTCTTACATCAGGACATCAGGGAATAAAAGGTATCTTGTTGCATTCCCACATATACTGGAGTTCCTTAGTAATAATTTTTGGTGGTGTGATTTATTGGTAGAGAAGACAATGGTGGTGATATCTCATAGTGGGATCCCATTAGAAAAGACTATGCCGGTATGTAGTCGACATGAGTCACATGGATCCAAGTGTATTAGATGCTCTAGGAGGTGATCCCATGTCTCAGGGCCAGCGTTGTGTGGCTCACATGGTGGCTCAAATCAGATAAAGGATATGAGGTGGTTCTCTTGATACATTTGGGGGAATCTATCTTAATATTGTCTAACACATCACACAACAGATCGTGATAAGGTTGAAGGACTGCCGAGGTGGAGAGAGAGGAAGGAGTAGGATGGTCTGCAGGGTGAAAGAGATTGAAGAGGGGTTAGAAGGGAAGCATAATCTGGTCAGATACATGAACTATTACCACCACCACCCCTTGTGAGTCTTTGTATGTATCATGGTGATTTTGGGAAGTAGTGTTTCTAGATATAGTCTATAAAGTCATATAACCTCATGTCCATTGGGCTGATACATCGTATGATTTTTTTCATTCCTATATTAGCTGATGTATTGATAGACACATGTGCTATCCATTAATTTTTTTCCACTTATTTGGTTTGATACATAGATATTCCAGACGATCCACTATTCTGACCCTTTTTGTTGGAGACTCCGATAGATGTTGACTCATCGATAGATTACAAATACAACTAGTGTGATATTATTATTTGAGGTGAGATTGTTTTTTTAGGATCTATTCATTCCATCAATTAGGCCATATGGAATCAATTAATGTCTATATTAGAAATCTACAGTTCATTCCTATATTGATTACATTATATAAAAGATTCAGGGTCCATACAATGATATAATGATATTTTCATTTGTGGGGAAAAATGTGACCATGGTGGAGTAATTTGATTTCAGGAACATGAGAGTGAAATTGATTATTCTAAATTTGGATAGGATTAATCTTTAACCAATGCATGATTTGGGATATCAGTTTCCAATAGTGTTGTAGATGTATACAAAAGTAATTCCTAAGGATGTACCCAATTTACATCAGCACCAAGAGGTCTAGTTATGTATCAACCTGCATCCCATGACGACAGCAATTTCTACACCAGTATATTGGTTGGATCTTAGAGAGAATTATGTACTGAGCATATAATTCAATGAATTATATGTTAAGGGATAACGAGAATCACATTTCACCTTGGGCATCACTGGTGTTGTTTTCAAATATGTTAGAAATGATCTTGAGGATATGGGAGAATTAATACTGCTTGAATCAGATGACCATAGCGAATATATATCCACAAATGAGGATCGATGACCTCCTCGACCAGTATAGTGGGGTGGGATGGTTCTCAATGATTGAAATAATGTCAGGAAATCTCCAGCTATGTGAACAAGATGAGAATATACCGAAGATGACATTCTGATATTTTTCTGCTAACAATGAGTAATTTGTGATTCCATTTGTTTTGATGAATTTCCTAGAAGTATTCATTGGAATCATTAACTAGATTCTATATCCCTTCATAGAATGGTTCATGGTATTTTTCATTGATGAAATAATAATATATTTGGAATCTGACCAGGAGAACGTTAAAAACATAATGATGGCCTAGATAACACACTGATGGCACAATAATTATGGGAAACCCTAAAAGTGTTATTTTTTGAATCGAGATGTTAACATTATAGGACTTGATATCTTCTTGGAAAGATATCTTGTAGATGGACCAAATGTTTAGGAAGTTATTTTTTTCAATCATTACATGATTGTTTCAGTGATTAGAAGATTCCTTGTGTTGGAAGGGTACTATAATTGGTTTGTACCAATCTTCTATATATTAAAAGCACCTTTTATATCTTGGACACAGAATTTGAATCCATTTATGTTTTCAGAAGGGTTAAAACAATGATTTCATAAGTTGAGATAGAGGCTGACAAGTGCTTCCCTCATGATATTATTAGGGATGGGGGTTGAGTATTTAGTGTTATGCGATACATTAGAGAACGAGATTAGTTATTTGAAGATGTAGATGTAGGTAATATTTTCCTACATATCATGCAATTTGTGACCACATGAGCATAATTAATGACCCATGAGCTTGATTTAGCAGATCTAGTCTTCACTTTAATGATGTGGAAGCGCTACATGATGGTTTAGCGGTTTAATTCATACTCTGGCAGCAAGAGTATCAACTATTCCTTCTGCAATAAGATAATAACTTATAGTAGAGGAAATGGACAGATTTCATTTAGGAATATGACTTATATATTTTATTTACTCATAGGAAGGGTAATGTGGTGGAAGATGATCTCAAAAAGAAATAATGTTAATGGTTATTTGATAAGTAATCAAAGTAGTTAAACTCATCGAAGTTGTCATTCGTGGCCAAGGATAATGCAATATATCTTCATTCAACGGTTGTTACCCAAATCACTTTTACAACATGTGAGGGATTCACAACATAAATACACTGACAGTGAGACCTTACGTACTCATATATATTCTAGACATGCTCCTTATGTATATTCTAAATGTGGGGAGAACATTAGATTTTTTAGAAGTTGGATTATGGTATCATTAATATTGCATGTGGAGGAGATGGAGGAGTTTAATACATGAAATCTAGAATTATATCTGGGTGTGGTAAAGATATACTAGAACTCAGATGATAGTTTTTAAAGAAAGGTTTGAGTAAGGAATTTACAAAGTTTTTCTCTCGATTCCTCACTTGTCAGCATGTGAAGGATGATAAATATAACCCAATATGTTTAGCATATCCCTTTGAGGTACCATAGTGGATGGGGGAAGGGATATCCCTTGAATTCATGTTTGGATTATTTCATACATCAAGGGGAAATGATTCCATTTGGTTTATCATCGAAAAACTCGCCATGTCATCCTAGTTCCTTGCTATCTGAGATTAGAGTAAATTAAATATCATTGGGTGGCTCTATGTAAAAGTGATAGTTTGAATACATGAGGTTCAATCAAGGATCATTACACATGAGAATTGTGTTTAAACTCTACAATGATATCTTTATAGAGAATACCATCTAGGTCTTGGAGTAAATGATGTGGACTTACATTTTAAACATTGGTCATATTTGGAGGGATCACTGACCCATATTGGATTTAGCAGAAAAAAATTCCATTATTCCCCCATTTGTATGGTACCATTTGAGGCATTGTACGGGAGAACCTATAAGACTCCACATTGTTGGACTGATCCAAGAATTTCAGACCTCATTGGACCATATTTATTGAGAGCTACTATAGAGAAGGTGCATATCATCCATAAGTAGATATAAAATATATAGAGCCATCATAATTCTTAATCGAACTGATGTCATAGACATATGGAGTTTAAGGGAGACCATGTGTTCTTAAGTGTCTCCCATCGACATAGATTGGGAGATTTTTCTAGGGAGACAATATCACTTTGAGAGTCATTGGTCCCTTTAAGATACAACGTAGTGTTGGAGAGGTGGCATACAGCCCATCTCGATTACTGCAATTGGACCCGATACACAACATTTTCCACATGTTTTAGTTGATTATTTATGTAAAGGACCCATAAAACATCATAAAATGGGGAAATAAAGACATTGAGGATGGGATACCTTTTTAGAATTCATAATGGTGATCGAGGATTAGCAGGAGCAGATCCTTTACCACTAATCGACTCGCCATGTTCAAGTCTGGTAACAACATAGAAATCTTCCTGAGGGAACATGGGAGAAAGAACCTCATATTTATATATGGTGCCCACATTTAATTTAGTATACTTTGTATTGGATATTTGAGAGATAAATCCATACATTTTGGAGAATGTAAATTATAATAGTTTCCATGTTTTTTGGAAATTTTATAGATTATTATTGAGATCTAGTGTTGATATAGCTTGCGATTTTGAGGCATGTTTTCCTATAATAAATGTAAAAAATATATTAATTATATTAAATAGAAAATGCAGAATGTTCAACTGAAAATGTGGAATAAATACACAATGGGTTCCCCTGTAATAAATCTAAGTCACTCAGTGAGTTTAAAATGTGGGTTTTACACAAGGTGTGACATAACAATTGTCAGTGTGGGCCATTTTTGGAAATGTTAACATGGATGAAATTAAATAAAATAAATAAAATAATTATTTTATTTTATTTCTTTCATGAATTTAAATATTTTCGATTTTATGTGTGTGGATGTGGAAATTACCCATAGTTGGCCACATAAACCCTAGATATTTCATGCAAACCATTTGATAGATTTTCATGGCGAAGGACATATCGGGATCAGGATGTGGGACATCATACCAACAGAGACATTGTATCTCATCAATGATAGAAAAAAAACGTTCTTCATCAATGAATGATCCATACTCTAGGTGGGGTATTTGTTGTTGGGATTCCTTCTCAATTCTTGATTCCTATATCAATAGCGAATCAACTGATTAACAGATTGAATCGTGAATTAGGAATTTTGTAGGATAAGTTATATTCTGAGGATTTTATCAGGATATTTATTCGATATTAATTATTTCTTCACTGTTATTATCACATAATCAAATTGATACCAATAAAATAATTTATCTATGTCTGTTCTTCCCGTTTTTTCTTCTACTTTTATCCCCAAATTATTTGTTCACCGTGGGAATTATTAATTTGATACGGGGTTAGACATATCCAAATAAATTGTTCACTTCATTCCCATTTCAGTATACAATAATAAAATATAATTGATCTGAGATAATTATGAACAGTGGTTATGTGATAATGGATTTAGCAGCAAATTGGATTGTTTTGGATACCCAAATTTTCATTCATCAGGGATATTTGGAACACAGTGAAGAATGATATGTACATTCATTTTCCTAGTATATTTGAGACTGTTTTTCCAGAAATTTATGTAGGTATGGTCTAGAAAAATCATGATCTAGAAAATTCTTGTGTAATATGCTAATTCACACCATGTGGGCCCCTCATATGGTTCTAGGGTTTCTCTCCGGTTTAAGGATCACATGACATGTGACCCCTTTTGTGTGACTTGAAATGTTTTTTAATGAATACACATGCATGGTGTAAATGTAAATGGATAGATGGAATGACATGTATATAGACATGGACTCAACTTGGCATACACATGCTAGTATAAAAACAAGTCTTTGATACATGAACACATACATGTGACACGAGCATGATTCCATGAGTCTCAACATGCCTTGCACTACTACATATTGTGTACTTGGAGACTACCTGCCATGTGAGGCTCATCCATATAGGAATTAATGGGGATAGATGGACATTTTGTGTACTCCTTCTATTGTCCATGCATTTGGTGACTACATACCATCTGAGGGTCTTCCACATAGGTAGGTATGGGGCTAGATTACACCTATTGTACCCCATAGTGCAAGTCATGTACCCCATGTAGGATTTCTTATGAATCTATGTTTTCGTAACTTGAGTGTGTTCCTTTGGTACATTACTTCAATGGTGTTGTGTGACATTACATCCTTATAAATGGATTTTGATCCCTTGCAGTAGTAGAGTCTCAGGTAGAGTTGGGGTGTCCCTCCATGATACTAGAGTGAGATCCTCTACCATACTTTTTTTCATATTTGTAGTTTTTGGAATCACCATGACTCCCTAAAATAGAAGTTGACTCTCCATCTAGAACGATATATTGGTAGGGTAAGTGGTACCATTGGAATATGATCCCCTATGTGGAAAGTTGATCCAGATGTTGTTCAATGGGTCCCCAGTGGTTATGGGAATGACCCCTATCTATGTGACATTGTATTATTAGACCAGTAAAATTTATTGGGTGGGGAACAATGAGCTACGAATATTTATCAAGTTTCTAAAATGATATCAATCTTTTGGAGTAGAATTATAGAAAATAGCGTTAATTTAAGAATAATATTGTGGATGGAAGATGCTTATGACTAACTAGTGGTGTGGTTTCATTCCTACGTATATCTAGGTGTATTGTTTATACATTTACAATTTTATCTTATAATGAGGTTACTATAAAATTTGATTCCTATTAATCTTTTATAGGGCTCTTACTGAGTATTAATATACTCTCCCATATACGGTAATTTCCCACAATTGTCGTGTCTTATGCAAAAAATGACCCTTTTTCACAGTGGCCGTTGAAGATAGGTTGATTGTGGAGAATATATAGAACTTGATAGACCTATCTGTTTTACTAGGAAACATCATTTAAGTTAGTCCTATCCCATAGAGTTGGATGGAATTTAACAGTTTCTAGTTGGGGTTATATTAGGACATTTTTTTCTTCCAATTATTTTACTATTATTCACTAATATGTGATGTTGTATGTATGAATTCATTCATTCTATTATTTTACATTTTATAATTATATGGGCTCAGAGATATATGTGTGTATTTTGGTACTTTAGGATTATGCATCCCAATTTTTGGATATGCCTACTCAGTGGTAGTCGGCATCCACTGCTCTATTAAAGGCAGTCTTTGGGTTGTCATGGGTCAGACCACGACATGTCGGTTCATGACATAGATATGCATTGGTATGACATTTAAAAGGATTTTATGATATATTTTTTGTAATCAATATTGGGGGATCCAATTGGTAGTAGTTTGTCTCCATTAAAGAGATGATTCTAAAGGTATCAGGTCTTTTGATAAGGTTTAGGGATCTTCTGCACATTTCTACACATGATTTCCCAAAGGAGGAGTCTAGTTCATGTTGTTTATAGGGGGATTTAAATCGAGTGACTAGGAATGAAATCACAAAATTTTTGATCAAAAAATTTATAGAGGTGAATAAAAAAGAAGATATTATAATCCCTTTTTATTACATAATAGTGGATCCATATTTTTTTTTGCTTACCATGGGTTTTTAAGGGGAATGTCATCTAATAGTGGGAAATGGGTATTTTTTCAGTCATGGTTTCATTTAGTGTGGAACTGGCCATCTTATTTTCGTTTTTGAAAATCCTGGTCCAGTGATTTTTGAGTGCCTTTTTTTGGTTTTTTAATTGAGTTCCATATCTATGGGAGATATGGGTACATCAATTGGAATATGTCCAACCACTCATGAAGGCCAATTTCATATGGATTTTCAGGATACTTTCCCCCAGTAGTAGTTTACTCTAAGATAGTACCAATGAAATGTCATGAAAAGTGGTGTTCAACAGGTGAGAGTAGATAGAGTTGTTAGAGGGAATCTATGTGATCGTTAACATCCACATGGTCCCAGTTCCTAGCATTATCCATGAGGTTTGTAGAATAGAGTTAGAGGTGTTGTTAATGGTTAGATGCATGCGTTAGATGTATAATCACTAGGAACTCTTAGTGTTTTCAATGTATTAATAGTTTATCACAAACTCCTATGTGTTATTTGTTTTATTTGATACCCTCACACTCCATTACCACTCTTGATTTACTATGAATGGTGGTATTAGAAGTGGATATGCCCCCAGTTCCCCAGATTTTATCTGTACTAGTTGGATATCAGGATTCTACGTTTAATGATTTCAAAAAATGTAGTCTAGTGATGGGGAAACACCAGTCACTAGAAGACATTTTCATGTTGTAGATGGATCCATATAATATTTCATTTCATTGGATTAGATATATTTCATGAAATCATTCAACTATTTCCATCATATAAGAAACTCATTTTTTTATGGTTGGAAAACAAGTTTCATTCACTAACGAGTGATGTTATCAGTTTTGTGGTAGAATGGTGGAGCCTATATTTTGCAGTTGGAGGATCTGTTAGTATAAGAACATGTAGGGGATTACAACATGGATATGGGGGAGTTCCTTGATATTTTACCAGAGGAAGAGATGACACTACCTCATCAACATGATTTCCAGTTCGGGATAGAGCTGAAACGAGTTACATCTATAATTTCAAAGTCTCCCTATCAGATGGCTCCCATGTAGTTTCTAGGGTTCAGGATTACAGTGTATTATTGGATGAATAGGGGTAACAAAAATCCTAGTGTGTTTCCATGGGTTTTTCTAGTGTTCTTCTTTAAGAATCATAATGGTAGTCTAAGGTTATGTACAAACTACCAATGATAGAATTAGGTAATAAACAATAATTATTTCCCACTTTCAAGGATTGATTATCTGTTTGGCCAATTGATTAGATCCAATTGGTTCTGAAAGAGTGATATTCGGTCTAGATATCAGCATTTTATGGGGAATTATAAAGGTATTAATAATACTATAATCATATATATGAATATAATGTTCAATTTTATGGTTATTTCATTCAAATATATCAATGGGGAAGCCATGTAAATGGGGTTATGAACATTTTATTCTATGAGTTCCATGACTAGTTCATCATTATATTTATCCCTGATATCTTGGAATACTCTATGTTAGAGGAGGATAATGTCACGATTAACAAATTTGTTTTCATTTCCTTCAGCAACATATGAATTATCATAGGATTTTCATTTGTGAGTTTGTGAGGTATGTGATGTGTGTCCATGGACACGTTGTTTCTCAATATTGTGTTATATAGGACCATTAAAATGTATAATTAGTTTCTTCATGTAAAGAACCCAAAAATGTGACAAATTTTCACAATATAAATGTTATCTTGTACTATTATTATATGTTTTTATGCTTTTTTTTTTGATTTTCCCCATTGATATTGTTGACTAGAAAAGACCGTGATTTTGTTTTGATAGATGTTCAGAAAGAAGTGTCTGGATACCTAAAATAGAATTTATTGTGTGATCTACTGCTTTAGTATCCCATGTATGGTGTATTTTTAGGGTTTCTATGATTCGGCCTTTCTATGATTGGGAAAAATGTTAATGATGCTGAGATATGGCATCTCAGATTGGCCTAGGTGGTCACATACCCATGATCTTGACCATTACACCCATGATCTAGATTTGGTTGAAGCTGTGATCGTGTCAATGTTGTTATGGCATTACCTTATTGATGAGTGTTCAATGGTTTTAATGGACAAAAAGTGTCAATCATATATTTTATCTCAACATTATTTCAACATATTTCATTATAAGTGTATGGGGGTTTTCTTTAATAATATGATTTTGATATCAATTACCCTCCATGGAAGAGTAACGTAGTTGTAGATGTATTGATTCTGATGACCCAAGGGAATATGGATTAGGAGTCGGTGGATGTAATGAAAGTAATGGAGGAGCATTCCACAAATCATATTGATGTTGGTGAGATTAGTATTTATTGTTCACATTAACAAATAACCATGGATTCATATTTGAGGTAGCTTATGTAGGAGTCAAAGTAGAGAGATAAATAGGCCGACGTGATGTGTGATCTTGTTGAAAATAAGAATACACTTGACGGATTTTCATTAGATGTTATAAACTAGGTATTGTTCTTGGAGCGGATGTTTTTCTCAAAGGAAATGCATGTTTGAATTCTCTTTGTGTTTCATAACATACTAATACTTGTATAATCTAATGTGAAAAAGATGTATATAATATTGAAGAGATATAATTTTGTCTATTGATGAAACTATCATTAGTAGAGTTTGTTGAATGTTTCTTGGTTTTTAGATAGTCAAAATGTAACACATTGTATAGGGAGATTATTCGTTGTCCTTGTATGTCACTAATTTTAAATAGGTTGATATAACATTGGATTTCATCAAAGGTTTACCCCATGAATAGGTAGGTTTTGTTACGTCTTGGGTGATGATGGGCAGGAGGATAAAATTATATCACATTCTGGTAATTTTTGAGCCATGATTAATGGATATTTTTGTGATTCAGTACGTAGAATATTTGGTTATTCTTTGTGGGGTACTAAGGACCATCATAATTTGTCAAAACTATCATATTACATTGTGATTCTAGAAGGGATATCATCATGATTTTGGCTCCCAGTTTCACATTTCCACTACTTTCCACATATAGATATATGGGAAGACAGATAAGACTGTCCAAATGATAAATGAAATGTTATAACCATGTTTCTATGATTATGGAGGATCTTGGGTATGACACCTGACATTGGTTGAGTTTTCATAAAATAATATCTATCACTCACTAATCGGTATGAATCCATTTGAGATGTTGAATAAGAAAAAATTCCATTCAATGTTGTGTTGGAGATATTTTGGAGAGACAACAATTCATGGTCCTGATGTAGTGTATGGAATGATTGTGAAGGGAAATTTTTTTGAGATGATGTGGGAGGTGAAGGACCATCATTTTACCTATTCTGAAAATAGGTGTAAGTACATAATGTTGAATGTTGGAGACAACATGTTTTAGATAGTCTCCCCTTTTTGGGGGTTATGGAGGTCTGGCAGTGAGAGTAAGAATTATTTGATGTTTTTTGTGGTCTTTTAGGTGTTGGGATGTGTGGGTGTGGTGGTTTATATGTTGGAGTATCCACCATGATTATAGGGGATCCCCAATGTATTCCATGTGTTCTAGCATCATCGATATCTTCATGATGACTCCCACATTATTTACTAGGGATAATTGGTTGTTGAGGGAATCATGATGTTTTTTTGAATAACTAGTGGATATCCAAGAACAACTATTGAATGTGATTCTTCATTAGATCATTCCATAGGGTTGTTTGTTATGAAGGAATGGTTTCCGGGAAGAGTGTACTTAAGATGCAGAGACACATATGTGTGCCCAAAACATGTAGCTTTTTTGGGGTTTTCTCACTATTTTGATGTAACTATGATATTTAGATATTTTTATAAGATAAATTTTATATTTACATTGATTTTTTTAATAATGATAATGTTACAACGTATAGATATTGGTAGGAACTGATTCCTAATCATGACACACTAACTATGATGTGATTAAAATCGTGAATTGAGTTAGTTTCACCCAAAGTGGATAGTATATTGATATAGAAGATGTAATTACCTAATTCCTACATCATGGATAGTGACGTTATTTGTATGTGATGGTTTTGAAAGTCCTTATGTGGTTGTATAGTGATTTTTTTGTGTATGATATTTTTTATCTATTATAGTTTTATGTTTGGATGGTTTTACTGTTGATGTACGATCAAAACCTTAATAAGTATGTCGTTGGTTAGTTTTAGTACACCCTTCCTAATGGGAATTATATTTGATTGTCGAAGTATATAATCATTTGATAGTTATGTAATTTAATAGTTTATTCCTTTCTGATAGGTTACTTTTCCAATTTTCACTATTAATTGCACTTATAGGAGGAGTAGAGCAGGGCTGGAGGATTATGGCTTCCAAAAGTTAGAAAAAAAGGTAATAATTTTTTTGAAATGTTTACAAAACATGAAATTGGAGTTCACATATTATGTAGGGATGGTTCCAAACATGTTATAATTTGGGTGAATAATACTACATGACACCATGTTATTTTGTAAAAGCAAGATATTTTTTGAATCATGTGGATTACATTACCTATAATGGTTATAGGACAAGAAACCTATTGGATTTTAGGTTTTATATTCTTTTGTTCTAAGTATTTCTCATTTATTCATTCAAAACCTTTTCTATATCATATTGATGTAACCCTAGGCACCCCATGGAGATCATCTGGACCTATTCCTCCATCTTCGATCTATGGGTTCATGATTATCCTCATTGGGAATATGCTATAATTTATTCACCATTTCCGGGTTTTTTTCAGTATTTTACTCGGGATTCATAGTGGTGATGATTCAATGGATGGGGATGAGATTTCTGATTCACATTGTCAACCCTTCGAACTATTGAAGTTTGATCACCATGTTCCTTGTGCGTAACTTGTTTTTAGGAATTTTGATCTTCCATCAGTAAAATGCAGAAATATTAGAAATATTATTTGACATGGGGGGTTCTAATTCTAACATATATATGTGCTATGTATGGGATTTCATTATTTTTAGTCCAGTTTGGTGGATATTAATGGTTGGAGATATCATAAAATAAATTTTTTGTAATTATCACATGAATTATTGCATTGTTAGATGTTGTTGATGTTATTATGCATGCATATTACCAATTTTAAAAATAAGGGCTTTTCATATCATTGTTTGGGTTGTATGATGTATGTGTTGATGACCCTTGTTCTGTTATAGTGTGACCATACCCTGAAAAAATGATAAAAATCCTCTATTTATATAATAATCAGTTGTCGTTGTAATCTCACTTGTTTTATAATACCCATGCTGGTATAATGATGTCATGATGTAAATCCACTGAGTATATGGATGTCGGAATGTGTGTCGTGATGTGTGATTTTGATTATTATGTTTACCTCTATGGTTTTTTATGTTTTGTGATGATGCTTATGTCTAGGTCGGTTATGAGATGTGTAAGTTAGTAATGTGTTGGTTTGTTATCATGGATGTGATGTGTCATTGTGGTTTTTATGAATTGGTTATGGATAAGTGGTTGTAGAAGAATGGTTGTAGAATAATGGTTACATAATAGTTGTTGTGGAATAATGGTTTTGGTGATGTGGTGGTGGCATACTGGTTGTGGTGACTTTTTTGTGGAATTGTGGTTGTGGTGTAGTGTTTGTGGCAGAGTTGTTGTATCCTAGTTGTTGTTCCACAGTTTTTATGGAACAATGGGTGTGATGTGTGGAACACGTTTTTGTGAAATGTATGAGATGCATGGGTGTTGTGGTGATATGACATAGGACATGTGACATGAAAATGATGGTGGGTATTTTATAATGATTCGGTGGTAATATTTGATGGGCTAGTAGTAGCACGGTCTAGTAAGATAGATTCACTATTTTCTAGTGGATATTTTTCTTATTTTAAAAAAGAGGCTGCTGAATAAACATGGTGGTTTGGGGAATATATATAGGATAAATAGCTTAATCAAAAAATAAATGGGCAGAAGAATACATTGGAAATTTATTTTAATTACTTGTATGTTGATTTATATAATTTAAATAATGAACAGATGTTGTTGTACATGTTTGTAGAAAGGTAAAATTGTCATGTGTCTTGTGTGGTGGTTGTTTTGTGTTGTATATAATGGTGAAACGAATTGTAATAGTTTATATGCGATATTTGGTGGTGATGATGTGTGTGCTAGTATTTTTTATATGATTCCATATGTTGGTTATTGTGTGGAATCTCTATATGTTGAATGATTATGTTATTTTATATAATCCACACATGAGTTAAATAACCTTACAAATTCCTATATGATAATATTTCTAGGTGTTTTCCCCAACATCTGGGATGTCAGTGATATGGATGTTGGGCGGCTGCATCTCCTAAACTATTACATCAGTTGGGATATTTTTCAAAGGTGTTTACGAGTGATATGTTATGTGTTCCCAAGAGGATACGGGCGAGATGTTATGTTTTTTCCATTGTATCTAGGTTAAATATGTGATGTTATGCAATGTGATATGTGGTGGATGACATGTGTGGTAGTATGACTGAATGAGGTTGATGTCCTTCATTTTCATGATACCTACTACACCATTTTTGGTAGTGATGTGTGGCCTCTGTGGGTGCTAAAAGGAAGTTGTGTGATGTCATGTGATGTGATATGTGTGAAAGGGTTCAGAGTATAGGACATTTTATGTTGGAGGTGTGATAGAATAAAACCTCTTGGGAAGAGGAAACAAGGGTCCTCTCCTAGTAAGGATCTCATTTTTATATTGTTATATTCGATTTCTGATTTGGTGAGTGAGAAATAGAGAGGATAATCTTGGTTAGATGAGCTATATAGGTGTTTGTTGCTTCATCAGTTTGTTCAATGGTTTATTAGAAAGTTATTTTGAGAGGTACAATTTAGGACTTGTTTATTTCCCTACTAAATATATCTATTTTGATCACCCTATGTATATAAACATTTATCATGACAACATGAGGAATTCATGGATGATCTGGACATTACTAGTTTGGTTGGAATTATTATTGAGTTGTTTCTGTTGAATTTTCATTTTCATATTTACAATTAATACATTTATATATATCAATGTAACAATATTCGTGAATAGTGAGATGGTTTTTGGTTTAAAAATATATTCTCTTCTCGGAGTTTTTTGGTTATTTATATCATATCTCATAATCTTATTTAAATTATACGTTGTAATTATCCCATACTGTGGGATTTTATACCATCATATCTAGTATTTAACATGGGACTTAATACATATAGGAATTAGGGGTCATTATCTCTATCCCATCATTATTGAATCATGGGTGGGAGGTGTTCATGTAATTTTTTTATCAGAGGTTACATATGAGAGATAGAAACAGGTTTAGAGTTTGGTATAATAAGGATCACTTCGGTTGGTTTGGCAGTAGCATGTATTGGACTTCATGCATACCGTAGTCCATATAGAATAGTTGTGACACAAGATTTTAGTTCCCCTGTGATCTTCTTCATGAACATTGAGCTTATTGAAAAACCAAGTGAGGTTGAAATAGTTGTATGGTAGTGACATATGAGTCGTACATGAAACCTGATGATGTGTATTTATTTTTGAATTGGGTGTTTGGTGAAAAATGAAATTAATAAATTAAATAATATTAAAATAAATGAAACTCTGCACACCTTTGTATATTCTCATTTCTTTGGAATACATCTTATTAATTTTCAACATGTTTATAAGGAATTTTAGGATCAATAATTTGATTTATTTGATCGTCGGATGATTATCTCTACAATGGTTGTTGAAGCATAATAGTAGGATTTTCGTGAATATTAGCCATATAGTTTGGTTATGTATGGGGAGAGTGTGTAACAGCCCAAGATTTTATAAAGAAATATTCTTTTTAATTTTATTAATGTCTTGTGTTGTACGCTACACCAAAAGGAGCTTGCACAACATGCATCCTTGTCTTGCCTTGCATTACATGCAATCACGACCTTCCTCGATAGCGTGTGTAATACGCAATACCGAGTTTCACTAAACAACGATGTGCTATTAAAATATTATTAAAACTAGCCGTTATGAATAGTAATAACCACTTTTTAAAATTCTGTAAATCTTATTTTTCAAAATGAACTTCATTCTTGGATTAGGAGTATCGAATTTAGCCTAAGGTGAAATTTTGGTACTTTTCGGATAACTTTCATATTCTGATGAATAGTGAAAATTACTAAATTATAATTAAAAACAACTTTTTTAATCGAAATAATTAATAGTGATAAATCCTTAATTTGAGTGGTTTTAAAGTATATTTAGAATATATTTTTACAATTTAATACAATGTTGGTCATTGGATGTAATTCCACATTTAAACTAGACATAAACAAGTGTCAATCTTTTGATAGATATTGTTTCTTAAAAACACGCTATTTGTTTTAACAGTGGGATTTAATTATAAAATTAATTAATGAAACTTTTATGTAATGAATTTGGTAAAATAGAATTCATTTTTGAATTCAGAATATGAAATATAGCTTGGGATGAAATTTTGGCACAGTTCTGAAAAACATCAATTTTTGATGAATAGTGAAACTACTAAGTGGTAGTTAAAAAAACTGAATTTTTCATAAAACTTAATTTTGCCGCTTCTGTGAATGGAATTTCGAAAATCCGAGAGACACGGTTAATATCAAGGACTAAAATGTGGTTCAATGAGATTAAAATAATTTTTTTTGGTGAATAGTAACTTTTTACTTTTTTACCGCGGTTAATAGTAAATAGGGTAACTAAGGGTAAATATGATATTACTGTTACCCTAACACATGTCCTAATTCTTTTGGACAAGTGTAATTCGACCAAAAACAAACTTAGGAATAAAATATGACCATTTAGGCCCACTTGGATTAGATTAGGACATTTATTATTAATTTATTTAAAGAAAGGTTAAAATAGTTAAAATCAAAGTTTAATAAGTAAATCATTTTTAATATGGGGTTATACATAAGATAAATTCGATTGTAAATATTAATTAGACAGATAAAAAGATTTCCTACATGATGGCATTTTATTTGTAATTTTTAGACATAAAATAATTCAATTTATTTATGACACAACGATGATGCAGTAATTATCTTATTAATGAAATATTGACATAATTGATGTTATAAACACCAAAATAAATATAATTTGAGATTTTTTATGAATTACACTAATTTTCTAGGTTACTATGATATATTAATGTTGATTTAATCAACTTTGTTCGAACATTTAATTCTGTTATGACTTTCACAAAAATCATATATCAAATAGTGTCAAATTTGACACAAAATAGTTTTTAAATCAAATATTATATTATTAATTGTTATTGTATTCGTAAAAATCTAAGGTTCGGCCAAATGACTTAGATAAGGATATATATATTAATAGTAAACAATTTGGGGTTCGTTTGGCATGTTATAGTAAGTTTATTAACCATATAGTGAAAGAAAACAAAAAGTCATGGTAAAAGTTAAATTATTTAACTTAGAGTTAAATTTAATTGATAAGGTTAAAATAATATCCTAAACTTGTCTAAATTCTATTGGTTGATAGGATTTAGACCCCTCCCCACCTTATCTTCGAAATAAGACCCTTTGGAACCATTATAAACCGATTTTGACTTTAATATAAAATAATATTTTGAGATATTCCTAAGGTGCCCCTCTCCTCCCTTATAAAAGGACACCTCCTCCCCCTCCTCCTCACACCAATTTGAGCACTCAAGCTCGACCAACCCCTGCAAAAATCCCTTCTCCACTTCCCTAGCAACATCTTAGAGGTTCTGGTCTTCCTCAAAGCCCAATTCTAGTGCCCTAAGAGGAGGTCTCAAAGAGGCACTTCAAAGAAGAGGTAATTACCGTTACCAATTCTTTCATCTTTATTTCTTCTTCCACTTCTTCTTCTTAGGTTGTTTCATTATGAAGTAATAACATCAGTATCACTCATATACTGATATGTTATTATAAGTATGAAACAACCCTATTTCACCATCTATCCATCCTACGGAAAAAGAAATCACCGCGCGTGCGTACGTACGGAATACCGTCTCCACGCCGTGGTGTAATCTATTTTCCACCACCACCTTACATGGATGGGTATAATGGTGTAAAGAATAACTATACATAGTTATTACAACATCATATTGATTCTGATATATTGTATAATCCACTCCAATTCAATTCAATATTTATAGAAATGATATCATCGCTCGTGCGTACGTACGGACTACCGTCTCCGCGACGCGATGAGATTAATTCTCCATGTTAACCATTTAAGAATGATTATAATGTATATATAAGAAATAATAATGAAATATGTGACATTATAAAGCTACTGGATTTATGTATATATATACATATGTATGTCATCTACTTACTTCCATTTCAAGACAATAAGGAAAGAAAAACAGCGTTCATGCGTACGTACGGACTACCGTCTCCATGAACGGTGTTTTTCATTTTATTTATCTATCTATTATATATATATATATATACTGAATATATATGATATATAAATCATATTTTATATTCTGGGAGTAAGTAAATCATGATATAAGTAATAATGATGTCAAGAACAACAAGTCAAAACACCTACGATAAATGAAACGATTTTACCCAAAACGCTTCTTTAACATGGAATTTACAAAAGAACGGGTATTATAATGTCATAAGTGAACCATATATGATATCATAACAATGAATATGATTCTGTAATAAGTCAATGACATTATTTAAATCATTATACAGGAGGTTCGGACACATACGAAGCAAATTGGACCTAAGGTAAGGGAAATATCACAATCTCATTTTTATCCGAGATTGTTTATTCGTAAGTATTTACTGGGGTGTATTTTATCATCCACATCCATGTTCCCTCAATATGTAATATTTTTTCCATCCACTTGCAATAGTTTAAATCCAATTTTACCCTTAGGTGAGTTTTTAGTAAAGAATATGAAAGGAATCTTTTGTCGTTTTTCCGTACGAGGTACTTTTTGACTTTTCCGACAAAAGTACGAAGAATGTTTTTTTTAACTTATATGGCACGAACGGATTTATACTGTTTTATAAAGCCTTATTTTCATGAAGCTTCCTCTAAAATATTTCATGACTATTTTCAATAAAATCTCTTTCTTTTAAAATTGCATGATGTTTTGTGAAAAGAAATTGATTTTGAAGAAGAAAGGATATTTTCCTCAAGAATTCAATTCAAGTGTTTTATCAAAATTATCTTCCATATAAGATAATAAAGGGTTCTGTTTCTATCAATATTTTTACATTTATTTGACTATGTTGTGTTGGAATTATGTTTATGAATTCCTTTATCTTATATGAATGGTTTTATGATGTCATGTTGTTTAAAAATCCCATTTTTATTACATGGGTTATGCAATGATGTATGATTTATGATTCTGTGGAACACATAAGAAAGGATTCATTAAGAGATGGGTGGGACCTATATCTCCCTCCAATGCATTGGGTAAAGATTTTATATCTCATGAGATAGACATGGCTGAAATGGTAGGTTATACTGGTTCAGTGAAACAGGACTGAAACGAGGGTTACTCGATTCAGAAAGGGACTTTGTCCACTAAGATAGTCTTGGCAATGAGTCTTGACTAACAAGAAATGATTTTCTATGATTATGTGTGTATGCCACAAAGTTTCATGTTTTAAGTTATGATTATTGGGATTACATTTCACTTCTATGATATATCCCATGTTATGATATTATGAGCTCTTTTGCAGGTTAAGATTTCCAAAAGCTATGTATATGATGTGATTGATTTTTCTTTTGTTTACCCTTACTGAGCATTTGAGCTCACCCTTTTATGTTTTCTTTTCCCCAGGATATAAAGAAAGGTTTTAGGTAGAAAAAAGGGATGACCTTTATGGGATATATTGAAGAACTTTCACCACGATTAGAAGATTACGTTCCGAGTTTCCAAAGACACTAAACTATTACGATCCTTGTGTGTGTGTTTTTGTTATGTTTTAAGTTTTCCGCAAAACTAATGTAATGTCAATGTACGTCAGGTTTCAGGTCTCTACAGTTGGTATCAGAGGAAAGGTTTAGTCAACCTTTGGAAACTAGGATGCGAGAACTTTAGTGAGATCCCTAGAGATATTTCTAAGGTGTGTCTAGGGATGTCTCTAAGGTTAAGTATACGTATAGGTTATAGTACTATAATTACGCTAACGATCATAGAATTACACCTAAGATGTTAGATATTGAAGGTACTCCCCCTTTATTATGTTGTTTTCCCTAGCATGATTTTTTCCTCTCACACTATTCTTTTTGGGTTTTAGACGATGGCTGGAACCCGAAGGAACCGTGTTGATCAATGCAATGGACAATGCAATGATTGCCCTCCTGAACAAACAAATGTTATGGGAGATGGAGTGCAAAATCTTATTGATATACTTACACAAGCTATGAATCATTCGGGACTTCCAAATGAACAGAGAAGGGAACAATATTCTATTGAGTCCTTCATGAGGCAACGTCCACCTTCTTTCAATGGGTCTTCCGACCCACTTGTTGCTGAACAATTGATCAGTACCACTGAAAAGATATTTTCAGTTCTTCAATGTTCTAAGCATGATAAAGTCATCTTAGCAGTATATCGTTTGGAAGGTGAAGCTGATCAATGGTGGAATCTTATCAAGAATACGAGGCCAAGAGATGAAATTGAGTCCATGGAATGGGATGAGTTCAAGAACTTGTTTTTTAGTATGTACTTCCCTCGTATTCTTCGAAAAAAGATGGAAAAGGAGTTCCTTGAGCTGAAGCAGAAGGATGATGAATCTGTTGGTATATACGAAGAGAATTTTACAAGACTTGCAAGGTATGCATCTCACATTATCATCCAACCTAAAAGTAAAGTTGATCGATTTTTCAGTGGCTTAAAACCAAGTCTTCGAAGGGCATTAGCAATAAGAGACTTCAGTAGCTATGAAGAAATTGTGTGTTGTGCTATCAAGGTAGAAATGGAAGTTGGTGTTACATATCCATCTCATGGTTTTGACAAGAAACCAAAGATGGATTTTAAGGAGAATTCTCAGAATAATGGTGAAAAGAAGATGAATGTTTCCTTATGCTCAAAGTGTGGAAAGAAGCATGGTGGAGATTGTCTTAAAGGGACTAGAAAATGTTTTAAGTGTGGAAAAGAAGGTCATCGAGCAGCTGAGTGTCGAGGTAATGGAAAAAGGGTTTTTAATGATGTGAATAAAGAAAACACTACAGAGAATGCACCACCAACACTTCAATGCTTCAAGTGCAAGGAGATGGGACATTATGCCAATAAATACCCTAATTCAAGGGTTAGTGATGATCGACATGAGCAACAACTTAAGGCAAAGGACAAAGGGAAGTCACATGCGATCACAATTGGCAATGTTGAATATGACAACGATGTGGTGGAATGATTAAGTGTTTGTGTAATGGGATTCCAAAATAATGTTGTATCATGGAGTATTGGAATATCTATGTATTGGTCTAATGTGGTATTCAATGTGATTGAGATATTTTTTGGAAATAAGTTGATATTCACATGATGAAGGGAAAATGAGAAAATGAAATGTTTAATAGTATTCATGAGCTCATGATTGATATAAGGACTAAGTGATATCATGGTTTGAGTATATCGAATTTTGAGGATTTTTGTATATGGAAAGTGTTAACTTTTAACTGCATTCATGTTTTCACTATGGATCAATGGGTATTCAAGAGAGTACAAGATTAAGGCCTTTGAATGTTTGGAATGTGACCAATAAGATATATCTTATGATACATGGGGATCAATGATGGTATTAAATCTCTGAGAGTGGATGGAAGTATTATGGATAAGCCTAAAGATTGGAATGGTTTATGTTGGACATAAGTTATTATTATTGATGGGATGTTATAGTAAAATAGCTTTAGAAAAAGGACAACCTGCAGGACGGGCAACAGCCCATCGGGTCGGACAAGGCTGTGGAAATCGAACCCACAACTGAAGTGCGACTGGCTTTTATCGCCTACCACTGGCCTACAGGAAGTCCCTGTTTAGTAGAAACTAGTTTTATTATATTAAGCAGTATGATATATGAAGTATAAGTCCATTTTAGGAACCATATATGATTAATCTCACTATAGATTGACTTATGTATATAAATTTTGCTATCCTATTGAGACAGATGGAATGACCCGTCATTCTATCACATGATCTGCTAACACTTCACGAATAACAAATTCAACTTCATTTATTTAAGAGATTAAGTGGAAATTGTTAAAGGCACGAACAACAGTGAGGTTGTACCAACATAAAGTAAGTATTTATTCTAATTCAAATTCTTTAACTTTAGGGAAATAATCTTGAAAACCAAAAATGTTGTCCTAGTGATCTTATACCTGATGAATCGGATGGTACCTTAGATCGTCACAAATTTATGGATTTGTGATTTTTGGCTTTTCCATAGCCATGTTCTCTACCACTCTCCATCGGAACATGATGGTTAGATTTTTCTTCCATATCCATATTTTCACCTATGTGGAAACCCAATGATTAGTTTATTTGGGTAACTGTTACGTTTCATACTTTTGTTTTTAAAGATTGGTTTTGATATTCCTTTTTACGATGTGGGTTTCTATTAAAGAAACTTTCGAATAGTAAACCATTTATAACCCCGACGAATTTCGAGGGCAAAATTCATTTTAAGGGGGGTAGAATGTAACAGCCCAAGATTTTATAAAGAAATATTCTTTTTAATTTTATTAATGTCTTGTGTTGTACGCTACACCAAAAGGAGCTTGCACAACATGCATCCTTGTCTTGCCTTGCATTACATGCAATCGCGACCTTCCTCGATAGCGTGTGTAATACGCAATACCGAGTTTCACTGAACAACGATGTGCTATTAAAATATTATTAAAACTAGCCGTTATGAATAGTAATAACCACTTTTTAAAATTCTTTAAATCTTATTTTTCAAAATGAACTTCATTCTTGGATTAGGAGTATCGAATTTAGCCTAAGGTGAAATTTTGGTACTTTTCGGATAACTTTCATATTCTGATGAATAGTGAAAATTACTAAATTATAATTAAAAACAACTTTTTAATCGAAATAAATAATAGTGATAAATCATTAATTTGAGTGGTTTTAAAGTATATTTAGAATATATTTTTACAATTTAATACAATGTTGGTCATTGGATGTAATTTCACATTTAAACTAGACATAAACAAGTGTCAATCTTTTGATAGATATTGTTTCTTAAAAACACGCTATTTGTTTTAACAGCGGGATTTAATTATAAAATTAATTAATGCAACTTTTATGTAATGAATTTGGTAAAATAGAATTCATTTTTGAATTCGGAATATGAAATATAGCTTGGGATGAAATTTTGGCACTGTTCTGAAAAACATCAATTTTTGATGAATAGTGAAACTACTAAGTGGTAGTTAAAAAAACTGAATTTTTTCATAAAACTTAATTTTTCCGCTTCTGTGAATGGAATTTCGAAAATCCGAGAGACACGGTTAATATCAAGGACTAAAATGTGGTTCAATGAGATGAAAATAATTTTTTTGATGAATAGTAACTTTTTACTTTTTTACCGCGGTTAATAGTAAATAGGGTAACTAAGGGTAAATATGATATTACTATTACCCTAACACATGTCCTAATTCTATTGGACAAGTGTAATTCGACCAAAAACAAACTTAGGAATAAAATTTGACCATTTAGGCCCACATGGATTAGATTAGGACATTTATTATTAATTAATTTAAAGAAAGGTTAAAATAGTTAAAATCAAAGTTTAATAAGTAAATAATTTTTAATATGGGGTTATACATAAGATAAATTCGATTGTAAATATTCATTAGACAGCTAAAAAGATTTCCTACATGATGGTATTTTATTTGTAATTTTTAGACATAAAATAATTTAATTTATTTATGACACAACGATGATGCAGTAATTATCTTATTAATGAAATATTGACATAATTGATGTTATAAACACCAAAATAAATATAATTTGAGATTTTTTATGAATTCCACTAATTTTCTAGGTTACTATGATATATTAATGTTGATTTAATCAACTTGGTTCGAACATTTAATTCTGTTATGACTTTCACAAAAATCATATATCAAATAGTGTCAAATTTGACACAAAATAGTTTTTAAATCAAATATTATATTATTAATTGTTATTGTATTCCTAAAAATCTACGGTTCGGCCAAATGACTTAGATAAGGATATATATATTAATAATAAACAATTTGGGGTTCGTTTGACATGTTATAGTAAGTTTATTAACCATATAGTGAAAGAAAACAAAAAGACATGGTAAAAGTTAAATTATTTAACTTAGAGTTAAATTTAATTGATAAGGTTAAAATAATATCCTAAACTTGTCTAAATTCTATTGGTTGATAGGATTTCGACCCCTCCCCACCTTATCTTCGAAATAAGACCCTTTGGAACCATTATAAACCGATTTTGACTTTAATATAAAATAATATTTTGAGATATTCCTAAGGTGCCCCTCTCCTCCCTTATAAAAGGACACCTCCTCCCCCTCCTCCTCGCACCAATTTGAGCACTCAAGCTCGGCCAACCCCTGCAAAAATCCCTTCTCCACTTCCCTAGAAACATCTTAGAGGTTCTGGTCTTCCTCAAAGACCAATTCTAGTGCCCTAAGAGGAGGTCTCAAAGAGGCACTTCAAAGAAGAGGTAATTACCGTTACCAATTCTTTCATCTTTATTTATTCTTCCACTTCTTCTTCTTAGGTTGTTTCATTATGAAGTAATAACATCAGTATCACTCATATACTGATATGTTATTATAAGTATGAAACAACCCTATTTCACCATCTATCCATCCTACGGAAAAAGAAATCACCGCGCGTGCGTACGTACGGAATACCGTCTCCACGCCGTGGTGTAATCTATTTTCCACCACCACCTTACATGGATGGGTATAATGGTGTAAAGAATAACTATACATAGTTATTACAACATCATATTGATTCTGATATATTCTATAATCCACTCCAATTCAATTCAATATTTATAGAAATGATATCATCGCTCGTGCGTACGTACGGACTACCGTCTCCGCGACGCGATGAGATTCATTCTCCATGTTAACCATTTAAGAATGATTATAATGTATATATAAGAAATAATAATGAAATATTTGACATTATAAAGCTACTGGATTTATGTATATATATACATATGTATGTCATCTACTTACTTCCATTTCAAGACAATAAGGAAAGAAAAACAGCGTTCATGCGTACGTACGGACTACCGTCTCCATGAACGGTGTTTTTCATTTTATTTATCTATCTATTATATATATATATATACTGAATATATATGATATATAAATCATATTTTATATTCTGGAAGTAAGTAAATCATGATATAAGTAATAATGATGTCAAGAACAACAAGTCAAAACACCTACGATAAATGAAACGATTTTACCCAAAACGCTTCTTTAACATGGAATTTACAAAAGAACGGGTAATATAATGTCATAAGTGAACCATATATGATATCATAACAATGAATATGATTCTGTAATAAGTCAATGACATTATTTAAATCATTATACAGGAGGTTCAGACACATACGAAGCAAATTGGACCTAAGGTAAGGGAAATATCACAATCTCATTTTTATCCAAGATTGTTTATTCGTAAGTATTTACTGGGGTGTATTTTATCATCCACATCCATGTTCCCTCAATATGTAATATTGTTTCCATCCACTTTCAATAGTTTAAATCCAATTTTACCCTTAGGTGAGTTTTTAGTAAAGAATATGAAAGGAATCTTTTGTCGTTTTTCCGTACGAGGTAATTTTTGACTTTTCCGACAAAAGTACGAAGAATGTTTTTTTAACTTATATGGCACGAACGGATTTATACTGTTTTATAAAGCCTTATTTTCATGAAGCTTCCTCTAAAAGATTTCATGACTATATTCAATAAAATCTCTTTCTTTTAAAATTGCATGATGTTTTGTGAAAAGAAATTGATTTTGAAGAAGAAAGGATATTTTCCTCAAGAATTCAATTCAAGTGTTTTATCAAAATTATTTTCCATATAAGATAATAAAGGGTTCTGTTTCTATCCATATTTTTACATTGATTTGACTATGTTGTGATGGAATTATGTTTATGAATTCCTTTATCTTATATGAATGGTTTTATGATGTCATGTTGTTTAAAAATCCCATTTTTATTACATGGGTTATGCAATGATGTATGATTTATGATTCTGTGGCACACATAAGAAAGGATTCATTAAGATATGGGTGGGACCTATATCTCCCTCCAATGTATTGGGTAAAGATTTTATATCTCATGAGATAGACATGGCTGAAATGGTAGGTTATACTGGTTCAGTGAAACAGGACTGAAACGAGGGTTACTCGATTCAGAAAGGGACTTTGTCCACTAAGATAGTCTTGGAAATGAGTCTTGACTAACAAGAAATGATTTTCTATGATTATGTGTGTATGCCACAAAGTTTCATGATTTAAGTTATGATTATTGGGATTACATTTCACTTCTATGATATATCCCATGTTATGATATTATGAGCTCTTTTGCAGGTTAAGATTTCCAAAAGCTATGTATATGATGTGATTGATTTTTCTTTTGTTTACCCTTACTGAGCATTTGAGCTCACCCTTTTATGTTTTCTTTTCCCCAGGATATAAAGAAAGGTTTTAGGTAGAAAAAAGGGATGACCTTTATGGGATATATTGAAGAACTTTCACCACGATTAGAAGATTACGTTCCGAGTTTCCAAAGACACTAAACTATTACGATCCTTGTGTGTGTGTTTTTGTTATGTACTAAGTTTTCCGCAAAACTAATGTAATGTCAATGTACGTCAGGATTCAGGTCTCTACAGTTGGTATCAGAGGAAAGGTTTAGTCAACCTTTGGAAACTAGGATGCGAGAACTTTAGTGAGATCCCTAGAGATATTTCTAAGGTGTGTCTAGGGATGTCTCTAAGGTTAAGTATACGTATAGGTTATAGTACTATAATTACGCTAACGATCATAGAATTACACCTAAGATGTTAGATATTGAAGGTACTCCCCCTTTATTATGTTGTTTTCCCTAGCATGATTTTTTCCTCTCACACTATTCTTTTTGGGTTTTAGACGATGGCTGGAACCCGAAGGAACCGTGTTGATCAATGCAATGGACAATGCAATGATTGCCCTCCTGAACAAACAAATGTTATGGGAGATGGAGTGCAAAATCTTATTGATATACTTACACAAGCTATGAATCATTCGGGACTTCCAAATGAACAGAGAAGGGAACAATATTCTATTGAGTCCTTCATGAGGCAACGTCCACCTTCTTTCAATGGGTCTTCCGACCCACTTGTTGCTGAACAATTGATCAGTACCACTGAAAAGATATTTTCAGTTCTTCAATGTTCTAAGCATGATAAAGTCATCTTAGCAGTATATCGTTTGGAAGGTGAAGCTGATCAATGGTGGAATCTTATCAAGAATACGAGGCCAAGAGATGAAATTGAGTCCATGGAATGGGATGAGTTCAAGAACTTGTTTTTTAGTATGTACTTCCCTCGTATTCTTCGAAAAAAGATGGAAAAGGAGTTCCTTGAGCTGAAGCAGAAGGATGATGAATCTGTTGGTATATACGAAGCGAATTTTACAAGACTTGCAAGGTATGCATCTCACATTATCATCCAACCTAAAAGTAAAGTTGATCGATTTTTCAGTGGCTTAAAACCAAGTCTTCGAAGGGCATTAGCAATAAGAGACTTCAGTAGCTATGAAGAAATTGTGTGTTGTGCTATCAAGGTAGAAATGGAAGTTGGTGTTACATATCCATCTCATGGTTTTGACAAGAAACGAAAGATGGATTTTAAGGAGAATTCTCAGAATAATGGTGAAAAGAAGATGAATGTTTCCTTATGCTCAAAGTGTGGAAAGAAGCATGGTGGAGATTGTCTTAAAGGGACTAGAAAATGTTTTAAGTGTGGAAAAGAAGGTCATCGAGCAGCTGAGTGTCGAGGTAATGGAAAAAGGGTTTTTAATGATGTGAATAAAGAAAACACTACAGAGAATGCACCACCAACACTTCAATGCTTCATGTGCAAGGAGATGGGACATTATGCCAATAAATGCCCTAATCCAAGGGTTAGTGATGATCGACATGAGCAACAACTTAAGGCAAAGGACAAAGGGAAGTCACATGCGATCACAATTGGCGATGTTGAATATGACAACGATGTGGTGGAATGATTAAGTGTTTGTGTAATGGGATTCCAAAATAATGTTGTATCATGGAGTATTGGAATATCTATGTATTGGTCTAATGTGGTATTCAATGTGATTGAGTTATTTTTTGGAAATAAGTTGATATTCACATGATGAAGGGAAAATGAGAAAATGAAATGTTTAATAGTATTCATGAGCTCATGATTGATATAAGGACTAAGTGATATCATGGTTTGAGTATATCGAATTTTGAGGATTTTTGTATATGGAAAGTGTTAACTTTTAACTCCATTCATGTTTTCACTATGGATCAATGGGTATTCAAGAGAGTACAAGATTAAGGCCTTTGAATGTTTGGAATGTGACCAATAAGATATATCTTATGATATATGGGGATCAATGATGGTATTAAATCTATGAGAGTGGATGGCAGTATTATGGATAAGCCTAAAGATTGGAATGGTTTATGTTGGACATAAGTTAGTATTATTGATGGGATGTTATAGTAAAATAGCTTTAGAAAAAGGACAACCTGCAGGACGGGCAACAGCCCATCGGGTCGGACAAGGCTGTGGAAATCGAACCCACAACTGAAGTGCGACTGGCCTTTATCGCCTACCACTGGCCTACAAGAAGTCCCTGTTTAGTAGAAACTAGTTTTATTATATTAAGCAGTATGATATATGAAGTATAAGTTCATTTTAGGAACCATATATGATTAATCTCACTATAGATTGACTTATGTATATAAATTTTGCTATCCTATTGAGACAGATGGAATGACCCGTCATTCTATCACATGATCTGCTAACACTTCACGAATAACAAATTCAACTTCATTTATTTAAGAGATTAAGTGGAAATTGTTAAAGGCACGAACAACAGTGAGGTTGTACCAACATAAAGTAAGTATTTATTCTAATTCAAATTCTTTAACTTTAGGGAAATAATCTTGAAAACCAAAAATGTTGTCCTAGTGATCTTATACCTGATGAATCGGATGGTACCTTAGATCGTCACAAATTTATGGATTTGTGATTTTTGGCTTTTCCATAGCCATGTTCTCTACCACTCTCCATCGGAACATGATGGTTAGATTTTTCTTCCATATCCATATTTTCACCTATGTGGAAACCCAATGATTAGTTTATTTGGGTAACTGTTACGTTTCATACTTTTGTTTTTAAAGATTGGTTTTGATATTCCTTTTTACGATGTGGGTTTCTATTAAAGAAACTTTCGAATAGTAAACCATTTATAACCCCGACGAATTTCGAGGGCAAAATTCATTTTAAGGGGGGTAGAATGTAACAGCCCAAGATTTTATAAAGAAATATTCTTTTTAATTTTATTAATGTCTTGTGTTGTACGCTACACCAAAAGGAGCTTGCACAACATGCATCCTTGTCTTGCCTTGCATTACATGCAATCGCGACCTTCCTCGATAGCGTGTGTAATACGCAATACCGAGTTTCACTGAACAACGATGTGCTATTAAAATATTATTAAAACTAGCCGTTATGAATAGTAATAACCACTTTTTAAAATCCTGTAAATCTTATTTTTCAAAATGAACTTCATTCTTGGATTAGGAGTATCGAATTTAGCCTAAGGTGAAATTTTGGTACTTTTCGGATAACTTTCATATTCTGATGAATAGTGAAAATTACTAAATTATAATTAAAAACAACTTTTTTAATCGAAATAAATAATAGTGATAAATCATTAATTTGAGTGGTTTTAAAGTATATTTAGAATATATTTTTACAATTTAATACAATGTTGGTCATTGGATGTAATTTCACATTTATACTAGACATAAACAAGTGTCAATCTTTTGATAGATATTGTTTCTTAAAAACACGCTATTTGTTTTAACAGCGGGATTTAATTATAAAATTAATTAATGCAACTTTTATGTAATGAATTTGGTAAAATAGAATTCATTTTTGAATTCGGAATATGAAATATAGCTTGGGATGAAATTTTGGCACTGTTCTGAAAAACATCCATTTTTGATGAATAGTGAAACTACTAAGTGGTAGTTAAAAAAACTGAATTTTTTCATAAAACTTAATTTTTCCGCTTCTGTGAATGGAATTTCGAAAATCCGAGAGACACGGTTAATATCAAGGACTAAAATGTGGTTCAATGAGATGAAAATAATTTTTTTGATGAATAGTAACTTTTTACTTTTTTACCGCGGTTAATAGTAAATAGGGTAACTAAGGGTAAATATGATATTACTATTACCCTAACACATGTCCTAATTCTATTGGACAAGTGTAATTCGACCAAAAACAAACTTAGGAATAAAATTTGACCATTTAGGCCCACATGGATTAGATTAGGACATTTATTATTAATTTATTTAAAGAAAGGTTAAAATAGTTAAAATCAAAGTTTAATAAGTAAATCATTTTTAATATGGGGTTATACATAAGATAAATTCGATTGTAAATATTCATTAGACAGCTAAAAAGATTTCCTACATGATGGTAGTTTATTTGTAATTTTTAGACATAAAATAATTTAATTTATTTATGACACAACAATGATGCAGTAATTATCTTATTAATGAAATATTGACATAATTGATGTTATAAACACCAAAATAAATATAATTTGAGATTTTTTATGAATTCCACTAATTTTCTAGGTTACTATGATATATTAATGTTGATTTAATCAACTTGGTTCGAACATTTAATTCTGTTATGACTTTCACAAAAATCATATATCAAATAGTGTCAAATTTGACACAAAATAGTTTTTAAATCAAATATTATATTATTAATTGTTATTGTATTCCTAAAAATCTACGGTTCGGCCAAATGACTTAGATAAGGATATATATATTAATAATAAACAATTTGGGGTTCGTTTGACATGTTATAGTAAGTTTATTAACCATATAGTGAAAGAAAACAAAAAGACATGGTAAAAGTTAAATTATTTAACTTAGAGTTAAATTTAATTGATAAGGTTAAAATAATATCCTAAACTTGTCTAAATTCTATTGGTTGATAGGATTTCGACCCCTCCCCACCTTATCTTCGAAATAAGACCCTTTGGAACCATTATAAACCGATTTTGACTTTAATATAAAATAATATTTTGAGATATTCCTAAGGTGCCCCTCTCCTCCCTTATAAAAGGACACCTCCTCCCCCTCCTCCTCGCACCAATTTGAGCACTCAAGCTCGGCCAAACCCTGCAAAAATCCCTTCTCCACTTCCCTAGAAACATCTTAGAGGTTCTGGTCTTCCTCAAAGACCAATTCTAGTGCCCTAAGAGGAGGTCTCAAAGAGGCACTTCAAAGAAGAGGTAATTACCGTTACCAATTCTTTCATCTTTATTTATTCTTCCACTTCTTCTTCTTAGGTTGTTTCATTATGAAGTAATAACATCAGTATCACTCATATACTGATATGTTATTATAAGTATGAAACAACCCTATTTCACCATCTATCCATCCTACGGAAAAAGAAATCACCGCGCGTGCGTACGTACGGAATACCGTCTCCACGCCGTGGTGTAATCTATTTTCCACCACCACCTTACATGGATGGGTATAATGGTGTAAAGAATAACTATACATAGTTATTACAACATCATATTGATTCTGATATATTCTATAATCCACTCCAATTCAATTCAATATTTATAGAAATGATATCATCGCTCGTGCGTACGTACGGACTACCGTCTCCGCGACGCGATGAGATTCATTCTCCATGTTAACCATTTAAGAATGATTATAATGTATATATAAGAAATAATAATGAAATATTTGACATTATAAAGCTACTGGATTTATCTATATATATACATATGTATGTCATCTACTTACTTCCATTTCAAGACAATAAGGAAAGAAAAACAGCGTTCATGCGTACGTACGGACTACCGTCTCCATGAACGGTGTTTTTCATTTTATTTATCTATCTATTATATATATATATATACTGAATATATATGATATATAAATCATATTTTATATTATGGAAGTAAGTAAATCATGATATAAGTAATAATGATGTCAAGAACAACAAGTCAAAACACCTACGATAAATGAAACGATTTTACCCAAAACGCTTCTTTAACATGGAATTTACAAAAGAACGGGTAATATAATGTCATAAGTGAACCATATATGATATCATAACAATGAATATGATTCTGTAATAAGTCAATGACATTATTTAAATCATTATACAGGAGGTTCAGACACATACGAAGCAAATTGGACCTAAGGTAAGGGAAATATCACAATCTCATTTTTATCCAAGATTGTTTATTCGTAAGTATTTACTGGGGTGTATTTTATCATCCACATCCATGTTCCCTC
Source organism: Viscum album (assembly GCA_963277665.1). Taxonomy (NCBI): domain Eukaryota; kingdom Viridiplantae; phylum Streptophyta; class Magnoliopsida; order Santalales; family Viscaceae; genus Viscum; species Viscum album. The sequence continues at coordinate 1,997,024,597 of OY728146.1, read as the reverse complement.
AATATGTAATATTGTTTCCATCCACTTGCAATAGTTTAAATCCAATTTTACCCTTAGGTGAGTTTTTAGTAAAGAATATGAAAGGAATCTTTTGTCGTTTTTCCGTACGAGGTACTTTTTGACTTTTCCGACAAAAGTACGAAGAATGTTTTTTTAACTTATATGGCACGAACGGATTTATACTGTTTTATAAAGCCTTATTTTCATGAAGCTTCCTCTAAAAGATTTCATGACTATATTCAATAAAATCTCTTTCTTTTAAAATTGCATGATGTTTTGTGAAAAGAAATTGATTTTGAAGAAGAAAGGATATTTTCCTCAAGAATTCAATTCAAGTGTTTTATCAAAATTATTTTCCATATAAGATAATAAAGGGTTCTGTTTCTATCCATATTTTTACATTGATTTGACTATGTTGTGATGGAATTATGTTTATGAATTCCTTTATCTTATATGAATGGTTTTATGATGTCATGTTGTTTAAAAATCCCATTTTTATTACATGGGTTATGCAATGATGTATGATTTATGATTCTGTGGCACACATAAGAAAGGATTCATTAAGATATGGGTGGGACCTATATCTCCCTCCAATGTATTGGGTAAAGATTTTATATCTCATGAGATAGACATGGCTGAAATGGTAGGTTATACTGGTTCAGTGAAACAGGACTGAAATGAGGGTTACTCGATTCAGAAAGGGACTTTGTCCACTAAGATAGTCTTGGAAATGAGTCTTGACTAACAAGAAATGATTTTCTATGATTATGTGTGTATGCCACAAAGTTTCATGATTTAAGTTATGATTATTGGGATTACATTTCACTTCTATGATTTATCCCATGTTATGATATTATGAGCTCTTTTGCAGGTTAAGATTTCCAAAAGCTATGTATATGATGTGATTGATTTTTCTTTTGTTTACCCTTACTGAGCATTTGAGCTCACCCTTTTATGTTTTCTTTTCCCCAGGATATAAAGAAAGGTTTTAGGTAGAAAAAAGGGATGACCTTTATGGGAGATATTGAAGAACTTTCACCACGATTAGAAGATTACGTTCCGAGTTTCCAAAGACACTAAACTATTACGATCCTTGTGTGTGTGTTTTTGTTATGTACTAAGTTTTCCGCAAAAGTAATGTAATGTCAATGTACGTCAGGTTTCAGGTCTCTACAGAGTGCCTCTTATATGGGGTTGGAATACTGGATAGAGGAGAATGAGATTACTTTATGACTTATACATGAATGAGTTGGGTTTGGGTTTCCATTAGAAATTAGTAATCTTCATGGATTTACACATCAGTGTTGGGTGATATTTCATAGCGATCACAAGGAGTCAGATGTGTTATGGGGAAACCATTTTGAGTGAGTTTCATGCGGAGTTTCTATCATCGACAATGAGGTCAGGAATTTGGTATAATTTACTCTCTATTTATCATGAGAGTTTGAATGTGCAGGAACATGTATTTTTCTTCAAGGATATACTTCACTTTTCCCTAGATTTTTGTCTAGAATTGGAGTCCAGTGCAAGGATTCTGGGGGAGGATTTGCATCCAACGATCGGCTATGAGGACACCCAGTTTATGTTCACAAAATATCTAGAGGTGTAGAAAAATCATAGGATGTTGAGAATATTATTTTAATGGGAGTCCATTCATATAATGGTTCACAACAAGTTGTTTTGAGGAGTAAGGATTTTGGAAGTGGTTTGTGTGTGTTCGAGAATTCAAGGATCCATTAAGCGACAATCCATCTACAGAATTTCATGTATCTTTTTTCTGAGATAGGTGGTTTTTTAGATCATTGGGGGGGGGGTTGATAGCATTCGTTATCAATGGGAGATATGTGAACCTCAATGATAAGTTTCCATCTGATCAGTAGGCCAGTTTTAGATGTGAGGTCTTGCACATTTTCAATAACAACTATTTCCTTTAAGATAGTTCAAATAGTAAGGACTACAAGTTGTTATTTTATAGACGAGAGAAGGACAATTTGGTATAGGGAAGCTTCCTGAAGGTCCCCATACATAAGGACATTTTCAAAACCAAAACAATGGAGGTATTAAAATGATAGATATAACAGTTATACATGGTAATATGAATGTGTTCGATGAAACATCTCTGGTAGATACAATTGTTGTTTGAGAAATGATTATTTCATCATCTATCCCTATGTGTGCTTTGTTTGATTTCAAATGAACACACTCATTTTTTACCTCTATGTTTAGAACATGTGTTTGGATATGATTCAGAGAGGATTATATTTCTCCTGGGGCTATCTACACATGTTTTAAGTCATTATTCCATGTTTGATGTGTTCTAGGAATGTAGTGTTGTGAGGGGGAAACAAAAGTCATTGTAAGACAACATCTTATTACAGATGCATCCATATGATATTATTTGTCACAATTATTTGTTGCATAATGTGTATTAATTCATCTATTTGTTTTCGATAAGAGTGCATTTTTATGATGTGGATGGCCCGTGAGTGGAGTTCATTGTTCAGAGAGGTTATTGATTGGGTGATATGAAAGTCGAGCCTATTTTTCACTATTAGAAATACGGTATGTAGATTCTCAATTTAGGGATGCTCTCTTGGTTGTGGGGGAGTTTAGGAATGTTTTCCCAATGATTTTTATGACACTAACTCATATAAGAGATGTCGATTTATTTATAATGTTTTAGACGGGTGAATCTATGATTTCAATGTCTCTCGATCATATAGATCCTACAGAGTTTCATGGGTTGAGGAAGTAGGGTGATGATCAAATGTAGATAGGTTTTTTCTAACCCACTGTGTCGATGTAATGTTCTCTAATGTTTTTTTAAATAATTTGAATGATAGAATGTGTTTTTATATATACTATTGGATGTTTAATTATGAAATTTTCTGAATTGATACCCTATTTAGAGTATTGATGACTTGTTTTACTACTTGTGAGGTATAACACCCCAAAAATTCTAAAAGAGTATCTTTTATTCACGAGCATCAATGAAATGTAACATGAAGAATAAAAAGGAATATAACCAAGACATTTTGGAATATTAAATATTTTTAATAAATCTATTCTATAGCCTTTAATACAGACAATTGTTTAGTAATCTTTTGTTACACACAATAAGATCATTGGTCAATAGTTTTCATGACCCATATGATCACTTTTTAGTGCACAATAATATATTACTAATATATTTTTATTAAACATAATATGAAAAAAATATGTTAAATTTATTTTTATATGTATAAATAAATTATATATAAATATATCAATTAACTAATTAGTTAACAACTAAATAGAATTGAATATCAAAACCAATTTAATATATTGGAAATTATTTTATAAAGAACAAATTTTAGGCCTCTAAATGCATTTTATCCTATTAAATTAAATTGGTTACTATTAGTTAATGATATTAATGAAATTATATATTAAATATTCATTCATTTTTTTTATATTCATCAAATATATTGGAAAGGGATATGATATAAATAAATCAATTTTTTAGCTTATAATATGATTTTTCTAAAAAGGCTATTTTCCAGCTTTTAATGGCGCACCTCTTTCATCACTAAATTTTTCAACATTTATAATTTTTTTTATTAAAACTAACTTCATTTTAGAATGATTAATGTTAAAAATTATCTTCTGGTAAATATTATGAATTTTTTAGTGAAATTTCAATTTCTTGATAAATAGAGATAAATGCTGATTTTTAATAGAAAAAAACTGTTTCTCTAATTTATTTACATCAGAAAATTAACTTTTAAATTTTATTAAGTATAGGTAGTTCAATTATATAATAATTTATCAAATTTATTCCATTGGAATCAATTCAATTTCATATTGGATATAAAAACATTTCAATATTTTAAACATTTTTACTTTAAAAACTCACTTAATATTCCTGTTTACATGATTAATTTCTGCCACATCAATAATTGGATTTTTTTAATAATATATTAAATATTTTTAATCGGAATAATTTATATTTTCTAGAAATTTTATCATATTTTATAACAAAACAAATAGTGAATGAAGTTCAAATTTATTACTACGATTATGGTAACATGAATCTTAACAAGGGACCTGACCTTAGTCTTAAGGGGATTATTGACATAGAAACATGTTAAAAACATATTTTATGGAATTATTTTGACCATATTGTATGTTTTATAGAATTTGAATAATTAAATTAGGCACATGAAGTATTGGAGTCTTTACAATTGTGTTTAACTTTTTATATTTATATGAATTCCACTCCAGTATAAAAATGAGCTAACATCGATAAGTTATTCACACAAATGAAGACATTTTTGTAAAAAATAATACCAATTGTGCTATAAAAAATCCCCACCTAATAATAGAATACCAAATTTTGTAATAAATACCTTCATGGATGTTTGTTGGTGAACACCAAAATGATTTACCTGAATAAGAGGTAATGTTTTACAATGATCACATATCTTTCATTTACTTTTCCACCTCATCAATTATTTTTATATCATTATTATGAAATAAACATCGTATCTTAAGTATAGTAAAATTTTTTATGATATGATTTCTACCTAGACATTCACTCACATCGATCAAATGGGATATATAATCATTATTTGTGTGTACAAAGGACTACATCCTCATGAATAAATGTTACTTGTTATTCCATAACCAACATTAATTGATGTAATAATGATGGATTTAATGATTATATATGATATATTAAATATTTATGAGGTCTTTATTTTTATTTAATTTTTATATAACACATACCATTTTAAATTAAATTTTGTGATAATATGAAATCATTTTTTGGGGATGTGTGGTCTACCGCCTCCACAAACTGATGTAATTCATTCACACTATAAATGTAATTCATTAAAGATGAGAAAAATTTCCATTACATTTCATTATTTTAACTTGATATGAAAATGAGAACAATTTCCAGGCATATGTATGGCTTACCATATCTATAAACGGTGAATTTCATTTGTATCTCCAATGTTTATTTATTAAAATAAATACACATATAGTGAATATATATTATATTTACATAATTATTTACAGTATTGAGAAACTTTTATCATGTTCAAATTAATATGAAAAAAATAACAAGTCAAAACGTACTAGAATAACATGACAATTAACTCAAAAATCGATGAAAATAATGAATGATTATTAATAAATGAGAAATAAAATCTCATAAGAATATAATATATGATATGATAAATATATGTATGGTTTTTTTATAATATATTTAACTTCAAAAAACTATTATACAATAGGTTAAATGATGTTTACAGAAAAGGAAAACAATTATAAGGGGTATCATCTCAATTTACATTCCATTGTTACATATTTGTTACTATGGACCAAGATACAGTTATATGGTGTATATAATGCACAAAAACTTATTATATAATGAGGTACATTTATTTAATTATATTAAATTATTCAATTGATGTTATTATTTCATGGATCCCAGATTTGATATTTACTCATGTACTAAAAGATTTCCATCTCACTTTTTACATATTTGAGGTAAATTTCATATTCAACAATTACATATTATTTTTGGTGAATATGAGAACCAATTTTATATGTGATATAATGATTTATTTTATATTCAAGTAATTTAAATGTTTCAATCGGTTATTATTAATTTTTTGGTTTCTAATTCAGATGTTACCAAACATGAAAGGGATTTATTATATCAATTATCATTCACTGGGTGAAACCTATATGTCATTTGTTATGTTATTCCATGAATATGAGTGAAATAAATACATATTATATTACTTTGTATTAAATAATTTACTATTTTTCTTTAAATTTATCCCGCATAATTATTTCATTTATTTATTCTCGCTCAAATGATACAATAATTGTATGAGGATTTCTTGTCTCACTTTTATTTCTATGAGATGTACTCCATAATCACAATATAATTTTTTTATTTGTTTTATATGTTATGATAAATTTATTTTATGATTTTTATACATGATTTCATGGGAATTTACAAATCTTTTTGATGATCTCTCTTTTTTGAGATTTATGGTTTCAATTCTTCCAAAGCGGTAATGTATTATGGTCACAATTTTTCATTTTATAAGACATTTTTTATGTTATACACTGTTCTATTATTATGAGGTGTATATAATTATCAATTTTAATTTTATATAATTTATCTAATTTTTATCATGACATTATATGATTCACATAATGTTTTTCTTCTATGGAGATTATTATTTAAATGTTTCAATGTGTTTTGGGGTACTTTGGAAATTATGACGATTATATTCCCCAAGACATTTTTTCAAGAATTTTTAATTCATAAACTTAATTTAAAATGATGTTTAATCCAATTAGTATATATTTTATTGATACCATCTATATTTTTTCTCTAGATTGATATTAAATATTTTTATAAAGGATACTTTTAACTTTAAAATTCATGAATTATTTTTGTTTTCATTATCTTGTCCTTCAATTATTTACCTTAAAGTGATCATTGACCATTAAATATTCTATAAAATTACATATCATTTTCATGGATATGATTATTACCTAATCTGTAAAACAATTATGCACATATATTTTACATGAATATTATTTTTTTAACTTGGGAAATATTAATAAATATGTATATATTTTTTCGTTATAGATATTTTCTATGGAACATTTTACAAGAATCATATTGATTATTTGATATATGAGGAATGCTTTATAAATTTATGGAACAGGTTGGTACATGTTATAGATAGACCCTAAATGCATCAAAATTATAATGGGATGAGTTAGTTGGCTATCCTTAGTGGGGTTTCCTTAGTTTATTGATTATATGTCATCTGTGTCTAGCTATTACCATTACATATTGATTATTATCACTATTTCACTTTTTCTTCTACTATAATAAACCCTTACTAAACATTTGATCAAATACATATTTATTTTCATTCCATTGGATTCCAAAAAGTGAACCTAGAAGTATATTCAAGGATATTCTATTTTGGAATAAATTTATCATCAAAAGATAAAATTTTTATAATTTGTGTATTCAGTTTTAATATAAGGCTCATGTATATATGTGGTTAATCAAGATTACTAAATCGATCAATCCTTCAGGATTTGATTCTTTATAATCATTCCAACGTAATTTTAGTAGACACCAGCTCGAGGTTTCTATTGTCAGGGAAATATAGTAGGTATAAAAGGATTTTTAGTTTCATTTCTAAAATCTAAATTTAGGAATGCCATGATTTGGGAACATAACTCTAAGATAACCTATTGGGATTATTATAAAACACATATATAAATATTAAATTAAGAGTTCCGAATACTATCATAGGATAATGATATTCTGGATTATCATAGGTTTTATGTCGTAAAATTTTATTTTTTATTTTATCTGTAATTGGATACAACAAATATTAGGGAAATTATAGAGAAAATTATAGAGAGTATATATTTTATTGGGAAAAGTTATTTGATGAATAATATCTTTAAATTTTATAGACAAAAGATTAATTGTATTTGGTAAATATTGTGGTAGCTATAATAATATGATTATTATACATTGTAAAAAAAGAGGTACTAAAAACCATAGTAAAATTCTAATTTAATGATAAATTTCATTTCAAGGATGATAATAATATTTTTACAATGGTTATAGAAATTATAATGATATTGTTTAAGAAAAAATAAAACCTATATGATCTGTGAAATATCATCAAATCCTGCATGTTTTTGGGGCATGAACCCATGAATGAATTATGAAAATGGTATCATGAATACAGGAAGCCTTCGTGACATCCTTATTAATATATCAATTCTTTTGGATAATTTTTTTATTAATATATGTTAATGATGTCCTGATTGTATCACTTTTAAGGTTTGTATATTACATTATTAAAGATATTAATTTTTGAAAAAAAGTTATAAACATATGTAATGGAATTTTTTGTGGGTCATATGATCTATACAAGGTAAATTTTTGTGCATAGGGAATTAAAAAAATGTTATTCTAGGATACCCATTTAATAGAGTATGGGATGAATTATTATTTTATCAATGCACAAAATATGTTTAATATGTTCTTATAAAATTGAAACATATATTACGAAAAAAATTTATTAATTAAATTAACTCCCAAAAAATAATTATATAATATTAAAACAAAACTTTTTACCCAAATACCGTGATTTTTTAAACTAAAGGTCATTTTAAACCATATTTTTTTTGAAATTCAGTGAGTAAAAATTATAATGGTCTAAATTTTTTTTATCAATGACCAAAATAAGCACTATAAATATTTTTAATTTTAATCAATGTACATATGTCCACTTTTCACTAATATTATCCCACCTAGAGTCCTTATTATACATTATTCCATGTGTCCTTTATACTTATCAATATATCTTATTATGATGATAACTTATTTAATATTCTCATGACGTAAGGTCTCATCAAAATAATAGTAAAATATCAATCCCTAGATTTTTATGATCTTCTTTAAATTATGAGAACATAATATAATTATGGGTTGAGAATGTAACATATTGGAATTTCTAAAAGAGTTCTTTTATTTGATAGAATATATGAAATAACAAACAAAAAATTGGAAGGAATACAATCGTACAAAAAATTTATAAATATTTAATATTTTATGTAAGATTATTTTATAGATTGTAATGAACGCATGTCTAAGATAGCTTGTGTTACATGAAAAAAAGAATTTGTTATGAGTATTCATTACAAAAAAGATTGAGTTTTACCGAATAACAGAATATCATTAAGATACTGTTGTTTAATATATTAAGATACAACCTAGCCATTAATATTTTGGTTATAAATTTGAATTAAAAATATAGAAATATATATTTCAATTTATTGGTTAACAGGAAAATAGATATAAATATCTAAATTAATTGAATATATAAGGTAATGTTTATATATATATATATATATTAAGGATTCCAAATTCATTTTTACATATTAAAATAAATTAATTACAATTATTGAATGGTATTAATTAAATATATTTATATGTATTATATATTCATTAAAATTAATTTTTATGTTCATTAAATAGATTGGATAGGAAGAATATAAAAATTAATCAAATATTACGCTTAAAAATTGTATTTTCCAAATATAGCACTTTTCATCATTTTAATGGCACCATTGTTTTATAACTGAATTTTAAAACATTAATAAATTTTATTTTTAAAATTAATCATCATATTTATATGTGTAATGATAAAATTATATTAGGTTGAATTTTAGGTATTTTTCTATAATGTTTCATTTTTTGATAAATGTTGAGAAAAACTGAAATTGAATTGAAAATTATTTAATTCTAATTTATTTATATGTATAAATTATACTTCATTAGTATTTGAAAGTATATTTAGTTAAATTATATATATAGTATTCAAATGTAGTAAATTAGGATCAAATTTATATTCAAATTTGATATAATGACATTTCAATCATTAGAACATTTTCACATTACAAACTGGCATCATCGACCTGTCTACAGGATTAATATTAAATTAATTTTTAAGACTTATGGTAATGGAATTTGGAAAAATGAATTCCTTATTTTAGTTATCAATAATATTTAATTTCTAGTAATATTAAAATATTTTTTTAAAATATTTACTAGTGAATGTTGTACAACTATATCACAAAAATTAAGGAAAAATTATGCTTAACAAAGGAAGAAACCTTAATTTTAAGGGCCAAATACAAACATGTAAAAAACCATTTTTATGTATCTATATCGTCCATTTCATCCCATTTATTAAATTCGGTTCATTATTTAAGGAACACTGGGTAATGGAGTCCTCTAAATATTGCTTACATTTTTATAATTACATGAATGGCACTACTCCACCACTATAAATAAGAACTCACCACCAAATTTATTCACTCTCCTAATGCCATATAGATCATCCAAATTATATATAAATAAGTGTTAAAAATTACCCTCATTAAAGATGTGTAAATTTTGGATTAAATCCATCCATGGAATTATTTACATATAAAACAAAAGTAGTTACCCAAATAAGAGGTTACATTTTTCAATGATCACTTTTGTATCATTTAATTCTCCACAAATTAAATTATTTTTATATCATTATTATATAATCACCTATTTATATTATATATAATGAGATGATTTTATTAAAAACAATTTACCTAAAATTTCAAAAACATCCATCAAATAAGATACACTACCATTGTTCGTGTGTATGACGAATTACTACCTCACAAACCGATGTTGTTCAATCATTCAATACCACCATTCATTTAACAACCTAATATTATGATGATTTTTTTCTAATTAATTTATGTTTTCAATGTTTTACACATCATATGGAAAGAGAAATATTAATTTATATATATGTATATTTGTATTTATATATTAAACACTATGTCAAACAATCCATTCACCTGCAATACTAACATGGCTTGTGCAATAAACCACACCAACTAGGCTTGCACTACAAACAAAACTGAAAAGGCTTACGATGCACAAAACACCGAGATTCTATCAAACAAGTTATTATATATATATAAATAATTAAATGAGATAATTATTACCAATAAATTAAACATGGTTTTTGTAATAATAAAATTTATTTTCAAAATTTTGTTTATTATTGTTTTATATAAATAAAACATATTGCTATTGGAGAATATGATTTTTTGTAATGTCATATCCGTGTTAAAATTATTGTTTTCGTGAATAGACCAAGTTTTTAAAAAAAATTATATACCTTTAGAATTTAACTTTGTTAAATTAAAATTATTTTTTCAATTCAAAACGTTGAAATTAATCTATGTTGAGTTTTCGGGATATTTTTGAGAAACATCAATTTTTTAGGATTACTGAAAAATTCTTCTTTTTAGTTAAAAACTCCCTTCTGTCTAATTAATTGTTAATGAGAAATGAAATAATAAATATTTTTTAAGGCCATATTAGATATAAATTACTTATATTAAACTAATTTAATTTATTATAATCAAATTTGTTTTGAAACTGAATATTAAATCTTCACAAACATTTGAATTTTTTCTTCTTTAAAACAATATTATTTCATCCCATATACGGGATAATCACTAATATAAATTTCCCCACTTATGTGATATGAATTTCAAAAATCTATAATACAAAATTTTATTTGGTATAATATTTAGATTCCGATAATACCATGGTTAATTTTAACTAAAAATGAATAGCAAAGGTTTTTAAAATTAATCATAGATGTTAAGGGGAAATAAATCTTTATTAGGATCCAGACCATAAAATTAAGAGCCAAAATGACCTAAAGACAAGACTATTGCCCATTTTATATCCAGATTTACTCCATAAATCAATAATTAATATTTTTTATGTTTTTTAAGACATTTTTTATGTAAGAACATGTTCACACCTTACTTGGAAATATATTTTTATTAAATGAATCTTACCCGATTATGTGGAAGCATATTTTCTCATGCTCCTTCAAAATAATTTCCATCTCCACCCCTTAACTAACTTTATAAAAATATTTTCTGAAAAAACCGACATCCAAAATATAATATGATATTTTTATAGAATTTTTCTGACCTCCATTTTAAAAAAACACAATCTAATTGATGTTCATGAAACTGTTTTTCTGTACGAAAAAATACTGCATCCCGAAACAATTATTGTTCCATTCTCTTTTACCACCAATCATGGATTCCATTATGATGTATAATATGTTTATATTTCACATATATTATATTTAAAATGTATTTATGCTTATTTATTAATTTTACCACACACATCTCTTTTCTATCCATTTGATGTTAATATGGTAATCTCAATTGAGGATGTATGGTCTACCACCCCCTCACAACGAAGTGATTCATTAACAAACCACCTGAAATGCATTTAGGATTTTTTTTAATGAACATATATGAAATGTATGATATAGTTATTTTACAAGAATAATTATATATATATATATATATGTCATTTATATACATTCTTTCAATTCAACATTACTGATGGAAACAACATTCATACGTACGTATGACTTTCCATATCCTTGAACTGTGTGTTATATTTCGTAATCCTATATTATTTATAATATTATAAAACACATATAATTTATATACCTGATATTTATATCATGTTTTACATTAAGTAATAATGATATAATTATGAGTAATATATAGGTAACAAATTAAGACACATGTGAAGAACAATGTGAATATTACCCGAAGTGAAACCATTGCATAAGATCATTAATAGGAGGGTAATATAAGATTATAATAAAACCATACATGGTAATATATAATATAATTTACTTCTGTAAATTATTTTTAATAAACATATATTTATTGTACAAGAATCATGTACGAGTATGGAGAGCATCAAGACACTCTGTAAGGGGATTTTCATCTAACTTATAATTTCAATAAGATACAGGCTATCTTCTGTACACATTAAATTTTTTGTGGTGTATGTTATTCCCATGATTGAATTATAAGTATCTTTTACATAAATTTTTGGTTATTTCCATTCAAATTTAATGATCCTCCTTTCAATGTTTTTAACATTTAATAGTTACCAAATCAGTAAAATCGTTTTTTCTCAATTTTCCTTCATTGAGACTCAAGTTTCGTTATGCACCTAAACATTTATTTCAGGTGTAAATACATTAAATTTATAGGCATTATCTTTATTACCAATATTTTAATGGTATTAAATGTTTCATTTAATTTCATGTCCATATATGGAGAGTATAATCCCATGATACCATGTTATAATACTTTATCGAGACAACATCATAGAATTTCAATATTGTTTATGTTTATGATTCCACTGATAAAATATTATGATCCATCTCTCAAGAATATTAATGAGTCTCCTTATACTATATTATTTCATTATATACTAATTTTTTTGTACCATTTTCTACTCATTGGTTCCTAAGTTATTTTAGAATTTAATCGGAAAGCCTGAATTTACCCTCTCTTTAGTCAAAAATATATGTTTTCTATAAAGGATGTGAAAGAATATTATACCATTCTACTATAATTTATGGAAGGAATTTTTACAATTTTTATATTGTAGTAATATGTTCAATGTTATTTTTTTTGTCTCTTTCAGAACTAGGAATCATTCAAACCATATTACCAAGAAAAGTGAAATTTTCTTTTAACCCTGTACGGCATGTTTGTATTTACCTAGCATCATTATATTAAAGCTTATTTTTTATTTTTTTTAAATGGATCATGTTTAAGATAATTGTTTTATAAGTAATTGTTTGGAATTTTTTTTTCAAAATGGTTTAAAACAAGTTTTATATATTTTTTTGGAAAACCATTTTCAAAATGTTTTCAAGACTTATTTTGGTGTTTGAAAATTGTTTTCAATGTAGTGGTTTTCAAAAAAAAATTGAAGCATATTTTATAAGTTTCTAAGAAAATTTAATTTTGAAAAGTTTTGTAGAATAATTTATACATTTTGAAATTAATTTCAATGAAATGGTATTGAAAATTTTTTCAAGATTATTTTATAAGTTTTCAATGGGTTTAAAAACATTTTTAAGCTCTTTTTATATATTTGATATATTTTTTCAATGAAATAGGTTTTTTTAACTATTTTGAATATTTTTTAATATATTTCAAATGAAAAATGATTTCAAAATTATGTAATAAGTTTCAACGTATTTTATATGAAAATAACATTAAAATTGTTTTATGTATTGAAAAGAATATTTTAAAATAAGAAAGGATATTTTCATCGAAAAATATTTTTATAAGAACTATAAAATTAATTGACGTCTAACAAAACATCCATTGGTGTTAATCATTAAATTATTCTGGAATTATGTATTGTCACCATTCATATTCTTTATCAGAATGGATTATGCTTTGATGCCATGATTATACGAAACCTGATTACTGATATGCTTTTGAAACACGCATCATTTTAGGATTTATGTTTATGATGAAATTATTATGAAACCTGTATCTTTAGATAGGTTATGATATTTTTACAGGATTATGATACAAATTTCTTTTCAAAGGTTATGATATTTTCAGTTATGTTCTTGTGGAACATGTATGAATGATTTCATTATCTGATGGGTGGGACCTATATCTCCCTCTAATGAATTGGGTAATGATTTATATCTCATGAGGTAAAACATGGATGGTATGAGGGTTAATTAATTAAGTAATACAAGGTTGGAATGAGGGTTTCACTGTTCATTAATACAAATTTTTAATGAGGGTTACTCGATTTAGTAATACATGGAAAGAATGGGGGTTACTCCATTCAGTAATCTAAGAATGGAATGAGGGTTACTCATTTAAATAATTCAGGGTGGGAAAGAGGGTTACTTGGTTTAGAAATACAGGGCTGGAATGAGGGTCACATACTTCAATAATATAGGGTTGGAATGAATGTCCCCTATTTTAGTAATATTGGGCTTAAATGAGGGATACTGAATTCTGTAATACATGGATGGAATGAGGGTAACTCATTTATGTAATACAAGTATGGAATGAAGGTTACGTAGTTTAGTAATACATGTCTGGAATAGTGATTACCTGGTTATGTAATGTAATTTTTCTACTAAGATGGTTTTGGACGTGATACCTTTTGTACACTAAAAATCAGTATATGCTTACATGTTTCCACAATTCTTTGTTTCATTCCTATATTATGTTTTCATGGTTTATGCTTTCTATTTTATTATGACTCATGTCTTATGAAAAGACAATAATTAAACCATGATATTTTTTATGATCATTGATATTAATGGTGTGACATTCTATTTTCATTATCACGTACTAATACCCTTATGATCATATTTATTATTAATTGTCTCCCTTTTTTACCTTTACTGAGCATTTGGGATCACCCCTTTTGAGATTCTTTTCCCGGGGATATGATAATATGATCTATGTTTGATATGTCCAAGATGGGTGATAGTAATGAAAATCATAGTGGGAGATTATATATATCAAATATATACTAGTGTTTATGTTTCCATTCTTCCAATGTAAATATACCAACTTTGCAGCCTGTGTATCTATTTGTATTATATTTAGGTATTCCACAATAGTTACGTATTGCCAATATTTTTACAGCACATGTCTCTATAGGTGGTATTAGATAAAATGTATAGTTTACATTTAAAAACATGGATTATTAAACCTTAGTTATATCAATAGGTTTAGTTCTATGTATATGTCTAGGGGTGACTGTGAGGATAAGTATAATGATGAGTTAATGTTTTGGACAATTTCTGGGAATTATTTTAAGGGATAAAGTGAGTATTTTCACGGAAGTACATCACTATCTTGATATTATAAATGGATTTCTATCAATAATTTATGTTCCTAGGGGTAACGACTCTGACATTATATTTTGATCTTGATTTGGTGTAATCTGGTTAACAACAATGAGCCATACTGGACACCTAGTTTGAGACTCCTAAGGGATATAATTTGGGAATTCACAAACTCTTCATGAACAATCCTTAATGATTTATATAAAATTTAGATATTAAAACCATAGTATTAAACCTAGGTTTCATAGATTATGGAAGGTTTCATGATTTATACATCTAGAAAGTAATTATTTTCATAACAATGTTTGTTTCTCAACACTCAAACTACGCTTCTCGTTTTAGTCAATGGATGGAATCTGCTAGAACTGGTATAATGTTGAATGTGATGGAAGATTTTTCGATGAGTAGTCACGTAGAATGATAATTGGTGTTAGAGACGTTGTGATCATGCCTAATTTTTTTTCACGGAACAATATTAGCAATATTTACATTACAAAAATATCAAGCTCAACAAAGAAGAGATATAAAGAGTTCGTTGAGAGTTTGGGTAATAGTGACCTTGAAGGAATGGAGATTTATTATTGATTTTGTTTATAATTAGGAAAAAATCACCTATATGAATTCATTAATGTAAAAATAAATGTAGTTTCACAATGGAAAAGATGAAAACAAAGCAATTTACTGAGGGGAAAATGAAGAGTCAATTAATAAAATGGATATGATTTTTCTCCTCCCTATGTTGTCATACAATGTTAAGTGTTTTAAGTGTGGATATAATAATCATTATGAAACCGAATGTCCCAAGGGGAATGTTCCTAAAGAGAATCAAGAAGGTGGAGTGATAATGGTTATGTTGTTGTTAATGAAGAAACTAATGATGAAATGTAAAAGGAATGATGTACTATTTTTAATTGATTAATGATGAAGTAATATATGTATTGATGTATTCATATTCAAATGTTATAAATGATAATGTATGTAAGGATTGTTCTACTTATGTCTTCGATCAGTATTTACATTTTATTTTAGAAGATTCCAATGGACTGGTGTAGTAATTTTATGACATGGTGATATTTTGTCTACAGTATTGTAACCCTTAATATGTTCTTTATGTTAAGATAATGTTATATGGGTAATTATGGATATGACATGAATAAGTAAATTGGGCAGTATTTATTGCGTTGAATATAATTAAGGAACTGTTTATCATTGGTTTATGGTACCACCAACCAGGTTTACAAATTTTTTGTATCGAAGGAGTAAATCAAATATACACTGGCATAAGGAATCATTAATGTTTTCCAAGATTATTTACAGTAGGTTAGGTTGTTAAAATGTTTCAAGGGAATATATGATGTGTCTATTCACATGAATGGAATGTGTCAACCAAGAGATACGTTTTGTTATATAGGGAAATTAATGTTATTTTAATTTTGTGACTCTCTTTCTATATTTTTTTATTTTCACATTTGAGAAGAGTTATATGGTTATCCATTCCAAAAATGTCTATGTTATGTGTTAAGGGAAGTATTTGTGCACTTAGTTTGTGTTGAAAACAATGGTTAAAAAGTATTATTTATGATTAACCTTATATCAAGGACTTCCATCTTATATATTATATTCTTGATGTTTTAAAAATGGCATCATGTACATTGGGTGAGAACAAATAAAGTTCATCAAGGCCATGGGTCTTGAACCCATGTCCAAACGATGATAAGGTTTTCATGCCAACCACTGGACAACACACTGTCTTAGTTAATGTTTATTTATTTTTATGGAATAAATAATTATGAATAATTATTAGAGTTACTTTTATTTTTTATAGATTAAATCATGTAGTTTTTTAAGAGACATGGAGATAGAGTTTTTATTCTTTATGGGCTTTAATATCTTAAAACCATATTTTACTGATATATTCATCAAAGTTAATTTCAAGGCATTCATTCCATTAGGTAATGGATTTTTTTTAACCTTTTTAATTGAAAACCGAGGCATTTTTTTGCCTATTGGATTTTTTCAGGAATTAGTCAATGTTCTAAAAGTGATTAGATTTTTATTTCATAATTCCTTATTTTTAGTTGAGCTGGTGTACAATTAAATAATCATAGTTTTATGAATTTGAGACCCTCAAATTTTCATTTTATCATTCACTTGTTTGGGATAAATTACATCAATCACTCCCAATTAATATTTACTATTTTCTTTTATGTCCATGTTTCACTCCCTACATATGTTCCCATTTGTGTAAACCTAGTCATATGTTACTTTGGGTAATTTTTATGGTTCCAAATTTCTCTTTGAAGGGAAGTATTAATATACATTTATATGATGTGGGTTTCTATGAATGAAATAATAAAATAATAATCCTTTGACAACTTGATATATTTCATGGTAGAATTTTATTTTAAGGGTGGTATAATATAACACCTTGAGATTTTGAGAATTTTTTTCAAATTAATTTATATTTTCATTATTTTTTATTTCACATGACACTAGAAATAGTTCTTTATATATATATATATATGTTAAAAAAATAATTAAAAAATTATTTTCACATAGAATACCAACAAAACTTACGCTACACTCAAAACAAACATGGCTTCCACTACAACCAACACATACTTGGCATATGATGCATGCAATCCTAAGTTTCTATGAATGATTTATATATATATAATGAATTAAATTATATATTTATTACTTATCAATTTCACATAATTATAGTATCAATAATTACTAATTCCTAAATAATTTTATTAAAATTGTTTCATATAAATAGAATATAATTCCCTTGATAGATATGATTTTTGGTAAGGTCCTTTTTGTGTTAAAAATAAAGTTTTCTTAAATCGACAACTTTTACTAATAAAATTAATTTTATAAAAATTTATATATTTAATTTGATTAAATAAAAATTAATTTGGAATTTACAATGTTGAAATTATCCTGCTGTTAATTTTTATGATTATTTGGTGAAATGTCTATTTTTTATGACTACTGTAAAATACAGCATTTTAGTTAAAAACTAACATTATTATAATTACCTATTAAAAATAATTGATATTATAAATATGTTCTATGGCCACATTAAATAAATATTAAATATAATAATACAATATATTTCCTTAAAATCAATATCACTTATAAACTGAATATTAAATCCTAACAATTTTTTTAAAAAAATCTAACATTAAAACCATGTTATATCGTCCCATCATCGAGATTTGATCTAATCATAATTTTTTCATTTCTATGATTTGAATTTCAAAAATCCAACATACACCATGGTATTCAGTCTAATATTTTTTTCTAATATGAACCAATTAATTTTTGACCAAAATGATTAGTAATAGTTAATAAAAATAATCACATTAGATAAGGTTAACTTTAACTTAATTAGGTAATAAACCTTGACATTAAGGGCCCAAACGACCTAGAAACATATTCAAAACCCATTTACTATCCATATTTCAGACATAAACAATCAATTATTTAGTTTTGGTGGTTTGGTAGGATATTTTTTTATAATGAACATATGCACACCTAACTTGTTTCTTGAAATTCTAGGAGAGTCATTTTCCTTCCCTATAAAATCCCACCACATATACCCATTTCTAAAACATATAATTCCTTTTTGTTCTTACATGATCTACACAACTTTACTCCCATCAATTTTCCCTTCTACATTTATTCCATTCATTTGGAATAATGCATTTCAAGGAATCCTTTTTGGATTAAACGAAAAGGATTTACCAGATTAATAGGTTACATCTTATCCCATGCTCATTTAATTTATTTTCATTCTCTACCCCTCCACTAGAATTACTTCCAGGTTCTGTGATAGAACCTATATCCCACATATACTAGAATTGTGTAATTAAAACATACTTAACTACACATATACACAACTATTTCTAATAGATTCATTACATATTATTTCTGTGTGTGGCGAACTACTGCCTCACGAAATGATGATTGTTTATTTCTCCATTTCCACCAATTACAGTAGAAATTATTTTGGAAAAAATATTTATATATGTAAAATATTAATTTCAATATTTATTTAATCTCTTTTAATCATTTTATAAAGAATAAATCTTTATGTTCATTTTTTTGTTAATACGATAATCTTTTTTAGGAAATGTGGACTTCCTCCCCCTCTATGTGATGTGATTCATTCACACACCCAATGGAATGTATTAAGTATTGTATAGATGATATTATATTATATAAAAGATATAGTAATTAAATATTAATAATTATATATATATATATATATATATAATTTTTATATACTTTTATTCAATACGATATTAAAGATGGAAACATCGTTCATACATGCATATAGGTTATCATCTGCATGAACTATTTATTTCATTCATAATGAATATTATATAGATTATTTTAATTCACACGCACTGTATATAAATGATATTTCTATCATGTTTCACATTCTGGAATAACGATATGAGTATAAGAACAATAAAAATTACAAATTAAGACACATGCGAAGAACAAAGTGAATATTTCTCAAATTGAAACCCTTTTATATGATCAATAAAAATAAGGAAATATACGTTATAATAAAACCATATATGGTAATATATATAACAATATTATTATGAAAATGATTTATAATTAACATATATTAATTATACATGATATTTTAATGAGTATAGAAATATTTATGATATGAGTTAAGGGGATTTTCATCACACTATTAATTTCTGTGAGATACAAGCTATGTTCGCCACTCTTTAATTTTGTGTGGTGTGTGTAATAAACATGACTGAATTATATGTGTCATGTAAATAAAATTATTGGTATTAACATACCCATTTTATTAACATTATTTCATAGAGATTAAATTTCTAAAGATTACAAATTAGTAAAATAGATTTGTTTTAATATTCATTCATTGAGACTCATGTTTTGTTATTCCCCTAAAATATTTTTCAAGTTGTCATGGAAAAATTTAATATGTTATATCATGAATCCAAGTCTTAAAATTTTATAATATGCTTCATGTAATTTTATTTCCTTACATGTATAGCATGATCCCATGATATCATGTTATAAGTGTTTATTGAGATAATATCAATTCATTTAGAGATAGTTCATGTATATTCATCCATTGATGAAATATTATGATCCATACCTAAATAATACTCACCAGTTTACTAATACTATTTATTTCTTAGTATACTCATGTATTGGTACCATTTTCTATACCTTGTTGAATATGATAATTAGGAAATTATTTTAGGAAATCGATAAATTACCATCCCTTCGGTCAGAAATCAATGTTTTCTAGAAAGTATTTCCAAGAATATTTTACAATTAATATATAATATCAAAAATAAATTTTTACAATTTTTATATAATACAAATATATTCAATGGAATGTTCCATTATCTTTTAAAATAAGTAATTGATCCATCCATTTAACAATGAAAAATAAAAGTTATTTCTACCTTGTACGATATGTAAGGATTTACCCTACATCATTCATTTGTTTCTTACATTGAAATCATTAAAAGGTTCAGGTATAAGAAGAAGTTCTCAAAAAGAAATTTCAAGATTTTTTTTCAAAATGGGTTAAAATATAATTTATATTTTTTTATGAAAAAAGGTTTAATTTTTTTTCAAGTATAATTTACATGTTTTTAATTTGATTTCAATGAATTGTTTTTGAAAACGTTTTTAGTATTCATGTATGAGTTTTGAATAAAAAATATTATTTCGTAAATGTTTTCAGGATTTTTTTTATTTTTCTTCAATGTACATATATGAAATGGTTTTCAAAATGTTTTGAAGCTTCTGTTATAAGGTATTTATGTTTTTAAAATCATTTTCATGGTTTATTTAAAACCATTCAATGTGATTCAAATAAAAATGTTTTTAAAATTTTTTGATAATTATTTTATATGTTTCGACGGAAAATGGTTTTAAAAATGATATCATATGATTTATGTTATTTTCTATGAAAATGATTTTGAAATTGTTTTATTTATTAAAAAACTTTTTTCAAACAAGAAATGATATTTTATTAAATATTTTTTTTAAAGATGTTTCAAAAATATTTCCCATCTAAAATAAAATCCATTAGTGTACATAATTCCATTATTGGGAATTATTCTTCATCTCCATTCGTATTCTTTCCCTAAATAGATTATATTTTTATGGCATGATATTATTTAACTTTTTTCTCTTTCATAGGTTATTTTCTTTCAAAACATGCTTCTTTCATGGGTTATATTTATGATATAATGGTTTTGAAACCTATATCTTTCTACATGTTATGATATGTTTACATTTTTTGGATACCCATTTAATTTCATGTGTTAGGTTATGTTCGTTTATGATCATGGGGCACACATATTTATGATGTCATTATTTGATAGGTGACAACTAAATCACCCAATAATGGGTAAAGATTTATATCTCATGAGATAAAATAGGCCTAGAACAAGATTTACATAGTTTAGTAATAAAGGGTGAAAATGAGGGTTATATAGTTTATAAATACAGGGATGAAATGGTAGTTATTTATTTCATTAATTCAGGGCTAGAATGAGGGTTAATCAGTTCAGTAATACATTACTCGAATGGGGGTTATGCAATTTAGTAATATAGGGCTCAAACGAGGGTTAGTAGATTCAATAATATTGGGTAGGAATGGGGGTTACATAGTTTAGTAATATAGGTCTGGAAAAAGGTTCACACTTTTCAGTATTATATGGTTGGAATGGGGTTAATCAGTTCAATAATACATGGATTGAATGAGGGTTACATAGTTCAGTAATACAAAGAATGAATAAGTGTCTATATATTAGGTAATATAGATCCAGTATTGGGGCTACCTGATTCAGTAAATGATTTTTTCCAATAAAAAAATCTTAGAAATTATGCCTTTTCTATTATAGAAATCAGTATATGCTTTTCTATTTCCAAAATTCTTAGTTTTATTCTTATGTTATGCTTTCACGGTTTACACTCTATTTCATTATGATTCATGTATTACAAACATCCAATCTTAATGAATGATCATTATTATGATCTTTCATATAATGGGTATGATCTTCTATTTTAATGATCACAAACTCATACTATTATGACGATTTCTACTCTTAAATGTATCTCTTGTGTACCCTTACTGAGCAATTGGGATCACCAATTTTATATTTCTTATTTCCTTGGTTTTGATGATATATAATATGTTTGATATGTATAAGAATGGTTCTAGTAATAAAGATCCTAGTAGGAGATTATACATGTCATATATGTACCAGTGTTTATGATTCCATGTATACAATGGCACTATACCAACAATGGTCTTCAGGCGTCTATTTGTAAAATGTTTATGTATTCTATAAAAGTTATGTAATATCAATGTTTGTAAATGAAGAATCAATTTAATCCATTGTTGTATTTATAGTTTATATAATATATTTATGGAATTTTTTATTTATTTATACATATATAATTTTTATATAACACATACCATTATTTTTTTCTTTTTTGCGAATACAATAACATCATTTACGGACATGTGGACTACAAATTCCTCCAAGCGATGTGATTTTTCACACTACAAATGGAAGTAATTAAGTGTTTTTTTAATGAAAATATGTGACATATATGGATTGAATATTAAACATGAATTGTAATATACTTATATATCATTTAATTATAATTATATTAATAAGAAAAGAAAATGAAAACAACTTTGATACATACATAAGACCTACTATCTCCATGAATTTTCCATTTCATTTATATCTCTATGTTTTATATATTACAATAAATACATATATACTGAAAATTTATGATATTTAAATCAAGATTCAAATTCATTACATGATGAAATCATGATCTAATTAATATGAATGAAAAATAACAAGTGAAATCCTACATAGAAAACATGAAACTCACCAAAAATGATAAAATTATTTAACGATAATTGACAAATGTGAAATAAAATAATATAAGAACATCATATATTATATTATAATTATAATTATTTTATTTTTAATAAGGTATTTAAAATTTTAAAACAATTATAATAGAGGATAATGTATATTCACGCAAAAGGATACACAAGGTAAGGAGTTTCCTCTGAATTTACAGTTCATTGAGAATTAATTGTTATTATGAACCTAGTAAGTATTATTTAGTGTATATACTACCGTATTAAATTTTATATCATTAAATTAATTTTTTAGATATTATTTCATTTTTAAATTGATTTCAACTAATCACGGATATCATGATTCATATGATACTCATATTGCAATGGATTCTCATCTCACGTTTTGCATATATGAAATAAATGGAATATTCAACACATAATTCTTCGGTGTGGTGAATATACTTCCCCTTTTGATATATTACATCAGGAATGTTTTTATTTTTATGGAATATGTCTGTTTCATATTATAATTATTAATTTTTTTTGTTTCTGATTCACATGTTACAATAGATATAAGTGGTTTATAATCTCAATTTATATTCATTAGGTTAAATATCTATGTCATTTTTTATGTTATATTTGGAATAATTGTGAAATTACCTGTGATTATATTATTCCATATTTAATATATTTTTTTTCTAGATTTTCAATTTTCACACATAATTAATTCATTTCTTTATTCTCACTCCATTGATAGAATATTTTTTAAGGTATTTCTTGCCTCACTTTTATTTATATTATACTTATTCCATATTGACTACTTATTTTTGTTTTTTGGGGTATATAATACCCATGAATTAATTTTTTCATTCATATAATTTATGTTATAATAATTTATATATCCATTTGATGATATCTAATTCTTTTTTAGCATGGTTTCAAATTTAGCAAATTGGTAATGGATTTTTGTCATTGTTTTCTTTATTTATGAAATTTGTTAAGTTATATACCTATGTTATTTTATGAGGTATACATACTTATCATTTGAAATTTTATATCATGAATCTCTTAATTATCATGATATTCTATGTTTTTATTAATTTTATTCGTTCATGGGGCTTATGATTCAAATATTTCAATGTGGCATGTAGCACATTAGTGTGTTTAAACATTATTATCTCAAGAGTGTTTTAAATGAAATTTTTATTCATTAATTAAAAAAAATTATTCTTAGTTAAATGTGTTTTTTATTGTACTAATATTAATCTTATTCTTGTAATGAATGGATTATGATTACTTTTACCATTTATACAGTTAACATTCAAATCCTTGAATCATTTTTCAATTCATTAACTTCTCTAAGATTTATTCACCTTCTAAAGGCCATAAAACATTGAATTTACCATAAATATTTGAATCATTTTCCGTGGATATGATTATTGAATAAACTATATTCTATTTTTACATATTGTGTGTACTTGAATGTTTTTTAAACATGGGAAATATTGATGTATCAGTATCTTTTATTCAATATAGATATTTGATAAGGCACATTTGTCAGTAATTATATCTATTATTAGATATACAAGCAATTATATGTATACATACGAAACAATTGTGTTATGGTTATATTTTTTCCATCAATTCATTAGTTTTATCATGGGATGATTCATTTGGATTTCTATAGTGGGTTTTTAATCAATTATTTTTTTAAAGTCTTGTGAATGGTCATGATGGTAAAGGTATCGTGTGCCTTTGGAGAATTTTGTCCAATAATAATTAAATTCCTTCATTGTGCTTCAGTTATTATTATCCATGAGATTTTCACTATAAATGAAATCAATAGATGAATTTTATTCCCCTTTTACTGATTAAATGGAATGTGTCTTCAGTTAATTACATTTATAAAATATTTATTCCCTTCATTCTAATTTTATATATTTTACAGAATGTGTGTTATGTTATCTACATTCTATAATGATTATGTTCATTGATTCATTATTTATTATGTTCTCCATAGCCCTTACTGATCGTTGGAGCTCAGTGTTGTTTTTTCCATTCCCATGGAATCCTTGTAGTGTACTAAGAATGATATGCATTTATAAGCAATGTGGGAAAAATTTAATCATTAAAAGAAAAAAATATGTTTTAACAAGTGTATTATTGTTTAATATAAGGATGATGAATGTATTAGATTTACAAATACTACTAATCTAATCGGTCCATCAAGATCTGTTTCCTTATAATCTTTCCAATGTAATACTAGTTGTCACCATCTGTGAGATTCTGGGGTTGTGGTGCTACATGAGGATATAGATGGTTCATGGAGATCAATATTCAAATTTGATATCAATAGTTGGGGTGATAGATGAGGATATTATGAAGATTGGTTTTAGATGCAGGTATGTCCACTTCTAGTTTTCTAATATATTTTTTGGTGGTATGAACACAAAAACTCTGTTCTTGTGTCTTATGAGGGATATATTCTTTGAGTTATTGGACAAATTCATCCTTTTATTCATTAAATATATTCTAGTATATAAGATGTAATATTTTAAGAATGTTATGAATCAAAGTGTTTTCTTGTAATTCCTTCAACACCACCACCATATGGGATGTTTTCCATGTATGGGATCAAGATATCAGAGTTTCATTTCATTGGTGATGTAGTCTCATGACATGGTGTGGTAGAGGAATCATCAATGGTTGAAGCATTTTTGTCTTGGGAACCACCCTAGATTGTGGTACGTGTCCAATGTTTCCTTTATATTGTGGCATATTATTAAGGGATTGTTCTTAATTTCTCTCAAAAATAATCCCCATTGACGGCATAGATATGAAAGTACATGGATATTGTGTGGAAGATCAGTTCTATGTAGTATTTATTTACCTAAAAATATGTTGGATTGTACTATAGTGCTTCATTTTCCGAAGGAGATTCCGTTGATTGATTTTTATATGTTTCTTCACATTTGGGATAAAGACTTGTGTCAATGAAGTAGATACCAGTTAGAGTGTATGCATGATCATCTTGTTTATTGTGATTCTCATGATGGATGGGTAGAGGATTGTTGAAAACATGTTTTGTTCCAGGTGATGAGTTTTTCCATATGAGATGCATGTGTTAGTTTTCTATGAGTTTCACATCTCACCCTTAATGATACATCATAGTTTCAAAATATGTAAACTAGATTGAGGAGAAAACATTGGTTTCTTTTGTTGAAAATGTCATAAGAGAGTTTGTGGAAAATGTATCATTTTTAAGTATGTAAAAGTGGAGCACAATGTTTAGAGAATTTTTTTACTATCCATGGATGTTATTGAGTGGAACAGGAAGGATCCTTGATGATTTATTCATAGATCCACATTGAGCACCTGGAGGTTATGATGGATCTTGGGTGAAAATATACTGGTTAATGAAACCAACTCATATTCTAGTGATATGTGAGTTTAGTGTCATGACATTTTTTCCTAGGAGGTACGTCGATGATGTGTATATGCTTACTAATAATACCAAGGACCATAATGTATGAATTGGATATTAATTTTACCTCATGTGTTTCGGGAGGACTATAACATTCTATTTTATTGCATTTATGCCTTAGTAAGGCTATCCAACATTAGTCTGATGGGAAGATAGCGCTGACCATCCAGATGTCTGGGTATATATACCATAATATCATCTGGTATTTTCATTTATCATGGGAATGATATCATCTCTTTATTTAGTTTTCTTAAAATAATATCCATCATACATACATTGGTGTGGATGAATTTGAGTTATTCTATGGGTGGCCATTTTGTTCAATGTTATGTAGTAAGTAGTATGGAGTGTTAACATTTCATGTTCCTGATGTGATATAGATCACGACTTAGAATATTCCATTGGATTATGAGTGTGTGAGGGTGTACTAATACCATAAAAATATTATTTTGATCGTAGGTGGGGGCCACTAGAGTTTGATCATAGAGACAGTGTGTTCTTGATAGTATCCCCTCATTTTGGGCAGTATAGGTTTGTATGGGAGTATGTTTTCTCCCATGATTGAATATAACATTGATGTTTTGTAACATATTGAAAAGGTGTCATAATTTTGTAATTTCAACTATGGTTTGTGATTATCCAGAATAATTTACACATGTTCTATCATCATTGATATGTCCCTAATGAATCCCACATTATTGTTTCATGATAGTTGTATATTAAGGATGACATGACAATAGTGGATCAACCTTTAGGGGTCCCGGAACATTGAAAGAAGGTGATACATGGCTTGAACGTTCTCATGGTCCTTGATTTGGAGATTCATGATGTCCGAAGGAGATAACATGAAATCAAGAGACATAGATATGTGATGAGTAACAAGAGATCTTTATTGTTTTTATTTTTGATTATTTGTTGAAGATGAGAGGTTTGGATCTTGGTTTGTTATGATTTTTTTATTCTCCCATGATGTTTGTAGAAAGATATATTTTTTACATATGAAAAAATATAGTCATGATTACAAATCGAGATATGTTAATTGAGATGTGAATAAACCCATGAAGGTGAGTTAGTGACGTCTAGACTAAATTATATCATGGAATGGAGGATAAAATTACCACTCCCATATGTTCTGGGTAGTACAGATCAATGGTTATGATGGTCGTTCAAGAGTCCGTGCGGATTTTTAGTGACAAGAATTTGAGAGATTATTTTTGGATGTATAATGGATGTGATTAAATGTTTTTAAAGTTGAGTTACAATGATATCCATGATAGTTATCACATGGGGGTTTTGTTCGTATCTCGTTCATATATGAATTGGGTATGGATTATTGAGTGACAGAAGAATTTTAGTGTTATAAAATGTATCAATATGCGCCTTTATGGAGGGTTAATTTTTCTATTTTATTAGTTGTAGGATCATGGAGGAGGCATAGAGTATTCATATAAGAGTTTTGATGCTAAAACATACAATTAGTAGAAATACACACTATGTTAATAATATAATACATGAATGTTGGGTTAATATATTTTGAATGGATGGTTGATGACATGTAATAACTCATGTGATTAATCCTTTAGGGTGTGGAATTATTTAGTTAATGATAGAGACATTTAGAAACCCAAGGATTACATGTTGTGTCACTTTTAAATTATAAAAAAAATTATATGATTATAGGTTTTGTATTCTATTATTTTTCTTATTTATCCTTCTACTGGTATAAGTCTTTTCAATATTGTTTTGGAGGAACCCTAGGTAACCTGAGGAGATCATCTAACCCTTTCCTCCCACATATTTCTAATGGTTATAGTTGATCCCCATTTAAAATATGGGGTATTATTTCTCCTTTTATTTGTTTTTTGTTTGGTTATTCACATGAATATTTTCAATTGAAATTTTTCTTTGCTTTGGGAGAAGATTTAGGTTGTGTTTCTATATCCATTTGATATTGTGTCGATTGACCTATGATCTCATTTTGTGGATTGAATGATTTTTTTTCATTCTATGGTGCATAAAAAGATCAGGAATTTTCATTGAGGTAGGGGATCCTAATTCCTAATCATTTAAAAGCTATGTGTGGGATCTTAGTACTATTTATTATCATTGGGTGGATAGTAATGGTCAACTTAATCATATAAATAATCATTATGTGTATAATAACTATGTATGAAGATTTATCACATGATTTACTACATTAATCCATGTTTTTGCTCTTATTATTCATTCATGTTCCAAATTCTGAAAAGAAAAGTAGTTGGGAGACATTTTTCATTGTAGTTTTTAAACTATGATGACACTTTAAATTTTGTTGTGTGGTCAAACACTAAATAAAATTATAATGAATACATATTTAACCAGTAATTTGTTTTCCTAGTATTCTGATTTGTGTGAGAAAAACATGATAATATAAATAAATATTGTAAAAAATCAACTAAACATGAAATAAATAATATTTTTAGTTATATGTGATTATATTTATTATGTATTCTTCCATGCTTTTAGCTATTGTGCAGTGATGGATGTGACTAGATCAACATTATGTATGTGAGAAAGGGAAGTGAGGGTTTTTTTGTTGGGATGAAATTTCCAACAATTATTCTGATGAAGTGGTTATGTCACAATGGTCGTGGTATAATGGTTGTGGAATAATGGTTTTACTGCTGTGGTTGTGGTCTAGTGGTTGTGGCTCAGTGGTTGGGGTGTAGAGGGTGAGGAGTAGTAGTTTTAGCAATATTGTTGTGGTGCGGTTATAACATCCAATCTTTTTATTTTAGAGATAATCATTAATGGGTACTAGAAAAGGGATTAGTAATGATTAGCTTCTTTGAAATCATGTACAAAATTCATGAGAACATAAAAAATTCTTCCAAATAAACATGATATACATCTTCATTGGTTCATCATAATTATTTTCCTGTATCTCAAATCATGGGTACATGTATCAATGGAATGGGGTGAGAAGGAATCATACTAAGGGAATAATAATGAGAGACATATATCATGTCATATTGAGACATATCTACAAGGACATGAAGAATAAAAATAATAATGAAAAGTGGATTATAAAATTAGTAATAGTAATAACATAAATAATAACATGTAAATGTTTCGATAACATTTAAATTATACATTCATTAGCGTATCAACAAGGTTAATCACTAAGGCGTCATAAATGAAAATTACTGAGGTTATTCACAAAAGTATAGTAAAATCTGTCATCGAAAGAGATAAAATTATATACCCAATTAATTAGAGGTAGATAAGGGAAATCCCATGATATGTATTACTTTCATATAATACACATAGATTGAAATAAATCATTTCATTGTTAACCATTAAATTATAATGAAATAGTTTCTTATTAAAATCAGGGAATACAAAAGAAATTTAAGATATGACCATTACGTCATTTTTGAACCACGAAAGGAAATGTTTGTTTCATATATGTAAATACAAAAAAATGTATTTTTTATATCTATTTTAATACATATTTATTGTAAAATTGTTAGGTATTCAAATAAAAGGGAAAATAAAATATCTCAAGTAAAATAATTAAGTATGAGAAGTAAATTTGACAACCTGATTGGTAAAAAACCTTATTTTAGAAAAGGGTATAATGGGAAGAGACCATGGTATCCCATATATAAGATAATATTAATATAATAATGGGATGATTTAATTTGGAAAAAATATATTATTTTGTAAATTAGAAGACACGCCACATGGAAAGGGAACATGAAAGTAAATGAGAAGTGGAGATTTCCTTAACCTTGGAGAGTTGTCCCAAAAACTAAATGATGGAAACATGGGGGCTTGAGGAAAATTTAGGGGGACTCATTGGGAATAAAATTAACCATAATATCTTATAGGTTTTATTAGGAGTTAAGAGGAATGATGAAATGAGTATTTATTTATCGAAAATGTAGTGGTTTTGTTCAATAATTTACAAACATATGTCTTGGAAATCTAGGTTGTAGAGAATGAAAAAATACCATATTACCCATGTTTATTTGACATTATATTTGAAATTACGGTAATTTATTTTGATATGTTAATCCACTATATCTGAACCCCATTTTATAATAATTATTTTGGAATTGAATAGTAATGATTCTACAAAGTAATGTTTATTAAATTTCTTTTGAATTTTATACTTTAGAAAGTCACTTATAATTTTCAAAATTGATTGAAAACTATTAAAATAATTAATATTAATAAAATAAAATATTTAAGTTCATGTATAGTGATTAATTATTTATTACTTCATTTGGAATTAGATATTATTTCATAGAATATATAGAAAATAAAAAACTGTATTTTTTGACCATTCATGAAAAAAAATGTTTTCTGTTAAAATTCACAAAAATTCCCTCTATCATAATTACAATGTGATAATTTTTAATATGTTTTTTATTTTTCATTAATAAATTTATAAATATGATCTTTTTATAATTTAAATATAAAATTAGTATTTATTTAATTATTTTATTTTTTAAGGCATAGTAAAATTTCAAACACTTATAAAAAATTTATTAGGCCATTATAAAATTATATTATCATTCATATTTATGTGAGGGTGTTTTTAATGAAACTATTATTTCAAAAATTATTATTAATAATTCATGAAGTTATTAATTTTTTTTTTGTTTTTCTAGGAAAAATACATTTTTTTTCATTTTCGTCTCAAAAACATTTTATCAAACTTATCTCAATCAATCATATATTTTATTAATAAATTTGTTTTCTTAAAAAGGAAATGTAGGAATAAAAATAAAAATTTAAAAATAGAAATTACACTTTAGGAAAATTATTCTTAACAAATAACCCCTTATTTTTCCTACATATGCACTAAGCTGTGGGGTTGGTGATGGTGGTATTTTCATTTGGTGGCCTAACTGACATCGACGGAGTGGTAATCTACACTAACTTCAACTTATACCATATGTGTTTTTCTCATTCATCACTTGTTGAATCTCACCTAGAACATGGTCAAATGTGAACCCCAATTATGATGAATCCCTCCTATTTTTAGAAAAAATTTCATTAAAATACACAAATCTATTGGTTGAGGCCATCGATTCTCATTTACATATCCTTTATTAATAGTACTTATGAAAAATAATTATAATATTAAAATTATCATCCAAGGGTATAGTTTATAAGGGATATATTGACCAACTGTCATATAATGGTCGAATATCATGGTAATATATAACCCATTATACTATATAAATACCAATCATTTATTTCATTTGTAATTGATAACATTTCCACTAATTTTTATTTTTTTATTTGGAAAATATGTTAATTGGATAAATAATATTTTTTTATTTCTGTATAATTTCATGTGGGAGTAAAGATTTTACCAGATTGGCATGATCTTTATTTCCCCAATATAGTTGTTCTTTTTTATATATTTTTCAAGTTTTAATTTTAGGAATTTTAATTAGTTTCATATATTAATAATGTAATAATATTTTTTAATGATAATAAATTTTATCAGAATTCTAAATATTTTATTTTTAATATAATATATAACACGCATTTAATTATGAAAAAATTACATTTAAAAAGTATGTTTCATTGCATCCCCCCATAAAATATTTAGTCTCATAAATATCAACTCATGGTCTCAATAAAGAAATTGTGATTGTACTTATACCTAATTATCTAATATAGTTACCACATCGCTTCTTAGTATTTATGGTTCCTCCAAAAAACATCAACCATGTGGGTAGTCATTTTGTGTAGAACCTTTTCTCTATGGTCCATGATCTCCATTGGTTTCTCTTCAAAATGGAATTCATATTCTAGTTGTACCACCTATGGATTCAGTACACATGTGGGATTAGGTATGTACCTCCTCAAGAGAGATACATGGAATATATCATGAACATGAGAAATATTTGGTTGTAGTGGTAGTTGATATGCCACTACTATTATGTGATCGAAGATATAATATGAAACAATGCACCTAGGGATAATTATCCATTTCTACCCAAATCAAATGAATCAATTCTACTGCGATATTTGATGGAAAATATTTTCTACAACATAAAACTCAATTCCCATCAAGGGTTATTATAAATGATTTTGTTTTCAACTATGAGTTGCATTTATATGATGTCTTATGGAATAAAAATTTCATATCATCACTTGCACAAGATCTAGTATATATAGATTTCTCTCAACAAATTCATCCCAACATATAGGTGTTCTACATCACTTCCCACATAGAGCATTATATGGTGCCATTTTAATACTCGAGTTTAGTATTTTTTTGTATGAGTACTCAACAAATGAATGTGGTTTATAATCAAGTTCTCAACATTTTCTCAATGGACTAAATAGTCTTTTTAGAATACAACTACTACAAAACCTATGTTCAATTACAATGCTATTAATCTGTGTTAGAAAAATGAATTGATAAATTACATCAGTATTTGTGGTAGATAAAGAGATATTAAATTTAACCATTTATCCTTACTTTTTAGCCCTTATAAATTCCCACATTATTAGATATTTTATTTTATCTCAATCAAATGGTAACATTTATTAGAGCATTGGTTTTATCACGGATATAGGATGCCCATTATCAGCGCATTATCATTAGTACTAATAAAGGGTACCCTCTATCAACTCTATATTTCTAGCACTCATAATGGAGTCCATTATAAATGTTTTTAGCATAGATAAAGGACCTAATAAATAAAATAGAATAAAGAAATTAATAAAAAATAAACAATGAGTTTATTCAAAAAATAATTTATTAATTAATAAATCATTGATAAAAATGATAAAAATGATTATATTTTATATATAAAAAAGTATTACTAATAAATATTATGTACTAAAATATAGATATGAAAATTAAAATTAAACAAATTAAAATTTAAAATTACTAAATTGAGAATATTTTAATTTTTTTATTATATTATTATTGACAATGTTAACAAAATAAATATATTAATTATATGAATATATATTTATGTATACATATATAATTTATATATTAAAAAATATATATCTTCATAATTTAGTGAATAATGGTTTATAATTAAAAATCAATATGAATTATAAATACTGACCAATTTCATAGATTAATCGACTTAAAATAGAATTCCATTTTATTTTTAATTTAATATATATCAAATGTGTGAAATATTGATTCCACATATACATAATTAATTATTTTTTATATAAAATATACAAAAAATAACTTATCAATTTTCTCAATATTATTAAAGTGTACATTATTTTCAGGTATTCAATTTCACTAATTTTTTACATGCATGAACATAAAAATAGGTATTCATTAATAATGTCAGAAAAATATCTCTAAAAATATTTGTTGAAAAATACTTGCAAATAATTTTAAAAAAAATCCATATACTATATTTATAAAATTATATATTTATAATTATAAATAAATAAGTAAATTTTTATAAGTATTAATATAATTATAATTAAATATTTATAAATATTTAAATTATTATAAGAAAATTATTATAAATTTTTAAATAATTATTATATTAACAAAAAAATTACAAAAATTGTGAATATATTTATTATATTTACATATATGTATATTTATATATGTATAATTATTTAAATATATATAATGGTATAAATATTTTTTTAAAATTATTTTTAAAATTATAAATAAATAAAAATATATAAAAATATATATATAATTATAATAATTATATTTAAAGAAGGAATATATTTACTATATTTATATTTTTCAATATTCATTATATATATATATATTTAATTTTTTTTTAAATTATAATTATTAATCCTCTATCCGTTGTAAAAAAGTGAATGTTGTATAAATATTTATTAGTGCTACTGATTTAAGAGATAATAATGACCTACCTTTATCAGGGCTAAAAATAAATAATAAATATTTCTTTTATTAGTGCTTAAATAACAACCACTCATTAATGTGTACCGATCTAATTAGAAAAACTCACCTATTGTAAACCAATCGCAATATGGAAGAAACCTGTTGAGAACCCTTGAACAGTTCTTCTCATTCATTATACCCATTCTGCAACTGCAATTTTCTCCCAACCATCCTTCAATTGCGTCACCCTAGGGTCCCAGATCCGTTCAATGGTGTTATGAATGGGTGCCATTGTCCCTTTTAGAGGAACATAACGATGTACAATTTTCATCCTCATTATTTCCATCCACAGAATAGTTATTATTATTTTTTATTCCATGATATTCATCTTCTATATTTTTCATATGTGAACCTCTATTGATTTTACTATTCTAATAATTATTCACCCTGTTGATGAATATTGTTTAGAGTATTTAAAGAAAAAAATGTGCATGTCCATCAAATATGGAGAATGTATGTCAAAAAATAAAATGCTACGATAACAATTTAGGAGATGAACAAATGTGGATAATGATATAAATTCATTATATTCACTAGAAGGGGAAATGCATCCCATTTGTGAGAATTTCACCATTGAAACAAGTTATTAAATCTATACCTCCATTTCCACATAATCCATCTAGGGAAAATCACTACACACAAGATAAATGATAGAGTGAAGGTCATGAAATAAATGGAAGGAGTAGAGACTAAAGAATAATAATACATAATTTCAATGTTGTATAACCCTTGGGTCTTGTGTTTCTACAGTGTTATTTCATCTAATAAGTTTATGTTACTGAAATTTATTTATTTTATTTTACATGGAAGTATACTTAATAACAAAATAATTTTATTTTTATCCTTGAAATTAACCACAACGATACGAAAATCATTTTAATAAAATAAATGGTTACACATTTTTTGATTGTTTTTTCGATAGAACATTTCTTTACTTTAATAAGTTTTATTTTATTAAAAAAATAATAAGGTTTTATATGATTTGAAAAAGCGTTCGCTAGAGGCATGCACTTCCTTAAAACTTATATTGATAAGAAATAACCATGAATGGGGTTTATGACTTCCACTATCAAAAACAATAAAGTGGAGGTCACAAGTCATTCCATATATTTATAAATAAAGTAAATCTACAAATATTATATATATATATATATATATATTATATATATCTATAAGTATTATATGAGTATGCTTATTTGAATATAATTATACATATATATATATATATGTATATATTGTTTATCATATTTATATTTATTTAAATTTAAAATATATATTTCGAAATATATAATATTATTATTATAATAAAACTAAAAATATTACTATTAAAAATAATTATTAAATTATATTAAATATAAATAATATTTATTCTAGTTAATTATGACTATTAAACATTTA
This sequence comes from Viscum album, assembly GCA_963277665.1. Taxonomy (NCBI): domain Eukaryota; kingdom Viridiplantae; phylum Streptophyta; class Magnoliopsida; order Santalales; family Viscaceae; genus Viscum; species Viscum album. The sequence goes on along the minus strand of OY728146.1, from coordinate 1,996,988,553 downwards.
AAATTGATAGTTTAGTTCATAAATTTCCTCATTAAAAACAAATAAATCATGCTCAGATTGTATTAACAATCTGTGACATCGATTCATAGGTCCTTTATGATATTTAGGAATCAGCCTCCCACAATATCGATACCCAATGTGTTTGATAAATATCAAAGTGTGTGTTTTTAGTTTAAAATGAAATTTTATTAAAAACTAAATACTCACCTACACAAAATTGATCAAACACATTCGGACTTCTTTGAAACATTAGAAAAATGATCCATAATCCATTTTTGGTGTGTGGGAATTAGCCACACCTCAATCAGACACCCAGTGTGACCGATATGACTCCAATAACATATTCTTTTTTAAAGAAGATATCGGTTTTTATAAAAAAGACTATTTAACTACTCAAAAATTGAAAAAAACTTTCATATTGTTTTAATACTTTAGGTAAATGATCCACATGTCATTATTTACATGTAAGAATTAGCTGCACCCCATTTGATGTAGGATGTGCCCGATATGTCTCAATGTGCCTGTTATCAGTTTCAAATTGATAGTTAGTTCATCAAATATCACTCACTCAAAACTAAGAAAACATGATCGAATTTTATTGATATTTTTAAAAATTGATTCATAAGTAAATTATTATGTGTTGGATTCTGTCTCACATTAAACTAATACACTATGTTGTTGGTATGTGTGAATGTATGTGTTCCCCGTTTAAAATAACATTTTAGAAAGAATGATACATGAAATAATTAAAACCCCGTAAATGAATTCATATTTTTTATAATATATGAAATCGATCCATAAGTATTTTGGGACATGAATAGATGATCCACTCTTCAATATGACACATGTTGTGAGTGATATGACTCAAAGTGCATCTTTATGTATAAAATTGACATACATTTTGGTAAAAAAGGAGACACACCTAATCATAACTGAGAATGCATATTCAGATTATTTTTATACATTAGTAAAAATATCTGTATGTCATTTTTGATGTGTGGGAATTATATGGACATACATATGAAGCATGGTGTGACTATTTTGACTCCAAATTTGAATTTTTACTTGATATGAAATCAATTTTAATAAAAACTAACTGAAATACTGAAAACTGATAAAATTATTTTATATTGTTTTTATACATTAGAAAAAAGATCCATAAGTCCATTTTTTTATGTGTAGTAATAAAAATCATATCAATCTGATGGACGGTGTGACCGGTATGATAAAATGTGTTTGTTATCAGTTTAAAATCGACTATTTAGTACCAAAATTTTCAGTCACTGAAAACATATAAAATGAACTCATATTTTCTTTAAAACTTAGGATAATGATTAATAAGTCATTTGTGATGTATAGAAACCTGTATCACATCCAACTAATATGCGATGTGAATGTTATATTTTAATGTTGATGATTCCAATTTAAAATGAGAATTTATTAAAAAAAGTCATTTAACGTATTCAAAACTGAGTAAAATAATTCATATTGTTTTGAAAAATTATTAAAATGATACTTATGTAATTTAGGATGTTTAAGAATTATCTTCACCTCAATCCACCTCACAGTGTGAATGATATGACTCAAAGTGCATATTTGTATATAAAATTTACATGAATTTTAGTAAAAAAGACCACTCACCTTCTCAAAACCAAGGGAAAATTTTTGGATTTGTTTGTTACATTAAAAAAATTATCCAATAGACATTTATGACTTGTGAAAAGTTTCCACACCTCAATCCAGTGCACAGTGAGACCAGTATGGCTCCATTTGCCTATTTTTATTGAATAACGCCATCAATTCAACAAAAAAAGACAACTGACATACTCAAAATAATAAAAATTTATTGATATTGTTTTGATACTTTATATAAATTATTAATGAGTCATTTATGATGTTTATTATTGAAAATAACCTAAATATAATGCATAGTGTTCCTTGTGTGACTAAATGTGACCATTACCAATTTAAAATCGATAATTTAGTTCAAAAAATATCACTCACTGAAAACCAAGAAAATAAATTCATTTTTTCACAGTTTCGTATATTGATTCATATGTTATTTTTTAAGTTTAGGAACCAGTATGAAATCAAAACGATTCATTATGTGGTTGGAAAGAGTCAAAATGTGTGTTAATATTTTAAAATGACATTTAGTAAAAAAGACATGTGATGTACTCAAAATTTAGTGAACACATTTAGATTTCTCTTATAGTTTATAAAAAATATCCATAATAAATTTGGGATGTTTAAGAATTAGCCTCACCTAAATCTGTGGTATGGTGTCACCAATATGACTCAAAGTGGGTCATTTTATATAAAAATTACATTAATTTTAGTAAAACAAGAAACTCACCAACTCAAAACCACGGGAATGCATTTGGATTGTTTTCATACTATATGAAAATGATCCATAAGTCGTTTGTGACATGTGTGAATTATCCTCAACTTAATCTGAAACATGATGTGTCTGGTATGACTCAATGTTTCATATATTTGTTTCAAATCAACATTTTAGTCCAAAAAGTATCTATCACTAAAAACTATGAAAATGTACTCATATTGAAATTAAAATATATGAAAATTATTCATAAGTAATTTGTGAAGTTTAGAAATAAGTATCACGTCAATTGAAACATGATATGACTAGTATGAGCCATAGTCTGTGTTTCTAGTTTAAATTGACATTTTAGTAAATAAATACAAGCTAACTACTCAAAAATAGGAAAACATATTCGAATGATATTGATACTCTAGGAAAAATGATCCCTTATCCATTTAAGGCATGTAAGAATAGTAAACTCCCCAATCCGATTCACGGAATTATTTCTAGGACTCAAAGTGGAATTTTTTCAAAATATAAGAATCATTTTATATTAAAATATGCATCATATAAAAAATAATTTTAAAATGAGCCTAGATTTTTTTACCTTTATATAAATTATAAATTCAAAAATTATTTTTTTTAATTTTTTGGTATTTTTGGTGATGTGGTGTTGTCTTACAACACACTACACTAGTGGGGTAGTGTACTGTAATAGCACACGACAATAAAGTGATTATAAATGGTTCCTTTATTAGCGCTTGAAATGGAAAAGATAAAGAACCAATTTATCAGAAATTATTGAGTTCTAATTAAATACTTGTGCTTTTAACCTCAATATAGTAGGAAGAACATCTTGATCACTAATAAAAGATATTTATAGCACTGTTAAATGCCTTTTTGTTGTAGTGTATTCATCCATTTGGGGGTTATTTGATGAAAACATTTAATTCATTAGTCCAAGAATTTCTAAAGATCTCAATAATTTTGATGTGAACCTTGGATCATGATCTGAATTAATTGAAAATGGCATTCCATGTATCCTCAACACATCACATTCATATATCATTGATATTTTGTTTAGAGACAAATATTTCCGAATTGAAATTAAATGCTAGTATTGGGAAGTCGAGTCACTACCAACCATATTTCATTGTTTTATATATATGTTACTAGGAGACTAGTGATGATGTCCATAGTAATATTATCCAACTTCTATGTCTGTATAGGTAGTTTTCTCTATACCCATTTAGACCAATAACATTACAGTGTATTTGACAATTTTTCATTTCATTTTATCTCACAAATAATGATAATGAGTTAACCTATATATTTTAGTTCTTCTAGGATGTATAGAGAATTTAGATATACAAATATCATCCATCATAAAATACATTATCTTTATTTTATCTAGAAAACATAACATTATATTAAATTTCAATAAAACATATCGATTAATATTAAACATTAAAAATATGACATTCTTCACATCATCTATCATATCTTGTATTAAATGATAATTTATTTGTGTTTTCTTGATCTTCTATAGTAATTATGGATCAGAAATCATTCGATATAGGGTTAATGATGTCCCATAACTTATGATTACCGTGTACATCCTTACAAGTTCCTTGATCAAAGGATCTCCGTCAATCCAAATCATTTCTCTCACAATAGGGTATTTCCTACTTAGTGAGTCAGTGATTTTATTCTCTTCCATGGTGATATTGAATTGAATAGACCGATTATTTATGAAATTCCAACTATCTCTTTTTTCTAATGTTCAATTATTTCTACATTAATAAAAACTAAATATATGGTTTTTGTTTATATATGTCATTTATCCCCATAATAATAGTTCCACCATATTTTTGGAGAAAAGAATTATTTCAACTAACTCTAGGTCATGCGCATGATTATTATGATCCTAAGGATTTAAATATCATGAAATATAAGAAGTCACATTTTCATTTTCTATGAGGACACACTCAATAAATTTCATAGACGTGTTGTTATAAATAAAAATACATCAATGAAAGAAGGTACTGTTATGATCGGATTAGTAACCAATAAATTATTCAATTCCAATAAACATCATTCACACTCCATTTTCTAGATGAACATAGACCCTTTTCATGTAAAATTGGTAAGTGGATTACAATGTCATTAATTTTTTTTAACAAACCTCCAATAATATCATGATAAATTAACAAAACTACTATCCTCGGTTACCACTGTATTATGAGGTCGCTCCTTAATATTCTTTTTCTTTGTATTGTAAAATATGATTCCATCATTTGATATAATGTTCCCTAATAATGATACCTTTTTGTCCTGAAATCACATTTTATGAAGTTTACAATCGAGTTATCCTTCTTCAGAGTTCCCAATTTTACCTTTAAATGACCTTCATGATCCACATTGATTTTAGAATATATAATAATATAATAAATAAAACTACCACGAATTATCATATTATTCTATAAGTATTGAATTCCTAAAATACATAAATATAGAAAGATCATTGTTCAAGATGAATGTAATAACAATAATTTCATAATTCACATAAGTTTTACATAATGATATAATTGTAATATATTATTTATTCACCCCTAATTAATAATACCTATAATGAATGTAAATCTTGGATAATTATTGAGTCCTACAAATATGGTCATGTAAATAATTAATCCTTTTTGAGGGTACTTGTTCATTACTATGATCCAATTATTTTCTCTATTTACAATTCATAGCTAGATTTATCTATCATTCTTCTTTAAAAAGAGAAAATATTCCTCATATGGAGACACACTTTGTTAGATAAATCCCTTTTCTAATAGATCATGATTTTTTATATTTAATTATTTTAAATAAATATTTTTTATTCACTATGGGGTCTTTTATATTATATTGGATCTAGTTAATAGTTCATTAGAAACTATAAAACATTTTTCTGTGGGATATCTAGTAAAGTCTTCTTGAAATACGTCATTGTATTCTAGAATTATGGGGACACTCCCTATATTTAAAAATTCAATTACTTCTCTCTATCCGCTGATCGTATCTATAAATAATTCAACAGGATGTAACCCAAGACTAGTGTAGGGTTGCGATATATCTCCATTGAAATTGAATATAAAATTTTCATTCAAGACTAATAAGATTTATTTTCTTAAATAACTGATTGTAAAATTATAAATTGAGATTCATTACATTCCTAGTATAGTATCTAATTATACAATGGAAATGACTACTAGATTTGGGATGATATTATACACAATAAGGTTAATTATATAGTTATTAGAAACACTTGGTGTTCGGATAATCACTATAGGATTCCAGAATTATAACTGTACATATAAATGTTAATGTATTAAATCTATATTCTTTGAAAAATTAAATTAGTAAAATTAATATGTAGAACCAGAATAATAAATTTAACTTCTACCTATGATGACACAATGAATGTACCTTCCAAAACGTCATTTAGAGCCTCTACTTCAGTCATCATGATAGTAAATTTCATACCTTTCTAACCAACCTATATTAAGGATGATGGTGGTTCACCACTATTATCCTCATATATTGACATTAATTGGAATGGTTACCATGCTCTCCCCATTAAAATCATTTAAATTAAAGATTGTCCTACATCATATTTTCTTTTTCTTTGTTGTGGAAAAGATGAGGCTTCACCTCCCAATGATAGTTCTGAGCTATATGGACATCTCTTCTTCTTTCTTATAACATTACAATACCATGGATTATGTTCCCCAAATTCTTCATCCCATAAATGTTTCACATGGGATGTTTTACTTTAATTTATCCACTTTTGTGATCAATGTTATTCCCATATTTTTGATCCATTTCCCTCGTTGTTTCATCAAATCTGTGTGACCACATCATCTCTTTAAACTCAAATGAACCCTTCATTGAACATAGTACTATCACCTCATAAATTTTGTAGTCTATATTTTCTATATTCCTTCACATATGGGGACATATTAAACCATAATAACCAATAATTCATTCCTTCAGGATCAATAAGAAGGCTAGAGGTGTATTGTACATTTCTTTAAAATTTAACCACACACATTCCCCAATTCATTTTCCATATGCTTCAACTCTAGTAATTACTTCACAATATTCATTCAAATCAAATGGGGGATATTTTTATTGAATAAAATTCCACCTTAAATTTCCACACCATAACATCGATCACCCTTCTTGGATTTGTGGTCTTAATCATTTTACACCACTAATCAATGTATCATAATAAGTAATATACTTACATGGTGACATTTTTTTATATGAACGAAAATTTATAGAAAAGAACTTTTCAATATATCTTCTCAATTTATTAACAATGACTTGTTGTATTGATATACTGAATAAATGTGCTCATTGACACATAAAGGACTCTATATGTATTCATTCTCTTTGAGGTTAATATAGTATCTCATCATTATTAATTTTGTTGGTCATATCATGAATTAGTTGATTCATCATGCTTATGATGTTTTCCATTATAGTTCCAATTGGAACTCCATCAATTCGTCATGCATTATACTCATAATTTATGTGGTTCCTCTTATTTTTGTCCATTATTTTCTAAATTAAGAAAAACTATTTGATAAAGATGCTAATTTTATAAATCATATATTTATAAATGGATTTTATGGGTTTAAATATCATAATTAAATATTTTATTAATATACTCTAACAAGAATTGAAATTTCTATACATCCTTCATAATTGTTCATAAAAATCAATATATTGAAAAATTATATCATTGAGAGTGTCAAACTAGGTGTAAACTAAGGCCCATTATTGTGCACTAGTTCCTGATCGAGTATAGACTAGTTCAATGTGTTCAGGTATTACCACTATGTAAATCAATACATGATCCACTTCAATTTATATTATCTAGATAGGGATGTATATTTTTTGGAAAATGCATGTATAATACATACCAAAATAAAATGGTAGTTTATTATATTTAATCATTTTTGTAGGGTTCTTAAAAGATATTGAAGTCATAATTACACTAAACAGCTAAATAGTTATTTGATACCAATGATGAAATTTTTAAATTTTATTAAATATGTATTCATTAAATGGTATAAACAAAGATATATTAAATTCTAATTTCTTGTAAATAAGATACGTAATACATAAAAACAAAGAAAATTATTCACACTCCAATTGAATGATATATTCCTAGGATCACCATATTTTACATTATCTACATATCCTATCTTGTGGACATACATCAAAGGAATGAGGTGACCATGATGCCTAGTAATGGAATAAGAAATAGAGACATATAACATGTGATTTTGTGACATAACAATAATAACATGGGGATTAAAAATAAGACAAAAAAATGAGTCATATCATAAAAATAAAACATGAATCACAACATGGAATTGTGGATAAAAAATTAAAATTAGGCTTTCATATGATTATAATTAAGGTTAATCACCAGTTAGTTGTAAATGAAAATTGGAAAGGTTATTCAACAATATATCATAAAACTTTCCACCTTTAGAGATTAAATCATTTACCCAATGAATTTGATAACTATCAAGGTGAACCATTCACATGTGTTACATTCATGTTAGCCCCAAAGATCATAAAAAAATAATTTCAGTAATAACCTATGGAGAATAAATAATGAGTTTCATTTCCAAATCATTCCATACAAAGAGCTGAAAGAAATGATCATTAAGTCAATTTTGACCCACGAATGGAAATGTTTGAATTATATATTTAAATCCTCAATTTTTTTGTAAATATAGTTTAATACACATTGAAAATAAACGTGTCTTGGTACTCGAATAAAAAGTATACGTGAATTTCTCAAGTAAAATAGAGAAATTTGACAAGTAAATTAGACTATATGATAGCTATACATAATGGTTTTAGAAATTCTTAAATTAAGAGTGTATAAGGGTCAAAAAATTATAAAATAATATTCTATCAGAAATGGTATTATATAATGTGTTCAAACGAAATTCTTTAGGATATTGCAAGACATAACACATGAATAGATATCATGAATGGAAAATAGAAGTGGAGATTTCCCTTACCATATAAGGTTCATACTTAAACAATATGATGGATCTTTTGGGGTTGAGGATAGGTTATGGGGAACCATGGGATAAAAAATCAATATAATTTCATAGAGAATGGAGTAAGGGTGAATGGAAATGGTGAAATGAGTGTGTATTTATAGATAAAATAGAGGACTTGATTAATAAATCACAAATATAAGTCTATGAAATCTATATTGTGGAAAATGAAAAACTAATAGATTTCATAAGAATTTCACTGATGGATTTAGAAATAGAGGTCAAAATATATGATATTTTAATCCAATAGAACATAAAACCATTTTAATACATGTTTTGAAATATACAACTATGGAATCCAAAAGGTAATGTTTTTAATTACAAAATTTTTCATTTAAGACATTGAAAATTCACTTATTGTTTTTGAAATTGGTTAAAATATATTAAAATATATAATATTAATAGAAAACAAATTTTATTTCATGGATTATTTTTAATAAATTAATACATCATTATGAAACAATTATGATATCATAGAATATTCCAAAAACCCAAAACTATATTCTTTTACAATTCATGGTAAACAAATATTTCATAAAATTATCATAAATTCACTCTATCCATATTTGGACATACCAATTTCAAATTTAAAATTCAATTTTTTAGAATCATTTTCTATATCTGATAATTTTAACATTTTAATGTTAATTTCCATATTTTATATATATATATATTTAAAGCAGACTCAACTTTATAAAACATTTTAAATATTTATTTGGACATTATAAAATTCTTTAATAATTTATAATTAGGTAAGAGTGTTTTGAAAGAATATTTAATTAAAAAAATTATTCATAGTACTTGAATTTATTATAATTTTTTATATATTTTACAAGAAAATTTTATGTTCAATTTTAGTTAAAAATCAATTCATCAAATTCAAAACCATTGCAAAATATATTTTATTAAGAAAAACATCAATTAAAATGGAATTGTTGGAAGAAACATTTTATTTACCCAATGGAAAAAAACATTACGAAACCTTGTCCTAGACACGTAACCCCTTATTACTCTCTTATATATCCTAAGGGTGAGGCATGTGATAGTTGTATTTTCGCGGGGTGTCTTGACTAACATTGACTGAGAGGTAATAACCACTAACCTGAAAATATTCCTTAGGTGATTCTGTTCAAACTTGACATGTTGAATCATGACTTTGGCAGGGTAATGGGTGAAAACCAATGAGGCTTACCCTCTCAGAATTAGGGAGAAATGGGCATGAAATGACATGACTGTATTGATTGAAGCCATTGATTCCCATTCCTGTATATATAATCTTTATCCAATAACACATAACACAGTAATTATAATGTTGAAATTATCAACCAGATGTATAGTTTCAAACTATTTTATTAAATAATAATAATATCGAACAATGAATATATTTAACCTACATTTATATAACATTCGAATACAAATGATCCCATATCCCTTTCTCCCCAATAACTAACACTATATTCCTTCACAAAAAATTTATTTCAATTAATTTTATGGTTTTATTATCATTTCCATAACACATTGATTGGTTTACAAATATTTTTTTAATTTCTATAGCACACTTCTATGGAAGGATGATTCTAATAGATTGTGCCGATCATTATTTTCCAATTATAGTTTTTCTATATTATAGTTTTTTATATTTTAAATGTTTTTAATTTTAACTTGTTTCATAGATGACTAATGTAATGATCCATATTTATGAATTTAAAATATTCAGGTCTCTATAATTTTGTGTGTGTTATATTATGAAAAAACAATAATAATCAGAAAAAAACATTTAGGATTAATGGGTCATTACTATAGTGGTATTAGAACTGTTATTGTGTTATGTGGATGTTGGGGTTGTGTGATGGATTATATGAGTAGTTGTTGTGGATAGATGGCTTGAGAAATGTGACATGACAATGATGATGGATGTGTAGTGTTATGTTAGAGATTGTTTGAGTTGGTAAAATTGTATCATTTCATGGTTGATATAGATTATAGGTTACCAAATGGATTAAATATGATGATTAATGAAACAAAAGATGTTTGTAAATAAACAAGGTGGTATGGAAAAATAAATATGATAAATTGGTAAAAATGAAGGGAAATATATATCATAATTGTTTGGAAATTGAGTCTAATTTGATGGATGTTGATGTTTTTAAAATGGATCAATGAATTAACATGGTCACACATGTGAGTTGAAATTGGAAAATATCATATGTATTGTGTGCAGATTGTGTGGTTTTTCATAAATTGATGGACGGTGTTATAACGATTGATGTGTGGTTGATGGTGATTTCCCCAATATACCAAATGGTTGTGATAAAAATTGCTTGATACCCCATACACCTTTCTCTTCCTTCAGTAATGATGTAGGGATATGGTGTTTATGTGTGAGATGTGATTTATAGACCAAGTTTCGAGGAGAGTGATGTGATGTGTTGGATCAGGGTTCTATATGTGATATGTGATGTTATGTATTTTGATATGATTTGGGGTTGATATTGGGTAGGAGGAGAGAATGAGGATTATTTCTTTCATGTTCAATGTACCATACTACTGTAGTTCTTGTTGTGATGTGTGGACCATGATTCTATGTTCATGACATGATGTGATGTGATGTGATATGTGTGGATGGAATATAAGCATAGGACATTTGACATTGGGTGTGAGAGCAGACAATACAAGGGGAAGAGGTAGTGCGGCCCATTTATATTTTAGTATCTCGATGTTACGTTTTTATATTGGATGCATGTGTATATGAGTGATCCATGGTGAGGAAGGGTTTTCATAGATTTCCTTTATATGTTCTTATTGGTTCTACTATTTGTTCACTAGCACATTAGCATGCTTTTTTCGAATGTGAACAGGAGGCCTTGGTTATGTCCCTACTAAGTATACATTTTATACACTTCCTATGTATATAAACTATTTTTTGGTTTCAATGAGGAATTTAAGGAAGCTTTTATTCCTTTATAGGTGGATTAAGACTTTTTTTGAGTTAATGATGTTGAATATTATTTTTGTAATTCATGTTATCCAATTTTGTATTCATTAGTATCAATTTATTCATCCATCGTAGGATAGTTTTTTGTTTTCCATTATATTTTATTTTGGTGTTTATAGTTTATTTTTTATTGTATCTCCCAATCATGTTTCATTTATAGTGGTTTTTTTCTCCCATAGAAGATGATTATTATACCATTGCTTTTACACAACATCCCATAGCATACTAGAAGTGGGGATGAGGACATTATCTCTATCCCTTCACTATGTAATCTTGTATTTGAGGAGGGAATGGCCGATACCATAATTTTCACCCATTTCTTTAACCAAAAATTTCAATATTATTTTGTAGTTATATTATTTGTGTCCCTTTTCACCTATAGAGGCTCTATTTTTTCCTTTCCTGAATTAAAAATATTTTTATATATGTGTCCAATTCTAGGAATCAAGATGACATGTGATCTTGAAGCATGATGTGCCTATAATTAATACTATAATAAAATTAAGTATAATTTATATTTTTCATGAACATTTTCATAAAAAATTGGATAAATAATAAATTGAATATTAGAATTGGAATCTATCACCAGATATGGGGTTGAAATGCATTGTTTATGCTAGTAGTGAGACTTGAAATAGGTCATCACGAGGTCTAGACATTTCTCTCATGTGGGAATTATGTTTAGGGGATTAATTAATTAATTCATTCATTCATTCGTTCTATCCTAAATGTAATTCAATAAGACTAATTAAATAGTGAATCCATGAGTGTTATCCATATAAACTATTGGAGGATTCCAGACCATCACTTCCTCATTCTATTGGTGATTGATGTTTGTGGACGATGAAACATTGGATCAGAGAGGATTATGACACAACGAATTCAATGACATTATTCAATCATTGAGGAGTTATTAATTCAATGAAGAACGAAACAATATTTAGGATGGAATCAGAAATTTATGTTTTAAACAATATTTTTTAAAATATAATGAACATAATAATCTTGATTATGATAAGAGTAAATTTTGTGTCTTTTCCATGAGCCAGTGTACCAATTTTAATTGGTTGTTCATTTTTTTGAATAAAAAATTTATTGGTTCTTTATTTATGACAAATTACTGTTGGAAAATAATGGTTTAATTATTATTCTTGTACATCAGTCTTCATCGGTTACACACTATAGTCTCAGTTTGATGTTGTCAGGCGGTACAGAACATGATCAGACCCCCATAATCATGATAGATTCACTTTTTTGGGATGAGTTGATGAATGAGAAATAGATATGGGAAGGTTTTGGGTTATGAGTGATCGTTTGGATGATCTATAGGTGAATCATTAATGGATTAATGATTCTAGGTGAGCAGTTATAATTGGAAACCCCATCCCATGAAATAATGGAATCTGATTTCCAATGAACGATGTTCGGATACATTGATCCGTGGACATATACACTATTTTCTGGCTGATATGGGTCTAGTAGTGAAGTAGAGAGAGTAGATTCCATGAAAGGAAATCTGATCTAGAAATATATGTAATACCCAATTAAACGCCTTGTATTTTTATTAACACATGACGTGTTACCCCTTTGATACAATAGATAGTGTTTTAGAAGATTATAATGATGACCTGATGTGTAATCCTCCTACATGTGATGTAACATTTCCCTAGATGTATGATCCATGTGGAATAACACATGATTGATATGATTATTGATATTATATGACTAAGAAAATAGTCATGTGCCAATGTACATGGACACGGGGTCACGAACATGGGCACAACCATGATGATACAACCTGATCTCGGATTGTATGTTCACAACGTATCATCCAAAAATATAGTGTGTACATCTAAAATTACAAGGAGCTATTTACTTGACAATGACATGAGAGGGAGGTGGAGAAGGAACACACACTATGTGGGTCCCCTCGCAATCCATTTACTACAGGGATCCTTTTTTATATAAAACATCATTGTTCTATATCTCTAATAATTTGACATACAATCTATCTGTAAAGGAGCATATCTAGTGTTTTTTTTCTATTTATAACATGATCATTCTCTTAGATGTTGCTTTTGGGATATATTGTGGAATTTTTTTGTTATGATACTTTGTTAGGTGATGTTGGATGATGATAGTTACATCGCAAGATCACCAGAGACATCCGAAGATGATCCCTCCATCTAGGTAGGGAATTATTCCTCAATGATTTCTATGGTAGAACCATCCATCTATGATATGAATGGGATATCTAATTACACATAGTGTTGATTTATTTTTATTGGTTGGGAATGGGTCCTATACAACCAATGCAAAACCCTTATACCTGGTATGGACTAGTTTCATCATTGGCATGTAGAGTGTAACCCTCCACCATAGTTGGGAATGGGTCCTCTACCACTGGAGTGGAAACCTCCTACTATGCATGTCATCATGCCTCTATTTACACTTATAGTTGAACCCACCTATTGGGATGTGAATGGTTCCTCTACCACCCAAGTGGGACCCTCATATTTTGTAGTGAATGAGTCATCCATGGACTCCTAGAGTGGAACTCTCTAGCTGGGATGTGAATGGGTCGTCAACTACTATTGTAGATCCCTCACGTCCACAAATTTCATGTGTCCTCGATTGAATTTAGAGTGGAACCCTCTAGATGGTCATGGCATGGATCCTTGATGACTGGATTGATATGTCATATTGATCTGGGTATGATTCCACCATCGTCTATCATAGGAGAACCCTTCTATCATACTAGGGAACGAGTCCTCTACCTATAGATTATTGTACCTTCACTATACGGCACAGTGACGAGACATGGTTTGACATGGAAGGTATCTTCTGGGAAGATAGATGAGATGATGGGACTCATGGATGGGATTTCTGAATTGTCAACAACTCATCTTATTGGGATGAGCTGTAAGATGCAGATCACCTTACTCTATCATTTTTTATTAATATAACTATGTATTTATATATAGAGTTTTGTAAACATAAATTTAGAATTAGGTATTCTCTATCCCTGGGTTGTAATGATGTGTGACATAATTAACATTAATTGTGTGTTTATCTTATCCTGTATAGATAAGTATAATCAACTACTATTGGTGGAAAATACGTGATGTGTAGTTTTTCTACACATCATGTTGAGCCCCTTGTTCCTGGACGTGGTTACTCTCTCTTGGTCTGGGTTAATCTTTTCACCTGCATTATATCCTACATTCTATTTACTACCTTTTATCATTATATTATTCTTTTATCTATTATTTCACCCCTTAACCATTCATTTAATCTTAAAGGGTTTGTATATACCCACCCCTATATGAATATTTCACACATGTGTCCAATATTATGATGAAAATGGATAGGTTCGTAGTGAATTCATAGAATCATAGGGAAACCAAGAACTATAAACCAGGTGCATTGGTAGTATCATGAAGAAGATATGATGGGATCTTTTAGTGTTTACCGTACAATTCCTTTCATGTTGGGAGATATTTTTTGTTGGGTGTTTATTTTTTCAATTTTTATTTATTTTACAGTATCATTCTCTTGTCTAGTCTATAGTTTATTTATACATAGATGTTCCATTATATTTTATCTTCCTTTAATTTTACTTCCACTGCACTTTTGAATTGATATTTATATGTGTTTTAGTGTTGGTAATTAGTGAATGGCATCCCCATGTTAGTTATACTGTTTGCATTGGTCACCAGCCATTTCTCTATAGAGGTGGGACTGAGTAGTTTCCCCTAGAGCCCCAACACGGATCTAGTGATGAAATAATGGTATAAAATCATGGCTGAATCATTTTTATTATGTATGGATTAGCACTCTATAGAGGATTCTGTTGGGATTTTAGAAAATGTGTCAATGTGTCCGTAGTGTGGCTTTAAGACCAAGGAATACAATGATAGCGCAAGTGGCCAACATATCCATTTACTAGGACCTTGAATACAATTATGTTAACTCATCATACAAATAAATTAGTTTCGGGATCAATCGTACATTCATCAAAATTGGATTGAGTCTTTTACAGTCCTTCTTGAGTCATCTCCCCATTATTTTTATATATACTCTTATTTGACTGTGGTACGTCTTCGCTAAATTTTAGGATTCCTCTATATTGATTGCCTGCTGTGATACTAGTTATATATCATGATGATGATATGATGAGTGATGCGGCCAAATGTTGGTGTCAATCATATGAGATTCTTCCTCTAAGTGTGTTTTAATAGCACCTCAACCTATCAAGAAGCAAATCATCCTAGCATATACGGTTGAATATATGCACAAGCTTAGTGTTCCCAATGAGTTCTAATGCTAGTTTCTATTATGGTTCTAGAAATACCCAGTTACATAAGTAGTAGTGGACATGAAAGAGTCGGTGGTCCATATCATACGACTTATTTGTACCATAATAGATCAGGTGTAACGTCCCGGACCCGGGTGACACGCAACGAGTGCCGCAAGCCCGGTTCGCCACGAGACCTCAAGTGGATTTCCCCAAATGCCCGAGGCTGCCGACTTGCAGCAAGGGCCCATGTCTGATAGTGGGGAAACTATTCCCTCATTTTTCAAAGTGAAGTGCAGCAGAATACAAACAAAACATACAATGACAACAGAAGTAGTAAACATACACAACTAGAATAAACAACATCAGTGGATATAACCAAAAGTATATAAATGATGATGCTACATGTTTCAAGATCTATGAAAGTAGCCAGAACATGTTATACATCAATATATTACAACAAAATACAGAGTACAGCAAACAAGCAAAATAGCTTGCAGCGGCATCGCGAGCCTAGGATCGTTGCCATTCCCTCCTACTCCACAGCAACAGTCATGTACCTATATAGGGTCTCCTGACCCTATATACACCTATAGCAATGTAATCTGTTTGGGTTGAAAAGCGTGACCCAAACAGGGTGTGAGAAATATATCTCAGTAGGCACCCACCAAAGGCATGTGCCCAACCGCGTGTAAGCATGCAAAAACAGTGTGAAATAGTAAAATGCAATAAAGTAAGTAGTAATAACAAGTAACTAACTTAACCATTAAATTGACATTTTATTATTCGTTTAATTCATTATATACTAGAAATCACCACATTGCATTTCTAACCAAACAGTCCACGTCATCAGACAAGAAAAACCTTACCCTCGGGTAAGCAGAATCCAACCCATAGGTGTAGCCCTCAGGCATAATAGAATTTTCCCTCATGCGTAGGAAGTTTCTCCCTCAGGCACATAAGTCAAGCCCTCGGGCACGAGAGGTTTCCCTCAAGCGAAATAACTACAGCCCTCGGGCTAAATAGTGCATCACCCTCTTTCTAATCACAAAAACCCCCTCAGGCTAAATACAACAATTCCCTCAGGCTAAACAGGTAACCGGGCCATGCCCAACATATCGAAATGAAGTAAACAAGAAATTACTCTCACGGAAATCCTACAATTACTACATTTAAGACATACCCTCGGGTATCTTGGCCAAACGGCTAAATATTGAAACGCACCACCGGGGTGGTTCCGGAACCAAGAAACTTTCCCAAACAACATTTTATTATCACAATTTAATCACCTATGAAATTATAGGCATTAAATATAGAAATGGCCTCAGCCACACGACACAGCATCATTGGTTCGTGGCATAAAAACACCCCAAAACGCACGATAGTTGGAAAATAATCACAAAGCCACCTACCTTATACGCCAAGGAACGTCATACCCGAACGCCGAGTCAAGAAATGCCCAAGAACGGAATAGATCTAACAAAGAACAAAACCCATTAAAATTTAAATAACTTACCCTCAGGAACGAATTGGTAAGAACAGTACCAGGAGAGAAGAGGGACTACCCTTGCGGTTTCCATGAGATCGTCTGAAGCCGAATCAGATTCCAGACAAACACCCAGCGGATCTTGAAAGATCCAGCCATCCTCCTTGGTTCCAAACCACTCAAACGCCTCCTCTTCCAAATGAGGAGTCTACTGCATGTTTTAAGTCAAAAAAACATTGTACACGGTGTGTACGTATTTAATTTAATTTTTCATTTGGGGCACCGCCACACTTCTCAACCGTCGACATGAGTATATGGCATGTACTCTAAAGTACACGGCGTGTATAGTCACCCAGCTGTCGGCTGCACCACCGCCTTACTGTTTAGGCATGCTGACTAATTACATGGCGTGTAAGGTACCACTACGTGGCGTGTAGTCGGTTCTTACACCCTTCGTCGCTGGCATTGCTACACACCCTATGTACTCATCCCCACACGACCATAAGTACACAGCGTGTGGAAAAATTACACGGAGTGTAGTTCCGAAATTCTGGATTTTTTCCCAGTTTCCATATTTTCTCAAAAACACTTAAGGAAAATGAAAAAATAAGAAGCCTGTACCTAAAAAAAGAACCGGGTTCTTAAAATCTTCCCCCCTCATAGCAATTTCGTCCCCGAATTGCCTTTTCCCGGGTGGCGAAGAGAATGCTCAGAACAGCTCTGGCCACTGAGCACGTACGTCGGCCTCCTGCTCCCAGGTCTCATCCTACACTCGTCCATGCTTCCATAACACCCATTAGAGAGGAACTGACCGTCCTAGGAGAACCATCGTTCTTTTGTCAATGATAAGGATCAGATTCTCCTCAAAGGACGCATCATGCTGAAGCTCAACCTCCTCTAGATGAAAGGTGTGAGACGGGTATGAATGGTAGCAACGCAACTGAGACACGTCGAAGACATCGTGCATGGCTCGGTACCACTGTGGTAACTGCAACTGATAGGCAACCAGCCCGACTCTCTCCAGAATTCTGAAATGGTCCCACATACCTCGGTGAAATCTTACCATGTCTCCTAATCTGCTTGTGTCCCATCCTCGGCAAAACACAAAAGAAAACCTGATACCCGACCACGAACTCCAAAGGTTGTCTGCAGAGATCAACATAATACCTCTAACGAGACTGCGTGGTAGCCATCCACATCTGAATCAACTAGACCTTCTTAGATGTCTCATGTACAAGTTATGGCCCAAGTAAAGCTGCCTCACCTGCCTCTAACCAGCACAAAGGTGATCAGCATGTCCTACCATATAATGCCTCGTATGGTGATATCTAAATAGCTTCCTTAAAACTATTGTTATAGGCAAACTCTAATAAGGGTATATGCTTCTCCAAAGAGCCCCCAAAGTCTAGGACGCATGCACACAACATGTCCTCTAGCAGCTGTATCGTCCGCTCTGACTGGCCATCTGTCTGAGGGTGGTATGCTGGGCTCAGAAGCACCTGTGTACTCAGTTCCCTTTGAAAACTATGCCAAAAAATGAGAGGTAAAGTGGGTGTCCCTATCTGAAACGATAGAATGAGGGACCCCATGAAGACGTATGATCTCTTGGATATACAGCCTTCTGAGGTCGTCCACACCGAAGGTCTCCTTCATCCACAAGAATTGAGCTACCTTCTTGATTATATCCACAACAACCCACACGACGTCATTGCCACGAGGTGAACTCGACAATCCAGTCACGAAATCCATCGCGACATCATCCCATTTCCACTTTGGAATGGGTAACTGCTATAACAGCCCAGCTGGCCTCTGTTGCTCCACCTTCACCTGCTGACAGGTGGAACACCTCGTTACAAAACCAGCTATCTCCCTCTTCATACTCGGCCACCAGTACTGATGTCTCAAGTCACTGTACATCTTGGAAACCCCAGGATGAATTTTCCAAGCTGAATCATGAAACTCCTACATCGTCTCCTTGCGTATATCCCCTGGAACCCATACCCGTCCATGGAAACACATAACCCCATCATCGCCTATCGTCCAACCAAGTGAAGGGTCCTCACTTGCCACCGACTCCTGTAGAACTAGGCCTTCTGAATCAGAGAGTTTTCTCGTCCTCACTCTGTCCAGGAGGGTAGAAGTCACAGCTAAAGATGAAAGGTAAGTCTGCCCCTGACTGTCATTCACCTCCAGATGCATCTCCTAGAACAAAGCCATAAGCTCCAACTCACCACTGGCCTCCTGCACTTCCTGTATCTGAGTCTTCCCACTCAGTGCATCAGCTACTGCATTACCTTTACCAGGTGTGTAGGCATGCTCAAAATTGAAGGACTGTAGGTACTCAACCCACCTTCTCTGCCTCATATTCAGGTCACACTGAGTAATGATATACTTGAGGATTTTGTGTTTAGTGAAAACCAGAAAATGCTCTCCCAACAGATAATGTCTCCAACAGCGCAACACATGAACAACTGCAGGAAAATCGAGATCATGCATCGGGTAATTCCTCTCATGTGGCCTCAACTGCCGAGACCCATACGCAACAACTCAGTCACCCTACATCAAAACGGCTCCAAGCCCAATCTCTGATGCATCATAGTAAACTGTATAGCTCTTCCCCTCCTCTGGGAGCATCAGGATCGGTGTTGATGTCAACCTTACCTTCAGGTCCTGAAATACTGTCTCGTAAGCTTCTGACCAAACAAACATCACACCATTCTCAGTCAGACCTGTCAATGGTGCTGCTAGGCAGGAGAAGTCCTGTATGAAGAATCGGTAGTAACCATCCAGCCCTAAGAAACTCTGTATCTCAAACATGTTCTTAGGATGCTCCCAGGAAACAACTACTCTCACCTTCTCTAGGTCTACTGCAACTCCTGCCTCTGAGATGATATGACCCAGGAAGTGAATATGGTCCATCCAAAAGTGGAACTTTGAGAGATTAGCATATAGTTGATGCTCTCTCATTATACTCAATACGACCTCAAGATGGGTGGCATGGACATGTAGAGTGTGAGAGTACACCAAGATTTCGTCCATGAATACTACCACAAAGGAATCATGATATGGATGGAACACACGATTCATAAGATCCATGAATACAGCTGGCAGATTTGTGAGTCCGAACAGAATAACCAAGTACTCGTACAGACCATATCTGCTCTGAAAAGCTGTAAGCGGTATATCCAATGGTCTCACGCGTAGCTGATGATATCCGGATCTCAAGTCAATCTTCGAGAAAACTCATTCTCCATGAAGCTGATCAAAAAGATCATATATCCTCGGCAAGGGATATCGGTTCATAACCATCAACTGGTTCAGCTTCCGATAATCCACACAATGTCTGAGGGTACCATCCGCCTTTTTCGCGAAAAGGACCGGAGAACCCCAAGGAGAAGTACTGGGTATGATAAAACCATTCGCATGTATCTTATCTAACCTCCTCTTGAGCTCTTGCAACTCAGGTGTGGTCATCCTATAAGGAGAAATGGATACCAGTGCTGCACCTGGCATGAGCTCAATAGACAAATCCACCTCACGCACTGGAGGTAGACCTGAAAAGTCATCCGGGAAGACATCCCTGAAACGACCAACAACTGGAGGGAAATTTGTCTGACAAGTCCCCTGATCAACCAGATACAAACTCACAATCTAGGCTGTGACTCCACCTCGCCCATGATGCTCTGTTCTCGCTCGACTCGTCTGAACATCCCCTTCACCCTTGTATAGAAACTCTCCGCCATCTGGTGATGTAAAACTCACCCTGCGACGGTAGAAGTGTACGAAGGGTCGGAAGGTAACCAACCAATCTATCCTGAGAATGACTTCATAGCTCTCCATCTCTATGTCATAGAGGACCCAAAGAAAGTGGCACCCACTAACCTCAATGGGGCACTTCGTACTCTGACGCACACCAGCCGTCCTAGTCCCCAAAAGAGTGTCTAGCGTCATGATATCAGAAGAAGCAGAAACACAGAGCCCAAGGATCTCCACAACGGGTACAGATATGAAACTATGTATAGAACCCGTATCTAAAAGTACTAAATATAAGACAGAAGCTACTAGAATAGTACCTATGACTCTCAAAGGTCCGGGATCCTGCCCATGCTGGGTCTGTTGCACTGCATATGCCTGCCCAGTGCCGCGACCCTACGACACAGCCTGGATACGCTGAGCTATCCTGCCCTGCTGCCTCTGTGATCCTGGTGTCTGGCTACCATGGCCACGACCACCATCTCGGCCTGCACGCCCAGAATTATTCCAGATCCCTGACTGGTAAGAATCCACTGGTCCTACTCCTGCATGCAGAGTCTGCACAAAACCCCTCTCAGTAGCCACTGGTGGAAACACCCTGCAAAAGCACTGCAGATGACCCATCTTGCCGTAAGCTCGGCACTCCACAGCATCTCGTGGACACTGCGGCCTCTTGTGCCCCTTTCTGCCACACTGGTAGCACCTGATCGGGCCACCAGAAGACGCCGCCTAGCTGGTACTGCCCCCTGGAGCGAAGTACATCTGTCTTTTCCTCTTTCCAGTAGAAATAATACCAGTAACTGGTGTTGACCCACCCTAGACCACACCACTCGATTCCCACAGGTTCCTCTCAGAAATCAGTGCCTGGTTTACAATCGAGTGCACTGAAGGCAACCTGAAAACATTCACCAGTGCATAGATGTCATACCGAATACTATCATAAAAACGTATGGCTCTCAACGACTCATCACCCACCAAGAGAGCTGAAAAACGCTGATGCTCCATAAAATGAGAAGATCAGTCCATCATCAACATTGTGCCCTGCTGCAGATTCATGAAATCTCGCACTCTATCTGCCCACAACATCTCGGGAAAGAAGAAGTCATAGAAGACTTCCTGAAAAACTTCCCACACCATGTCTCTGTGATGCTCTGACAGGGTGGTAACATCCCACCAACTTTTGGCGGAATCACGCAGCATATAAGTCACGAGCTTGACCCTCCACCCTAGAGGCGTCTCAAGATGCTCGAAAATAGACTGCATCGATCCTATCCAGGACTCCACAGCCTGTGGTCTTCCATCCCCTGAAAACGTAGGAGGATGTTGTTGCTGAATGATACGTGTTAGCTTGGCCATAGATGTGGTAGCTTGCGGTGCTCCCTGAAAGGTCTGCATGAACCGCATAAACCCTTCACGGTTCTATGTCTCCATACCTGTGTCCGGTATAACAGCCATAACTACATCTGGATCTGCTGGTGGATCAACTGGTAGCCCATGGCCCACCATCTCATGAGTATAATCGTCGCCGCTCTCCTGGTGAACAACTCGGGGTCTTCTAGGTGGCATTACACTACAAGGTCAAAATCACGCCTCAGATTCCATATTATTAAGACTGAAATGACGGAACCACCAAGGATAAAAGGGGAAGAATGCATGAAAAAATGGAAAAACAAGACTACACGGCATGTAGAATGACTACACTGCATGTACATGACTTCCCTTCCCCTGCCCAGGTCCTTCTACATGGCTAAGCCACATGGCCTCCGTCGAACAAAACTATATAGAGTGTATAATATCTACACGGTGTGTACGGTGTTATTTTCCAACTGCATGTGTCATCTGTGACACGGCTGACTACTCGGCTTGACACTACATGTCACGTTACACCTGCACACATCGTGTACACCATCTCATTTCCCAGCCACACGGCTAACTCCACACGGTCTGTCCTCAGACAAGACTACACGACATGTCCCACAGGTACACAACGTGTTCAAGGAGAGGTGACACCAGCCTGTGTTGTTAGTTACATGGCCAAGTCCCCATGTCACACTACATGGCGTGTCTATAATTGACATGGCGTGTTCTGTCAAGGAGTTTAACGATCCGTATTTTTAGTTACACGACCGGACTCTGGGTCACTCTACACGGCGTGTAAAAAACCTACACAGCATGTTTTACCCAAGCCCTTCCCTACCTCGTGTCGCCACCCACACGGTTTTTGATAAGGGAAGAGAATACATGGTGTGTACACTGACTACACGACGTGTACTCAAAAAGTTCATTTTTCTTCCTTAACCGAAGAACACAAAAGGCATGTATTAAAATACTACATGGCGTGTATACTGGGTTTCCGGACAGTATGCCTCAGAAACTTCCCCAGAACCCAGAAAATATAGAAAAACAACACCTAAGTGTCAAATTCTATCCTGTGGGGCCCATACTCCCCACGAGTCAAAGTTTAACATCTTATATGTGTTATAACCAACAAACAGTCAATGATCCACCAATTTCCGGTCAATGGGGGACCATACTCCCCAAAAACCAAATTTTGGCGTTCATTCTATAAACAGGCTCACAGAAAATTACCCTATCACATAGCAGGTATTTTATCAAGCAGATATCACAACATCATGCTTCATTAGAACCACAACTATCACAAAAACATGAATATTCTAATGCACCTACATGGCATGGAAACTATGCATGGAATGTGATATCTATCATGTGCCTATATGATGCATGAGATGACATACCCTCATCAAATCAGGTTGCAACTAAATAGAACTCATAGATAAAATATAAACAGCACAATCTCAAAGTGAGTCACCCAACGGTGAAAACATATCAACCGTAAATTAGAAAAATCAAATGAATGAAAAATACGAGGTAGACTAGCTTTTCCCTATACATGAGTTAGCTACGCCCGAGCACAGCTTATTACCAACTACCATTCATCCTACCCCTGACTACGGCTCCAAATAGTAAGTCAAAGAAAAGAAACCCCTTCGATACCAATTTGTAACGTCCCAGACCCGGGTGCCACGAAACGGGTGCCCCGAGCCTGGTTCACCACATGACCTCAAGCACATTTCCCCAAATGCCAGAGGCTGCCGACTAGTAGCGATGGCCCAGGTCTGATAGTGGGGAATCTATGCCCTCATTTGTCAATGTGCAGCACAACGGAAGGCAAACAAAACATACAACGGCAACGAAAGCAGTAAACATACACAACTGAAATAAACTATAGAAGTGGATATAACCAATAGTATATAAATGATGATTCTACATGTTTCAAGTTCTAAGAAAAAAGCCGGAACATGTTATACATCAATACAGTACAACAAAATACAGAGTATAGAAAACAAGCAAAACAGATGGTAGCGGCATCGTGAGCCCAGGCTCGGTCCCATGCCCTCCTACTCCATAGCAACAGTCAAGAACCTGTATAGGGACTCTTTCCCCTATCTACACCTAAAACAACATAATCTGTTCGGGCCGAAAAACATGACCCAAACAGGGTGTGAGAAATATATCTCAGTAGGCACCCACCAAAGTCCCGTGACCAACCACGAGTAAGCATGCAACAACAGTTTGAAATAGTAAAATTCATGAAAGTAAGTAGTACAAACAAGTAACTAACTATACCTTTAAATTTACATTTTATTATTCTTTTTATTCATTACATACTAGAAATCACCACTATGAATTTCTAAACAAACAGTCCACATCCTCAGACAAGAAAAACCTTACCCTCGGGTAAGCAGAATCCAACCCACAGGTATAGCCCTCAGGCATAACCGAAATTTCCCTCAGGCATAGAAAGTGTCGCCCTCATGCACAGAAGTCAAGTCCTGAGGCACGGAATTTTGCCATCAGGCGAAATAACTACAACCCTCAGGCTAAATAGTGTAGTGCCCTCAAGCTAATCACAACAACACCCTCAGGATAAATACAACAGCGCCCTCAGGCTAAACAGGTAACCGGTCCATGCCCAACATATCAAAATGCAATAAACAATCATTTCCTCTCAAGGAAAATCTACAGTTACTTCATTTAAGACATACCTTTGGGTATCCTGGCCAAACGGCTAAACAGTGAAACGCACCACCAGGGTGGTTCCAGATCCAAGGAACGATCCCAACCAACATTTTATTATCACAACATAATCACCTATGAAATTATAGGAATTAAATATAGAAATGGCCTTAGCCACATGACACACCATCATGGGTTCGTGGCACAAAAACGCACAAAAATGCGTGACAGTTGGAAAATAAACACAAAGCCACCTACCTTATACGCCAACAAACGTTATACCTGAACGCCGGCTCCAGAAACTCCCATGAACGGCATAGATCTGACGAAGAACAAAACCTTTCAAACGTAAATAACTTCCCCTCGGGAAAGAATTTGTAAGAACGGTACCAGGAGAGGAGAGGGCTTACCCATGCGGTTCCAACAAGATCGTCCGAAGCCGAATTGGATTCCAGATGAACACTTGGTGGATCATCGATGATAAATCCGTCCTTCTTGGCTCCAAAATGGCTCAAACGCCTCCTCATCCAAATGACGAGGCTACTACATGTTTTAAGCTGAATAAAAAAAGTACACGAAGTGTACTTCTGAGTACACGGTGTGTAATTCGTTCATTTAACTGTTCATTGGGCGGCACCGCCACACTGTTAAACCGTCGACATGAGTACACGACATGTACTCTAAAGTACACTGTGTGTACTGTAATGTACACAGTGTGTACTGCTGCCCAGCTGTCGGCTGCTCCACCGCCTTACTGTTTAGGTCTTCCGACTAGCTACACGATGTTTAAGGTACCACTACACGGCGTGTAGTCGGTTCCCACACCCTTCGTCGCCGGCATGGCTACACGCCCCGTGTACTCATCCCCACATGGCCAGAAGTACATGGCGTGTGGAAAAAGTACACGGTGTGTAGTTTCAAAATTCAGGATTTTTCCCCATTTTCCATATTTTCTCAAAAACACTTAAGGAAAAGGAAAAAAACAAGAAGCCCATACCTCAAATAATAAGAATCGGGTTCATACATCAGGTAGTGACACTGGTAGCTGTAATTATACATGTAGTAGGTGGAATATGGTGGAGTTTCGATGCATACATCCACGATGAGTTGATCCTCTCATTGACAAAATTCCATATGTTATTTAGGGAGGATTACTAACCCTTCTATTTGCACCTGGTTCAGATCCAAGGACATTTAGAGCTATATATGGGAGGGATGACGGTGGGTGGGTATGCATCAAGGTTCAGAGACCATACATGGTACCCCCTTGACAGACTTAGTGATTGATACTTCCAAGACTGTAAGTTTGAGTAATGTCTCTATAGAGGGATCCATGCCAGCGTGGTTCCCTTTTACATCCCCTCTTATTCCATGGTTAATTAGTAGAAACCATTGAAAAAGATATTTCTACTATATGGATACCATAAAAATATATATAGTAGTGGGATTTTTGGAGTAGAGTCTTCTCCAGCAGCTAGCAGGTGATATTTGATAAGATCTCATTGCATGAGATCCTGTCGAAATCAAAAACTGGAACATGTTCATATTGTACAGGGAGAGTTTAGTGCACCATGGTATTCCATAGAGTGTTTGTTCTATTCATGTGATGGGTTACATAATGTATAGTGTTCATTATTAATGATATGTGATGGGGAGTGAAGGTAGATAGCTTACATAACTCAATGAGAGAGGTAGTTTCATGAATAGGATGGTCCTGAGATAGAAAGAGATTATAGAAGATTTGGGGGGAATATTACTTGAGTATTAAACTAGGATATACTTCTAGAAACAACCCCAATGAATACAACATTAAGATAAGGGAGATGGATGTCAAGGCTATGGACAAATGCATGTATTAGAGGCTTATGATATCATAGTGCATGAGATGATTAGAGAAAAAATATGTTTTTACTATACAATCTCTTCAGTATTATTAGACACACATCCTAGTCACAGAATCATATATATATATATTATTTTATGAGAGATAGATCCCCCAACTGATAATTTAGTATAGAAGCTTCATTTTGATGTTCTTACGGTGAACACTTCAGCTGTATCATTTATCTGCTAGTAGTGTGATCTATCTTTTGGTGGATAAATGTTTACATGGTTACTTTTGGTCATTAATATGGGACCCAATGCTCTAAAAATATGTATGGATTTTTTTACTTATTATGGATCCAAATTGACAATCACTAAACATGATTTATATTATTATGCACCGATAGGATGAATTTCTCCATTATGGGTGAGGGAGATCTAATGGAGGGATGAGTGGGTTCTATGAGTAGGAGGCTGTAGCCCACCCCCTATTAGTTGGGAAGTATATCTCATTTAATATTGGTATCTTTAGTTATTTGAATCTATTTTATTATAGATGATTATACAGATGTCTTCTCCAAATACATTCTAGGACTACCTTTGATTTGGGATATTGATTTTTTCATTGACTTTTATCGCATGAGCAAACTAATATATTATATTCCATATCGAATAACAATAACAAGCTCAGTGATCTTCTGTTTCAGTCAAAGTACATTCAAGATAATGGTTTGATCAAAACCCTGCTGTCCCCATGGGTAGATCCAATGTTGTTCATGGAAGAGGAATATGAGAGTTTGTGGTTTTGGTTCAAATATCATCACCAGAACTAGGCCATGATAATGAACAATTACCCATTCATGAGGATTGATAACCAATTTGACCAATTGTGGGGAATGAGATTGTTCTTAATGATCGATATCAGGTCTGGCCACCACATTTTTATGGTTTACGAGGTTGATATTCCAAATATAGAATTCAAATGTTTATATGAACAATATGAGTGCCTAGTGATACCCTTTAGTGTATGTATTCCCCAACCATGTTGGTGGATTTGATAAACTAGGTCAAAAATCCATACATATACTAGATTTTGTTCATCTTCATCAATGAAATAATTATCCACTATATATATGAGGAGGATAATGTATATCTCTTTATTATGGATTATATTCTCATTGAGAGGACCATCTTTGGGGAATGATCATGAAATTATAGTCCTAGATTATAGAGGATCAATATCTGGGGAATGTAATTTCTATGAATGGTTTAGTTGTGGACCAAGTGAAGATGAATATAGTTCTTTCTTGTGTTCCACCAAAGTGTGTGTCAGTCTTGATGATATGTCTTATCTTGGTATGTTACTATAGAAGGTTTATGGATGTCTTCTCCCATATCAATGCCCTTACAACTTCCCAAGTGGAGAAAGGGAATATGTTTACCTAAAATGAGTAGTGATATTGGACCTCTGATGAGTTGAGTATGATATTGATGATTTGTACTATATTGAGGCTACTAGAAGAGGGTGTGGATTATAAAATGTACTGTGATACATCGGGAGTTGGGATTGGAAACATATTGATGCAGTGAAAGGTAGTTATTGGATACAAGTTATGGAAGTTGATACCCCATGAAAAAAATGAAACACATGACTTATAGAAGTTATTGGTTTCCAAACCATGGGGATGTGGATGTAGTACATTTCAGGGGAGTGACTAATGGTTTACATCGATCATCCGAGTATTAATATGTCTTCATGTGGAAATACTTTATCATGAGATAGTTGTGTTGGTTGGAGTTCTTACATGAAATTTACAACAAGATAGTATATAATATAGTGAAGGAAAATGTAGAATCAAATTTCCATTGTAGAAGGTACCAATCTCCCTTGGTGTTGGATGTTCCGGATAATTTGGCCTCCATGTAGGAGACCTTGGTAGAGTGGGATCAAATATATTTTATTTAGTATATAGTGTTCACACCTCCACTTATCGAGTATATGAGAGAGTCCTAACTAGAATACATGACATGTGGTGTCTTACATGATAAGATATCCAAGTTGGATTAAACATATTAATATTATAATGGAGTAGATCACATCATCCAATTTTGTGATTGGATAGTTTTACCATTAACGATTATGGATGATGTTATGATATAGTTCCACACATTTCCTCTAGCTATACATCTAGGTCTACGAAATATGTATATAGACCATTTTTTGTAGTTTTAGTGGTCTGAAAAGAGATAATGCATAGAAAATTTCATCTCCTAGTACCTAAGAAGTAAATGAGTGAAGGTTGAGGATGAAATTGTGATAGGTTTGTTACGACCACTTGAGATCCTCGAGAGGAAGTGGGATTGAAAATCCAATCACATTGTTATATATATTACAAGGATAATAAACGACTACAAAGACATCGAGGTGATTGTTGACCCACTCTTGAAGTTTTTACAATACCATTATCTCAGAGAGAATAGTTAAATGGAGTGTTTGAGGTAGTTGTATGTATGATAGAACATTTCAATTTATTGGGTGCCCTCGAGGATTTTCACTGATCATGACACATGGTTTACAACATGAGTAGGTAGAGGAAGTCAAGAGATATTAAAGTCCCAAATGAGGTTGAGACTAGACATTCACCCCAAGAACGATGGGTAGACTGAACACACTACCTACGTCTTTGGGGATATTTTGAGGGGTTTCATTTTAGAATTATTCTACATACGATATTATAGATTTCCCTTGTTAGAGTGTGCATACTATAAAATATTCCACTCTACAATCAATGTGGAAACATTTAAGGCCCAGTAAGGGAGAACTTATAGGTCACCCTTCTTATGAAATAATATTGGAGATACATCTCATGTGGGCCGAATGATAGTCCATGTAATGATGGGGAATGTCCAAGTCATACATGAGCAGATGAGGATAGATCAGAGAAGTCATCAATCTTATGTAATTCGATATCTCTGTCCCTTGGATTTCATGAAGGAAGACCATGTTTTTTTAAGAGTCACCACATGAGGAAAATTTTTAATGTTCAGTCAGAGAGGAAATCAATCTATATGACTTATTGGGATGTTCTAGATCGTAAAATGGGTTTACAAGTTTTATTACCACCCTTCCCTACCACCACGACTAGATTGAGTGCACGTTGTCTTCTCAATATCGTACCTGGGAAGATATGTGCACCACCATATGCATATCCTCGATTAGGGTGATTTGGACATCGAAGAAGGATCCACATTTGAGGATTACTTGATGGTGATCAAGGATATTCATGAGACAATCCTATGTTGACAGATCATCCCCTTTATCTAGGTGTCTTGGAAGCAGAAGAACATGTAGGAGAGATCCTTGGAGAAGGTGATCCATGTTTGGGATCAATATGATGAGTTGTTTTTTTATTTTTTATTTAGTGAGATTAAAACCCTGAAGAAAGAATTATTTATAGTGTTGGGTTTTCTCATGTAGGACTAGGAACATTATATATATATATATATATTTAGAGTTAGGTACTATGAAGGCATGAGATTCAGAGGCCCGATGTGTCTAGAATTATTTTAAAAAAAATAAAAAAATTTATATTTATCACACACCTCTCCTAAAAAAATATTGTATTACTCTTAATTGGAATCTAGGATTCAAAATCCAAGAATTAATGAATGTCTAGAACATGGTGTTTAACAAATCTGTGACCTAAAATCGCTCTGTATGATGTGTTCAAATATTATTCATGTTGGAGGTAAGATCATATGATTAATAAATTATTTATTTTATTAACAAAATCATTTTATGCTTAATGGAATTCTATAATATTACTATAATGTAGAATCCTCTCAGTTTAGCTTGAATAATATAGGGAGGATTTCGGAGCTTCTCTTCCTCCTTCCATTGGTGATTCACCCTATACAATGATAAGACAATAGATAAGAGAGAATCAGGATGTAAAAAATGTAATGGCTTCCTTCTAATAGTGGTGAGATATTTCTTCAATAATGTTCAATAAAATTTCTAGTCATGACTCATTAATTTTATGTTTTACAACCTCTTTGATTAAATTGATTGAGTAGAATCATTCTGTTTATAGTCATACAAAAGTATTGGACCTTTTCTTATTCTCATGTAATTATTTAAATGGTCAATTTTTTTTACATTACTTGGATTTAAATAATGATGACCATTGGGAAATAATTATTTAGCTACTATAGTAAAACAATTTTTATTGTGCCTTCTATGTTAAATTTTATTGTGTTCTTCATAGTTGGACAACCTAGCCCCTATTCATTGTCAGAAGGTAGTACTGATCCTAGTCAAAACCCTGATATCATGATATATTCATCAGTAATGGATGAATAAATTAATTAGGCACATATCTTGGTCATTTTCGTGGTTGCAATGATCATTTGGATGATCTGTAGCTGAATCATAGGAATGTCGAAGGATCCTAAGTTAGAGGTTCATGTGACTCAACCCCCAAGGTATGATGGGGTTTTATTTCATATGAATGATGATTAGAAACTGTGATCTGTGGATATATCCAATATTTTTATGTAGTGATAGAGATGAAATTGAGGCGGCAAGGCTGTATTTGAGGCACAATGAGCAGCTTTAAAGATCTGTGAAAAAAGCGGCTACACATCATGTATCACGATGATCTCATGGTGTGTATCCACCTAGTTTTTGTGGAATAGGGTTTCCAATGATTATAATGATGGATCAACAAGTATCTCTACAACATGACATGAACCATATATTCAGATGGATGATCTTTCTAGCGGAGCACAAAAGGTATAATCCTTGTGGGAGTACATGACCAGGAAAATAGTCATATACTAATGTACACAGAAATGAGGTCCAGAAAAATTACATGACCATAAATACACAATTATGTCACAGATAGTTTGGAAATAACATTTCTTCCAAATTGAAGGTGTGTACGTCGACATGGATTGTGATCCATGTGATTTACATGGACACAACTGGGCGGTTAAAAGAGACCAATCATCAAGGGGATTTCCTTACATGTACTGTACTATTTATTTCCATTCTGAGAAAACATATAGTTTGAAAATATCCTTCATTTGGACCCAAATTTTGTACGACGAGTAGAATATCTTAGGATTTTCTTTTATATAATGATATGGTTACCTCAGTTGTTGCTTTTGGGATATGATGTGATATGTTCCAGCAACGATGCTTGGTCTTCTAATATTCGATGATGGCACTGATCACAGAGGATCACTAGAGACATTCTGAGTGGATCCCTCTAGATGGGAAGAGTATGGGTCACCAATTTCATCTATAGTGGAACCATATAGCTTGACTATGCATTGTTACACTATTGACCTATAGAGTGGAACCCTCCAGTTTGGAAGTACATGGGTTCTCTCTCACCGGAGAGGAACCCTCATGATGGGATAGCCATGGGAATTCAATCGGCACATAACATGGTACACTCTAGCTAGATTGGGAATGAGTCCAAAACAACTAGAGTGGAAACCTCATATTAGGTAGGGAAGGTTTTCTCCAACGATCCCTAGAGTGGAAATCACTATTTGGGCAAGGAATGGTTCTTATACCATTAGAAGGGAACCCTTCTACTGGGATTGTGGATGGTCCACCATCGAATCTTATAGTTGAACCCTTAATCTGGGCTTGGGGTGGTTCCTCAACCGCTGGAATGGAATACTATTATGGGCACATGGGAATGGTCCACTATAGAATTCCTAGTGGGGCACTCTAGATGGGCATGTCATGGGTCCTGAATGACAATAGTGGAACTCTCTTACTAGGAAGGGAATGGGTTCTCCATCGACTATCAATATGGAACCCTCCTATATTACTAGTGCATGTGTCCTCTACCTAGATATCATGACCCCTTTGAATGAGAATATATATAAATACATATAAATCAATATCCATAACATTGGACTTGGTTACACTATTTCCAAAGGTATCAATGTCCATCAGGGCATTCCAGATGCTTTCCATGTTTATCTACTTATGGTTGGTGGTGTATAATCATCGGCTATAGATTAATATGACTCGACATGTAGTTCATATACACATCATGTCGAGCCCATAGATTCATGATGAGGTTAATATCTATTTGTTTGGGTTGAGCTATCCTTTATCATGGTATCCTACATCTTTTTTAGTACCTACTATCAATCTATTCATATTTTTTAATAAATTCTTCCCCTTATTATTTGAATGAACCCTACTTCATATTTATATACTCACACAAATGTGGGATTTAAAAACACATGTTGTTTATTAGGTCGAAGATAAATCAGTCAGTGATGACATTAGAGGAACCTAAGGATAACTGGTAAATTGGACTGCGTACAATGGCTGCAACTTAGAGCCGGTTCAGATCTCTCTCAACATTTAAATTTTTAGTTTTTTATGTATGGAGAATATTTCTGGTTGGGAATGTATTTTTTCCATTACATTTAAATTTAAAATACCATAATCTTGTACATTCTTGAGTTTTCTCAATCATGGATAGTCCCATATTGTTATGCATCCTTTAACTGCAATTCCTCTACTCACATGCATCGTGATGGCTCAATGTGTTAATACAAGTACATAAGAAATGGTCTCCCCTTGATATTTATTCCTTTGGTGCTGGTTTACAACCATTTACTTACGTAGGCGGGCTTAGGGTAGTTGCGTCTTGAGCCCTAGCCTAGTTAGAGTAATGAAAACACCCAAAACATCTTATTTTCCCAATAAGTGATTCCCTTTAGTGATTATTTCAATAATCATGGTATATACGAAAGTGAATATTCTTTTATCAATGATACCCACTAGTTGAACCCTATGAAAGAACTAATATTCAATTATTTTGAGAGTCCTAGATTTAGTTATAGTGTGTATTATATATCAAATATCATGATAATTCATTAGGAATAATCCAAATATTATTCACTTCTATCCTCATCACCTTTGGATAATCCTTTGATAATTTTCCAACACATTCAATGTTGTGCCAGTTCATCATGGTTCCCATTATTGACTATAATCATAAGAATATTGCAAGAAATTCAAATCATAATGGGAAACCAAATAAATATAAAAATAACATATAATATGTATAAAGAAAGATTCATTAAATTTACTCAATGAATACACAGGTTTATCATAATTCATTCATAAACATTATATAATTAAACCCTTAATTATTGTTCATAAATAGTTTTGGAATTTCCAAAGCAAATCCATTAGGATTTTCAAACCCGGTGTATAGGATGACCCATTTTCATTCACCAGGTGACGAGCATGTCAACATAAATTCACCCATTTTAAATTCATTACCCAAGCGTACGTCTGTGCCAGATCGAAATCCACTTATAGTATCAAGAAAACGATTTAATTTCTCAGAAGTCATTTTTTCTATCCATTTCGAATATTCAATTACAATTTTCTATTGTTTGAATCATACTTAGACATATCTATAGTGACATATCATATTTTATAAATATAACAATGGGTCTCACTGTAATTTCCTGTTCCTATTTTCTCAATGATAATTTAAAATAACTTATGATAACAACTATGGGGACCTTTGATACCCATACAAGTAATTTACATCTTTTTAGATGAATATTAAATACATTACCCATTGACACATTCTTGAGGACTATAATAGCTTAGTTCCACTGTAAAATGGGATCACAATCATCCTAATTTGGTGAATGATCCTATATTTCTCCCACAATTATCTTCCCATTTTAGTACACTTCATAAATATTCCCCAAATGATTTTTTTTTCAAAACATAGTGATATGAAACAAAGGAATTCATGAGCTCTGATGCACATTAAGGGTAAATGGGGGACAAGCGTAAGTATGTCATGAACATAAGGGTATGATAAGATTATCATAAATGTAAAAAATAATACAATTTATATCAATGATTGTAATATAGTGTCTTTGAAGAATTATTAGTAGTTTTTAGTCCATTAATCATAATAAAATAAAATAACATGAGCCATGAAATCATAATATTGGTACAATACAATGATTTGTTGATTACAGATCTGATTATTACATTTTGAACATATATAAATAGAAATAATTTCAGTCATTATGTTAGGGACACGAAATCAGTCCCTCACAAAATCAGTGGAAAACCAACTAGATATGTGCATATCATTATGAAAAATAAGGATAAGTCTATGAATTAAAATTTGAAAATGTAATCAAGTTCTCAAAAAAAATTGTGAACATGTAATTAGGTTCACATTTAACATTTTGAACAAGAAGTAAGGATCAATCATTACAATATGAACATGAAATTAGGACCATTAATAACATATTTACCCATGAGTATTCCATATTTTCCCAAAAGAAATAGAGGGAAATATAGTCCCCATATATCTCATAATAAAAATCATATTTATGGGTTCAAAAATATCATAATCATTCATCATATCCTAACCCATGAAATGAAATGGTTTTCATAAACATTTCATCATATTAAAAATATAAAAAAGTAACAGGTTTCATTATCATAATTCTATTATAAATATAAAACGTCCCGTAAAAAATTAATAATGACATCCTTTGATCATACTAAAATAATTTATATGTATTATCAAATAATAAAAAATAATATGGTATATAATTGTGAAATATTATTTAAAACATTTCTTAGGTAAATTATCATATACAACTTGAAAAACAATTAATAAAACAATTTTTTTCTTGGAAAAACATATTGGATGATTATAATGTAATATTTAATGAAATTATTTTTTAGGATATTGGATAATTCTATTTATTAATTCCAATTAAAAAAAATACCTTCACATTTTAAGTAAAATCCAAAGGATAATTGATTTTGGAAAAAAATGATGATTCCTTTCAATGTTATTTTAAAATTTAATCATGGTTTAAAAATTATTGTTTTTAAAACCATAGGAATATAGTAAATAAATTTTGAATTTATTTTGAAAAACATTTTTTGGGAATAAAATGGATTTCTATCTAATGAGTGAAATAATGTAATACTTTATTTTAAATAATTATCAAATATTTTATGTACCCAAGGGTAAGAAATTTTTAATATTTTTTTAGATACGATTAAAAAAAATAGGGGGAAAATATTAACAATTTTCCAGATTTAAGGATCATTATATTTCGTCATTGGGAGAATAATCATAAACTATCCCCCGAAACAATGAGACTGTAAAATAATGATTGTACCACTATAAAAACGTTGATTTGAAATCCATGTGGAAGAATAAAATTCAATGGAACATAAAATATCATTAGGATAAATAAATTTACAGTATTAAATTTCCAGGGGACTATATATACACCACATTAATGAATATTGGTTAATAACAAAATGTTCATCTCAATTAAGGAAAATTGAAACAAAAATGCCTTACTACTTTGGTAAAATTTGAACCATCATCCCCATGAATGAGGAATCATAAAATGTATATATAAATCCAAAATTTTTTATGGATAATATTCATAATCTATATTTACAGGATTTATATATACTATATAGAACAAATATTTGGTGAATATGGAACTTGTCTCATGGAAGTAGAAATTTAGATTTAATACCCTTTCTGTAAATCATTACTTCATTCATACAAGTTAAAACCACCTGTATAATTAATATAATATTGTTATATAACTTTTAATAAAACATATATATATATATATATATAAATTACTATATATGGTTTACTTATGGACTTAATGTAACCATTTATTAATAATTTCATGTTAATGTTACATTTTGAGTAATAACTTCTTTGTTTTTCGTATATGTTTTGATTTGTTATTTTTTCCTACTAATTTGAAAATTATTTTAAAATAAAAATAATTTTTACCATTTTATAAATAACCTATATATTAATTAAATTTTTATTTATAGTCCTATATAAATGTTAGAGATTGGAAATTAAATAATTCATTTATTGTGACGATAGGACGAACAAACAAATAAATGATGGTTAAATTATACCAATCTATGGAATAAATGAAAATTTAATGACATATTATCATTCTAGAATGTTTTTTATATCATTCATAAAAAATAAATTCATTAATAACATTCTTATTATCTTCTACGTAAAGAGTTGACTAATCGCATCACTTTGTGGGGTGGTAGTCATCCATATACATTAGTAACATTATCATATAGCCATATGTGGAAGGAATGATGTTATGTGTGATATAATAACTCAATATTAATAATTATATCATAAATATTGTTGGTCGTAGTGGACACTCAAGAGGGGGGTGAATTGAGTTCCAATAAAAATTTCTTTTAAAAATATTTCTCTTAAATCCCCCTATTTAAAAACAAAGTTAAACTATAGTGAATTTATACAGAGTGTAAATGTTCAATTAGCTTCTCAAAGATTGATTGGGTCTCAGTTAATTTAATCTGAAAATTAAATTGACTTTTGAAACTAACTTACTGGTTTACAATAAGTATAAACACTCTAATGTAACTATCATAGTATCTTTAAAGCAGATAATATTTCAAAGTAGTTAGTAGAAGAATATGAAATATACATATTATACTTATGAATTAATATAAAATGTACAACAAATGTATCCAATAGGACCGGTCTCAAGAAGAGACATAGTCCTCTGAAACAATTTATATAAATTGTTCCACACCCTGGATCGGGGTAAAAAATAGTACAATATTGTCCAGGTCCAAAGACCTCTACAATAGTTCTGCATTGGAAAACAAACAACAGATCACAGCTATCCAGGTCTTACTCGACCTCTATCACTATCCACAATGGGATTCAAGGGAGTTATAGAGTTTGAATGAAGATTTACGAATCATCCAGCTTAGATCAGGATATAGTGTGTGTAAAATAAACAGGGTACACACACTGCTCGAAATGTAAATGAAAGAATCACTAAAGTAATTGTGAATGAGTTTAGAAAAGCATTAGTGATTGGTAGTGCAGCTCTGTACTCTTTTTATTGGTCAGAAAAGCTTCTGAGTTCTTCACTGGTTTTTTTTTTCTGAAAAACAGAGTGTCGTTTTCTTCCTTGGTTCCATGTTCAGGTTGTCAGCCTGAGTTCATAACGTGTTTTTTGTAGTTCTTCACTCAATATGCTGCTTGTGTTATCCTCTAGAATGATTGGCTTCTTGTATGTCTAGTGTTCATGGAGTATGGATGTAGTATTGTGTGAATGCACCACGTATGAATGCTGTTGATACCTTTTCTTTTTCACCCTTCAAATTCCTTCTTAATTCCTTGATTCTCTCCCTTTAATTCGATCAATTCTGCACTGTCTTTTTCTTCCCTTTTATAGCTTTCAGCTCTGGATAATGGGAATGATTATGTTTTTCATGGGTACTAAGTAAGGTTCCCTGAAATGGAAACAAAAACCATTAAATAACATTAACTACATTAAAAACATCAAATGTATCCGTTAGCATAAAAAATAAATTAATATTGAGATTATAGAGTTTGACAGGTTGGTCAATCATTAGTAGCCTTCTGTTGGTATATGTGAACGATGGAATTTGTGTAGCAGTGCCCTTCCATTGGTAGATCTATGAACATTTATTGGTTTCTTCTGATATCAGTAGATCTTACTATGTATCGGTAACTTTTGGTATCAGTAGATTTATATACCGGTGACTTTATTCTATCGGTAGCTCTTGATATATCGGTAGCACTGCTTTGTATCGATCCCTCTTGATCTATCGGTAGCTTTTGTCTTTCGGTAGCTCTGGTCTATCGGTAGCTCTATATATTGGATTGTTTGTATCGGTAGCTTTCTTAGTTCTAGTGATTATGTGTATCGGTAGACTTATGCACATCTGTAGCTCCATTCTGTACAATCAGAAGAATTTTTCTATTGGTAACTCTTTATTGGCAGGTTTTTCTATGATTACTGGTGGACTTGTACATATCAATAGTTCTGTACATATCAGTAGCTCTGTGTATCGGTGAAATTAGCTTATTAAAGACTCTATCTATCGGTAGACTAAGTACCGGTAGCTCTGTATCAGTAGATATACGCATATCAGTGACTAACACTTATATGTTTATTGAAAAACATATCTGATTGGATTCGAATTACATAAAAAATTATATAAAAATGATAAACATTGATTAACATATTTCAAGGATTATTTTAATATTATTATCATCTTGATAATAATATATCATAGATTGCGTGAATTTGAAAATTAGTATACAT
Organism: Viscum album; assembly: GCA_963277665.1. NCBI lineage: Eukaryota > Viridiplantae > Streptophyta > Magnoliopsida > Santalales > Viscaceae > Viscum > Viscum album. The sequence continues at coordinate 1,996,949,490 of OY728146.1, read as the reverse complement.
TAATTGGTATTATTAAAGGTAAGTAAAAGCATTGTTGGGATTATGAAAACAGGTGAGTTCAAAAATCTCCCCCTTTTTTATAATCATAACTTATAATATTATAGTTTTAAAATAATGCGTAGTTGTATCAGAGGATATATCATTAAATGCAATTATCATGGAGAAAACAGTATGTTATTGAATATAATGTATCAGAGGTTGAATTAAATTCAATGATATTAGGGAAGAAAATCATGGTATCATTTCCTTAGATAATATTTCCCCCCCTTTGATAATATTTCTCCCTCTTTGATATTTGATAATATTTCTCCCCTTTTGTGATAAGAAAAAAGTGGGAAACAATAAATAGGAGAGGAACAAAATGAGAAATAAAAGAAATAAAATTGTATTAAATGTTGAAAAAGGGTACATAGAACGAAAAAAATACAAGGGATTCCTATCAAAAATCATAGAAACCAATTCAATCCACATCCTCAATGTGAGATTTTCCTTTTGGATTAGAAGAGGGTTCAGACTATGTGGATGATGGTGAAGGCATAGGAATTTCGGAAATGATCACAGGGGGCTGAGCCACAGAAACTGTGTCTGGCCTGTACTGAGGAGTTCATTGAGTGATCATATTTGTAAGGCATCAAATGGCTTGGGTTGGATTCATCTGAACTGGTGAAGCATTAGAGGCAAAGTAATGTAACATTTGAGGTAAAATCACTGTCCTAGCATCGACATGCAGGAAAGGCAGAAAAAGATTTCTGAAATCCTTAATTATTCCTCCTCCCTTATCCAGAGAAGATATGAAATCATCCTTGTTCTCCATGAATTTGTCCAAGGCTGGAGTTAATTCCCTTTGTTTTCTGACTTTATCTCTGAAGGCTTGATTGACAGGAGGTAACTTCAGGTTTTCCAACATAAGTTTGAAATGATTGTTGAGTTGATTCTTGGTGTAAACCTTTTGGAAATAGGAGTCCACATTGACTTTCACTTATTTCTGAGAGGCAAAATCTTCTCTCATATAGTCTTAAACTATCTTCATTATATCTCTGGTTGAATCTCTATTAGAAATCACAACTTTTCATAGGTCAGATGAGTCCACAGAGTCACTAGTAGATGCTGAAAAAATCTTGTCCTTCATAATAGCTCGAATCTGATCCACATCCATTGATGGCCTAGAAGCAACAGATCAAATAGATAAAGATAAATTTTCCTTGAAGTATTTGGTCAACCAACTAAAAAGATTTAGGACTTGGGAATCCGGGGTTTTAACTTGATCTTTCATGGTGGTTTTAAAACCTTCAAACACTGAAACCATCTCACTCACAACACTATTGACATAGGCTAAGTCCTTGTCTGCTTTGGATTTTGAACTCATGTTAGAGTCTAAAGTGATAACAGATTTCTTTAGAGCTTTATCATCAGCTTCCAGTCTAGATACTTCAGTCTGGATGTTTTTAACTTCTTCAACTATTTCATCCATAAAGGTTGACAAATTACAACCGAGAGAGAGTTCAAAAGATTTTTCCAAATTTCTCATATATTCAATAAAGTACTTCTTCAACTCAGCATCTGAAGCACTAAATGACTCTTTCAGCTCATCCTTTAAGGATTCAAGGTCATCCCTGGTGATCATATCTACTGGAGAAATTACAACAGGTTCTCTTTCAGAGGCTATACTGGCGGCGAATTCATTCATTATCGATTGGATTGGTGACACCAGTGAAGCTTAAATCTTCATTGTCTCCTCCACAAAACTAACCTTATTATTTTCTTCAAAATATCCAGGTCATGCATTCTGACTACATCTTCTGGTAACAACTCAGTTTCAACATCACTTATAATCTTTGGTCTATTGAGAGAAGCCTTATTATCACAATCAGGATAGTCTAATACACAAACCACAAAACATGGATCTTCTACCCAGTCCTCAATATCAAGAGCCACTGACAAACTTCCAAACATGGTTTGGTGCTCCCCCTCAATGGGTGTATTCCCCTGTAAAGCAACAACATTCTCATAAGGTCTTTCATTTTCAGGAGAATATTCTACTATCAATTACATCTCTGCAACCGCAGGAGTGTCCTATGGATTAGGTACAACTTCTTCCATTTCTCCTACATCCATAGTAGGCACAACTGAGATTTCAATTAAGGGGCTTACACTTAAGCAAACACAATCAGAGGCTTCATATTCATTATACTTTTATTATTTATTCTCAGGGGCTGGATGGTCTTCCTCATCAGTAGGAGTCTCTTATTTTACTAAGTCTTCCTTTCTCAAAGATTCAATTTTAGCAACTAGACTTGGAGGTAAGTATATATCTATTCCATAATTCATATAGGTCTCTTCTTCTTCAGTCTCATCACTGTACTTAGGTTACTCTCCATCAGATCCTAGACCTGGATCCCTCACATCCTTAGGTCTTGAAGGATGATCCACATTATTGAAATTATCATATACCTTATGGTCATCATTAACCCACTCTCCTCTACATGGGTTCCAATTTTTCGTCATGTATTTTCTAACTGTGGTTTTGATACGAAAATAACTCTTTACTACTGCAGTCTCATCTTGAGACTCAGCTACCCCTTTCACTTTGATCATCACTAAGATCAACTTGGAAAACAATTCGGCATTTGTCTTTGATTTTGGCCCTATTATATCTTCTAATTGGATCATCAGCAACCTGGATAGATTCACTTTTACACAATGTCTCAAGAGATACAAGAGATATATATCCTCATATCATAAATCCAAAAATTCTCCTCTCATTTTTATTAAGACATGCTAAACAAATTTGAACAGAAATCTATTCTCTCCATCCATTTCAGCAGTCACTACTTGTCTTTGATTCCCATCACCGGTGAGCTCCTCCTATGTAGTCTCATAGTCGTATATATCACTTGTAGGTGGTATAGATTTTGAAACATATCCAGATACACCTTCATCTGGTACCTATAGTCTTTCAACCCACTAAACATATGAAAAATACATCTCATTTCCATTAACAAAAGAAGTCACCCGGTTCTCATATTCTTACTTCTCAAAGATTACAAACTCATTAAAATTTTTCACTTGATTTGGATAGTAGGGGTCATTGTTGTTCGAAAATCAATCTACCCAGTTTTGATCTTCCAAAACTTCAAGCATTAACGACTTGCTAGGCAACAACCATTCCACGCACAGATCTTTTTCAATCACAATAACTCTATTCTGCAAATGAGGGTTCACTAGTCGCCTACCCGGCCTAGTTCTACCAACACTACCACTTACTTCTACCTCAGACTTCTGCTTCATCGCTTTCGGCTCATCAGTGTCATCTATGATGGTAGGAATTTTGGGTTTTTCCATCACTGGTTCGAGTGATATAGGGTCTTCAAGTAATTCAGGAGATAAGGTTAAAGGGTTTGAGGCACGGTGGATTGAGAAGTAACTTGGACTTAGTTTTTATCAATTAGGAATCATAAAATAAATAAATAAAATGAAATAATGTTAAAACGATTCATATTCTGGTGGCGGACAGAAATTTAAAACATCACACTCATCGGTAGGGTTTATCGGTGATAATTCTTATCAGTATGGTTCATTGGTGAGGTTACATCGGTGAGGTTACATCAGTGAGGTTACATCGACAAGGTTACATCGGTGAGGTATTATATCGGCGAGGTATTACATCGGTGAGGTATTACATTGATGAGGTAGCTACCGATCAAGGTTAAACATTCCCAACTCATGCCTAATGTAACTTAACCTATTCGAAATCAATGGTTTGGTGAAAATTTCAGCTAATTGATATTCAGTACCTATAAATTCAAGAGTAATATCACCCTTTTTGTAATGATATCTCAAGAAATGTTGCCTTACATCAATGTGTTTGGTCCTAGAGTGGGATATAGAGTTCTTCGAAATGATTATTGCACTAGTGTTGTCACAGTTGGGAGAAACATGCATAAAATCATATCCATAGTCCAAAAAAGTGTGTTTCGTCCATAGAATTTGTGCACAGCAACTACTAGCACCTATTTACTCTGCTTCGGCAGTGGAAAATGATATATAATTATTCATATTACTACACCAAGATACTAAGGATTTTCTAATAATTGACATGTTCTAGAAGTACTTTTTCTATCCATCTTCAAACAAGAAAGTAAGCATCTGAATAACTCATTAACATGAAGGATTTTCCTTTTGGGGAAAACAAACCTAAGATTACCGTGTGTTTATGATACATAAAAATTCTTCTAACAGCAAGTAAATGAGATTCTTTTGTATTATATTGAAATATTCCACACATACATACACTTAACATAATATCTGGTCAACTAGCAGTAAGGTAAAGTAAAATTCCAATCCTACCTCAATAATTGGTTTGATCCAATGGTTTCATAGCTTCATCTATATCCAATTTATAGACTGTACTCATTGGAGTATCACTTTCCTTAATTCAATATTTAATTTGATTAAAAATAATACCATTTTCATTTTGAAAACATGAAATTCAAGAAAATCTTTACGTTCTCCCATTAAACTCATTTCAAATTCATTTTGCATACTCTTTGAAAAATCAATACATAAAGAATGTTTAGAAGATCCAAAAATAATATCATCAAGATAGATTTGTACTATTAAAACATCTTTAGAAATTACTTTAATATAAAGTGTTGAATCAATAATCCCTATAGTAATACTTTATGAAATAAGAAAATTACTAAGTATATCATACCAAGATCTTGGAGCTTGTTTTAAACCATATAAAGATTTAGATATATTGAATAATTGATTTGGAAAATGAGGATTATTAAATCTAGGTGGTTTTAAACAAAAACATCTTCAACAGTAAAACTATTTAGGAAAGCACTTTTAACATCAATTTGATATAATTTGAAATTCATATGAGCAACATTGGAAAGTAAGATTATAATGGTTTCTAATATGGCTATAGGAGCAATAGTTTCCTCATAGTCTATACCTCCCTCTTTACTATATCCTTGTGCAACCATCCTAGCTTTTTTTCTAACTATATTTCCATATTCATCAACGTTGTTTCTAAAAACCCATTTAGTCCATATTGTCAAAGTGTCCTTGGGTCTATCAACTAATTCCCAGACATTGTTTATTTCAAATTGATTTATCTTTTCTTGCATATCCATTACCCAAAATTCATCATTGATTGCATCATTGACATTTTTAGGTTCTAACCGTGAAAGAGAATCATGATGTTCAACCTGGTTTCTTAGAGATGCTCTAGCTTGTGTCCCTCTATCAATATTACCAACATCAACATATAAAGGATGATTATTTAGAATCATAGTTTATCTAGTAAAGGTAGGGATAGTAATTTCTAGTTCAACTATTGGATCATGTTCTGTATACGTATATTCTAGAATATGTCCAGAACTATATATTTTTACAGATGGTTCTTTAGTTTTATCATTAAGGTCCAGAACAGTCAAATATTTAACAAGATTTTCAAGAGGGGTTTTAGGCTCATGTGGATCAGTTTCATCAAACATGATGTGAACATATTCTTCCACACGTTTTTTTCTTTTATTAAAGACTCTATAGGCCTTTATAGTTAATTAATAACCACGAAAAATTCTTTCATAACTTTTAGAAAAAAACATGTCCAGATTTTCCATTGTATTGAGATTAAAAACATTGCATCCAAAGTCTCTAAAGTAACTAACATTTGGTTTTCTATTATTCCATTGTACATATGGGAGGATTATGAGAACAAGTCTAATAAAGGCTCTATTAATAATATAGAATGTTCTATTCATTTATTCAGCCCAAAAATAAATAGGGAGGTCATACTCGTTAAGAATGGTTCTTGCAATTTCTTGAAGGGTTCTGTTTCTCCTTTCTACTACACCATTCTGTTGAGGTGTACTAGGGGCAGAAAAGTTGTGACTACTGCCATTGTGTGAGCAATAAGATTCAAACTCGTGATTTTCAAAATCACGACCATGATCACTTCTCAGGGTATTAATCTTTTGTCCACTAAGGTTTTATATAGACATGGAGTTTTTAATAAATTAAGAACCAGCATCAGTTTTGTGAGCCAAGATGTATACCTAATTATATCTAGAAAAGTAAACTACTAGGACATAGACATAGTGCTTCCCATTTAAACTAGAAACTCTAGAAGGTCTAAACAAGTCCATGTGAACCAACCTAAGAGGCTAAGAAGTTGAGACTTCATTCTTTGATTTAAAAGATAATTTATGTTGCTTTCCCTTTTGAGAGGGATTACAAAGTTTGTCATTTGGGAATTCAAGTTTGGGTATGTCTCTAAATAAGTTCTTCCTAGTCATTTTTCAAAGTGAGTGGATGTTTCAGTGTCCTAATCTTCTATTCCACAACCAAGATTATTTATGAAAAGCATTAAAACAAGTAACATATTTCTTAGCTAAAGAATTAAGATCAGTAACATAAACATTTTCATTTCTCAAAGCTGAAAATACTAAAACGTTTTTAGAGTTAAAAAATTTACAAGAATTATTTTCAAACTTCAAATTAATGCCTTCATCACATGACTGAGAAATACTTTACAGGTTATACTTAAGTCCATCAATAAATAAAACATTATAAATCAAATCTGAATAAGTGTTACCAATATGGCCTATGCTGATGATTTTTCCCTTAGAGTTATCACCAAAGGTGACATGGCCTCTATCAACCTTTATTAATCTTTTAAATCATGAATAATCTCCAGACATGTGCCCTGAACATCCACTTTCCATGTACAATACCTTTTTGTGATAACTCTTCAAACAGGTTTCTTACAAAACAAGTTTAAATAGAAAATGATTTTGGTACCCAGATCTTCTTGGGTCCAGAATGGTTATAAATCAAAGCTTTAAGTACCCAAATTTGTCTTATGGGTCTCATATAATTTACAGAATCAATTGATTTTGAATGATAATATTTATTTGATCTATAACCTTATGGATAACTCATTGATGCATACGTATTTCCAGAACTTGAATAAGAATAATTTTTTCCAGATTTAGGAATAAATAGATTTTTGATAAACTGTCTCTATCGATGTTGGTATCCCAAAACAGTAGTGTACTTTGGTGCCAATTTTTACATAAAATTTGAGTAAGTTTATCTTTTCCATTTGTGAACATTTTTATGTCCTTTCTATGTTTCTCATTAGACATTTTTAGTTCAGTGTTTTCCTTTTAAAGATGAGTATTGTTTTCCTTTTCTATATCAAATGTAGATTTAACATTGGCAGTGAGAGCATTTTGTTTCTTTAATGACTTATATTTGTCCTTAAGATCATTACATGTTTCTTCTATCATGTCACAATCTTCCATCAATTCGGACTTAGAGATATCATCAGAATTAGAATTAGATTTTGCACCAAACCAGAATAATAGGAATTTAAAACAGGAGTATCTAAGGATACCTCAGATGTGTTGGTTATTAAACTAATGTTGGCACGATTCTTTTCAGAATCAGAAACTTCAGTTTCACTTGTTCTATATTCTGAAGCACACTAAGTGGAATTCATAGATTTCTTATAATTCTTGTCCATATAATCATATTTCTTTTTGAATTTCAATTTTGGACAGTCATGTTTGATGTGTCCTTTCCTATTTCATTCATAGCAGATTATATCATCTTCCTTATCAAACTTCTTCCAGTCCTTTTTTACAATGACATTTAGTGTCATACATACCTATGTAAATTTATTTTCTAAATAATCTCTTTTTCCTATAAAACTTCTTGAATCACCTATCTATTTCATCTATCTCAGCATCACTATCAGAATCTAAATCTTCACTGGTTGAACATTCAGTTGGTGCATGCATTTTCTCATATTCTTTGATATTTGAAGTAGTAGACTTGAATTCCACGTATTTTCTCTTGGGTTCATAATCTTCCTATTTGTTCACTTTATGATCTTCCTTATATATCATTAATTTATCAATAAGCTCTTTAATAGGGAGAGAACCAATTTCACATGATTCTCTAATTGAAACAGAAGTGCCTCTCCCTCGGTCTGGTAGACGTCTCAAGATTCTCATGATTTGATCCTTTGATGGAACAACCTTTCCAAGAGATCTCATAGTATTGAAAATATCATTAAACTTGAGAAAAATGTCAGAAATAGGTTCATTAGTCATTATTTTAAAATTATCATATTTAATAGTATAAGTATTTATTCTCATTTCTTTGACATTGGTTATTCCTTCAGGAGAAATTGCCAAAGTGTCCCATTTTTCATAAGCAGTTTTGCAAGCAGAAATTCTATTAAACTCTTCATCTCCTAAAGTACAATACAAGTCATTCATAGATTTACAATAAATATTGTAAGCAGTCTTTGAAGATTCATCCCAAGTAGTTCTTTCCGTTTCATGAATTTTATATTGTGACTCTATTATTGTCCAGATATCAAAACCCATACTCTCCAAATGAATTTTCATCTTAAGTTTCCACTGGGCATAGTTTGTACCATTAAAGAATGTTGGATTGTTATTAGAAACCCCTTCTAGTCTATTCTCCATTAATAGATTTTATAAAATATATTAAAAAGAAAAAAATTAGAACTAACAGAAATTTAAAATCATTAAGGATGCAACTAAAATCATAGTTGAAAAACAGAATGTTTTGAAAACCTTGAAAAACAAAAACTGACCTATGATACAAAATGTTGGTCGGAGTGGACACTCAATAGGGGGGTGAATTGAGTTCCAATAAAAATTTCTATTAAAAATATTTCTCTAAAATCCACCTATTTAAAAACAATGTTAAACTTATTGAATTTATACAGAGTGTAAATGTTCAATTAGATTCTCAAATATTGATTAGGTCTCATTTAATTTAATCTGAAGATTAAATTGACTTTTGAAACTAACATATTGGTTTACAATAAGTATAAAAACTTACTAATTTATCTATAAAAGTAACTTTAAAACAGATTATATTTCAATGTAGTTAGCAGTGGAATATGAAATATATATAGTATACATATGACTTAAACTAAAATGCACAAATAATGTAACCAAGAGGTTCTGTATTAATCCGAGACTTATTCCTCTCAATAAATTTATATAAATTGATCCACACACTGGATCGGGGTAAAAAACAATACAATACTGTCCAGGTACAAAGACCTCTACCACAATTCTACGTGGGAAAACAAACAACAACTAACAGCTGTCCAGGTCTTACTCAACCTCTACCACTATCCACAGCGGGATACAAGGGAGTTATAGAGTTTGAATGTGGATTTGAGAATCCTCCAGCATAGCTCAGGAGACAGTGTGGGTAAAATATATAGGGTACACATACTGCTAGAAATGTAAATGAAAGAATCACTAAAGTAAGTGTGAATTAGTTTAGAAAAGCTTCTGTGATTGTCAGTGCAGCTCTGGACTCTTTTGATTGGTCAAAAAAGCATCTGAGTTCTTCTATGTTTTTTTTGAAAAATAGACTGTCGTTTTCTTCCTTGGTTCCAGGTTCAGCTTCTCATCCTGAGTGCATAATTTTTTTTGTTGTAGTTCTTCACTCAAGATGCAACTTGTGTTCTCCTCTATAATGAGTGGCTTCCTGTATGTCCAGTGTTCTTGGAGTATGGATGTAGTCTTGTGTGAATAGACCACATTTGAATGTTGTTGAGCCTTTTTATTTTTCACCCTTCGTGTGCCTACATAGTTCCTTGATTCTCTCTCTTGTATTCGATATACTCTACATGGTCCTTTTCCTTCCCTTTTATAGATTTTAGCTCCAGAAAATGGGAATGTTTTCCTTTTGCATGGGTAATAGGTACAATTCACTGACATGGAAACAGAAACCATTAATTAGAATTAACTGCATTAAAAACATCACATGTAACCGTTATCTTAAAAAATAAATAATATTGAGAGTATAGAGTTTGACTGGTTGGTCAATCATTATTAGACATCTATTGGTAGATGTGAATGGTGGACTTTTTGTAGTAGTTACCTTCCTTTGGTAGCTCTTTGAACGTGTATCGGTAGATCCTGATATCAGTAGCTCTTACTCTGTATCGGTAACTTTTGGTATCGGTAGCTTTATATACTATTGACTTAATTCTATCAGTAGCTCATGATCTATGGATAGCTCTTCTTTGTATCAGTCGCTTTTTGTCTATTGGTAGCTCTGGTCTATCAGTAACTCTGGTCTATCTGTAGCTCTATGTATTTGACTGTCTGTATCTGTAGCTTTCTTAGTTCCAGTGATTATGTGCATCGGTAAACTTATGCACATCGGTAGCTCCATTCTGTACTATCGGAAGACTTGTTCTATTGGTATCTCTGCATCGGCATCTTGTTCTATTGTTACTGGTGGACATGTACATATCAATAGTTTTGTACATATCGGTAGCTCTACGTATCAGGGACCTTAGCGTATCGGTGACTCTTTCTATTGGTAGACTTAGTACCGATAGCTCTGTATCAGTAGCTATTCGCAGATCAGTTACTAAAACTTATCTGTTTTATGCAAAACATATCGGATCAGATTATAATTACTTCAAAACTTATATAAAAAAAATTAAACATCGATTAACATATTTCAAGGATTAATTTAATATTATTATCATCTTGATAATAGTATATCTTATATTGAGAGAATTTTAATATATATAAACATTAATTAGTATTACTAAAGGTATGTAAAAGCATAGTTCAAATTATTAAAACAAGTGAGTTCAACAAATATCATGTATAAACAAAAAATATAGTAGTATTTATAACCATGATATATCGTAATAGAAAAAAATGACATTTTTCATGAGGTGGTAGTCCTATGTACATACGAATGATGATTTTGTAACCATTTTTGTGGAAGTGGACATAGTTATAGGTCATGCCCCTAAAATAAAATAAATTATTTATATTTAAGATACATGGGTTATAATATCATCATTATATAATAATTATTGAATGAGTTGGAGGGTGATATAAAACAAAAAATTCTCTATGATGATCTTTAACTCATTATCAGGCATCTTCCTTAGGTTTTGACCAATGCCTACATAGTTCGGAGTTATATATAAACTATGTCTTATAGGATGTGAGTATGGAATTCAAAATTTTATTTTGGAAAATATTTTCCGATCCAATATTGAATAATTATTTAAGGTAGAATGGAGATGGGTTGGCCTTTATAAGTAAGGTGGGAGACACACATGTAATCTTATTAAAGAATTCATTCAAAAATGTTTTTAATGACACAATGATAAAATAATTTAACATTGTCAATAATCTATGGGATAAAGTCAAAATATGTATATCCAATAGGTTTTTGACATTGCTTTATTTTCTACCTTGATCAATTTAGTTTAACACCCAGTAAAATCATATTTACCATATTGGAATTAATTCATTTATTATGTTTTCACAATTAATTGTAGTAAAAAAATAAGTTGCAATTATTATATAATATATGATATTCTAATTCAAAATATTTAATTCAATTTTCTAAATTTCATTCACATAATAGGAATATTTTAGTTAAAAATTAATTTATCAAAACTGATGAAGAATGTTTAAAAGTAAAATATTCTTAATATTTTATAATATTATTATATAAAACTTTTTGGTGAAATTGATTAAAAATAACTACATTGTATTAAAAGATATATAATGGAACTAATGTTCCATTAATATAAATTGATAATATTATTTAAAATTATATATTTTAAAAAGAAAGTGATTTTTTAAACTAAAATATAGTAGTTTTTTATAATCCTTAAAAAAAATTTCTTTTCAGAAAATACTAAAAAATTCAAAAAAAATTAAATTTAAAATAAAACTTACAGAAACTGTGAAAAAGTGGGGTTTGGAGATGTGTATTTTTTTAATCAATAGATAATTTCTATTAACTTTTTGTCTATTAAATTTATTTTTTGAATATAAATTATAATATTATGACATATTATGTATAAATTTTATTTAATCCATTCCTCAGTTTATATTTTTTTTAATTATTAAAATGATGTAACATTATGAACTTTAAATCAATTTATAGAAAAATACCTTTTTAACACCCAAAATAATCTCATACATAAAAACCATTTATATATTGATAAGAAAGTAATTATGTGTGTTAAATATAAATAAATGACGATTATGTTACATTAAAACATAATATGGAATTTAAATTATTTCTTTATTAAGAATAAATAATTTTTTTATTGAACGTGGTATTTTGACTATTAACTATAAAACAACATTTTAATAAAAATCCCAAAATTTCAACACAAAATAATTCTATATGTAAATTTTTTAAATGAAATTTATTTTATTATATAAATTTTCCAAATGATATATAAATTAATGATAATATTTTCTATTAATAAAATTGAAATATTTTTTTGAAGAAAACATTTATTTGATAATTTTTATTAATTTTCTAAACATTGATTGAATTTTTAATATGAATTTATAAATAAATAAACTGAAATTTGTAAATTTATAAATATATTTAGTAAATTATTTTATTTTATTCATACCCTCATATATAATTAATAGGTTATAATGTTCATTTCCAAAATAATACTATTTTTCGTTTCACTTAATCATAGGGTCATGTTCCATGCATGATATCATTACAACTTGTAAAAAAAGATAAACTCAGTTTTTTAATATAAGTAAAGCTATAATAAATATTTTTTCTATATCAATCTAAAATTATCAATTTTAAATAAAAAATATAAAAATGATTAAATTACCTAGATAAATATATATTTCACAAAGTCTATTGGTGTTACATTTGGTATATGGATTGTTGGTGGAATTATACTCACCTAAACCACATCAGTTCCTTCAATAAAAGGTCATGTTGATCATCTAGAAAGGTGTTCTTTAGTGGTGTCTCTATAATCTCTTCTTGTAAGGGATGTATAATAACTATTTATACGAGTCATTAGAGACATTTTATTCTCATATAATTGATTGATGTGGTATGGAACTCGTGATGTATAATTTTACTATGGTACTAGCTTACCAAATGTTATAAAACCCTAGTGAGTTATATATGGATTTTTTTATTTATTATGTTAACAAAAACATATATATAATTTAAATATATTTCCTTATGTAGGAGCTCTAAATAATAATAATGGATAGTTTTGGGGGACCCCTTGATGGGTTTGAGTAATGATAGAGAACATTCCTTCGGAATTTTATATGCAATGTGATTTGATATTTTTTATCAAGGCTTGGTGAGAGGGAATGATCATTTGAATTCATAGTCCTAGTGGTTTTTTATTCAATTTAGATGACATTGTGAGAGAATGGGTATATGATCATTGTTTCATAGTGATGCCTGTCATGATGGGGATTTTTTTATTTTCCCACGATTAAATGATATTCCTTTTGATGTTACATGAGGCTGAAATGCATGAGGATAATGGTTAGTTTGTTTGGAAGGTAAAAATGGGTTACATTAGATATGAATCATAGGGGAGAGGGTTTTGTGTGTTCTCATTATCTATGGATCATTTACATGTTTTGGTTTGGTGATATATAGTTGATAGTGGGTATAAACCTGTAAGAGGGATTTTGGTGAATCACTCATCCTATTTTAGATTATTGTGAGTGTTGGAATAGAATTCTTTGAATGATACTTGGTGTGTTAGGGAAGGTGTCCACTATCTAAACATGTTACATAGATTAGTAAAATATATGTTAAAAAATAATATGCGATTCCTTGTATGTTATTTGTGTTATAGATTGAATAATGTGGTGTAATGGTGGTTGTTCTATAGTGGTTTTGGTTTAGGGAAACCTTTGGAGTGAGGTAGTTGTTATGTTTGGTATGTATCTTGTGGGTGTTGAAAATTATAATTGTGGATTGGAGTCAGAGATATCCCTTGTTAAAACGTCTCATTGGAAATGGATTTAATGTGGTGGAACATTTAATAAGGGTTGAAACATTTACATAAATCCTTATTATTGAATGATGAACGATCATGGTTTGTAAGGAGAAACATGCTTGTGGGTACAATGGATGTATAATTAGTGCTCAAGGAGTCGTGTAATAGAATACATATGGTGGGGATTAAATAATATGATGTAAAAGGTTGTGACATCACCTGATAACAATTTTGAGGATATTGAGGATGGTGCACTAGTGATACAGGAGGATGTCGAACCATATATTTGCTGATGGTGATCCAGTATATGCATGATGGACATGACCCATCACTACTATTGGTAACTGATATAGTATTATCAATGATGAATAAGTTTAATTTTATTAATGAAATTATTATAGAACTATTAGTATTGGAACATTGTATCTATTGCGAGTGAGAGAACCAATTGTCAAGTGGTTTGTGGGTGTGGAGAGACAACTACGTCGTATGCAATGGGGACACTGGGGTATCAGGATACAAAAATATTTGATGCGATATAGCACCTTTTTAAATAATAGATTTGGTTTTTGGTTTTTGTAGTTGGAGTATGATTATAGTCATTTATCTTATACAGGAGTTCGTATGATATGATAGTGAGTTAGGTCAATGGTGTGTTAGTGTATGCATGTGGACCATGAAGAGTAGGGTGTTTGGGCAAGGATTGAATATGGAAATTGCAAAAAAGTCTAGGATCAGATTTTTTTTCAATTTTAGAAAACATTTTGAATCCTCTAAATGTTATGAAATTATATGTTGGGCTAGTGGTTTGATTGAGCATCAGTGACTGAGGATAATATTTATAGATTATGTTCGATAGGGGAGGTATCATTAATAATTTTGCAAGGATTTTAATTGGGTGAGATTGTAAAATTTATTAGATATTTTTTTATAGGTTATCTCTTACATGTATTGGATTAGAACATTTTGGAGTATTCAATGATGGTACGTGTTTGGTGGATGCAGTTTTGGAGTGGGAGCATGTTGATCATTGGGAGAAAGAATGTAGTAGTATGATAGACAATTTATGACTATGGAAGATCCAATTAGCGATCATAGGTCTACCAAATAATTCTCATGGATATAATAAAATGGTGGGGATTTTTAAATGATTCTTATATTTCCATATCTTTATTTTTAGAGGTGATTTTAAATTTTAACATAAAGAGGGGGTTTGTTCTTGAACTGAAATTTCCATGGAAAATTAAAGAAATTAAGTATCATAACGCATTGGTTTAAAAGATGGATGGAGGACTGATTGGTGGTATCATTTCTTAGGTACTGGATAGAAATTTTTTGGGTGTAGCATCAACTGAAATTACAGCTATTTGTGGTCACCATGGTGTAGCAATGGGAAATGTGGCATGTTTGTTGGGTGAGGTTGGGAGGAACATACCTTAGATGATGTGTTATCATGTTGTTGTGGTGGGAGACCAGGGATTCCATGATGCATTGGTGAGGCAGTGTTATTTTGACGCAACATGATCCTATGTAATTACATTATCACTATGATGTAATACTCTCTTATATAAAGGCAATTTATGGGGAATCCAAGGGTCAATTATGATGTATATACTGTATATGGATCCTTGGAGTTAGTGGGGGGTTGACTACCTCTTGAGAGTGTGTTATGCCACAATTCATTTTCTATGCTAAACTATGGAACTCTTTTATGGAGGCCACAACACAACCCTAGTGTTTACACTATGGTGGTGGGGTTTTCACTCTTGGATACCTTGAAAACAAGAGATCAACAATATAGCTAGGGGCTAATGTTTTGGTTTTATTTCTTGTTCCTCATGACTGCACTATGTTTATCTTCTATGTTTTTTTTACTGTGTGAGGAGAAATAACTTTAGTGTCATCAATATTTAATTTTAAGATGAATATCCCTTAATGGAGGCCCGGTTTAACTTGATCTGAATTCTATCCTCCTCCCCTTTGACCCCTTGGTGGGGTTTGTGTTTGTTTATTTCTATGGTAATTCATGTTGTGTTTATCCAATACAATCCCATAATATTTATTTTTTATGTCCACCCTATATTTTTGGGTAATATTGGGTATGATGTCTATGATGATTTCACTGGGGAATAGTTAAATAATATGAGAGTGATGAAATTTTTTCTCATCTTGTGTAGTGAAAATACCATAAGGTTGATCAAATTCCTTTTGGGAACAGATTCAGTGTGATAATGGTGATATGTGAGTTTTCCTATGAATATTATATTGGAATTTTTTTAAATAAAAAATTAAAATTATTTTTATGTAAATATTTATATTTCATTGAATTATATTGGTTCATATGAATTTAGAATATGATCTATGGGCTTGGTCAATGAGATTTTCATGCTTTGTGTGGGGTTAACATCATGTTTATAGTAGGTAGTAATTTAAATAAAAATTTATATTATTAATTTAAATGAATTTTGATGAACGAATCATTCAAGGGTTTGGATTGAGAGATAGGGATTCATAATTTCTTTTATAGATTACATAATGTGAAATTTATCCTTCAATTCGATGAATTATTTCAATATATAACTTTGGTTATTCAAGATCACCTAATGACAATGTATCTTATGGGAGAGGGTGATGGTTTAGTTAATCTGAGGCCTTGGGTAGTACCTAGGATGTGAGATGAAATGAAACTATCATTGGTTGAGTTCCTAGTGATATTCAAGTACACATGTAAGGATTAGTGCATGGGACAATGGTTTTGATTGTAATTTATATCACACCTAATTAATGACACTGTTATAATGTTAGATTGATGTTTATCTTTTGTTGTTAGTAGGATGAGTCCCTATAGACAAGATTATGTGTTCAGGGGATGTGTTCCTATAATGTATATGGTCGATAGGTCTACCTTTATTGATGTGAAATGAGACCAAGGATTGTTTTGTGTGAACTATTTTTTAATATTCAATGGGATTCCATGTCGGAAATCAATTTTTAGACCCCGCATCATTAGACCACAACTAGTATGATCCAATACTAATTTATTATGATATTAAATATATTTAGGTGTGTGTCATGGATTATAAAAAGTTTCCCCATTGTAATTAAGATACCAAGCATTGGACTATCATGGTGATGTGTAGTCTTTTATATTTATGTAATGCAAGAGCCATCCATGAGTGAGATGGTGCGTCTTAAACTATTTTAGTTTTCTATGGGTGAGATTGAATTTTCATGACATACATGAGTGATTTTGTGTACATAGAATGTACATAATAACACATGATCAAATAATTATATTATAATGAATAAAATGGATTCCTTGGTGTGGGAGTGATGATGCAAGATTAGATGATAGGGCCATGATGAGTGATATTTGGATTGGGATGTCTTGTGGTATAGGATTCAACAATAATACTCCCATGAGTGACATGGGGTATGTATTTGACCTAAATCTAGATGGATGAACGCTTTACTAATTGAGATGGAAGAGGTCATGTATTTATCGTGAATCTTTCATTTTTAGAGGGTCTATTAAGGATGTGTTGTAAATTACTATATTCTTAGGACAAAGTCAATTCCCTTAAACAAGTGATTACGTATAGGTTGGGTTACATGGATGAAGGATTTATATTAGGATAAGATTATTGAATGGAACCATTGAATGAATAATATAGGTTCATGGTGGCCTATTTATGACATCGTGACATGCTCTGCATGGAGTTTTTGTAGTTGGGTTTGAACTTTTCATTTGCGGTGGTTATTTAGAATGAATATTTCCCACATGAATATCTCTATATTATGGTTCTTACTGGTAGAAAATGGTGATACACTATTATAATTAATTGTTCATTGCAACCTTATAACCTCAATTTTCCTACAAAAAATATATCTTATTTTATGTTAATCGTGGCACGTTCAATGAAATTGGAATGTGCTTCTTGAGAGTATTTGAATACCGGGTTGTTTTGAGGTTTGGGAATTAAAGTAGGATTAGTGTGTTTATATTTTTTAATATTTTATTTAGTTTAAAAAATCTCCAAGCTTCTTATTATTGTATATTTTGAATGATTTTATGTTTGCATGTAAAAAATCTATTTTTTATACAACATGTATTTATTTTATTATTCATACATATATTATGTGATTATTTTTTTGTTACAATTTCCTCTTATTATATGGCACACAATTTTGGTTATAATCTCACCACTATTATGGTTTTCTCATGGATATATTTGGCGGCATCCTTTATACTAGAGGCAGACAATAGGTCATGAACCACTTATGTACATGACCCCATCACATTGGTTTTTTTAGAGAATTATTTATCTTTAGTCGATTATTATCATGATGTAAAATGATACTAAATAATTTAACCAAAAATAATTTTATTATTTAATCAGAATCAATTCCATATAATGTTACATGACCTGGAAAAAATATACATTACATGAATTCATCATCAAATCATATGTCAAGATGATGGTCAATCTATGGTGTGTTATAGAACCACATACTTATCCATATTACATTCTACAAATAATTTAGTACGCATGTTTTTTAATGACCTATGGTAATTGACATGTAATTTATTATTACACGACATTATTTAGTGTCATTAGTATAGTGACTAGAGTATATAAGGATATATGTTGTTTGAATTATTCATCTATAAAAAGATTATTTTGGGTTATATAATTTCATATGTTTTTTTTTGTAACAGTATAGATAATGAATAAAATATTCTAGGGGAAAAAATTAATATTTATTATACAAATATTATATAAAAAAAATTATTATGTGACCAATTTGATACCTCTTGATGGTTTTGATGTGAAATAGAATTGGGGGGGGGGGTATGGTGGAAAACAATGGTTCTTTATTGATTTCAATGGATAATATCAAGAGAACTCTATTAGGTAATACTGAAAACTCTTGGATA
This sequence comes from Viscum album, assembly GCA_963277665.1. NCBI lineage: Eukaryota > Viridiplantae > Streptophyta > Magnoliopsida > Santalales > Viscaceae > Viscum > Viscum album. The sequence goes on along the minus strand of OY728146.1, from coordinate 1,996,930,702 downwards.
GTATCATTCATAATTATTTCAATTATTCTATAGTATGAATAACCACGAATGCAAAAATTTCATTTGGAAAATTATAATTCCAATATTTTTATTTCATTGTTACAGTGATGAATTGAAATTCATATTCATTTACATGTATCCTTAGATGTTCTAGGAATCACTAAAAATTTGTTTTTATATTCCTCATTCTCTCATAATGGAACCTACATCCTTTTTTCTTTCTACATTTATCAGTATGATATATTTCTCTATTTCTCTATTGGGATTGATATGTAAGGTTGAATTTTTTTCAAGGGATTTGGTGATTTTATATACCCTTTTGTTGCACATAACAAAAACCACTTTCTTGAAAGAAATAAAAAATAATATACACCAACAGATTGTATATGACAATTACTATTTGGAACATTATAAATTATCTTTTTAATATATTCCCAAATTTCTAATAATAATAACAATAAAAATAAAAATAATAAATAATAATAATAATATTTTATAGCCCATAGAATATATGTATTTAAATATCATTTGATAAAAAATAGATATATTTAATTTAAATGACACAAAATATGATATACAAATTTATCAGGGCCATAAGTCATCCAACAATTCCACCTCCAAACATAATGATCCTTGAATACCAAAATATTTGATTAAATAAATAAATTCTATATTAACTAATATCATGAATAAATATTTTTTAAAATATTATTATTTGTAAATATATAATTTTAGGTTCATTTATTCACTATACTATTGAATTAATAAATATTTATCTATAACCCTATTAATAATAAAATGGATATTTAATTCAAATACCATATTATAAATGAAAATATATGGTTTTTGAATTTAAGAAATTAACCTAATATGAATTATTATTATCCCATAATCCTTTAATTATTTTTATTCTATATTTTTTATTTAATATAATTTAGTAATATATTGGATAAAATTTATTGGTATCTTTCTAGAACAGTTTCTCAGTGGAATTATGTGAACATATTGTGTAATTTTATTTTCTAAAAACATGTCTAGTAACACATAATGATATAATTCATTATCATTATAGAACGATTCTTACAAAATACCCAATTATTTAATATAAAAACACTGTCTCGATATATAATCAAACAAGATGTATACCACTTTAATAACCCTATATATATTATTTATAAATCATTGTCTCTCTATAATAAACTCATCAATGAAATACCATTTCCATGTTATGAATCATAATTTTCAATTTTAATGAATGGGATATATTTTTCAACTTCTATTATATTAGAAGTTAAAAAATTACTCTTTTGAGTTATTCAAACAATGTTATATCCATTGAGACACACCCAACGTATGTTACCTCATAGTTAGTATATTTGATATCTTATTTTTTCTATACATAATTTTATGTAATTTTGAATATATATTAATAGTTATCTCAATTATAATGACCAATATAATTCTATGAAGATAATAACATCGAATTAGAAATATAAAATGTGGTATTCCATTTGTTGGGTATGTGTTTATACTCAATATATCTCTGATATTATCAATTGAAAACATCATTAGAAGAATCCCCAATTTCATATCATCTTACAACACCTGTGAGTTAGAAAAAATATAAATACAATTATATATATATTATATATAACATTGAAAATATTATTACATATATTTTCATAAAATTTACATATTATCATTAAATCTGGTAATAGTTATAACCTTTCAATGCGACGAATTATATATGAAAAATTGGAAAATAATGTTATATTGAATAAAATTCATCATCTGACTTGATATTTGTTTATATAATTCTAATTTAATGTATAAAATAATATGGTTATAGGAAACTAAATATATCATATTTATGTGATAAATAAAATTTGTACCAAACCGTTGAGATTGTTACTTGTAGTTTGATAATAATGTAAACATTTTTCTGATGGAAATGGTGGCATTAATGAGTGGATGGATAATGATAGTTTTTATGTTAGTAACATGAAAATGGCCCTAAGATTATATGAGATATAGTTTACTAAATTGTGGGTTTCATTTTTACAATGGTATTATTATTCCCTATAAGACCACCATAAGAAATTTGTTTTCTCAGGTATGACATAATATCTAAATTTTTGTGTGGGTAGAATAAACATGAAATCAAGTTTGATATCTCTTAGGAAAGAAATTGGGTTAGAGTAAATATATTTTGAATAATTAGTCTCTGTATTTTTATAGTGTATGTTATATTATATATTATTATTTATTTTAAATGGGATATTTAGAATGTGTTTTACAATTTAATATAATAAGGAAATATATTTATATATAAATACACATATACTTATATATTAATATTTTATGATATATAATATTTAATGAGAATTTTGGGGGTGATATCTTAGTAGTTACTGATATATCTAGATTACCGCTATGATATTCTGGTTTTCAAAAAATTAAATAATTTATTTAATAACATGGATTGTTATGCATACATGATATTAATATGGTAATTCATTTTTATGATAACTAATTTTGGGAATTAGGATATAATCCTATATAATTATATATATATATATATTAGTCATTGCAGTTATGTGTATTATTTTCATGATGTCTTGGGTTGATATAAAGATGTTGGTAATGGGGTACAATTTTTATAACATTGAGTTCTATATACATTTAGGCTTTATTGAAATATGAGATTTAATTATCATACAATCTTCGTTATAAATACATTTAATTTTTTTATATTGATTTAAATTTATGTGATGCATATTTTCATAATATATTTTTTCTATTATTGAATACTTAATTTTGTTTCAATTCTTACATTTTATTTTTTATTCATGTATTATTCTTACTCTAGTTTAATTCCTACACTATTTGATATTATTAGCCTTGACACTAGTCAAAAAGAAATGACCAGTTGATGATATCATCTAAGGGACATAAATTAAATTTTCCCTATCCTAAGTTAGTTTATTGTGGAATAGGGTTTTGATAGTATGGTTTCAAAGAATTTGGATGAGATCATGATTAAATTTATGAGTTTCAAATATTATATACATTGATAAATTCAAAAAAATAATATGTTAAAACACCAATAATAAATGAAAAAGGGGAATATAGACACACTGAGAATTTTAGAATAAGGAAAAACATGGATGCAACACACTCATTCAATGTAAAATAAAGAAACCAATTCATAATATAAAGTGGATCACAGATCAAAATTTAATTTAATTAAATATATATAATAAATATATATAATAAATTAACAATATACGAAATATAATGAATTAGCATTATTCATACTCCTATCTATCATTGATTTCGCTAAACAATTTATAGTGGGTGGGTGGTATTAAAATCCTTCTTACAGTTAGAATTCATTATGACATGAATAAGAAACCCTCATCATAATTTTTTATTCCTCTAAAAGATGAAACCATGTAATAAAAATAACAAATAGTTGAGTTATCGTTACTTTTAACCTCAAATAAATGAAAAAATTACCCTTCCCCTATTTACTAGGAACACTATAAAAATACATGTAATACATAACAATATTATGAAAGTATAAATTAAATTTTGAAATACTTTTTTATATATTAATATTGGAACATTGTAAAGATAAGGATATCCCACTTAATGAATATGAATGCCCTCCAGTAGATCTACTTCATACTGATATTAACCCTAACATGAATGAGCTATAAAATTTCCTCTACGAGATGGGGAATTAGAGTTTACTGTGAAAGGAATTATAATCCATCATTGGGTATGGTATCTGATGAATTAATATGAATATATTGTGGTAATGTATTTAATAAATCATTTGATTATAATATATATTTATGTATATTAAATTTTACGGAATATTCATCATTTAGTATTGTATTTATGATTTATAAAAATTCATAGGGAAATTACTTTTAGGATGCAAAGTTGTAAATTTATGATAATACATTCTAAATATTCATACTTTATTGATGAAACTATGAATAGTGTATTTATTTTTTAATTTTTCATCATTTTATATGGGAAAATATATATTAAATTATGAGCTAATATAGAGTGATCTTGAACTTAATAGAGTTCCAACCAATATTGTTCATGAGTCTAATATTCTATTTGAAAATGACCTAACTAGAATGAGGATTACTATGATTACACATAGGATAACTTATGTGTAAATTTAAAACATGGACATAAAAGAGAATATTTTATATCATGTTCTAATAGATAGTGATAAAGAACATATTAACGATATGTTAAAGAACACAAAACCAGAAACCAAATAGGTTTGAAAAAGTCATTTGTATTATTATAAATGATTATAATAAGATTACATTTTATTTGAAAAAGAATTTTGAGATTATGTACTTACATAATTTCATCGCATAATTAAAATCTCAATATGTGGTTGTGCCTTGACCATTTTCATAATTATCACCAACACAGAATATATGATGTTGAAATTGTAATTTACGAAGAACTAGTGGATAATAAGATCCATAATTCGTATTTTTGACATTTATTATATATCTAGATATCATATCAACAAAATGTTTAGAATATACTATCCAAGATGAATAAATGATTATATTAAAAAAATATTCACATAAACATCTATCAAATTTCAACATTTAATATATCATAATAAGTTAACCATATAAACCATCCAACAAAACAAAATCCCAAACATTCAAATGAAGGTAACAAGAATTAAAATATAATCTCATCATTAATCCCCCAGAAAAATTATTGAGCTCTCAATTTTTACACACCAAAAATGTGATGACCATTATCATGTATACTATTGAAAAAAGGTAATAACCTAAATTATCATAAACCTTATTAAATAAAAGAATTCATTCAAAAATTAACGATTTCCTTATTCCATGAATCGAAAAATACATTAATCCCAAACCATGATATTTTAAAACACGTTTTCATATTATGATACCAAAGGTCATCAATATTATCCCATTTAATTTCTCACAATGAAACAACATTTTATTTAATTATCCAATCATCATTCACATACTAAGGGTCATCCTTCACTCAATCATGTGTTTTCCAAAAAAAATATCACATTACCACCTCAATCCCCTTTCTTGGTTACCTGTACCATTCAAAATATTCTATTAAATCCATATTTAAAAAAGTACAATGAACCAATAGTTTGATGTTTAATTCTTCAACAATACTATAAAAGAATGTCTAAAATTTTATTCTTGATTTCGAAATACAAATAAATACCCAACCAATTCCCTAGTTCAGTTTCATACCCGACATCACCAGTAGTTATCACATGAGATTACCCACTAACTATGGATTTATGAGGATGCTAATGTCAATAATAATTGTTAAACCATATATTTGGTAATTGACTCCAATAATTCCCATTTTCCATACAAATGAAGCATTTATGTGTGGTGGGTTCATTAAGTGTAGCCTTATCCCTATTTACATCATTATCTATCATTTTAGTATAACTGTACTATTCAATTTCCCGATGACATACCATTCGACACATCAAAAATTACCATCCCCTTATGATAATTTCTAACCTGATTACTTATACACATTGAAACTAATGAAAAAATAATATTATTTTCTTCTGGGTTTTTATATTTTTTCTTGAAACTCCATATACTATTTCTTGTCAAAACCATGACATTTACATGTATATTAATTTTCTATTCCCACTATGAATGATCATTATAGAAGTTCTTTATAACAACCGAGGTCCCTTATATATAACACCCTTTAGATAGATTGTTTTTAGCCACTGAAAAATCAATCAAACATACTTTTAAGATGGATTGTATGTTCAAAATGGTACCTTTCATGTCTTGTAAAATGTAATTCATAATTTCCAATAGATTCATCATCAATTTTCTTAAACCCAATGAATGGATTTTCCATATTTTGTATAAAAAATAAGGAATGTACTTATTTAAAAATATGTTATTGAACTCATCCCATTCCATGGAGGTAATTTCATCATGTTACCTCATATTCTTGATAATATTCGATAATTTATTATCTTCACCACCCAAAAAATAGATAGATACAATTATTTAATCATGTTATGAATTTTGGATAACTATAAATATATTTTCTACAGTACTAATCCATTTCTCATCAACTAGTGGATCAAAATACAAGCTAAAAGATTGTTTATGCTACTTCATAGAGGACTCAATAGAATGATGTTACTTCTTTTTCTAATTTAGTATTCAAATATTATTAATAGATTGATAATGATTTGTGATAAAAAACTAATTTTTCATTCTTTCCCAACTATAATTTGATTCCTCAAGAGTAAAATCATAACATTTACCATCACATAAATAATTAGAATGGTTCGTTATGGTTATATCCATTGACTAAAAATAGAATGTATTTTGTGAGATAGACTATTCATAGTGGTATAACTTCATAATCATGGGAAATAACTTATAATATTTCTATCTACGGAAATTTTTGGTTAATAATAGTTTAGTAATGATTATTTCTGAAAATTGAGGATTGTAACTTATACATAGACTTATCATTAGAGACATCACGATACTTATCCATTGAAATATGTATAGATATATCATTAGTGTTTTCTCATCCTAGTTTCCAATGGTTTAATAATCATTTTCATTGAAACCAACTATAACAACCCCATATTTTTGTATGCGGATACTAATTTTAAATTAATATCTATTACATTACATAAACACAATCATATGTACTATAATAGTTTAGTTCCATTAGAAACATGTAACACAATATTATAATTTTATGAATGATCTTTGACATCCCCCAAAGATATATTCCATTTAGTTCTTCTAATTAAGACATTTCATTATAACATAGGGAAAGAAAACCTAATAAAGAGTGAGCTCAATTGAAAATTATGGTTAAGTAAGGGATATATTAAATAATACAATTATAAAAATGTTGTGAATATATGAAAATTTATTTTGAAAAGAAACCCCTTCAACTAAAATATCTAAACCTAAAATCATGGAATTATGTATTGGATGTTCATAATATCTGAATCAGAACGTTTTCAAAATAATAAACCATGAAATCATAAAAGAAATAAGACATGGAATTGTGGAAGGCACATAAACATGTAACCTAAATTCTTATATGTCATGGTGAAGTTAAAAAACAGATCAGAGCACTTAATGTGGGATAAACTTAGTGGGAGGGACACACCATCACCCCAGTAGCATTTTATTCCATATAATGGATCATATTTCACCTTCTCCCCATAGTGGATCAAACAGTTATATTTTTTTACCGTCATTATCCATTAGATAAAAAACATTAACCAATTAATTATAGTGATAAATATATCTAACCCACCACCTAATGAAAACCATACATAAATGTGACATAAGAAAATAATTCATTCTTCATATTTAAACCCAATATAAGATATTGGTTTCAGAAATATAACTGCATAAAAAACCATATATAGAAGTGGGATAGTATCCATGGATAAATTACCCCATAATTAATAATTATCAGCCAATAATTTTATAATATGTGGGGGGAAATTAAAGATCACAAGAAAATAATTCTTGAAGAAAATATCCATGATGCATTGAAACATTTTTATTTTTTAGAATGAGGTGAAATTTTAAAAGAAAATATTTTATTTGAAAATAAGCCTTCAATAATAATGTATGGGATGAGTCAATGGATTATGTTGTCATGAATGCCAAAAAATATGTTCATTCCGTATAAGTATAAAATACATTTCAAATATAGATTTGTGTGAAATTCACAATGTACCTCGTTTGAAAATGAAAATATGATTCGTTTAAAAATGTTTATTATAAATTGAATAATGGGTAAAAATAACATTATAAACATTAGAATAATATTAAAAAAATTAAAATATTTTATTAATCATTTTAATTTAAGATAAATATTCTCCAGTAAATATTAGCATATAAACAATCCCAAAAAATATTATGATTTTAAAATTTACCCTTACCATATTATAATCAGAGGAATCATATTCAACATGAAAGAAATAAAATTTAATGTTCATTAAAATACCATAATATTAATATTAATAAATATAAAAAACACCCATGGAAAGTATATACACCACATAGAATAATGAATTAGTTTGTAGTGCATGTGTCCCATAGAAATAAATGTGAGGCCAAAATCCTTTAACATATGTCTTTACAATCACAATACCCCTAAATACATACATTATAATATATATGAGTTTATTATAAATATATTTAATAACATTATTCAATATATAATACCATATATCATTTAATTATGTCCAGCTACTACCAGTTTATTATCTATTCCATAGTAAATAATATTTCGGGTAATAACCACTTTTTTTGCTTGTATTTCGATTTTTATATTTTTGATCCTCCTAAATATATCATAATTTCATCACATTGAGAATTAAAAACATGATATATCATATATATTAATTACATAATTTTATATAATAATATATAAAATACATAAATATAAGTAAACTATTACTGGGGACAGACGACCACACGAATGAATGAATGTTATTTTCATTTTCTTGTCGAATTAGAAGAATGAATATAGGTGATATATATATATAATAAATATATTAGAATTTATATTTAATATAAATATTATGGATTCACTAAACCAATACTAAATACAATCCATTAAAATTATGAATGAATCACATTGCATTAAGTCAGTTGAATCCCACTTGTCCACAAATGAAGTTATCGTAATTAAAAAAAATAAAAATCACGATGCAATCTATTATATAATAATTAGCGAAGAATATTTATATCATTAATATAATTAACATCATATTAAACAATAAATTAAACCATTATTATCAATCTTGATCTGGGGTAAATGAAGAACTGCTGGCATCAGGTCACGAGGCGGTAGTTCATCAAACACATGAACGATGATTGGGTATCATATTTGATAGAACTGTGTGTGAGTTTTTTAAAACACAAAATATAAATATATATAATCATATTGAGAATAATAATGTTATTATTTAATCATTAAATAAAAATATCTAATGATGTTTAAGGAAGAAATAAATCAAAAATGTTATTGGATGAATGCTTCCTATTCGTTAGGTATCTCTGTTTGATTTATAAAAAAGGAGTTCATTAGTAGGATTTATGCCCAAATTAAGTCATATTAGAGGAATTAAGGTAATTTTTGGGTATCTATTTATAGAGTAATGCTGAACCAATATGGTTTTGATGTTTGTATAACAGAGAAGAACGACTTCCTATTTATAAGAGACGAGAGGGAACTTTTATAATTTTTAATTGATTAATTTATAATAAATTAAGTCAAAATCCAATACATAAAAATGAAAAATTATTTGAATATAACGTGTTGGGTGATGTTAATAAAAAAAATATATTGTAAATTTTTTGTTGTAGTTTTAATCCTGATCATTTATTATGAACCCTTATTTATCTTATTTTAATTTTAACTACATTTACAGAATTTTCAATATAAAATAGTTTACAAACTAACAAATAATATTTAAATGAATCAATAAATGTTATTTTTTATATTTTTGTGAACATAATTAATCCTACATGATTTTATTTATGTATATTATGATTTTTAAATAATTTAATAAAATATTATTTTCATCAAATGTCAATACTGAGAATTTTGACTGGATTCATTCCATTGTCATTATGAAAATAAGTAAATCAAGATAAATTAAAAATATTAATTTAATACAACAATAATATGTCATATTCTCCTATAAAATTGGTATATATTCTTATGTAATAAATATTATATTTATTTTAATAGTTTTAATATCAATTAATTTAATTTTCCATTAATTTAATAATTTGATGCATCATCAATGTATAATTACACATGATTATTATTTTACAGTAAAAGTTATAACTAATCTCCCATGAAGTATTTAAACATTCTATATTTCATAATAATAGAATATTGTAAATAAAATTTTCTATTAATTCCAATCTATAAAATATTATACTTATTGAAATTAAAAGTTGGAAATTTCTTTACTATCTTGGATTTTAATATTATACAATTGATTTTCATGGTCAATTAGCCATTAGATAATTTAATTTATATCTGTATGTATTAATTTTAGAAATAAATTCATATAAAAACATATTCCCTTGTTTTAGGGTGATTTTATTGTCCTTGTCATTTTCTTTTTAACCTAAATTACCAAATTTACCATTTATAGTGTTAATATATTATATTATGTTAATATTCAGATTACCTAAAATAAAATGGACATTTTTAATAAATTTTTAACATAGTATTCCAATTATGGAATCATTTATTAAAAATTTAATACATATATTTGGCTAAATTTATTTTAAAATCAATCACCATGACTGTATGAGAAAATGTGTTTTTAATGCGGAAAAGTCTAAAAATTTAAAAGGTTACTATAAAAATATTCAAATCTAAAAGAGGTCCAATTATATGGATTGTATTACATAAATATAAAAATGATTTAATTATCATTTTCAATTAATAATTAAATATTTTAACACAATGAAAATTTTTGATACAAAAATTCAATTAGTATTCAGTATTTTTTACTTTTCATTATAACAAGAATCATCATAGAGAAATACCAAAAGAGATCCCAAATTAAATTTGATATTTTATATATATGAATGTTATTTTTTGAAATATTAATTATACAATTTTCCAAATTTATTTTTAAAATATGTGTTCCGTTAAAAGGTGACATAACTACTTTTACAAAAATATACATTTTCAGCATAAAACTAGATTTATTTTTATATCATGTATATAAACCAAATTGGATGAAATTTAAAAATTATATTGAAATATATATATATATATATATATATATATCATTAACATATTCCAACAATATTAATCTGTTTAATTTAATGGTATAAGAAAATTTAACATTTAAATAGTTTTTAAAAAAGAATTTCCTTTTAATTTCAAAAGTGTTTTACTTGTGTGTAAAATAATTTCATAATTTGGTATATCATATTCATAACATTCATTATAAATGGTATGTTATATTTTTATTTTTGAAATTTTAACAATAATAAAATATTTTTTGTTAAGACATGTTGTTGCGTGTAAGGATAACTACAGTGGTGTGTCTTGTAACACAAGAACAATACAGAGTATCATCAAATTAATGTTATCAAAGAATATATATTATTTAGAAATATACTTCATTAAAATTTTAAGGTTTTACATAATGGATGATTATTATTTATTCTCATAAAATGAGTTACTCCACATAGATATGGTAAAAATACTTTCTTATTTGAATTAGTCTTGATTGTGGTGATGGATATTTTTCTTGAGCTTTGTTATTTTGAGACATATTATTGTAGTTATGAATAATACCTTTTTGATTCAGGTTTTTTTTATATTATATGATATAAGATAATGATATTTTTCAAACTCATCGGTGTGATCATGGATTAATGGATAATAAAAGGTGATAAAATTAGTTTGGAATTTTATTGAGGGGTTATAATTTATGATTTATATTTAATATTGTTAAAAAATTAGTATTTTACTTTATTATTTTACCATATATACCATTATGATGATTTATTTTATGATAATAAATAAATATTTGACACTATCTTCTTGAGATATAAAATATAATATTTTATTTTCAAAAATCCACCATGACAATGTTCAAATATTTTGTGTTTTGATAATTGTAAATGTGTTATATCAATGTTTAAATATGGAAAAAATATTATTTATGCATTAAAACATATCCATTGAGTAAATTTTTGTCCCTTTAATTATGTTTAATATTTTATTAAATGAAATGATTAATTTTTAGAAAAGATATGAAGCTGGACTAAGGAGATGAATGTGGAGGTAACACGCTAGGGGTCTGGGTTTTTATAAACAAGTTGATGTTCAGAAAATGTATTGAAGTCATTAATATGAATTAAGGGTCGGGAAAAAATTAGTCCCCTTTAAATTGACCACTAATAACGTCATTTAGATTATATAAATACTTATCAAAAATCTAAAACATCTATTTTGATGTAATTATTATGTGATCATTATAATTGATTGAGAGCTTATATGACTAACTATTGAATTTAATATGAGTATTATGAAAAGCAATGTTTTTATGATTTTGTGTAACACTAAAATAATTTTTTATAAATTATAGTTAACATGAAACAAACTAAATTAACATGAAAACATTTGGTATAGTGTAATTTCCTCATTTTCAATGAATGCATACTGTCATGGAATAACAAAATAAGTGTATGAAATGGTGATTTAGCACTAAAATGAATCTTATAAAAAAACAGGGTGTACATTTTGGTGGAAATTTTTGTGAGCCGTATAAAGTAATTTAGCTCTATGACATCTTGTAGTCATTAGTTATATAACATGGGGGATAGTGATTTAATTACGATAATTGTATACAAGAAGTGTTCTTGGGGATTCTAATACATTGTAATAACAACATTTTTTGTTACCAATATTAACCACGTGAAGGTGAATCATGTAATTATTGATAAAGTTTGCATTTTTTTCATCAATTTTTTTGGGTCATTTGTATTAAGAGGGGCATATGTGTTACTTTTAATAGTGAAACAATATTATTAGAAAGGTTCAACAATGGATATTTATATATTTTATTACACATTCAACCCTCTAAATGTATTTACCTTTTTTGTTAATCAATATATTGTATCCAAAATAATGTACCAAGGTAATAGAACACTAATATTGGGGGAAACCATTGAATTAGAGAATAATAATGTTATTTTAATATTTAATGTCAATAAAATTCACATAAAGAGGAATAATATGAAATAGTAGTTCAGATCATCAGGCACGAATGATTACAAAACATATATTATGTATTTCATAGTGAGTACAGACAATAAATACCTACTAAAACAACAATACCAAGAGATGGGTTTCTAATATATGAGGATTAATGTTTTAGGGAGATATTTGGCCATCAAAATCTAAATAAAGTATAAATCTTTTAAATATTTTTAATACATTTGAAGAAAGTTGTTTGGTGGCTATGATTGTGACTCTAATGAAAAAAATCTATATTGTAGGTTATGTATAGAATGTATTAAGACTTTACGATGAACCCTAATATGTCATGTGATGCACTATATGAATAGTTAACTTTTATTAAGGATGATATTCATGTACATTGTTAAACCATTATAGATAATGAGATCATCAAACATATCGTTAGAAAATTAATACCTTGATTTAATCAGATTGTATCTAGGATTAGTGATAATGAAATAAAAGAGAGGATTCGAGATAGTCTTCATATAACTCTTATTATATATGAGAAGAATAATATAAAAATAAATGCTATTTAAAAGGTACGTTAGTAGGTGTAATAATAAAAGTTAATTAAGAGAATTACCCTGAATAAGTATAATGATGTTTATGAAGATGAGGAGGCCATGTAATTATTTTCTTTAAATATTAAAATTGGAATTTTAATTTAAATGGAAACATATAATCTCATGATTTCTATGTGTAAAGTTTTGGAACCACCCAATATAATGTCCAAAAAGATAAAGATAATGATGAGGATGATTGTAAATGAAAAAATTGATATCTTATGATAAAATTAAAGGAAAGAGGAGTAATGTGTATGTATTATCTAAGATGAAAAACCTACAATCATAATATGATAATATATTAGATGAAATTAATATTGAAGAAATTGAGTATATGAAATAAAATTTGGAATGTTTCCATCAGAATGTGGTAGATAATTCATTGTTCTATGAAGAAAACGGTGATGAATATGGCGTAGTAGTATGTCTATTTTATGTCAATGTATAGTTTGATGTGTAACATCCTAAAATAGATAATAAGAGAGGAAAAAAGAAAGGTAATGTCTAATAAATCCTAACTGTAAATAGAATAAGTGTAAGAAATTGAATACAAATTTGAAGGTATTATTTGAATGGATCAAATCCTAAAAACCAAAAAAATCAGAACATATGTATGAGTGAAGATCCAAGATCAATGATTATACACAAATTATCAAACATATGATTATAATATTTAATAATGAATCAAATAAAAATTAATATTTTGTGGAAAAAGTCATTTAGATTCATAAAAAAAAAATATGATTAGGATAGGAAGTTTAATCATGTTATAAAATTTTAGTATTTTAATGATATGGATACAAAAAATTTGGCTGAGTAACATGGAGGTCTATATGTACAATTGTATAATTTTATATAAAAAAAAAATAAAACATAATAAATAAAAATTATGAATGGTTATTGATCACTAAATAATGAAATTATAAATATTTTTGAGTTACAAGAACCAATAAAATGATATATGTGTTGTTAAGATATGTTAGAAAATTAGGACCCTAAAATAATTAATAATAAAATTGATATAATATATAGGACATAGAAAATTAAAAATAACCACAATTTATTATTGAGACAACATGGGACACTCTCAAAAGGTTTCATACATATGTAAGATGTGTTAAATAGAGAATAAAAAACAACATTAGTGATTAAAATATTAACTATATTAGTATATTTTGATGATTAATAGTTTTAGAATATGATATATAGTCAAATTAAAATGTAGTTCTCATCAATTAATTATTTAACTATTACAATAGCGTCTCTTATGCATCACACATAAACTGAATGAATCATATATTTTGATGAAATTAAATATTATTATTTTTGTTGAATAATAATTCTAGATCATTATATTCTCAAGAAGTTAAAACATATAAATCACTAATAGGGGTGAAGGAAAAGTAAAGTATTAAAATAAAATATGTGGATAATGAATAATTTGTAAATATCTAACCATTTTAATTAAATCACTTTGGAATATTGAATTTCTATTATTTATGTACATTATATATGATTGGAAACACATATCATTTCAGGTGAATCGCATAGGAAAACATAGTGTAGTATTATTTAACAATGATTAATATTTCAGAATCATTACATGAATAAAATCTTAATTTGGATGTAAATATAGAAGACATAATGATGAATTTATTAATGACTTGTTAAAAAACTTTTAAATTTTATTATTCTATGTGACTCATTATATATATTAAATTTCATTAATAATAATTTAATCATCAAAATTACAGTGGTGTATTTTACTAGTTGTCCTCCTCAGAGAATTATGTTTTCATTATCAATCATTTATCAATATCAGTATTTTTTTATCAGACTTTTGTCAAGAATATGGTATATTATTTTCTCCATTGTTCAATAATAGGATAGAACCATGGTGTCAAAATGGGATATATATTTCTCTTCAATATTATTAATTGGTTTTCATCATTTTATTATCTCATCAACTAGTATAGACTAGGTCCCTATTTTGTTCATATCCTTTTTGTTGGATTTCACAATATCTTGACATGTTTTAATGTTAATTACAAAAGACATGGTTAATTTTAATTTTTTTTATTTTAGATATACCATCGATGATATTTTTTTATTTTTTACTGTATTCCCATATCTAATAACTTTCGTACCGTCATCCTTCAATCTATGGTGAGATGGTACTCTAGAAGGTTAGTACTTCCAATAACATAAGAGTGGTGGGAGAGATGATACCATGTGGTATTTAATTTTTTGTTGGTTTAGGTTCATCGATTCATTCTATGGGAAGATAGAATCAATTATTTTTTATGATAGTTTCATTAATATAGTTTATTTTTTATGTATGTTATAATTTCTTAAATGTTTTATGGGGATTTCTAGCTGTTATATCAAATTTGGGTTTTTTTATTCAAAGTAAGATGTTCTTTAATCCTAGTTTTTTATAGTTTAATATAGTTATAGTGTCTTGAAATTCAGTTGATAATAGTGTTTGGGATATATATCTATAATATATGAATATATATTACATTTCCCAATATTGGTGAGATGAACATAGTATGGACAAAATTTAGTTCATGTTGTTGGATATAGGTAAACCACTAGTGGTTAGAAATATTTGTCACTATGTAAAATACAATGATGTTGCTACTTTATTTTCATTAAGGAATGGTTTCATGTTTATTTGGAGTTATTATATATTTATTTTGAATTTTAATATATTATACTTAATTAGAAATTTAAAATAGTTTTTATATTTTGTAATTAGAACATAACAACTTCCAATTTTATTTTCACAATTGTAATTTGCACTATTAGAATGCCTTGTGATATATAATTTTAATTTCTATGAGGTTTTACTATAAACAAAAAAATTTAATGAAAATTTTGAAAAAGAATATATTAGGAATAGAGATATAATAAATTAGATTAAAGTTGAAGTAGTTATTAAAGGGATGATTGAATAATGTAAAATCATCATCATAAATGGACATGAAGATATGTGCTTTCTATCAAAGAAGGATGAAAATTAACTTTTTTACATATGGTATGGTATCATGAACAAAAATTCCATGAATGGAATTTTAAAAAAAGAAAAAGAAAAAAAATTATTATTATGTCATATTATTATATGAAAACATGGGATGTTTTTTAAAAATATATGATTTTTAAGAGTACGGATAATTTGAAATATAATAAGTCAACTTAGTTTATTGATCATTTTCCTACCAAAATGTGTTTTCTAATAACATGAAGAGGTACAGTTGGGGAGATTTATAATATTACATTCATTAATGAAAATGAAAGGATGGGCTAACTGATTTCCATCACCCACATGATTAAGGTGTTCTGCCACATTACAAAGTAATAGAGTAAGGATAAAATGATTCATGGGAGGATTATTTTGAAATTAATTAAAAAATTTATTGAAATTTACTAATAGAAATGTGGAGGATTATCTTGAGTTCATTGGATAAATAAATATGTTTTATCAATGATAACTCCAAAATAAAATGTTATATTTTAGAGGACGAACCATATCACAAACAATAAGATTTTACTAATGATTTTAGAAAATGACCAACTTAATAATATAAATAAGAATGTAGTCCTCAAAAGAGTCTATATTTATATCATAATGTTGTTATTACTTAGGAATTAATATTAACTATATGAGATGTAGTAATATAAGAATTGAACTTATAAATTTATTGATTTTTTTGAATTTAGTATTTCATTATTTATAAAGAGAAATATAAGATGTTATATAATCGAGCAGATGATTTAATCTTACATAGATAATGTGTAAAGTGAAAATTTAATATATAGTTAAATAAGTATCATGTAATAATTATCAATAAATATATCATCATTTTATTGTATGGTTTGTAGTATTTTTAGAAATATAGTGAGAATAATCAATATAAAACTAATAACAACTTGAATAGATCTGTGGGCATGGTGGGTAGGGAAGAAGGTACTAATAATGAATCTGAATATGACAATCCTAATGGGTATAATAACGATAGTCTATCTCGTATACCAAAAGAATAAATTGACATATGAAATTTAACATATGAATGTATTTAGTGACCAGACGAAATTAGTGAAAATTTGGAGAATAAAATACCTTTGAAATAGAAAAAATGATGTATTAGGTAGATCAAATGTGTTTTGATTAATCTAATAAAAAGAATAATTGGGTCGAGATAATTCAAGAAGAGATTTACCAAATCGGCAAGAATAAAACATATGAGGCAATTTCATTGTTTGTCGATAAGAACATCATTGTGACCAAATGAGTTTTTCATAAAAATAATAATAAATATGGCATTGTGAATTAAGTTATGTCTTTTATGCAAGGTAAATTCCAAAACAGAAGGTATAATTTAGACAAAAAATTAGATCTTGTTGATATGAGATATAAAAATTGATAATTCACACCCATAGCAGTAAAGAGGGCATTCTGGATAAACCTATTGAATGATAAAAAAACATTTTTAGTTAGTTTACATGAAATAAGAGGTATACATTTTGTATATATACTGTTGAATTTTTCATGTGGATTATTTTATAAATTTCCAGCTTGGGATGTAATTTTGTGAGATTAATCATGAAATAAGGGAATTGAAATTCTATGCAGTTGAATTATTAAATTTTTTTTACTCTTATATAGGATAATTGATCATAATTTCCATATAATGAAAGATAATGATAAAAGGATTATGGTTCTCCTATATATTTATGAAATAAGGTTTTTTTGGTCTAATAGATTATCATGAATTTATTTTAGAATTCATTAGGGATGAGTTAACATAGTGATGTTCAGGGAAATGATGTTATCACAATTATTGAAAGTGATAATAAGATAGAATGACAAATTAATGTCATAATCCAAATAATACATGATGATTATAAAATTTTTATAATTAGTTTATTATATAGTAATGAGAAATTTTATTTATTCCCAAATGAAGATATAAAGGGATGATGATGAAAAAGTGGTTGATTTCCTAGAATATATGAAGATAACGTGGATTGTTATGTAATTAATAGATATATAATTGTACAATTTTAATCCAGTTTTCATGAAATAATGTACCATATTAATGCCATGGAAAGAAAAATCATAGCCAGGAATATAATTCTAAGGTATAAGAAAGGAATTACCGATTTTTTTAATATAATAAACATCAGAGAATAATTTATTTGAATATAAATATGAATATTATTTCGATTTTTTAGATGAAATAAATTCTAATATTTGTGGTGTATTTTATTATTGATATTTTTGTATTTAATCACTAAGAAAAATTAGATATTTCATCTTAATAACAACTATATAATTTAAATAAATTATAATAGATGAACATTATAGGAAACATTTATGAATGAAGAAACTCATAATAATGATAATATATGTAATGTATACAATCAAAATTTTTTTTACAAAATATGTTTTTTATATTAAAAGAATATTACTCCATCCATCACTCATAATTGAAAAATTATTAAATCAAGTATCACATCATAAAAAATGATGTTGATAAGTTGATAGCGAAATTGTTTTATATACCTATAAAACATCAATTCATAGATACCATAATGAGGAATTTTACTAATGAATTTTTTTAGGAATAATCAAGATATTGGGGAATAGTTGATCCTACAAAAATATCTATTCGTGATTTGGAACCCACTCTCATTACTTTATATGCTGGATTTAACTTATAGATGATAATTTTTCTTTTAATTATAATGCCAACAAATGAGAGACCGTTGGGTTTGTTTATAATGGTAGAAAGAAAATATATAAAAATTTGATAGAGTTATTATACTCTTAGTGTGAGTAATTGTAGAGACCCGAAGCCTGACGTACATGGACATTACATTACTTTTGCGGAATACTTAGTACATAACAAAAACACACACACAAGGATCGTAATAGTTTAGTGTCTTTGGAAACTCGGAGTATAATCTTCTAATCGTGGGGAAAGATCTTCAACATCTCCCATAAAGATCTTCCTTTTTATTTTACCTAAAACCTTTCTTTATATCCTGGGGAAAAGAAAACATAAAAGGGTGAGCTCAAATGCTCAGTAAGGGTAAACAAAGGAAATATCAATCACATAATTTTCATAAGAACATAACATTTTTGGAAATCTTAACCTGCAAAAGAGAGCATAATTTCATAACATGGGATAAATCATAGTACTGAAATGAAATCATAACTTAAAACATTACTCATTGTGGCATACACACATAATCATAGAGAATCATTTCTTGTTAGTCAAGACTCATTGCCAAGACTATCTTAGTGGACAAAGTCCCTTTCTGAATCGAGTAATCCTCGTTTCAGTCCTGTTTCACTGAACCGGTATAACCTACCATTCCAGCCATGTCTATCTCATGAGATATAAAATCTTTACCCAATGCATTGGAGGGAGATATAGGTCCCACCCATCTCTTAATGAATCCTTTCTTATGTGTGCCACAAAATCATAAATCATACATCATTGCATAACCCATGTAATAAAAATGGGATTCTTAAACAACATGACATCATAAAACCATTCATATAAGATAAAGGAATTCATAAACATAATTCCATCACAATATAGTCAAATCAATGTAAAAATATGGATAGAAACAGAACCCTTTATTATCTTATATGGAAAATAATTTTGATAAAACACTTGAATTGAATTCTTGAGGAAAATATCATTTCTTCTTCAAAATCAATTTCTTTTCTCAAAACATCATGCAATTTTAAAAGAAATAGATTTTATTGAAAATAGTCATGAAATCTTTTAGATGAAGCTTCATGAAAATAAGGCTTTATAAAACAGTATAAATCCGTTCGTGCCGTATAAGTTAAAAAAAACATTCTTCGTACTTTTGTCGGAAAAGTCAAAAAGTACCTCGTACGAAAAAAAAAAGATTCCTTTCATATCCTTTACTAAAAACTCATAGAAGGGTAAAATTGGATTTAAAAATATTGTAGGTGGATGGAGATAATATTACATATTGAGGGAACATGGATGTGGATGATAAAATATACCCCAGTACATACTTACGAATAAAAAATCTCGGATAAAAATGAGATTGTGATATTTCCCTTACCTTAGGTCCGACTTGCTTTGTAAGTGTCCGAACCTCCTGTATAATGATTTAAATCATGTTATTGACTTATTAAAGAATCATATTCATTGTTATGATATCATATATGGTTCACTTATGACATTATATTACCCGTTCTTTTGTAAATTCCATGTTAAAGAAGCGTTTTGGGTAAAATCGTTTCATTTATCGTAGGTGTTTTGACTTGTTGTTCTTGACATCATTATTACTTATATCATGATTTACTTACTTCCAGAATATAAAATATGATTTATATATCATATATATTCAGTATATATATATATATAATAGGTAGATAAATAAAATGAAAAACACCGTTCATGGAGACGGTAGTCCGTACGTACGCATGAACGTTGTTTTCCTTTCCTTATTGTCTTGAAATGGAAGTAAGTAGATGACATACATATGTATATATATACATAAATCCAGTATCTTTATAATGGCATATATTTCATTATTATTTCTTATATATACATTATAATCATTCTTAAATGGTTAACATGTAGAATGAATCTCATCGCGTCGTGGAGACGGTATTCCGTACGTACGCACGAGCGATGATATCATTTCTATAAATATTGAATTGAATTGGAGTGGATTATACAATATATCAGAATCAATATGATGTTTTAATAACTATGTATAGTTATTCTTTAAACCATTATACCCATCCATGTAAGGTGGTGGTGGAAAATAGATTACACCACGGCGTGGAGACGGTATTCCGTACGTACGCACGCGCGGTGATTTCTTTTTCCGTAGGATGGATAGATGGTGAAATAGGTTTGTTTCATACTTATAATAACATATCAGTATATGAGTGATACTGATGTTATTACTTCATAATGAAACAACCTAAGAAGAAGAAGTGGAAGAAGAAATAAAGATGAAAGAATTGGTAACGGTAATTACCTCTTCTTTGAAGTGCCTCTTTGAGACCTCCTCTTAGGGCACTAGAATTGGTCTTTGAGGAAGACCAGAACCTCTAGGATGTTGCTAGGGAAGTGGAGAAGAGATTTTGGCAGGATTTGGCCGAGCTTGAGTGCTCAAATTGGTGTGAGGAGGAGGGGGAGGAGGTGTCCTTTTATAGTGGAGGAGAGGGGCACCTTTGGAATTCTTAAAAATATTATTTTATAATAAATCTAACCCCACTTAAAATCCTCCAAAAATGACTCATATTCGAAGATTAGATGATATAAGGTTGTAATCTCATCAACCAATAAAATTTAGACATGTTTGGATATTATTTTAAACCTTATCAATTATATTTAACTCTAAGTTAAATAATTTAACTTTTACCGTGTCTTTTTGTTTTCTTTCACTATATGGTTAATACACTTACTATAACATGCCAAACGAACCCCAAATTGTTTATTATTAATATCTATATCCTTATCTAAGTCATTTGGCCGAACCTTAGATTTTTAGGAATAAAATAACAATTAATAATATAATATTTGATTTAAAAACTATTTTGTGTCAATTTTGACACTATTTGATATATGATTTTTGTGAAAGTCATAACAGAATTAAATGTTCGAACCAAGTTTATTAAATCAACATTAATATATCATAGTAACCTAGAAAATTATTGGAATTCATAAAAACTCAAATTACATTTATTTTGGTGCTTATAACATCAATTATGTCAATATTTCATTAAAAAGATAATTACTGCATCATCGTTGTGTCATAAATAAATTAAATTATTTGATGTCTAAAAATTACAAATAAAATACCATCATGTAGGAAATCTTTTTAGCTTTCTAATGAATATTTACAATCGAATTTATCTTATGTATAACCCATATTAAAAATGATTTACTTATTAAACTTTGATTTTAACTATTTTAACCCTTCTTTAAATAAATTAATAATAAATGTCCTAATCTAATCCAAGTGGGCCTAAATGGTCATATTTTATTCCTAAGTTTGTTTTTGGTCGAATTACACTTGTCCAATAGAATTAGGACATGTGTTAGGGTAATATTAATATCATATTTACCCTTAGTTACCCTATTTACTATTAACCGTAGTAAAAAAAAGTAAAAAGTTACTATTCACCAAAAAATTATTTTCATCTCATTGAACCACATTTTAGTCCTTGATATTAACTGTGTCTCTCGGATTTTCGAAATTCCATTCCTAGAAGCGGTAAAATTATGTTTTATGGAAATTTCAGTTTTTAACCTACCACTTAGTAGTTTCACTATTCATCAAAAATTGATGTTTTTCAGAACAATGCCAAAATTTCATCCCAAGCTATATTTCATATTCCGAATTCAAAAATGAAGTCTATTTTACCAAATTCATAACATAAAAGTTGCATTAATTAATTTTATAATTAAATCCCGCTGTTAAAACAAATAGCGTGTTTTTAAAAAAACAATATCTATCAAAAGATTGACACTTGGTTATGTCTAGTTTAAATGTGAAATTACATCCAATGACCAACATTGTATTAAATTGTAAAAATATATTCTAAATATACTTTAAAACCACTCAAATTAATGATTTATCACTATTAATTATTTCGATTAAAAAAGTTGTTTTTAATTATAATTTAGTAATTTTCACTATTCATCAGAATATGAAAGTTATCTGAAAAGTACCAAAATTTCACCTTAGGCTAAATTCGATACTCCGAATCCGAAAATGAAGTCCACTTTGAGAGTTAAAATTTCTAAAATTTAAAAAGTGGTTATTACTATTCATAACGGCTAGTTTTAATAATATTTTAATAGCATATCATTGTTTCGTGAAACTCAGGATTACGTACCACACACGCTATCGAGGAAGGTTACGATTGCGTGTAATGCAAGGCAAGTCAAGGATGCGTGTTGTGCAAGCTCCTTTTGGTGTAGCGTATAACACAAGACATTAGTAAAATAAAAAAGAATATTTCTTTATAAAATCTTGGGCTGTTACATTCTACCCCCCTTAAAATGAATTTCGCCCTCGAAATTCGTCGGGGTTATAAATGGTTTACTATTCGAAAGTTTCTTTAATAGAAACCCACATCGTAAAAAGGAATATCAAAACCAATCTTTAAAAACAAAAGTATGAAAGGTAACGGTTACCCAAATAAACTAATCATTGGGTTTCCACATAGGTGAAAATATGGATATGGAAGAGAAATCTAACCATCATGTTCTGATGGAGAGTGGTATAGAACATGGCTATGGAAAAGCCAGTAATCACAAATCCATAAATTTGTGATGATATAAGGTACCATCTGATTCATCAGGTATAAGATCACTAGGAAAACATTTTTGGTTTTCATGATCATTTCCCTAAAGTTGAAAATTTGAATTAGAATAAATACTTACTTTATTTTGGTACAATCTCACTGTTGTTCGTGCCTTGAACAATTTCCACTTCATCTCTTAAATAAATTAAGTTGATTTTGTTATTCGTGAAGTGTAAGCAGATCATGTGATAGAATGACTGTTTATTCCATCTGTCTCAAACAAAAGGTTGGCAAATATTATTAAATATACATAAGTCATTCTATAGTGAGATTAATCATATATGGTTCCTAAAATGGACTTATACTTCATATATCATACTGCTTAATATAATAAAACTAGTTTCTACTAAACAGGGACTTCCTGTAGGTCAGTGGTAGGCGATAAAGGCCAGTCGCACTTCGGTTGTGGGTTCGATTCCTACAGCCTTGTCCGAAGCGATGGGCTGTTGCCCGTCCTGCAGGTTGTCCCTTTTTCTAAAACTACATTACTATAACATCACATAAATAATATCGAAAAACAAACAATACTAACTTATGTCCAACATAATTCATTCCAATCCTTAAGCTTATCCATAATACTACAGTCCACTCTCATAACAAAGTGAAAACAATTACCAGAGATTTAATACCATCGTTGATCCCCATATATCATAAGATATGTTTTGTTGGTCACATTCCAAACATTCAAAGTCCTTAATCATGTATTCTCTTGAATAACTTAGTGAAAACATGAATGCAGTTAAAAGTTAACACCTTCCACATACCAAAATCCTCAAAATTCAATATACTCAAACCATGATATCACTTAGTCCTTATATCAATCATGAGCTCATGAATACTATCAAACATTTAATTTTCTCCTTATCCCTTCATTATGCGCATATCATATACTTTCCAAAAATACCTCAATCACTTCGAATACCACATTAGACCAATACATAAATATTCCAATACACCATAAAAGTATCTCAACAACATTATTCTTGAATACCAACACTTCAGTCCATCCACTTCAATGACTGTGCTGGAATAATTCCTTCCTTGATTTAGAAGTATCTTTTCAGGTCAGGGCATTGAGTTGGGTAGTGCCCATGTTCTCCACAAATAAGACATTGAACTCCATAACAATCTGTCACTCTATGACCCTTTTCTCCACACAGATAACATCGGTCCCTCCATTTGAGGTATTCCTCAAGGTTCTTCTTCCCTTCTTTAGAAATATCAATCTTCCTTTCTTTATGCTCCTCAACATGCGAACATGCATAATAGTTTATCTTCCTCTTCTTTGATGAATTATTCATACCACTAAATTTCACCTTGTTAATCATATATCGCGATGACTGATTCGGCATAATCAGAATATCTTTATCTCTAGGCATCACACAATTTTGTTGCTCATAGTCACCAATTTTTCCATTGGATTCAATGTTAACCAAATTCCTTCTGGTTCCCTCCATTAACTAAAACACAAAAATAATTTTGTGAGAGGCGAAATCATGCTAGGGAAGACAACATAGTAAAGGGGGAGCACCCTCAATATCTAACATCTTAGGTTAAATTCTATGATCGTTACCGTAGTTCTAGGACTATATCCTATACGTATACTTATCCTTAGGGGCATCCCTAGACATACCTTAGAAATATCTCTAGGGATCTCACTAACGTTTTCGCATCCTAGTTTCCAAAGGTTGACTAAACCTTTCCTCTGATACCAAATGTAGAGACCCGAAGCCTGACGTACATGGACATTACATTACTTTTGCGGAATACTTAGTACATAACAAAAACACACACACAAGGATCGTAATAGTTTAGTGTCTTTGGAAACTCGGAGTATAATCTTCTAATCGTGGGGAAAGATCTTCAACATCTCCCATAAAGATCTTCCTTTTTATTTTACCTAAAACCTTTCTTTATATCCTGGGGAAAAGAAAACATAAAAGGGTGAGCTCAAATTCTCAGTAAGGGTAAACAAAGGAAATATCAATCACATAATTTTCATAAGAACATAACATTTTTGGAAATCTTAACCTGCAAAAGAGAGCATAATTTCATAACATGGGATAAATCATAGTAGTGAAATGAAATCATAACTTAAAACATTACTCATTGTGGCATACACACATAATCCTAGAGAATCATTTCTTGTTAGTCAAGACTCATTGCCAAGACTATCTTAGTGGACAAAGTCCCTTTCTGAATCGAGTAATCCTCGTTTCAGTCCTGTTTCACTGAACCGGTATAACCTACCATTCCAGCCATGTCTATCTCATGAGATATAAAATCTTTACCCAATGCATTAGAGGGAGATATAGGTCCCACCCATCTCTTAATGAATCCTTTCTTATGTGTGCCACAAAATCATAAATCATACATCATTGCATAACCCATGTAATAAAAATGGGATTCTTAAACAACATGACATCATAAAACCATTCATATAAGATAAAGGAATTCATAAACATAATTCCATCACAACATAGTCAAATCAATGTAAAAATATGGATAGAAACAGAACCCTTTATTATCTTATATGGAAAATAATTTTGATAAAACACTTGAATTGAATTCTTGAGGAAAATATCATTTCTTCTTCAAAATCAATTTCTTTTCTCAAAACATCATGCAATTTTAAAAGAAAGGGATTTTATTGAAAATAGTCATGAAATCTTTTAGAGGAAGCTTCATGAAAATAAGGCTTTATAAAACAGTATAAATCCGTTCGTGCCGTATAAGTTAAAAAAAACATTCTTCGTACTTTTGTCGGAAAAGTCAAAAAGTACCTCGTACGAAAAACAAAAGAAGATTCATTTCATATCCTTTACTAAAAACTCATAGAAGGGTAAAATTGGATTTAAAAATATTGTAGGTGGATGGAGATAATATTACATATTGAGGGAACATGGATGTGGATGATAAAATATACCCCAGTACATACTTACGAATAAACAATCTCGGATAAAAATGAGATTGTGATATTTCCCTTACCTTAGGTCCGACTTGCTTTGTAAGTGTCCGAACCTCCTGTATAATGATTTAAATCATGTTATTGACTTATTACAGAATCATATTCATTGTTATGATATCATATATGGTTCACTTATGACATTATATTACCCGTTCTTTTGTAAATTCCATGTTAAAGAAGCGTTTTGGGTAAAATCGTTTCATTTATCGTAGGTGTTTTGACTTGTTGTTCTTGACATCATTATTACTTATATCATGATTTACTTACTTCCAGAATATAAAATATGATTTATATATCATATATATTCGGTATATATATATATATAATAGGTAGATAAATAAAATGAAAAACACCGTTCATGGAGACGGTAGTCCGTACGTACGCATGAACGTTGTTTTCCTTTCCTTATTGTCTTGAAATGGAAGTAAGTAGATGACATACATATGTATATATATACATAAATCCAGTAGCTTTATAATGTCATATATTTCATTATTATTTCTTATATATACATTATAATCATTCTTAAATGGTTAACATGTAGAATGAATCTCATCGCGTCGTGGAGACGGTATTCCGTACGTACGCACGAGCGATGATATCATTTCTATAAATATTGAATTGAATTGGAGTGGATTATACAATATATCAGAATCAATATGATGTTTTAATAACTATGTATAGTTATTCTTTACACCATTATACCCATCCATGTAAGGTGGTGGTGGAAAATAGATTACACCACAGCGTGGAGACGGTATTCCGTACGTACGCACGCGCGGTGATTTCTTTTTCCGTAGGATGGATAGATGGTGAAATAGGTTTGTTTCATACTTATAATAACATATCAGTATATGAGTGATACTGATGTTATTACTTCATAATGAAACAACCTAAGAAGAATAAGTGGAAGAAGAAATAAAGATGAAAGAATTGGTAACGGTAATTACCTCTTCTTTGAAGTGCCTCTTTGAGACCTCCTCTTAGGGCACTAGAATTGGTCTTTGAGGAAGACCTGAACCTCTAGGATGTTGCTAGGGAAGTGGAGAAGAGATTTTGGCAGGGGTTGGCCGAGCTTGAGTGCTCAAATTGGTGTGAGGAGGAGGGGGAGGAGGTGTCCTTTTATAGTGGAGGAGAGGGGCACCTTTGGAATTCTTAAAAATATTATTTTATAATAAATCTAACCCCACTTAAAAACCTCCAAAAATGACTCATATTCGAAGCTTAGATGATATAGGGTTGTAATCTCATCAACCAATAAAATTTAGACATGTTTGGATATTATTTTAAACCTTATCAATTAGATTTAACTCTAAGTTAAATAATTTAACTTTTACCGTGTCTTTTTGTTTTCTTTCACTATATGGTTAATACACTTACTATAACATGCCAAAAGAACCCCAAATTGTTTATTATTAATATCTATATCCTTATCTAAGTCATTTGGCCGAACCTTAGATTTTTAGGAATAAAATAACAATTAATAATATAATATTTGATTTAAAAACTATTTTGTGTCAATTTTGACACTATTTGATATATGATTTTTGTGAAAGTCATAACAGAATTAAATGTTCGAACCAAGTATATTAAATCAACATTAATATATCATAGTAACCTAGAAAATTAGTGGAATTCATAAAAATCTCAAATTACATTTATTTTGGTGCTTATAACATCAATTATGTCAATATTTCATTAAAAAGATAATTACTGCATCATCGTTGTGTCATAAATAAATTAAATTATTTGATGTCTAAAAATTACAAATAAAATACCATCATGTAGGAAATCTTTTTAGCTTTCTAATGAATATTTACAATCGAATTTATCTTATGTATAACCCATATTAAAAATGATTTACTTATTAAACTTTGATTTTAACTATTTTAACCCTTCTTTAAATAAATTAATAATAAATGTCCTAATCTAATCCAAGTGGGCCTAAATGGTCATATTTTATTCCTAAGTTTGTTTTTGGTCGAATTACACTTGTCCAATAGAATTAGGACATGTGTTAGGGTAATATTAATATCATATTTACCCTTAGTTACCCTATTTACTATTAACCGTAGTAAAAAAAAGTAAAAAGTTACTATTCACCAAAAAATTATTTTCATCTCATTGAACCACATTTTAGTCCTTGATATTAACCGTGTCTCTCAGATTTTCGAAATTCCATTCACAGAAGCGGTAAAATTAAGTTTTATGGAAATTTCAGTTTTTAACCTACCACTTAGTAGTTTCACTATTCATCAAAAATTGATGTTTTTCAGAACAATGCCAAAATTTCATCCCAAGCTATATTTCATATTCCGAATTCAAAAATGAAGTCTATTTTACCAAATTCATAACATAAAAGTTGCATTAATTAATTTTATAATTAAATCCTGCTGTTAAAACAAATAGCGTGTTTTTAAGAAACAATATCTATCAAAAGATTGACACTTGGTTATGTCTAGTTTAAATGTGAAATTACATCCAATGACCAAAATTGTATTAAATTGTAAAAATATATTCTAAATATACTTTAAAACCACTCAAATTAATGATTTATCACTATTAATTATTTCGATTAAAAAAGTTGTTTTTAATTATAATTTAGTAATTTTCACTATTCATCAGAATATGAAAGTTATCTGAAAAGTACCAAAATTTCACCTTAGGCTAAATTCGATACTCCGAATCCGAAAATGAAGTCCACTTTGAGAGTTAAAATTTCTAAAATATTAAAAGTGGATATTACTATTCATAACGGCTAGTTTTAATAATATTTTAATAGCATATCATTGTTTCGTGAAACTCAGGATTACGTACCACACACGCTATCGAGGAAGGTTACGATTGCGTGTAATGCAAGGCAAGTCAAGGATGCGTGTTGTGCAAGCTCCTTTTGGTGTAGCGTATAACACAATACATTAGTAAAATAAAAAAAGAATATTTCTTTATAAAATCTTGGGCTGTTACAGTAATGATGCTAAAATGTGGGGTAGATAATGAATTTTAGATATGGTAAGAATAGATAAATAGGAGAGGAAATATTTTGGCTATTATGTTTTTCATATTAGTTATCTAAAAAATTATCTTGAAAATATATAAACAAAGTGATTCTTTGATCATATTTTCATATTATTCATTTTTCTCATGGTTATATGAATTTTTTTTATTTTAGAATATATGTAAAGAATATATTCGATCACATTGGGATTTTAAGAGTTCAAATGATGTTTTTAGAAGAATGTGAATCAAACATTTCTTCAAAAAGTATATAGTGTTTTATGTATTTTATAAAAACACAAATTGGGAGTTTATTCTAGAAATTTTTTCTTAAAAAGTGTTTTAGATATTTAAATATGTGTTTTCATCAATGACTATACATAATGATTCTGAGTGGAATTGAACATGGTGTATTCATGAATGGAAGGAACTGGATATTAGTGGAGTCTGTTTGAGAATATTTAGAATATTTTCAATGAAATGGATGTTATTTAGGGTATGTCATGTATATAGACTCATAAAAATTAGGAAATACCATTTTTAAAATTGGGAGTTTCATATAATAATGTTATACGAAGATAGTGACAGTCTTGAATGAATAAGATTTGATTATAAAATAATAAAGGGTTTCAAAAAATGATTTTTCCATTAAAAAATTCGATGTTATGTCATCATTAAAAATAGATGAAGAAATATCGAAAATTTAATATATATATATATATATATTTTATATATTTTACATGAACATACTCATCTTATGAGATCAATTAGGGGACTAATAGTTGTGTCCAGTAAGGATGTTACAAAATCTTGAGTGTGCGTGAATTTGTTTCACATGAACATCATTTTTGAAAGAAAGGTATTTATAAAAACAGTTCATGAATTTAAATTCTAATTTTGATTAGTTAATTTGGATATAAAAATATATTAAAAAAAAGTCATTTTGGTATAAAAAAGTTGATACACAACATTAGATGTATCTTCCCAATGTAACCATGTGTAGTCTAATGTTGAGAGATCAATATGACATTATTTTTTGTGCATAGCATTGAGTTTTTTGTGAGTATTGTTACATACTATGGGTATAGTTGGTTCACATTATATTTTGTAAACATGAAGTGAATTTATTAATTCATGTACATGAACACATCACCATTGTATGCTCGTGGACTATTGCAGAGTCAGTAAGCTAGGTAATAATCACATTTGCCACATATTCCATTATGTATTCTTATATGGTGTTTGTGAGTGAGGTTTTCTGATTGATAATGGAATAACATAATTGACATTGTTTATTGGAATAAATAAACATATCACGATTCAGTAAGTGTTCCAGAGGACACCATTGGGATATACTAAAAAATGAGAGGGTTGAATCAATTTTCAAAATTTTTTACCAATTTACAACTTATATTAGTTCACCTCTTAGACCTATTATGATATATTTTCTATAATTCTTTCTTTTTCATTACATGATTTAATATTAATGTGGAAATAAATATCACACAATTTTTTCACAATTATTACAATTAAAAAAAGTATATAGTCCACCTTATATATAGTGATGACTAATATATGGATTATCCACTATAATGATTTTCGAAGATAAATTTTCTTGTCCATAAAACTATACTAAGACATTATGGGTCCCTAAAAAAATAGAGGATAGAAATAAACAACTCAAATTTACAATGTTGATTATAACCTTGTCCAAAATACTGCTCCT
This sequence comes from Viscum album, assembly GCA_963277665.1. Lineage (NCBI taxonomy): Eukaryota > Viridiplantae > Streptophyta > Magnoliopsida > Santalales > Viscaceae > Viscum > Viscum album. The sequence continues at coordinate 1,996,899,200 of OY728146.1, read as the reverse complement.
GCCTTCATATTTTAAATGACATTAAATAAAATAATAATCTTATCATTTAATGTAATATATAAAAAATAAAGTCTTTAACCACATGTGACTCAAATTGGATTTCATAGAATTGTATTTTTCTTTCAATGATGTCAAATGTAACTTTCATAGTAGTATGAAAAACTATTATTCTTATTCACAACAAGAAATTAATATATACAATTATTTCTTCTTCTTAAATCACTTTTCACACTAATATGAATTTGTTATATACAAGTAAATTCATTCATCCTCGATAAAAAATATAAAAAACGTTATTGTATGAGTTATCATATATTATTCCTATCTCAATCTTCACCATTGAAAAATAAACTAAACTGAATATCTTTATTCTTCCTCTAGGAACCTTAAAATCAATTTCTGTTATTTAAACAAGGAATGTTCAGTTAAATGTCATCAAAAATACTTCTATGTGATTAAAATATTAATATAAGTTGCTAATATAGTATTGGTTTTACATTTTTCTTCTTTGTGAAACTATAATTATATAACTTAATCGCATAACACATTCTATATTATTTCATGAATGAAGGATCTTTCACAAACAAAATAAAATGAAATCACTGATATGAATTATTCCTATATTATTTCCAACAACATATTCTTGTTTGTTTAATTAAAATCAATTAATACACAATGTATTATTTTAGTATTATAAATAAATCATTCTATGAATTTATATTCCACTTATTATTTTAGGATATATGTTTAAATACTCCTTTTCTAAGACAACCCTTCTCATTATTACATATTAATTCATGATTTATTACATAAATGTACACGTAATAAAGCCTCAATGGTTGAGATGTATATTGAATTTGTGAATTTGGTACATTTCATAACAACATTATATTGTAAATACCCCACCATTATCAAAAACATTTCTTAACATGCTCATATTCTTCTGTCATACAAAAAACTGCATGGGATAACCTATGGAATAACATAACAAAGCGGTGAACTATAAATACTAGTATTAAAATATACATGTAATAACAAGGATAATATAAAACATGTTATAGTATAGGCACATAACTGGGGAATAAAATGATTTAGAATCATAAACATGAACAATGAGGCATGGTATAACAATATAACATAAAGGGGACATGGGAAATGTGGAAAAAACATAAAATAATACAACATAATCCTTGGTAAAGGTTAAATTCAAAGACATAATGATAGAAAAATTACCATGATAGATTAATTTCAGTCCCTAATATCATTCATTATGTCTCATGAGACTCATTCATCACTGAATGCATTGGGTTGCAATAGAATTCTGGTCGCACCAGTCACTTTTATTTTATTCTCATGCTTAAGTGTTCCCCACATATAAGAAAACAGAGAATAATTTTACATAAATATTATTACATGATAATTTATTGTAGAATATATATTTGAAATTCCTAAATAGAATAATTATAATTTCTTAAAGGTGATCACTGTTGATGGGAATTGGTTATGGGTATTACCGACACATTTTTTTGTCTTGGTAAATCACGTTGAAATTTCCACAGCATCACTGGGGAATATGAATGATCATGGAATGTATTAATGAGAGTGGAGGGTGTATACAATCATTTAATATTAATAGAGGATCTAAGGGTTATATTTTATAACATATTCTGACATTATGAATTGGATAATAGTGGTTTAATCGATTGAAGATATGTGAATAAAGAGGAGAAAGAAAAGTATAAGTATCCTCAGATTATGGATCCAAATTACTTGGAGGAGATTCAAGAGACATTGAGTAAGTTTGGGTGGACTCTAGAGTGGGGGGGGGGGTTCATTAAGTATTTTTTTATTTTTTTTGTGAACATAAATCAGACCATCAATGGGTTTATATTGTAAATCAGATAGGATTTGTTTATTATTTCCCACACATAGGTTTTGGAATTTTTATAATAAAAAAACAAAAACCACGAGCCTGCTGATGTATTTTCTAATGTTTTTTTGAAAAGGGTACTGGGTTTTTTATTGTAAATGTCAAAGGGATGAAAATTATTAAATAATACCCTTGTATATGTAGAGGTGAGTCATACACTTAAAAAATGATAATAAAATCTGAAAAATATTTTTTTAGTTTTGCTTGATTCATAATAGAAATATAAAATTAATAAAATAAATATAAAATCACATTATTTTATGGGAAAACATATAGTTATTTAGGGATAACCTTTATATTATTTAATTCCTAAATTTTGTCCTATAATGATTTCATAATACACAATGTGTATTTAAACTATATTTAATTTTTACCCAAAATCATTTGTCTCATAAAAAATTGCAAAATATACCAATGGATAATTTTTGCATGATAATTCAAAAATATATATTCATTTTATCAAAATAATTTAATATATATGTGTTTTTTTAAATTAAATATAAAAATAATCATATATTGAGAAATGCTTTGATTTTGGACTATAACTGTTTCCGAACAATTGTAAAAAACACATTTGAACTCATAATATTTTATGACATTTTATATTTTATAACTAATATATATTAATAATATTTTATTAAAATATTATTTAATTCAAAATTCTAATATGTCCACTCGCATAACTTATTAAATAATACCGTAACTTATGTGGATGTGATTCATACACATAATGAAATGATTTTAGATTCATAAAATATATTATAGGTTTTGGAGGATTCACAATGTACTTATTAAATTAATCAAATAAGAATAAATTAAATTTATTTTAAAAGTAAAAAATATTTTTGGCCATATATACCCTTTACATTGTTTATTAATTCACTTTTAGGACATTATGAAATGATTATACACACTGTTTATTTATACAGTATTTTATTCTTACATGAAAATATCACTAAATTATTATATAATGAAAAAATCACTGTTGGATAATTAGAATATAATTATTACAAATATAATATTAATTTTATCAATTTGATATTATAAATATTTTTTTTTTAAATTTCAAAATAAGAGTCATCATTTTTGATAAATGATGTTTTTTTGACAAAAACAGTTTTTGAAACATTATAAAAATTAAATTTGACATAATAAAAATTACATAATCATTTAAAATTGATATTTTTTAAAATAATAATATTTTATGAAAATATTATAAATTTAAAATATCTATTAATTAATTAAAATATATATAGTAGTTTAATTTGAATATTACAGAAAAATACAATTTTTTTTTTATAGTATTAGAATCTAAATAATTTTTAATGTAAAAATAATTTTTTTATATAATCATTATTCTATGAAATATATATATTCATATTATTGGGGACTTATTATAAATCCATTTAATAATACAATTAATTCTATAAGGGTAATGTGTGTGACATAGATACTTTTATGTTGTGGTTTAACGTACATGGTTTGGGCCATGAAATAGATATGCTTGAACTTCTACTATAAAATGTATCATTCATTCTTAAGTTGATTGATCCTTTTATGGGTTAGATCCAGGGAAAATCCCAATGATGAAAAATCCATTTAAATGTTACGTAAATTTTTTTATAGGGTATGATCCTACTTGTTGAGGCAATCAATTCCATTGTCTGTGTCAATTAGATTTGTTAAAACCCAATATTTATACTAATCATATTATCACTTTTCATCATCTATATAATGAACAGTTATTCTTTTTAACGCTTTTTTAAATATGATATGATATAATATACCTAAATGACAGTATGTGTTTTCTATAACCATAACATATAATAAGACATTTAATTATATTTCAAGGGTAATTTTATTTATAAATGTTCGGGTCATTATATTCAATGTATTTTTATAAAGAGATTGAATTATATATGATTTTGTTTTATTGAAAATATTTAGGTATAAAAAACCAATATATTTCATGAACATTTTGTTCATGTTAATTCCTGATACATTCCTGAATTTTCTCCTTCATACACATAAAATAGATAGGTTATGTGAACATTCCTCCCTCGAGCATACTGTCACATTTTGTTATGATAGACAATTGAATAGTATAATAACTTCTAACATTGTATAATTAATCATACAAGTGAAATTGTTTCTTATTATCAAGATACAATAATAGAAAACCCAATGGATTTATTGAAATCAATACTAATTATCTTTGTAATGCCTAGTGAGATTAAGTCACTAAGGAACTAGCTCATGGTATTATTTATTCAGGCATGCATAGAGTCCTATAGAACTTATTTTTTACAAATACCTTTGGTTGTGTTTAATATAAAACAATGGAATCTAGTTCACATTCTTCATTAAAAAAAGTATATTCCCATTAAATATTACGTTATGAAAAATTGAATTGTGTGGAACACCCATTTTGACATAGTCGAGTGGATAATGAGTTCATATGTCTGTTGAGTCAAAAGTCCTATTTTGACTTTTATGTCTTGTTTTGGAAATCACAAATCTCTTCATATATGTTTATCATACTGACTATGTCTATCATACTAGAAATTTTTATTGTACTGACTATGTTTATCGTACTGACCCTATCAATCATACTAACTCTGTCAATCGTACTAAATCTGTCAATCGTATTGACTCTGTCAATCGTACTAACTAAATCATACTAACCCTATCAATCATACTAACTCTATCAATCTTACTAACTCTTTCAATCTTACTGACTTTTGTGCATCATACTCACATTGCATCATATCAATACATTACAATATGTAATACAAATACTACTCATATTTTACTTTTATCACATGCTTGTTTTTATCCTTTATCAAAACACATGTTTTATATCAATCGTACTCATGATTATCATTTAAATACATCTTTTGTTTTGAAAAAAACGATGTCGTGGATTATCTTATAAACTAATCAAAATGATGTCATGTTTTATATATCAATATGACCGTTATAATGCCATGTGTCCATGTCATTCTGAGTTTTCCAGGGAAATATGACCATTTGGGGAAATATGAACATTGTAAATTGAGGCCTATAAATAAGAGATCATTTGAAGATCAGAATAAGAACCGAGAGACTTTGATCATTCATTGCTTCTATCAATATCTACATACAGACACTATGACTTCTATCTTGCTTTGTGGGAAAACCTTGAAATTACAAAACACGATTGACTCGTTCTTAGTTTTTGAATTTCATTAAGTTATTTGTTTTTTATTTGTGTGACAGATCAGGTGATAACGATCGAGGGCTGCTGAGGATAGGCAGACGGTGCTACCATTCTTCATATCGAGGGATTTCAAGTGTTTTAAATATATAGGTGACGATTATAAAAAAATCGAGGGCTTGCGGGGATAGTAAGACCGACATACCAATAATCGTATCAAGGGAATACAGAGATAGAAAGACACACATACTGATCATCGTATTGAGGGTTTTCCTAGGTGGTGGTAAGATAGACCTCTTATACTAAGTGAAAGGATACCCTTCTCTTTGGGATAAAATAATTGCAATACTATTACATTTCCACTACTATTTGTATTAGAAATGGAATTGTATTGTTTCTTTCTTTATTTCATATTAATTTGTAATTGTTTTAATTACAATTATATTGTTACATATTGTATCGGTAGATTCTACATGCATTATGGTAGAATCCTTCACTATTATATTACATTGATTATTGTATTCATTTTGAATACAATTGATTTACTTTTATTATAGTATTATGTCGTATCATACCTTTATACTCAAGATAACTGTGGTTAATTGTATTTTTTTGGAAATTTTATTAGTTTAAGATCATTTAAACTAATTTCATAAGTGTTTAAACACAATGTTTTTAAACCTAAAATTCACCCTCGCTCTCTTGTACTGTTCCATATAATATACATATTCATCTATATATCGATCCATCAATTGGAATCAGAGGAGGTTTCCACTAACTTTTATTACTTGCTCTATTTTTTATTAATTTATAATAGTGTTTTTATTCAAAATTTATGTTTCAACTACTTACTGCATTAATATGAGGTGTGAAAAAGATTTTTTCTTATTAGATGGTAGGGATGAATATTGGATTAGTTGAAAATCCAAATCCAACTGGACCACCTATCATGGATGGGAATGATAATGAGTACTAGAGAGATTTAATGAAGACATTTATTATCAATACTGGTGTATAAATTTTTTTTATGCTTACTGGAGGTTACAAAATCCCTAACAAAGAATTCAGTACTTTCACTAATCCAGAAAAGAGAGAATATCAACTGAATTACATGGTACACAATACTTTTCTATGTTCTATGATTAGGAATACATATAGCTAGATATCATATTCTGAAGCGACCTTCTGTATTTGGATGAAATTGGAAGTCACACATTTTGGTACTTCTAAGGTTATAGAAACAAGAAGATAAATGCTTCGAGTAGAGTATCATAAATTTTTTTCCTTATGGATAACCAGTATGTAATGTGAAACAAAGATTTATGACAACTTTCAACAGTTTATAGTCTATGGGAGAAAAAGGCCTTGCTGATGAAGCTCATATAGACAAAATTATTGATATAATTCCAAATAAATGGGAGTAAAAAAGGACGAATATTGATGAAAATATAAATGTTTCTCAGAGTACTCTTGATGAACACATTGGTGCTCTTCTATAGCACGAGACAATAATAAAAAGAGATTCTGATTTCAATAAAAAGAAAAATGGAAATGGATGTGTAGATTTTACTACAACATCTAAAGCTAAAACACCTGAAAGGATAACAAGATCCAATGCTAAGAAAGTTGTTATGCCAGAATCATGTGATTGTGATAATTGATAGAATGAGAATCCCAGTCTTGCTCGATGGATGAATAAGATTGTGGGAAAGAAAGAGTTCCAATATCGATTCAAACAGAATGATAGGAAGGATAATAAATATTTAGAGGTAACTTTCTATGAATGCAATAATGTAGGTCATATGAGACCTGATTTTTCATTAATGAAGAGATAAGATTGAAATAATAAACATTATGAATGAAATAATAATAAGTATTACCAAGAAAAGACAAATAATTTCTTGAAGGAAAATGATACATGGAGTGAAATCAGTAGTGATTCATCAGATGATTCTTCAGAATATTAACCTTCAGGAAAAAATAATATTGGACTTATAGCCAAACTACCAGTTTAAGATCATTGTTTCATTGCTAAGGTACACAATGCTAAAGATATAAAAAATGTATCCATGAATAAAAATTATACTGATAATAAATATTATTAATGTTCAAATGAAGATTCTTCATTATCATAAGATGATACATTACCTTCTTATGAATAAGTTTCTTGGTTTTCTAAACATCATGAGAAAGAAAATTATAAACTCAAGAAAAATAATAATAAGAGAAATTATAGAATTTATATTTTAACTAAAGAAGTATAAGATCTTTCTAATGATCTTTATATGAAAAATTATGATTTGAAAGTATTTTAAAAACCCTTGAGAAAGTCAATTTGGATAAGGATAAACTTTTAAAGGATCATGAAAATGTGATTACTAAGAAAAATATTTTTGAGACTAACTATAGTTCCAAAAATAATGGGTTCAAGGATAAATACATAGTTTTAAAAATAAATTCAAAAAATTTTTCCTTGAAGAAAAGGTTTTCAAACATTACCTATGGAAATAAAAACTTTGATAAAATGTATTCTCAAATACAACCTTTGTGAAATCATTCATATTTTGGTTATACTCATTCAAAACTGTTTTTTAGTAATAACTATTTTTTTTCTCAAAGTATCCCATTTTTGTACGATGTGTCAATGTAGTGGAAACTGGAAAATAAATTGTACTCTTTAATAGAAAATAGTATTTAGGATTTCATAAAGCTCATTTTTCAAAACAAATGTGGACTACTAAAATTATTTTATCTAACACTTCTGGATCCAAACAACTTTGTGTACTAAAAAATTAATCGAATATTTTTCATGAAAATAATAAGTTCACCAACAAGAATCTTTAGTACATGGATAGTGGCTGTTCTCGACACATTGCAGGAAAAAAATTTCTTTGAAACGATTATAGAAACAAAAGGTTGAATAGTAACCTTCAGAGATAATGAACATGGAAATAGAGTTGGAATATGTAATACTGTTTTTTATGGAAAAGATATTATTTCAAATGTTTTGTTTGTCAATGGTATTAAAAACAATCTTATCAGTATAAGTCAATTATGTGATGAAGGATACCTTGTGAATTTCAAAAATGACAAATTCTCAGTTCACAATTCTAGGAATGAATTATTTCTATCTACACATAGGCAATAGAATTTATACAGTATTAACATAGATGACATTGGGAGCCAAATTGTTCCTTTCTTAAGTGAAATAGAAGACCAATCAGGGTTATGGCATAGAAGACGTGGACATTGCACCCTATGAAAGATTTTTAAACACCCAATGAAAGGACTCGTAAAGGATTTACCGGATCTTAGATATGATTCATCAATGACATGCGATCCTTGTCAATTTTGGAAGCAACATAAAACTAGCTTTAAATAAATTAATTAAGTTTCATCTTCAAATGCATTACAGCTAGTGCACATGGATCTTTTTGGTCCTCCACAAACGGGATGAATTGGAGTAAAATGCTTTGTATTTGTTTTAGTTGATGACTTTACTAGATTTACATGGGTTTATTTTCTATCAAATAAATACGAAGCCTTTTTATATTTCAAAATTTCTAAATCCCATGTTAAAAATAATAAAAATCTACCATTGATAACTATCAATAGTGATCATGGTGGTGAATTTTAAATTTCATATTATGAAAATTTTTGTAGTAAGTAAGGTATTACTCATATTTTTCAACTCCAAGAACTCCTCAACAAAATGGTGTTGTTCAGAGAAGAAATTTCTTTCTTCCGGAAATGAAAATTACCATGTTGAGTGAGTACTCAATTGCGAAGCACTTTTGGGATGAAGCTATTAGTACTGCTTGTTATACTATAAATAATGTTTTAACTAGACCTTTTATAAATTAAACACCTTCTGAATTGTGGACTGGACGAAAACGTAATGTTTCATACTTCAAATTTTTTGGATGCAATGTATTAATTCGGAATAATAAAGAGAATCTACACAAATTTGCACCAAAATCTGATGAAGGAAATATTCAAGGCTATTATAAAACTTCTATGGCTTATAGATTTTTGAATAAAAATAATTGTACTGTTGAAGAAATAGTGCATGAAAAATTTGATGAAACTAATCCTTTTGTTTTCAGAAAACCCTAACCTACATATTCAGATATGTTTTCAAAAACTAATCATAATCCTTTATTAGAAGATCCTTCTGATATATAAAATGTTCAAGAATGTATTTCTGAAACTTTTACCCCAGATTATTTTATACCTTATATTGATGAACAGGTCTTACAAAAACCAAATCAATTACTTCTTAGGAATGATCTCAGTGATAGCATCAATAGTGATGTAAATCAACCTGTATGAACCAAAAATTACTTGAGAAGTGAAATAGGACACCATTCCTTTTTTCCCAATTCAAACCTAAAATTCCATTTATGGAATTAGGTGATTAAGATTGGATTAAAGCAATGGAAGATGAACTAAATGAATTTGAAAGGAATCAATTCTAGACTTTAGTTGAATGACCTAAGAAACAACTGTAATTGGTGTAAAATGGGTTTTCAGAAATAAATGTGATAAAAATGTAATCATTGTAAGAAATAAATCATGATTTTTTGATAAGGGATATAATCAACAATAGGTAATAGAATATTATAAAACATATGATCCAGTATCTAGACTTCAATCTATTCATATTCTATTAGCCATTATAGCATTCATTAATTTCAAATTATTTCAAATGGATGTCAAATGTGCTTTTTAAAAATGGTTTTGTTCATGAAGAAGTTTTTGTTGAAAAAACAACAAATTTTATAGATTCAAAATATCCTAATCATGTTATTAAACATAGCAATTCTTTATATGGACTTAAACAAGCGTTTAATGAATGGTATGTAAGACTTAGATGATTTTATTTACAAAAAAATAACGAAAAAGTTGTAGAGAATCCAACCCTTTTTATAAATATGGAAAATAAAAATGTTTTGATTATCCACATTCTTGTTTATGACATCATATTTGGATTAAATCAGCAGTCTTTAACTGATTCATTTTTGAATTTAATGAAAACCGAGACTCCGTACGATCTTCCACTTGCCTCAAACCTACACTGGGTTTTCTGATTTCATGGCGATGATCTCCCTCATTATTTTAAGACATTGTATGATCTTAACTTTGCCTCACCTTTATGTCTAAGTCCTCTACCATAATTCCTTCCAAAATGTCTTCAAAAACAATTTCAGAAAAATACTTCTTCATAGAAAGGTTACTTTCTCGGGTCTTTTTGTACACATATGATTCAATAATCAAGAGGATTATTTTGTTTATAGGATGGGAACATATTTGTGTATAGAAACCATATCTCATGATCCAATTATTGTTGACGATGATAGTCATTTCTACAAAATGGTGTCATTTGACAAAAATATGATGATCAGCGTTGCTGTGTATGATAGAAAAATCTCAATGTATTTGAAACAAGCAGCTCACGTTCTCAATGTCTCAATAGAAGGTGATTATTTTTTCCCATCTCATAAACTACCAGAGGAAGTTGATATGTTTAATATAGAATGTGAATAAAATCAGTATTTCTAATAAATGAAGTGAGGATAAATGTAGCTCATTTATCCCCAGATAACAGATTCGCGGTGCTTTGGATCCAAGGTTTTCTTATCCCAAGGAAAGGGGATAGAGAAAATCTTAATTATTCTGATATCTTTATGCTATACTATATTTTAGACTTGAGAAAAGTAAATCTCGTGGGGTAAATTTTTGAAACAATCAAGAATGTCATGTTAGGAATAATTAAGCCTTATTTGATTATATATCCCTTTATTCTTACAAAATTCTATTTTGAGAGTTTTATGTTATGTAATATTCTTCTAAAAGGGATATTGACAGAACTGAATCCTTCTTAGATAAGTAAGAATACGTTGAAGAATTTGTATGTATGTTTCAATGAAAATTCAATGATATTTGTCAAATATTTAGAAGCTGAATTGGAACCAAATCAATCGACACAAAACCAATCGGCACCTATGCCAATTGAATCTTTTCCAAATGATTCTCCTCAAAAGTCAGTTCCGAAAACTAGTATTAAGCCAAAGAAGAAAAAAATACAGCAAGGAGGTTGTAGCCATGTGGTGGAAAGACAAAGAACAAAGAAAAAAGGAGATCCTAAGTTCGGTCTTGATCCAACTGAAGATTTAACCGAGAGGATAAAGGTTGATGATACTCTTCAGGATGAGAAAATAAAGAAGACCATTTTTTAAAAGGAAAGCTCATGATTTTGATGTTTCAAAAATCATGAAAATTGTTGAGGTGGCTAGTGCTCAACTAATAGATGAAGTGCACCCAGAACCAATCCTATAGATTCTTCCGGAAAATGTGAAAGTGAAACAAATTTTGAAAGATGTACATGTTGTTGAGTAAGAGAAGGTGGATTTTCTTTTGTAATTTTAATATAGTTCAAGAAAGAGTAGAGAAGAATCTTTTCAAAAGCAAAGTGAAGGCATTCAAAAGGTTCCTCATGCCAATAAAGCTCCAGCTGAATCTCTTAATACTCATTTAGATATATTTCCTTATCAAGAAAAGAAAGGTGATCAGTATTATCATACCAAAAATTAATTGTTATTAGTGGAAAAGTGGAAGAATAAAGAAAGGAAAAAATAAAATGCAAAAGGAAAACATCTAGTTGAAGACTCAAGCCTATCAAATAAACTACATTCATACTATGTTGATACTAATTCAGAACACAAAATTTGTCTCAAGAAAATTTATTACATTGTTCATGTATTGAGGATAATTGATAAGACTATTACTTCATTCCCTATAATTTAAGGGAAAATTGATTTCATCACTGAAAATCAAAGGAAGAAGTTTGGTTCAATGAGAGGACATAAAAGTGAGTATTGTAAAATGAAGCTGATTATAATGTATTATTTGAATGTTTGGATGCCAATAAGAAGGCTTGCAATAAGATGACTATGTGGTCATACAAAACATAATGCTCAGTGAATGATCATGAAATATCATTTAAAGTGTTAAGTAGGCTTTCAAATGATATTTCTATTGATTTCAATATGATTTACAAATAAACTATTGAAAGGCGGAATCAAATTTAAAAAGCTCATGGAGCTGATATCCATTCAATAAATGAGTTGCAAGAGGGTTTGAATGCTTTCCACTCTGAGTTTTCAAAGGTCTCATCTTTCAAAGATGAAATTTTTCTGTTGATGAAACAAAATTCCATGTTATCTAAAAGTAAATAAGAATTTGCAAGAAATAATTGATACTATTGAAGATGTAATCAGTGTTCAAGAAGATACTATCAATAATGAATATCAACTTTTTTTTGATCAATAAGAGCTTTAATAAATCACAAGATGATTCTATCTCTGAAGACAAGAATGAAATAAAAAAGATAAAACTTGTTCTTCATGATCTGATCAAGGAAGAAAAAGAAATAGAGAAAAAATTAGTGTTATTGTATATCACTTTATTCACTATTAGAATTCTATATACATTTGTTATCTCAATGATATTTATGTTCTCTTTCCCACTTCCATGTATTATTTTTCACTAACTTTTTTGGGAAACTCAATATTACCTCGTTTTTTTTGTAAATCACAAAGGGGGAGAATGTCTTATAAGGGGTAGATTTATTTAATAAAATACTTATAAATCAAGGAATATTTATGAATACAATCCTTAGGAATGTACATACAAAAGGGGGAGTTATTTGAATTTAATTTTATATTAATAAGATTTTTCAATAACTGAGGGGGAGTTATGTATTTCTTTTTGTTTTTACTTTATGTTTTGTATTTTCCAAAAAGGGGGATATTGGTGAGTCCAAATTCATCTTTTAACATTCATGTCATGTAATGAAAATCACCAATCTATTCATATATGTTTATCATACTGACTATATTTAACGTACTGACTGTGTTTATCATATTGACAATGTTTATCGTACTAACTATGTTTTTCGTACTAACATTGTTTATCATACTGACAAAATCATACTAACCCTGTCAATCATACCGACTCTGTCAATCATACTGACATTGTCAATCATACTAACTAAATTGTACTAACCTTTTCAATCATACTGACTCTATCAATCATACTGACTTTGTCAGTCGTACTGACTTTTGTGCGTCATACTTACTTTTCATATTATCAATACAATACACAATATAATAGTAATAACACTCATATTTATCTTTTATCACATGCTTGTTTTTATCCTTTATCAAAACACATGTTTTATATCAATCTTACTGATTACTTTAATTTTCATATATCTTTTGTTTTCCCCAAAATGATGTCGTGGAGTTACTTATAAACAAATCAAGGAAATGTCGTGTTTTCTGTTCCAATATGACCGTTATATTGCCAGGTGTCCAAGTCCATCCATGTTTTCCAAAGAAATATGACCGTTAAAGGAAATATCACCATTGGAACCCAAGTCCTATAAATAAAATCCCATTTGATGCATAGAATAACAGGTGAGATACATTGATCATTCTTTTCTTCTATCATGTTCTAGAGAGATACAATGTTCCTTCTATCTAGCTATGTGTGAAATCCATGAAATTTCATAATGTGAATGGCTCGTTCATAGTTTTTGTATTTCATTATGTGCTTTGTTTTTTCTTTGTGCGACTGATCAGGTGATAATGATCGAGGGTTAATGAGGATAGGCAAGTGGTGCTACCGATATTTGTATTGAGGGATTTCATGTATTTGAAAGATAGAGGTGTCGATTACATGCAGAATCAAGGGCTTGTTGGGATAGCAAGACATACGTAATGATCATCGTATTGAGTGCTTTTGGGGATAGCTAAACAGATGTACCGATCATCGTATCCTGGTCTTACCAAGGTGGTGTTAAGACATACCTCTTATCCACGGTTAAAGGATACCCTTCTCATTGGGATAAAATAATTGTAATACTTTTACATTTCTACTGATGTTTATATTAGAATGGGAATTGTATTATTTCCATTCTTCATTTCATATTCACTTGTAATTGATTCAATTACAATTATATTTTCACATATTGTATCGATTGATTCTATATTCTTCATGGAATAATCATTCACTAATGTCTTACTCTGATTGTTGTATTCATTTTTTATACGATTGATTTACTTTTCATATAGTATTATATCGTATCATACCTTTATACTCAAGTCAATTGTGGTTAATTTTTTTTTTCTGAACTGTATTAGTTTAAGATCATTTAAATAAAATTCATATGTGTTTATGCACAATGTTTTCAAACCTACAATTCACCCCCCCCCCCAATTTTATTGCTCCATCTAATATACAAGTTCATCTATATATCGATCCAACAATGACTATTTTTATAAAAAATCTCAAAGGGGCTCGATATTTCTACAAAATAAGAACTATCATGAAGTATGTGAAATTTAGAAAAATCACTCAGATTGGGTGATTTATTAGTTATATTCATTGTAAAACATTCTTTCACTGACTCAAATCCCCCTTTTTATGCCATGTAAATCATATCTTTTAATGCATGAATTTTTTATATGTATAACGTTATAATGTTGGATTCTCATGTAATATACATAGGTTATGGTGGCCAAACTTATTATTCAAATATTCATCATGTGAAATGAATAATTCTCACATGTTCAAAAATTTCATAACATAACCGTTAATTCTTCCTGCAAGTGGTTTATAAAGCTCCTCTAACTATTATTTTATTTGATAGTGTTATACTATTCCAATATCAATATGAATGTTATACATATATTATTAAATGTAATATCAAATTTTTCATCTTGATATCTCTATCATGACATAATCAATAGCTTGGGATGATCATGGAATCTCTTTTCCTAATGATATATGGTAAATGGTTCCCTAGAAAATGACAGGGTGGAATAAAATGCAAAAGGTTAATTAGACAATATATATCAATTTGATTCAGCTTCCATAATTTTATCTGTAATTTTTTAATTCAATAATAGTTATTATTGAATCCCATCCCATATTGAACCCTCTGTGTTAGAGGATTCATCTATTAATGATCCCAGGAAATTATCAGAATACATAGTGGGATAGGTTGTTCAACACCAACAAAAACCCTCACACACATCAGGCATCATTTTTTCCTCAACAACATAGTCCACCTTAGTATCCTATGTATGTTGTGTGCTGTTCAATGAAACACTTTTACACTCTATCCAGATGATATTCTACCACATAATTCTATTGTAACCGGCTAACATGGTTCACATTATCTCACAAAGTTAACCTAAGTGTGACACATGTTTTTCGGAGGGTTTTCCTGGACGGATGGTCATTTTTTAAAATTTATGGCCCATCAAAACTATTAAGCAGTATAATTCCAAGTATTACATGAAATATAGAACCATATATTCAATTACTTATCATAAAAATAAAAAAAATAAATGAAATATGTTTCTATTACATATATTAACTCCCAACGTCCAATTCATTATGAAAATTATCATTTTTTAAGGGAATCAATAAATTCTTTTTTATGAAAACTAATATTTACATTAGTCAAAACATATTTAATGCAATATGGTTATTCATGTATCTCTTCTATTTCACTTCTTATCCTTTTAGAAAATTAATTCCAATGAACACTTGATCATCATCACTTTTGTAAATACCATTACATGTAAATTAAATTGGTGGAACATGATCAATACAATAGAAATAGTGAAAAATCATTATAGATTGAACACAATGTATTAAAATTATATTTTCTACTCTAAAAAGACTCGATTCCATCCATTATTCTCTTCCACATTCAATCGTTATTATTTTATTCACATTCTTTCTATGGTTGTATTCTAATACATATAGAAATAAATAAAATAGATTTCAATTTAATTTTCCCCATTGAAAAATCAATTTCAATCAATGTAACAAAATAAAATACATAAACAAGGCGGGATAAAAAATGTAATCCTTTCTTATTTTTTGGAAATATGTTCAATTTTCATTACACATGAATATGTCCATCTATAAATATCCCTCTGCTTACTCTCATGTTTGAAATTCTAAATTTCGATTCAAATTCTCTACCCTTTATTGAAAATAAATTCAACGATCATGGTAAACGTGATTCAGTTTCTACATAAGAGAAGTGACATCAGTAATTCCACTAGAATTCAAGATGATTCATTTTCAATGTAGAAAATAATTTGATTTGATTTAGATTGAAAATTAATCCTTTAACAACTGATCTAGATACCTCATGTAATGAGATCAACTATATACGTCCTCTAGGGGTTTCAAATTTTATTCCTGGGTACAAATAGTAAATGGGACATGAATATTTTGTAAAAACACTCAGTCAAAGACTCCACTACTCATATCAAGATACATATTAAAAATATTCAAGGGAAACTATATGGATAATCCACCATTGATTACTTCAATACATCTAATTTTTTATGTTAATGGTTAACTAAATTACTCAAAATTTATGTATGGTTGATTATTTTGGTTAAAAGAATATTAGATACAATTTATAACCTAGCATTGATAATTAGACAATATTAATTAAATTTCTATAATAATTAGCTCTTGCACTAAATAAAGTAATGATTTTTTAAGATTAATTATCTTTCTTCATTAGTATCACCCTCTTTGGGAAAATAGATAAATATATTTTTAATGGTGTATCCTTTCATGAATGGATTTAAATATGTTATAATTTTCATAATAAATATACATGGATAATCAAATTTAATCTTACCAATTTTTAAAACATTCACAACTTCACCAAGATTGATTATCTTTAGTACTTTTTTCAAACGATACCAAATATACAATCTAATCAATATGATGAAATATTTATCCTGATTTTCTAGGATATGATATTTTATTATACATCATCATTATAAATTATCCTTGATCATATTATTAATATAATAAAAATGAAGGAATCGTTCATGGATAGTTTTTTCTTCAACCATCTTATCAAGAATAAAAAAACTCAATATTACTCAATTTCCTCCCATGTGGACATGATTCAGAATCAATTTCCTTTATTATAATGAAAAATTAAATATGAAATGATTAATTAAATAAAGGGGTTCATCATTGTTTCAAAAATGTTAACAGTAATGTTGATATTTCATCTATATCATGTTTATGTATTTCCATCCCGCAAAACATGCATATAAAATATTCAATTCAGATTATGGTTTTGTGGAGATTATACATATTTCAATTTCTATGTGTGTTATCCATATTTATTCACGAAAGTTGTAATAACGTTTATTAAAAGGATAAACATTCAAATATTTAAAGAAATTATATTTTCCAAGAATTACTTGTTGAACTATATTTTGTCGTGGTTCTATTTTTGTTTCACCTCACAGAAAGAGTTTATGTTTTCTCATGTGGAATTTTATCCATTCTTACATTATTAAAAATATTTTCCTTTTAAATATTAAATAGTTTTTTCAAATCAACTCTATAGGTAGTTAACATATTATTAGGATGGTTTAAAACAATAATGGATCTGCCACTTGGATTCTTTTGATATACATCCATCTATGTATTTATTTTGTATAAACATACATTATTCACATTCATGGACATGGAATCAATGATATATTCACCATTTTTATCTGATATATTTTAGTGAGAATTTATATTTATTATAATTTTCAAAATTATTCCCTAGAATATTAATAATTATATTCAAATATGTCTTGTCTTATTTTATCATCAGCATTTGTTACCTGTCACCATAAGAATGTACTATTCATGTGGCCACTACCATTTCACACTTCATAGATATTTTTCGTAGATCCAAATATATTGAATATATCGATATTTTTATAACCTATGGATGTTGATTATTCATCTTCATATTTCTCTCCCGTGACATGCCCTTCCTTTGAAATATAACATTTCAAAAAGTTTAACAATATCTTAATGTATAATTCCATAATATAATGCATCAACATCATTTATCCACAAACAATGATCTTTTTATTTCTCATAAATTGGTTGTTTTGCTTATTTTGAATTTTTATTTTTTTTCATAAGGAAAAATCTTTAACAATATTAGTCTTATCCTCTACGTAATTGTAGTAGGACTATCATCATCATTATTTGTTTATACATTTATATTTTTTATGAATTAAACATTTAATTATTTTAGATTTAAAAATATTATTACCAGAGGGTAGCTAGGGTTCCTCTTTTTTTCACATAAACCTAAAATACATCATTGAATACATGAAAGATCTTATTATCAAATGTGGGATATATTTCATATTTAGAATATACCAGTGACAAAGGATTTTCAGTAGTAACTAATTCCTTTCATGAAGTCTCGATACATGTCCTCTCAATATTGGATAATTAGGCTTCCAATTATTGAAATTTCTTATTGACAAGTATTTAATGATCTTTAATAATAACAATATTCTCTCCACACGACATCTTAAATCAATCACATACCCCTTATTTAATCATAAACTTATTATTTAATAATAAGTCATTTTATTTTTGAATATTTATTCCAAATTTAAATCCATGAAAATATTGTTTTTTTAATTTGTCTTCAAATTCATGGATGTTTTCTATTAATGTCCTCTTGAATCCATAATTCAATTCTAATTATTATATATATTTTTATTCAAACTCTAATGAAATATTTTTTTATCCACTCATTATATTTCGATGTATCCAACATTATTGGAGGGATTTATATAGTCTTGGTGTTTTTTATTTTAAATCCATCTCCATTTCCTCTTAAATCTCCTCAACCAATGATGTTTCACCATATATTGTTTTATACATCACAATTTTATTAGAAACTAATTCATTGGGGGCATCGCAGTATCATGGACATTGTTTCATTAATTACAAATTCCACTTTCATGTCATCACCCAAACTAGTGGATAGATAATCCTAAGAAATCTTTGATAATAGTAACGACCAGGATCTCAATAACTTTAATATATTGATTCATCTATGGTAAAATATCCATATACTTGGCAGAAACAAGATCCAACTACTCTTAACATTACATTAATAATCATTATTCATTTTTGTTAATCAATGTAGATAATAACACTACCTCTTAATTATTTAAGAGGGATATCTACAATAATTATATTTTCACATTATTTCACCTATTCCACATAGTTCATGTAGTAATATATTTACTCTTAGTGACAACCAAATATTCAGAAAAAACAACCATATTGTAATTATAGGATAATGAATCTACTCTTTAAATGACTATAAAATCATTGTATAGAATCCCAAAGTGGAGAATCAATACTGAACTTGAAATTGATATGAAAAATTGGGATGTACTTCACACTAAATGGTGTTAATAAATGTTCATAACTTTTAAAATATTTATAATTTTTTTTACAATACTCCTTAGATCAATTATTATATTTATTCTCATATTCCACTATTCTTATTATATGTATGTATATGGACGTATTAAAAGACAACACACATTGTTTTTTTAATATTAAGTACCCAATAGAATTATAGAGAACTTTTCAGATATGTTTATTACCAGTAATATTATTATCTACTATAAAAAGTTACCAAGATAAATATCTGTTCTTAGAAAAAAATTAGAAATTGGAGGTCAGTAAACATTAGAAGGGGGAGTAAAGAATTCATTTTTACTATAATAGTGATGTCCTTGTAAAACATTTAACTAATTTCCCATTATATATAATTCGTTCAATGATATAATTATACTTCTTTGTTTAGGTACTTTTAACACCAATACATTATTCCCCTCATGAAACTTATTTTAGTTATAATTGTGTTTCATTGGACTTTAAATGATTTCAATTTTTACCTCCATAATATTAGGAGTAAAACTCTTCATCATCTTCTTCATTTTAGAATTAAAATTACATCTACTCAGTATTCATCTTTTTCTACATCAAGTCCTAATAATATGAATATATTGAATAATGGTTATCAAAAACATTCCCAATAAACCATATCAATAAATTTTTTATATTGAATATATTCCATTATCATTATTTATTTCTTCTTTAGAGAAATATTGAATGTATTATATATATTTTGACTTATTTCATCAAAGATAGAATTCATTTTATATTACACAATCATAGAATTTTTATATTATCATCATAAAAACTATATCAGTTTGAATAATATTTATATCAAAGGTGATTTATGTTTTAGTTATCCTTTCTCCTTTGAGGTGAAAAATTATTTATAAAAATGAATAACACCTAGTTTTCAATATTAATTCATGAAATAATGATCTTTCTCAGATATAATAAATTGAAAACATGAATACTAAATATTATAATATTCATTCTATCATAATTTTCATATTGGTTTATTAAAAATCACCTCATGTATGAATCATAATACATATAATATGAATAAATGTTAGAATATATACAAATTCAAATTTTTATTTCATGCCCATTGTTTAGCTTATTATTTACTTCCTTTTTAGGAGAGATTTTATTATATCATATTATTTTTTCCTGAAATTATTTGTGTATGTCCTAGTAAATATATTTCATGAACTACTTATACATGTCCATCCATGACGAATACTTTCATTTCATCCCTGAAAATCATACATATGGTTAATTAGATGAGATTTCATCCTTCTTTCTTATTTTACTTTTAAATAAAGACATAAAAATTCATAGTATAATAATTCCATATCCTCTATAAGACTTCACACAACTTTCATCATTACAAAATCATAAAAACCCATCATAAAAACCTCAAAGTGATTATTGAACTCAATCACCATTATATGTTTGGAGAATAATGTTAGTATGTGGCATTGGAAAAGACTAAAAATTCTTGTTCTTGTCATATATAGAGAGAATTAAAAATATGTTCCTCTCAAAGAACACTGGATGTTTTCTGAAATAAAAAAGGCACATGGTGCATCTTGTTCTTATTCAATATAATCCATGGAATGCAAGATCCTACCACTCTTAATTTGAAAATCATTAGACCGCCCTTTTCTCATATTGACGGGGATTGTGGAACAATTTTCCAATTGACCAAAAACAATTCATAGAGAAGCGATATTTTTAATATCAAATTACATATTTCAAGGGATATTAAATTTAAGAAACATCCAATGAGTAGATACATTTTTAATACATTGACAAGATATCCACAACCATATACTTCAACCAATACCTACTTATTATGTCGTATAAATGAAGACTTTTAATTCCATGGAATCTCTACTTTTATAATATTTCAATGTAGCTTTATCATTGCATGTACATAGATAATGGTTCAATATCAACATATATGAAGATGGATCACATGAAATGGAAAATATTTTCATACTCTAATGGTTCATAACTCTGTCAATATTCATTAACTCGAATGGATTACCAACATATTTTTATGTGATTTTCACATAGAAGTGTCATGTTATCTATATCATACCATACATTCAAGATATAGATTTCATACATTACAAATATTCTTACCCTTGTTGATATATAAATAAGGAATTAATATCAATAATGGTTTGATCATGGAAGATATAATTCTTAAGAACATTGGGGTGAAATTAACTAAAAATGGAAGTGGTCAAATTCATTATATGGGGCTAATCAAAAGGAAAAGTAATATTTAACCCGGCAGCTAGTGTTATATAAATAACATTAAATGAACATAAAAAAACATCACTTGAATCCTTTCCCACATTAATCACTTCCATAGACGAGGTGATCGATATTAATAATCCATTACAAATACCTTTATATCCCATGTTGTAGTTTGATAGGCCACGCACACACCCTCATTCATTACCACCATCGGTTTTATATCAACTCCACGATCCACTAGGTCATCTTGGGTTATCTTTGATTGTGCAATTCAAAATACTACAATGATCATGTTGGACCTGTGATCCCACTTCCTGGTTCCATGGTTGTTTCACCATGTTTAACCCCTCCCATGTGGCTTCCCTTAGGTTCCCACATGTGTGGTTTACATTATCCCTGGTTTGTTGGAAATTTTTTTTATATAAAGCTCACAAAACATATTACACTAAATAATCCTATGTGTATGAAATAATTCAATTTCATGTAGTCATTTAATCATAATTAATGAAAACACATGAAATAATAGTATTAGTATGGTCTTTTATTAAATTTTATTATCATCATAATGGTGTAAAATATTATTTTTCATGATCTTCCTTAAAATTTTCATTATAAAATTTTTTAATTTTAGGGTTCAAAAATATTTTAACATGTATTAATGGTATTCATTAATTTCTCAATTCCACTTCTTCTCAATTTGGAATATTAATTCTAATGATCTATTTATCACCAGAAATATTTTAAATGTTATTTCTTGTAAAATAACTTAGTGAAACATGTTATAGTGTTTATTGAATGGTGCAACATTCATCATAGTTCAATCTTAAATCATCAAAATTAAATTCTTATGAAAATAAGACATGAGAATTGACATTATACTCTTCATAATTCATTCAATGATATTATATTCACATTAATTACATTATTGTATTCTTTAACATGTTGTTATAATTTTTATATATTTTTTATTCATTTTCCACCATTTCTAGACAATATTAATCATTGGAAACAAATTAAACTAATACCCAAAGTCATCTAATCAAATATTATGGTATTATTTATTCCTGGTGATTAAATGATCTATTTAAATATTGTTATTATTGTATGGAATTTTTAAGAGGGTGGGTTGGTTATTAGGGTGAATTGATTTCCGTAAAACATAAAAAAATTAACTCATAAAATTTAAAATGTTTGGATGATTTATGTGATTATCTATTTGAGTAACAATGTAAATAAAAGTAACATGATATAAATAATTTAGATTTTATAAATTATATAATTAAATTAAACTAAATGAAATATAAATTTAGAGTATAATATCTTATTTAAATGATGATATATGTTTTTGGATAACCATCTATTTATCTCTAAATTGTTTTACAAAATGATATCATCATTCCTATAATTGGATGTTATTTTACTTTAATCTAAAGTGGTTTGAAGATTTATACCTATAAAAAAGGATTCATATGTTATAGATTATGAAACTCTTAAATCAAATATTGAAAATAGATACTCTTATGACAGAGCGTATTTAGATGAAAAGATTCCTAGTGATATCGTTAAATATCATTGAACATATTTTAGATCTATTTTATTATTACAATTGTACATTTCTCCTACTAGATGATCCAATTATCCATATAACTATTCATAAAACTTTATTCAACATGAATATCATGAATAAGTAGATACTATTATTCGAACTACACCATCATAATCAAATATGATGAAAATGATTAAAATATAATGAATTGATATTTTTCAATTAAAACATCATAATAAAAAGATTGAATATCTTATAATAATCTATAAAAAAATGGATAAAATCAATCTCTAATGTCATCTATTATAATGAAAACATGGTACTCTCACATCTAATCCCTGATTACTACTTAAAATCATTTAGAATAATTTCATAACTACCTATAAAGGGGTTTTAGATCACCAAAATTCACTCGATGGCATTATAACTACTTAAATATATATATGAATCCCTCTATATATATAGTGTATCCACATTACGATTTTATGTTCAGAAATGTGGATGATAAATTGATTTTACTAGAATTAGTGATTTGAAAGGTTATTGATCTACTAGGTCTTGTTCAATCAACTTGTGGTATGGGGTGTGATGCTCTACATAGATATTGATATATTTGGAGTTTTAGTGAGTAATTATTTAGAGATAAATGGAATTATTTACCTCTCGAATAGGATCAATCTGTGATTTCATATCCCCTCGAGTAGATTCTTCTAGAAGAGCATAACCTTAACACCCATATTAGAATCTGGTGGTTGTATATAAAGTTCATACCACTTATGACTTGTTGCCTATTTGAAGCACATCTATGTCCTTATTACTGTTATCTCATATAAATTTATTGATATACCTATTAAATAATAGGATTAATACTTCTAATGATCTATGTTTTTTGATTTAGGTGTTTCCTTAATGATATTGTATTACTCACCCATGAATGGGAAATTCCCACAGATGTCACATCATATATATATGAAATTTCCTTTGATGGATTCATGGGATAATTGGAAGAAGGTGGAGCATATTTTGGGATAGAAATATGGGGGTTCATATCATGGTTTACATTTATTATTAGTTTCCTACTTCCATTTTAGTTGGATATTTTTTCACCATTAGATGGGCTTTTATATTGACCTTATGGATTATTTTAATATGTTTTTATACACTAACTATGGTATTTATATATATTAATGAAAATAATATTATTAAAAATTGAATTTAAATTTATTTGGGCTTCAAGATTTTTTTATGTATATAGGTAACTTAGGATAATTTACCCCATATGTGTGACATGTGTACTCAGTACTGCTCACTATATACTATCATATTTGAAGGAAACATGGGATTGTCTAAAGGATTATATCTCCTTCCAGGTGGGAACTGGTGGCCCCAATCATGATATATTTTTATCTTATAAGTCAGTTATCTCTTATGCGCATATTTTAGAGATTTCATAGCTTTTATGTTTGGATTAGGATTTATGTAAATAGTGTTAAAGCATTTTGAGTTTTGATCATAATCCCAGAACAATAGTGTTGCTGTGGTTGAGGATGTATCCATTACCTAAGACGCTAATATCCTACTTGTTAATTTGGTACATATGTTTATTTAATGGAGGTGAAAAACATGTTACATGCATCATTTAATAACAAGATGTAGTTTTCATATATTCTTGAATCTCATCCCTATATATAATTTTTCACCGTGTCATGTATTTTTTATTTCAATATTGAACGTAGATGATTCTATGTTTTTTATCCTAATAATGTAGATAATCCACATATAGACGATTATTTATTTCCTAGACCAGTATAGAAGGTATTACCCCTGGGTGTTTTTCTAGTTCTTCCTCCTCTCACTGAGTTAAATGATTTTTCATAACTATAATCTGTTGGTTTGGGAATGCTAATTATGTTCAATAATTTTTTTAAATTATTATTTCATTCAAATTTTTATTGAAATAAAAAAACATCATTTTGGAAAAATAAGTTAAGTTTCAATTCGTTTTTCATAAAAAATATATCATGGTTACAATATTTTTTTTAAATAATTGGAGAATATAATAATTTTTTTAAATCATATTTTGAAATCATAGTTTTAGTATGAATAAAATTTCATGAAAAATAGATAAATAAATCCATATTTCCTTAATAATATTTTCTAAATTATTTTATGTACCTATTTATAAAATTAATGTATTATTTATTCAAAATTTAATTAATTAAAATTTGTGAAGAATATCATTTAGTTTAATGAGATATGTACTATTATATTTCATCACTTTAAACATAACCATAAATTATCAAGACATGTTATGACATTATATCCTAAGACCATTTCCACTTTTGAAACATTGAATCATAATCCATGTATATGAATAATATTAAAAAGAAAACAAAATAAAACTAAGATAAATAAAATTATAAAATTATTTTTCAAAGGATATGTATATACACATCCTTAAATAATACAGGTGTATAAATAATGTATATCTCAATGCAGGAAAAATGATAGAGAAATCCCTGAACACATCAGAAACCGTTAAACCATAATCCCCGGAATGAGAAATAATCAATTGGATATGTAAATAACCAAAATATTAGGGATAAAAATCCTCAGATACATTAATTTTATGTACATACACAATACAAGATAAATAGGTTCCAGATATTGAATGTGTTTCGTAAAAGTAAAAAAGTGAGATGGAAATACCTTAATGTAAGTCGATAATTCCATTGTATATGTCATGAAATATAGAATATTAAATATTATCATATAATAAAAGCTTTAATTAACCTTATATATATATATAATACCATATATGATTTAATTATTTCATTTTATTACATATTTATTAATAATTCCACCTTAATGTTTCATTTTATGAAATAATTGCTTTGTATTTAATATATGCTTTAAATTTTATTATTTTTGTTCATATTAATTTGATCATGTTTTAATAATCACAAAAATACTAAAAATTATGTAATTATATTATATAATTATTAAACATGTGTTTATAGTTATCTGTACATGATAGATATTGAAAATGAAGTGCATAGTTCATTGAGATGTTATGGCTTACATATCCATTAACATTGTATCTATTTTCCCAACATATGTAATGAAATTAAATTAAATGATATATTATCATTATATATTATTTTCTTATCATATATATTAAATATTTTCATTAAATATTTATTTTTAAATTACTTTTAATTTGTGAATGAATCACATCATTGGTGAGGCGATAACCTTCCATACACACAAGAAATGTCATTGTATTCTCATAAAATGTAAGTAATGAAGGTATCTTTGATATAATAATTAAATAATAACAATAATATCATTAATATAGTATGTAAATAATAAATTAGTTATTACATCCATCCCTGATAGGTTGCAATGGAAAAACGAAATCCATCATTTTGTGAGGCTATGGTCCACCATACACAGGATGCATGATTTCATTACACATTATATTGATGTGGAGATTGTTATAGGGGAATGCATTGACATAAAAACATTTAATTGTATTTATTATAATAATTTTATTATATTATCATGTTATAATAATAATTTAATGAGGTTTCTGATAAAATTTAATAAAAACACTCATTGATGACTCATTCCTCTTCTCTAGTTATCCTCCTTAGGGTTGCACCAAAATCCTCAAATAGTTGCATTTATTTCACAAACAATAAATCTAGGATGAGAGGATTAAATTTGTGAATCTATTATTTTGGTTATTTCCCCAATAAGGGTTTGAAGATGTGAATTCGAATAGAGAAGTCTTTCCATTTTTAAGTGAGGCGAGAGGCACAATTGTACTTTTTTTAATGCATGAATTCCATCCCCATTTTTTTCATGTCACCATGCTCAAATAATGTATATTTATTCATAATTTAAAATATATGATGTAAATATGGGTATAAAATTATCATTTAAAATGTTTATCTTCATTTTTTACATTGATCAACTTATTCAATCGCACTGTAAAACTATTTTTACCATAATCGTGGTAATTAATTTTTACTATTTTCATTATCAATTATGTTAAAAAATTATGTTTAAATAATAATATTATATACATATTTATCGTTAAAAATTAGGAATGCATTTTTATAAATTCCATTCACATAATTAGAAAAAATAATTTTATATTGACCTCATTTGTGTGACGATAAATTTACTTTTCAAAGAGATAATGTTCCATATCCTACAATGTTTTTACATAAAATTTCCACATAAATGTTTTTTAAAAAATTTGATTAATATATTATAAATTTAACTAATTTTACATTAACACTAATTTAAAATAGAATTTAATTATACAAATAATTTAAACAAGGAGGTAGTTTTAAAATAAAATTCAGTGTTTTCACTATTCATCCAAAAATAGTATTTTCCTAAAGTTTTACAATATTAAAATAATTCAGAATTTTGATTTTTATGTAATAAATAAAAACTATCATTTTAATTAAATTTTATACAATTAGAAGATATTAAATTTAAAAAAACCTCCAGATGTCGTGGAAAAGAGGGTTTTCGAGAAGTCTATTATTTCAAGTATAAAATGATATATATTGACACTATATATAATAATAATATTTTAATGAATAAAATTAATAATTTATTGATATATAGTCTATAAATTTAATTTAAATCATTAATTATTATTATTTTAATTAATTATTATGGATAAATATTTTTCACGTTAAAACATTTTTCAAAAAAACAATTATTTAAACACAAAAATAAACATATACTTAATGCCATTATAAATTAGACTAAAATGTAATTTAGTTGATTATATATAACTAAATAATAATTATTTAACATTGCTACAAAATAAGGAATTTAAGTTTCATTATTTATGTAAATATGTGTTTGTTCAAAAAAACTGAATTTTTCATTATTTACTAAAAATCTACATTTTATATAAAATCAAAAAATAAGACCAAAAGTTATTTTTAATATGATGATTTTAAAAATTAAATATTTTTTTAAAATGATATTTTTATAAAAAAATATATAAGTTAGGTATAATAATTTTTTTCATTAAATTCCTTTAAATTCATTTTTGAAGAAAATATATTTTTTACTAATATTATTAGTTTACTAAAAATTGAATGATTTTTACTAATATTTATTAATTAAATAAATACTGAGTATAAATTTACATTTATATTTCATAATATAGTTTATATTATTCATTCCTTTTCAATTGATGAATAGTTTATAATTTCCATATTGAAAATAATACGTTTCCATAGTTCAATGTTTCTCAATTTCACATCTCAATCATGCTATCATTGTTTTTGTTAATAAATGATAAACATCGTGTTTTGTATAACATAATCAATACTCATTATTGTTTGTATCAAGATCTAATATAAATTTTCTATGTAATAAATATTATAAAAAATAATTAATTTATTTAAATAATATATATAATTTAGAAAATATATATGTATAACATTTCAAAAAAGAACAGTTGGTGGAATTCTACTCTACTTAAACACATATTTTTATATAATGGAAGGTCATGTATATCCTCAAGATTGATGTTCTCCAATGCCATCTATATAATAGTTTCATGCATGGGATGCATTGTAACCCTTTCTGTTTCAGTCAAGGAATTTGAGTTTTGAATAATGACTTGATTAGGTATAGAATTCATTATATATAATTTGATCAATGTACTAGCATTACCAAGGACAATGAACCCTAATGTGTGGGAAGTGTAATTTTTTTTATTTACTTCAACAAAACAAAACATATATATAATTTATTGATAATGATTTACAGTGGAACTCTTTATAATCAGAATACATTGTTTTGTAGGGACCCTTGTGTGGGTTTAGGAAATACGAAGAACATGAATTGGTAATTTGAGATGAATGGGGATTGTAGCACCTAATTACCAATGATGGGTGAGAGGGAATGACCATTTAAATGTTATTTCCTAGTAGACATTAGATGAATTTTGACAATATGATAGGATAATGGGTATCTTCTTGTGGTTTCATTATGATTCCCATGTGTAGGGTGATCCTATAATAATTCTTGGAATGAACGATATTACATTGGATGTTGAATGAGACTGACATGAATGAAAATAATGATTAATTGGTTAGTCATGTAAGCCTAGGTTATGTGATATTTGAATCATGGGATTGTGATTTAGGTTTTTTATTTTGAAATATATGATATTGAAGACATTTTGGTTTGTGGGAGTAATTACGATAGATGTTATGAACATATAATTTGGTTTTTGGTGAATCAATCTCCCTTTTTAGATAATAATTAGTGTTGGGAATGATATTCAAGAATGATCCATGGGCTGTGAGGGATAGTTTCCAATGACTATGTGTGGAGCGTACATGAGTAATGGATGGGTTAAAA
This sequence comes from Viscum album, assembly GCA_963277665.1. Classification (NCBI taxonomy): domain Eukaryota; kingdom Viridiplantae; phylum Streptophyta; class Magnoliopsida; order Santalales; family Viscaceae; genus Viscum; species Viscum album. The sequence goes on along the minus strand of OY728146.1, from coordinate 1,996,869,515 downwards.
AATAATCTATGAGTGCATGGGTGTTATTTGGGTTATATATGGAATAATTTATTATAATTTTGGAAGTTCTATATTTGTTATTGTTTTGGGAAATAGTTGGATTGAGGAAGTTTATGTGTTCGGTATGTATCTTGTGAATGTTTTAGACTATAACCCATGATTAGTTTTGGGGATATCCTTTTGGCAAGAGGTGACATTTTTGATGGATAAAATTTGTTGGAAATTATTGTTATGGTTTATACATGTTTGAAAATATTGAGAATTTCATGAAGATTGATAATTTATCATGGGGTGAAACATGATTATCGAGATTCTAGATGTATTGGAGTTAGAGATTGAGGATTATTGTAATAGAATCCATATAGTTTGGAGTTCAATATATGATGTTAGAGGCTGTGACCATCTCCATAGTTATATTATGGGGATGTTGAGGATGATTCCTCGGGGGCCTGGAGCAAGTGGAACTGGATATTTCTTCCAGGCGCTCATTAATGAGTATGATGGACATGTCCAATCACTAGTTATGGTAATCAATGGACTATAGACAATAAATATTACATTCCATTTTCACAATTAAAATATAATTTAATTTTTATGGTGGGAACATAGTATCTATCATTGTTGTTTGACCCTCACGTCAGATTGTATGTTGGTGCGGTGAGACTGCTTGGATGTTAGTCAAGGTGACACCATTATATCAGTACACTAGAAGATACAATATTATCTAGTTCCTTGATAAATAATAGATTGGTTATTTTGAAGTGGAATATATTGGATTAAGAGTTTAGTAATCAATCTTTCCGTAATTTTAGTTTGATATGATATTAAGTCATATCAGTGGTGTTTTTTTTCATGTTGTTGGACCACGATAACTTGGGTGTTAGTTCTATGATCATAAAGTGAAATTTAATAATGTGTATGGTTCATTCAATTGTTTGTGTTATAGAAAATTTTATGACAACTATGAGTGTGAAGACATCATATGCAATGCATGTGTTTTTATGATGCATCATTTATTGAGGCTAATATTTCTAATGTAATCTGGATAGAGGTGGTATCATTGGTGATTTTATGAAGATTTAAATGTAGTGAGATTAGAATTTAATCCAATGTTCTATTTGGGATATTTTTGGAGTATTCTATATATTATTTTAGAGAATTTAGGATAAATGTTAATTGATCTAGGCTTGGTGGTTGATGTTTTGTAAAATAATAATATAAATCATTTGGAAGAAGAATGTTTAGTTTGATAAAAAAAATTGATTGTGGCTGGTCCAATTTATTTCAAGGGTACTACCAAATAATTTTCAATGATAGAAAACACCATGGGGGGTATTTTATAATTTTTCGTTGATTTATAGGTCAATATTTTTATTGGGGGGTATTCAAATAAAACATGGGGGTTGGTGATTGATTATAAATATGTATTTGTAGTTCTATCAAGGGAGTATCTTATGGGTTTGGTTTTGAACATGGATGTGGGCTTGGTTGGTGGAATGGTTTCTTAAGTGGTGGTTGGATAATTGTTGGGGTGGCTCCAAATGAAATTCTAATCATGTATTGAACACAAAGTAGTGAAGTGAAATGTGGAATGTAAGTTGGGTGAGGTTGAGAGGATAATACTATAGAAGTGTGTTATGTTGTAGTTGTGGTCGTATCCCATTGATTGCAAGATAAATTATCATGGAGGTGATATTGTGACTAAACGATTTACTAGGATAGTTTATGGACATTATGAAGACATGCCATCCAACATATGCTTCATAGATGAGGAGCCCTTGGAACAATGTTCTGGGATACACCCAAGAGGGATCCCTGCTGATATTGGGGATTTTAAGTCCACATGAGAGTTGGTTGTGACACATCCCTATTGCTATGATGAATCATGGACCAATTATATGGAATCTACAAAAAAACCTAGAGTTTATGTAGTGGTGGTGGGTTGTGTAGGTTTATATTAATTGAATCCCGGAGGTCCACACTAGAACTTGTTCCCAAGAATATTTTTCAATGAAATGTTCCACATTAAAACACCATGTTGGTCTCCTATGTGTTTTTTAATAGTGATAAAACAGATAAATTCTTGGTAATTCCCATATAATGTTAACTGGTAGATGCCCTCATGGAGGGAAATTTCAATTTGACCCCACTTCTATCCTTCATCCCTTTGAACTACATTGTCGACGATGATTTTGGTTTTTTTGTTGAATCCATTTGTTTTCATAAAAACACCTCCCTTAATTTTTTTTATTAGGGTATCCATATAATGTATTACAATTTAGGGGTGAACATTAGTTCTGATTTCACTAGAGCATAGTGATATAATATGATATCTATTGAATTTTATCTTTTATTATTTATATTATATCCCATATCGTTGATTAGAAGCCTTTTGGAACATTCTTATTGTGAAAGTGATGCTCGGTGATTTTTCCTATGAATATCGCCTTGAAAATTTATTTAAATAATTAATTATAATTATTTATATGTATATATATTTATTTATAGTCATTAGGTTGCTTCTTGTGAACATAGAAGATGAACGATGGGCTTGGTTGATATAATCTACAGGCATGGTGGGGGTAAAATTTATGTTCAATGTAGGTGGTTATTTAAATAAAAATCCATATTCTTAATATACATGATTGTTTATAAATCTATTATTCCAGAGATATTGTTGAGAAATAGGGTTTTTAATGTATTTTATCCATGGGAAAATATGAATCTATGTTTGAAGGTTCCCGATCTTCACGAAGGGTGCCCTAATATTCCGCTTTCTCTTTCAGAGTCTCATGAATCCTATGCCCTTTTGAATCTCACCTTGGTGGCTCGGTTCAAACAGCGGTTCCCCTCGGTTAATTCGTTTGACCGTCATGTTTTCTTGGCGTGGGATTTAGAGGAGCGAGTGACGATGGGTTTTCTCGATAGCATGCATATTAGGATTTGATTCTCATCGGAGGAAGACCTCATCAGAGCCTGGTCTGGGGCCCCTCGCACCCTCAACAACACCCGCTTCTACCTTTTTCATTGGTCCTATGATTTACATACAAGGCGTCATTCTCCAATGATGGAGGTTTGGGTGAGTTTCCCTAATCTCCCACTACCTTTTCAAAATCCTTCTGTGATTCGAATGTTGGACAATTTGGTTGGTAGATATCTCTGCTCTAATAGCTAAATAGAGTCCATGTGCCACCGGGTTTTTCCGCGCGTCTTTGTGGAGGTCGACGTGTCCAGGGTGCCCTTCGAGTACGTGTGGATTAAAGTGGGCGAAGAATTTAGGTGTAAGTAGCTGGTGTTTTAGAAGCATGGTCTGAGTTCTGTTCAGGATGCAAGCGTTTGGGTCATTCGCAACCTCTCTGTTGTCAGGGGGCACCAACTTCCTCCAAGGAGAAGACCATGCATTGTGGTATGGGGAGGCAAGCCTCCGCTGATCCCAGGTTGCCTGAGTAGAATATTGCGGGTCAGGTTCCTGAGAGTACAGATGCAGAGGGTTCACTGAGTGGACCACGGGATGTGGTTCCCACGGTGGTTGAGCATCTTGAGTAGTTCCCAGTGGGTGTCCAGACTAGAAGTTCTGATGAAAGGGGTTTTCTGAACAATCCGCAGGAGATGAAGGCCATTTCGGGGCTTGGGGGATCTGGCGTGGAAGAGGATATGTCTGGAGGTGCGCACAACCGGGAGGTACTAGAAATGGTGGATGAGGGAGTCTGCATGATTCAAGGAAAGGCCTCTTATGCTGAGGTGCTAAGCTTGGATGGTAGTAAGAGAGATATAGGTTTTAATATCTTTGAACATGTTGGAAAGAGTACGGTTCCATTCAGGGGGGCTCTGTAGAGGTTGACGGTATTGAGATGGAAAACTTGTTTGATGCTCTGGTTGTTGGGGATCCTAAGTATGTGGAGAATGTAGAGAATTATTCCGAGGGAGCGTCCAGTGATGAACATTCAATCCATTTCATTGGCGATACAGAGGATGAGGACCAGGAGTGAAGGTATCCTAGTCCGAGGAGGAGCGATAATAGAAGGGGTCAGAGGGAAGGAGAAAAAGGACTATTCGTATTTCCCCTTACCGATGGAGACCCGGTCGGTGAAGAAGGCGAAGGAAAAACCGATGGATTGTGACCCTCTCCCCCCAAGGGGGCATGCCAGCAACGGTAGAGGGATGATAATCCTCTTCAGTTTCTTATGAGTTAGGATGATATTATGATAGAAACAAGTATGATTATCAATTCTCCTAAGGAGGAGGCTGAAATAATGATGACGAATATGCTTAATGTGGAAACCAGTGATGAGAAGAGTGATTGGATGGACAAGTAGGATTTGATTCTAGTTTGGGGGTTTAACAATGGAATGATCAATGTGGAGGAGTATATCCAGTCTTGGGGAAAGCTGGCATTCAGATTTGAAGATCTTCTTATGGAGCAACCAAACATCCAGGTAAACACCATATATTGGAAACTGCTTAGATAGGTTAAAACGGGCAGGCTGCAGTTTCACTTTTTTGAATTTGTTTTATCTTTCAGTGCTTGACTCGGTTTCTCACTTTCTTCTGTAAAAGTGTTTGATAATAAAAATTTAAATTTACACTGTAGCTATGGCTAGCCACATATACATGAGAGGATTAGGTGTAACACCCCAAGATTTCATAGTGTGTTATTTCTTCAAAATAATTCAATAACTTTCACTACATGCAACACCATGTTCAAGCACACCATGACTTACCAAACAAGCCGTTCAAAAGAGGTTATGAATAGTATTAGATAAATTTTAATGTTTATATAATCCTTATAATTTTAGAATCCATATTATGAGTTTCTTAGATATAATGCAAGAACAAATTCATTTTCAGTATTTCACTTTTATCAACTTTAATAGTGAACCCTTTTTAAATACTATATTTTAAACTTTTTGACTAAATGGGGACATCAAAAATTTAAAATGAAACATCCCAAGCTTCCACGGTACACTTTCTTTGAATAATACAGTAGCGTGTGTTGTACGCAACCTTGAGTTTTAACACACACCACAACCAATCAAACTAGCCGTTATGAATAGTAATACCTAATTTTTGAAATTATATATATTTTATATTTAAAAATGGACTTAATTTTTGGATTTGGAATATCGAAATTATCCTAGGGTGAAATTTTGGTACTTTTCGGATAACTTTTATATTTTGATGAATAGTGAAAATTACTAAATTTTAATTAAAAACAACTTTTTTAATCAAAATAATTAATAGTGATAAATTATGAATTTGAGTGGTTTTAAAGTATATTTAGAATATATTTTTACCATTTAATATAATGTTGGTCATTGGACATAATTTTATAATTAAACCGAACATAAACGAGTGTCAATCTTTTGATAGTTATTATCTCTTAAAAACACGCTTTTTGTTTTGACAGCGGGATTTAATTTTAAATTAATTTCTGCCACTTCTGTGTTTTGAATTTAGGAAAATGGATTCCATATTTGGAATCAGGATGTTAAAATTGTGTAAATAGGTAACTTTTATTTTTAGACATTTTGAATAATTACTGCGGTAAATATTTTTTACCATGGTTAAGGGTAAATCCGGTAAATAAGGGTTAAAACAAATAATATTATAATAATACTAAATTACCCTAAAACGTGTCTTAACCCTATTGGTTGATACATGGACGACCATGGGCATCTTTGGGTCTATTTTGGGACCCCATGGATCCACTTGTAAGTGATAATGACACATTATATTAATAAAGCTAAAATAAAAATAAAAATGGCATAAGCTTACATCTTTTAGAAGAACAATTTTTACATAGGGTTATACATGTTTGATTTTCGATTATAAATATTCCTTAGAAAGATAAAAAGATTTCCTACATAATGATATTTTATTTATAATTTTTAGACATTAAATAATTTATTTTATTTATGACACAATGATGATGCAGTAATTACTATAATAGTGAAAAATTAAAATAAGTGATATTATAAATACCCAAATAAATATAATATGAAACTTTTAATGAATTAAACTAATTTTCTAGGATACTATGATATATTAGGATTGATTTAATTTACTTTGTTCGAAGTAATCAATCTGTTATGAGTTTCACAAAAATAAACTATTGAATAGTGTCAAAATTGACATAAAAGAGTTCTTAAAACAAATATTATATTATTAATTGATATTAAATTCCTAAAAATCTAAGGTTCGGCCAAGAGACTTATATTATGATAGGTTAATCATTATTGGACCACTTGGGGGTCTCTTGGATGTATATAGTAAGTTTATTAACCATAATATATAAAAATACAAAGAGACATTGTAAAAGTGAAACTAATTAACTTAGAGTTAATACTTAAAGATAAGGTTAATATAAGTACCCAAACCTGTCTAAATTATATTGGATGAGTTGTTTTCGACCTATCCCCACCTCATCCTTTGAATAGTCAACTTTGGATCCTTTGTAAACCGAATATGAATTTATTATAAATTAATATTTCTAGCTTTTCCAAAGGTGCCCCTCACCCCTCTTATAAAAGGGCACTCCTCCTTCTCATTTACTCACACCTCTCAAGCCACTTGGCTCGTCCAAACTCTGCCCAAATAAGATCCCCACATCCCTCTCCTCCTCCTTGAAGCTTCCCCTTAGGCAGAAATCATTTCAAGAAGTCCTTTGGTTCCAACCAAAGTGAGTTACCTAAATTAAAGGTAACGATTTCTCTTAAATTATTTTCAATTATTTTGCTTCTCCAACCCCCAAACTCTTTCTATTTCCCTTCTTTTGTAACAACACCAGTATCCTCAATATACTAGGATGTTGTTATAAGAAGTATTCAAACTACACATACACACAACTCCATCTAATGGATGATGAACATAATGTTTCTGTGGATGGAAAACTAACGCCTCACGAAACGATGATTGTTCAAATACATCTTACCACCTCTCATGGTGGCCATTATGATGGCACTATAATTAAATATGATATTAATGATATATATTTTATATATAAGCTTCTGTAATTCCATTTTATTTCATATCATTATTCATTTCATGTTGTATATACATACGATAATTTCATTTGAGGAAGTGCGGACTACCGCCCCCTTAAAATGATATGACTTGTTCATACCACACATGGAACGTATAAAGGATGGTGTTAATGAACTTAAGTAACATATATAAAATATTATATTATACTGGAATATTAATATACCTATGTATCATTTGTATTTGATTCTTTTAAAATAAAAATTAAATGGAAGTAGCGTTCGTGCGTACGTACGGACTACCGTCTCCACGAACGCGATAAGATTCATTCTCCATCATATTCATCCAAGTCTTATTCTCATTTTGGGGTTAAAAATAATGTTAATATCATTCTGATTATGAATAATATATAATCTATCCATTACAAACATGTCTTACGTAACCAAACATCTAAGAAGAACGAATCGATTATCACCCTAAACGACGATAATACTAAGATATTATTAATAAAGCAATGTTAAAAGATCATATATGATATCATATTAATGTATATGATTCTTGTATAATTTAATAACAATTATTTCACCATTATACAGGAGGTTAACCTACCCCAACAAAGGAAAAGTACAAGGTAAGGGTTATTTCACAATCTCTTCATTATCCGAGGTTGTATTATACGTAATAATCTACTGGGATCTCTTTATCATCAACATCCATGTTTCTTCGAAATGTATTTCAAAACATTTTTACTATTTACAAGAATATGGGTTAAAGTCATTTATACCCTTGTTTGACTTTTTATAAGAGTTTTATAAAGGAATCTTTCCGTCGTTTTCAAAACAAGGTCCTTTTTAACCTTTTCGACGGAATTGAGGTAAGAATGTTTTTTTAACTTATACGGCGGGTGCGGTTATTTTCCGCCGTTATAAAATTGTCGAAGCTTTCCTTACAAGCTTATAAGAATATTTTCAAAGAAAATGTTTTATTTTATATGCATCTTAGATGATTTCAAAATAAAAGGATATACTTCTTTTAAAAGAATTTTGATTTCATCTATGTCAACATCCTTTGATGGATTTTAAGATTATTTGAAGTTGATTTATTATAATACAAAACTTATATATTGTATTGAAGGTTTTGTGATATTTTTAAATGTGGATGTGTTATTTTATACCATTCATAGTTTATGGTGAAACTATTGACATTTCGTATGCTAGTTTTAACTCGAATGTTTATGTTATATTTCAAACTTTTCTTCAGATGAATGTGCTAAACAAGTATGTTCCGGGTTGGGGACCGGTAAAAGTAAGCCCTCCAGGTTGGGGACTGGTTAATGTAAGCCCTCCAGGTTAGAGACTGGTAAAAGTAAGCCCTCCGGTTTGGTCTCCGGTTATTAGAGGCACTCCGGGTTGGTGTCCGGTTATTAGAGGCACTCCGGGTTGGTGTCCGGTTATTAGAGGCACTCCGGGTTGGGTTCCGGTTAGAAGTAACCCCTAGGTCTTGGGATGAGGCCTAGACAATGAAATTAACGTTTGACATTATGCATTCCTTAATTATGAAAGTGGTTATTGATTTTTGCATGAGATTATTCGATTAGTAGAATATCCATGTGAATAAGTAAATGGCATTATTTCATTTTACTTTTTCCATACTTTGTTGAAGTTCAAGTTTAAAAGGCTTTTGTTTTAGTAATGCATTGCCTTAAATGTCTATGCATATTTTGAATGTTATACTATATTGTTATCCTTACTGGGCATTTGAGCTCACCCCTTTTCTATGTTTTATTTTTCCCAGGATATGAAGAAGTAAGTTATGAATGACCTGCAGGGATATTATGAGGGGATATAGTGTGGACTGTGAAAACATTATGTTGTTGTAGTAGTTTTTCATTTTATGATTTAATGTAAAACTTATGAATATATCTAGTGTTTCCAAGGCTACTAAACCAATCGGTCTTTCGAGATTTTATCTTTCTTGTGATCATGCCAATTTTATGTAATAATGCACCGACTCTGGGCAACTGGGGTCGGGGCGTTACAGTTGGTATCAGAGGAAGTTTAGTACAAACCTTGGAAGCTAGATTTAGATAAACTCTGATAAGAGCACGTAGACCTAAGATGAACTTTGAGGATTAGTATAGAAGAACTTCCTAGAATTTTGGTATTGTAGAGATTTTGTGAGTTTTCCGAGCAATACATCCCTGTCTGGATACGAGCAGGTAGAGGCAGCTCTGGCACAGATGTACCTAGGGGTAAAACCCGAAAACACCGCTTTGAGCTAGAATCGAACGGGAACTGGTGCACGACAACGGGCCTTGCTGCACTCTTGGTTACGACACTCCCGGGGGATATGCTTAGGATAACTCTCATTTTCTTTACAAATCATTATGAAGGGTTTATGAGTATATACTTCCTCAATGAAAACATTTTTATGATTATGGATTATATCCATAAATAGTTCAATTTATGTTAAGTGTTTTATAAGTATGGGATTATGTATTTTGATTCATAAACTGATCTAGTGTATGCCATTGTTTAGAAATGGCGCCCAGTAGAAGGAATGAGAACTCCAGAAATGCACATGATCCAAAGAGAAGGAAGGATCATATCTTTCATGGTCTTAAGCTAGAATTGATAAGAGAAATAGTCTCCCTTGTATTATCATCATATGAAGAAATAATATCCTGTGTTGATAAGATAAGTAAAGAGTTTACTCAGTCCTATGGCTTTGAAGGGAATCAAGAGAAGAAAAGGATGGAAGAGAGAAAGATGGATAAAGGGAAAAGGGAAAAGAAGAATTTTCCCATATGTGGTAACTGTGGAAAGAAACACCCTGGAACTTGCCTGAAAGGAATGGGAGTTTGTTATAAGTGTGGAGGAAAAGGGCACAAAGTACGTGACTGCAAGGGTAAGAAAATGGTTTCAAATGTACAATGCTTCATTTGCAAGGAGTTTGGACACTACGTGAACCTATGTCCCAGTCATCAGACTATGCCGCAAATGATGCTATTGGATAATAATCAAGTTATGATACTACCACAGATGAAGAGGAATGATTAGGGTTCTTATGTTGATTATGTCAATTGAGTGTTGTATCAACAATGTACTTGTTAGAATAATTATGGAGTATATAAGGATTGTACTGCAGTGCTATTTCATTAAGGACTTGAGATTATGTGGAACAAAGAAAAGTGACTCAATAGCAGGATAAATTTTTGGAAAATATATGGTTGAGAGAATGATAAACCATAATATAGTTCTGATACCGAAATAGTGATTTTGGAATAATACATGATTGCTTTGGATAAATTATATTGGATATTCTTGTCTACCTTCGAACTGATTAATGATTTGTATAAAACATTTTTGGATTGATGAAGTATATCCAGCATTCTATATGGAATAAGGGAGCATGAATGTAATAAATAAGGAATATGGTAATACATGATGAAGGTATTCATATGCTATTACGGGGTAAAAAGGATCTACATTATGTTTACCTTCCTTATAAATGTTGGACTGTGAATTTGGATTGAAGTATTTTGGATAGTTCTAGTTTGGATTATTTTGGATTTCCATAAAAGGACAACCCGGAGGTCGGGCGGCAACCCGTCGCGTCCGGCAAGGCTGCGAGACTTGAACCCGCAACCGAAGGGCGACAAGGGTGTATCACCTACCACTGTCCCACGAGATGTCCTGAATTAAATAATGTAGTTTTTATTAAAAGATCTTGTAGATGAATTATAAATTCGTTTATTTTGGAACCCTATACGAAGAGTGTAAATAGAATTTTTTTTACATTCTATTATCTTTTAGAGTGGAAGATGAGTTTGTGGTAGAAATTTATTAATGGATAAAACTCTAATTATAAAGTAAGTATATCTCTTTATGATCTTAGCCAATCTAATAAATAAATTCCTCAATCTTAAGAAAATCAACTTAGAACAAAAATGTTTTCCTAGATGGTACCTTAAATCATCACTAATTTATGGCTTTGGGATTGTTGGCCTTTTCATAGCCATGTTCTCTACCACTCTCCATCAGATAATTGATGGTTAGATTTTTCTTCCATATCCATATTTTCCTACATGGAACCCTAGTATGTGTTATTTTCGGTAATCTTCATACTTTCGACTCTTTATTTTAAATAGAGGCCTCATTAATTCATTTTTCGATGTGGGATTTCAACTAAGATATTTTGAAACGTCAAAAATGTGTTATCCTAATACCCTATGTTTTGTTGAACCGATGGTATTTCAAATCATCATAGATTGATGATTATAAGGACCTCAATTTTACACTTGTTTGTGATTGATGACCGCAATCATCACCTATAAATATTTACGTTTTTCCTCCAATTATATGTCTCTAGTTTCCACCAATGTTCTCCTAATCGAGATCATAATTTGGTGGTGACCCTTTGATTTCTCTTTTTCTCATATTAAGACTAAATTTTAGTAACCCAATTTCCGATGTGGGTTTTCCCACAAATATATTATATATTTTCAACCTTTTTTTTTCGAAGAACAATTTCAAATTGCGAGGACGCAATTTATTGAAGGAGGGGAGAATGTAACACCCCAAGATTTCATAGTGTGTTATTTCTTCAAAATAATTCAATAACTTTCACTACATGCAACACCATGTTCAAGCACACCATGACTTACCAAACAAGCCGTTCAAAAGAGGTTGTGAATAGTATTAGATAAATTTTAATGTTTATATAATCCTTATAATTTTAGAATCCATATTATGAGTTTCATAGATATAATGCAAGAACAAATTCATTTTCAGTATTTCACTTTTATCAACTTTAATAGTGAACCCTTTTTAAATACTATATTTTAAACTTTTTGACTAAATGGGGACATCAAAAATTTAAAATGAAACATCCCAAGCTTCCACGATACACTTTCTTTGAATAATACAGTAGCGTGTGTTGTACGCAACCTTGAGTTTTAACACACACCACAACCAATCAAACTAGCCGTTATGAATAGTAATACCTAATTTTTGAAATTATATATATTTTATATTTAAAAATGGACTTCATTTTTGGATTTGGAATATCGAAATTATCCTAGGGTGAAATTTTGGTACTTTTCGGATAACTTTTATATTTTGATGAATAGTGAAAATTACTAAATTTTAATTAAAAACAACTTTTTTAATCAAAATAATTAATAGTGATAAATTATGAATTTGAGTGGTTTTAAAGTATATTTAGAATATATTTTTACCATTTAATATAATGTTGGTCATTGGACATAATTTTACAATTAAACCGAACATAAACGAGTGTCAATCTTTTGATAGTTATTATCTCTTAAAAACACGCTTTTTGTTTTGACAGCGGGATTTAATTTTAAATTAATTTCTGCCACTTCTGTGTTTTGAATTTAGGAAAATGGATTCCATATTTGGAATCAGGATGTTAAAATTGTGTAAATAGGTAACTTTTATTTTTAGACATTTTGAATAATTACTGCGGTAAATATTTTTTACCATGGTTAAGGGTAAATCCGGTAAATAAGGGTTAAAAAAAATAATATTATAATAATACTAAATTACCCTAAAACGTGTCTTAACCCTATTGGTTGATACATGGTCGACCATGGGCATCTTTGGGTCTATTTGGGGACCCCATGGATCCACTTGTAAGTGATAATGACACATTATATTAATAAAGCTAAAATAAAAATAAAAATGGCATAAGCTTACATCTTTTAGAAGAACAATTTTTACATAGGGTTATACATGTTTGATTTTCGATTATAAATATTCATTAGAAAGATAAAAAGATTTCCTACATAATGATATTTTATTTATAATTTTTAGACATTAAATAATTTATTTTATTTATGACACAATGATGATGCAGTAATTACTATAATAGTGAAAAATTAAAATAAGTGATATTATAAATACCCAAATAAATATAATATGAAACTTTTAATGAATTAAACTAATTTTCTAGGATACTATGATATATTAGGATTGATTTAATTTACTTTTTTCGAAGTAATCAATCTGTTATGAGTTTCACAAAAATCAACTATTGAATAGTGTCAAAATTGACATAAAAGAGTTCTTAAAACAAATATTATATTATTAATTGATATTAAATTCCTAAAAATCTAAGGTTCGGAAAAGAGACTTATATTATGATAGGTTAATCATTATTGGACCACTTGGGGGTCGCTTGGATGTATATAGTAAGTTTATTAACCATAATATATAAAAATACAAAGAGACATTGTAAAAGTGAAACTAATTAACTTAGAGTTAATACTTAAAGATAAGGTTAATATAAGTACCCAAACCTGTCTAAATTCTATTGGATGAGTTGTTTTCGACCTATCCCCACCTCATCCTTTGAATAGTCAACTTTGGATCCTTTTTAAACCGAATATGAATTTATTATAAATTAATATTTCTAGCTTTTCCAAAGGTGTCCCTCACCCCTCTTATAAAAGGGCACTCCTCCTTCTCATTTACTCACACCTCTCAAGCCACTTGGCTCGTCCAAACTCTGCCCAAATAAGATCCCCACATCCCTCTCCTCCTCCTTGAAGCTTCCCCTTAGGCAGAAATCATTTCAAGAAGTCCTTTGGTTCCAACCAAAGTGAGTTACCTAAATTAAAGGTAACGATTTCTCTTAAATTATTTTCAATTATTTTGCTTCTCCAACCCCCAAACTCTTTTTATTTCCCTTCTTTTGTAACAACACCAGTATCCTCAATATACTAGGATGTTGTTATAAGAAGTATTCAAACTACACATACACACAACTCCATCTAATGGATGATGAACATAATGTTTCTGTGGATGGAAAACTAACGCCTCACGAAATGATGATTGTTCAAATACATCTTACCACCTCTCATGGTGGCCATTATGATGGCACTATAATTAAATATGATATTAATGATATATATTTTATATATAAGCTTCTGTAATTCCATTTTATTTCATATCATTATTCGTTTCATGTTGTATATACATACGATAATTTCATTTGAGGAAGTGCGGACTACCGCCCCCTTAAAATGATATGACTCGTTCATACCACACATGGAACGTATAAAGGATGGTGTTAATGAACTTAAGTAACATATATAAAATATTATATTATACTGGAATATTAATATACCTATGTGTCATTTGTATTTGATTCTTTTAAAATAAAAATTAAATGGAAGTAGCGTTCGTGCGTACGTACGGACTACCGTCTCCACGAACGCGATAAGATTCATTCTCCATCATATTCATCCAAGTATTATTCTTATTTTGGGGTTAAAAATAATGTTAATATCATTCTGATTATGAATAATATATAATCTATCCTTTTCAAATATGTCTTACGTAACCAAACATCTAAGAAGAACGAATCGATTATCACCCTAAACGACGATAATACTAAGATATTATTAATAAAGCAATGTTAAAAGATCATATATGATATCATATTAATGTATATGATTCTTGTATAATTTAATAACAATTATTTCACCATTATACAGGAGGTTAACCTACCCCAACAAAGGAAAAGTACAAGGTAAGGGTTATTTCACAATCTCTTCATTATCCGAGGTTGTATTATACGTAATAATCTACTGGGATCTCTTTATCATCAACATCCATGTTTCTTCGAAATGTATTTCAAAACATTTTTACTATTTACAAGAATATGGTTTAAAGTCATTTATACCCTTGTTTGACTTTTTATAAGAGTTTTATAAAGGAATCTTTCCGTCGTTTTCAAAACAAGGTCCTTTTTAACCTTTTCGACGGAATTGAGGTAAGAATGTTTTTTTAACTTATACGGCGGGTGCGGTTATTTTCCGCCGTTATAAAATTGTCGAAGCTTTCCTTACAAGCTTATAAGAATATTTTCAAAGAAAATGTTTTATTTTATATGCATCTTAGATGATTTCAAAATAAAAGGATATACTTCTTTTAAAAGAATTTTGATTTCATCTATGTCAACATCCTTTGATGGATTTTAAGATTATTTGAAGTTGATTTATTATAATACAAAACTTATATATTTTATTGAAGGTTTTGTGATATTTTTGAATGTGGATGTGTTATTTTATACCATTCATAGTTTATGGTGAAACTATTGACATTTCGTATGCTAGTTTTAACTCGAATGTTTATGTTATATTTCAAACTTTTCTTCAGATGAATGTGCTAAACAAGTATGTTCCGGGTTGGGGACCGGTAAAAGTAAGCCCTCCAGGTTGGGGACTGGTTAAAGTAAGCCCTCCAGGTTAGGGACTGGTAAAAGTAAGCCCTCCGGTTTGGTCTCCGGTTATTAGAGGCACTCCGGGTTGGTGTCCGGTTATTAGAGGCACTCCGGGTTGGTGTCTGGTTATTAGAGGCACTCCGGGTTGGGTTCCGGTTAGAAGTAACCCCTAGGTCTTGGGATGAGGCCTAGACAATGAAATTAACGTTTGACATTATGCATTCCTTAATTATGAAAGTGGTTATTGATTTTTTCATGTGATTATTCGATTAGTAGAATATCCATGTGAATAAGTAAATGGCATTATTTCATTTTACTTTTTCCATACATTGTTGAAGTTCAAGTTTAAAAGGCTTTTGTTTTAGTAATGCATTGCCTTAAATGTCTATGCTTATTTTGAATGTTATGCTATATTGTTATCCTTACTGGGCATTTGAGCTCACCCCTTTTCTATGTTTTATTTTTCCCAGGATATGAAGAAGTAAGTTATGAATGACCTGCAGGGATATTATGAGGGGATATAGTGTGGACTGTGAAAACATTATGTTGTTGTAGTAGTTTTTCATTTTATTATTTAATGTAAAACTTATGAATATATCTAGTGTTTCCAAGGCTACTAAACCAATCGGTCTTTCGAGATTTTATCTTTCTTGTGATCATGCCAATGTTACGAGGTAATGCACCGACTCTGGGTAGCTGGGGTCGGGGCGTTACATTAGGTCGTGTGACAATTGGTGATACGGCTAGGTATATCAAAGAAGATTGGATACACTGTTTGATGGTATATTGTGGATTAGAGAGTGTTTTTTGTATGATGGGTCCATAAGAACTAGACGAGGTGTGGTGGAGATGAGTTCCCTTTAACTGCTAGTCTGAGAGGTTTCCTGTTATGGATATGAAATGAGACCTATGTTTGGGTTGTGGGATTTTTTTTTTGAATTTTTAGTTTAATTCTATGTAGAAAATGGATGGGTTTCATCCCCACCTCATTAGACTATAGTTGGTATGTTCCTATAGAATGTTCTTATGATATGAAATGGATTTTCTCATGGGTGTTGGATTATAAGGTTTCTCCCCACTATGTGTAAGATACCATTCATGAGACTATCATTGTGAGTGGGTGTCCATTATATGTATGTGATGTATGATCCATCTGTGAGTGAGATGGTGTGGCATAATGTAGTTGGAACATGCTACGAGACAGATAAACTTTTAGAGACTTACATGATTGAGATTTATTCCCTCACATAGCCATAATGGAATAGAATTAGTCGATTTCATTATAATTAATAAAATGGAGTCCCTCAAATGGGTGTGATGATTACTAATTAGATTATTAAAACACAATGAGTGAGATTGGGATTGGGATGTATTTTGTTGTAGGATTTACCAATAAGACTACGACGATTGATATATGATTTGGGTGTGACATGAGACTAGATGGATGAACCCAACCATGAGTTTTATGGAAGAGGTCTGGTATTGAAATTTAAACATTCTTTATGAGAGGGTTTGATAAGGATTCATGGAAAAAGTCCTCATTTTGATGATGTATACAATACCCTACCCAATGTGCTCATATATTGGTTGTATTACATGAATGATGTACTATTGTGATGATTTGATTCTGGAATGGAACTAATGAAACTATAATATAGGGTAATAGAAAACTAGTTATCACATGGTAATCTGGATTTTTGGGTGTAACGGTAGCCAGGTTTTCATGTGACATTTTTTCCCTTGTATTGCATGATTATTTTCCACACACATATGTTTTTATTATGGTGTTTAATATGGAGAAATGGTGGGACCCTATTGAAATTTATTTTTAATTACTTCTATGTCACCCTAATGTACATACCGAACATATGTATTATTTCTTTAATTTAGTACATGAACATTATTTGGATATTTCAGTTAGAGAGTATTTAGAGGCCAGGATTTATTAAGTCTTGGAGGTTGTAGTAAGAATACTATGATTTTATGGTTTATTACTTTATTTTGAATTCTTATTCAGAATTTTTATATTTCATTGTATATTATGTAGAAATTTAAGTCTTTATGTGACATTCCAATTTTTATAGTACATGTCTTAATTTGGTTATTCTTACATTGATTTTTGAACAAAAATTTTGGCCACTTTTTCCTCCACCTGTATTAAACTTATAATAGTTTATAATGTCAACACTATATGAATGATTCCATTGCCTCTAGTTAGTAGCCTCTTCCATACTGAAGGTGAACCATAAGTCCTGTACCACATATATCGATGACCCATTGAAGATGGTTCTCATACTAGAGAATTACATCATGACTACCACTACCACATGACATTAAATTATACTAAATAATATTACCACATTCATTTTTTGGGTTTATATAGAATCAATTCCATATAATGTTACATGAAATATAAACTTGTTACCATAAATTAATTCTTCATCAAATCACATATCAGGATGGTGGTCAATCTGTAGTGTAAATTGAAACTACATACTTATCCACAATACATGATGTAAATAATTTAACATTAAACATTTTTTATTAACCTAGGTTATATGAAGCGTAATTTAATTGTACACACCATGTATCAGTTTCATTTAGATAACCACTATAGTACATAATTATATATATTTTAGGCTATTCGTCATCTATAACTGGAATGTTCTTATTAATAATAATTCATAAGAATGTGTAGACTTTTATTATAGATAAGTAATGACAAATTGGAAATTAAAACTAAAAAATTAATGGTATTTTATAAAACATATTAATTAATTTTAAATTTCAATGTGAACATTTTGATACTACTTGGATGATTTTATGCACATTATAAATGGTGGGATGGTTTCCAACAATGGTTCATATTCTATTAAAATTTATAATATCAAGATAACAAAATGATGAAAATATGAAAACACTTGGATATGATATTTCATAAATAATTTTTAATTAATTTAAAAGATGAATAACCTCAAATACCATGATTCCAAGTGATCAATTATAATGTTGTACATGTAGTTTTACCATCCCGGTGAAGAAACCAATTTCATATTCCTTTTGATATATCAAAAAAATTTACATTAATCACTAAAATTGATTTTGGAAGTCTTGGTTTTAGCATGAATCATTATAAAAATTTTCATTATTCATTATTGTTCACAGTGACAGATTTCTCTTGTTCACTCTTGTTCATGAGAGGTAAGGACAGAAATTTCCCCTTTAAGGGACTATGTTAATTTATTTATAATTTTAGATGTACATAAGAAATTACTTCAAAAATGAAATAAATCATAATATATACATATGGATAGTATTTTATCATATAAAATAGTCCCTTTATAGCGATACAAATTATTCATGCATTACTAATAAAAAATTTTAAAGATAAACAATAAAATAGTTTTACAAAACCGAGATCTAAAGGTATTGTTACTTGAGAAAATCTGGAAAATTCCTATATTTTTCGAAATTAAACATAAATATTATATAATTTCATCTTCTATATCCTCTTAGATTCCCTTATGTTATCCATGGTATAAGTAGTCATCTGAGGATATACATCAATGAAAGGGGTGAGTTGAAATACTAATAAGAGGATAAATAAGAACATGAATCAATATGATATGCAATGGGACAAACTTACCCTCTATGTAATAAAAATACTGTAGGATGATATTTTATTTAATTTTTATTCTTAATAAAAAATATGAAATAAAAAAAGGAATTCTTATTTAACACAGAATTGATTAAATTTCTTCAAAACTAATAAAATTCAACCAACCAAAAATACCAACTAAAAGCTCGATTAGGATTTCAAGGAGACCACCCAATACAACCAAGAACCTGAGCATGTAGTATAAAAATTTTGGATCCGTCACAATAATCATCAGTGTGGCCACATACACTACAACCAAACTAAGAATCAATGGAATAAATATAACCATTTTTTACCATTGTGTATTGAATATGGAACACGTTGAAACATGGTTTTATAAGGCCTTAATATGACCGTTTCTCCTTAGGTGACATTTGGGGTTCTAACAGTTATAATTATAATAGTTGCTTATTTTTGGTTGTTTAAACTAAAATATTCAATTAAAACGAGTTTTCCAAAATATTTAATATATGTATTGAAATTGTAACTTTATATCATATAAAAACTTTTTATAAATACATTAGAAATGTAAAACCAAGGGTACATATTTTTTATAATTACATTTCAAAGTGAGCTATGGATTTCAAATAAATTTCAAATATTTAAAATGTAATGAAAATCAATTATAAATTTTTAAATTTTTGATGTTCAAACAATGATCTTAACTATGAATATGTTTTTCATTTGACTAATCATTATATATTAATTTTCAAAATTATGTATTAAAGGTTGATTTATCAATTTTTTTTAAAAACTTTATCAATTATAAAACAAACAAAAATATGTACTTATATTAGAGGATTCATATTTTTGTTGAACTAAAAAAACCTATATATATGTGTATGAAGACTTATTTTATATTTTATAAAAAAAATAACTTTTCTTTTCTAAAAATTATAGGTGAGTACCCATCTAGCTGATGTCCTCCATGTGGTATCCCTCAAAGCATTGATGGTCTTCCTACCCCACAACCCCCTAGAAATGGAATTGGGGTAGTACGCACGTAGGGTGCGTGCTAGGTCTAGCACACATAGGTGGCATAGAAACCCCTAAGGGTGCACAAGTTCATGTGCAAGGATCATAGTGTGATGCAGTGAAGGGCGGAACATTGGCTTGGGGGGCGTAGGAGCGCGCCTGCAGATGTCCTTGTATGGGGCATTACTGGGGAGGGGGAGGGGGATTTCTAGGTGAATTCCAGGAGAATTAGGATTATAAGGAAGACGTGGAATTCCCTTCATTTCGATGCCATTTGGTGATTTCTAGATGGGATGCGATCTAGGTCGTCAGATCACGTTGTGCACGATCTGATCCATTCATTTGTTTTGGCTAACAAACCCCAGTGACCGCAGATATTGTCCATGTTATTTTTACACTATCTAATCCATCATGAATCTAATTGCAGTAGTTTCTTCTTTTTAAATCACCACATCTTAACATAACTGCCCGACCATCTCCTCAATATACCTCATCTGTCCATTCATTTTTAATTCTGGGACATGCCCCTAGACGTCGAATCTGGGTGAGATCTAATCCAAGTTGTTCATCATTTTTCAGTTTTTCTTTCTCCAATTGAGTATTCTTCCTCCGCATACACCGCACCAGTGGTTTATTATACTTACTTTTCACCATTCGTCCATGATTGTGACTCCCACCATCATCATCTGAAGCCTCCTTGCTCTCATCTTCAACAAGACCGACACTGTATGACTTTTTATATAGGGTGTGGGGATTGATTTTTCAGGATGATTCCTTAAAATTTATATATATGTTTTATATATAGTATAGTATATTTATATGTCATGTTACACTTCCATTCACTTAGGTGTTCATCTTCTCAAGCCTCCAGCTTGCTTTTCCGAGCCCCTCACCCTCATCAAACTAGTTAAGGGTTAATTATACATTTCATTCCTTTTCAAAAATGATTATAAAATTTGTATATGCTGGTATATAATTTATTCATACGATCATGTGGTTTAAATCCACCGGGTTTCAAATCTACCATGTGTTTATATGCAATGATGTTTTCAAATTTAAGGGTTTATTAATTTTAAACATACCCCATTTTATAATAGTATTAAATAGCTCAAATATATAAATACATATACATATATATTCAGTTTTATAGAATGATAATACTAACATATTTTCTTTTATTTCAAGCGGGGTTGATTAATGATAAGTGAGGATTGACACACTTCTTAAGACAATGTGTTTAACTCACATTTTTTAATATGAAATCATATATATATATATATATACTTAATTAAATATATTTATATACACAAGTAATATTATGTGAAACGCAGTACTAAATTTGAAACATCTACTGTAATGAATATTGGGAAAACATTTTAGATTTAGAACACTTTATTAGTAAGGTTTTGGAAACATGTGATTAAATAGCAAGAATATTTCAATGGAACACTGTCAATTGTTAAGTTGTTCGTTTGTTCTGTGAACACACCTATTTATCCACAAGTTTCTTAACTGGCTAGAAACATATCATAAACCATGAACATGTATATTTTGTGTATTTTTTGTAATTTTTTTTAACTTTAAATGAATACTTTTACATGTGATAGAATCATAAATGAATGTTATTACATGTGATAAAATTATTATTTTATGTACTCCTGTTATCACTGCATATACAGAATATGCCTCGTAATAATGGATACTAGGATTCATGTTCAATTTATAATGAAAATGGAATTTTATCTTTTTATTAATTATTTAGAGTGGAATGGGACACCCAAATTAGTGAACATGTAATAGATTATTTGGAGTGGTATTGGACAACCAAAATAAAAATCATTGAATTAGGTATTCAAAGTAGTATGGAAAACTTTGGATACATGGCCTTACTAACCATGTGGGGAATGTATTTGGATTGTTATGTTATGGGTGATGCACGCTATAGCATCTTGATTCATCCCTAGGTCTCATGAGATGAATATGTTCATGGAACAAGAACTAGGAAAAGTTATGGTTTGGGAAAGAGGACTAGAAATAGATTTTATGGTCTTAGCACGAGACCATGACATTTTCTGATATGATACATAAACTCACTATGTGTTAGAGCATGACTGACCAATGGATTATTCAACTAGTATTAATTACCTGGTTAAGAGCCTTACTTATGAGTATCAAAAGTAAATGAAATGGAATATTTTATATTTCACACATAGTAAATATTCAGTACCCAGAGATTTATCATCTAATGTCTATTTCTTAGTTGTAAATGATGAAATTTAAGTTATTATTCTTATTTACAACACTAATCATGTACTACTCTTAGTTATAAATTTTTTACCTGCATATTCACATATCATACCAATTAAAGTTATAATTTAGTTTACTTATTATCTTGAATGAGAGTGCTTATAATTGAATCTTGTTTCCTTATAACACTATCAGTGTTCCATGAAATGTGCTCTTTCAATTCATAGACAAATTGTTATGTAATGATATATGTGTTACAACTTTTTTTAAGAAATTTTTTATGAGTAAATTTAAAAGAGGAATTTAAAATTGTTTTATTTTCTATATTATGTCATTTTAACCCCTTTACTGGGTATTCTTATTCTCACCCTATGTTTCTAAATAAGAATTTTTAGGAATTAGTTTTTAGCCGAAGAAGCATGTAGGAAGCAACTGGTTTTCCAGAACATGAACTATAACAATTCTCTTTTTTGAAAATGATCTTTAAAATATCAAGGTATGTTTAAAAAAAATAAAAATCATTTTTTAAGGCATCAGCTATATGTAATATGGGGTCAGGCTGTTATAGTTGGTATCTGACGTTCGGTTAAAAAAACTATAGAAAACCCAAACTGATCTAAAAAATTTACATAAGCATTATTAAGAATGAGAGTTTCTTAATTTTCAGATGAAAAAAAAATACAAGTCTTTTGACTCTTCTTATTGTGGCTCTATAAATCATTTTTTCCATATCCATCCTTGAAAACATTTTGAACAGTGCACTCCATCATATGACATGAAAACACATCAATGACGAGTCATACTCTACCCCTGTACTTCAACTCCACTGAGGATTGGGATTAGACTACCTATTTATGATGGAAATCTAATTTTCAAACTACACAAATCCAGGAAAGTGCATTGGGGGTATTTTTAGTTGCTTCACTGTAGCAAAAGGAATCTAGTCTATCATGGATTTCCATGAACCTGTTGCAGCAGTTGTCCTCCGTGCATCATATATGTTCCAAATCATTTCATATGGCCATTATGTTAAAGTAATGGACTTTGAAATCCTTTAAATTGAGGTCTTCGATTCATTGTACAGACATCAAGTACATTCTGATGTATCACGACTTTACACCCCTCATTTATCTCTCTGGAAACACTATATGTTTACCCGTGAGATTGAACCAGACATTTTGGGTTGCATTTTGTTCAAGGAGATCCGAAGTTTTGAATTTTTTTGGGGATTCATGTAAATGTGATCTGGAGAAACCATTAGTTCTAGGTGTTGTGTACTAGTGGTTTTATAAAAATACAAATTTTTTACATATTTCTCCTACCTTTTCAATGTTTCATCATTTTGATGAGTTTCATATATTAGACATTCATGAAAAATATTTATTTCTAGAGGGAAGGATGAACCCATATCTTATCTCTTCTCATTGAGTTACTGGTGACCATTATGATCAGAACCTATGAAGAAGAATACCATCCCTTCGCAATCCTATGAAAAACATGCCAAAATCTTTACGAGGTATCAAACAGTCTAGAAATTTTTAGTTCCAGCCAAAGGAATGCCTATATGTACCATTGCATTGCCACTATCCAACTCTCTGAGTATCAGCGAAAGCAAAAGTACCATGAATGTCTTTTCTTAGATTTTAGTTTATCCTGAAACTCCACTGCCAGGGAATGGTTTCAAGAGGCTTCCTTTGAAGGGAACCTTTATATATCCTATATGCACCGTATCTTGAGCTTAATTTTATAGGACCATGTCTACGACATTGACATTATTGGTCATGAGACATTTTGATGAGTTCTAAGACAGTTTCTTCATCCATACATCTCATAACATTCTACCATTCAAGCCTCCCTCTGGTTTCCTGAGTGTGTAATTAATGAATTTTACCCTTAATGTATGAGGTGTGTGTGGGCCAGGGAAGCGAAATAATTGAACACCAATTTGGGTAATCAGTTGACTACACTTGAGGATCATCCAAGATAGGGGATGTTGTAAATAACATCAGAGAGACTTTTTAGCATGGTTATATGAAATGAATTTTCAGGACACAATTTCTATTAAGGGGGGATATTGTAATGGCCCGAACATATACTCTATTTTATAAAAATATTTTAGGATTATATTATATTTAATTTTTATTTTTAACAAAACATATAAAATAAACCCAATTGTTTTTTATCAAACAGTGAATTGATTAAATTTCTTTAAATCTAAAAAAAATTCAACTAACCAAAAATAACTACCAAAATCCCTATTAGGATTACAGGGAGAACACCAAATACAACATTGAACCCAAGAATATAGTAAAGATATTTTGCATCCATCACAATAAACATTATCATAGCCATAGACACTGCAACTGAATTGAGAATCAATGGTATAATGATCACTATTTTTCACCACATTGTATTGAATATGGAACACATTGAAAGATGGTTTTATATAGCCTTAATATGACTATTACCCCTTAGGAAACTATTGTGTTTCGTACAATTATGACTATAACTATTACATATTTTGGGTGATTTAAATTAATATATTCTTGTAAAAATAGTTTTCCTAAATTTTTAAAGTATTTATTGAAATTTTAAAATTAAAACATATAAACAAATTTTATAAATACTTTAGAAATGTAAAACGTATGTGGTGAAATTTATTTATAATTAGTTTTCAAAGTGAGGTATAGATTTCAAGTAGATTTTAAATATTTCTAATGTATTGAAAATCATTTATAAATTTTTTCATTCTTGATTTATAAACAATGATCATAACTATGAATATTTTTTTGATTTAAGTAATACTAATATTTTTTTTTCATAATGACGTATCAAACATTGATTTATCAGTATGTGTTATTTTTAAAACATTAAAATTTATACAACTGATGAATATATGTTTTTATAGTATAAGATTCATATTTGTTTGAACCTATATAAACCAATACATATGTATATGAAAACTTATTTTATATTATTTAACAAAAAAATAAACATTACTTAGCTAAAAATTATAGCTGAGTACACATCTAGCCAAGGGCCACCGTGTGGTAGCCCTTAAAGCCCTGATGGGCTTCTCACCCCACAAACAGCTAGAAATGTCATAGGGGAAGTGCACAGATAGGGTGTGTTCTAGGTCTAGCGCACAAAGGGGGAATAGGTACCCCTATGGGCATATAGGTGTGTGTAGAAGGATCAGAGTGTTCCACTATGTGGGGAAACACATAAGCATGGGTGAGAACATGAGAACTCCCGTAGAAGTCTTGTTATAGGGCAGAACCATGGAGTAGAATGGGATTATTTGAGGTGTCATGCATATAATGACGACACACATTTTTCTCCACTTCGATGCGGGATGACAATTTT
Source organism: Viscum album (assembly GCA_963277665.1). NCBI lineage: Eukaryota > Viridiplantae > Streptophyta > Magnoliopsida > Santalales > Viscaceae > Viscum > Viscum album. The sequence goes on along the minus strand of OY728146.1, from coordinate 1,996,844,038 downwards.
CAGCCAGGATGCAATATGACTGTCTAATCGCGTCGCACATGATCTGATACATTTTTTTGGGTTGGCTAACATGCCACAACAGCTACAGATATTCTTCGTGTATTTTTTATGCTATTTGATCCATCACGGATCTAATCGTAGATATTCCTTCTTTTTTAATCATTATTCCTTACTGTAAGCATCTGATCATCTCTATAGTAGATTTTATCCATCTTTTCCTTTTAAATTCACAATCATGCACCCAGCCGTCGGATCTGGGTGAGATCTAAATGTAGCCCATCATTATTTTTCTGTATTTTCTTCCTCCCATGACGTCTTCTTCCTCCGCATGCACCACACCAGTGTTTTATTCCACTTTCTTTTCAACATTAATCCAAGCCCGTGACTCCTCCAATCATCTTCTAAGGCCTCCTTGCTCCCATCTTTCACAAGACTGACACAATCATCCTTTTTATATAATTAGTGGGCCTTAGGTTTTCAAAAAGTGTAATTAATATATATATATATATGTGTGTGTGTGTTTTATATATAGTATAGTTTTTATATATGACATGTTACACTTCCATCCTCTCTAGTGTTCGTCTTCTCAAGCCTCCAATATAGTTCCCCAAGCCTCTCCACCACATTAAACTACGTAAGGGTTGATTATACTTTTACATACTTCTTCTAACATGAATATACACATTATGTATGATGGTATGTAATTTATACTTACACTCATACAGTTTTAATCCACTCGGTTTTTAATCTTCTATGTGTGGATGATTAATGATGTTTTAAAATGTAAGGGTTTAATAAATTTAAATGTAACTCATGTTATCAAAATTTTATAAATTGTAAATATATATATATATTTAGTTTTTTACAATGATCATCCCAACTTATTTTATGTTATTTCAGGTGGGGTTGATTATTATTAATCGAGTTTTTGACCCACTTCTTCCAAGAGTGTGTTTACCTGAATTTTTTTAATAAGAAAACCAATATATATACTTTTTTATATATATGTATATAAACATGTAATTTTAGGTGAAACACATTACTAAATTGGAAACATCTACATCTATGAATACTAGGTTAACATTTAAGCTTTAGAACTCATTATTTGTGAGGTTTTGGAAACATGTGATTGAAAAAAATGAACATTTCAATGAAACACTGTCAATTATTTAGTTTTTGTTTTATTTGGTGGGAACTCCCATTAATCAGAACATGGATTAACTATCTTGACAGATATATTTAATCTTGATCTAGTATGTTTTGTGTATTTATTCTATTATTTTTTAAAAAAATCAAATGAATATCATTTCATGTTATAGATTCATAAATGAATATTATTTTATGTGATAAAACCATCATTTTATTTACTATTATTATCATTGAATTTACAAAATATTCCCCAGAATAATGTTTACTGGGATGCATGATTAATTTTTAATGAAAATGTGCATTCACCTTTTTAATAATTATTAGGAGTCTAATGGGATACCCCAATTAATGAACATGAAATAGATTATTTTGAGAGGAATGAGACACTCCAAATTAATGACATAGAATTAGGTATTAAATGTTGTATGGGTCAAATTCGAGACATGGCCTTTGTAAACTTTTGAAGAGTGTATTCGACTTATTATGTGATGGGTGAGTCCCGCTATAGCCTCTCGTTTGATCGATAGGTCTAATGAGACGAATCAGAGAAAGACATGAATCCTTGGAAATATAATGGAATAGGCATGAGGCTTAGACATAGATTTCATGGTCTTGGAATGAGACCTTGACACAGTCCGACATTATACATTACCTCATATTGTGTAAGAGCATTAATGACCAAGGGATTATTTGACTAGAAGAATGTCCCTCGTTAAGATCCTTACTTATGATTATCAAAAGTAAATGTTATGGCATATTTTTTATTAAGCACATATTATTTATTCAGCACCTTGATCATTATTATCCAGTGTATGTTTTATAATATTAAAGGATGAAATTTATGTTATTATTTTTATGTTCAACTCTGATCATGTGTTACTCTTAGTTATAAATTTTGAACCTGCACATTCACTTGTCATACATATTAACATTAGAATGCAGTTTACTTATTATTCTGAATTATCATGATAATAAATGAATAATGTTTCCTTATAACTATACTAGTATTCTACGAAAAATGATTCTACAATTTTTAGAAAAATTGTTATGTTATTATACATGTGTTACAACAATCTTTATGAAAATGTTTTATGAGTAATTTTAAATAAAATTTTCAAAAGGTTTTATTTGGTATATTATGTTATTTTAAAACACTTTACTGGGCATTCATATGCTCACCCTATGATTGTAAATAATTTTTTTCAAGTATTAGTTTATAGGCGAAGATGCATGTCGGAAGTGGATGGTTTCCCTGAACCTGAAATGTAATGATCTTCTATTTGGGACATGATGTGTAAACTATCAATTCATGTTTTTTTTGTAAAAATTGCCTATTCTATTTTAAGGCACTGACTCTGGTTATATTGGATTCGGTCTGTTACATGATACAGGTGATCATAATCATTATCATCTTTACATGATTATTTTATCATCATCATAACCATGTTAGGTAACATTATTTAAATTAAATGAATGCGTCTATTCATAATAATGAATCAACATGTCTTAGTGGTATCATACAACACATAGTTGTGAACAATGCTAGAATCATGATAACACATAACATTTGTGGATCACCATAAATCATCAATGATAAATATATAGCATCATGATCATGAATAATTAAAATTAAATAATGATGTACATAATATTAGCCAATGCAATGGATATTTATAAAATTCTGGGTGCACCCATCACATCATAACATTTTCACAATCATTCATGCCACATTGAATGTATATCAATGTAAGATATAAAATAAACCATGGAAATGAATGAGTTTAATTTCATAAAGTAAAAATTCATGAATAAACTTCAGGATCCCATATAAGAAAGGGAGAATATTTTTTTCTATAATAATTATCACACTTGAATAAAGAGTAATCTATGACAAGGGAAGTAAAAAATGGGTTTTGGAAAGAAGAGATCTTTTAAAAAATATATGGGTTTTTTAGAAAATATGATTTTGAAAATGTATATCTAGATAATAACAATGTAGGAAAAGGAAATTATGTTTTATGAATATTAGTATAACATCCAGATTGAACATTTGATTGAATGATGAATAATCCATAGAAATATTGTTGGTTTCATTAATCCCATTACCTTATATAAAAATAGTTTATGCAATTAAATAGATACATAATAATAAGATAGTATTAAGTAATTAAAAAATAAAGTACCTATTATACATGTATTTGATTCATTAGGATTTTATTAATTTCTTTTATCTCCATTTTGATAATTTATAGTGGTCAATTTCATCATTTGGGAGAGTTCTTTTTCTTGAATTTCTTGGTCAATTCACTTTTATACACGAATGGAGGTTCATGTTAATTGTGGATAATTTTATAGAATTATTATTATATGTTATTAATGAAATTAAGGAATATTAAATGTTCTTATATATAAATTTTTTATATGGAATGAGGAATAATTATTAGATAAAATTTTAACGATAATCAGTAAGATTAAATTTTTAGTTTCTCGATCATCACAAACTTGTTTTGTTTTGTTATATAATATTATGTTTATATGTTTATTCAAGAACATAAAAAAGGGATATTAAATTAATTTTATAATCCTTTTCAACCATTACAATGTTTTTATGACCATCAATAAAGGTGGTATTAGAAAAAGAAAATGCATTATCCATGATGGCGTAAAAATTGACACACCATAGATGTTGTATCCATTTTTAGAATAAACGGGAGATGGGAAGATGTTTGATGATGAATTATTCCAAAAAAATATATAAAATTAAATTATATACAAGATATTATATTTATAATTCAAATTTTATAAGCATATGTGATGAGATAATATAAAAGGAAATAAAATTAAAATGAAATTAAATAAAAATGATAGGGGATTTTTACAACATGATATCTACTCTTTGAGAACCTTCTCAAGGGGATGGGTATTGGTATTCTGTTGAGACCAACTGACCTTGGACATGGGGTATGGGTTTTGTATGATTATTGAGTAAATATTTAATTGGATTCATGGTTGGGAAGGGGTTAGAAGAATAGGCAGTGAGGGGTAGTTTTTATATCAAAGGAGGGGGCCATTATAATAATTTATTCTTTAATTTAAATTTTTGGTCCAACAATATGAATAATTTGAACCATATCAATAAATATATAAAAAGTGAAGTAAACTAAGTTATTTTTGGCTTACATTAGAATTATGTCACTATTGAATATATAATTCTTTAATTTGAATAATATCGTAATTTTCCGTATTTTAATATTCAAAGAAAATTTATCTATTTTAGAAAAATACCAAAAATCAACCATAAATTATTTTTTATATGTTTAATTCAAAATTGAACCCCATTTTATGAAATTTATTTATAAATATTAGGTTTATTTTTTAATGAGAATCATTGTTTAAATTAAAAATTACGATTAAAATTATAAATGATATTATCATTGGTTGAAAAATTAATTTAGATCTCAAAAAAATATATTATAACCATAATAAAATCAAATCAAATTTAATGAATCTATTATATGAACATAAATATTATTTTAAATTTTTGTATTTATTATATAATTGAAATCAAGCATTTATATTTTATAAAAATACCAACACATAATCTGGAATTTTTAAATCATTTATTTACATATACTCTCATATAATAATATAATATTACGCTTAATATGATAAGTAAATTGTATTTATACATTAATAGATGCAGTTAGTATTATAGTCTCTGTATTATTATTCCTAATGGTCCCATTATTATTGAAAATATAATGTTTCTACTCAAAAGGTTTAGGTACCTTAACTTATAGAAATACCTACTATTTCATTGATTCATCATTTATAATAACATTATTATATTCTATTAGTGATTTTATGATATTTTTAATATATGGAATAATTATAAAAAGGGATTTTCAATTGATAAAATTATATTTTGTTACATTATTCACCCTTTTAAAATTATTCCCTCAAATTTCCTTTTACAAAAATGGATGAGGGTACTAATCCTTAATTATTTTCTTCAGTTATGATGTTTTTTCTTCTAACTTATGTTTCCTCCATAATAATTTTACCAAGTGATTAGTCTTGTCATGTAGAACATTATCTCTGTGGTCTATGCAATTTAATAACTCCTCATCATAAGAGAGAACATGTTCCAACTATAAAAAATCATCATTTAGAACATTGGAGGGATCGAATAGGTACTTACACAAGAGGGAAAGGTGGAAAACATAGAGTAATTGAGAAAATATAGGTTGAAGTGTTAGTAGATAGGGCACATATCCAATGAAATATGAAATTTAAATGGGGTTGATTTACCTTGGTCTTAGATTTTCTTTCATCCTAAAGATTTTAGTCCTCTTCCACGGAGATATTTAGTGGAATACCATGTCTCCAATATAAAACTATAGGTAATGCATAATTTTGTTTGCATAGCTATTGTATTGACTTTTGGCTACCTTGATGTTCTATTAAATGATTTTCACATTTTCTTCTATTCATTTGACCATTTCATGTCCTAGAATCTTAATTTCATTGTCTTTAACCAATCATGTTCGTGTTATAAGACATTTCCCATAAAGGATTTATGTATATCCATATGTTGGAATAGAAAATATTACTGTAATAGAACTCGACTAGATTGATATATTAGTCCCATTCTACTTTGATGTACCTAGAAGATGTTATAAACATGAATTACAATGTATGAATAATATGATTATATAAGACATTAGTTTGAGGATCACATGTTATGATGAAACTCATATCAGTTCTTGGACCATTTTGGATACATTTCTAAAACATATTAGTGAATTTCAAATCTTGATTAGATAAAATCAAGAGTGGTATTCCATATTTCCTTACCACTTGTATGATTTTAATCCATGAAGGATTATCTAGTGATAATAAAATTTCAATTATTATATAGATTGAAATAATTATTTGATGATTCCAAAAAACCCATATAGCATTGTTTCCGTTAGATGTATTCGAATATTTTGCAACAATGTCCGTGGAGATTGTTTCCCACTTCCCTGTTGTTTGGGTAATGGTTGCATCATCCATTTAGTCTTTTTACATTAGGTCTTAAATTTCTATCATTCCAAGAACTTTTATTTATACTCAGTGATATAAATCTTCATATTATCCCACCAATAGTTTTCTCAGTGGAATAACCACATCTTTGTACTCCAAAGATGAATAAAGATGGTTAAGCTATATACAACATTGAAGATATCATTATTTATCTATGGATTTAATAGTACACATAGTTGTGACCCAAATTTCATGACCCCTTTATCATCCATTTTCAACTTTGTGGATTTCCCATTTCTTATAGAATTCTCTTATTTCTTAATTTCCACATCATTTCATTGATCACACATTATTTTCTCAATGAGGGATAGTTGATAAATCATTTGTAAATGGATTTAAAATCATTTGAGGTATGATTGATTATGGTCCTTCTATTATAATTTTCATGTACATCCTTTTAAAATATAATATGATTGTATCCTTGTCAATCATTATCATTGATAGCGTTGTCAGATACCTTCAACATAGTGCATCTTTTACCTTATTTTCCTTACTACCAGTAAGGTTGAGGATTAAGAAATCATAATATTTGATAAGATATAACCATCTTCACTGAATTATATTAATATCTTTATGTGTGAATATATATTTGATTATCTTATAAACATTTTATATCTCACACTTCTCCCCATATAGATAATGCCACCATATTTTCAATTTTAAAATCACAGCCGCCAAAGCTTGATCATACATTGTATACTTTTCCTCATTTATTTTCAATTTACTATTGACATATACTGTCACATTTTAATTTTTCATTTTTAAAAAACCAAATCCCTTATTTGAATCATCTTTGTATTCAACAAAGAGTTCTTCACTGGTTAGATGTGTTAGCAATGCTGCATGAATTAGCCTCTTTTTAAATTATTTAATGCATTAATCACATTCACTGGTCCATATATAATTTTCTCCCATATGATTCATCTTGTTTAATGTGTTTGAAAATTGTAATATGATATTAAAAAAATGGTAATATCAATATAGACAAATAAACAATGAATATCAATAAAAAATGGTTTCATGAGCTGCCATTCGATTTCAATTATCATAGAAGGGTCTCTAGATATTCCTTTTCTAGTGATAATATTCACCAATATGGATGCATCCTATTTCCATAACTCACATTTACTATAATGTTTCCAATGTTCCAAATTTGTAATGATCTGTATAAAAATATGTAAATGTACCTTATGTCTCCCAGCTTTGGAAGTATATCATAATATCATCTATATTGACAAAAAAAATTCAAGTAATCTCAATTGACTATATTCATTAAATCCATTAATATTTCTTAAGAATTAGTGAGTCTAAAAGGAATCACTAAGAACTCATTGTGTCCATCCCTCATTCAAAATGTAGTCTTGGGAATAACTTAAATCCTCACCTTCATTTAGTGATATCCTAACCATTAGTCCACCATAGATAAATTCATTGACCCAGATAGTTGATCAAAATATTCATCTATCCATTCTAGAGGATACATGATCATTATTGTGATTTTTTGAGCTCATGATAATCAATGAAAAGACCCATTGATACATCCTTCTTATCAATGATGACTGGTTCACCCCATGGATAAGAACTAGGGCGTCTGAAAACATGATACAGATTCTCTAGTATCTATTTCATCAGTTCTTCTGAATCAATCATTAACACTCTATAAGGTGTCATTTATATTTGAAGAGATCCATGAATAATTTCAATTATGATCTCACCCTATTTGTTAGGAGGAATATCATACAATTATTTGGGGAACACATCGTTTTAGTCCCATACAATAGAAATGTACTTGATCTTGATTATATATTTCCTCTTAATCGTTAAGCCTATATATTCTTACTCGTAATTAATAATATCCTTACATGAGATGATGATTCTAATAGATATTCAAACACTTCTTTACTATTGTACAAAAATATAGGATGCCTCATGATGTGAAGTGTTATCTACCTTTAACAATATTTGATGTAGTATTTTTATAATGTTATCAAATCCATGACCAATATATAATAAAAATCAACCGGAGGAAGTATGACAAGATTTTTTGGTACGTTCAGTCCACAAACATTAATCGGGGATGAGTTATATACACTGGATGCAATAATTTCATTATTTTCTATTCTAAAAGATAACTCTACCAATGTATTTTGATGTGGTGTTTGAATTATTCAAATAAGTTGAATGATATGAATTAATTTTTACAACTCTAATCTTATAGTACATTCAATATTCTTGAACAAATAACACGAATACATATCACCAAATCATTTTCATGCTCCTCATCCATAGTTGGGATGATATAAAATTTATTTTGATCCTTTGGATTTAGTGGTTGCTAATGTTGATTCCCCTTGAGGTCTCTAGGTGTAGTGCACTGAATTGCATAAATCTCTTTCTCCCTAAAATTTAATCATTGAACCATAGTTGGTTATCTTCTATCCTCCACCACATTTCCAAGCATCCTCAGGTATTTTCATCATTTATTATCTGGTTGGCCTTCTCTCTCAAACATGAAGGATTTACCTATACCTTTTAGGAAAGTACCATGTTCCTTCTTCCCACAAATCTAACATTTGAGTGATTACGTTTTTATTCCTCTGTTGTTATTAGATACTCCACCATTACATTCCATAATTAATTTCTAATCACTATATCCATGTGAACATTGTCCAAAATCTATATCCACTTTGAGAGAACATCAAAAATATTTTTCATTACTTCTAATTAGTGTTGATAACAAAACCCATGGTGTACCTTGAAATACTTTTGTAAGTTTCATTGTATTCCATGAAATATTCACCATCCATTTTTATTTAGCTCTATAAAATATATCTCTATAATTTTAAAATGATTTTTGGTAAATTCTTATTAATAAATATTTTCAATATTTCACCCCAATGTATCTCATTAGTGAATCAATCGACAATGTGTCCTTAATCAATCGAAGCCATTGATGGACCTCTCCATCTAAATGAAAAACGACTTCAATAAACTTCACTTACTCAAAATAGTGAATCTCGTAAAATATATTCTCTACTTAGTTAACATAACGTTCATGAAAAGAGGAATGGAAGAACAGAAAAATGATAGTGGTGTTGGAAAAATAAAATATTGGATATCTAGTTTCTCTCTATTAGGTGAGAGAAAACATTCAATATATTTCGGGTTGTTGTTCATACATTAATATTTCGGGGTAAACATTGCCTTAAAAATTGGAACTCCTCCTCCCATGGCATTGGGGATGTCATTAGAGAAATTGGTTAATTGTCACTCACATGGATTGTTAGATTGGTATCTCTTGGTTCCCAACATTTTCAAAAATAAAAAATTTCTCATCAAAACATATTTCAACATGTCATGAATTAATAATTTTCTTCATTGAGAAATTAAATATAAATGTATATCTTGTGGGATCCCAAAGCATTTATTTTGACAAAAACAATGATTATTGGGTTCTTCTATATACATAATCTCTTAGAAATCGCTTCCAGTTATTTTATCTATTCATAATACCCAAATTTACTAATTCAAGCTATGAATGAAACTAAAAAGGCACTGATTTTTCTATTATTACTATTAAATAATTTTAATGATAAACAATATAATTGTGTGACAATACTAGAATCCAAAGGATTAATGTCATTGGAAAATTAGCACCATTTAAAAAAGTTATTTAATAAAACCACAAAATTATTTAATTATTTTATCTGTAGATTTATATTTTATTTCATTTTATATTTAGTATATGTAGTCCCTTGAGGATATGTAACATCAAAAAAGAGAGTTAAAATCCACGTAAGGGGATAGATAAGAAAATTAATCAATAAAAATTTTGAGATCATAATTATATTCATCATAACAATATTTTAGGATAATCATCATTTTCATGAATGTCAAAATTAGATAATGTCATGGAATATGGGAATGCATAAAAAGGAATCGTCTCTTACTGGTCAAATACCACACATAGTTGTAAACAATGATAAAATCATGTTCATGCATAAAATCTTAGCATCATCATAAAATCATCAATGTAAACAAATATATAATCATGTTCACACATATTTCACATTATATGACAATATAAATCATATTACCAAATTCATTGGAATAATATATTATTCTAGGCACACCCGTTACATCATAACATTTACGTAATCATTCATGAAACTTAGAACATATACCAATGGTAGGCATAAAATAACCAATAGAAAGGAATTATATTCATTTAATAAATTATACATTCATGAATAAAAGTTGGGATCCATTATGATAAAGTTAAAATTAAATATTGTATAAGGATCATTAGACATGTGTAAAGAAGAGACAATCTTAATAGAAGACAAAATTGATTTCGGAAATAATAGTTATTTTGGAAAATCGTTGTAAGTTTTATAAAATCCAATTAACAACATTTATATATATATATAAAATTTTGAAAACAAATTATTATTGAGGAATATTATATGAACAACCACAGTGAAATCTTTCATGAAAGAGGAATCTCCCAAAGAAAATGTGTACTGTTTGGAAATCCACTTACCTTATGTATGGATGCTATTATGAATTTAATATACAAATAATCAAATTATATTAATTAATTAATTAATACAAGTACTTTTCATCATGTATTTATGTCATTATAATTTTATTGAATTCATTTATGTGCATTTGGATGAGTTATATTTCTCTATTTCTTCATTCAAGAGTGATTTTGTTTTCTTGGTTTTCATGTTTAGTTCACTGGGATACATGTATAGTTGTTCTTGAAAATTGTGAATAATTTTACATTATATAGATAATATTTTATTAATGAACATAAATAATATAAAATTATCTTATATATCATTTTTTTTATTTTATGGAGATGAATCATTAGATAAAATGTTAAAAATAATAATTTATATTAATTTGGATGTTTTTCAACCATTGCATTATAGGTTGAACTAATTAAATAATATTATATATATATATTAGATCAAGAAAATTAAATGGTTATAATATAATTTTTAAAATAATTTTTAATTATTATAATTATTTAAAAATTAACAATGATTGAGGTATAGGAATGTGAAAACATATAGTCCACAATGCTGGTAAATCGACGCATCGAAGATGATGTTTTCAATTTTAGAATTAATGGGATGATATAAGAAGCGTGTTGATGAATTATTATATTAATATAAAAAAATTGATTTATATATAAGGTGATAGAGTTGTAATTCAACTATTATAAGGTTATATGAGGATATAACAAAAAAATAAAATAAATTCAAAAGAACATAAATGAAAATGAAAGCAGATTTTTTTCCTCCTGATTTCTCCTCCTTGAAAACCTCCATATAGTGACTGGTTTTTGTCTTTTTTAAGACAAAAATATCATTTACATGGTATAGGGGGATGGAAAAATAATTGGTGTGAAATTGAATATGCTTAATGTGTGGGAATGTTTGAGGAGATGTGGTGGTTAGAGATTATATTTATAGGAGAGGAGAGAGGTGTTTAGGATTATTTTATTCATTATTTTATTATTTTTTCCCCATACTATGAATAGTTTGATCATATCAATAAATATATTAAAAAAATAGTTTATAATTTTATACTTTAGACTTACAACATCCACACATCATCTACGACTCAATAATTCCTGGATTTGTTAAATACCATTAATTATCGTATTACACTATTTACAAAAAATTCGACTATTTATGAAAAATCACCAAAAATACAATGTAAACATTTTTCAGCATGAATAATTAAAAATCAAACTTCATTTTATGAAAATTATTTCATAAATAAAAAAAAATTAATTTTTAATTAAAATTCTCATTTACATGGAAATTATAGTTATTTAATTTATAACTTATTTTAAAATGCATTGAAAATTTATTTAAGGTCACATAAAGTTATATTATAATCACAATTAAACAAAATATAAATTTATTAATATATTTTATGAAAACAAACAATCCATTAAATCCTTATATTAATTATTAATCCTAAAATAGAAATTTATGTTTTATAAAAACCCAAACTCTTAAATAATTTTTATAAAAAAATTATTTACTTATAATATTATGTAATTATATTATATTATATTTAAAGGATAAAATAATTATATTAATATTTTCTTAGATTAGGTTACTATTAAATTGTCTAGATAACTATTCATTATCCTCGCATTATTCTTCCAAAGGCCAAGTTACTATTCAGTAGGCATAAGTTCCCTAATATATAGAAATAGATAATATATATTTAATTAATCATTTATAAAGTTTATATTATGAAATTAATGTGAATTTATGTGATATTTACTATATGTAATAGTTATAAAAGTTTAATTTCCATAAATAAATTTATATGTAGTTTCACCCTTTATCAAATATTCTCTCTAATATGTTATCAATGCCAAATAATAATATTAACATTTATTATTATTATAATAATTATAATAATAATTGTCATTTTATATCATATGAATTATTCTATATTAATATATAATAAGATAAATAAATAAGATAAATCTCATTTATATTATAGTAAATGTCATATTTCAATATTTTATGCCCTAATCTACGCCGTACAATCCTCTACTTAATTTAATGGACCTAGAATAATAAAATATTCATTTAAATAATTATATAAACTTTTTCATTAAATATTTAAATATTATATTAAATAAACTCATTATAAATTTTTTTATTAATATATATATATATATATAATTTACTCAATAAACTGGTTAAATAATAAAGATTTTTATATTACCTTAGGAATAATAACTAAGAGATAAAATCCAACACACATATTTTATATGAAAGTATATTTTTGTTGAATTAATGCAGTGACACTAAAATTAATAATTATTATCCTACAATCCATGAATATTATTTTTTCTAAATACTTTGTTTAATATAATTTTACAAGAACCTCATTACAATTAATGTGAATCCATCTAGGATAGTTTCATATTCGAATTATGTGATCATATTTAAGGTATAATATTAGTTTCTAGATACATGTCAAGGCACTAATAGAGATATAATTCAACATTATAATGGAATGATCCTTCAAATAAACACTACTATGGAATACAGTGGCATTCTATTGATATCTAATCAAATAGGATGAATACATCCGTCCTTACAATATATAAAAGAATTATCTATTTTTTCTATTAAAATAATCACAAAAATAATATTACATGGCCCTATTATGAATTAGATAATGCATATAATAGCCAGGGACCGATACTTCCTGATCAAGTATTGAAATCATAAAATTTAAATATCTCACTATGATCCACGGGAAATACTTTAAATATCTAAATAATTCAACAACATTGTATTTGACAAAGGGAAAAGGAAACAGAAGAACGATGATCTCAAATTATTATTAAGGGTGAAAATATGTATTTTCAATTTAATTTCATCAATGAGTATATGAAGTGCATAAGGGTATGGTAACATAATTAGAGTGAGTGAGAATTTCATAAAATAACTCATTCCCATCAATACCAAAAACATAAAATATGAAATTATATAAAATAAATAATTCATCAGAATCACTAATCTTGATCCATGTGATATCAATATTTATCATTAAAAACAATATAAACCCATAGAAATAATAATTAAAATAGTTTAGTATCATAGAACACCATCTCTTGGAACCCTAATAGAATTGTTCAAGAATAGGAACAATTGGAATAACCATACTTTTGATTTCTAATATAATGCTTTGGGGACCATATTCATCACAGAATTCAAATCAGTACTAACTAGGAACACCCATAATATAAGCTATAATAGGTTCTCCTACTTCTATATGGTTTAAAAAATAATTTATAGTAACAATGAAATATATAATTAATATAGAACGTAGGGATTTAATTTCATCACAATTCATTGAATCAACCTTTATTCTTTATAGAAAATTATTAACCCGTGGAATGGAAAAATGTTCTGTAATGATCCTTTCAAAAACATGGTTAATCTGCTGAAAAGAAACGAGATCCATATTAATCTTTTAAAAATATGAATTACCCATAGAAAAAATGGGTTTCACAGTAATATCATAGAATCATTAGTAACCTATTAAAAATAAATTTGGTTTTTAAATATATATTTTAAAGTTGATTATCCTTTGGAAATGAATCAAATTTCATTACAATTTTGTTAAATATATTTTATTCCATCCACTAAAAGAATGTGAATTGTATCAATACCAAATATCCCAAATAGATGGTATTTACCAATAAAATATATTTAGGCCAATGAATATAAATTAAATTAAAATACCATTCAAATCATTTTTAAGAAATTTCACATTTCATTTTTGAAAATAACTTTTTAAAAAATAAATCATTTTGAAATCATAGTTCATTGAATATAGCCTTGAAAATGCATAAAATAATAATTGGAAGTCATATAAAATACATTTCAAAAAATAGAACCTTTTAGAAATCATTTACATTGAAAATATTTTAAAGGATCATTTTTAAAAAATATGAATGCATTTTTATAAAATATTATTTTCAAAGAACATATATTTCTTACCAAAGAGTGAAATGAATTCATATATACGTAAAAACACTCCCTGAAGATATTTTATGAGAAAATATATTGTAGAATTGTATCATTACATGGATTTATCAGAAAAAATAGGTGTAGATAATAATTCATGAGAATTATTATATTATAATACAAGATACTCCCTCTTACATAATCCTGATAAACAGTGACATTATTAGAAAATACTATTATCACATTTGTAAATTTGAATCAGAATATACATGAAAGAATATTATTAAATGAATCATTTAATAACACAAAAAATAAATAGATTCCCTAATTAAAATTTAAATTGGGAAATATATACACCTTATAAAATATTATAAGTGAATAACCTAACTAATGTCTAAAAAAGGAAAAGTTTGAACTATATCCTTTACTGCTTTTGTAAATTTAAAATTGTAAATCTCTGAAATTGAAATCCTAAAATCGATATGTATGTCACTATGAATACGTAATATATCTAAATAATATAAATGTGAGAAAAGAAAACCTTTAACAAGGGTTTGATTCATCATTATTATTATTTATATTAATGAATAATAATATAATGATAATTATTTACATTATTTATAACATTTTTTAAAATTTATTATTACTTTTTTTTAATTATAAACATGTCATATATAATTACATCACCAATTAAGATATAAATCTATATTTTGACCATATTTAGCTTATGTGTCAAAAATGCTATTACTATGATAAATATGTTACAAAATCATTATTTTAAAATAATGAAGATAAATATACTTTAATTATTATCATATTTATATATAAATTAAAATTTTAAAACAAATCCCTAAATATGGTTATGAAAAATAAATAACCTTACGATTTTGGGGATGGTAGGACAAACATACAGACCACTAACACATCCATTTTTCAATGATAAATATTGAATGAAGGTAAGTAATGTTTTATATTTGAATAATAAAAATTTTATCATAAATAAAGTTATCATTATTTAATTATATGTATATATATAATTATTTTGATTTTAACAGAATAACATCAATTCAAAGAGGTGGTAGTATAGATTCCCACAAACAATGTTATCACATTTTCATTGTGTGAAAATGTAGTAAAAATGAATAATATATTTAAATAATTTTTTTTTCATGAATATAATAAAAAATTCATTTAAATTATATATATACATATGTTACCATTAATCTCCATACCTTCCAAATAACATGTTAGTTGAAAATTATTCACATAGCTTTGTGAGGATGTAGTTTGTTGTGCACATGAGGGATGTTTTTATATTCCATAGGGTGTGAAATGTTAAAAGTGTATATTTAATATAATCACTCAATAAATTTATTTATGTTATAAATATCATATATAATCTTTATATCCATAAATATAACCAACCATGAGAGGTGATATAGAATAAAAAACGACATTGAATCATGATGTTGTAGAATTTCGTATGCACGAATGATGAATTCATAATCCATTTGATGAAATTGGGTTCCATTTTAGGGCATAAAATTTAAAAAAACACATTAGTATTTTTGTTATACTGATTTTCATATATAATAATGGTATATGAATTATATAATGGGGTGTAGAAAAAATAAATAAAAAATTATCATTGATTTAAGCTACATAATGATTGGGTAATGTCTTTTTGATTGAACTAAAGTCATTTTTTTGTTTTCTTTCTGCCAAAATTTTGACTTCTTGGATTAGAGTTGGGAGGTTTATAAGTTATTTGGAATGATTATTGATGATCCATGTGGATATAGTGCTATAAATATCTTAATGGAGTGAGTGTATTTTTATTATTGAGGAGGAGTTCCATTATATTGAATACTCAAATGTATTCACTATTGGGAGGTCAAAATTACCCAATGTAGCTCAAAATTTTATATTAAAAGTGGGGGGGGGGATTTTATGGTCAATAAAAACCTCCAGCACACAATCCAACATTCCATTTAAATATTTTTTCATTAAATCATAAATTTTATTTTTTATATAACAAAATTACAATTCTACATGGTGATCCATTATTTGAAATATATTTTAATGAATTTTTGTTCATCATAAGTAGAAAATGTGAAAAATGTAAATTTTAAATTATTAGTGATGATTAATGACTTACCTAAATATATAGTTTATATTTAAATAAAAAAATATTAAAAAACAATTAATATATAAATAATCTAATATATATATATGCATAAGTATTAGTAAACATTATTTGATATATTGAATCATATTTTATTTAATCATTATAAAAAAAATTGTAATACGTGAAAGATGAAAATGTAGTGAAACCAACCAGAATATGCATAAATATTAGAAATCATTCCATGATATAATATTATAATTAATGTTGGAATAATTCTTAATTTGTGAAACCACCCAGAATATTCAAAATGTGTTTTATGCTAAAATAATTGATGTAATTTTTATGTGAAATCTTGTGTTCCATAAACCAAAACAAATAACCTCATACATTTTCCTACCCAACAATGTGAACCATAATTTCTAATCACATGGAGTGTATTTTAATGTATAACCCCAAGAAAGAATAGTTTTTCAACCTTATTATCCCAAAGACACCAAAAACAAGAGTTTCCTCATAATATTCCTTCTATTTTAATATAATAAATTTTTTAAAAAATATTATTATTTGAAAAAACTAATTTATAAAAATTAAAATATTTTAAAATTAATAATTAAATAATACTAATATCCAAATATCTTTTTCAGAGTATAATATTTTTATATCTTCTTATATATTTAATACATAATAAATTAATGACCTATCATGAAATTTATTACTATTATGCATATTTAATAATAAAATTTTTAGTAGATAAAAATTTGTAATATTATATATGTAATTATAACACCCATAACTCATCCAATGGGTTCATGTTAGAGTTAAACAGTACCAAATATGCACCTCAACGTATGTATGAGGTGGAATACTAGCGATTAGGGCATGTGGAACATCCTGGGGAGACAATTCCCTCGGTAAAAGGAAAAAATAAATATAAAATTATGGAAGTGATAATAATAATAAAATATAATAAAAAATATTTAATCCTAAAATTAGTATAACCTAAAAATATAACAAGCACACACAAAAAAATATATAGTGTTAGACACATAAAAACTAATAATATGATCCATGTATTATGGATATCTATTGAAATAAATGTAGTAGAAACATCATATCAACCAATATTCATCCATATCTAAATCCTCCTACCTACATTATCAATCATCCACCATTACACCACTACCATTCCTAAGATTTATGATCATGAAATCTACCACCACACTATAATTACTTTTAGTTGATTATTATATTCCACAGCACACCAATAATGGGATAGTAAATTTGATAATAATATAAATCTTAATAAATTCCATGAAAATTACATTATTTTTGTAACAAATATAACAAAAAAGCACAACCCATTAGACATGGTTTTGATACAAGATCTACAAACATTGGAACTATATTGAAATGAATGTCAAAGTGAATCCTGAAACATTATACTATTTGATGTTGTTAAAAAAGATGACTAAAAAATCCACCAATAACTAGATATTCCAAAACCCTTAAAACATTTTTATAACACATAAAAATTTATGGATATCCAATTGGTTTCAACATGAATGGTTAAATATTTATGAGATAAGATATGAAGAAATATGAACTACATGTTAAAATAATTTTATAATAATCACATAAAATCAATAATGTATCCTAAAGATCAATTTCTACATACAAGCAGCACAAGAATAGTCAATAGTCAAGGGATCAAGAATATGCATAGGCCTCCCGAGGTTTCAAACAAACACCAAAAAACATTTTTAGAACTTGTTAAAAAATATTATAATATCAATGGATTCCTACATTTATTGAAATAATAATCCTATAAAAAAGATCAATTTCCATGTCTAAATGAACCATGAGTTCTTATAACCGAACATAATCAAACATGAATTATAATCATAGGATCAAGGTTAAGAGTAAACTACATCCTAATGGTTTCTCATGGTGAAAAAAACTTGAGAATACTTTCAATTGACAACAATCCTTTTCCAACAGATGTGTACATTCCAATTCACAAAATTTAGGCATAGATTCTATGAATGATTAATAACCCTATATCGAACAAATAAAAATCAAAATATCAGATTGGAGATTCCAGAATATAAGAGAAATTAATCAATCCAGGGAAAAGAATAACTCACTAGATCATGGTCAAAAGATCGATTCATCATTTGGTCTTCAAAAGGAGGAGTAACAAGGGAATATGGTCAATCCAAAATCTTAGGGAAAGGTTGTTATCGTTTTGGGAATAAAATGGTTCCGGATAGAATAAATAAATGTGATCAATAAAAATTTAAAAAAAATTGCATTAAAATTTTGATTCCCTAATGGCCTCTGCTGAAGACCACCAACTTTTATGTATCCTTTACTGGGAAGACAGTATCCACTTGTATAATTTACTTCTTCATAGGAGATTGACCAATTGACTGTTGAAATAAAATTAGAATTTTCTCTTTGTATGATCCACCCATGAAGTATTGTGGAATCCCACAGATTCTCAATAGAGACTTCTATTACTTTTCATGTTACATCACATCCATCAGACACAACATAAAATAGTTCTACAGACCCTAATTCCAATTCGCAACTCTTAGAAAATAAAAATGATCTCAAAAAATTTATTTAAAATAAAATTAGGCATTTCTAAAGGTAGTGGTGTCAAAATTGTCCTCAATCATTATTTTTTTAATGATAAGTATCTAAAGTGGCCTGCTTGAAAAACTCTTGACACAACTTCTTAATGCCGGGTTACTTATAACGTGTAACATCATGTATCATTCAAAGAATCAATTTAACTTTTAAAATGGTAATGAATTTTACTCATAATACATTTTCACAAAAATACACTATATGAATAGCTCATTCCCAGAATGATACATATTTCAAGAACTCAACATCATATCATTCAAAAACATACAAAGGATTTATCTCTTACATATGAAGTAGATCAAATTAGAACACATTTTCCATACCATGATAATGATAATGATGGACCAACCAATATGAAAGCATCCTAATGCATTTTTAAATATCAAATGTCCAAATATAACCCAACAACAACTTTACCTTCATCCTCTAACAGCTCTACCCTAACCAAGGGGACATCAACATGAATTAATTTTCAACAATAATAAACCTCAAGGTACATATCCTATGTGTTGAGTCAATAAGGATTTCCTTAATACTTTTCCATTCCTTCTTTCTAGTGGGAGATTGTCGAGTCATTAAAGCTTCCTTATAACCTCATGATTCCTCTTATTTTTAAAATCAAAAACACATTATTTCAAAGAAAAACTCTTTTTACTCCAAGATTTTCTTCTTAAGAAAATTTTCCTTACCCAAGGAAATTTACCCTTAGCCAGATTTTATTTTTCATATCATAAATATTATGAGTGTAAAATTCGGTGTCATATCTAAAACCATAAAATTTTATAAAACATAGATATGAAGTATTCTGTTTTAGGATACGAATTACTGTTACAAAATTTTATGATGTTTTACTCTGAATTCCAATTACAAACTCTCAATGATGTTCTACTTTGAATATTTGATACAAACTCTCATGAAGTTCAACATCATATTCCGGTTACAAACTCTCATGAAGTTCTGCTATGAATTCTAGATACGAACTCTCATGATGTTCGACTCCGAATTCTGATTACAAACTATGGTAAAGTGAGACAATGATTTATGATTATGAATTCTAGTTACAAATATCTTTGTGTTTTAATTCCGAGTTCTCTGAATACAGACTCAGAACACTTATGAGTTCTGGATCAGAATTCTCATGAACTCTGAATCCGAACATTTTAAGTTCAGGTTCCTAATTCTAGTGAATCCAGACTCTGAATTTCCTTGAAATTTAGAATCTGGATATCAATAGAATTCAGGTTACGAATTCCTAAATAATAGATTCTGAATATCCTTGTATTATAGAATCCGAATACATTTTTGATTGACTACGAACATTCATATTTTCTCAATAGCCGAATATTAGATTTTCGTTATGCTTTCAATTGTTCTATTATAAAATGATTTTGATCTTTCAGTTATCAACTGACCTTTGTTTGAGTGACACATGTACAGGTCCCTCCTAAATTCAAGGAAGAATATGACTGTTGGAGGAGGGAGCTGATTGTTGGAGTTGTGCTTATTAATAGGTGATCATTTGAAATGAACTTGATACACGTGACAACATCATTGAAATATATGGGTACATGCAGTTGAAGTAACTTCTAGAGATAAAGGCTCTTATAAACACTCAAGATTCGTGCAGAAAGATTGAATGGCTTGTTTAGACATTGTTTCCTACAGATTGGCTTTGTGAGACTCCAATTGTTGTTGTGTACAATCGAGGGATTCTGGGGATAGGGAGACAGATCGGCCGACTACCTGATAGTTGAGGGCTTTCGAGGATAGTAAGATGGACTCTGATCTTTATATCTAGGGCTTACTATGTTTTGGGTAAGAAAAACATTTTTGAAAGTATAAATCAAGGTACCTCTTATCTAGGTTTGTTAGATTCCATCCTCTTTGGGTTAAAAGAGTTTCTACTTGTTACTTTTAGTTTCACTACTTTGTTTTCTGCTGTGTATCTATATTGTTGAGGAATGTATAACATTATTATACTTCCTCAAATGTGTACTCTGATTTAGTTAGATTCTATACGCTTTAAGGTAGAATCTTATTTGTTGTCAACTTTCTTTAAGTCTCATTTCTGGAATCACTTTTCAGATATTAAGAAAGTTGATAGAATTTAGAGGTCCTGTGAATTTTCTTGTTTTAACTAGTTAAATATAACCATCATTAACAGTTCGAAAGGAAGATTTAAAAGTACAATTCACCCCCTCTTGTAATTGAGCATCTCATGTTTAAATATTCGATCCTACATTTGTTATTATAGAGTATATCAAACTCACATACCATCTCACATTATGGCCGACATAAGACAGTTGACTATTCTCATTAGAACCCAATCATTTCCAAATTTACTACCCTTAATCAAATTACTCTTATACGATACATTAAAAAATGTCTAATGATGATGCAACCTCGTGAAATCACAATGTAAAAAGACTTGGAAACCTATAAAATCTATAAGATGAAGAAGTTGAGTTGAGAAATATAAGTTTTTACTATAATATAATTACAATAAAACTAAATAATCATTGCATGATCATATGAAATATTCAATAAATTTCAATTTAATGTACATTTATTTTGGGGCCATTCATTATGATAACCTGACAATCTACGAATGAATGGTCATACTGAAAATCAAAGGGTCATTGAATGCCTACTATAAAACATTAAAAACCTATTAAGTAATCGGATTTTATCTATCAGAAATCACACTAACTAGAAAACCATAAATCCATATAATCTCGGAAACACTAGAGGGTTTTAGATCAGTCACTATACTCTTATCTCATATCGGTATGAAGTATGACACTGTAATCAATAAGTTCAGTACCATCCAAATAGCGTCTCAACACCTCAAGGTCCAATGAACTGAATAAAAAGTCCAAATTCAAATCATCCCACTTCCCAAAATTTATATTATTTGACTTTATTAATCATATATGTATATGATTCAAATCCTTGATTCATTGACATGTTAAAATTTTGTGACAAATCCTTTAATGTCCCTCTTTTTTCTGTCTACCAGAACAGGTGATTGACCTTATGATATATCATTGTTAACCCTAGGTTCTATACATATTATGAATCATGATAATCTCTCATATTTTATTTTTTTCATGGAATATTTTACTATTATATTTTAATGTACAAATAGTACAACACATATATCCAAATCCTACACTAATATTGGGATATATACTTCCAACAACGTCTAAATTTTTATACAGTCTCGATCAATCCATTGAATAACTGACACTTTCTCTCTGAATTATGTTGTCCTCATTATGGATACACAATATTGTATCCTTTTATCATTCCACCAACCACCTTCTATTCATCCAATAAATCCTTGGTCATTAATTATACATCTGACTTTTTTTCTACCACTACAATCATATTATTACTTAGCAAATCTACAACTATGATTCCTTTCCTAGTACCATACTCTATAGCAATGTTAAATGTATACAAGTACTCTACCAACACACTAATTAGGATTCAATTCACTATATTAGAATATATATGACAAACATTTATATTCTGTATATATGATTAATATCCCATCAATAACATTTTATCCCCAAAATTTGACCATATACACCACAATTTGTATCTATATGTTATGAGTAGGGTATTTACCCTCATTATGTCATATATAAGGATCCTATTTTGTAACATTATTATCTCCATGAATTTGATCCACTCATATTATAACATTAGACATGGAAAAAAATAAAATATATCCCACTCTTGGTTTTGGAAAAATCATCACTAGATCATAAGTCATGCTCTCCATCATTTCTATGAAGTCATCTCTATACAAACATATATATGTTAAAACATGACTCAGGTATTTATTATTATTATCATTAGACCATATATGTTTCCAATTTCCTCAATAAACATAATTCCATAACCATCCAACCTAATAAAAACCCATATCTCCAACACTCCCATTTATCTATCCCAAACACAATTGTAAAAATATTATCTAATAGAACTAATATTACCTCCAGAGAAACCATGAACCTATAGAAGAGAACCTCATAAAACAAAAATTTATTGTTTTAATACACTCATAATGACAATGTTCTTGAAATATACTCAATAAATAATCTAATTTTCTAGTATGTGATTATAATGTCTTGTATTAGAAGAAAATTTCATTAATGGAGAAAACAACGATGGAGTCTATGTATAGGTTAATGGTCTAATTTATGAGATATTTGAATGCATCTGGAGTACTAATTTTTTTTAATAGGAATAATGTAGTACTCACACAACCAGTGCCTACACATAAATTCATTACATGTTATGTATTACCCTATCACATAAAGATCATTGTACCCTAATCATATATCAATCATAGAAAACAAATGGGATCCCCTAAATTGTTCAAATATTCCAAAAAAAATAATATGTTCTTGTTATTCACTATGATCAGATTAAAAATTTGTTTGTTAATATAAAGAAAAAGGTATTCATTTACTTTATTCATAACTAATAGCATAGAAAAAATTGGGATGTTCTTAGTGTCATGAATTATTTACCCTCATGGTCATTTAGATGTACCATAATCTCATTCATATTATTTAGTGTTATGATATAATGTGAAATTTATATGGGTCATTCACTAAGAACCAGGTAGATAAAAAACTCAACGATAATGTGGGGATTAAATCATGAGATAACCTCATGAATGTGAAATCAATATAACACTACCACTAGATGGAAAAAGGGTGGATTCATCACGTGATCCACAATAATGATTATAGTAGACACATATAGTGGAAGGACATATCTCTTATATTTAATCATTCTCACTCTGTGAGCCTGGACATATAATTTTTTAGTTAGTGTACGTTATTACCCATGTCATTGTCAAAAGGTCACTCATATCTAATTGTAATTAACATGTGCATGGAAATGGGTCATATTTTCTTTGATAACGATCATGTCAAATCCAGTCATCTATTGAGTTTTGAGGTTCCAATATAGTAAAATATTGAAACCACTTTCAGAACATCTGGATTGATATGAAGAATGTATACTAACATTCCCAGTGGTGTATTGATTGATAGAATATCAAAAAATAAAAAATATATAAATATATTTAATGAACAACTTCATACTATATAAACAATTAAGATAAACCCTTGTCAAACTTTATTACATATGTTTGTGAAAAAATTTAGACCGTATATAGAAATTTGAATGGTCCCTATCCTATATATACTAAAACAATATTTAATAAATATACCTAATCAAGAACTACTCCCAGTATCACCATATGCCCATGAGTCCCCAGATTTACCATCCATTTTGGGTTATTAATATATTATTGTGGTTCTATTCCTACTCCTCAAGTTTTCACCCACAAATCCATTTCATAGATAGATATCAGATACCCACTCTGGATACCATGTTGATGATTCATAACATAATATGAAAAATCATTGGTAATGTGTCTCCTCCACTGACAATTATAGAAATTGGTAGATTAATTACCCAAAGTGGGAGTTTTATAACCTTATGTATAATTTGAATATTTATCTCCACCAATGTGTTCATTCAATATTTCAAAATAATTTTATCCATAGTAGTCAAATGGTAATGCATTTTAAAATGTACATGTCAAAGAACTGAATATTAAAACGAAGATGAACAAATATATTATCCCTAAATCCCTATCAATATTCACTATCTTATGAAAATATGTATCATTGGTATTTAGATCTATGTCCTTGAACTGGAAAATTTATCTATCTGCAAAATACTTTTAAAATATCACGAGTTTTAAAACTCAATCCTTAAAAAAATATATCAAAATTGATTCAATTTTATAAAATTGGTGGAGTTGGTGGGAATTGTCTTCAATTTATATAATATATCCATAATCTCATAAAAATTATCTAGATATATAGAATTTGTAAATAAATTATTGTAGATGAGTTCCATGAATGTTACCCAATAGCTCACCACCAATGAACCTACCTATATTATCAAATTCCACCATAATCTATCATTAATATTAATTATAAAGGTAATAATATTCCCCTTCTGATCCATTGGGGTATATTTTAGCTAATATATCCTCTCAATGTCATGTATCAAGTGATTTATGTCCTCAGGGTCTCCAATTCCTCTGAATGTAAATGTGTGATGGAGTTGGATTTCATAATAATAGTTGATCACTGTCGTCCTTATCATGTGGGATACTATATACTAAATAGTAACATTATAAAATTGACTTTTCTAGACCGGTTATATATCATAACAATATAGAGAAAATAGTGGAACATTCTAGGTTAGATCATCATATATAAGAATGGGTGAAACATTAATTGCAATATGTATATAGGGTGAAATATCCTAATCTAACAATGTAAGAAATAAGTAAATAAAGAATCTCAATATTGAAACAGATAACAAAAACATGCACCAAAAATGGTTCAGAAAAAGGTTCATACTAATAGGAAACCACCATGAAAGGAATAACCCCAAAAGAACTACCTAAAACCATTGAAGATCCTATAATACATGTATTTTAGTCACAAACACTTGTAAACACTCAGGCATAAAATCCAAGAAACTAAATAAAATGATAAATTGAAAAAATTAACCATTTAAGATATCAATGTTTAGTAGTTATTTAATTATTTGGGATCTATTAGATACATGAAACAATTATATAGTATGTGATCCTACATCCATAAAATATATCGTGGAAACAAAACCATATCCTATAACTCACCAGCCTAATAGCATGTGTTCCACCCAATGTAAATTTAATATAGCATAAAATCAACAAAAAGAGAAATAAAATCCCACATTTTCGATATCATGTAGGTCAGCTATATTGTGCTATATATGAACTGAAATACTTCCCCCGAACAAGTTGTAAATATCCTATTTAATATCGACCCTATCCAAAATAAAGGAAAATAGATGAATCATGTTACTGAATATATTGATATGATACAATTTTGTAACACCCAAACACATACCAATGGGTCCATGATAGAGATTCACAAACACTCATGCAGAAATACCTTTATAAAAGAGGTTGTCGACTAGTGGTGAGTGACACTGAAATATTTTTGAGAAAATATTCCATATTTACTACTTTGAAATAATGTATAATAAATGAAGAAATAGTAATAATAAAAAACGAATATATCAATAACTATAAATTTACCATCCAATGAAAATAAAGCCATCTCATTTGCTAATCATATGGAATGTCATATATGTAGCCTAAACTAAAAAAGAATCCATATATGCGGAAAATCCAGTAAATTTACTATCAAAAGACAATCATCCCGAACAATATCAATTATTATCATCATCCTCCTTCTTAACTTATCAAACATCCAATTTCTGTCAATTTCCCTTCACTTGTATATTTTTCATGAAATATATATGTTCATGCAAATAGAAATGTAGTGTGTGAGTATAAGAATTAGTAGGACCCAAAAAAATTACATTGGTATATGTAAAAAAAATATATATATAAACATGCCTAGAAAATAAAAAATTATTATAAGAAAATATTTTTCCCCTAAAAAATACATATGTTGGGACATGAAAGTCTCCCTCTACCTACTTTAGGAAAATGCGAAGGGAATGTGAAAATTAATCACGACATGCCCCCTTGACAGAATAGACTAAAAATATTTCTCGAAGAACCCCATTGATATTGTTGAGTCAATATGGTTTCTGTATGACTTTTATATTTCTATAGGTTTTGGAAGTCAAAAAAAATTATCTTATGAAAAATTATATTATCCCTATGGATTATTTTCATAAGAAAAATTTACCTTCTCTAAGGAAATTTATACTCTTAGCTATTTTTCATTGTTTATTATATAGTCTCTCTAAATCTAAATCGTTTTATTACTTAGGAAAATTTTGGTTTCATATCTAAAATCTCAGAATCCTATAAATCCTTGGATATTGAGTATTCTATTTTTTGGTTCGGAATTTTTTGAAATTCAGGTTCCCACTTCAATGAAATTAAGGTTTCGAATTCATATAAATTTAGACTCTTAATTCTATGAAATTCAGACTGCAGATTCTCTAAAATTCAGACTCAGAATTCCTCATAATTATGACATGAATTCCTTAGAATTCAGACATTGAATTCCTCATAATCTAGACACTGAATTCCTCATAATACAGACAAAAAATTTCCATGAATTTGGGCTCGGAATTCCTTAGAATTCAGAATCTAAATTCCATAGATTTCGGAATACGAATTCCTATGAATTCCGACTCTAAAGTCTTCAGAATTACAAATCCAAATTACTTTGGATTCAGACTCTGAATCCCTATGAATTTCGATTCTGAATTCATGGGAATTCATACTCCAAAATCTATTGAAATCTTATTCCAAATTCACTGTAAAACAGAATCTGAATGTCCATGTCTTATAGACTCTGAATTCTTATTTGGTTATAATCTGAATTCTATTTTTCCTAAGAATATGAAAAATATATTTGGTTATGATTATTCATTTTACATACACATTTTTGGAAATGATTTTGTTAAATTTGTTTCTAACTGACCCTTGTTTGTGTTCCATGTCTATAGGCCCCACTAAGATTGAAGGAAAAATATGAAAGTTGGAGGAGCAAGCTGACCATTAGAGAAATCCCAATAAATAGAAGCTTATTTGAATGAACTCAACAAATGTTGATCACATTAGAGATTTCATGCTGATGAAATGATTTCTAGAATGATATTCTCATTCATTGTGCAGTTTTGAACATCTTGTTCAGATTTCTTCGTGTGAATCTGATTTTTTTTCTATGTACAATAGAGGTCTTCTATGGATAGTAAGATAGAGGTGATGAAAACTGTAAAGTTCATGTGCTTGTGAGGATAGAATACATATTCTGATATTCCTACCAAGGACTTACCCTGGTGGGGGAAAGACATATTACTTGAAAGTATAAATCAAGGGACAGTTTTACAATGTTGTTGGATACCCTACTCTTTGGGTAAAAATATTTCATACTTTTTTCTTGATTGGTATCAAGTTATTTATGTTGTATTTTGATAAATATTGAATGTATAACATTCTTATACATTCTTGTAATTTTGTATACACTGAAAAATAAGATTTTATACTCTTTAATGTAGATTCATTTCCTTGTAAACATTCCTTAATTTTAATTTCAGGAACAATATTTATGGAACCTAGAATGTTTTTCTAGTAGAACTAAAATAGTATTCATGAATTTACCTTGTTTAACATTGTTAAACATATTTTCCCTTAATGTAAAAAATGAATGTTTTTAAAATTACAATTCACCCCCTCTTGTAATTGTGCATCTAAATTCATATTTCGATCTTTTAATTTCTATCAGAGGATGACTTTGAAATACATATATTCACATATAATTTTTCTTTCTCATGTTTTCGTTATTTTCTTGCTTAACTATTCTTGTTTAGTTATATTTATCTCTGATTAAAAACATTTACTATTATGTAGTTAATGAGGAAAATTATTTTCCCTATAGAATGGCATGAATGAATGTTAGTTCGATTGACAATCTAAAACCTCATAGACCACCTATATATTATGGGAATGTTTATGAGTATTAGAGATATTGTATGAAGACTTTTGTTATTAATACTTTATTGTACAATTGTTTCATGCTTACTGCATATTACAATATTCCTGACAAGAAATTCAAAACCATTACCTACCTAGAAAATTCATAATATCAAAAAAACATCATGGTACATAAAAATTTATTTTTTCCATGAGTACAAATATATATAGTAAAATTTATTCTTTTGAAACCAAAAATTGTATCTTTAAGAAATTAGAAGTTACAGATTTCGGTACATCCAAATTGATTGAGACTAAAAGAGCTATGCTTAAAGCAGAATATCATTGTTTTATATTTCTCATGGAGAACCATTATGCATGGTACACCAATGATTTATGAATATTTTCAATAGTTTACATTCATTTGGAGAGAATGGACTAGATTATGTAGCTCTCGTGGACACGATTATAGATATCATGCATAATGAGTTGTAATCTAATAGAAAAACTATTACTGAGAATAAAAATGTATCTTAAATTACTCTTGATGATTTTTTGGAACTATTCTTCAACACGAAAGAAGAATGAAAAGAGAATATGGTATGAATTAGAATAATAATGGAAATGGAACTCTAGCCTTTAATACTGCTAAAGTCAAGACTCTTAAAAGGGATACCAAATCTACGTCTAAGAAAGTCATAGTCTTATATGAGTGTAGTCAATGTGAGAAGTCTGAAAATGTGTTAGATAATCTTTCTCGATGGATGAACAAGATATTTGGAAAGAATGAAATTCAGCACAGATATATGAATAATGGATTAAAATAAAAGAATGACTTAGAAGTCATTTTCTATGAATGCAAAAGAGCAAGGCATATAATTTCATATTTTCCAATGCATTAGGAAAAAGATAGAAAAAAAAGAATTATAAAACAAATATAAATAATTATAACAATGATAAATATACGAAAATTTTGAAATCTAATGACACCTCGAGTTTCAATGGTCGTTACTCTCTTGATTAATCCTATGTGTATGAATCTTCCGGTCAGAATTATCGTAGTCTACTAGATAAATTACCAATTTAAAATCATTGTATAATGGCCAATGTACCCAATGTCAAATCTATCACTAATATACCATTGCATTCATATTATAATGATGATATATATTATGAATCATTAGATTATGAATCATCCTCATTATAAGATAAGTCATTAACTTTTAATGAAGAAGTGTCTTGGATTTCTAAACATCATGAGAATGAATATTCAAATGTATAGAAAAAGATTGATATGGAAAATTATAGAATTTCAATTTAAACCAATGAAGTAGTACATCATTATAAATATTTGGATAAGAAAAAATTTTATTTTAAAAGTATTTCCAAAAAGCATGAGGAAGTTAATTCTGATAAGGATAAACATTCTATGTATATTGAGAATTTAATTTCAATGAAAAATAATATAGTGACTAACTCTAGTTATAAAACTAGTGTTCTAAGGATAAACATGGTTATAAAACTAATGATAGATATATTTTCCTTGAGGATGTGTTTATCAAACATTACCTCCAGTTAGAAAAACATTTATAATGTGTTTTCCCAAATTAGACCTATAATGAATTGTTTTGGGGTTGGATATACCCATTTTGAACCTGTTTTAAATAATAACATATTTTTTATTCATAATTCTCTTTTATGAACTAAATGTTAGTGTGGTGGACATTGGGAGACCTTTTTTATTTAAACCAAACTCAATATATAGGTTTCAATAAATCATATTTTTATAATAAGATGATGATACCTATAATTTGTTTTTCAAATATTTCGGGATCCAAGAATGTCTGTATTCTGAATGTCTAACACTCTTATTTTCGAGGAAATAATGAATGTACCAACCATAATACATGGTACAAAGATAGTGGATGTTCCCGACATATTATTTGTAACATTTTTTTAAATATTATCAAGATGAAAGGAGGAAAAGTAACATTCAGAAATAATGAATAGGGAGAAATTATTAGTGTCGTTAACATTGTTCTTCATGGAAAATAATTAATTTCAAGTGTTTTGATTGTTAATGGTCTTAAGAACAACCTAATTAGCATAAGTCAATTATGTGATGAAGGTTACCTGGTTAATTTTTGGAATGATAAATGCTTAGCACAAAATTCCATGTAAGAGTTTATTCTTTCTACCCATATGTAAGAAAATGTATACACACTAAACCTAGAAGACCTTAGGATCCATGATCTACCATGCCTTAGTGAAATGGAAAATCAATCTAGTTTATGGAAAATATGTTTACGAAACTGTAACATTAGGATCCTATGAAAACTATCAAAAAAATTTCTTATTAAGGATCTACCAGAGCATAGATTTGATTAATCAAAATATTGATATCATTGTAAATATGGAAAGCAACATAAATCATGTTTTAAATAAATAGGTTATGTCTCAACATTTGATTCATTTCAATTAGTTCATATGGATCTTTTTGTTCAAACACAAACTAGAAGCATTTGAGGGAAACATTATGTGTTTATTTTAGTTTTTGATTTCACTGGATTTATCTGTGTCTATTTTCGGACAATGAAATGTGGAGATTTTCCTTATTTCAATGTTTTTAGATACCTTGATAAAAAGGAGAAAACATCAATTAATAAATATTCATAGTGATCATGGAGGAGAATTTCAAAATTATGATTCTGAAACATGTTGTAGTAAAAAAGGCATTACTGGAAACATATCTTTACCAAGATCTCCTCAACCGAATGGTGTTGTTGAAAGAAGAAATATAATTCTTTAAGGGATAACAATAACCATGTTGAGAGAATATTATATTGCTAAACACTATTGGGATGAATTTTTAAGTACTTCTTCCTATACTATAAATTGAGTTATGATTTGGCACTTTCTTAACCAAACCCCTTAAAAATTATGGAATTATAGAAAACCCAGACATTCCAACTTCAAATTATTTTGTTGCAAAGTATTAATTATGAATTATAATGATAATTTCCATAAATTCTCACCCAAATCCGATGAAAAAATATTCTTAGGCTACTTCACAACTTATATGTCTTATAGATTTTCTAATAAAAGTATATGTACTATTGAATAAAAGGCATGTTAAATTCGATGAAACTGATCCATTTCTTATTAAACAGCCTCAACCAACATGTTCAGTTGTGTTTTATAAAAATTTATTGTCAACCCTTGATAGAAGATCCATCTAATATAGAAAATGTTAAAGACAATATTTCGGAAGAATTTACCACAGGTGAATTTTTACAATATGTTGATGAATTAGTATTGCAAAGCCCAAATCAGTTGTTTTATAAGAATAATCCTATTGATTGTATAATTGGGGATATAAACTAGTCAGTATGGAGTAGATGTTCCTCAAAAAATAGTGTTGAACATCTAGCATTCATTTTCCAATTATAACAAAAAATCACGGATGACGATTTAATTGATGATGATTGAAAAAAATCCATTCATGATGAGATAAATAAATTTGAACAAAACAATGTTTGGACCTTGGTTGAATAGCCTAAACAATACTATGTAATTTGAGTAAAATGGGTCATCAAGAATAAATTTTATGAAAATGGAATAGTTATATGAAATAAGTCTTGATTTGTTTTTAAATTCTATGATAAATAAGAAGGAATGGACTATGTAGAAACCTATTCTTCAGTATATTGACCCGAATCTATCTATATTTTACTTGCCTTACAGCATTCGTTAATTTCAAACATTTTCAAATGGATGTAAAATGTACTTTTCATAATGGATATGATCAAGAGGATGTTTTTGTTGAAGAAACTCTGGTTTTTGAAGACAAAAATGATCCTAAACATGTTTCAAAAATTCTAAATCTTAATATGGACTTAAAGAGTCCCTAGAGCCTAGTATGATAAAATTTATTATTTTTTATTACAAAACAATTATGTTAAAGGAACTTATGATCCAACCCTTTTATAATGTATGATAAGAAATTTTTTTTGATTGTTTAAATTTATGTTGATATCATTATATTTAGTTTAACATTTAAATAATTAATCAAATTTTTTCAAATGAAATGAAATACGAGTTTGAAATGAGTATACTGGGTGAGTTAATATCATTCCTAGATTTTCAAATCTCTCAAAAACGAGAAAGAACATATAAATCATAACATATGTTTAATAAATGTATTTTAAAAAATAATGGATTTGACAACACTAAAATTATATGTCCTCCAATAAATACCTAAAATTATCTTGATCATGATGATGTTGTTAAACCAGACGATCAAACATTATTTTTAGGTATGGTAGAATGTTCACTATTCTTGACAGCTAGTTATCTAGACATAATGTTTTAAGTAATATTATGTTAAAAATATCAATCCAACCCTATAGAGATTCATTTAAAATCAGTTAAATTAATTATTTTCCATTTAATGGGAACGATGGATTTAAGACTCCTTTATACATATGGAAACAATTTATTTCTAAAAAGCTTTTTCGATACTGTCTTTAGTGAGTGTAGAGTGGAATGGAACGGTACATCCAGAACTAGTTAATTATTAGGAGATTCATTATTTTCCTAGCCATTAAAAAATAAACACTCAGTATGACATTCCACGGTTGAACCCGAATATATATGAGCTGGAAGTTCCGGTGCCCATGTGTTGTAGATTCATCACACATACACAGACTATGGTATGTGTTTTACCAAATCACAAATATTGTGTGATAACACTAGTTCCATTTCCCTATGAAAAACCCATTCACATCACTCACGTACAAAACACATAGTTATTAGGCATTATTTTGTTCAGGATCACACACAAAAATTAGATATCAATCTTTAGTTTATCGAAACAGAAAATAAACTTGCAAATATTTTCAAAAATTCATTATAATCTAGTAGATTTCAATACATCATACAATATTTAATAATTATAGTTCTATGTTAATCTTCCATATTAACATTTTTTGAAACATGTATCCTTACATTAAGAAAATCTTTTTCATAAAGGGTTACATCTACTTGGTTATAAATATTTTATAAAGTCAAAATTTTTTGTAGTTAAAATTTTTCAGTAGTAAAAATATTTCAGATTCAAAATTTTACGTAGTGAAAATTTTCCCTATCTAAAAATTCTCAATTCCAAATAATTCATTTCAAAAATAACATTTTCTGTATTATAATTTTTTTTCATGAAGAATTCTCCATATTTCTAATTATTTTTCTATCAACCTAGAAGGTATGATACCTTTCTTAAAATTTAGTAATAAACTTTTTACTTGTTGGTATATTTATCTAGTTTAAGAATATTTTTGGGATTCACTTTCCTTAAATCTAAATATTTATCTTAAAAACATCAATAAATCATAATTTATCAAAATACTTCTTTAACTTTTATCTCAACTGTCATATAAGATAATATTTATTAAAACCATTGGATCTTTTGAGGAATATGAACCATCACCTCAAATGCTTATATAAAGGTCCACTGATGGTTGTCCCATATCAATTATCAAGCTTTTCCATGCTGAAATACTGGTACTTTACATAAGCCTAATTTCAAATTTTCTTGTTTCCTCAAATTTTAATGTCTCTGGAAGCATCCTTATAGATGAAAATTTCATGTATAAGAAAAAATATGTGAATGAAATATCTTAATGTAAACTCTAGAAGATTCCTCTTTCATTGAAAAAAATGATTCTATTATTTAAAATAACATCATGTTGAATGGCTAAGAGAGTCTGTGTGTATCAAAACCAATGGTACATGATCCAATATATCCACAGTTGCTGGTATAATTTAATGAGACCGTATGTTTTTTTGTTCAAGATGATAAAGATATGTTTTTTAGAGTTATTGGAAAAAATTTCACTTTTTTCTTTATCGATTCCAGTATCATTGGAATTCTTTATGAGGGAGAATATGAATTCTGAAGAAAAAAGCTACTGGATATATTAATATGTTTTGATAGGGTGAAGGATATATAGTTTTTTGGTTAATTAGGAATGTAGACACTGATGATCAACCATAGTTCTACAATTTTTAGGATTATAGAGGTATGGGTTTAATGAATTACCATTCCATGGAAGAGGGATAAGGACACCAAGAAGAAAAGTGACATTTATATTCTGGTTTTCTGGAGAACTTTAAGAAGATTAATCATGTGCAGT
This sequence comes from Viscum album, assembly GCA_963277665.1. Taxonomy (NCBI): domain Eukaryota; kingdom Viridiplantae; phylum Streptophyta; class Magnoliopsida; order Santalales; family Viscaceae; genus Viscum; species Viscum album. The sequence continues at coordinate 1,996,808,752 of OY728146.1, read as the reverse complement.
ATATATTACATACAATTTCAAATAACATGAATGGAACTATCAATTCTCGTATTAATTTGTATTCAGTTATTCTTTCCCAACCTAGAGGTCTCTGTCTTGACCCATTAAAAATTCATTGTAGCTCTAAGTGATGAAATTTTACTATTATGTTTCTCAGTGATGATACCATGAGAATGATGAAGGTTTGATTCAATAGTGAATATGGAGAATTCTATGATTTATCTGAATTTGAAATCAATGCTTTTTGAAAGAAAATGGAAGTGGCTGAGACTTCCATGAAAGGTTGGAAGAAGAGAACTGTGAATGAATAATAATTGAAAGAAGAAACTCTTATAGTTCAGGGAAACTAATATTTAACTCCTTATCCTATAAATAAAATGACATATGGGGAAGAATAGTATCCAAGTGGAAAGAAGATAAAAAGAATAAGAAGTAATGGGAGACTAGTATTGGCTTGGACCCTAAAAATGAAAAATATTTAAGGATTATAGCTACTTAAGAGCATGTGATGCAGGAAAAGTTAATGAAGTAGAGAAATAAGATATCTGAGGATGAAATATCTTATTTTCATCTCAATGAAACCAAGAAATCTTCTGAACAAGTCCAGGTACTAGAATAGTTTCTACAAGAATCACATCAAATTACACTAGGAAAAAATGGTGATTCTGGAACCAGAATAAGATAATGAATTTTTGTAGGTAGTGGAAGTGGAAGAATAATAATAAGAAGAGGAAGAATGGTATTGAACTAACAATTTCATAATAAATTTTTTTGATCATCTAGAGAAGGATATTTCTACTGAGAATTTATCAATCCGGACCTCTCAAGATGAATCATCAAAAACATTCTACAGTAGGAAATGATGTAGAGGGTCATCAACATGTATCCAAACCAGATTATGATGATAGTAGCAATCATGAATTGGTTCAACAACCTGAACATGTTATAGAATCCAAGAAAAAAATGTTGAGGGTGAAAAAATAGTTCCACTATTAGATAGTTAAAATGAATCTCCAAAATCAACAAAGATCATTCGTAGAATTTATAATATATAAAAGGTGTTGATTAATACACTGAGTAATGTTGTGGTAGTAAAGAAAGATGTTTGTGGTTCATCAATGGGAAGAGCGGAATAAATAGATAAATAATTCTCACCAACCAGAGAATCTGATTTAGAATCATCCTCTCTAAGACATGACATTGTGTTATAATTGTTAAAGAAGTTTTTTGATACCATTAGTGTGTTTCTGAGTATAAACTCAAGGATCAAAATGAAACCACACTCATTTAATCATAAATATAATTCTATTTCCATGCTTATGGATAAGATCATCTGGATGGAAGCTAATTTAAATTCATTCTTCATCGGGTAAGATGCTCACAAGAGGCCAGCTACTGAAATTTTAAATTGTTCAAGGAAGACAAATGAAGATCTATGAATATTGGAGACATTCAAGATAATGTGAAAGATTATTTTGATACTGAGGATTTCATGATTGAATACCTTACATTATGTTTCAATGAGTATCTCAATCTTGTAAAATCAACTCTAAAGTAGGAAGAATCATATATTAATGGGAATCATAATTAAGATGCCTTGAATATGATGAGGGAATGAGATCTCAGAATCAAGTTTAAAGAAAAACATTGTATCTAATAAGGGATTTTTAAACCTCATGTAGACATTTTTAAGGCTCCAGATGAAATAATGAATGATCTTGAGATGAACAATGATGATCGGGATCATCTACTCAAGCATTCTGAAGAGGATCAAAAAAATGCGTAAAAAGATGAAAACCTTTTTCAATATGTTTATGAAGATGAAAAAATAAGATTGATTTTTTCATTATCTCTGGTCATTTGTTTTATTACCCTCCTTGTTCAATTTTTTCCCATCATAATGAAATTTTTGGTTTTTCATCATGTATTTTCTTTCATAGTACTAATATTTCTCATACCGTATTTTTCCCATTCTCTCATTTTATTTTTTGAAATCACCAAGGGGGGAAAGGAATGATAAAAAGAATGTTATGTAAAGAATATAGTAACCTATGTAAGGGGGAGTCTATCAAGAGGGGTGTTTTATCAATTATATTTTCCTTGTACTAGAAAAATAATAGTCTCTTAAAGGATGTCAAGAATATGGTCCTTAGTGTTTAAAAAAATAAAGGGGGGAGTTTTCATAATCATCATGATTCATAAGTAAAGGGATATAATTTTTTATTTTATGTTCATAAAGAAAAATTATATGTACTTTTATTATTTTTCATAAAAATGATTATTCTTTCCAAAAAGTGGGATATTGTTGAGTCAGTAAGTTTTTCTTTATGACTTTTCAATTTATCTATGTTTTGAAAATCACAATAAATTTATCCTAAGAAAAATTATATTTTCCCTATGGATTATTTTCATATGGAAAATTACCATTCTATAAGGAAATTATTATCCTTAAATATGTTTTCTTTTTTCATTATATAGCCTTAATAAATCTAACTCATTTTGTTACTATGGAAATATTTTTTTTCATATCTAAAATTTGGGAATCCAATAAATCCTCGTATATAGTGTATTGTTCTTTCATGTTCTAAATTCTATAAAATTAAGGTTTCAAATTCCATGAAATTCTGGATTCAAATTCTCTTAAATAAAGACACTGAATTCTATGAAATTAAGACTCTAAATTCTAGGAAATTTTGACTCTGAATTCCTCAGAATCCGGAATTTAAATTCCATAAAATTCAGAATACAAATTCCGCAGAATTCAGATGCCAAATATCTCATAATTCAGACTCTGAATTTCTCCGATTTCAGATTCTGAATTCCTCATAATTCAAAATATGAATTTCTCATTATTCAGTGTCCAATTCCTCATAATCCATATTCCACGTTCCTCAGAATTTAGACACTAAATTCCTCAAAACAATAGCATTGAATTCCTCCAAATTCTGATTTCAAATTCTTGTGAATTTATACTCCAAAATCTATTGAATTCAGATTCCAAATTCTTTGAAAAATAAATAAAAATATCAATTTCTTATAGACTTCGAATGGTTTTTTGGTCCGAATATAAATTCAATTTATCACCAGAATCCAAAAAATAGATTTGGTTAAGCTTATTTATTTACCTTATACTAGTTATGAATCAATTTCATACAATATATTTCTAACTAATAGTTGTTTGAGTGACACATGTATAGGTCCCTCCAATATTCAAGGAAAAATATGACTGTTGGAGGAGGGAGCCGACCGTTGGATAAGTTCCTATAAATATATTCAATTTTGAAAGAACTGAACATATGTTGATCAATATAGCTACTGAATTCTAGTGAAGGGTTTTCTAGAGAGGGAGACTCTCATTCTCTGTATTGTTTTGATCATCTAGTTTTGATTGCTTCACGCAACTTTGATATTTGTTGTGTACAATCGAGGGCTTCCGTGCATAGGAAGATAGAGGTACTGACTACCTATGTAATCGATGGCTTGATGGGATTTCAATACAGATTATGATATTCTTATCGAGGGCTTAGCCTGGTGTGGGTATGAAAAAATTTCACAAGTACAAATAAAGGGACCATTATCCAAGTTTGTTGGATACCCTACTCTTTGAGTTAAAATATTTCATACATCTTACCTATTTTTTTCATTTTTATTTTCTCCGTATATTGATAAATGATGAAAGTATAACCTTCCTTTTCATTCTTGTACTTTTGTATACTGTGACCTATAAGATTTTATACACATTATGGTAGAATCATTTTTATTTAAAAATTCATAAAATATCATTTCAGGAACCATATTTTTGGAACCGATCTTGTTTTCTTAGTATAAGTAAAAGAGGATTTGTGAATTTAACTTGACTAACTTGGTTAGACATAGACTTCCCTATGGTGAAAAATGAAATTTTCTAAAATAAAAATTCACCCCTCTAGTAATTGGGAATGTACATTCATATTTCGATCCTATAGATGTGAAAGTCTAATTTAATTTGACAAATACATAGACACATGTCTCTCTAGGGATAATCCATAGGGATCAACCAACATACTAAACAATAGAAGATATTAAAAGAAAACAAGTATATGACACATGTTACTATTGAAATATCAACAATTAGTTAAAATCAATAGGTATAAGTATCATTATAATGCATATGAATCAATGAAAATAATTTATAAAAATTAAAGGGCTGGAGCATCAATATTAGTCTCATATATATAATAAAAAAGGTCAAAATTCATTTGCAGAACCCATAAAATAATGTCATAATGTCATGAAATTTCTACCATTTTTAGATTAATGATTTTATAGAATAGGGATACCATCCAATTACAAATGATCCATTGTGTCCTAGTCCAAAACCTAAGATAACTCAATTTTCAATCAAAGTATAATGTTTGTGATGAAACCAAAAATTATATAAATATCATGTTCAATCATACCCGAGAGGACCCACATCCATCAATGACCATAGTTTATATACTATGTAGATTCCATGTCTATCTATCTGGGCGATCATTCTATAAAATATTAAAATAATCCTCATTAGAACCTATGAAAACACTCTAATATATTTAAAATAATTGGGATATTCTCATTTTTAATAAATGATAATACAAGGGAAGTAATCTATATTATTGAATAACTCACTTTATGAATAATACATGTTAACCAATAATTTTAGCATCAATCCATGGATTGGGATTTGGATTGGAAAACACTAATATTACAAGAGAGGGTTTTATGGATTCTCGGGTTTTAATGATACATTATAATATATGTAAAAAATATATTGGGGGAATATTTTAGAAAAAACATTAATAAAATCCCCATCCTCTATTGGATCTGTTGAACACTACTGATGAGTATGTGGCCTCAAATAACTACCTAGCGGCCTCAAGAAAGATATAATTATCACTAGGTGAACCACATGATATTATTTAGATTTAATATATAATTAATACACACCAGATCCACACTAGTAAGCCAGTTGTTCCCCACAAGCTAGCCAGTGGGGCTACATTAAAATTTTATGTTACATGACAACTAATGGCCCTAACTTAGTCCATTTATATCCACTTGATTTCCTCTATCCCACCTCTAAACAGAAAAAAATTATCCTAATAATATATTTATAAATTGAAAATTGGTATACCTAACTTTATAGGTTTCATAATAATTCCATTTACCAATATTTGTTACAATTCATCCATTAATTTATTCACATCTGAATGATTCACATCTCAAATATATATGAATTTTATATTAAACAAATTAACTATTCTTGAATGAATAACAAATTTATTAGTCATATAATTTTGTGTATTCATTATAGGGAGTATATTTCCCCTGATGACCTATGATATTATTTTCAAATATTATAGAGTATACATTTTTATCCCTTAATGATTATTAGAAAATTGAAACAACAGGTTAAAAAATAACTCCTACCTAGTATCCCTAGTAAATTATGAAATAAGATCTTGAATATGACACAAAATAGAATAATTTAATATAAAAAATTGGAAAATAAATTTTACTTAAAAAATAATCCTATATATATTTTATACAAACATATTATTAAAAATGCGATTGTATAATTCCATGGAGACGTACTCTAATAAAAACCATGGAGCATAAAAATGACCCTACCAATCTTAAAATTTATATTATTGAATTCATGTTAAATAAAAAGATATTTAATTTATAAAATTTCATTTCAAATTAAATGATGAAAAATATATTAATAATTTTTTAAATTATTTGAAAAATTTTATCCTTTTACAAGGGTAAAACTAATGAATTAGAAAATTCTCAAAAATATTTGGTTGATCAATTGAATTTTTCTGTAATTCAATCATATATACCAACTTATTCACCCCAATATTTAAATGATGAAGCCACATAGTCACCATTAGCAAACTATTTTATACCCCAATACATTTCAAATTCAACAAAATCATCATTAAATTTTAATCATAATATTTAAAAAAATTATATAAAAATATTAGAAAATATAAAAAAGAAAATATAAAATTATGATATTAAAAATGAATAAATAAATAAATTACTATAATAAAATCTATTTGCTCATTAATTATCTTACAGTTAATCTTCATATCCATATTTTTCATTAACCTCAACAATACGAATAACATATGAATTTTCACCATTTTACATGACATTAAATTAATTAATTAATGAGTATTAATTAAATATTAAATACAATGTGTGATGAAGAAACTTTATATACTGTCATGAAAAATATGTACTAAAAAATTTATGTTGAATAATGTTATGATTTTTGAACCTCATATTAATTACATTTGTAATGAACCAATACTAGTGACATAATTTTCTTAATTTTTGGATGTTTTTTATTTATTGGTTAGTCAATTTTGAATAATGATTTCTTGTGGGAGCATGTCCTATATTTTTGTTATCATTATTCAATTTTTATGTATAAGAATGTTATTTTAGATTTTTCTAGATGTGCTTTATGGTATTTTAACAATTTTGATGTCCCTTATAGAGGATTATGTGTGTTTGGAGATGTGAATGAATGCGGGTGTTTATTTTGAAACAAACATAACTATGAAGGTAAAACATTAATTTTCCTGTTGTTAAAAAATGTTTACGTATTCACTAGAGTACCCTTGGTTTTCTAAGGTGGGTAAATATACTGTAGTTGTCACCTGGGATGGTTCTTAATAAATTAATATGGTTGAAAAATAAATGATATGTCTTCCCATTTCCATATTAATTCATTTTCCCTGTTATTATTCTACCTCATTTATTTTTGGATGAAGGAAAAATAGGGCTCTCATCCTCCCCTAATTAAACATTATACATCACTGTTCATGATTAGGAGTGGAATGAGTTTTCTTTGTTAAGGAAATGTAAAGGAAAACCAATTATCCTTTTTATATTATTTATTCCTTATTTCTTACTCTTATCCATTTCCATAAATATATCCCCATATTTAATATTTCATTAATGTTATGTTTAAATAGTATCTTATTTTTAAAGCATATATCATCTGATATAGAATCTCTATATAAATTATTTGTTACATTTTATAGATATTATTATTTGGATAATGTGTATAATTAATGTATTAAGTTTCTATTGACATTAAACCGTTGATTATGTATATTTGGTTTTATTTCAAATGGGTACTGTTTTGGTTATTAATTTAATATATTATCATGAACATATATTTATATATAAGATCATTAATTTTTGTAATACTATTTTTTATCATTATAGTATCATCAGTAATTCATTGATATTGTTATATAAAATATATTTGATTATTTTAGTGCCTTACTATATCAATTTTCATTGTGAAATAAAAATAAATTATAACATTATTACAATAGCAATTTTAATTAAACATAATCAAGAATGAAAAACTATTTTTATAATTATAATTGAATAGTTTTCATATGTTAGTTTTCGGTGAAAATTAATGTTTCATGGAAGTGTTGGATATAATAATCTAAGATATAGGTTGATATTTATTTATCTATCCTTAAACCCATTGAATAAATACTTTTTGATTACTACATATGGTTTTTAGTATACAACTTTGACTAACTAAAATTGATTAGTCTTGTATATGGAGATCACACTTGTTATTATTTATATCCACTTTTGTACATGAGTGGGGCATTAAAAAATGAATTTATTGTTTCCTATTTTGGAATCATGAATTACAATGAATATTTTTTCCACATAGGATATTTAAGTAACATCTTCAATATGCTATTTAGAAAAGAGAATGATATATCTAAATTACATTCCAAAAATCATAATTACTAAATTTTCATATACGCTACACTTTTCCTAATGGAAATCCGAGAAACTTAAATAAAATAAAATTATTAAATACGACAGATGAATTATTTATGTTAAATTTTTATTTTTCAATATTATTAACCACATTTTGAAAATATTAAAAAATATGAATATAATAAAACAAGGATTTTAATATTCGTGGAAAATAAAGTTTTTTGAAAAAGTTATTTACACATATTATGTTTTAAAATATAAAAAATGATTTCACTAACTCTTAGAAATATTATTTATAAAAATATAAATTTTATTTGACATAATATTTTATATGTTATTTAAAAAGGTGTGTTCTATTATTAGGCCTTCAAAAATGATCATTGTGATTAATGTTTATTACTGTGATGTTGATGAAATTATTAATTCGAACAAATTGTATTATTAAAATTGGGTTAATTTATCTAATAAAATAAGTTAATAAGTTATATAAAATTAAATTAATGTGATTGTTAATCCAATATATTTATATATCGTCCACTAATTCAATTTTAAATAAATTTTAAATAAAACTAATAACACATAATTGTAAAAGCAATAAGTTTTTCAACAAAACCATTTTATTGTATATTAGAATTTTTGACATGAAAACTATATTTCACTTATTCAGAAACATAGTAATGTGTTATAAATAATAAATGTTTTTAAATAAAGTAAAAAATTTGGAAACTTAGGTTAAATTATTTTCTTAAATATAATTCACCTTACTTAGGTTAGAACTAGTTATCATGGTACAAAACAAATGGTAAAATATAAAAAACATTTGGTGAATGAAATGATTCATGAATATAAATATGTATTTATGAATGGTGGATAATTTAATAAACTTATCTCAGATGAAAATTCATTATCTCTAATTTTGTATAAATTAAATATATAATACTTTCATGAAATTATTTAAAAATCAAATAGTAATTAAAAAAATCACATTTCCTTTAATTTTTGAATATGATAAAAATATCATAGTTTTCCACCCATTACAATGAATAATGTATACATAAATTAGTCCCTATTATCTTATAAAATCTCTCACCAACTCCAAGAATAATTTTTTTTTGAAATAATTCCATTGTATGGAGACTTATGGTGTAACCCAAGGAAAAACATCCAATGAGAGAGCTCATGTTCTCATTTGAGAAATATTATTTCTTTTCCTCTTATACTAACTAATACATACTTTGTCTATTAATTTATTACAATATAAATCCTAGTAATATTAAAATAGTTTATTATAATAATGATGCATACATTTTATTGTATTAGAAAAAGAATCCTAATTACCAAAGTTTCACTTTTTTTACATGCATACTTCAACCTCCAAAAGAAATTTGATATATTTTTTTATAACAAACATAGACAAATTATAGGAAATATATATTTCATTAAAAAATTATAATTTTTAATTTTTTAATTTTTTTAAATTATTAAAAACTTGATATTATATTCTTTTCAAGGTAAATGAATGTGCCACTCATGTGTATGTGTGGTAACCCACCTCGGTGAATTTTATGTATTTCAATTCTAAAGAAGTCTATTACAACCTGGAATACCTTGGAAACTTATTTATTAGTCTTATTTGTGAATAATAAGTAAATAAAATTTTTTCTATAAATGTAATGGTAATATGTAACATATTAATAAGATACTGCCTATTCATCAATTAAAATTACCAAAATGAGCTCATAATCAACCTTTTCCTCATTAATCGTTACAAAAATATTTATTAAAAAACATTAAACATTATAAATAATTATAGAAATATATATTACAATACATATAATAATCTATAAATTATGAAAATATAATTTATAAATAATAAATGACACAACCATTAAAAATATAAAATAGAATAAACTATTTGATCTAATAACTTAAGAAATTTTAAATTACTTGTGTCAAATTATAAATATATTAATAAATGACTATAAATGTTTAATTAAAACATTTATAGTCATAATTTACATTCTAAATATTTTATTAAAATTTTAATTGTTTATTGAATAGGATATAGGGAATTCAACTAACAAAATAATTATAATGGGTTTTCCTAACTAAAATATTTTTCAAGTGTCAAAAAAATATTCTTTGAAGTTGATCAATAAATATTAGTATATTCTTCAATTTGATAATGTCATGTTTTATTCCCATGTTTTATTATTTATATTTCATATTTCCCATCAATGTCTTTCCCTAGATATATCCCTTTTTTTATTAAATTTTTAGTTCATTAGGGATTATTTCAAAATTAATAATGATTCTTTGTCATCCATATAGATGATCTTAATTTACACCAAGGATATAATTTATAATTTGCAATAAAAAATATTTTATAACTATTTTTTATTCTTATTTCTATTATACTATTTTTATATTTGACATTTATTAAATTTCTAATGATATGGATTTCAGGAAAGGGAATTTATAAATTTGATGATATAGTTTCTTATTGAAATAATTTATTTTATCATCCACATAATTTTTAAAGAATTGTATTTATTTATTATGCATTCAGGTGTTATATTTTATGATTAGTACATTATAACGTATTCATTACACTTTAATTAAAAATAATCTTATTAAATTATTATCTTGACTATGACTTTTATGTGGATGATAACAACATTGTTTTTTAAAACAAATCACATTTCAAGATATCATTTTAATTTTCCAATAGTGTTATTTTACAAATATTAACCTCTCTTAATATTGTTAATAAATAATCCATTTTCTGCAATTTTGTTAAAAATTACAATTTTATTTAATCATTACATTTAATACCATGTGGAAATGTTATGATACCCATTTTTTATCTATGGGTTATTTCTTCTGTGAAAAGTAAATGATTAAGAATTTTTATGAAATATATATTACATCCATTAGTTTTTATGACTTGATAAGTGAATTATTTGAAATTTATACTTGAATGTAATGATGAATTATGGGTAGGGTCCAATATAGAACTATAAATCATTAGAAAACATATTATATCTCATGTGAGTTTTTTATGATGACATACATTTGTTTCTTGAAATCATGGGTTGAAGTGTGTGACATAAAGAAAGGAAAAGTATCCTTATACCTATGGTGTTTTAGAAATTCTCTAACATTTATAATTTATATGATTAATTGAATTTCCATCATATATAATAATATGTTTTCCATGTAAATGTGTTATATTTTATTCATACAACCCATAATTGATGGTTTATAATTTTACTCCATTGAAATTTTTTCTTAATTTTATACCAATTATTAGTCAATTTCCTTTTTATTATAAATTATTTTTTGTGTATGTTTCAGTAATGTATGATTATTTATTATTATTATGTTATTAGACCCCTTTCATGTCTTACTCTACTTTACGTTGTCCATGTGTAATCTCCTAGGATTACCCACACATGGAATTCGACCTCACCACTTACGTTCCAAAAATAATCCATGTCATGAAAAATGGGAATTTTTTGTGATATATATTATGAATTTTTTATAAATTTTTGATTATGTACAAAACATCAAAAGTATATTAAAATAAATTTTTATAAAGACAAATACAAACACACTAAACATTTTTTTACCAACATTCCTTATATAATTCCTTGTAATAAATGTGGATGTAAAATCATGAATAGATTTACCTAGGGTATTTAACACATAAAGGGTTGTGTTAGGTATAAACTTAATCATCACACTATTCATGATAAAGAGGTCTAACATTAGACCATTCATGACACTCCTAATGTATATTATTTAGTAACATAATATACTATTTATAAACTACTATGGAATATTTTAATATTATTGTCTTAGAGAACCAAATAGTAAAATTATTACAGATAATATAGATTAAATCACATATATTCATAATTTTGGGTATGCACATAATTTATGAATAATTTTATTGGATATTATAGTTTTTACTCAGTATATTTTTTAGTTTAAATATTCTAATGATCTAATAATAATTATTTTAAATTAATCAATATAAAAAGAACGTACCATGTTAATGATGTATATAAAGTATAGTTAAAATATAACTTAGATAAAATACCTAATGGGATGTGAGTTGTTGTATAAAACCTTGTAATGATAATCTCCCAATTTTCACTAGCTATAATTAATAATGTGAACTATATGAGGATAAGGAACATACCAAAGAAGGTGAGACATTCTATCAATGAATTCATTATATGATGTAAAACCATTATTAGTTTCACTTCTAATCAACTTATGTAGAACAAATTGATAACTATGATGGAAAAAATATATTATATTCTTGACAGTTTTGAGAACAAGAAATCAAATTTGAATTTCTACTTTTTAAAATTAGAGGCTGAAATTTTTTTGATCCACATAAAGAATAAAATATATTGGGAGAATGAAGATTCAATGAAATAAGAGGAGGACATCTTGAGATTCATGATGTATAGTCTGGTTATATCTATAATGATGAAATCGAAATTTATAGTTACATTCATTGATTAAAATCATGTATTCAAAGAGAATTAATCCCAATATACTTTATAATCGCTAATTATTTTGTTCATTGTGATCTACAGGTGGAGAAGGATAATTGGTACATTCAATATTCTAAGAAATATTAAATAAAATTGTAGTATCATTGATCATATAATGATTATAAAAATTATGGAACACATTTTCAATAGAATATATGTCAGAATTATTATAGGAAGCACTCTAGAAATTTCTTCATTGTATTTGGTTATAGTTTATGTTTGGTAAACAAATCCAACTAGATCAAAGTAGATGAAGAAATACATGATGTTTGAAAACACTATAGAGTATATTAATTTCCAAAATAATGCAACACCTATACTTCAATGAATAAATTTCAATGTATTTTGGAATAGAGAAAACAATAACCATAACATGATAGATATTATTGGGGATAATATCTAGTAACCTCCTAAACAAGGGGAATATAGAGAGAATAGTCACTCCCTACCATAGAGAGAACAAAAATAATTTATTTTGTTAAATATACACTCATTCAACACTCTATAACATCAAATTACATATTTTATAAAGGTTCATCACATTCTTTCATATAAAAAATTCTTAATAATAATATTTATTTTCCACTAAAATAGATTTATTTTTAAATATTTAGAAAACACCAAACATTCACATTGATTATTTATAGAATATAAAAATCATGTCTAATAATGATTTTTGGGAAGATATTTTTATGAAAATATATTCCTTCAAAACATTGTGTAATTTTCTACAAAATAAATTTATGGATTAACATTATTTAAATATAGAACATATTAGTAATCATGATATCATCATTACATTTCATATCCTAAATCAACATGTTATCAAATTTAAACAAAAGGATGATCATGAGATACTCATGAAATAAAAAATTATTGTACACGTAAAAATATTTCAAAATGAGTTATTTATAGCTCAAATTATTTGGAATTATTTCACAAATAATTACATACAAATTTTACATGAATATGGTGATGTCTTTCCTAACGAACTACCCAATCTCCCACCTTAATGTTAGAAAGAGGCTTCAATCAAACATATTCCAAAATCCATGAAAGTCTCAAAAATTTCATATTGAATAACTCTAGTGGATTAAAGAATAATTAATGAATTAGTTAAAAAATAATCTCAAAAAAGTGTTTTATAATACCTTGAGATTCATTTTTGGAAGAACAATTCCTCTTTATAAAAAATAATTATTGTTCAATGAATCATTGCCTTTTTTTTATTGCAATAATAAACTCATTACTATGATCTTTCATATTCTACCACATATCAATGATCTATTTAACAATATTAAAGGATATTAGTACATATAATTAGTTTATATTCGATCTATATACCATTAGGTTAGGGAAATTTGGATGTATATTTCAATGAAATCGTTTTTATATGAGTTTCAAAGACTCTGAATTTATAGTGATCCGATTTATAATTATGATTGATATAACTATCACCAGGGATATAATGAATGGATTATTTTTATATTTCTTTTATTGATTAATTTATTCCATTAATACTGATATTATAACATATAATAAGAGAATGTAAGAGCATCATAATCATTTTCACATTGTGAAAAAGACCATAATATAAGAGAAACATTATTCCATGTTTTTTATTTTAATGTTTTCAAAAAAAATCTTTATTGGGATATATAATCCCATGATATGGAATCATATTAGATTATTCAATGAAAGATGTTATGGACCCTTAGATTAGATCGACCAAAGAAATGAAGATTCATTATTGTCTCATGCTAAATAGATTTAATCAAAATATTATGAGAAATGTTTCTATGCTATTGTATCTATAGAACATATTTTCAAGTAATGGAATGGAGTTTATTTTTCAATGTGGATGGTGAATAATATTTCAAGGATCTAAATAATAGTTTGTACAACACAGTTATACATACATAAATCTATATTGGGGAATTGGTTTTAATTTTAATTAATTCATTCAGAAAGGGATTAGGAGGAACTATCATAAAGAATGATATGGTAAATCCTTATTCCTCATAATAGTTAAAGAGTCACTATAAAAATTACATGAATCATGATTTGGTGTTTTAGGTAGCTATATTTTCATAATGATTTAGCAGGATTAAATTTATTGTGAAAAGTTATATATATATATATATATATTGATTAAAATATATTAAAATATATATATTCTTATACAATGAGTTAAATATGTGTCAAAGTGGATTCATGTATTTGAAAAAATACTTTCACTACTTATAATATTAACACATAGGGAAAAATATTTGGTGGCTAATTCTATTAAAATAAAAGATCATAAATACCAATCTATGAAGAGGATTGAAAAAATACCCACTACTATTTTAGTTTTGAAGTATTAAAAATGAATCCATAACTGAATGTTATAAATAATATATTCTCTAAATGAGTGCTCAGAAATCCAATCACATGATGATCAATGATAAAATAAGAGTTATGTGAAGCAATATAAAATTTGGTTATTAATGTAATGTTAGTATTTGAAAATGGTTGATTTATATGTTTTAGAACCTAGATATTTGTCCAATGAAAATGAAAACTGTAGATATATATTTCAGGTCATGCTAATATATTATATTTTTCTAGTTGTCTAGAATGAATGGAAATTTTTAGGGATATCACCGAATTTATATTGGGGAAAATTTTAAGAGGGAGACCTTTGGGTAGATATATTTATGATTGGTATTAATGAAGGAAATAATTCAAATAGCATGTTTTAAATATTAACCACAACATTGTGGAAATATTAATATATTACAAGGTAATTTCATGTTAGAATCCCCATGAAACCTATGAAACATAATTCCATTTAGAGTATATATGATTTAATTTTAATGGAATCACTTTTCATTGCAGTAAAATATGATTTCCCTATATCTAGACACAATATGATATTTATAAATTAAGTTGTAGGGATAAATGTGGTGAATCACGTTAATGTTTCTGGTCATGGAATAATGAATACATTGAGGATAATTGATGCGCTCACTATATATTTCATATACGTATGAGATTCATCAATACATATCACCCAAATTTTGATATTGAATTTGAGAGAACCATTCATACTCTTGGAGATATGATGACACATTCTTAATAGATTTATAAGAATATAATGGTAAATACCTCTCACTATTATAGATATTTTCCATTGTAGAATTCTGAATGATCTGAATGAGGCTATTTATTAGAAGAGGTTTAGAACAACAACATTTTGGGAAAAAGATGGAGATGAAAAACTTATAGTTCATTTTCTGGTAATATTAATAATAGTGGAGGATCAAACCATTTTCTCACGTGTGTAACTATCAAAAATTCCGTATATGTGTAATGAATACAGTAATCAATAATATATAGAATTTTGTTTTAGTGATATTATTTTCCATTCGATATTTAAAGGGATGTATGTTATGAGATTTAGGAATAATGGAAATATAATCCTTAAATAAATTGGCCTCAATGATATCATTGATCATTGGAAGGAATAAGATTATCTCTTAAAAGTTCCTCCAAAACTCTCTCAACATCATGATGTTTTCCATGTACCACATTTGAGGACGTCCATACCAGACCCTCACATAAATTGAACATATAATTAATTCAATTGTATCATGTAATCTCATAATATTAACAACATATAAAGATACTATTTCAAACATATATAGTATTACAATACAAGACCACTCCTTGGGTAAAAACTCTGGAATATTCATATGTCGTCAAAAGAAATTTGTGAAACTAATGATTTAAAAACAAAAAATAACCCCCAATATTTTTCATTTTATTAAAATATTGATGATATAATACTTTTTATGTTGGGTATAATATAATTACCCATTATTTTATTGATTATTTATATTTAAATAACATTGTGTAGGATTTCAAACACATAACAATATGACAAAAACTGTGATGCATTAACAATATAATGTTATTAAATATGATATATATGTATTAGAAATTATATTGGTGGGTATCTATAGATGTATCCACAAAAATAAATATATTAAAATAGTAATAATATTTATAAATCCTATATTCTAGATAATATACTTTTTCATTAAATATTTTTTATGAAATGTTATTAAAAATATTTATTCTTCTTTCACCAATAAATTTAATTTTGTAAAATTTCTTTTATATGTTTAATAAATCATAAACAATTATATTACTAATCCCATTTCATTATATGAAAATAAAAAATAACATTACTTTGATTAAAGTGAATTACCTCAATAATGGATAAACTATTATTTCCATTACAATGATTTATTAACATTATATAATTATCAAATATAAAAAATTGATATAAAAAGATAATGGTTACAATAATTCTTTTGAATTTAAAAATAATTAAATTTCCACAAAATATATTTTTAATTATTATTAATTATTAATAATAAGATTTAATTGTAAAAATCATAATTTTCAATGAAAAGTGATTAAATATAATAATTTTTTAAATTAAACAATTAGTTTTATCATATTTAGAAATTTAATTAGATATATATATATTAAATTAATTTTTATAAATTCAATATTTGGTAAAAAATGTTATCTTATATTTTCTAAAGAAATATAAATTACATGGCTATGAAATAGTTACCATGGTAAAAACAATGAGTAAAAGATGTGAAAATATAGTGGTAAAATATATGAAGTATGGTTAAACCATGTTCAAATATGAATGGTGTAGGATTTATTGATTTTAAGTCACCAAAAACAACATTGATTCTCACTACATCGAAATTGAATATTGAATAGTGTCTTGCCAATGTTGAAAAAGTAACGAGTGTATACAAAATGTTATTTTTATCACATATAAAAAAGACCACTTAATCCATATTTATCCACTAATTGTAAAGAATTATATCTACCATGAGTTCAATATATGTTTTCAATAGCACATTTCCCATATTATAGACTAATGTATCTTGATTAATGTCTAATATATAGATCCAGAATGTGTTACCCAAGGGAGAACATCCCAACGGATATGTAATGACCTCAACTAAGATCTCTTATTAAATTTAATCTCATAACCCATAAAAACATATCAATTAATGGAATTATGAAAAAAATTATTTATAATATTCTTAAGTGTTATTAATATAAAGGAATATTCATTTTATTCCTCCCACTAACCTTTTGAAAACCAAATATTATTCTTCTATTATTCATGGACTACCACATCTCTGTGTGACATGATGTTTTTTAATGACTACTATTAAATTCAAGATGATAGGGGTTATATAATTAATAATTATGATATACATAACATTAATATAATTCTAGAAATTCATGCCAATTCGTAGGTCCTTAATGTTTTGTAAAAATAAACACTTCACCTGTGCATATGTGCTGACAACCGCCTCTATGAAAGCGACGTATTGAATTCCCCAAATAGAATTTTGTATCATAGATGAATAAGGTAAGATACATAATAGTGATAAAATAAAATAATACAAAATTATAAAAAATGATATGTAATGGTAGTTGTATTAACTAATATGTTATTATGACATTACCCCCACCATCATTAAAAATAAAAACAAAAAACTCATCACTGACCCCTTCATCACAAATTATAAGCAAAATACATACAAAATGAAATAATATATTTATAAATTATTATATGACATCAATTCTACTATCTATAATGACCTATAAATGATGAAAAATGAATTTATGTGAAATAATTGAATGCACCATTAAAAATCTAGTACAAAAGAACTATTGAAATAGATCACTTTATATTATTAAAATTTGGTATAAATAACTAATATTTTTGCAAACAATGATTTTAAATCATTTTTATAAAAGTATATATATTAATGATGTTTTAAAATTTATTATTAATGTAAACAAATTGTAGAAATATAAATCATATTCAGTAAAGAAAAAATAAAGGATATGGTTTCATTAACTCAAATCATTTTCTTGGATAATATTCATTTTTCTATAACAATCACTAGTCTAGATTGGTATATTCTAATTTACGATGATGTTATGGTGTATTCCCACATTTTATTATAGAAAATTAATATTTCAAAAAATGCTATTTACATTTGTAAGTCGTTCATTTGGTTAAATATAAATATAATTAAAAACAATTCTTCACATTAATGGTTATATTTATCACGAATGACTATTTTCATCTTCTGATAATATTATAATTTAATAATTAGAGAGATAATAATTTTATAAATGGTGATATGTATATACCTCTTCAAAACATTTCATTTAAAATTGTAATTTTATTTTTCAAGGATGTGGGTTTGAATACTGGAATTTTTTAAATTTTAAGAATGAATTCCATTTCATATTTTATTATTTTATCTTGAACTCAATAATTTTTTAATTATAGTATTTTTTTAAATTATAGGGATATAATTCCCATACCATAAACAT
Organism: Viscum album; assembly: GCA_963277665.1. Taxonomy (NCBI): domain Eukaryota; kingdom Viridiplantae; phylum Streptophyta; class Magnoliopsida; order Santalales; family Viscaceae; genus Viscum; species Viscum album. The sequence continues at coordinate 1,996,789,955 of OY728146.1, read as the reverse complement.
TACATAATATTGATTTATGTTAATAATTCACATTGATGATCTTTTTAGGTTTATATCATTTGAGAATTATGTCATAATATATAAAAAACAAATTAATATTACAGGTAAAAAATTCTACACAGTATAAATTTTTTCATAAAATAAGAACTCTTGAAAAACGAGTCATGAATAGTACCATATTTTAGAAATCACGATGTTTCCTTGATCCCAAACATGATCTTATTCTAATTTATGACCCATGAGAAATATTTCAAAAACATGGTACGAGCATAAAAACTCATTATGGGATATACAAATATGTAAATTGTTAGATTTTGAAAAGAAAAAGTAAACCACAAATAGCTTATCATAAGTAATAATATTTACCTTTATATGGTAGAAAATAATATTCAGTTTTAAAATATCACTACATTCACATGTGTAACCAAAATATTACCACAAAAACCTTCTACATCACACATAACATATATAGGTAACTTGGTACACAAACATACATAAATGGAATAACCATACGATCGACTTCCACACATATCACTTAATGGAATAGTCATACCTGCTGACTTCAATACCCAATGAATTTGAGGTTATAATATAACCAACCTTCCAAGTTTTTCATGGAACCACCCGACATTTGCATTATCACTTAACCACCAATCAAATTTCCAGGTACCATTATAAAATCATAACACATAAAATATTAAAAATATTAAAATTTCACTAATATCATTTCATTTTCAATCACAAGAAATTATTTCAAGATATTAAAATAATCAATCTATTTCAAAAACCATTTTGAATACCAAAACATGAAAAAATAGAATAATTTATTTATTTTCCTTTTAAATTAATTAAGACTTATAGAGGAAGACAAATAACGATTACGTTGGTAGAGAGGTCATTGTCGCCGTAAATGTTAAAAACACTAATTTTTCTGTTTAGTAAAGATATTTGTAGAAAAAATATTTCATTTGATTTAAATTTAAAATCCATGGGGTTTATTATATACTGTATAAAATAAAGAGGATTATATAATCAAAAAATGCCTCAATGAAAGGGGATTGAGATGAAATCTATTACCTCATGTCCGACATTACCCATCCATTCATTGATTTCATGAATAATAAACATATTTTAATTTCTACTTTATTAATAACATTTTTCATTATTATTATTTATTTTATATCACATGTTACATTTTTGTAACAAGTAGTTAATTATATGAGTTCATATAATAAATTTTTCAATGTTCAGAACATAAGTTTAAAATGAACTTGTGATAGTTAGAAAATGTTCATGTGGTCGAAATTACATTATCTCTATAACGATATTCATGATTTAAATATCATGTATATCAAATATATCTGGTATATATGTATTCATAATAGTTCAAATCATTTGAATATATGAAAATGAACTGCACCATTCATGGAGACATTAAGTCATACGAACTCATGAACGCTACTTCTGTTTCATTTTTTTCATTTAAAATAGAATGAAACCCAAATTATAAATAGAAATGTTATTATTGCAATATAATATAATTTATAATTTCATTATCCCCATCTTGTATAAATCCCACATATGGAATGAACGAGTCATATATACTTTGATGGAGCAGTTTTCTGCACCTCCTCAAAAGAAATTATCGTATTTACCCATTATGGAAGCCATAAAGATATGATATAAATAAATAATATAGAAACATAAAGAAAAAAAATAAATAGAATATATATCATATATAAATACATTTACATCATAATATCCTCCAAAATAGGTGGTTGGGGATATTTGAACAATCATCGTTTCATGAGGTAGTGGACCGTCGTCCACAGAAACAGTATGTTTGTATCCATTAAATGAAGGTGTGTGGAAGTGTAGTTAGAATCTTTTTCATAACTAAAACCTAGCATATTGATTATAAATATTTTGTTATAAAATAAATAAATAAAAAATTTTATGGGGTTGGAGAAGTAAAATAAAAGACAAAAACATAAGACAAGGCATTACCTTTATATCAGGTAACTCCATTGGGTGTAAACTAAATGGTTTACAAGAATAGTCGAGGATATAACTTATATAACTCCGTGTAAAAAATTATTTACTGAAAGATATATATTTATGTAATTTTTAACTTTATTTTATATTAAATAATATAAAGTGACATTATCACTCCCACATGGCTCCATGGGGTCCCACAAGCAACCCAAGAATGACCATGGTCGGACATGTTTCATCCAATATGATTATGACACATGTTAAGGTAATTTAACATTATAATATTAATTTTTTACCCTTTTTACCAGATTGACCATTTAACAATGGTTAATAAAATATTTACTGAAGTAAAATAATGTCTAAATATATACTTATTTATATAACATAGAACCCATAATTTCAAATATGGAATTCATTTTTTAAAATATAAAACACATAATTGGAAGAAATTAATTTAATATTATATGTCATTGTCAAAAAAATAGTGTTTTTAAGAAACAATAACTATCGAAAGATTGATAATTTTTTATGTCAAAGTTTACAGTGAAATCACATCTAATGACCAATATTTGATTAAATGATAAAAATATAATCCAATTAAACATTAAAACCATTTAAAAAAAATAATCTAATCATATAAATATATTATATTAAAATAAAGCTTCGAATTAAAATGCAGAATTTTTCGCTATTCAATTTAAAATGAACATTATTAGAAAAATTCCAAAATTTCATCAAAAGTAAGTTTTGATGAACTGATTCTAATGAATAATTTTATTTTGTCAAATAGAACATATAAAAGTGATGAAAACTACATTTAAAATTTTTTCTTCACATAAAAGGCGGCCAAACGTGTTTTTAATAAATATTAGAGTATTTATGATTACAATTGAATTAATTCATATTTCAAGCATCTATATTTTATTTGATAAATGAAAATACTTTTTACAATAATATATAATCATATTATAGTTAGTTATGTTCATTCATGCTAATACAATGGGAAGGATTTAACTACCATTTAGAATAATATTATATTATTTTGTTTCAGTTTGACCCAACATTGTGTGCAATGTAAGATTTCCATGAAAACAATTATTGTGTATTGTTTAAGATATCTTACATAGTATCCCCTTTAAAGTAAAATTAATATTTATTCCACAAATATAAAAAATATGAAAATATCATATCCTTTAATTACTAGAGATGTTACATCATTCTACCCTTTTGGAAATTACATTCTCTTAACTTTTATTCACTTATCAAATATGTGGGGAGATTTATATCTAATAGCGTTTTGGGATTCCCATGTTTCCCCATCAACCATATGGGTTTTCTATAAAAATTTTACCTGATGAATTACCTTATTCCACAACACAAGCTCTCTATAGTCAAGAATCTGGACCGGTTGTTCCTCATTAGATCTTTTATCTTCCAACTGAACTACCTTTGTACTCAAAACATGATATGGATCTGGAATATAAATTCTCAAAATTGAAACATGATAATAATTTAATTCCTAGGATAAACATGGGGGTAAACCTACTCTTTACACAACTGATCCAACTTTCTCTAGGATTTTAAAAGGTCTAATAAATCTTAGACTTAAATTTCCATTCATTCCAAAATGCATCACACATTTCCTTGAAAAAACAATGGGAGAGACATAATAACCTTCCATGAAAGAATGATCCATCATCCGGTTATCTACATTACTCTTATTCCTGATCTGAGCTATTCTCATGTGTTTCCGAATCAACTGAATTTTTTTTGTCCACTCTTCTTTCAATATTGGTCACATCAGCTTCCTTTTTATATACGTCAGCCCAAAAATCTTGAGTTCAGCACCTCTTTCCATATAATTCCTCAAATGGATCCATCTGTATACTAGAATCAAAATTGTTATTATAAGAAAATTCAATTGAAGAATGATGTTGATCCTAACTTCCCTGATAGTCAATCAAGAAAGAATGTAACATATCATCCAATTTTTAAATTGTCTATTTTGGCAGCCCATATGATTGTGGTTGAAAACATATACTAAATTTAATTCATTTCCCAATGACTTATGAAGGCCTTTCCCAATGTTAGAAGTAATCCTGGGATCAATATCAGATAAAATGGAGTAGGGAACTCAATGTAACCTGAATATCACTTTAACATACCATCGAGAAAGTTCATCTAGAGACATTTTATCTCAAAATGGAAGGAAAATAGAATTTATAGTCAATCGATCAACAATAACCAAGATTTCATTGTTACCTCAGGAAGTCTTCGGTAATCCCTCAATGAAATACATAGACTCAGTTTTCCATTTCCACTGTAGCATCAGTAAAGACTGAAGCACCCATTTCTTTAATTGTTTCTCTGCTTTAAGCTGTTGACAAGTCAAACACTTCATTGTAATGTTATCAAGATCTCGTTTCATTCCATACAACCAGTAATACTCCCAAATATCTCTATACATCATATTAATTCCAGGATGAACTAAAAAGGGAAAACTATGATCATAACATAACAACTCTTTGTTAGGATGTGAATTAAAACTCACACATAATCTCTTTCAAAATCTCAAAACACGGTCTCTATCAACGTTAAAATAAGGAAACGTACACATTTGACCCAAATCTACCTTTTTCTGCAAGTCACTATCTTCCTTCTACACTTTCATAATTATGTATGATAGATATGATTTCACTAAAACCTAAAAAAACATAGGAATTTCTTGCTCCAAAATATCTTATTCTAAAGTTCATCAAATCATTAATGAAAGGATATTTTTTCAAATGTAACATTGTTAATGTATCATTATTTTTCGACTCAATGTATCAGCCACATTATTTTCCGTTGGTTGGATGGTAATGAATTGTCAAATCATAATCCTTGATTAATTCTATCCATATCCTATGTCCCATGTTAAATTTTTTCTAAGTGAATATATACTTCAATTTTTTCCTGGTTAGTATATATTTCACATTTTACTCCATATAGATGATGCATCCTATTTTTTTAAGAAAAAACTGCTGCACCAAATTCCAAATCATGTGTAGGGTAATTTATCTCCTGAGATTTCAACTGACGTGAAACCTAAGCAATTACCTGACCATTATTTGTAAGGAAACAACCAAGTCCATTCAACGAAGCATAATTGTAAATATCAAAATCAACATTTCTAGAAGACAGTTCCAAAACTGAATCATTCACCAATCATATTTTCAATTTTGGAAAACCATCATCACAATTCAAGTTAACCTAGACAGTGGGATAGATAACTGTGAAAAATATTCTACAAACCTTCTGTAATAACATGCTAATCCCAGTTAACTATGTATGTTGGTTATGATTGTGGGTATTGGCCATTATATTACAACATTTGTTTTAGCAAGATCAATAGTTATTCCATTTTTTGAAAAAATGTGACAAAGGAATGAAATTAGTTTTAACCAATACACACACTTGCTGAATCATCAATATAGTTTCGTTTATTTTATGGTTTTAAATAAAAACATTAAAGGACTTAAAAGCTCATATTTACATTTAGAATAATCCAATATATCATCGATGAACACAACCACATACATATCCATGACTCCCAAAAAATTATATTAATAAGATCCATGAATACTGCTGGTTCATTAGTGAACCCAAAAAGAAATAACTAAAAATTCATCATGGCCATATATTGTATAAAACACGGTTTTCAGATTGTCTTCTTCCTTTACCTTTATCTGATGGTACCTTGATATCATGTCAATCATCGAAAAATATAGATATCCCTGGAGAAGTCCAAATAAATCATTGATATGAGGAAAAGGTTATTATTCTTAATAGTGATGTTATTCAATGATGTATAATCAATTCAAATTCTCATTGAACTATATTTCTTTTTAAAAAACATGATAGGAGCACCCTGCTGTGATGTGATTGTTCAAATGAATGCATTATCTAATAACTCTTCCAGTTGCTTCTTTAACTCTAAAACATCAATTTGAACCATCGATAAGGGGGTTCTAAAATTGGATTAGCATTAGGAACGAAGTCAACAGTAAATTCAACTTCTCGGTCTGGTATTATACCAGGTAACATATCAAGAAATAACATCAAGGTACTCATTTATAACTGGTACATCATTTATCCGAACAATTATTTTATTTTTGACAATATGTGAAAGGGAAAATTCATTCCAATAATTTACTAGTTTCTCGTCTGTCCTAATATATTATCAAATGTATGGTTTTATTCTTATACACAATGTGAAATTCATTATGAAAAGAAACCTATTTAGATCTACAATCAATCTTATCATGATAAAAAGAATGCCAATCTATTCTCAAAATATCATTAAACCCTACATTAGTAAAAAAATAAGGCTTTTTGGTAGATTCTTCCTACACACATGGACATGACGGTTCTTTTAATTTATTTTTGTCTCAACATTTATTCCAGGTATTTTTAGAATATATTCTGGATTCATATCTTGCGATGTAATTCCTAATTTACTATAAAATTTATCATAAATTAAATAATTTTTAGACCCTAAATCAAACAACACATTTTCATAATCTAAATAAAAAAACAGTGTACCTGATACTACTTCATTCATTGGCTCAACATCTTATAAAGTAGTTTCAAAGGATTTCACCACACCTTTCGGCTTGTAGTTAGGCTGATTTCCCTCTGTTGTGTTCATTGTTGGTAACCCATTTTCAAAAGGCCCCTTTTCATTTCACATAAAAATTTTACTGCAGGATTTTTGTTTCCTTCTTGATCATATTCCTTACAGTTATGAGCTATATTACTAGACTTACCACACTAGATGAACTTTCCTTAACATGGTAAACATTATATAGGATTCTTTTGACCACTCTTTTCAGAAGATGGGTATTTAATATTCTTACCTCTAGGATTCTTCGATAAATTCAATCCATTTCCCTAACAACTGGACATATCCTTTTGATTACTCTCATGGAACACCTAACCATCATAAAAGACCATTTCTACATTCTTGGCACATCTGACAAGTTTTTCATAGCTTTTTCATTCCTAATAGGCTAATTCCCTTCGATATCACAGCTTCATTCCTGAGTAAAATCCATTTATCTTACTATCATGATCTCATATGATGTGTGGTTGATAACATTCCGGTTGAGTGAGGATTTCTTCATAAGAACCAATGAGTGATCTAATTGCCTCAATTCCATGAATTGTTTTTCCATCCACAATTGAACACAGAAATATAATAGGTGAAGAAACATTGTAATTTTTTAATTCTATATCATTTCAATATTACAATAAATTAATTTATGGACATTAATTTTTACAATATTTTAACTCATAAAGTTGTCTAAACCGACCTCTAATACCAACTATAATGCCCTATCCTTAAACATTATACAATCTTTAATTTATTTAATAATTTCCATTGAGTATATTTTAAGGTTTAAAGATTTATAGAATTAGGTAATAATAGATGCAAAACAACTTGATTGTAACATATAGACACATCTACTCAGTATCGTGTTTTTTCATAAAATAAATATTCATGAAAAGAAGGGCCATGTCTTGTTCCATATTTTAGACATCATTAATATTCCATGATCCCATCCATGACCATATTTGACTTTATGTCCTATGAAAAATATTTCAAAAACTTGGGGTGAGAATAAAAACCTTAGTAATGGAAACAAAAATATAGAAAACTGTTCGTTTTTTCAAACAACAAGTAAACTAATAATACTGTATCATAAGTGATAATTTTGACCATTAGGAAGTAGTAAATACTATTCACTAAATAAAAGATCATGGATTACCCATTTTAACCAAAATATTAACATAAAACCTATATCTATGACCAATAACATATATTGGTAACTTTGGACAAAAATGTTGATAAATGGAATAATCTTACGGTTGACTTCCACACATATAAATAAATGGAATTGTCATACGGCTGACTTCCATACCCAATGCATTGGAGGATACAACATAACCGCCCTTATGGGTTTATCACGACCCCACCCATCATTTGGTTTATCATGTAACCACTCGTCAAATGTCCAAGTACTATTTCAAAATCATAACCCATAAAATAATGCAAATATAAACATTTCACTAATAAAAATTCACATGCAATCACTAGAAATAATTTCAAGATAATGAAATAATCAATCCCTTTAAAAAACAATTTTCATTACCAAAACCTGAAAAAAATAAGGATTTCATTTTCCTTATAAAAAAAATTAAGGCCAATAGAGCAATCCAAATAATGATTACTATTCCAGAGAGGTTATTGTCGCTGCAAACGTTAAAAACATTCATTTTGTTGTTTAGTAAAATGAATTGTAGAAAATGATTTCCTTTTAAACAAATAAATAGTAAAATGGGTTTATTATATGCTGTATAAATGAAGGAGGTCTACATTATCAAAACATGCCTCAATGAAAGGGGATTGGGATGAAGTCCCTTACCTCATGTCTGACTTGACCCGTTCGTTATTTAATTTTTTATTAATAAACATTTGTTAATTTATACATGCTTAATAACCTTTTTCATGATTATTATTCCTTTTATATATCTTTTTACCTTGCTATAACAATTATTTTATTATTTGAATTCATATCATACATTTTTTCGATGTTCGGAACATGAGTAAAAATTGGACTGGTTATAGTTATAAATTGTTCATGTGGTTAAAATTCCGTTATCTCTAGAATTATATTCATGATTTATATAATATATATAATATATATCTATTTTATATGTATTTAGGATAGGTTAAATCATTTAGATATATGCAAATGAAATACAATGTTCATGGAGGTGGTAAGCCGTACGTATGGATGAATGCAACTTCCATTTCATTTTTTTAATTTTAAAATGAATGAAAAAGAAATGATATATATATATACTATTATTCTTGTATAATAGAATATATAATTACATTTAATCCTTTCTTTATATGTCCCACATTTGGCATGAACAAGTCATATCACATTAAGGGGTCGATAGTTTGTACTTCCCCAAATAAAGCTATCATATTTTTTCAATAAGGATACCATAATGGAATGATATTAATGAAAAATACAGAAGAAAAAATAAATAAAAATAATAATACACATCATATATAAATACAGTTCCATTAAAATTTCAATAATTATAGGTGGTTGGAGATATTTGAATAACCATCGTTTCGTCAGGTAGTAGTTCGCCGTCTATAGAAACAATATGTTCATATCCATTAGATGAAGGTGTTTGAAAGTATAGTTTGAATAATTCTCATAACAAAAACCATGTATATATTGAATATACTTGTTTTTTATAAAGGATACGAATATAAAAAGTTTGGGGTGTTGGTGAACTGAGATAAAAGGAAAAAACCAAAGAGAAGGTGTTACCTTTAAATTAGGAAAACATATTTGGATTGAACCAAAAGGTTTACATTAGTTGATTTCATACTAAAAAAAGGATTATAAAAGGAATATAGAGATGTAGAGAAATTAATAGGGTAGAGGTTTTAGTAGTCAAGTTGCTTGATAAGTATGAGGAATGAACTAGAAGTGGTGTCCTTTTATAAGGGGGAGGAGGTGCTCTTTAGGAAAGTATGAAAATATTATTTTTTTGTATACTTATTTTCAGTTTCTAAAGGTAAAAAACTCATTGAAGTAAAGATAAGATGAATAATGTTGAAAATAAAATCATCCAATAATAATTGGACAGGTATTGAATATTGTTTTAATTCTTATAATATTATTTATTTAAATCGTTTATTAATGAGGTAAAGACTACATCATAATTGTGTCATAAATAATTTTTTTTATTTGATGTATAAAAATTATAAAAAATTACCAATATGTAGGAAATTTTATTAAATTTAATATTAATATTTATATTATAAGATATATCTTATATAACCCCATGTAAAAAATGATTTACTAAAAGATATATGTTTATGGAATATTTATCTTTACTTTAAATTAATTAATATAAAGTGTCATTATCACTACCATGTGGCTCCATGAGGTCCTAAAATCGACCAATGAATGACCATGGTCGTATATGTATCATCCAATTGGATTAGAAATCATGTTAGGGAAATTTAATAATATCAAAATATTATCTGTTTACCGTTATTTACTAGAATTACCCATTATCCATTGTAAATAAAATATTTACTAAAGTAAATGTTCATAATGTCTGAAAATAAAATTTACCTATAGATTAAAATTTTACCACCTTATTCTAAAAATTTAATACATTTTTAAAAAATCAAAACACAAGAGCAGAAGTAATTAAATTAAAATTAATTTATGTTATAAAAAAACATGTTTTTATGAAATAATTACTATCAAAATATTGACACTTTTTTATGTCATATTTCAAAGTGAAATTAAATAAAATGACCCCAATTTGATAAAATATTAAAATTATAATAAATTAAACCATAAACCCATTTAAAAATAAAATCTAATCATATAAATAAATATTATTAAAATGCAGTTTTGAATTTAAAGGCACTATTTGTCACTATTTAGTAAATAATCACCATTATTAGAAAAATACCAAAATTGCATCCAAATTATTTTTTAATGTACTGATAATAATGTATAATTTTATTTTTCAATCTAGAACATTTAAAAGTAATAAAAACAAGATTTAAAAAGGGGATTCCATTAAAAGGAAGTTAAACAATCTTTTAATGAATATTAGAGTATTTATGCTTAAAATTGGATTAATTCACATATTATGCCCCTAATTTTTTTAAAAAATGTAAAAACATGAAACAAACATATATAATCATATTTCAGTTAGTTCTATTTATTTTTTCTAATACAATGTCTTATCTTTAACTAAAAATTAAAATAATATTATATATTTATTTTTTAGTATGACTCAATGTTGTGTGCAACATAAGGTTTCAATGAAACATGTTGTTGTGTTTTGAGTACACTATTAGAAATAGCATCCCCTATAATGTAAAATTAAAATTTAATAAACAAATATTAATAAATATGAAAATATCTCATCCATTATTTACCTAAGATGATACAAGTGATCTATTTTAAATGTAATATTCTGTTATTTATTCTATTATAATTTTAAAAATATCACTTCATGAAATGAAACCTAGTATAATGAATTTTATGTCAATGAATGTATTGTTTATAAGAATTTTCTTTTCATGATTTGATTTTACCTTTTCTATATAAGCATGCATCATGTTTCACATTATATATTTTTCATATAAATTTCCCCCTTTTGGGTGAATATAATATTGTCCATAGTAGATTTTATTCATGATGTTATCCTAAAAAATTTATAAATATTATTATTCCCATTTTATCTCTGTGGGATTATATGTAATTAAAAAGGAATAAAATATCTATTTTAATAAAAAAACTATTTATTTCAATGGGTTATTAATGATGTGATAGGTTAATGTTTTTTATATTCCATTTTTAATTAAGGATGAATGATAGGTCGGGTTATTTATATCCCTATATTTCATTGTTTAAAATCCCGAATCTCATATAAAATATATAAACTGGATGATTTATTTTCCTAAAAGTATGTTGGGAATAGGGTTACTCACAATGGTGATATATTCAATATATATAGTTGAACCAAAATTCAGTAGAATTTTTTTTAATTATTTGAACCATTTATAGGAAAAATATTTCTATATAAGGCCAAAATCATGTGTTCTTTTTTCTATTAATCCCATTATTATAGATTTATTTTGTTATTCACTTATTATTCATGATTCATATTTTACCATAATTTATACCATGATAGTTTTTGATCAATTGTTTTTTTCTATTCTTGACTTCATCATGATCATGTATTATTATTATCTTCTAATAAATTTTTGATCTATTAATATTCTACATAATGTTCAATAATTTTAATCTACCATATTTAAAATTAGTAAGAATTCTAGCTGACCACTATCTTATATAATTATTATTATATGGGTAATGAAGATGAATATTTCATGGAGATGTTTTGATGAAAGATTTTACATATATGAATATAGTTAAATATTTAAAATTTTTGTCCAATAAATCATCTATGTAATAAATCTACATTGACACCAAACCACATGTTCCCAGCATTGTGTGACTTTTTAAAGATAAATAAATTGTTATTTTAAATATATAATCATGTGTTACTTCTTTGATCTAGTAACATTACATTTTCATAAAAAATATTATGAATGTTATAAATTGAAGGATAAAAATTTGTGACATTGACTGTTATACACATGATTTATTAAACAGTCACAACATGATACTAAGGGAGGATGTTTCATCCTATCTTGACCCCTATGATTTATAATTCATGAATTTATATGTAACCCATAGTTATGAATTGATTAATCCATATGATGAAGATAAAGATAGTAAAGGACAACAATATCATTTATATTATAAATTCATGGCCCAAAAAATGAAAATATTTTCTAGAAATAATTTTTTAAAATTATTACTATTTTTCATTATTTTAATCAAAATTGGTTTTTGTAGAAATCAGGACATAAACACTCATTTTGAATTTTATAAAAGAAGTACAAAATTATGAATAATGTATATTAATAATAGTTCCAATGTATTTATATCATTGTATAGGTTTAATATATTTTATAATGTATAACCTATTTTAAATAGTTGGAATAATTAATGAATCACTTATGTTAGGACATGGTTTTTCAATGTAATTTTTTTAATTATATGGAATTATTATGTTTCTTTTAAAATTTATAATGCATGATTCTGAGACATGGTGTTCCTTGAATGAATTTCTATACATTTTTTAAGTTACATTTAGTAAATTCGAGAGTGGCATTTTCTAAAATTTTATCTGGTGCAAGAATTAATGATCAGAGGGAAATGTTGAATATTTAGTGCCAAGATTATCTTAAGGGAGGCTTTTCATCGAACGTAGTAGGTCTGGATAAAATGATAAATTTTAGGACTTTTTAAATGAATAAAATAAAATAATATTATTATTTTATCATCATTCTTATACTTCCACAAATAGGACGAGTATGGGGCAATCAATGTGTCAAGACATTAAATGGATTGAACCTTCAATCTCATTAACAACAACGTTGTGGAATTAAGAAGTTTCCAAATTAATTATACACAATTAATTTCTAATGGCGTTACTTACCCTCAACATCTTTTATTTATATGGTTCTTGGGGGGTGTATCGGCACTGCTTCCCCAAGAAACGAATTGCTGACTAAGTACCCAGATTCCAAACCCTTGGAGGATAGAACCAGTTCCAGCGAGCAGTGATGAGTGACATTGATTCCCCGATCTGAAGATTGATGATCGAGCGACATCGTCAGAGGCTTGATGCGGGGGATGGATAACATGGATCCACTTCCTCAACCATGGGTGTTTCTACATCGTTCCTAAGGTAGGGTTTTATTTTTGTTAATTTTCATGTGATTGATGAACCATTTATTGTCCCTCATGATACCAAGCTAATGGAGAGGGTGTGTGCCAAACGAACAAGGCACAAACACCCCACCCTTTGTTTGGGTTGATGTGTTCTCTATAGGAAAGTCAATTTGGGGTGGACGGAACTCAGAACACTAGGGGGAGTTGGCGGTTGGAAACAACCGACCAAAAGAGAGACAATGGTACACCGTCGCGCGCCTCTAGGGGAGATGGATGAGGTCGTAGACACGGGGGTGAAGGCGGCGGCCGGAACTGGATAGCCATGTTGGAGAAGATGGCTCACCAGCGCCGCTTGAGGAACAAGTTGTGGATCGTCAGCCACGACGATCAGAGAAGGTGGTCAACACACCAACCAGCAGCATATGCAGAGGGTTCCACAACCAGTGCACTTCCAATGGGTGGGGGCTGTATCACTTCAGCCGTGATGGCGAGACACAAATCGGGTCCCTCGGTGATATGGCATCACACTTAGGTGTTGCTGCTTCAGCTCCCGAACTAGGACTCCCCTTTCCCATCATGGGCAGACCACAAGCCACCCCCCTTGTAGGCCATGCATCACATAACCAGGCCACCTACACAGAATGCTAATTCCCAGTTGGCCAACTGCCCAGCAGGTCACTTCCTAGCGGGCCGCCTACGAATGGGGCCGCCTGCCCAGTGGGCTAGCCCCCTTTTGGGCCGCCCATTTTCGGGTTGCCCTGTTGCAGGCCGGGTCGCCCCCTTTCCAGTCCGTCTGCCCCTTGCTTGCAGCCCCCCTCCCCTTGCGGGATGGGCCCGCTCCTTAGGTCTAACTCACCGTGGCCAATCTCGGACAGGGTCGGGCTGGGTTAGTCTGACCGGTTCAGACCAGAATCAGGCCCGACTGGGCCCACAAACACTTAAAGCGCATTATAATAAAAATCTTATGTTTTTTTGACGAACTTTCTATCGCGCTAAGGGCATTGGTCTAAGATGGTTCATTTAATTTACTCCACTTGAGTTTTGGAGACATTTGTTGTATGGATGGGTTGGATCAAACCTGAATCCAACCGGTCCCTCGGAACTAAAACTCATATAACTCACAGACCGGGTGTCCGATTAATGCCATGTCTCTCTCATTGAAACCCATACAAGAAGGAGGTCCTATGGGTTACTCCTTTGAGGATCATAGTGGTGGTCAAGGAATGACCAATGTCTCTAGAGGTAGTTTCTATAGAATATGAGCACACTTGTTGCAACGAATTTTGTGGCTGGCTGTAACGTGAAGAAAGAAAACTAATCATGTGTGGGTTAATATCTATCAGATCCTGTGTGGGTCAGTGCTCAACGATCTTGCGTCGGTCAGCACATACTGATCATGTGTGGGTCATATCCTGTGTGGGTCAATGCTAAGTGATATAGTGTGGTTCAGCACATATCGATCATGTGTGGGTCAACACATACCTTTCGATCATGTGTGAGTCATAAGTAGTGATACATAATATAAAAAGATGATATAGCATTACGACTATTCATCTGAACTTTTGTATTAATGTTATACCTGATTATGAGTTGAGTCTTATATCTTCATAGTGTTACCTGTGTGGTACTTCTATCTTCGTGGTGTTTCCTGTGTGGTACTTCTGTCTTTGTCATGTTGCCTGTGTGGAATTTCTTTATTCGTGGTGTTACTTGTGTTGTACTTCTATCTTCCTGGTGTTACCTATGTGAAACATCTTACTTCATGGTGTATTCTTTGTGGTGTTACATGTGTTGTACTTCAACATTCTTGATGTTAACTTGGTTGTATTCTCCCCTCATGTATGAGAATATTATGTCATGATAATTTATGTATATGTATGAGCATATAGCTAAGTAGAGTTGATGTCTGCTACCTTGTGATTGGAGATAGAGGTCTTTCCTTGTGGTATTTTTTCGTAGAACTTCGGTAGACCAATGGGGTTCTCGGGGTCCCTAAAGAGTGTCATTATACTCACCCCTTCATGGGCTTTTCCTGGACCTTGTTGTGTGTTGTGAATAAGATGGACATCAGCGGGGCTAAGACATGAGGGTTCCAAGACCATGTGGTACATGGAGGATACGAGCTATAGTGGAGTGTTGTAGAGACGTTTTGTACATTTCCTTTAAGTACAATCCTCGGCGGATGATCAAAGAGCTATTTTGTACACTTCACTTTTATTTTTACTTTTCAAATGCACTTTTACTTTTTCAATTGGGATTTTATTATGGCCCCCTTTTAATTTCTACATGCTCTTTTACTACAACAGTTTACTATGTGGTTGCACCTTTTTGCATTCTAGTCTGTGTGTTTGTATAGTTTTAAAGGAAATGACATCCTGTTATAGGGATTCGTCATTCATTTTATAGTCGCCTACCCCTCTCCTCTAGATGGTGGGCTTGGGGTAGTCACGGCATGAGCCCCAGGGGATGGGTCGTGACAAAGTGGTATTAGAGGAGTCGATAATACCGAAGAACTATGACTCTGATCTTTTCTTTGTGGCAACATTGTTCAGTATTATTATTGTGGTTTTCCATTTAGGGAAACCATTGTGGTGTGGCAACCAATGTATCCATACACCAGGGCTCTAAATTCTGATTTCAGACTTAGTGCATAGAAATAAATATTGCTTTTGTTTTGAAATGGTTTTTTTTGATCTCCTCCAGTCATCTCACCAGATATAACTTATTGACCATGACACACCTATTTTTTCAGGATGCCGCCACGAGGACAGCCATCCAAGATTAATGAGAGAGTACACAATGATGAGCCTTCGAGCAATGAGGCCTCGGTTCTAGGCCCACTTATGGCATTATAACCTTCGAGTGGTGTACCTGTAGTACCACTACCCATAGGGCTGTTGTTTCCACAAGCCCCACAAGTATAGGGTGCACGCTGACTAACAACGTTTCACGAGTTCTGACAGTAGAGGCCTCCGAGACCCTGAGGCAAGACGGACCCGCATGCGGCTATGGACTGGCTGGAGGCTGTAATCAGAGTTTTCCACCTGGTTGGGACACTAAAATACCCTATGGTTATCCTAGTAGCTGGTCATTTTCATGTAGCAGTAGGGAGATAGTGGACCTTGATACTCCAAATAAATGATGAGGTGACCCTCATCTGGGAGGAATTCGAGAGCCTTTTAATGTCAATGTCCATCCTAGAGACCTTATATTCAGTGCTTATATAGGAGCATCTGCACTTACAATAGGTAATCCTGACTCTGGCCCAGTACTCGTAGAGGTTCGCTGATCTTTCCAACGACTCCACCAACATGGTATGGGATCTTTTCTTCATGGACCTAACCTTTCATCAGGGTCTTAAATGTGAGATCAGAGCATCGATGAAATCACTTAGCCTTCTGACAGAGGCTTGAGGGCCAGAGCGAGCGCTTTTATTGTAGAGCATCCTAGCTGAGGAAGCACCAATGATGAGAGCCACCACCAGATTCAAGGTAGCAGAGTCATATGCAGCATGTAGTAGACAGATGACTCATGCTCCCAAGCAGGCTAGACCTTCAGGTGGACAACCTTATTATACATGGTCAGTGGTGAGGGGATCCAAGAAAATAGGAGGATAGTTGTGGGGCAGCCAATTCTACACTTATGGCGGGTAGGTTCACGTGGCTCGTGACTGCCCTACCCTCCATATGATCGTTCAGCTGATGATCTAGGGACTGCGTTTATTGATGTTGATATTCGATCGGGGAGGTCTATAGTAAGCAAGCGGGGTTAGAAGAGGAGCTGGTCATGCAGAATGTACTTGGTGAATAATCGAGGTTCTACCGCCACCTCCTAGTGATCCACCTGGACCACAGAGAGTAGGTGTACATGGTCAAGATTTTCTTTAGGCTGATGAGGTCTACAACCACGACGCTCCAGAGATGATTATAGATATGATCTGTGTCTACTCAACCATATTTTTAGTACTTATAGACACAAGTTACAGTCACACTTTTATTTACATGGCCCTAGTTCGGCGCTCAGATATTTCAGTGGAGCTGTTGGCTTGATCCTTATGGTTTGAGACTTCTACATATGATCATTCTATAGTTACACAATTTTTCCGGCAATGTGATATTACTCTTTGTGGAGAGAGCTTTGGTTGGGATCTTCTACTAGGGGAATCGTGGCCTTATGATGTCATCTTGGGTAGGAACTGGTTATCCACAGTCTCTGCTCAGATTGACTGTATAAGGAAAAAAGTACGGTGTGTCTGTGAGGATGGAACCGAATATACATTCACCATCAAGAAGGGAACCTTTGCAACAGATGATGTACACACTCGGAGGAGGGTTCTACTGATCACACACCAGTTGGCTAACCTTACCCTTGGTGTAGTTGATGATGAGGGTCTGAGCTATCCTGTTGTGGTGGCTCAGTATGCCGATGAGTTTCCTGATGATGTTTCGGGACAACCTCCATGCAGAGAGGTATAATTTAACATCGACCTATACCCTGGGATGATGCTGATATCTACACCAGCATATCTAATGGCTCCTGTGGAGATTTGTGAGTTACAGTTATAGTCGGAGGACTTTTACATGAAAGTGTTCATAATGACCAATGTTTTTTTCATGGGAATCCCCGATTTTTTCGCCAAGAAGGAAGATGACAGATTGGGACTCTTTATGGACTAATGAAGCCATAACCAGTTGACCCTGAAGAATAATATTCCACTTCCAAGTATAAATGATTTTTTCAATTGGATGAAGGGAGCTCATTGGTTTTCGATGATAGACCTCAGATCATGTTATCATCAGCTCAGAGTACGAGATGAAGATATGTAGAAGATGGCCTTCAGATGTCGGTATGAGCACAATGAGTTCTTGGTTATTCCCTTAGATGTGACCAACAACCCTGTATTGTTCATTTGACTCATGAATATGATCTTTAAACCATACATTGATCGCTTTGTGGTGGTCTTCAACAAAGACATCTTGATATCCACAACGACAGAGGAGGAACATGCCTATCATCTGCATATAGTTCTAGATACATTCTAAGACCACTAGGCTTATGGTATGCTCTTGATGATCCAGCTCTAGAAATTAGAGGTCCATTTTCTTGGACATGTTATCTCTGATGATAAAGTAGCAATGGATCCAGGGATGATAGAGGTTATACTTGCATGGGACCTACCCAAGAGCATGACAGAGGTGTAGAGTTTCCACCGGTTGGCATGTTACTACAAGAGATTCATACCTGAATTTTCCTGAGATGAGGAACCCTTGTCAGCATTGATATTGAAGGAAAATCCATTATTATGGACCGAGATATTCTTGTGGAGTTTATAAGAGCTGAGGTAGAGACTGTCGAGTGCCCACATCTTAATGCTACCAGAAAAGGGCGTTGGGTATGAAGTATATTGTGACACATTAAGGACTATACATGGATGTGTCTGGTTGACGGAGTGGGCAGTGATCTCCAACGGCTCATCACAGTTGAGGCAACATGATTGGAATTACCTAACCCATGACCGAAGTTAGCATCGGTGGTTTTTGACTGGAAGATTTGGGGACATTACATGATTGATGGACATTTTGAAATATACTCTGATCATTAGGGTTCCAAGAATATCTTCTCTCAAAAGGAAATGAACCCGAGACAACATTGAGGGAAAGAGTTCCTCCAGGACTATGACTATGAGATAGTCTATACTCCTTGGAAGGGGAATGCGGTAGAAGATGCACTCAGCCTGAGGTTTGTTCTGCAGTTGTTGAGTGAGGTGATAGAGCAGCTAGCCACATTGTAGATATCATTCGTGGAGAGATTTGGAGTAGCATATCCCTATTCTTTGACAGTCACTCCCCTACTCTATCAGCGAGTCAAGGAGGCACATCTTGGTGAAATTGATTGTGATGCTCAACATACTCAGATATCCTCAGGACAGGAACCTGACCAATTTTTTACAGGTGGGGAGCACGTCATCCACTCCATAGGATGTACCATATTACTAGTGGTTCTTTGGGATGAGGTGTTGTTGGTGTTTTATACATCCCCTTGGGAAATACATCCAAGTGTGGTGAGGATGTACTAGGACCTCCAACGTCAGTACTGGTGTCCAGTGATCATAAGAGGGAGTTGGACACCTCTACATACATGAGATAATGATACTACATGGGGTGACATCGATGATCATCTCTAACCATGACACATGTTTCACATAAAGTTTTGGGAAGAGATTACAAGAGGCATTCGAAAATCACCGACATTTTAGCACCTCCTTTCATACACAGACAGACAGTCAGAAAGAGCAGACATACAGTCACTGGAGGACATGCTTTGTGCATGCGTCCTTGATTTTTGCAATAGATGGGTGGATCACCGGAATTTTGTGGAGTTTGCATACAATAACAATTATCACTCCACCATCAGTATAACACTATTCGAGGGCTTATATAGATTACCTTACCGATCTCCTCTATGCTAGAAAATCCAGGGGAGTCAGAACTTATGATTCCAGAGTTAGTATGTGCTACCACAGAGAAGGTGGAGATCATCGAGATGCAGATGAAGACTACACAGAGCATACTGAAGTCTTATGCTGATAGGAAATGGGGACCTTTGGAGTTCTTGGAGGGCGACCACATATTCTTTCTACTATCGACATGGACTACAATGATTGGGATGAGGAAAAAAGTTATCACTGAGGGTTATCATATCTTTTTGGATACTTTGGTGGATTGGCGAGGTTGCATACCATTTGTAACATCCACCACGGTTGGATAGGGTTCACGGCGTCTTCCCCATATCCCAGCGGAGGAGATACGTACATGACCCATCTCACGTCATGGACCATGGTGAGTGAGACGTTGATAATGTGGTGACATTTATAGAGGCTTAGGTAGATATTGACGATAAACAAGAGTGATTCTATAATTTGTGGTTGATACCTCTGGGGCATGCTCACTGATAGCTCAAGAACCTACATGAGTGAACATGGGGGCGGGAGGATACGAATTGTTCTTAGTACCCCCATTTTTTCCCTTAGTATATGTTGTGGATTTCAGGGATGAAAATTACTATGGTGAGGAGAATGTAAAGTCCTTGATTTTCCTTGTAATTTTTTAATTATATGGAATTATTATGAGTCTTCGAAAATTAACGGTCCGTGATTCCGAGTACTAGTATGCTTGGAATGAATTTCTGATTTTTTATGATACATTCATTAATGGAATGAGTTGGGTTTTCTATCTTTTAATCTGGTTCTCGGATAAGAAATCCAAGAGCTCTTTTGAATCTATAGCATCGAGCATCACTTAAGGGAGACTTCACATCAACTACAATAGGTCTGGAGAGAAAGTTTATTTATGGGACATGTAAAATGAAATAAAATAAAATGATTTTATTATTTTATTTCATTCATATTCTCCAAGGGACTAGCAGAAAGTGGCACCGGCGATGTGTGAAGCCATTAAATGGCTTGTCCCTTGAATCTAAGCTAAAAAATGAGGATTTTTGAAGCTTCCTAATTAATTTTCTTCAATTAAATCCCAGATTCATTACAAACACTCCCCTCCCTTATTTATATGGAGCATGGGGAGGGGTATCTGCACTTCTTCGCCATGAAATGAATTACTGACCCAGTGGCAAGATGACAAACCCTTGGATGATGGATCCAGTTCCAGTGTGTAGTGACAAGAGACACCAAAACCCCGAATAGAAGATCGATGATCGATCGACGACTTTGGAGGCTAGTTTTTGGGGATGACAAACACTGATCCACTTCCTCAACTGTATAAGTTTCACCATCATTACTGAGGTATGGTTTTATTTTTGTTAATTTTCAAGTGATTGATGAACCTTTTATCCTCCCTCATGTTACCATGATAATGCAGAGGGTGAGAGCCAAATGAACTAGGCATGAACCTTTTTCCATTTTTTTGGATAGATGCGTTCTCTATAAGCATGTAAATTTTGGATGGGTGGAACTCGAAACACCAGGTGACATCCATGACTGGAAACAGACGACTGAAAAAGAGATAGAGGTGCGGTGTCATGCACCGCTAGCAGAGAAGGCCATTTTCAGAGCTGCAGATGGTGACATCGGTGGTCAGCACTAGACGAGAATGATGGAGAAGGCGGTGCACCCCTACCGCTAGAGGAACTTTCCACAGATCATCAGATGTGGTGGTCGGAAAGGTGGCTGACACGCTGTCCGGCCACAGAAGAAGATGGAAGCGTGACCAGCACACTACCGGTGGGTGCGGGCTGCAGTGGAGAGATCCACAGCTACCCCGTAGTGATATGGAATCTGTCAGGCACTTCCGCTTCAGCTCTCGAATGGGGAACCCCCCCTCCAGATCGGGAAGATAGCAAGCTGCACCCATTGTGGGCCGCACCTCATGTGGCTGGGCCACCTGCCCAGCAGGCCACCATTTGTCGGTCTACCCTGTTATAGGCCAGAGCATACCATGACCCATCAGGACGAGCCTGCCGCGATGTAGTGTCGATCGGGTCGGATCAGACCCAGGACCAAATAGATCTAGAAACACTTAAGGACCCATATCATGAGAACCAGACATCCGTTTGACGAACCGTCTGTGGAGATAAGACCCATGAATCGAGAAAGTAATTTTTATTTACTCTACATGTGTTTTGGAGATAGTTGGTGTATGCCCGGTTTGGATCGAACCTGAATCCAACCGGTCCTCAGAACTAAAATGCTTCCAACTCACATATCGGGCGTCTGATTGACTTACCGTCTGTCGCGTAGGAACCATTATGAAATGGTGGTCCTTTGGGTTACTCTTTTGTGGAGATTAGTGGTTTTCAAGGTAAGTCTAATATCTCAGGAGGCATTTTTCACGGAACTCGAGCGCACCGAGTGAGTGGAATCCTATTGCAGTCTGTAATCTGATGAATTAACTATGTTCCTCTATCAGTCATCATCTCTCAGATCATGTGTGGGTCAGCGCTCAACGATCTGGTGTGGTTCAACACATACTGATCCTATGTGGGTCAGATCCAATTTGGTTCAGCGCTCAGGGATCCTGTGTGGGTTAGTGCATACCGATCCTATGTGGGTCAGATTATGTGTGGCTCAATGGGGGTTAGTTACCTATTGATCTTCTATGGGTCAGAAGCAGTGATACTAAATAGAACAAGATGATCTAGCATTAATACTGATCATTTATACTTCTATATTTAAGTTATACAATATTGTGAGCTATGTCTTCTATCATCGTGATGTTACATGTGTGTTACTTCTATCTTCATGGTGTAACCTGTGTGGTACTTCTATTTTATGGTGTTACATGTGTGGTACTTCTATTTTTGTGGTGTTACAAGTGTGGCACATTTATCTTCGTGGTGTTTCCTGTTTGGTTTATTTATCATTGTGGTGTTACTTGTGTGGTACTTCTACCTTTTTGGTGTGGTCTTCATGTTGTTACCTATGTGGCACTTCTACCTTCGTGGTCTTACATTTTTGTTATTCATCATTCATGTATCAGAAGAGTTTTTCTTGATAACTTATGTATATGTATGGGAATATATCTAAGTAGAGTGGATGTCTCTTTCATTCTACTTTGAGATTGAGGTACTTCCTTATGGTATTTTCTTTTATGGAACATCATAGTCCTAAGGTTGTCTCGGGGTCCCTACTGAGTATTATAAAACTCACCCATTCAATGGCTTCGCCCGCACCTTGTTGTGATTTTTGTAGACAATGGACAACATTACGGTTGAGTCTAGAGGGTGACATGACTAGGTGGTACACGGAGGAGACATGCTAACGTGGAGTGCGGTGGAGATGTTATATACCTACCATTAAGGTTGGAACCTCAGTGGATGATGCAAGAGTTGTTTTGTACTTTTATGTTTTATTTGTACTTTTCTGTTGTAAACGTACTTTTAATGTTGGGATTTTATTTCGACTCATGTTTACTTTCAGCATGCTCTTAAACTATTGTAATTGATTTTGTTGTTGCGCCTTGTTATGTTCTAGTATGTGTGTTTGTAATGGTTTACTGGGAATACTTTACCGTTATATGGATACTCATTTCTGATTCTAGTCGCCAGCCCCTATCCTATGGATGGCTATCATGGGGTAGTCACGACCTGGGCCACGAGGGATATGATCGATAACTTCATTAACATAAATAGTAACCTATAGAGTGAAATTATTTTCATAAAATAGATTGTAAATTATAAAGACTCATTTAAAATATAATATTATATTTATACATGAATGTGAACATGGAATTTTTAGTCTTAATTAATTATTATATTTGGTACAACATGTTTTTTTATGAAAAACACCTTACTTTGTATACTTCATGGTATAATGAAATATGATACCAATATAATTGATGGTAACTAATTTTCATGATCTTGTGCTATCATTTTACAGTTCACTTACTCTATTATATATAAAATTTCATTTTTCATTATTGTCCTTTGGATACTTCCATAACATGAAATGTGACTTATTTTTACTTGATTATAAAACATATGTGATATATCAATTTATTCACAATGAAAAAATTTATGATTTATGATCAAACAAAAATTGATATTCATTAAAGCAATTAATTGTCCCATTTTTTCACATACTCAAAGGGAGATCCCAACACCTATGGGGTATCAGGTAGCACTTTTGAATTGAACAACAACAAGTGGGATCAAATTTTTCCAACTGGATGCAATTACGAGGAATACATGTATATATATAAATAAGTGACAATATTGTGGAGACAAATTTATGTCATATCTATATGAATACAATGGAAACGATAACTCTCAAATTTATTCATAATATCCCAATGAACACATCCAATCATCAAAGGACCACTAAAATAGGAATCAAAATACTCCATGTGATAATGTGTGAAAATAAACACCACCTCACAAACAGCTACCAAGACATAGTTGACATAAAAAATTTAAACTGATAGCTTTACCATTTGATTCACAGAATTTCACAAAATACAATCGTCAACGCCTTCCCAAATGGGTTAACATGGTTTCAGGTCACATGCATTGTAGGATCCCACCCAAGTGTTCAATAAAAATTCACTTTATTGTAATCTAAACATGCTAATCATTGATTAAAATATGGAATGATAAATACATTACAATTCATTATATCATAAGAATTTTAAAAAGAAATTAAATTTCATATTTTTCATATATCCAAATAATTATAGTTAAAATAGTATACAAGAAACTCTTTTACATCAAATAAGACATAAAAAATTAAATTAAATAATGTTTCACATATAAAAAAACATGGATGTAGAAAGAAAAATATTACAAGATGAAAGTATAAGAAACATCAAGCCATGTATCACTCTAGGTCTAACTAACTAAATCCATGTACCAAAATCAATGACTCATGCACTATCATGTCATTAGAACACAAAAATATGAAGAACAGAAGCACCCAAAATGTGAATCCAATGAAAACTTCAATATCAATTCACTATAATAATGGTAATAGGTAATAGAAGAACATCCCATGCAGGAACCCCAATACAATACATGGATAAGGGACCTAGCTAAACATTCCACTTAATTACCCATGGATTTCCATGATTTTAATTTCCTAAAATATTCTATAAAAACATTCATTGAAAAATACATCTAAAATAAATTTCATACTACTTTTATAATATATTTTACATTAATTATGACATGGAAATATCCATATTTTATAAATATAATTCCATACACACAAATATGTTATTCAATTCTTCCATTTCATTTTATAACAATGTGCACAACTAGAGAAATGATGTGGATCTAACATAGTATATAGATGGAACCCCCTAAAAGAAACTAGGTTTTTATAGTCCTATAATGGAATCCACACAAAGGAAGAAAATAATGATTAAAATAGAGGCACTATAATCAATACACACATCTCAGAATTTGGTCAGTTTAGAATAAATATCAATGGAGCGAACAAATGACAACATACAACAATGAATTTCCATGAATCACAATAACCAACATAAGGGTAATCCATCAGAGGAAGATATCACAAATAATATTGAAGGAACCAAGAAAAATAAACACAATAGATTCATATATTTATAAACACAATAGTGATATCATGATAAAAGTTAAGGATGAAGTTGAAATGATGATTCAATGGGAGATATGTACCTAATCCTTAACAATGATCAATCACAGAATGAAATGATTTAGATGCAGGGTAGGTATGAAAAAAAACATAGGGAGATGTCCTAGGATGAGAAGGAATAGGTCCACAACTAATTTGGAAAAAATTATCGTGTATTATGCCCTAAGTCAAAAAAATCATGAGATATACAAAGCCTGAAACGCCCTTTTACACCATGTAATCAATCAATCTCATCTACACAGAAATAAATAATTAACCTTTTTCATTAAAACCCTATTTGAATAATTTTATAGTATGAATTCCAAATACACAAAATGAATGTTTTAGTCCTTGTATTAGATTCAATATGTTTGGATGGAAAATATTACTTGGTGTTTAATTCATTAACCCATCATGTAAATTTCTAAAAGATTCCATAAAATCCTTCTTTGAATAGAAAAACAGAAAACAACATGGGGAGATTTATGGACATTAGAAGAACCCAAAAATTTCATAAATAAATTTATACATAGTCTCTATTAATTAAAACAAACATAACTTCCCAAACATTATGTTATTTTTCACATAAAAGGATCTTCATACTTGGGGTCTCAACACACTACCAAATAAAAATATATATGAGAATAGATAATATAAATATATGAGTGTGTATAACATGATGTTACAAAAATCCCTCAATAAAGATTTTAATCCCAAATAATTCATACATCAGACTGATGTTTGGAAAGGGGTGAGGACACTACTCCGTAATCATTGACTAGTTCAACCATATATTTTGAGAATATGATCCAAGTCCCCATAAAAATCTATCCAATGGAATATGATTACCATGAAAAACAGTCTTATGATATTCAATGATATCAACTAGTTTCACAGCAACATAAATTCTAGATCAAACTCAATCTCTTCAAATCATACAATATGAGATGGAACAAGGTAAAATTACTTAATATATAATTTTTGGAAACGATCATGGATGACTATAAATTGAATTTGTAATTATATCTGATAATTGACCATCCCATGCAACTCATTACCTTAAACGGTCCATGGTGGTAATCTATATATCCACCAAAATCCAAGATAGAAGAATACAATATCTCCTAAATGATCTGAATAACATCTTATATTTGGCTATTTGTCTATGGAGGTGATTTTTTACTCAACCAAACCTGAGACCATATCTCCTCAGGGAGACATAGTCGATACATCTAGGTAAAACTTGCATACCTATCTGGGACAATAGGATATGGATCCCATTGAAACCCCACAACCTCCTTTAAATATAGCATTCATAGATAATCACCTTTTATAGTGTCCCATATCGGAAAAAAAGTTTTCCAATTTTTTTCACTAATCCATCAGCACTCCAATAAAATTCCACCTTTTGAAAGGCCAGTCTTACCCAAAAATAAAATACATTAATACCTGTTCCCATTTCCAAGCTAGAACCCAATGTGGCTCAAGAAATTCTCCAGGTTTAATAATATCTTCTTTTATATTTTGTAAGGTGTAACAATGAGTCACTTAATAAATATCATCACACCTCTTATACCAACACCATAATTATTATCTATTTAAAAAAATATATTCATTGTTTCTATATGAACATCAACAGATTAAGTATTACAATTAAAACTAATCAATTAACATATGAAAGGAAGAACAATAAATCCCCAAAATATAGATTAACATCTAAATATAGAGACCTACTTGAAATAGTCTCCCAACCATATCGTGTTCCTCAAAATATTCTAAACTCGTCATAAATATACTGAATATCTAGAATGAAATTATGTGAATATTATGAAAACTGATCATTTTCCAAAACCATATATCAAATTTCCCCATGATCAATTATATTCAACTGATAATGAAAACTTATTAGATTTTACACTTCCTTTGATTCCAAAATAGTTTGTGATGGAGCATATGTTCTTAAGGTTTTTTTGAAGACATTCCCATTCCACTACGTGTAGGAGATATCAAATTATATTTCTGAAGGTATGAAACCTATGTTAAATATTTTAGTTTTATGTTTTTATGGTAAAAGATACAGCTTGTACTCTTATGTTCAGAAAAGACTATAAATCTCTCCATAAAAAGATAGTGCTCTTACATTTAATAACATTCACAATCATGGAATGATCGAAACCATGAATGGTGTAATTCTTCACATGAGGTCGAAGCTGAAGTGAGTCGTGTTCTAAATATTTTTGTCCTCTAAAGAAATTATAACCAATCCAGTTTGATAAGCATCACAAAAAACCACATACCCCTTACTGGGATCAGGTATGATCCTAATACAATATAATATTAGATTTCATCTCATCACATTATAATAAGACTACAATTTGGAATCCTATATACATTTCACCGATATTATGGTAAGGGTAGTCAATGGCGATCCTATCATTGAGAATTCCATTACAATGTATTGAAAATTTACAGTTACATAATGGATTCTATAAATCCCAATGATGTTAAGGTGTTATTTTCATGATAGTTAATCTTTCACCATCTTAAGAAAAGTTGATAATCCATTATTAGAAATCAAATTCCCCAATAACAATAATTTATAGATTCACAAATATCATTTTTAAATCTCTATATATAAATTGTTAATCTTAGGATTCCTAAAGTCAAACTCAAATGGTTCTTGTGGATTGGATCAGATCTAGAATAATCCAAATTGTCACCAATGAACACTACCAAAAAAATTCAAGATACTAATGTAATATATTATACATAAATTTACTAATTTCAATAGGAGAATTATTAAGAAAAAATGGAATCAAAATATATTCCAAAATTTACACGCCTACTCCTGAAATTCATCTTCAATATATTGCACTCATGATCTATGAGATGATGATAACCAGGCCAAATATTAATATTGGAAATCCAATTTCACTCCATTTATTTATCAACAAGATCATATAGATGAGGAATAGAATAAATGTTATTAATTTATACAAGTACAAATATTTGATAATACATTCGCACTCACAATGAACTGTAGGCCTTCTTAGAAAATAGAATAGGGGTTACTATGATAAAAATAATCATTTTTTCCATTAGTTCATCCAACTGAATGTTAATATCATTGAGTTATATTGATTGAATAATAAATTATGGTATTAAAAACAGATGTTTACCTAGAACATGCTCAATCTATCACTACAACTACCGCTCTAGAGGAATTCTCAAGAAATCATATGAAGAAATTTGTCGAAATCCATAAAATAACAGTAAGGTACAAAATAGAAGTATCATCATCAATATCAACAACTTATCATACAAAAAATGAGCTTTGGATGGGAAGGTCCTACCAGACCAGAGCTCAGAGCCCTCTTTCCCAAAAACACAAATGATATCCAATCAAATATAAGAAAAAATATATTCATATGATAACAATCAAACTAAATTGGATGACAAATTCCAATATATCTCAATTATTATGTAAAATAGATCCATATCAAGAAGAACTAATTCTTAGACCAACTCTACATTATAAACTATTATTGAACTTGAAGGACATCAAAACCCCGAATATTTACTCTTCCTATGACGTGTCACTAAATCTATTACCAAGGACATGATTTCCATTTTAATATTATGAATAACAATAAAATGGTAAGATATTAATGATTGGTAATCTCCGATTTCATATTAAAAAATATCTGTTGAAGATTAAATAGAGATATTACAACTCACTATCACTCGACACACGTCTATCTATACTATAATATCATATACTATGTGATAGTTATTAACTCCAAGGTCATATAGCTAGAGTATTTGAGTCCACGAAGAATCTAACTATTCCATGGAAACCTTTTGAGTTCATCATCTATGACTATATCAATTCATATATATTTATTAATAAAAAATGATGGTGATAATAGTGTTAAAAAATGAGAACCATGTTTTTAGTCACATGAAACCAATTTAGAGTGTGTTAAACCCTTCCATACTAGTAGAATTCTAGATTCTTATTTGAAACTATAAATGTCAGGGTAATGGACTCTTTTCATGGTGAACCACCTCAACCACTCCTATAATGAACTTTTTCCCATCCAATTTTTTCATTTTACGCCACTAATGTCATCACTAGGTGGAAGAGAAGGGGCATAATATAAAAGAATGATTTCTAAATTATTGTCATCCTTCATTTACCCTTCTACAATCTTTTATAGGAAAAATGATATATCATAAATACTTTTGACCAAATAACGAGTCTCAAACCCTCCTGGTACTTGTGAGATTCTAGAAGGTCATTATTCACATCCTATATAGAAAATAATTTATTATTAGAAGAACAATTGTAGTACACTAAAATTGAATTATCTCTCTACTACAAATAATATTATTTGATAGAAATCACCATCATCATTGACTCTCGATAAAATTGATAAAATAGAAGACGTTTGAAACCCATAAATTCAGGTTAAAAAATGGATTTTCTAAAAAATGTATTAAAAATATTGGAATTTTGGCTATTAAGAATATACCATGGAATAAACAATCTATTATTTGGAAACTCTAATTAGAAAATCTCATAGTTCAACATGATACATTTAGTTTTATCTAGGAATTAAAATATATCATTGATATTATAAAACCAATTCTCCGCCTATTGAGGTAAAATCACACCATTGATGGATGGTTGTATCTCATGCATCAACTATCATTATTGATCGCTTTGTCCTCTTGGTCCTATATGTTCTTCTATAAGATTGTTATGGACTCGTAGATCATTAAGTTCCACTGGAAAAAATGGCCACATGATATCCATGAGATGATTCTAATATATATATGATTATTCTATTGTGTAGAATTCACTATACCATCCAAAGGAACATGCATAACATGTCTCAGAGGCATGTTACAACACTCTAAAATAGAATAAGTGATAAAAAATAATAATCTCTATTAAAACCCGAAAAAAATAAGGAATAAAATAGACTAATATAAACATCTCAAAATATTAGACACACCTCCCAACATCACATGGGATCATGAGTCTCATTATGGAAAGAGATGGAATGAAACATGGCATAACCTACCTCTAAAGTATGAAAACCCTATCACCACTCTACCAAACGTCCCACTGAATGTAATCCTGAGAAAAGACCACCTCTAATACAACACTATGATGGTCTCGACCTTGATACCCACTCAAGATATCACCCAACCCAATCTTCTACTACCCGAATGGCGTTCCCAGTCCACATGGGCTAGTGACTATCACCCGAGCATCAACCAACAAAAGGGAATAATTTTTCCCAAGTTGATGAAAAATCATATAATATATGTATATATATAATAGTGAAATAGTGGAAGATAATAGTATATATCATAAATGATGGAAGTAATCGAAAACGATATAACTCAAAGTGGTCAAAATATAACAATTTACATTTCCAATAATCAAAATTCATATAAGATAAGAAATAAACTACATTGTGTAAAATAGTAGGTAAAATCCCATTATATCACCACCAAATATGCAAAAACAGTTCATATATATATCACCACCTCATTGTATCACCATTCCATTCCATATAGTATAATACATATATTTTTATACAAACCATATAAGAAGTTAAATTGATGTGCTTTAACATGTTTGGTAGGATCCAATCTAGTTGTTTAATAGGAAGTATCATTATTATAATCTAAACATTCTCAAGACTAATTTAGATAATAAATGATAAAAAATGATTATAGTTTTTTGTATCAATAGAATCGTAAAACATTTAATTTACTCTTTTCCAAATATCCATATAAAACTAGTTAAGACAATTTTAAATACATTCATTTCCATCAAAGAAGTAATATCAAATTAAGGTAAAAATGTATCACATGTCTTCAAAAACATTATAATTCAAAATAAAACAATATAATCCAAATCCATAGGTAACATCATCTTGAGTTTCACTCTTGGACTATATAGAAAAGTACTCAAACCCCAATCAATGAATTGGACATTATCAAATACTTAAATTTAAGACGTATCTATACTCTACATGATTGACCCACCAGAGAATGTCAACATCAACTCCTCAAAACAAGTGTCATAAGAATAATGGAAGAACCCATTAATGGACCCCCTAATGATACATGTACAATTTCTCCATGTTTAATGGTCAACCCAATAACCTAATGTTTAAAATGTTCACTATTTTCTAAACCATCACAAAAAATTCCCTTGAATATAGTGACATAAATTCATTTCACAATGATTTGAAAATATGTTTTCCATTTATAAAAAAAAATATGAAAACCATATTTTCTCAAAAACTAATATTCCACACCGAAAAATACCTCAATAAATCATTCAACTTCATTTATAGAACATTTAATAAAACAATTACCATATTTTTCGTCCAATATAGGCTAGATATGAAACCACCTACATCAACATAGGGTTGCACACACCCATAAGGGTTTACACCAACATGTAAGAATAAAAAAATGAAACAAGAGACCCTAGAATAAATCCCCACATCTCAAAATAAATATAATTTAGTAAAAAATTTTGTGTAGATAATAGGGCCCATCTAACCTCAACGAGCGATAAAGTCACACCATAACCAAAAATAGTGCTGGCCTCTAGAGTATGATATCACATTGAATGTTGATGGAATTGAAAATAATTATAATAAATGATAAAATTACTAATAAAAAACAAATCTATTGCACTTTGATTGATGGAAATGATGAATTAGAATAGATTATTCAACCATATATGTACACTATAACTAAAATTTTGATCAATCACAAAAAAAGTATTGAAATTATACAAGTCTCAAAAATCTTCTTAGGAGAGCTCCTAGGTGAAAATGAATCAAGGCCAATGATTAATGAAAAAATTTAATTTTTTAATGCCCTAAAACCAAAATTCATGACATTTACCCATTTTGAAATAACTTTTCCCATAGTATAATACAAGCAAATCAAGTACCCCAAAACACATATCAATATTTTATTAAAATATCCAATTTTACAATTACACGGGGTGAATTTTAGATACATGGAATATAAATTATTTTCCCCACAAGAGATTAACTATGTGAATTTTTCTACTACTACATGAAGTTTAATTCCTTTAAATGGTGTTTAATCAATTAGAATACACTAGAGTCCCAAAATTTAAAAAAACACACATGTTACCATAGAGTTCTCTAAACTTGTGGAGAAGCACTCAAATACATTAACACATTTATACCTAGACTCCACTAATTAAAAAAATGCATCCATGAACATCATGTAATTTTTACTAGAAAATAATCTCCATCATTAGACGTCCCAACACCAATACTAATAAATAGGTAAATGACTAGAGAAAATAGCAATATTTGAATTTGTGTAACGATATGTTACATGGGTTCTATCTTGTATTCATACAAGTAGAACTTAATTATGTTTTTTAGTATTGTTTGTTTATTTGATCATGTTTTCAGCCTTTCATTTTAATGAGTATGAAAGCAAAAATATTTTATTTTAATGATAATAATCATATTAATTGATATAGTATGTAATATTATATGGATAATAATGAATTAATAATGTGTAAAGGGGGAATATGATGTTTTCTAAATATTAATAATCTATAATTTTATGGAATAAAATAATTGATATGGGATATTAACAACATGAACTTTTTATACCCCTACCCTTATTCCGGAAGGGATGATATTAGGCCGCACGTTATATAAATGTTACTGTTTCAATATGATTTTGGTTATCACATGATATCCACGGTCAAGATTTAATTCATCATCTATATAAGTAATATTCCTACGAAATTATTAATCAAACCAAATTAAGAAAGATAATGATTGACCAAATCATGTAATAATATTTTGGACCCTCCATGTATAGGGGTTAATTATTATGAATATTTAATTAAATTCTCATTATTATCAACATTACATGAGTAATGCTTTCTAGTGAAATTATCTTATTCTAAATGTATATAGACTAGGTAGTTTGTTCTTTTATACACCCAAATTATTCATTATTTAGTTTATGAATATTGGATTTATCATAAAAAGTATGAATAAGATCACACAAAGCATGGTCTCTCTAGTGTATATGTCAGGTATCATGTATTGTTTTTAATGAATCTCATTTGTTGTGGAATTTTTAGGACTCTTCCTATGATTTTAATCATAGGAGTACTTTTTTTATTGAATATTTGTTTTTGGTAGAGTCATTTAGTGTTTTTAATTTCTATATGGGGTATAATAAGTATGGATATTCACTATTGTTTGAATGGTGATTTCAAACATGGTATCATATCTTCTTTTTCCATTTGTCTAGGATTGGTTTTTAATATTTTCTATAGTGTGTAATGATATATCTCACTTTTTTTGGTGTCATTATGGAATAATTTGTTATATTTTAATGTGTAACATTATATCATATACATACCAAACTATGTTTTTTATGTACATAATAATAATTACCCCATTGATTGGAAATAAAGTTTTTTAAAAAGGTATATAGATGCCATTTATATGATATGATTTATCAGAACCACTGGTCTTGATTATTATGTCTTCTTAATGGGGGAAACAAACTCCCAGTCTTCGTTTAATAAAAATCCCATGATTACTGCTTGCCTCGGGTGGTAGGGAAGTCAAAATTATGACTTATAACATCATGTAATTTATTGAAAATGACTATTATATTCAAATATGCTTCAAATTATTGTCTGTGAAACACTAGGTTATTTGTATTTTAATTTATCTTACATAATACCTAGAATTATTTTCATATTAGAAGTAGCCCATTAAAATTTCTAATAAACATATTTATGCTCAATGATTGATTTCGCATGGGATTCAATGGTACAGAGTAAGAACCACAACTCTGAGTGATGTTCTCAATTTGATATATTAATTATAACCTATTAAATGTTTAGATGTTTTTAGGTCACAATCATGAGTTTTGGTCCTTTTGTAATCATGGATCATATATTCTAGTGAACATTTATAATATTTAATTATAATTTTAATGGTATTTTGGTGGACCTAATTATGTGAAAAACTAATAATAATGGAAGATATTATTTCATTTATACATGACTGAGTCTTAGCTGATTAATTAAACTAACTCACTCTTGAATTATATTTCCTGAATAATATTTTATTAATTTTATTTATTATTAATAATTTTATTTATTAATTATTCTATTAATTCATTTCTATAGGTATTCTATTCCACAAAAGGATACTTGATATATATTACAATTGTTTTTAACCATTCTCTATTTTTCACATAACTATTAATGAAATGTATTTTCTGGTTGCTATTAATTTTTGAACATTACATTTATTCATTCTAAATTTTTTTCTACATATCATTCTATATGGGGAACCATATTTTTCTATTATGGAACATAAATTAAATTATATACACATGAATGAGGTATGGTTTCGACCTATTATTCTACGCAAATTATTATTCCTCTAAATTTAAATATTTGTATAAGGGGTTTACATATTCTTAAGAGAATCTGAACCATTATAAAACATTATATTTTAAATGTTGATGGTTTTTCAATATCCTGGTCACTGGAGAGTGTAAATCTTTTTTGCTGTGATGTTAGTAATTTCTTTTTTCGAATTCATTTATTAAACAGGTTGAATTGTAAAATAATTTGTTTTTATATTTTCTAGACCTAATTTTTTTTGGA
Source organism: Viscum album (assembly GCA_963277665.1). Taxonomy (NCBI): domain Eukaryota; kingdom Viridiplantae; phylum Streptophyta; class Magnoliopsida; order Santalales; family Viscaceae; genus Viscum; species Viscum album. Next base: position 1,996,754,719 of record OY728146.1, on the reverse strand, counting down.
ATTGGATCATATTATATTTTAATAAATAATTTTTATAGTATTTTGATAAATTTAAATTACGTGATACCACATGTATAGGATACTCTAGGACAACAATATATTTTTGAGTACTATATTGTTGAGTGTTATTCCATAATAATTATTATGGAATTGTTTTACAGAATTGAGTATCTAATATTCTATGATTTTATATAATTAGTGTATTTTTTGACATTGAACATTGTGCATTCAAAGCATGGTGTTAAATTAACATGAGTGATTGTGTCATGAATTATGAAATTGGCCATTTGGGGATGAATAAAATTTGAATGTAGATTTAATTTGTTTATATTATCTTTATTTATTTTTAATGTAATTTTATATAAATAATAAGATCAATAATTTAAGATAATTGTCAATGTAATATAAATTACTATATATTGTGGATGAATTTTTTTTTATATTTTTTATTATATTTGAGAATTTATAATCATTCATCTAGAGTTTGGTGGGTATATTATTAGATTCATCAATCAGTTTTCATGGATACCAGTAGTGGAAAAGTGATCTTCTACAATTTCTTGTGAAAATACTAAATTGTGTTAGCATTTTCCAATTCATTAATTTCTTACTACTAGTTTCTATCTTTTTTATAATTATCATAAATAGTTATGAATTGGTTGGTGAAACATGTTTGATATCCCTAAAACATTATAAAATATTTAATTATATTATAATATAAACTAATGTCTAGATAAAAAATTTAAGAACCCCAAATCAAATTTTGTCCCATGAGAATAACATCCATGACTCAAATCATGTTTTCATAACTACTTTCACATTCTCACAATTTTATATCATTATACAAGTGTTCAAAATCCACATTTTTTCCCATTATTTGTGTCTCACAAAATATTTATTTAGTTTGTTTTGTTTTTTTCTACATTTTACTATCATATAACAATTATCGGAATTTCACTTAGTAGGTCATACAATTCCACTAATTTTTTTTGTCCCGAGACAAATATTGAATCCCACATCCAAATGAATTGTTGTAATGTAATTTATAGTAATTCATGAGATATTTCATGGTAAAACATCCTAGTTCTATGTCATCATACTCAAACAAAACAATACAAATCCTCATAAATTTATACTATAATGAAATCGTAATATTATAGTATTATATTCAAACTATATAATAGTGATATTGAACTATAAAATAATGGTATGTTTGAAAATTCAGTTTTCAAATTAATTGGTTTCTTGAAAACCCTTAGAACCACCAGAGAAAATGGATATTAAATTTTATATAATGATGGTTCATAATAATTTAAATGTGACAAACACATCAATCCATGTGATTTTTTTAAATATCCTGATGAATAACTTCCACAACCCTCAATATATAATACTAATCACTATGGATTTATCCAAAATTACATAATAATTGATGTCTACATCATAATATTCATACCTAGAAATCATAATATTTCATTCCTAATTATATAGAATATTAATAACATAATATAAATTGTAAATAAAATAATTCAAAAAAATGAAAATTATGAACACAACATTTTGGAAATATATGTATAGTTATTAATAATTTATATAATATAATTAAATATAACGGTTTTATATATATAGAATAGTATATTATTTCATATTATTATTATCATGTTTTATTGTTTTCAGTTATATTTTTATAAATAGTAAATAGTTATCATTTCCTTAAATATTACATTTATTTGACTACAATATCAGGTCATTAATCTTATTACATGACATATAACACTTTTTATAGAATATATACTTTTTTGACAAGACATAAACCACTTTTTAATTAATGAATTAGTTAGCTACCATATTTATAAATATAGTTTTCAAAAAATACTATGACCGGTATCAAAATGGGGTGAAATTGAAATCACAAAATGTTCATTATCTATATAAGAGGACTAGATTAGATAATTTTTTAGATGAATAGTTTCAATTTATTTGTCAGCGTGGTAATGAAAATATGCTAATCCAAAAATGCAATTATATGATTAAAATTAATTATTAATATATAATTGATGATGCTAACAGGTTGAAAAATACAGAATTATTCTACCATGAATCTAGTATATTCATAATGATATAAAATAAGAAAACATGAATTGTTAATATGGATGTATCATGGGAAAATAATGTATTTAATTTCTAATATTTACATCTATTATTTTCTAACATTATTTACGAAATAACTTCCAAATTATGTAGATATTCCCTCGTACCAATAATTTAAATCGAAGTAACATTACAGACATGGATATTTTAAATACAAAAAATCTGGCATAACCTAAATAATGAATCTTATGTTGGGAGATTTTTTTTTTCAAAAATGATTGATTAAAATTTTCCACATATCAATGGATTCCATATGCTGATAGAACAATATTTCATGTGCTGCAGAATGTAATCAGGAACATTCTATGGAATCGAAGAGTATAAAATGTTTTCATGGCTAATGGAATATCAATAAATAAGTGATGGAATGATATTGAGGGAAAAAAGATAATTATTATTTTGTTTATCTTATATATGGATTATCATAGAAGTCCATTACTGCTCAATATATTTATTTTTTAGTATACATTAATTCTTTTTAGAAGGGTATATCATTTTATGGATTTAATCAATTTGGCTATATTCTCTATTTTCAAAGTAAGTGGCCATATTTCATACACATTTTCAATATTCTTTTATGGATGTTTATGAATTAATATTAAAATTCATGATTATACTGATATCTAATCCATATGATCTTGAAAATGATATATATGTATCCCTAAAACGATTAATTAATGACTTTATACATCATTAGATTATTGGTGTGGGCACATACAATGCCAATTGGAAAGTAATATTTTTGATGTGTGTGATGATTATGTAGAAGTTATAATATTTTTTCCTTATGTGATGATGTCTATATAGGGAATGATGCCAAACCATTCCTATCCTATTATTTGGAGAAGAAAAAAATAAGGCATAAATATCATTATAGCTTTAGTTTTATGCAATGTGAATTATTATTTTAAATCAATTATATATATATATATAATCTACGAATATTTGACAATACTATAGTTTTCAAAATTCCATCTCACCATTTGTTTGTAACTAATGTTATGAATTATGTCCAGGATGTTAATTGTTCATTAAAGAAAGGACAGATGAAATCTGGAAAGAGGAAGAATTTTCCACTAAATCAAATTAGAAATAGAAGAATAAAAGCATTTCATTTGAGTATCCATTTTGGACAAAAAATATATTACATCAATTTTTAGATGTAATTCACGTTAAAAAAATTATGAAATGTTACATTCAAGTTTTTTGAATTTCAATGCGATAGAAAAAGATTAATTACAATCTCAGAATGATTGGATGGATTTACGTATTATAATAGAAATTCATCTTCTTTGTTTTAGTGAAAATAGATATACTGTTCTATTTAAATTTATTTGATGAAACCAAAAACAAAAAAAATACTAAAAACTGTCCATATTCATAGTTCCCATTAATTTAGCCATTTAAAAAAATTTCAAAATAATATAATTATTGCTAAAATAATTGAATATACATGATTATATAATCCGTCTTCATGAGTCTGTTCCAATGATAACTTTTATCAACAATACCATATTGTGTGGGTGGAATTTATTTGATTGTGCTATCTCTTATTGAGATAATGGTGTACGAAAAAATACCATGTCTCTATTGTAATAAATACATGAGAGGCACACTTAATTATTTCCCATATAAAAATAGTTTCCTCCATCATTTTTAATGTGCATGTTTAATCTAAATGAACATCATCCAAAAATAATAAATAATTATTAAATTATTACATTTATTTTATGTTTCTAAATAAAATAAATCTATACACATTTAATCCCTTTTTCAAGAATATGAATCATCATAAAGGTGGGACACCTTTAGTGTAGTTGCAAACCAGACAACCTACAAGGAACAAGCTCTACATGGAGGATGAGCAAGGAAATTTAACCACAACAGAGCTAAAAGTATTTCAAGAATGAGAGGGTATGACACCTGCCATCGGGACAAGTATGTGCATGCATGGGAATGCCTAGACGAACAACAATGCGAAGGTGGAGAGCTGATTTCATGATAAAGATGTTAGGGAGGAGCAGTTCCACGTAGTTAGTCTGGGTTGTATGTAATGTTTGAAGCCTACGGGCAATGAATTCATCTATGGCCTACGGGCCATGTAATACTTATGCCTACGGGCCTTGTAAGGGTTCCACCTCACCCATTTAAAGGTGGATTATCAAAAATCAATAAAAAGTTAAAGCCTTCAGGCCATTGGAGTTGGAGTTGAATCATCATAAAGGTTCTACTGTGAAATTTTACATGGATCAAGAATATATGGACTTTTTTTCCAAAGTATTAGTTATCTATGATCAATATATTTAATCGAACAATAATAAATGAATAGGGGAAATATGAAAATATTTAACACAGTTATCCAAAACATCCCTATATTGGTTGAATTAGTTTATTATATATATTGAATACAATAGGCTATGCTAGGACAGAGTCGAAACATCACTTAGTTTAATTTAACATTAATTTGTCCCATGACTACATCAAGTAAGTAAATTGAGCATATATATGTAATCACATCCCATGTTATCACGAACCAAACTGGAACTTCATCCAAACCAAAACCCATCCCGGTCAGTGGTAAGGCCTGAATGGCATTCCTGATCTCCATGGTATGGAACAAGTGCTCACGTATCATAAGTAAATAGTGTGAACGATTAAATTTTTTTAACCGATATAAAAAAATGATTAATGAAAAAAAACCAAAAAACCACAACCAAACATTCCATGCATATCTTCCTCTTACTTGATCTACAATGTTTATACATAAACCCAAATAAACTATTAATAAAGGTGAAAAAATAATATATCAAAAAACACCATATGATGAGAGGAAAATCTTCCTCAAGCCACCGTAACTACAACATACCAAGGTTGACTACTAGAAACTCGAACCGCCATTATTAAAAACCTTTCCATTACATGTGTCAATCAAAACCGTGTATACTTTCTCCCTAATGTATTTGTAAGTTGTTATTTATATCCCATTAGGATTCAAACCAACAAGGATTTCATGAAGTAATCATTATAAGATAAATAAAATGTGGGTTTCATAAAAATTTATTGATAGAAACAATTTTAAAGAAAAAATATTAAATGAAAAAATTATTTCTTTTGAAATATCCCATAAGTCGTACTGTATGTCTACTGTAAGGGTGATATAACCAATAATAATTATTCATGTTATAAATATCTAGGAACTATATTGAAATTGGATAATAGGTATATCTTATCTTAATGAAATATGTCTTAGAAACCATGACTAATAGAATTATCATGCATGCGATACTAAAAGGGTACACCCCAATGTCCTAGTGTTAACAAATCATCATCCATATTAAGTTAGAGTTGTCATCATCCCTCATTATATGAGAAATCTGGCTGAAGAGACATCCTTATAACAATAGTACAATTCTTGGTCCTTCTACATAGTTACCCTTTCTCTCCTTCGTGCTTAATCATGTTCCATATATCACATAACAAACCATTTTCACACGTCAGAAATAATAAAATGAAAAATACAAACGTTATGCAGCTACATGCACACCCAAATTCATTTTTAAAATCCCACTCACACAGAAAACTTTTTCAAACATGGGTTTCATCACTTACATAATTTAATAATTCAACCACATAATTTATAATGCACTTACAAATAACAAAATAATGGTATACAAAAGGAATATTCCACATTTCTCATATAATGTTGATTTTCAATCCATATTCATACCAACCCATTCCAAACTAATTTGTCACTACAAAAATTAATCATAGAACACTACAAAATATTCATGATAGAGTAATAAAATTTTCAAATATTTGATATATTCGAAATCACATAAATTGGGTGTAGAAACTCTCGAAATACATGGCATAACACATATTGAACCACAACCTCACAACTTGAGTGTAAGATCGAACCCTAAGAATGAATATTGTAAAATAATTTCTCATTGAACTCTAAAAATGGAATTGTTACAATAAGAGAAAATGAATTCAAATAAAAGAAAGAATAAAACTTATAATATTGATGGAAAACAAGAACAAAGACACTTAAATATTGTTTAAAAGAACAATATTAGGGATGACACATACCAAAATAGATCCCAAGGGTTGTTAGAGGAATGGGAGGTGCACCGAGTATTAGAAATAACTACTGTCTAAGAGATGGGGTGATTTGGGGTTAAATCTAGATAAGGGAAAAAGTGTAAATTCAACAGTTTTAATGACCATGATTGGCCTCATGGTTAGTCAGCATGGTCTATTAAACAATGTGTAAACCATTCAATTTCCATTATCTATCTAAGATATTCCACAAAATTATCTAACATGATTTAAAAACCGTTCTCTTACGAGGTGATAATCCTATATTCAGAAGCCTCACATTGACACTATGTTAGCTGGGTATGGTCACCTATTACTACTAACCATGCTTCAGGGCTTGTCCACCCAAAATTTTCAAATTATTCTCTTAGAATCAAGAGAAATAAAAATTGAAATGGTAGAATAATAATAAATATAAAAATACCACAATATAAAATCAGAAATGATACAATTTTTTCCACCATAAATACTTTTCATCACTATAATGCCAACTCGGTGCCTAATCAGAAAACAAAAGTTGATACTCTTGGTCAACCAAAAACTCATAATCCCATGACTCACACAAATTGTGAACATTATAACAAAGAACATGGAAAATGTAATATACTTCCCATATATCACCTTCTTCTGAAAATCGATAGTTTGTACTGGCTGTTCGAACACAAATATATTGGGATCTATCATCAATTCTACCGAATTTATCACATGAGATGGTTATGGATCATACTTCTTAAATTTGGATACATGGAACATGTTATTAATTTATGTTTACTAATAAGGAAAATATAATATGTATTCCACATTTCCAATCCTTACAGTGATTTTTAAAAGGTCCAATATACCATAACATTATCTTTCCCTAAAATCCAAAATAATGATGACCTAAAAGTGGCGCCACATTCAAGAGATTAGTTAACCTATTGGAAACACAATATCATAGATCAATTTTTTAGTATATGATTTTTGATGAATCTAATTTGTCAATAACTACTGCCTGATCAAATCGACGTTCTCATATGTCTCTTGCACATGGATTGGACAAAATAGTGAGGGTTCACTAACCACAACCCATCAATATGGATAATAACATGGCCTACCATGATAGACTTTAAAAGAACCATCTATATGAAGGATTGGCTACATATATTGTATGATAACTCAACCAAGTCTAATTGAGCAACACACGATCAACAAAAATTCAAAACACATGCACCAAGCATGCCTTTAGAAATTTGATTTCACCACTCAGTGTGACCATCTATTTGAGGATGGTATGAAAAACCCATATTGATTTTTGACGATAATTCATTTTGGATACCATCCTATCTCTATAAGGTAGAATGGGGGTCCCTGTTAGAAATGATTTCTAATATTACACGATGAACCCTTACCATTTCCTAATCAAACAATCGCACCAACTCATTTACTTTTGATGAATCATTGATGAAAATGAATTTGGAAGATTTTCATAAATAGTCGATTAACACCAAAATAGAGTCCCTTCCACAAGGTGCCTGAGGTAATAAAATAATAAAATCCTTGGACACATCATCCCACTTCTAGGTAGGAATGGGTAACTACTTATGAAAAACCAACGATCCTTTAATGATCTAATTTTATCTACTAACATTATATCATCGTTATATTGAATCATCTATATCCCACCTCATAAATGGCCACTAGTAATGCCGATGAACACCATAATACAAATTGGAAGCACCAGGATTGGTGACCCAATGTGACCTTTGGCAATCCTATATCATCACCTTCCACTGAGACTATGACACCACATAATATCCCTTAATATTAAGATGTCCATCGGGAGATAATGACCAATCATAAGATATATTTCTATAATTATGAAATTGAATATGCATCTAGAACAACTCACCAATTGGATTCTACCACTATATTCGATCTAGTGGAGAAGGATTCATCTAGACACTTTTCAAAATATCACCTACACTTTGCTCTTTAGTCTCCATGTTCATTTGGGAAAATAGGATGATCATATTTACCCATCACTAGACGCCCTTAATTATATAACTCGTACATTCCTACACAATGCATCTGCCAAAAAATTTAATTTTCTTTTCGTTTAGATGATATCAAAGTCATTACCTTGTAAATACTAAATCCAGATGTGCAACCTCATATTCAAATCCTTTTGGGAGAATATGTCATTTCAACTTTTATAATAAAAATAGACCATAAATATCTCAAGAAAAAGATAATGAAACCTTTTATTCTGGTTAGTAATTACCATTAATAACTCCAATTCACGGATCTATTAATTCCTTTTATGGGGTCAGAGTTGGTTAGAGCCACATTCCACTACCTGAACAGCATTCCTGATCACACACCTAAGACCCATTTCTGAATATTTACCATAAAACACATTATCCCTCCAAGTTTCTGTCTAGATCAAATCTGGGGTAGTAGTTAACCACCGGTTTAGCTCCCAAAAGGGAACTAGACACTCTATGCTCCATTTTATCTTTACCCCATTCCAAGAAAGTGGTGTCATGGATGAAGCAAGCCACGAAATATTTAATATAGACCTCCCGTAATATACATACACTCTTTCAATTCTTCTGATCTCAAACACATTAATTGGATGGTATAGTGAGGTAATTGTGATTATCTTCATAGGTTCCATCAATACCACATTTACTGAGAAAAGATGGCCTAGAAACAGTACTTCTCTAATCGATAAAGCACAATTTGAGAACATTTCATCAAGACGACGATCCTGCAATGTGCCCATTATGATTCTCAAATTGTTGTCTTGCTCATCCATTGATCTACTATAAATAAGGATTCCATCCATTAATAAGACAATGAAGGATTTGATATAATGGTTGAACACCCTATTAATGAGCTCCATGAAGATCATTGGAGAATTCCTCAATCCAAAAGGTATGACTAAATAACTAGAATGGTTGTACCTGGTTATGAAATCTATTTTGTTGATATCTTCCTCCTTAAAAGTAACATGGTGGTAACTATAATGAAATTCACTATTGTATAACAACATATTCCCTTTAAAATGGTCCAATAGGTCATCATTTTGGGGAAATGAGTACTTGTTTCTTATGTTTACCCTATTCAGTATCTGGTCATCGATACCAAACTAGAGAGATCCACTGACCTTCATTGCGATCAAGAATGTAGAGGCATACAGAGAGGAACTAGTATAATTGAACCATTATGATTAAAAATATTTAATCTATCTATTTAACTCTATATGCTCAGTGGGGGCCATGCAATATGAATGAATAGATATAGGTTGTCACCACAGTGCCAAATCAATTGAAAACTCCACAACCTGATCTGTGGGTAAACCAGAAAAATCATCTTGAAATAACTATGGGAATTAATCAACTATAATAATTAATCTACCTTTATGATCATAACCATAATTTTCCATCATGAGAAAAAATGATTGAAAAACTATATTTCCCAACATAGATAGTGGATGTCTAACATGATGCAACATAGGATCCCATTTCCCAAGAAAAACCAAAGCGCTCCCATCATGTTCTAGGAAGCTTACCTACCACCTAAAATATTGTGTGTAAGCTTGGATTTGTAACATCCAATCCATGCTAACGATTACATTAAAAATTCAATATCCATGGCCTTGAAAAAATCATTCCAGCTCAACCCATGACACCAAGAGTGAACCAGATGGTATCCTAAGACCATTCTCTTTCTTCATACCCAACATTATTAGTAAATCCATACAAAAATAAAAATGCTTGGTTAGAGAATTAAATTGATTCAAAATATTATTAATGTTGAATAAAACATAAGAACCAATATATTAAAACAATAACTATAGAATATACAATCATAATGGTACATAGAATGGTTGAGGTGCTTGTATCTGATTCTAGTTGTTACTAATCCACAACAAGAAGACACCTAGTCACTTCCTATGTTTGAACAAGACCACTAACCTATAGATCTTCCCTGAATTGACTTTGACATGTGTAAGACATTGTAATTCCTCCATGACAACCAAACCGAGATAACACTATCTTGGATGTCTATGACTGCACTTAAATTCCATGGGAAGCAACATATAATTTCCCACTTATGTATGGGTGCAATACCTTGAATAAATTCTATAGGTGTCCCATAGATCCACAATGATGTCAGGGATTAATAGGAGATGTAAATGTAGGTTGGACATTCCATACCTTCTCACACTGGTGGAAGACAATAGACCATGCATCAAAAGGTACATATGAAGACATCCGGGTATGAATGCTTGAACAACCACATCCATTCTTCCTCAGATAATCTCACTTCCACTTCCTTTCAAATGAAATCATGCTAAAAATTTCTTTACATGTCCCCATATGAATGAAGACTTACCTTATGGAGAATCTCTAATTTAGAATATTGATCAACTACATCATCATATGTATTTATCATGAACTAAGATACCATAGAATTGATACGTGGATTCAAACCGCTTTCATACAAAAGATCATTCGTAGGTTCATGGGAAACTATATCTATAGAATACTTAACTAGATTGTTGAAGTGGTTTTCATACCATATAAATGACCTTTCCCCCTAAAAAAGATATATAAACTATTGGGATATAGAATACTTCTTTTATTTAGAGAAATACAGGTATTTGAAGACTTCTTTGAGGTCCTTCCAACTAATTTTCTTATACATCCCCATATGGACCATAGAGTCCCACCACATTCGACTGAGACCTTCAAGTAGAAAAAATGAACATTTCTCCACGATCTCTTCAAGATTTTCAAGGAACATGAAGATATTCTCTATCAACTCGAGGCACTCCTAAAAATCCAAATACAATGTTCTACCTCATAAAGAATGATGTATGTTCTTAGGAAACTCTTTGGATTTTTACTACATATGACCAGATTCATCTTCTCTTGAAAGAATACAATTAGGACCCACTCCTTGTCCTAGAGTTTGAATTCTCGAAAACATAGCTTCAACCAAACTCTAATCAAGCAGTGAGGGTGAAATCTCATTGACTTATTCATGCAGTTGCAAAGGAATTCTCTGAGGAGACATGTTTACAAATGGAAACTATTATAAAAAAAATTCATTAACACCACCAAAAATGAATATTTTAACAAATAACGATAAATAAAAATAATCCAAACATGTAATGAAAACACCATTAATAAACCACTTCACACCAATAAAAATTCCCCCATATATTATGTACCCAGCATGTCCCATATAAAGGAGATGACGAACAAGAATTTTGAACATACCAAGGTTAATTGATGTCTTTCATGAGGTGTGTTATCCATGCACCCTTCCCACAACCGGAACTCTGAGGCATGATAGTCCTTATTCTAGTCTTTCCAGACAATCTCATGCAACATGACATAATGCACCAACCACGTCCACTGATAACATTTTGTTATAAAACAAGTTGGGTCTTCATCTGAACTGAATCCCTTCCCGATCTGCGTAATGTACAGAAGTGTGTTCTCATTCCCCACAGGAAGTCACAAGTTCCCAAATATAATAATGCATGGTATTGATTTAACCAATTTGCCATTTAGAAAAAAACCAATAGTTTATAAAATACAAAACAAAAAAACACATCAAATCATTCCTTACATAGGTTCCCTAGATTTGAAGTAAAAGAGTATAAATAAAACCCAAAAAAATTCTAAAAAAGGATAATCAAGGATATCTCAAAATACCATATATTTCCAGAGGATAATCATCCTTAATCCAGCTCAACATAATCTCACACAGGATAACCACTATAAACCTGAACCACAATCTCTAAATACCTTTCCATTACTTGTGTCTAACATGAAAAAGTATTCTTACACACAAATGTGTATGTAGGGTGTGAGTTAAAGCCTAGTAGGATTCTTCCCAATAAGGATTCCTTGCAATACACAATATAATATATATAACTTTATTGTTTCATAAAAAGAAAATGATAAAAAAGACTTTATGGAAAACACCATTAAATGAAAACATGCATGCTTTTGAAATAATGAAAATGTTTTACTATATGCTGATGGGAAGTGAGATATAACCAAAGACCACTAGAGACAGCAGAAACCTCTAGGCACTATCTAGTAATGAGACACTAGGTACACTGTATCTCATTAAAATGTGTCATAAAAACCATGAATAATTGAATTCACATATCCGAGATACTATGTTGGGATACCCCAATGGTCTTGTGGTCTCTAATAATTATCAATATTTAGTTTCTGTTGTCATCATCAATCATGCTAAGTGGAAATTTGAAAAATACACTTATATATCTCTATCATACTATTACTACTCCACATACCTAGTTACTCTTGAACCCCTTTGTTCTTTATGAAGTTACCAATTTCACATTACACACCAATTGCAAACATCACAAACCAAACAATAGAAAATAAAGATATCATTCCCCCACCTTGACACATTAATTCATTTTAAAAAAAATATGCACACTAAAATCTATTCTGAACATAGATTACATCAATTAAATAATATTTTCAACATTTTTCATAATTTTTAAAACAAAATCAAGGAATACTACAAGTATTTATATATGGAATACAATATATTTATTATTTAAAGCCCATTTTCAAACCAAATTCATATCAGACCTATTCAGAAACCACTTTCCAACCACTAATAATAATCCGAAAACAATAATAAATTTAGGAAAGAATAATAAACTCAACAAATAATGGTTCATCATTTAATCACCTAAATTTGGTGTAAAAAATCATTAAATCTAGTGTAAAAATCCAAGCGTACCTCAACCACACCAGAATGGAGCATGATCATACCCTAAACATTATGACTAAACCCAAAAATTCAAGATAAATACTAAAAAATATAACCCTAGTAACAGGAAAAAATGAACCCCATTAAAATATTGAAGAAACCACCAAATTGAGAGAGAAAACAATAAATAAGGTGGTTAATTGAAGTATCCTTGGAGAATTATTGGCCAAACACCCACCAAAATGGCGCCCAAGGGAGGTTGGGGGAAGGGAGAGGCACAAATAGGGTTTGAAATCCCACATGGAGAGATATATGGGGTGATTTGTGGTTAAATCCATAGAGGGGAAAATAAACAAATCCATATTTCAATTAACTTTAAACACAACAATATGGGGTTATGGAAACCACCCTGATAGATTGTGATTTAGGTGAATTAAATAGTATATTATGATTTTAAATTGTACATTATTATGTATGATTTATGAAATTAATAATAATATATTATTAAACTCATTGAATATTAACTATGATGGAATGAAAGTGGTTTGAGAATATGATGAGACATGAAAAATTTTCTTATGATTTTATATTTTGAGTTATTTATATGACTCAAATTTTTTTCTACTGATGATCCATATACATTAGCGTGAATGGATGACCAAATTTTGTGAAACATAATATGATACAAAAATTTTGAGTCAATATTTAACTAATAAAGGGACAAAATTTAGATTATAGTGGGGATGAAATTGAATCCATAATTTTCCAGTTAGCCTCTATAAATTTAATAATTCTGATGAATCAAAAAGTTCAATTTTCATATATGATTCTGAACATGATGTTATGGTGTGTAATATATTGTATCATATATAAGTGTTATTATTTATATTATATTATCTCGACATGTATTTTTTAGGATAAATCTATTTAAATTATTTTAATGTTGATTAATTAAAAAAATTAAAAAAAAATTATAAAAAATAAACAAAACAGAATAGATAAAAATTAAAAAAAATTAAAAAAATTTAAATTTTTTTTAAAAAATGTTAATGTTGATTAAAAATATGTAGTATCCAACATGTACTTCATGTGAATATTTAATATATAGTTGTTTCAATTTTCATTGAAGTTCATTTTCTAATAATAAACTCAACATTATTATAAAATAAAAACACAAAAACCTTTCTATAATTTTCATTTCTCTTTTAATATACATATCAAAAAATATAATATGATTATCATATGTCCCTACATATAATTAATTTATCTCGACAGTTAGTATTCATTAAAAATATTAGGTAACACATTATATATTTTTTGATATATGCATTAATTATGAGCATTTAATTACATACATAATTCATTGTTAAAAAATGAAAGAAATAGAAATCATTTAAGTTGTTCAGAGGATGAGGATGACGAAAAATAATCCCTTCATGAGATATATGTGAATTACTAATATGGTTCATGTTTTGATTATTATATTTCACATATATATATACACACACACAAACAGATATATATATATATATAATGAAAAAATTCATGAAATTAAACTAGATTTTTATTTTAATCAATATCCACCACCCATGGGACATTTATTCTATGACGTACATTGTGATAGTGGTTCTCAGACATATAAAGGGAGGGAATGGTACTAGAACTACTCACACATAACATAATATACAATCACACTATGTCCCTTCATTTTATATATAATTTCTTACACATTTTTATCATATAATTTTGTTAGACAAGCATGAGCTATTTAGAAAACCTATATTGTTGAAATAATATTAATATAGTCCTCCTAAAAATTGTTTTACTTATCATATGATGGATATAACTCCCCTTCCATATTATACTTTCCATAGATGTCTATGCGAACTCCTTTTCCTTCTACACCATTATCTCTGAACACATAAATTCATGATCTTTCATATTCTACATCAAATCATTTCATGGAACGATATGAGACATTCACCCCCACAAAAACTATATAGGTGGACATTCCTTTAGAGCCCGAGGATCCAATAGTACCCATTGTTCCAATTGTATTATGTATATTTATAGAACCTTAGTGATTTTTTAACATTAAATTATTTTCTTTATCTTATGTATTGATATAATATTTTCCTCTTTTCCATTCATGACATGATGTGCAACTAGATTTCAAGAGTGAACATGAATGTGTGAAATTTTTAACCACTATACACAGTTCATGGTTGAGTACATTACAGATATCCATCTTATTGGTATCAAGGCATGTAATTGTAGATTTTTAAAAAGACCACTACCCAATACTCTAACAAAATTCCAATCATATCACTCTATAGAAAACACCTTCAAAAATATCTAATGGATAATTCATTGGGGAAAATAATAGAAAAAAATTTCAACATATTTAATAAAATATTATTAATTATTTTAATTATTTTAATATATAGGTTGCATCATTGTTATGTTTTTTCTGATGGTGAGGTTGTGAGGACTGCATGGATCATGGAATTAATTGAGCTATGGATATCATAATAATTATTTGTATATTGGTTGGATTTGTAGTGTTTTATTGGATTTTGAATCCATACATATCATGAATTTGTATTTAGAAATAAATATTTGGAAATTATTATTCACTAGAAGTGTATTTAATTTTACGAATTAATTAAGAATGAGGTTTATGAATTAAATTACTAATGATTTATATTCACAATAATTATTTAATTAATGAAGGATTTTTTTTTGGATGTATTATAATGAAGATAAAAATGTATTATATGATATACCACCATGTTTTGGGTAAATATTAAATGATTGAACATTAGAGTAAATAAGTATTTTCCTCTGAAAATCTATTTTACTAATTATAAATTCTGATTATCAGAAATAATTTTCATCATAACATTGTGTTTTGTTAAGAATGGAGTACTAATTATCAATATATTTTAATATTAATGGGTTTTATTCAATTATCAATGATTCTTGTTCATTCATTGATTTATTGAAACTATCTTCTTTCATGTAAATTCAAGTATGAAAAATTTATCTTTATTCGGCCCCAATTTTTACAAATAGCTATAAATTGTAGCACATTAGTTAATTATTATTCTTCCTTCCCCATAAAATATATTATCTTTAAACTAAATAAATAATTTCATTCAAGGATTGAATTTTAACTTCTCGTGGGGATATTTTCCCCTTAATATCCAACTTCATCGGGTATTAAAAACAGGTATTATATAGCTATTTTAATAACCCACATACCTGTATTCATGCATCCAATGAAGAATAGGGACTATTTAGTCCCTTTTATGTCTATATCATCTAATAGATTAAAAATAAATAATTATCACTTCATATTAAAAAAGAAACCCAAATATTACTATACCATTTTTCACTTTTTTTATTTTTTATACTCTATAAATTATCCTTTAATTAGATGATTTAAGTCTTAATTCACAACCAGGAATTCGAAAATTTCTTCTTCATTAGTATATTAACATGATTGATAAATTTTATTGGATGCATCAAATTGATTTATCAGCTTATGATGTTTTTAAAATCTATAAAATATGTTGTTTTTTTTCATTTGTGAATTTCCTATAAACTAAATCAATTTTGGGTCCTTCCTCAAGGTCTTATTCATTGTAAGTTTCCTTCAAATATAAATATACAATTTGTGATTACTCTATAATAAACTCATAATGGTTTTCCTGTGGGATGATTATCTTACCATACCTGCCCTCCCTAGTGGTGACGCCTATGGAATACCCAATATGCATGTGCTCCTCCTCAATTAGAACTAATATGATACTCATACTTAGTGCACACCTGGAATCTCCCACCCAACAACTAAAATCCATCCCAGTACCAAAGAGTGAATACTAGTGAAAACATATTTTAGATATCAGTAATATTCATGAGACCACTCTCAGGTTTTTACCTCACAAAATAATTTTTTTATTTATGTATAATTTTTATCACCTATATAGATACTACAAAAATATCATAAAAACAAATCCCATTTCAATATTTCATCAGACATTACATGTAGAATACTATGTTGTGAAATAGGTAAAATATCCCAATTTCCCCCTAAAAGAATTATGATATATGGTATATAAAATAATTAGTTGTGAGAACAATAAACATTTATGGTAATTAATCAAACACTACCCCCATGAAATGGTTTGATTATGTTCTCATTACTGATTTTTTTAATTAAAAATCACTATTTCAACCTCATAATAAATATAGAAGTGTTTTTCCTTTACTTAAATTTAATGAATCCTAATGATCTTGAATTTAGTATATTCTAAGTTCAGGATCATTCGTGTACTAAACAATATTAAGTGTATAAAAATATATAAAAAATTTATATTAATATTCATTTCCAAGAGAAACAACAAAAGTTTTAGATCATGTTGGGTTTTCTTCCATGAATAATACTTTATATATGACAGTTATATGGTATCATCAATAAGAGTAGAGGGTCGGAGATACACCCCACCGATGTTTTTACTCAATAATTTTATGTCATTAAAATAATGTATCCTAAACTCTGACCATAAAATAATCCATGATATTTGTAATAAATTTCAATCCATCTTCCTCAGATGCTTTAATGGTAACAATTCCACTAATAACTCTTCTAATTATTAGTCATTTATGTTTAGGCCACACAACCCCATATAATTTGAACATAGAAGGAATAATATAATGTTACCATAGATCTAAAAAAATAACTCTAAATTTATTATAATATCCAATTATATAATAGTAAAACTTAAAAAAATTACTACTGAAATGGATGTTATACAAGATTTGGGATTATATAATCGGGTTTAATTCATAATTTATAATAAATATTTGAAAATATTTAAATTTTATTTTCCAAATTATACTATTTCATTCATGAAATCTTGAATATCAATTACACACAAATAATCATTTAGTATGTGGTCAATTTTGAAAATTAATATACATCTATAAATACCTCTTTCCTCCTCATTTTATGATTTATAAAATAAAAAAAACACAAATATTTTATGATATAGTAATTAACATGTTTTTAAAAATTAAATACACAAAAATAAATATTATCTCAATATAAACATGAATAATAAATTCCACTGGTGCTAGATTTGGATAATTATTAGGTCCACCAAATGTTTTAAATAATCCTAGGTTGATACATAATTTAGTGAAATGTAATATAAATAATGGATCTATAATTATAATTTATAATATACTTAACTTAGAGCCTAAACATTAATTCTGATACAAAGAGACATAATCCTCAGGCATTCCAATATATGTTAAAGAGGTCTCCAATCGGTGACATCGGATAGATAAATCCATTTGGGGAGATGATAACCACAGTAATATATGGAAATAAAAAATAAAAAATAAAAAATATATTTTATAATAGTAATAAATAATATAAAAGTGTATTTTTTAATGGAATACTTTCATAATATAATAGAGAAATTTATAAGAAAATACCATTCATGTAAATCATATAGTCAGATATTTATGAAATTAAATGAAATGGGATGATAAGTTAGAACAATATAAAAATTTTAAAAATAATCGATGACAAATTTATTTTCCAATACATTACCTTAATCCAATATATATATACCGCTTTTTATCCCCACTATAACATGCACCACTATAATATTCATAACACTCAACTATATGTTAATAATAATTCTATAATCAAACTAATTTGGAAGTATATAATGTCAATATAATCGGATGATGTTTATTTATATAAAACATACACCCACTATACTACTAAGTGGGGAAAAAATTCTAAAATATATAATGGCACATAACTAACTATCCAATTAATGTTTTTTGGTGATTCAATTTACATCAAGAAAAACATTACTTCCTCATATAATAATTTTTATAAAACAAATAAATTATTAACAAACTTCACTACCACCACGATACTCATCATGAAAACACCCACCTATACAACATCATGAATTCCACTGGTAATTTTTTTAAACGCCAAATGTTTATAAAATTAAATTTTCTATTTATAATAAATATAGATAAATTTAATTGTGTTTCCCATGTGTTTTTTAACTATCTTCTTCAATATTCTATTCAACTTCACATCTAATATCATTTTTAATGCTCTTGATAATAAATTTGACTACTGTTTCCTAAAATCCTACACATTACCTCCTTTTATTGAATAATATTTACTCTTGGATTTTGGTTTGTAATACTACTACAATTAAAATATCCCCTTTAAATAATAATTTATTAAATAAAATGTAATAATTTATAGCGGTTTATAATCATTCTTCCATTTTAAATATAAATTTTTGTTCTTTTTTCAATATATTTCATTTATTTTTATTCCCATAAAACATATAACATATTATTCAGATATATTCATATATATACACCCCTTTTATTTTATATTTACTGATTATATTTTCACATAGTATGGGAGAATAGAACAAATATATTTGAAATATAATTCAACGGGGATTTTTATTTGTTAAATAATCATTGGTTTCAATGAAATAATTTTTATAAAATGTAATCCAATATTGGAAAATGGTTTTGAAAATTCATTATTTTTATGGATGGAGGTATTGAATATTGAATGATGTGTGTCTTATCCATAACTTTTTGTCTCAATTAGAAATAAAAAAGTTAATATATTTGTAAAATAACATTCAAAATAGAAAATTGCAATTTAAGAATTATAAATTTAATATATTATTAACTATACTATTATAAAATAGTTAATTTATATTTTAAATGGTATGATTTCGATTCCCTTCCTGATGAATAAGTTGAAAAAATTGGTGCAATGAAAATTTACATCAAGTATTAGGATATGATCTCTATATAAGTGTACGTTTTCCACTGAGATAGAGCATTATCCACACCAGGTAGTGGCCCTCATAAGGTTACAACTCTAGTAACACTGATATGGAAACAACTATTTTATAGGCAACACATTCTCGTATATAGGTTGACTAGGCCAATGAAATTGGAATGCATGAGAGTTAATAGAATGAAAAGGAAAACAATGAATTTATGAAATTTATTTTAGCATCACGTCAATAACTTCCCAAAATATCCCAATTACATATGATACGTTTATGCCAATGATTCATCTGTTATATGGTGAATTGGGTGATGGTCATAGTGGTACTCAGAATGAAGATGTCCTGGGAAATGGTGATGGTGATTCAGATGGAAATTCTTCTGATTATGTGGATGATTATATTATATATGATGCTCGTGATAATGATGGTGATGATTATGTCTATGGTGATTATATTGGATTTTAGGAGAGAGATATTGATCCATTACATATTTTATAGATATATATGACACATACTGTTTGGAGATTTTATGTGAGTGAATATATGTTATGTTTTAGATGTGTACTTTTACTAATTCAATTATTTTATTTGATTCTTGAAATTTTCTTTTTCTGTGTTACTGTTTGTGTCTTTGTGTATACAGGTGTATGTGTTTGGAAATGTTTTCTGGTTTTGGGCCATAGTGGGGGGATGGATGTATTTGATGAGTTTTGTTGGTATTTATCCATATTGGGGGTACATATAGCTACCTAGGTAAAAAAAATTATTTTCCAACAGTTTAAAACACTATTGTTATAGTCTTATAATAATTGTTTCATAAAACAGTTAGTATTGTTTAATGCTAGTAACAACATCTGCAACTATATATAGAACCTTTATTATTGCTCTATACCAATGGTTTCATAAACCCATTGGGTAAAATTTAATATCAGGTGGCCTATATAAATTGTGTATTGGAATGTATTTCTATAGGTGAATATAAATGGAATTATAGAGAATGGATTATAGAATCATCAGTATAGGATATAGCAATAGTGCCCTTGCCTATACCAATATTTTTAAACTATTGGTATCACCCCATTATCTAGCTATGGATTGAGGTACATGAAACATATTATATAATTGGGTAAGAATATATTACTTATTGATAAAGTTATGCAATAGTGTGTAGTATATAATATTTCCAATGTATTAATAACTAGTATTTTAGTTAATTTTTTAGAGTTTATATGTCGATAAAGTTAGTTTATTTTAAAATATTGGTCTTTATGAGATTTTAGCACTCAATATGGTATATTTTCATGGTTTCATGGTTGAGTAATTTCATTTAGGTTTTGTGGTGGTGGCATGTGGTCATATATTAATTCGGATCAGCCAAATTATAGTTTTTATGTGTTTGGAGAGGTAAATACAAGGGGGTGGTGCTTTGGGAACCACCAAAATACCTATGAGAGGACACCATATGTCAAATTCAACCCTAGTGGGTATGAATCCCTTTGAGTATGATATAATTCCTTGTTGGGGATTACCATATCATTAATGGCCTCATGATAGATTTTTAATGTATCATGATTAATATATATTTTTTATTTATCTTACTTTTCCTCTATAAACTATTCTGTTTACCTCACTACATACTTATTTATTCTTGGCCAAATAATCATCAAGGGATCTTCCCCTAAATGCAGTCATTCCTCATCTCTATTCACTATTGAGCGTGGATTGTATGGTCACCATCATGCAAATGTCTTAGTATAAATATTTTCCAACATCCATTCTTATTCTCTTTCATATAACACTAATCCCATTGTTTTAATAGAGTGAAAAATTTGGGATTTTATTAATGTTATTTAAAAATATGATAAAATATATTTTCTATATCTTTCTTGGGTTAGAGTCATCCTTAGGGAATTATTCAATAACAATATTACACTATTATTTTTTGATTCTAAAGAGAAATCATTAAACTATGGTTTTTACGACATAGAACCATTATTTTGTGCTATTGAGGCATATTTTTTCATGAAATTTATTGGTTAATTGTTAGGAGGGTTATTGAATTATATTATAGATTTAGAAGGATCTGTTCTTTATTTTTTATTATTCATTAATTTTTTGTGGTTATACCTTTGAGACAATTATATAATATTAGTTTGGTCAAATTTGGGGTTACAAATTATTTGGATATAGAAAATTACATCTAATAGAAAATAATGGTGTATCAAATAATTCATTGAATCATTAATTTTTTCTAAAATACCTCAACAAATTTTTTTAAAAAATAATAATCAAATTATATAAAATATTTTTATAACTCTTAAAAATGTTTATGAAATTTAAAATATTATATTAATTCATTTTACATGGAAGGGAGGATTATTGTAAAAATGTTATGGATGTAGATTTGTTAAATTATCCATAAAACCGTAATATAATAAAATTTCTAAATAATATTCATATTTTAATTTCTTTTATTCTTCATAAACTCAATAAATTCATCATCCCATGAATAGTGTGATCAATGTAGTTTTTATTTATATCCACTCGCTCTTTTTGTATGATTTTAAAACATGTTTGTACAATTTATTAGTGATCGAATTAGAATTATAATGAATATTCTTTTATACTGTTTATTGTTATGGATGTTTTTTTTTTCATTTTTTCAGTATATGATAGAACCTCGAGACCTAATCTTGTATATGTGTTTGACTAAAGGGTTACAAAAACCATTTCTAATATAAATAAAAAATTTAAATATGAGATAATATTTTATCCAATCATTGATTGTATGAGTTATAAGTCTATGATCCATATATTATGGATTTGGAAGAATGAGAGGGTATGGCTATGCCATCAGGACCAGCTTGTGCTTGCAAGGGAAGCTTAGCCAAACAACCATGCGAAAGTGGAGTGCTACCATCACGATACAGATGATGGGGAGGGGTAGTTCCTTGTAGTTATAGTTCGGTTTAATTATCTATGACCTTTAGGTCATGCAATGTCTCTTAAGGCGTTGGGCCATGTAATCACCCAGCCTACGGGCCAATAAGGTTTCTCCCTCACTCCATGAAATGGGGTTTATAACAAATCATTAAAAAGGAAGGCCTTCATGAAATTTGGGTTGAATAATATAATAAATGGTGTAATTTAATATCTTGTCATAACAAATTATAAATAATATTGTTAAATTGAAGCAGAAAATATATGTATGAATATTACCTGTATATGTTATTAATTACAATGAATATTTATTTCCTTACCCATTTTCATCACTATACATTGTGTGAAGTTTTACAGCAAAAATATTTTATTATATATTTTTGTAAATGAGTTTATATGTTATCAGATACACCTAGATTTTTCATTTATCTTTTAATTCGTATTTGTGGAGACCTATAGATTTTGATGATGATAAAACCCCACATTTAAACAAAAGTGGAAATGATAATCTCTATTTATTGAGTTTTAGGTATCAATTTAGTAGAGTAATTTCTAGGAATCTTATTTTCTTTGGTATCATATGAGTTAAATCTGGTCATGTTCGCAAGAATTGTGGGAAACAAGAAGCTCCCTCTGCTAAGCAGTTAAAGACATGTTGGGTGGAAAAAGTTTCCAAGACAACAGCTCCTTCAAAAATCCCTAACAACTCTAATCTGCCAAGTACCTCTAAGGTGTCTAATGAACAGATTAGAGAATCTCATTTGGAGGTTAAGGAGGCTAAGGAAGACTCTCATATTTCTGTGTTCCAAACTGCAGATTTTGTCACGGATGTCAATGCTACAAATTCAATCTCTGTGGATAATAGGGTTAATCAACAAAATGCAGTGTATAGTAATGATTCTGTTCAGCTCAACATAGAAAATCACAATCTTGGTGATTGTTCATTGTATAAGAAATACATGGGCTGTCCTGCTCGATCTGTTAACACAGATCAAGAGGTTACTGAAAAGGTTCAAAAAGATGGATCCGTTTGCAGTGGATCATCATCTGAAGAGGCGGATAAGCCTGGACAATTAGAAGAAGAATATCTGAAAACCATGGCTAGGAAAGGAAAAAAATCTGTGGTAGATGCTGATGGCTTCATCACCCCGAACCCAAAAAAGACTAGAAGACGTAAGGATTACTCTCAAGTGGAAAGAACCATCACCACTAGGTTGACTGAGGCTAATAAAATGGTTCACCCTGGAAAAGAGCAAAGGGAATTAATTTGCGAGAAATCCAGCGTTGTTTTATATTACTTCTCATTTCAATTCACGGAAGAGGAAATGCAAGGGTGGCTTGCTCATACGAGAAAGCAACAAGATTTGTTGAAACAAGAGAGACAAAAAGGGATTATCAATGAGGATCAATTCGAGAATGCTATGAAATTCATTTACTTTGAGAAATTGAAGTTGAAAGCACCACTTTCTTGATGTTGTTGTTTGTAGATATTCTGTGTAGTCTTTGTTTCTGGTTTTCTGGTCACAACTTTGCTGTTCTAGCTGATCTGTGTTCCTCTAAAGCTGATTATCCATCCTTGATGTGGTTGGAGTTCTCTGATCAGACTTACTAGTGGTCTATCTGCGGATCTTGGATGTTTGGCATTTAAATGCTGTTTTTTATTTCCTTGAAGATCTCCTGGTTGGTATGTCTGAGCATCTATGTCTGGATGTTCATAATGAATTGTTGGGAGATCATGATGCTAGAGCTGGAGTTCCTGTTCTTGTTTAAAGCTTTTTGACAGACTTTGGCCCCCCTGGATTGCATAGCGCGGACGGTTTGGGACTGGTTTTTCTGGAATGCTGGGTGGGATATTCTTGTTGGAGTAGTTTACAGCCCCCAGTGACTTCCATGCTAAAGGTGTCAATGAGCATTTTATTTCTCAGGCAGTGATGCAAAATACCAGAGCAAATGATATACTGAAACAGGCTCTTTTCCTTGTGCCATTCACAAACAGGGTCAAGTTTTTCGCTTCACAGCTGGCAGCAGCTAGGCAACAAAATGTTTCTCTTACAGTTTTTTCTAGAAAGCGAATTAGAGTACGCTGGGATCACATATTGCAAGATGGTTTTAATCAGTTGAGTGCCATGTCTGAAGAGGATCTGCATGGAATTATTCGTGTAATGTTTGTCAATGAATTTGGAGCTGAGGAGGCTGGCGTTGATGGTGGTGGAATTTTTTAAGATTTCATGGAGAATATTACCCGAGCAGCATTTGATGTGCAATATGGGCTATTTAAGAAAACTGATGATCACATGATTTATCCAAACCCTGGGTCAGGAATGATTCATGAACAGCATCTCCAATATTTCCATTTTCTTGGAACCGTTTTAGGAAAGACAATGTTTGAGGGCATTCTTGTTGACATACCATTTGCAACATTCTTCCTCAGCAAACTGAAGAAAAATTGCAAGATTGGAACAACAGACGACGTGTTTGGTTGGTTCTTGTCAGCCTAGGTTGTTTAAATTTTCATTCTTGTGGGCTGTATTTTGGTTTTTGCTGGTGTAGGCTTACTACACCTCGTGTGTACTTTGACCCCCTTTTCTGTTTTAATAAAATTCTCTTGGCATGGATTGGGAAACCAATCCATGTCACTTTTTAAAAAAAATGGATCATTATGGGAACAACACCTACTGAGCGGTACACACCACCATTCCCAATCCCAATCCATCCCTTATAAGGTATTATTTTCCCTATCTCCCCATAGTGGATTGGTTTTCCCCATATTCTTAGAGTGGATCAGGTTTCCCCATTACCCAATAGCATATTTGGTTTCCCCATCTTCCCAATGTGGATTAGGTTTTCCCATCTTCCCAATGTGGATCTGGTTTTCCAGTCTTCCCACGGTGGATCAGTATTATCAAATTTATTCCCGTCATTATCACATCAGATCCAAATATTTACCAAATTTTTTGGAGGTAGATATAGGCCCCATCCATCTCTTAATGGAACCATAAATACATGTGACAAAATATAATAAGCAATTCTATCATAACCCATGAAATTAAATGGTTTTCATAAAAATGTAATCATATCTTATACAATGGAAAAATACATGTAGTATAATAATTTTGTAAAACCATAATGAGTGAAAAGTTGTGGGTTTCATAAGCATATAAACCACAAAATAGAAATGGGCTTCACCAAAGTATCACCATAAAAATGTAAACAATTAAATGAAAGAATATGAATATAACCTTAGGATAATATCATAGAAAGGAATGAGTGACACCAAAATATGTCATCTTATATTGAAATTCTTTTTGAAATATCATTTAGAAACCATTAATGATGAAAATATATATTCATCATTAAAAAAATATATTTATAATATAAAAAAATATGAAACATAATTATATAAATGTAATCATTACATCATTTAAATAAATATTAAACTAATTTTTGAAAATATTTCTTTTAAAAAACATTTAACACCTACAAATAAATCATGATAACATTTGGAAAACTAGTTCATTGAATTTAACATTATAGCATACATATAAAACTGGATAATGTTTTGAGAAAAATTCCATAGAAAAAATAAAAAATTTATAGAATATTAGGAATAAAATTTTCCCTAAAAAATAACTTTTTAAACCTATAGTTGAATCATCAAGGAGGTGATGGTTAGAACGGTTGGTATCTCATATATTCTAAAAATTCATTTTTAACATTAAAATTTAAAAAATTGACATTAATTGAAAATTAAAAAAATATACCATTTAAAAAAATTTATATAAAAGGTAATGGATGGGTAAAATTTTCCTTTAAACATCATATGATAATATTAATACATTTTTTTAATACTTTGTTTTATAAAAAATTGTTTTTAAAAAACACATATTCCCAACCGAACAGAGAAATAGAGTAAGATTATATAATTTTTTCTTCACAATATTAATTAATAAAGAGTGGAATAATGGATCCATTACATAAATATAACATTAATTTAAATAAGAAAAGAAAAAACATGAGATTTATAGTGATATAGATCAAAATATTTTATCAATGGAATCATAATAACAAACAATCTCGATAAACAATGAGATTTAATATATAATTATATACTGCTTTTTAATATTTAAATCAATATACTACGGAATTAATATCATTTCATAAAGTTTAAAATATTATTGGATGAAATATATTGATGATATTGTGTGTAAAAATGATGTATATACATCTCATAGAAAAATATAGGGGTATAACATGGCATGTCTCTCAAAGAACGAAAAATTGAGACAATATTAATTTACCGATTTGGTATCTTTTGAAACAATACCCCAATTAATGAAATATCATAAAATAGATATGTAAAACCCACTATATTTAATTATAATAATAATATAATACATCTATATATGGTACATACACCACACAAATGAAATGTGTCATAATTAAGACATGTTTCTCACGAAAATAAAATGTGAGATGAAATTCAATTATATTAACTCTTGACATTCTTCATAAACATTAAGAATAATGTATAATAAATAAAAGTTTATTATAAATCTATTTAAAATCATATTATTATATTTAATACAATATATTATTTGTTTATGGCTTCATAGTACCCATTTAGTAGCATCTATAAGTTAATGTTGTGTTTCAGTGAATAATTGCTTTATTTATTTTATATGTTTTGGATGGTTATTATTAATCTAGTTAATTATATATATATTTAATTGTTTTTTAATGTAAACCATTGATTAAATATATTATATTTTAACTATATATTAAATTATATAGTATTTATGTATGAAATGGAAAAAAAATTCCTGGAGACAGTAGGCCTTACGCATGCAAGAAAATTACTTCAATTTTATTATCGTAATGACAGAAAGATGATAAATGATATATATATATATATTATAATTATGGTAGAATTTTTTTTATTATATATATCTTATTATTTTACTAAAATTATTCTTAATACATTCCATGTAATGTTTGAATGAATCACATCTCTTTGAGGAGGCTATAGTCAACACATCCCCATACAAAATTATCAAACATTATAAAATTGTAAATCAGGAAGAAATGTGTTATATAATAATTTAATAAAAATACGTAAATCATAAATATCATGTATAACATATCTAAACAAAATTTTCTTCTTAATTCCCATACATGAGAGCTGATAAATGAAAAACAAACAGCATCGGTTCATGAGTTGTTATTTTGATGTGCTCAAGAAAGGTATCTCCATTACACATTATATGGATGTATCAGTAAGTGAAGGTTTAAATATTTTTCATTATAATATTTTTCATGTAATCACAGAATTAGATAATTTATTTGGTGTAGAAGGAAAATAAATTAAAGTAGCATAGGGGGGATGTTAAATCTTATTTTGGTAGCTCCCTTTGATTTGCACAAATGGGCTTCCTTGATTGGACTTATGCAAAAAGGGAGTATTAATTGATTAATTAATTGTTTTATGGATATTGATTTGTGTTATTTTTTCTAATGAAAATGTATTTATAGGTTTTAATAAGTGTGAAGGGTGTTGGTGCCTTTTTATAGTAGAGAATGAGTATAATTCTTGTACATTCATGAATTGGAAATTCCTACAATAGATTTCCTATGAAATGTTACATAAATGGTGGATCCAATTTTATAAAAGTTATTATAGTGTCTAAATATGTATATCCAATGGCATTAGAAAAATTTTATAAGTCATTTTGGTCCTAATGAGTATGGTATATATGAAGTATAAAAATTTTATCTAATATTATTGTCAAAAACTCAGTTATTGTTATTTGAAATTATATATTATTTTTATTGATATTAAGGAATCCATTTTACAAAATTCTAATCATAGATGAAGTAGGAATAAATTCAAATTTATTGTTCTTGATGAGAAGAAAAAACGAGGTTTTGAAGTAAAATGGTCAAATGTTAGGTATGTTTTTAATTTAGTTTCCATGTAAAATTTAATCCAATTTTTTAAAATGGATTAAATGATGTAAAATTATTTTATTCAAACATTAAAAAAAGTTAAAAATATAATTTTTCGTTATAAATCAATCATATGAAAAAAATTTAGAATTAAAATCCCATTTTGTCACTATTCATAAAAAATGAATCTTTAGAGAAAAATAATAAAAATTCACGCTAATATAAAATTTATATTCCACATTAAATGATAATGGTTCATTTTAAATATAAATTTAATAATATTAAATTTTATTTTATTTAAAATGGGCTCTCCAAAAATAGGTGGTTAAAATACTTTTTAAAAGCTTATATCTATTTTCTCAAAAAATTAGATTAATCCTTTGATATAAATATCATCTATTTTATATAAGTATTAAACAATTGTTTGAATATTTTGTATATAATGTTTTCATAACATATTAATAAAATGTTTTCTTTAATTTATTTGATTAAAATTGTGTTTGTGCATAGAATATTAGTTTTCTTATAGAAGTTATTCATTTATTTTTAAATATTTCATTCATTTTATTCTACCAATTGATATCTAGAGGATTAATTTTATAGACATGTGTAAATAATATTTTCACATTATATTTAATCATATTCATAAAATCAATTCCAATGGCTAGGTGGTATCATTAGAAGTATTTTAATAAAAAATATAAATTAATATTATTTTCAATAAAAAATTCATCCTGTTGTGATACACAAGCAATCAAATGAACTCAAATTTGTGTGTAACACAAGAATAACATACTGATTCTTGTACCAAAGTTATTCTATGTCTTTTTTAGTTCACTAAATCAAATCATATTTCCTTAATATATATATATATATACTTCAGTTTTTGTATTGTTAAATGAAAAATAACAAAATAATTAAATTAATTTGAATCATATCCAAAAAAATATTTGGTTGTTACATTATACCCCCCTTAAAATAATCTTAACACTGAAAATTCATCGGCTTGGTCAATTGGTTAATAATTTGATGTTTCATTAATATAAAACCACATAATTAAAATTCATACTAAAACATACTTTAAAAAAATGTTGGAAACCTAATGGTTATACAAAGTAACCCATCAGTAGATTTCCATATAAGAGAACATAGGTTGGAAGTGATAATATGGACATTGAGGAAAAGTGTAAATATTTGTAGGGAGTCTTTGAGGTCATAAATTAGAAACATGTTATTGATCAATTGAAATTTTGGGTCTCAAATTCCTAAAACATTGATGATTTATAATCCCATTGTTTCAAAAATAAATATTGTATTAGGACATCATTTAATTTCAAGATCTATCTATAAATGAAAATGAATTTTCATTAAAATTTACTCTTTTATGATTTAAGCACCACCATATCCTTTATTTTTCCCTTCTAAACGTCCACTCAATATCTCAATCTAATGAATTAAGGTTAAATATTCATTCAGGAAGCTGTAATAGATTATGAAATTCAAAAACAAAATGAATGGTAATTCCATCTGTTTTTGTAACAAAAAATTTTTAGAACATGTCACCCATTATGTGAAAATAAAAATATGGTTGGACATTAAATTAATATCTAAAATTATATCCAATTATTAACATAAAACATTCTACAAGTGATTATCCTTATAAACTATCAAGAAGATTTAATTATAAAGCACTACAAAGGAGGTTACTAAATTTATCAATAACATGTTTGCATTGATCCCAAAAATATACAAAAGTATCTATTTGTTGTTTCATACCAAACGTATGTATAAATTTATCATGTATTACATTAAAGAATGATAATAATGTGAATTTCTTAATATAATTATAAAAAACTTTCAATTTTACATCTAACAACTTATATTAGAAGTATTCCATAAATCCCAAAATGATGTAAACATCATCATTGATCAAATAACCAATTGTTTAAAATCCATTAATGTGATCCTTGGTAAGCAGTAATGTCAAATCCACTAATTCATATCCAAAACATTGTTACCCTACCAACATTATATCAATACAATTAAAATATTTATGTTTATTACTATAGTCCAAATGTCACCTTTCCATGAAATCTCTTTTCCATTCCATTATAAACATTCATCATAATAATTTATATATAGAGTGAAGAAGATAAAATAAACAATCCTTTTATATTAAACCATTACAATTACATAATTATTAAATCCAAATAAAAAAAATAAAATATTTCACTTCATCCATAATCCATAAGAATGAAACCTCATGATATTAATGAATAGTTCATTCATCTCACATTTCATATATAGTATCATCATCATCATCAATTGAGTCATTACTCATACCACCTTGTATATTTTATACATTAGATTTCCTAATTGGTCAACAATTTTTATAGTGACTAATAATTCCTTACATAATGAATTTATCCATTGAAGATATATTAGTAAGTATAATATTCTTATCCATCTTTACCAATAACCTTCATTTTTTTCATTGGAGTTACTTTATATATGTTTTTCTTTTTCATAATCAAAATATATTGTTATTCCCCTAATTCATTCACTTAGGTGATAATTACCACATTTGTGACATAAAAGAAATCGAATCATCTTTCTTATATATTATCTATCTGCTTAAATCATGGTGAAATATTTCATTATATTTCATGGTGAGTCATATAGTTAGTTATGTTACACATTGATAATCATATTATGTGAAAAATAACTACGTATTATCCCAAAATAATTATCTTAATTAAAAATCCCATTAGATTTTTCATAAAAAAAATTCTGTCACATTCATTGTTAACCAAGTTCCCTCTAGTTCCCACCAATGAATAATGAAGAAAAGTGTAGAGTATGTAACAATTATCATGTCATGGAACCTCATAATTATGAAAAAAACATATAGGATATCTATATAATGACACCTTCCTTAATCTTGGACATCATTTGTTTATACTGGGTTATTTATAGTCAACTACAATTGAAATATTTCTTAATGGATTGAAATGAATTTTTGTATTTCTAAATAATATTACAATAGAGTGTCACACTACTAGAAAATTTCCCTATACCCACAATTTGAATCCTTGGATATATCCCTTGACACTGTGGGTATAGGCTATACGCATGGTTTCATAGACCGTGTGATCTTAAGGTGTCGATATTGCCCTATAACCATGGGTTTTTATTAACTATCCGTACATCTCTAATGATTTCTATAATACCCACATTTTAATTTAAACTGTAGCCATATAACTATTACCATGGTTTATAATACCATTTGTATAGATAATTACACTAGTCATTATATACCCATAGTTATTGAATCGTGGGCCACAAGAATTTAGCTTTAAATATCATACAATCCTACAAAAAGAACTAAACACTAGGTATTGTTTCAATGTAATGATGAAAAAACATAATGAATAGTTTCATGATGCAGTATTTGAAACAATTCATCATTAAAAGAATTTGGATCCACAAAGAAAAATGAAAATTGGTTTTGAAAAAATGAGCCGTGGAACATGTGGTCATAGGATGATAATGATGAGAAATGGAATAATTATCCTGGAAAGAAGACTGTATTGAGGGAGAAGCATCATAAAGTTATTATATAAATTAATTCTCAATAATATGATATCCAATAAAATATAGTGAGGTGGTATGAGCACATAGAGACTCATAGAACCCTTGTGATGCCTTCCCCCTACCCAGACCTCCCAAGCCCCCTTGCAGTACCTCCCAAACCCTCCCCTCCTGCCTCCTCCATGGCACCCTGCACCGCCTACCCCAATCCCCTAGCCCCAGCTCGGCCTGCCCCTCCCCTCCCCTCCTCATCCCCTACACTGCCTCCCCCACCATCACCCCATCCCATATACTGCCTGGCACCATTCCCTCCCCTCCCCTACCATCCCCCATCCCATTAACTTCTTGTCCACCACCCTACCCTCCCCAGCCCCTTGTACTACCTCCACACCCTCCCCTCTTGCCTAATCCACCCTCCCCCATCCCCCGTAACCTCCCCTCCCTTCCATGAGTCCCCTCCACTGTCAACCCCCCTCCCCTCCCATACCCTCCCCTCCCCTTACCTCCTCGATAGACTACTTCCCCCACCCTCACCCCAGCCCCAGGCAATACCTACCCCATCCCCGGCCCTCCCCACCACCACATAAAATAAATCTTGTTTTTTACTGTATAGAGTCATGAATGGAGAAAACACACCACAATACATATATTGGTGAAACAAATACATTGGATATGAGAATATGATGACCAATAATACAATAAACAAAACCAAAAATCAGTAACCATGATTGATTTATAAAAACACATCCCTTGATTTTAGCTGAAATGAACATTATAATTGTTGGAGAAGGAATGAGAATAATTATAAGAGAATATATAATATATCTATGAACCCCTAAAATCTATAGATAATATAGATACATTCGGTTCTTCTATAACTAGATTTAATGAGGTGGACATGGATCCAAAGGAGAATGGGAGGAGGAAAATGTGGAGGCTAAGGTGGAGACTTCCACCTAAGCGAGAGCTAGAAGGCCTAATTGATAGTACATGAGGTCGGGTAGAGGCTACCACAAAGGCGGAGGTGGGGCCTGGAGGCAATGGTGAGGGCAAGTGGTCGATGTCTGGTAGGGGAGGATAGGGTGTAGATGCCAAGGCTTGTGGGTGATGTGGGGATGAAATAAAACTCACGAGGTGAGCCTGATAAAAACCTCAAATATAGGTTATTATACATACGGTTTAAACATAACTATAACAATAAGTCAAAATATACACCCTATACCCCCAGTGTTTTATACAATGGTTATATATACATTGGTATAGACCCATTTTCAAGTACACATGGATTGGATACACCCACATACTATCAAAAGTGTCTTGGCATAAAAGAATCACCACTCTAGAATGATTTCTCCCTCAAAAAAATTAATTATAACAGCATAAGAAAATAAATTAAATTTTAGAATGACTCATTCATATGTCAGAACTTCACACCGAGTGAAAGAAAAATAAACAGAAAAAACTAACTAAAAAGGAAGAAATAAAATAGAACACCCAAATTAATCCCTCCACTACCCCAATCTCCCTCCCTAACAAAGATAACTATTTATCTACTTCTACTGGCCTTCCATCCCCCTTCACAAAATATAACTACACATCATCTGTAGAGTGTATTAAAAAGCCTATCTGGCCGATTCGATAAAGAAAATGAAATAAAAACTAAAAATAGAATACCTATCTCTTGTTACTGTATAATTATAAACCCCAATATAAGAACCACAACACTCCATAGGTCAAAACATGTTCCTCGAATATCGGAGGAAACTTATTATTTTAGTTCAAAAGGATGTATTTTCATCAATTTTTTTGGATCTGTTTAACCAGGATCGATTTTTCTAGTTATGATATGTATACATTAGTTAAACATTGGTATATTAAACTATTTCGTTAAAATTTCATAGAAAAAACAATTACCTAATGCTATGCTAATGTATTATTAATGTTTCTCTCGGTCAAATATCTCATGTAAGTTTGTAATCCTAGAACATTAGTCATGATTTGTGTATAGAGCACTGAAAATTGTGTCAAATGTGGCTAAAAGTTGTGTTTTGTCTCTTACTAGACAAGGATGTGATTCATTTTTCTGTATTAAAGAGTATCAAAATCATCAAGTTCGAAAATAGACATCGTCTTAAAATTAACATAACACCACCCATTCAAACTATATATTAGAATGTATCATCATTAATTAAGTCATCCAAGAATTAATGATGAAACATTTTCTCTAACTCAAACTAATGTTAACCTATAATCCAAGAGAATTTCACAAAATCTTCAACCAACAATCAATAAAAATGATTAATGAACTTAAGACGTTTCAATAATTGTAATTTTTTCATTCAACACTACTTAGAACCCATTAATAAATCAAATATTATAGAATTCAATAACCTCTAAACATTTTTACATAATATTTCATCACATCAAGGTTTAGTAGCATGATATATGACAATAAATGATGGATTTTGATGGAACAAGGTAGAATATCACTTATGCAGCCTCAGATAGTGTTGCTTCAAGGAAGTGTAATGAGACAAATGACACTAGATAAAAATGGGTGAGATTCATAGTACGTTTAACAATTAACACAATAACAGTCGATGAAAATTAGACATAATATGACTACACACAAGAAACAACTAAAATGTAGAATAAATAGATGACATAATTAAGACTATGTTTTTAATAAATATATATTAAAACAATAAAACAAAATTAATCTAACAATAAGCTATAAAAATTCAATGACCTGATTT
The DNA here is from genome assembly GCA_963277665.1 of Viscum album. Taxonomy (NCBI): domain Eukaryota; kingdom Viridiplantae; phylum Streptophyta; class Magnoliopsida; order Santalales; family Viscaceae; genus Viscum; species Viscum album. The sequence goes on along the minus strand of OY728146.1, from coordinate 1,996,719,618 downwards.
AAATCTATAAATAATAATTGATCAATTATCTAAACATACTACCACATCATGAAATATATTATGATCAATTGAAAATGTAAAATTATACCACTCATGAATACAAACTACAAAAATAAATTATTTTTACAAAAAATATTACTAACTTATAAATATGTAAAATTACCAAAATATTCTCTTTCACGATGAAAAATTAATGGGTCGAGTGATTACCCTGATCTCAGGAAAATGCGAGGAGAATGACGAATTTTTTTAACATCTCAATCATAGCCAAGATGTACAATCAAAACAAGAAAAAAAATATAAATAAGAATTTGATAACACATTCAAATAGATTTTAAAAACTAATAAAATTAATCCACCAGTTAGAAATATTATCAACAATAATCGTATCATTTTCCCTTATGAAGAATAATCTCGCACTATATCCTTCAATAAAAATATCATAAAAATAATTTGAAATTGGAAATATTTTATAATTTACAAAACATAAAACCTAATATTATAAACCAATAGTATATTGAAATTGAATATTTATAGGAAAATAGAGTATCAAATTGAATTAAAAATTATAATGGAAAATATTCATGTGTTATGATAATGAGGGTAATTTCCTTTTGAATTTTCATTGTAGTTTTTTTATCTATGATTTTTCGATGACATGTTGTGGGTTATACATCTATGTAATATAAATAAACATTTTTTTTTGAAAGGATCATATTATTTTGAGTCTTAATCATTAAAAATAGTTTTCCAGACACTTTCATTGTTTTGTAATTCATTGATAGTTTCATAATCATTTTATTCATAAGCATTATATATTATGAAAAATCCATTATGTTTTACCATAATTCTTTTAATCATAAACCCAAGAAACATTTCTGAAATCAAAAAATAATATAAAACCAAAGGATATTACAAGGGGTGTCTGTGTATAAACCAAAACATATAAATTTTTGGATTTGAAAATTCTTAAAGTTCATAGGGAAGAGATAAATTACCAGGAAATGAGAATGTATTTTCAGTTTCCATGACATTCATTTTGATGAAGAAGTACCAGTTGTGCTTATAAGTTTTACATGTTAACAATGGTGATACGCTTACTATGTGGTATCATAAAGGTGGTAATTTTGACAGTAGAATTAAATTTAAATACAAAATTATCTACACAATGTAAACATAAACAAGAGTTTTATTTAACTACGTAATTGTAGGACATGATTATAATGAAGGTAATTCATTATTCATGTAAAGTTAGTACATAAATAAATGAACTATTTAAAGGTGTATTGAATATCATGTAGTGGTTGATCATTAATATTGTTCATTATGAAAAGGTACTCATCTGAATAAAAAGAAACATAAAGATACTAAGAAAATATCTGGCATAATGATAATTTATATTGATTTTAACAAAATGTGAAAACGGGTATCCATAATTGTTATTTTTTATAGGTAAGGTCAAAAAATACATAAAGTAGTCATAGTATAGTTATACTTCAAGCATCACATTAATTACATATTTTTTGGCTAGTGTAAAAATAATTGTTTGTAAATTTAATTCAAAAATATTAAAAAAAACTAATTTTCCATCCATTGCTCATGTTCAATAATTTACAATACCACAACTCAAATCTGAAACACTAACATAACTTTGTCCATAACACACACAAAACTTCTCACCATATTGGTAACTAGTCATCAATATTAAACCTGACTCACATGGGTCACTTTCTCATGAACAAATCGTCCACTAGATGAAACCCATGAAAAGAACCTATGACCATTCCATACAAAAGTCCACATATATTCCCATACTTGTGATGCATTATAACCTATGGACTTTACCATATTGGAAATTCACCATACTAACATATACACTGTCACAAGGACTTCAAATCCCTTATTGATAAAATATGTCCCACATTAGGCCCAATAAAAATTGATATACCTTCCTATATCCTACATGCAAGGACTGGATGTTTCATACATATGTTTGTCCACAACAATATACCCTCTAAGGGGTAAGTTAAAGCATTCCAAACTTGATAACCTACATCTTTTTTAAATTTGAAACACCACATTGAAACCCCAAAATCCATCATACATTCTAGAAAATATAATCCCATCTAAAAAAGTACATCATAAAGAATTTTGGATTATACATTCCAATCCACTATATTTAATTTATTCTTGTTCTGAAAAAAAACCAAATTCATACCCAAACAATTACAATGACTTATTGAATATAGAATGTAAGGAACCATGGAAATGATAATGGACACAGAGATATGATATATTTAGACTGTCAATAGAAAACATCCATGGAGAATGAAAATTCATGGTGAGGGTGATACGATAGTGATGTAGGTAGGTACAGAGGTCGGGATGATGAGGCAGAGGCGGATGCTAGTAGGAAGAGGTAGGAAGGCGGTGGAGGACTTGGACATGGATACATGAAGGTGGAGGGAGGGAGGTGGAGTTGGGGGGCGGGGTCGTGAGGCGGAGGCTGGGTTGATGAGATGGAGGTAAAAGAGGTGAGGTGGAGGTTGTGAGGTCGAGGCGGAGGCCAAGAGGTATAGGCTAGGAGGTCAATGCAGAGGAAAAATTCATGAGGACAAGGAGTAGGGCATGAGGCTGATACGGAGGTCAAAGCTGGGAGGATGAGGTGGAGGATATGAGGCTAAGGTCAAGGTAGAGGCATGGAGGGGCATGGTGGCCGAATCTCCTAGGAGTGGTTATTATGTCATGTCGAACTGGGATGGGGAGGACGAGCTCAATGGGAGGAATATATTAGAGAATATATAAACAAAAAATTTTAAATAACCATGGCTATTGTTTCAATCAAATTTTATATACCCATTGTTTTTATAAACCATGGGTATTGATATGTTGTCTTAGAGACAATTTCTAGTAGTGTCAAACTATGTGTGCATAAATGCACATTATTATACACCATGCTAGGCTCGAGTTGGGCCTAGTAAACCATGTTAGAGTTTTTATCTCCATCTACACCTGTACTAGAGCGACATCCACATGTATTTATTAGATAGTGATGTAATACAAGGAAATCAATCACTCTATCATTTACCACTATTCCATGACATTTTCTAAACAATAAATCATCCTTATAATTATCTATAACGGCATACCAAAACATATTCTTATAAATATACCTAGGGATCTCACTAAATTATTATCATTCTAGTTTATAAAGGTGAGATAAAATTTTAACCTAATTCCAACTATAACCAATAAATATCAACATGAATTTACATAACATCATTTTTTCTGAATACATAATACATTAAAAAAATATGTTCTAGTATACCAAATTAGTATTCTGCCTTTGGAATCATGGGAAAAATATTATATCTCTGTGAATGATATTTGATGTTTCCCAAAAACATTACCCACCTTAGTAATTTTAGTTTAAAAAATTCACTAATAACCCAAGGAAACTAAATATATTAAATGGGTGATCATAAATGATCAGTATGGATAAATAAAAGAAACTCATATGCATTACATGAACATAAAGGTGTGAAAACATGAGCATAGAATTATAAGATCATATCTGACATATCAATGATTATAAACATGATACAAGGAACAATGATTAGTAGTTAAAAATACAGTAATCATAATATAATGTTGAAGATAAACCATGTGAGAATATAATAGAGAGAATACATTATATTTCCAAAAACTCATAAACGTGTAATATCATTCCAAATAAGTCAAGGATCATTTAGAAAAACATATCAATGAATTTCATGGGGAAAAACCTACCTGGTGGTACCCATCACCATTATTAGTCATTGTACTCTCTTTTTTTGGGAACATGTTTCCCCATCTTCTTATAGTGGGTCTGGATACCCCCATCTTCTAATAGTATGTCATGTTTCTACATCTCTTCATTGTGGATCAGGTTTCCCAATCTTCCCATAGTGGATCATGCTTCTAGATATTCCTTTAGTGGATCAATCCCATCGACTTGATTCAAATAATTATCTCATTAGATATATATCATTACACAATGTATCATAGGGTTATATAGGTCCCACCCATCTCATCATAAAATAACACATTAATGTAGAAGTAAATAATAAAAAATAAAATCATATACAATGGAATTAAATGGGTTTCATTAACCTGTAATCATAACCTTACTTTTGGAAAAAGATAGGTTTCATAATAATTTCATCCAATAATAGCCCTTTCAAGGAAGCATGACTCACAAGAATATAAATATTGAAAGGGAATTGGTTTTTATAAAAATTGGCCCATTAATGCATATACCATTCAGCAAAATAACATTAATGGATTATTTGTATCATTTCTTGTAAGGCATGAGTAACATCCAAATAATCATTTTTGATGGAAATTAATTTTTAAATTCCAATAAAAAAAATTCAAGAGGAAAATATGCTTTATTCATTCAAAAATATATTTTTAAGTGTTGAACATTTTGAGATCTGTTTTCATTGTATAAAATATTTAAAATGTATAAATAAATCATGAAAACATTTTGAAAATAATTTTTTTGAAACAACATTAATTACTTATAATGAAATCATGAAAAAGATTACAATGACTTGTTTCTTTTAAAAAACATTGAAACCATATAAAGAAAGCTTCAAAATGTTTTGAAATCCATTTATTTGAAAATAAAATTTTAATATAATATTACATAAATTTTTTTATTTATAATAATTAGCCTTGAAAGCATAAAAAGGAAGCATATATAAAATAACAAACATGGTGATGAGTATGTTCATATATGTCAATCATTCCTTTTAACCCTAAATGTTAAGAAAAGTGTCCCGATAGGAAAACAAAAAAATTATTAATTTTCCATTTTGTCTTTAAAAAAGTCGTATGTGGGTCTCAATATCCATTAAAATCCATTAATAATAGTAAAACAATTATTTTTTTTGAAAACACAGTTTTTAATGAACAAAAATTTCAAACCAAAATGTGAATTAGAGTCATATATTAATAAAAACTTTTTCTTAAATATATTAAAAAATAATTATTTAAAAATTTATAGCATTACTTGGAAAATAGATAAATATGTAGAGGCTATGAAATATCAAGATATTTCATGAGAGATAGATCAAAATATTTCATCAATGGTAGCCTATGTATAAACAATATTAATAAATGATATTATTCAATCTATAAACCTATGACACTTTGGTAACGTTATATTATAAAAAAATGAAAAGAATAAAATTTATTTTAAAATTAAATATCATAAAATTAAGTATATTCATGATATGAATTGTAAAACATTTTTAATATACACCAAATAGAAAAATATAGGTTCATAACATGCTATGTGCCTCAATGAATGAAAATTGAGACAAAATTACATTACAAATTTGGTAAAATATCCAACATATGAAAAATTAAATAAATATAAAGAAATAGATATGGAAGGAACCATAAATTTAATTTTAGGAATCATTTAAGACATCAATGTATCGTATTCAAAACACCTAAATGAAATGAGTGGTAAATAAGGAATGTATCTCAATGAAATAAAAAGTAAGATGACATTCCATTACATTAAGTCTTGAATACCATTGTACACATTAAAACCTTATGTATAAAAAATATAAACTTATTATAAATATAAAACCAAACAATAATTTTATATCTAATACCATACATAATTTTTTATGACATTATAATACCTTATTATTATCAAATCCATGTTAACTTTATGTTCTTTGTAATATCAATATTTTTATATATATAAGGACTTGTTATTATAGATCCTCTTACTTAGATAATGACATAATTTTTTTAATAATGTAAAACATGGTATAAATATCATATATATTAAGTATATTTGTATTTATAAATATCCATTTCAGAAAAAACTAGAATGTGGAATACACCTTTCATAGAGATAGTGGGCGGTATTTATGCATGAACAATGTTTCTATTATATTATCGTATTAGAAGAAATAATGGAAGTAAATGAAACATTTATATGTATAAATTATAATTATACTAAAATTGTAATTGTATATATATAATATAAAATAAAAAATATATCCTTTGTACAATCCATGTATTGTGTGAATAATTCACAATGATTTGAAGAGGTGGTAGTCCACACTTCCCCAAATGAAATTTTAATATTAAAAAAAATCAATTTAGATATGAGTTATATATTTATTCTAGCAGAATAAATACATCATTAATATAATATAAATAAATAAAATAAAATTCATGTTATAAATATTAACTATAAGAGTTTTTAAAGGAAAAATGAACAATGTTCATTTTGTGGGAACAAAAAATGAAAGTTCACAAAACAAATCAATTATTTTTTACTATTAATCAAAAAATGAATGTTTACAAAAAAAATCAAAAAATTCACTGTAAAATAATTTCTATTATTAAAATTCAAAGATGAAGGTTATTTTAAAATATACAACAAATAAAAACTTCCAATATTGGAAATAAAATTTTTTCTCTATTAAACTGTGGTAAAATTTCATTTTAGAAAAATATAAATTTTTATTCAAAAAATTGGAATTATTATTATCATACACCTATAAATATATTGAATATTTATTAGAAACATTGATTGATGATATAATTTATTAAAATTAATCAAAAGTGGTTTGTTTAAATTATTGAGATAAAAATTTTTTTCACATAGAATAATAGTTTTCATAGAAATGTAATTTCATTACTTATTAAATTGTTCTTACATTTACTTATTCTAATTAATTTCAAAAAAATTAATTTTATAAAAATATAAAAATATTATTTTCATAATTTATTTTATCTTATTAATCACATCAATTATAATGGATATTTTGTTCCTATAATAACAAATTAATATTAATATTAATAGTGTATTGTAGTTTGGTAAAAAGACATCCGTGCGAGTTACCAATGTTTTCAAAGGAGCATGATATTGTGTGTACCACAAGCCAAACATAGTGTTTTATATATTTTGGGCAAATATAAGTCATTAATGTATTGAATTCAAGACTAATGATGTCCATTAATGTATATTAAAAACATACTCATGGTTTCATGAAATGAAAAATATCAAAATAAATAAATTCATATGAAAAAATATCTAAACCATGGGGTGTTACATTTTTTCTATTATTTTTGTTTGAATCAGAAAAATTTAACATCCTTCTCATCTTCTAATAGGAAAATTAATCACTAAATTAACTATGTTTAGTTTTTTATGGTTCATTCCACTATTTTTATTGAAATTATGTAAAATTTTGGGCTAGATAGATTTGTATGATTGAAAGATATAATTATTTTACTAGTTCATATCCTTTGGTCCATTTTAATAGGTACTCCACTAATAAATGAAAATAATTTGGTTAATATATTTGATGACACTTCATTTCTTGCTATATTTTAACCAACCTTCATGTATGGGATTTCTTGTTTCCTAAGTTAAAAATATGACATCCTATGAAATTTAAATTTTGATGTCTCCAAAAGAATTTATAATTTCATTTGGTGGATAGATTAAAACATAATTTTTGTCTCAAAATTGATTATCTTGATTTGTATCACGTAAATATGATGTTTTGGGATTATGTTTTATTCCCGAGAAGTTTCTTGCATGTTCTGTCACGACCTGTCCCCCGGGGCCCATGTCGTAACTACCCCAAACCCACATTCCAAAAGCCAAGGGCTGGTGTCTAGCACCAAATGTGTAAATCGCTTTAACTGGGAAGGCAGTGACTTTGTTAAATGTAGTCTCGCACAACCAGAGATCAAGAGGAAGAAAACACTATGTAAATCAGTACAAAAAGTGTGTTGAAAATACAAAGGGGTCGGAAATACAAGGCAACAGAATGGTACAACAAGAAGTGAAAGAATTTACAACTAAAAAGAAAAACAACTGAATGGTGAAGCTGCTCTTGGATCGTCATCCTGGTTCCTACATGAAGAGTAGGTACAAATGTCCTCCTTAGCACTCCGCGTCTATCTGTCTGTTCTGTGTTCCATCACGCCAAGTGTTCACCTCCGGGTACTGTCCAGTCCTTGTACAATATACGTCGGTGAAAGCTGTCTGACGTCTGCATCCTACACAATGAGGTGCGGGCAAAGATCATATAGGGGTGAGTATAAAGATACTCAGTAGGGACCCCGAGGCCCTCTAGGTCTCAAAATATCCAACTAAGATAAACCAGAAAGATATATCTCAACAGATAACCTTTACATAGTTATATGCCCATTCATATACCTATGTTATCAAGTAAACCATCTCAATCATGATGAAAATCCAAAGGTCATTGACTCAGCTCAAACCAAGATTTTCATTATCGAAACTACAACTACTGGAGAGCTCCTCCTCTTTCAACTACAATGATCATGTCGTGACTCTTACGCGCTGCTCAATAACCTTATACTGCGGAGTTACTCCTCCTCATTCGAGTACCGCAGGTATGTCACCCCAACAAAGTAGTGATTCCACACTATGGGTCTTCCGCTACAACCAAGTGCACCACCTCATTACCTATAGAGGTACTCCGTCTGTCATGTACCGCATGTCTGCCTCCCCAACACAGTAGTGCTCCTCTACCATGGGTTTTCCACCTCCATATAGTAGTACTCCCCACTGGGCTAGTCAAGTAACTTTGAATCGAATTAGACAAGCAGTAATCAAGTCTCATCCAACTACAAGGTCTCCATACTCCGTATGACCTTCTCCGCGAGGATCCGCTCCACGAGCTACAGGTCAATACTTTCATGTGTCACATAATTTCACGTGTAAGTATCTCATGGGACCGCCTCATCATAGACGTCTCAACGCAACAGACTGTGCGTCAATCGGATGCCTGGTCTATGAGTTATCACATTTTTTTTTCAGAGGACCAGTTGGTTTCATGTATGAAAAAACCTGACAGTATATCAATTGTACCCCAAAATCCTATGGGCTATTCTCAAAGGAACTTTTTCTCAATGAGATTACCAACTCCGCTGATGGTTCATCAAACGGACGTCTGGTCTGAGAATTATTGTCTTTTCCGTTCTAGGGGATCGGTTAGTTTTTAAGCTAAAACCAACACGACCATACTCTAACTGCATCCAAACCTCATGTGGAGTATGCCAATCTAACTGTATCATCATAAGGAATCCAACATAATTGATGGCACATCAATCGGACGTCGGGTCCTTGTATTATAAGTGTTTCCGCTCCGAGGGCCCGGTTGGTTTTGGGTTCGATCAAACCCAAACATAATCAAACTTCAATGAATCCTTGACTGTAAAAAACAGAAACAAACATCTCGATCCAAGGAATCCTACGCAACTGACGGTGTGTCAATCGGAGGACTGTAGCTCAAGTTATGGACGTTTAAATGAACCTGGTACGAAAAAAAGTGGGGTATGGGCCCGGTCTGACCCGGCCCAACCCACAATGGGTCAGCCCAAACTGGGTCAACCCGACCCGGGTCTGGGTCCGGTATGGTAGGGTGCGGCCCATCCCGGTTGGCACGAGATTTTTTATTAATAAGGGTGGTAAGGGATTATTTTTACGTATTAAATATACCCATGTACTTCGACGATTATTTTTGAATCGACGATAGCAAAATTAGTATCAAAGGAGTTGATTCAACCGCAGAACATAGGATGCTGATATTTTATTTTCTGTGAAGAAATAGGGTTAAGCGTACCAATTTTGGTTTTCAGTTTAGGGAGTACAGTTTTGGTGTGGTAGCCGACGTATCCATTCACCAGAACCCTGACTTCTGATTTCCGAAATAGTGCATGAAAACAATGAATGCGTTTGTATTTTCAAAAGATTTATTTATGTCAAATAAAACTTGGTCAGCTCACCATGTATTGTATTTTGACCATGTCACATCTTTTTCTTTCATGATGTCTTCACCCAGTCAGTCAGTGTGGGTTCCGAGTACAGAGCGTGATGGTAGCCCACCGAGCAGCGAGGCCATAGTGCAGGGCCCCATCATAGCAGAGGCACCAACGGTACCATTACCCACTGGGTTACCATTATCACCAGCACCAGCAGCATATAGTGCACGCTGCTTCAGTGTGTTGCACGAGTTCCAGTGACAGAGGCCTCCGAGGTTTTGAGGCGAGTCTGATTTTCAGACTGTTGGGTACTGGATGGAGTTTGTAGCACAAGCTTTCCACATAGCTGGGACACCCGCTGACTTGATGGTATACCTAGTTGATATTCACTTTCAGGGAGAATCTGAGAGATGGTGGAGCCAGGTTCCCTAGTTTTGCGACAAGACGACCTTCAACTGGGGTGACTTCGATGGTTTTTTTAGGGTGGAGTTTATACCAGTGACTCTATGCTCTATGTGGGCTTAGGAGATACTACATTCTCCGCAATGCTTTCCGACTATAGCGGAGTCTTCTACAGCCGAAAGTAGACAGATGACACAGAAGTCCATGATGACTAGGCCAATAGGTGGGCGACCTTTGGACAAAGGTTCCGTTGTATGAGGCACACGAAATAGAGCCAACAATACGAGGAGAAGGAAGTGTTTTGCATGCGGCAGGCATGATCACTTGGCTCAAGACATCCCGACCTATCTAGTAGATGAGCAGCAGGCAGTAGAGGAACCTACCAGACCGAGGCAGAGGATCTGGCCGTACAACCGGTGCTGTACAATGCTTCTAGGTGTTTCCACCACCCCCACCAGGAGGTCCACCCTGACCGCAGGGAACGTGTGGATATGGGAGAGCACATATTTCCGGCAGCTGGAGCATATGACAATGGAGCTCCGGAAGCAGGTTGACAGTAGTGGGACTAGTTCTAGGCATGGAGGAATTTTTTCTTGTTTCTTCTAGTTTCCATGTTGTCGTTGTTGTGTTTGCTTTGTGTCTTTGTACATCAAGCTGCAGTAATAAAAAACTCTTGTCCTTGTGATATTTGCTTTCCGTCCTTTTTGTGTACTATGTGGTGCCTGTTTAAACTATTGAATTGACCCTCACATTCAAGATTCATACTAGAGGAGACCCAGTGACCACACACAGATTCTGACAGTGTGACTCGACCCTTGGAGGTGAGAGTAACTGTTGGATCTCTTGGTAACAACATCGAGTCATTACAATGTCAACCATGGAATGTATTTGTACTATTCATGGTAGGATTGAATGTATTAGGCAATGAGTGTGGTTCATCCAGGGGATGAGACGAGATATCTCTTTTCAGAAAAGTTTAAATCGTAGCAGCTCTTATTGATCGTAGGTGAAGAAGGGTGATCGTCGACCGACTCACCAAGTCAGCCCACTTCCTACCGATCAAGGAGCATGGAATAGTAGAGAGCTATGGACGTCTCTACGTACAGGATAATGTAAAACTTCATGGTGTGCCATAGACGATCGTCCCCGATTGGGATGGCACCTTATGAAGCACTCTACGGCCAACCTTACAGATCACCTTTGTGCTTGATTGATCTAGGCGAGTCAGCACTTGTAAGACCATAGATGTTACATGATATGACGGAAAAGGTGCAGATCATCCAAGAGCGGATTATGACTGAACATAGAAGGCAATGTCTTATGATGATAGGAGACAGAGACCACTGGAGTTCGAGGATGGAGACCAGCCCTTTATATGGGTCTCACCTCGACGTGATCTACCGAGATGTGGCTGAGGTGACATGTTATCTCCACGGATCATCAGACCATTCCAGTTTCTCAGCATAGTAGGCGAAGAGGCTTACCTCCTGGCCTTTTCACCTCAGTTGCACATGGTGCATGCCATCTTCAATGTATCTCAGCTGAGCAGATGTGTGCACTATGTTTCACACATCTTTGTCCACAGGGAGCTAGACATCGATGACGGTGCGAGAAACACGAAGGTTCCAGTATAGATTGAGTATCAATAGGTGGGGATCCTACGAGGATGGTCTATTACTCTGATTCACTTTCACTGGTATGACGGAAACCTCGAGGAGAGCATATGGGAGTTGGAGTCTCAGATGTGTGCTCAGTACCTCTTTTGTTTTCCCTGGTATGTGGTGTATCATTATAGGGATGTAAAGCACTGAAGTGGGAGTAATTTATAGACCATAAAATTTCAAGGAAATTTTTTTCTTAAATAACTTTGAATTTTACAAGTCTGTGGATTTTGACAGCACTTGATTCCGAGGTCCGATGTGCCCAGAATCAATTTACGAATTGTTTTTCAGGTACGTTTAGTAAACGAACCTGCATGTTTAACTATCTTTTCAACTGATGCTCGGAATTGATATCCAAGGCAACAGATTAACTCACAAGGCCAGTATTCACTTCAAAGGACCATTACCATAGACTGCGTTATATGTGGGTTGAGAGTTAATTTTTGGGGAAATTGGAAATAGTAATATAACATTGTTGGAAAAATTTATATATCTATGGAAGTTATTTCCTCCCCTGGGAAGTTATTAGTGGGGTCCACATCCACCCAACATCCCATGGGTGGATATTTGAGAGGTGGGGCGCACACGAGCCCCAACATTTCACCTCTCATAACTCACTTCAAACCCACTTTATCCCCCTTGTTTCTTTGAGCATCCATTTAATGTAACATCCCGGTCCCAGTGACAACAAATACACCCCTCATAAATATGGCCGTCAGGTCATGGCCTACTACGTACAACGAGTTGCCCCGAAGACACCTAGGGCCTAGCTTAGGGTCCACCCACGTGCCCGAATGGGTCATCTGACTAATGACTATCCCCACATTCCAAAACATGTCCTTTCCAGTGTGCTTTTTCTTCACTAACATGCACTCTAGGAAACATTCTAGAAGGTCACCCATCCCGATTACTACTCCAAGCCAAACACGCTTAACTGTGGAGTTCTAACTAGGTATGCTCATGAAAATGAAGGTGCACCTTGTTGTCATGAGTCATGTCATTTAGTCATTTAACCCTTTATCATTTGGGGATGTTACAATAACCCACCCATTAGAACACAACATCCTCATTGTGGGCCCTACAACTCAACATAGGCAGTGCCCCGTGCACATAAGGTTGAGTTCCTCCTTTGATACCAATTTGTCACGACATGTCCCCAGGGGCCCATGTCGTAACTACCCCATGCCCACCATCCATAGGACTAGGGCTGGTGACTAGCACCAAAGGCTTAAATCCCTTTAACTGGGAAGGCATTTCCTTTATTAGACATAAAATCACACTACCAGAGATCAAGGGGAATAAAACACTAAGAAAATCATTATAACAAGTGTGCTGAAAATACAAAGGGGCCTGAAATTCAAGTCCAAGATAAAGGTAAAGATACAACTGAAATAAATCACAACTAAAAAGGAAAACAACTGAATGGTGAAGCATCTCCTAGATCGTCCTCTGGGTTCCTACCTGAAGGGAAGGTACAAATGTCCTTCTCATCACTCCACATCTATCGTTCCGCTCCGTGTTCCGTCATGCCAAGTGTTCATCCCCGGGTACCATCTAGTCCTCATACACTTTGCCTCGGTCAAAGCTGTCTATCGTCTGCATCCAATACAACGAGGTGCGGGCATAACCCGTTTAGGGGTGAGTTTAACAATACCAAATAGAGACCTTGAGACCCTCATGGTCTCACAATATCCATCAAGGATAAACCAAAAATAATTATCTCAATAGATAACCATTAATTAGGTATATGCCCATACATATACATAAGTTATCAAGTAACCCATCTCAATCATCTGCAAACCACAATGGTAATTGAATCAGCTCAAACTCGGATTTTCATTATCCAAACCAAAACAGCTGGAGTGCTCCTCCCCTATCGAATATAGTGATCTTGTTACAACTCTGAGGTACTGCTCACTAACCTTAGACTGTTGAGGTACTCCTTCTATAAGGCCCTAGCCTTAAACCTTACTTAATCTTGAGTTATTACAAGATTACACATTGAGGATCTTTTCGGGTTTAGAGTTTTTAGAGAATTAGATCATAAAACTTGCATTACATTCCACATATAAACAAAGTGGTTACATAAAGATAGTATTCTTCATTCCCATCAATGGAAACACATTTAAAATTAAACATGGATTAATTCTTGACACATCCTTGACTCTATCATCTTATCATGTACCTTTCCCTTGACCTGTGAAAAACATTTCAAAAACTTGGGATGAGAATAAAAACTCAGTATGGGTTATAAAAAAAACATGGAAAGGAAACATGAGTTCATATATACATAAGAATGAAATCATAATTTACCCATAAAACATTGGTACTTTAACATACCTCATAAAATCACGAATAAATCATAGAAATCATAAGACATAAAGGTAACATGAGGCATTCATAACATTCTTACGTAGGGAGTAACCCTCTTGGTTACGTTTGGAATACCCATCACAGTATATTCCCTAAAATCTCTTCGGATAAACCTTAACATTTCACTCCTTCGCGTTACCCAATGCATTGGAGAGCTATAACGGGCTCACCCGCCCTTAGTTCATCACAGAACCACCCGTCTTCATAATAATGCCCAAGAACCATAACATAATCATATCACATAAAACATGAATAAAGGAAACATAAAATTTCCACATTTCAATCATGAGATATCAATACAACACATTGATATAAAAACATTATGAAAACCATTTTCAATACTAAAATAAAAGAAAAGTAAAACATGGTATTTATTTTTCTTTTAAAAAGAAGGTATGGCTTGTAGAGGAAGCCGGAACTCAAATAACGGTCACGACGGCGGAGAAGTCGTTGTCGCCGCATACGTATGACAAAAACATTCCCTTTTGTCGTTTAGTTAACGCTTCGTATAAAAAAGATTCCTTTTGAATAAATGTAAAAGTCAAATGGGTTTATACACCGTATAGAAGAAAGTTGTGTATAAAATAAAATATGCCTCAATGAAAGGAGATTGATACGAAGTCCCATACCTCGTATCCGACTTGACTCGACCGTTCTTTAATCTCATGAATAATAAACTTGAGTTAATCTCTACTTGATTTTGAATCTTTTTCAAGTTCATTATTCCTTTTATACCATGTTATGAACATCATGTAATCAGTTAAGTTAATAATGTTCATTTTGTCGGTATTTGGTTCTTAAGTCAAAAATAGACTTCTTACACTTACATGTTGTTAATTTGGTAAAAGTTTCATTATATCCAGAATGGTATTCATGATCTATATGTCATATATATCCAGTACATACATGCATTTATAATATTACATAATTTAGAGGTATGAAATGAAATGCACCGTTCATGGAGACGGTAAGCCGTACGTACGCATGAACGCTACTTCCATATCTATTTCATATTTTCTGGAATGGCATCATAATGATATAAGAGTATATTTTAATTCCAGTATAATAACATATATAATATCATTAACTTTATCCTTTACACATCCCACGTATGGTATTAACGAATCAAATCACTTTTAGGGGGCGGTAGTCCGCACTTCCTAAAATGAAGATATCGTGTTTACCCATAATGGAAACCATAAAGGTATGCCCAAAATGAAAAAAACAGAAGCTTAAAGAAACCATAAACATATTATATATCATATATAAAAATAGTGACATCATAATGGCCACCTTTGAAGGTGTTGAATGAGTGTTGAACAATCATCATTTCGGGAGGCAGAATTTCGCCATCCACGGAAACCGTATGTTCTTTAACCATTTGATGTAGTTGTGTGAGAGTGTAGCTCAAATAAATCATATAAAAACATCCTATTATATTGACTATACTGGTGTTGTTAAAAAAGAAGTAAATAAAAAGAGTTTAGGGGGTTGTAGAAGCAAAATAAAACAAATGAACATGAGAGAACGAATTACCTTAAAAAGTGTAACTCCTTTTGATTTGAGCCTAAAGGATTCCTTTGAAAAGATTCTGCCCAAAGGGAATCCTCTAGGATGAGGAGAGGGATGTGGAGAGAGAAAATGGGCAGGGGTTGGCCGAGCCAAAGGCTTGAATAGTGTGTTAAATGAGGTAGAGGTGGGGGCCTTTTATAAGAGGAGAGGAGGGGCACTTTTGGAAAGTAAAGAAATATTACATTATTTGAAAATGTGTTTCGGTTTTATAAGGTCCCAAATTGATAGAATTCGTGGATAAGGTGATAAGGGTTCGAAATCCACTCATCCAATTGGTTTTGGACATGTGTAGTTCATAGATTTTACATTATCTTTCTATTTTATTTAAATCGTCAAATAATGATGTCATCGCTGCATCATTATTATGTCATAAATAATTTAATTTATATAATGTCTAAAAATTATAAAAAAAATACTATGATATAGGAAATATTTTTATCTTTCCAATGACAATTTTAAATCAAAATTTGGACTTTTATAACTCCACTTAAAAATTGTTTTCGTAAAACATATAATGTTGGTGTCATTTTCACTTTAACATTAAATAAAAAGTAATTTATGTCATTTCCCAACAAAAGTGGATCCATGGGGTCCCCAAGTTGACCCATGGCATTTCATGGTCGGCCATGACACAACCAATGATGTTGGGACATGTGTCTAGGTCATTTCATATTATTAAAGCCTTATTTATACCTTAAACTACCCTAATTACCACTAATCGTGATTAAGAACTTAATAAGTTACTATTCACCAAAAAATTATTATAATCTCATTGAACCACATTTTACATACTAATGACAACCATGTATGTCGGATTTTTAAAATTCAATACACATTAGTGGTAAACTTTCATTTAACTGAAAAATCAGTTTGCTTGATTATCACTTAGTGGTTTCACTATTCATCAAAAATTGAAGCTTTTCAGAAAATTACCAAAAATTCACCCTAAGCTATATTTGATAATCCAAATTCAAAAATGAAGTCTATTTTACAAAATTCAAATCATATAAGTCACATTAATTAATTTAATAATTAATTCCCGCTGCCAGAGCAAATAGCGTGTTTTTACAAAACAATAAGTATCAAAAGATTGACACCAGTTTAAGTCTAATATCAAAGTGAAATTGATTCCAATGACCACCATTGGATAAAATGGTAAAAATATATTTTAATTTAACTTCAAAAACAATTCAAAAAATAATCTAATCATATAAATAAATTAGATTAAAAAGCAGTTTTGATGTAAAATGCAGTATTTTTCACTATTCGTTAAAAAATGAAAATTGTCAGAAAAATACCAAAAATCCACACAAGGTAAATTTTGATGTCGCAATAATAAAGGATAAGTTTATTTTGACAAAAATAGTTTATAATATTGTCAAAATATAGATTCAAAAATGGTTTTCCATCAAAAGGCAGTAAAACAATCTTTTAAGAATATTAGTGTATTACATGCATAAGATTGTATTTATTTTCATTTTAACCCTCTATAACACTATCTTAATCATTAATAGACATAGATAAAAAAATCTATTATTCATTACTTACTTGGGATGTTACATCCTTCCCCCTTTAGAAAATTGCCTCCCCACAATTTATTTACTTATCGAATAAATGGTGGTACTTATCCCTCATTGCATTTTCAGATTCCCATGTTGCCTCTTCAATCATGTGGTTTTCCACAAAACCTTTACCTGCTTAATCACCTTATTTCGTAACACTTGCTCCCTGTGGTCAAGAATCTGTACCGGTTGTTCCTCATATGATAGGTTCTCTTCTAGCTGAACTACCTCTGGACTCAAAACATGAGATGGATCTGGCATATACTTTCTCAACATCGAAACGTGAAAAACATTGTGTACCTGAGATAAACTCGGAGGTAAAGCCACTAGGTATGCAACTGATCCAACTCTCTCCAGAATTTCGTATGGTCGAACAAACCTTGGTCACAAATTTCCTTTCTTACGAAATCTCATCACCTTTTTCCAAGTAGAAACCTTGAGAAAAACATGATCACCTACCTCGAAAGATAGATCCTTCCTCCGGTTATCCGCATAACTCTTCTGCCTGCTCTGAGCTGTTGTCATTTGTTTCTGAATCAGATGAACTTTTTCTGCCATCTCTTCTACCAATTCTGGTCCCATCAACTTCCTTTCACCCACTTCATCCCAGAAAGCTGGAGTTCGACACTGCATCCCATATAATGCCTGAAATGGTGCCATCTGTATACTGGAATGAAAACTGTTATTATATGAAAACTCAACCAATGAAAGATGTTGGTACCATCTTCCCTGATAATCCATAGAACACGCTCGTAGCATATCCTCCAATGTCTGAATTGTTCATTCTGACTGCCCATCTGATTGAGGATG
This sequence comes from Viscum album, assembly GCA_963277665.1. Classification (NCBI taxonomy): domain Eukaryota; kingdom Viridiplantae; phylum Streptophyta; class Magnoliopsida; order Santalales; family Viscaceae; genus Viscum; species Viscum album. The sequence goes on along the minus strand of OY728146.1, from coordinate 1,996,701,422 downwards.
AAAAGCTGTACTAAAATTTAATTCAGTACCCAACGACTTCTGAAGGCCTTTCCAAAAGTTAGAAGTAAACCTGGGATCACGATCCGATACAATGGAGAGAGGAACTCCATGTAACCTGACTATCTATTAAAGATACAGACGGGAAAGTTGATCAAGAGAGAATGTATCTCGTATAGAAAGGAAATGAGTAGATTTGGTCAAGCGATCAACAATAACCCAGATTGCATTATTACCTTGAGATGTCCTCGTTAATCCCACAACAAAGTCCATGGATATGTTTTCCCATTTCCACTCTGGCACTGGTAAAGGCTGAAGCATCCCTTTCGGTAACTGCCGCTCTGCTTTAACCTGCTGACAAGTCAAACACTTCACAGTAAAATCAGCAATATCTCTTTTCATTCCATCCCACCAGTAATACTTCCGCAGATCTCTATACATCTTAATACTTCCCGGATGAACTGAAAACGGAGAACTATGAGCTTCACATAACAACTCTCTCTTCAACTGTGAATCACAAGGCACACACAATCTCTTCCCAAATCTCAAAACACAATCATTATCAATGTTGAATTTAGGCAACTTACCTTTCTGAACCAGCTCTACCTTTTTCTGCAACTCACTGTCTTGCTTCTGTGCTTGCTTGATTCTATCTGATAGAGATGATCTCACTGATACCTGAAACAAAACAGAAGGACTTCCTGCACCAACAACTTATAATCCAAATTTCATCAAATCGTTAACCAAAGTATCACGTTCCAAATGCAACATTGTTACTGAAGCATTACTTTTTCGACTCAAAGCATCAGCCACTTTATTTGCTTTTCCCGGATGGTAATGAATTGAACAATCATAATCTTTGATTAATTCCAGCCATCTCCTTTGTCTCATGTTTAACTCTTTCTGAGTGAATATATACTTTAAACTTTTGTGATCGGTATATATTTCACACTTTACTCCATACAAATGATGCCTCCAAATTTTTAAAGCAAAAACAACAGCAGCTAGTTCCAAATCATGTGTAGGGTAATTTACCTCATGAGTTTTCAACTGTCATGAAGCATAAGCAATTACCTGATCATTCTGCATTAGGACGCAACCAAGTCCTTTCAATGAAGCATCACTGTATATAACAAACTCACCATTCCTGGAAGGTAGTGCCAAAACTAGAGCACTCACCAATCTTCTTTTCAATTCCTGAAAACAATTATCACATTCTTTTGTCCAGATAAACTTAACACCCTTCTGAGTTAGCTTAGTCATTAGACTAGATAACCGTGAAATTTTTTTAACAAACCATCGGTAATAGCCCGCCAAACCAAGAAAGCTACGAATCTCGGTTACATTTGTGGGTCTTGGCCATTCTTCTACAACTTTTGTTTTTGCAGGATCAACAGTTATTCCATCTTTAGAAACAATGTGACCAAGGAAAGAAATTTGTTTCAACCAAAACTCACACTTACTGAATTTCTCATACAGTTTCTTTTCTTTTAAGGTTTGCAAGATAACCCTTAAATGTTTTTCATGCTCCTATTTACTTTTATAAAACACCAAAATATCATCAATGAAAACCACCACAAACGTATCCAAGAACTCATGGAAAATTCTATTCATTAAGTCCATGAATAGAGCAGGTGCATTGGTTAGCCCAAAAGGCATTACTACAAATTCATAATGGCCATATCTCGTACGGAACGCGGTCTTCGGAATATCTACCTCCTTTACCTTCAGCTGATGGTACCCCGATCTCAAGCCAATATTTGAAAAAAACTGAGCTCCCTGGAGCTGGTCAAACAAATCATCGATATGAGGCAAAGGATATTTGTTATTAACAGTGATATTATTCAAGGCTCAATAATCAATGAAAAGTCTCATAGAACCATCTTTCTTTTTAACAAATAAAACAGGAGCACCCCATGGTGATGTGCTAGGTCTAATGAAACCTTTCTCTAATAAATCTTGCAATTGCTCCTTCAACTCTAAAAGTTCAATTTGTGACATTCGATAAGGGGGTTTTGAAATTGGCTTAGCATCAGGAACTAAGTCAACAGTAAACTCAACTTCCCGATCTAGTATTATTCCAGGAAACTCATCAGGAAAAACATCAGGATACTCATTTACCACTGGCACATCATTAATCTGAACAGTTCCTTTATTTTCAATGATGTGTGCAAGTTAACATTCATTTCCATCTTTTACAAGTTTCTCGTCCTCTTGATATGTTATAAAAAGTAAGGGTTCATTCTTGTAAACAAACTGAAAGTATTTCTGAAAAGAAATTCTTTAGCTCTACAGTCAATCTTAGCATGGTAAATAGAGAGCCAATCCATACCCAGGATAACATCAAACTCTACTAGAGGTAGAACAATAAGGTTTGCAAGTAGGTTCTTTCCACGGATAAGGATAGGAAGATTCTTATAAATTCTTTTTGCCTCAACATTTCCCCCAGGTGTTTTTACCAAAAGTTCAGGAGTCATTTCTTGAGATGGTATTCCCATTTTACTAGGAAAGGTTTCAGAGATGAAAGAATGTGTAGACCCCGAATCAAACAACACACTGGCATAATCTGAAAAAACAAACAAAGTACCTGATACAACTTCATTTGATGGCCCGACATCTGCTGAAGTAGTTGAAAAGGATTTCACCACCCCTTTCTGCTTGTAGTCTAACTGCTTCCCATCACTCAACCTCTTTGTCGGACACTCGTTTGCATAGTGACCCATATCATTGCACTTATAACATTTCACTAACTGTAAATCAAATTTGTTCTTACCTTCACCTTGATCCTTTTCAGTGCAATCACGAGCCTTATTTCCCATCTTACCACATCGGTAGCACTTCCCAGAATTCAGAAGACATTCCCCAGCATGCCTTTTGCCACATTTATCACAAACAGGAAACTTAGTTCTCTTACCATCAGACTTTTTTGAAGAATTCTTACCTTTCTCCTGCCACTTCGGTCTCTTCTTCTGCTGGTTGTTATAGAAAACATGGTCATCGGCAAACTCCATTTCCACCTTCTCAGCAAATCGAACAAGATTTTCATAACTTTTAAACTCACGAGAAGCTAATTCCCTTCGATAATTTGGCTTTAATCCTGAGTAAAAACGATTGATTTTACTATCAAGGTCCCGAATAAAATTTGGAGCATACCTTGCCAATCGAGTGAACCTTTCTTCATAGGCAGCCACTGAGTCTTCCTCTTGCCTCAATTCCAAGAATTTATTTTCCATCCTAAGTTGAACAGCCTTAGGAAAATACTTCTCAAGAAACATACCTTTGAATTCATCCCAGTCAAGAGAACCAATCTCTTCGGCGTCCCTGATATTTTTAACCATAGACCACAACTGATCTACTTCACCCTCCAAACGGTAAATAACAAGACTAACCTTTTGATTGTCTGAACATCCCATAACATCAAAAATCTTCTCCAGTGCTTTAATCAACCCTTCAGCTAGCACAGGGTCAGATGATCCTCTGAATGATGGTGGATGTTGCCTCATGAAATGTTCCACCACTGACATGTTCCTCTGCGGTTGATCTGGCTGATCTCGTGCATGGATACCACCGCCATTTATCACTTTAGTCAACTGCGCCATTACTGCAACAAACTGTTCAGTTCCAATTCTGACCATTTCTGGATGTTGATTCGGAAGGTTATTTCCTTCTGTATGCCTTCCTAGCACTGCTTCCCTATTTCCTCTGCGGAAAACCATTCTGAACAAACATGTCTTAGATGAAGAAACATGGTAATCTTTAAATGCTATATCATTTCAAAAAAAATATTTTTGGATAATCATTTAATAGAATTCTAACTCCTAAAGTTATCTAAACCGACCTTTGATACCAACTATAAGGCCCCAGCCTTAAACCTTACTTAATCTTGAGTTATTACAAGATTACACAGTGAGGATCTTTTCGGGTTTAGAGTTTTAGAGAATTAGATCATAAAACTTGTATTACATTCCACATATAAACAAAGTGGTTACATAAAGATAGTATTCTTCATTCCCATCAATGGAAACACATTTAAAATAAAACATGGATTAATTCTTGACACATCCTTGACTCTATCATCTTATCATGTACCGTTCCCTTGACCTGTGAAAAACATTTCAAAAACATGGGATGAGCATAAAAACTCAGTATGGGTTATAAAAAAAACATGGAAAGGAAACATGAGTTCATATATACATAAGAATGAAATCATACTTTACCCATAAAACATTGGCACTTTAACATACCTCATAAAATCACGAATAAATCATATAAATCATAAGACATAAAGGTAACTTGAGGCATTCATAACATTCTTACGTAGGGAGTAACCCTCTTGGTTACGTTTGGAATACCCATCACAGTATATTGCCTAAAATCTCTTCGGATAAACCTTAACGTTTCACTCCTTCGCGTTACCCAACACATTGGAGAGCTATAACGGGCTCACCCACCCTTAGTTTATCACGGAACCACCCGTCTTCATAATAATGCCCAGGAACCATAACATAATCATATCACATAAAACATGAATAAAGGAAACATAAAATTTCCACATTTCAATCATGAGATATCAATACAACACATTGATATAAAAACATTATGAAAACCATTTTCAATACTAAAATAAAAGAAAAGTAAAACATGTTATTTATTTTTCTTTTAAAAAGAAGGTATGGCTTGTAGAGGAAGCCGAAACTCAAATAACGGTCACGACGGCGGAGAAGTCATTGTCGCCGCATACGTACGACAAAAACATTCCCTTTTGTCGTTTAGTAAACGCTTCGTATAAAAAATATTCCTTTTGAATAAACGTAAAAGTCAAAGGGGTTTATACACCGTATAAAATAAAGTTGTGTATAAAATAAAATATGCCTCAACGAAAGGAGATTGAGACGAAGTCCCATACCTCGTATCCGACTTGACTCAACCGTTGTTTAATCTCCTGTATAATAAACTTGAGTTAATCTCTACTTGATTATGAATCTTTTTCAAGTTCATTATTCCTTTTATACCATGTTATGAAAATCATGTAATCAGTTAAGTTAATAATGTTCATTTTGTCGGTATTTGGTTCTTAAGTCAAAAATAGACTTCTTACACTTACATGTTGTTAATTTGGTAAAAGGTTCATTATATCCAGAATGGTATTCATGATGTAGATGTCATATATATCCAGTACATACATGCATTTATAATATTACATAATTTAGAGGTATGAAATGAAATGCACCGTTCATGGAGACGGTAAGTCGTACGTACGCATGAACGCTACTTCCATTTCTATTTCATATTTTCTGGAATGGAATCATAATGATATAAGAGTATATTATAATTCCAGTATAATAACATATATAATATCATTAACTTTATCCTTTACACATCCCACATATGGTATTAACGAATCAAATCACTTTTAGGGGGCGGTAGTCCGCACTTCCTAAAATGAAGATATCGTGTTTACCCATAATGGAAACCATAAAGGTATGCCCAAAATGAAAAAAACAGAAGCTTAAGGAAAACATAACCATATTATATATCATATATAAACATATTTACATCATAATGGCCACCTATGAAGGTGTTTAATGAGTGTTGAACAATCATCGTTTCGGGAGGCAGAATTTCACCATCCACGGAAACCGTATGTTCTTTAACCATTTGATGTAGTTTTGTGAGAGTGTAGCTCAAATAAATCATATAACAACATCCTAGTATATTTAAGATACTGGTTTTGTTACAAAAGATGTAAATAAATAGAGTTTAGGGGGTTGGAGAAGCAAAATAAAACAAATGAACATGAGAGAACGAATTACCTTAAAAAGTGTAACTCCTTTTGATTTGAGCCTAAAGGCTTCCTTTGAAAGGATTCTGCCCAAAGTTAATCCTCTAGGATGAGGAGAGGGATGTGGAGAGAGCAAATGGGCAGGGTTTGGCCGAGCCAAAGGCTTTAAGAGTGTGTGAAATGAGGTAGAGGTGGGGGCCTTTTATAAGAGGAGAGGAGGGGAACTTTTGGAAAGTAAAGAAATATTACATTATTTGAAAATGTGTTTCGGTTTTAAAAGGTCCCACATTGATAGAATTAGTGGATAAGGTGATAAGGGTTCGAAATCCACTCATCCAATTGGTTTTGGAAATGTGTAGTTCATAGATTTTACATTATCTTTCTATTTTATTTAAATCGTCAAATAATGATGTCATCACTGCATCATTATTATGTCATAAATAATTTAATTTATTTAATGTATAAAAATTATAAAAAAATACTATGATATAGGAAATATTTTTATCTTTCCAATGACTATTTATAATCAAAATTTGTACTTTTATAACCCCACTTAAAAATTGTTTTCGTAAAACATATTATGTTTGTGTCATTTTCACTTTAACATTAAATAAAAAGTAATTTATGTCATTTCCCAACAAAAGTGGATCCATGGGGTCCCCAAGATTACCCATGGCATGTCATGGTCGGCCATGACACAAACAATGTGGTTGGGACATGTTTCTAGGTCATTTCATATTATTAAAGCCTTATTTAGACCTTAAACTACCCTAATTACCACTAATCTTGATTAAGAACTTAATAAGTTACTATTCACCAAAAAATTATTATAATCTCATTGAACCACATTTTACATACTAATGAAAAACATGTATGTCGGATTTTTAAAATTCAATACACATTAGTGGTAAACTTTCATTTAACTGAAAAATTAGTTTGCTTGATTATCACTTAGTGGTTTCACTATTCATCAAAAATTGAAGTTTTTCAGAAAATTACCAAAAAATTCACCCTAAGCTATATTTGATAATCCGAAATCAAAAATGAACTCTATTTTACAAAATTCAAATCATATAAGTCACATTAATTAATTTAATAATTAATTCCCGCTACCAGAGCAAATAGCGTGTTTTTACAAAACAATAAGTATCAAAAGATTGACACCAGTTTAAGTCTAATTTCAAAGTGAAATTTATTCCAATGACCACCATTGGATAAAATGGTAAAAATATATTCTAATTTCATTTCAAAACCAATTCAAAACATAATCTAATCATATAAATAAATTAGATTAAAAAGCAGTTTTGATGTAAAATGAAGTATTTTTCACTATTCATTAAAAAATGAACATTGTCAGAAAAATACCAAAAATCCACACAAGGTAAATTTTAATGTCGCAATCATAAAGGATAAATTTATTTTGACAAACATAGTTTATAAAATTGTCAAAATATAGATTCAAAAATGGTTTGCCATCAAAAGGCAGTAAAACAATCTTTTAAGAATATTAGTGTATTCCATGCATAAGATTGTATTTATTTTCATTTTAAGCCTCTATAACACTATCATAATAATTAATAGACTTAGATAAAAATATCAATTATTCATTACTTACTTGGGATGTTACACCTTCTCTGTCGAGTACGGTGGGTCTGTCGCCCCATCACAGTAGCGATTCCCCACCATTAGTCTGCCGCAACAACCAAGAGCACCCACAATGTAACAACCGGGTCCTACTAACAGCACATAAACCCCGCCGTAACATGGATATCAGGTCCTGGCCCACTAGGTACCAATGGTTGCCCCGCATACAGGTGGTGCCCACCCCAGGGTCCACCCACGTGCCTGAACGGGTCATCTGACTAATCACTGTCCCCACAGGCCAACACATGTCCTTTCTAGTGTGTTTTTTCCTCACTCACACACACTCTGTGAAACATCCCATAAGATCACCCATCATGATTACTACTCCAGGCCAAGCACGCTTAACTGTGGATTTCTAACCAAGTAGGCTCCCGAAAAGGAAGGTTCACCTTGTTGACATGAGTCATATCATTTAGTCATTTAACCCTTTTTCATTTGGGGATGTTAAAATCACCCCCCCCCCAATTTAGAGAACAACATCTTAATTGTGGGCCCTACAACTCAACCCAGGAAGTGCACCACACTTTTAAGGCTGAGTTCTTCCTATGATACCAAATGTATCATCTGGGTCCCGGTGATAGCACATACACCCTCCCTTAACATGGTCTTCGGGTCTTCACCCACTAGTTACCACCGGTTGCCCCACAGACATGTGAGGCCCACCCTAGGATCCACCCACGTGCCCGAACAACTCATCTGACTAATGATTGTCCCCACAGGACAACACATGTCATTTCCAATGTTCTTTTTCCTCACTCACACACAATCTAGGAAACATCCCAGAAGGTCACCCATCCTGATTACTACTCCAGGCCAGGAACTCTTAATTGTGGAGTTCTAACCTAGTAGGCTCCCAAAAAAGAAGGTGCACCGTGTTTACCAGAGTCATGTCATTTAGTAATTTGACCCTTTAACATTTTGGGATGTTACAATTTCTAGGAGCATTAGACACCAAATTCATTGTTTTGGGAAATGTAGTGGGAGTAAAAAAGGATATAAAAGGGTTAGTAAAATTATTCCCCTCAACCATGTGTCCATATACATGAATCACGTGGACTTTTAATTATGTGAAGGGGGAAAGGCATGGTTTTTTGTGAATAGGGGCAGAAAAAGTTCCAATGGATGGGGCATATTTTTGTAAATTTGTTTTAATACTATTTAGGTACAATTATTGAAGGGTTATTATGTCCATAATTTTGGTAAATCATTCATGAAAACCATGAAATGTTATGGGAGAATTGAAATTTCCACTTCATGATTGTAAAAAGGTTTTATAATTCATTATACCAATCATTATAGGTCCTTAATTTCTCTAGAAATTATCCCTTTTTTATTATCTCCAATTTATTGAAATCCAACCATTCATCGCATCACATTCTCTTCCGTAGTAGCTACACCAAAATCCATTGAATTACTCTTATGATTTGGTTTATCTCTCTTATTCAGACTACAAAGTGATCAATTTATATTTCATTAGATCACCCTTAGTCAGTTTAATATTCCTTTTAAATCATTAATGTTTCCCCTTCCATATTGTATTATTTTTTCATTCAATATCATATGATCTATTTTGATGTATTTTTTCAATTCAAATGATTTCCCTCATTTCCTATTGAATGATAAGATGATAATGGAAGAATGATGAATCATAAGTTAGTGGTACGTAGTCTATATTCATTCCCATAAAATTTTCGTTGTTTATATAAGTCCATCATTTATTTAATATTATATATTGTTCTTAAATAAGGAAATACGGTACATTTTATTACATATAAATTGTTTGGAAATTATTTTATCCTATTATACAGAGTTGGTGGTTGAAAAAATATACCTTAACAACCCCATGTGTGGGTTTGATCAAATGTCTTAATGAACACTTATCTTTATGAACAAAAGACCACGACATCATTTTTTTACTACAATTATTATAACAAGTGACAATAATATCATATTAAAATGGGAATGAACCCTAAAATGGAATGCATTATATATTTGGAACATGTTGAAATATAATGTAAGTAAATGGATTAAATATGGATTCAATTAGATGAGAAGTTATCTATATTAAATTTATTCAATTATGTTTCATCTTGGCAATCAAAAACTTTTCTATGGTATAATGGATTAAATATAATGAATAAATAAAAATAATTTGTTCAATTTATTTATACCATTTTTTTGTGCATGTTTCCCTTCAAATGATTTTAATGTAATATGGTTCATATTTTCAATTATGTTTGATTTGACTAAATACCTTAACATAGGGATTTCAATAACACTATATGTATTCACATGGGCCTATCAATTATATATATATATATATATATATATATGAATTAGAATACCACATTATCAGGATGTATTGGGATATGTAAATGTTAATCCTTATAAGAAATGTTTATTTATTTTATAGTATTTCTTCGATATAATTGGAAGGAAATTTTAACTGAATCAATTATTAATGGTTAGGAGGTGTCAAACAGGGTGCTCAATACAATTAATTAAATATTTTGAAATATGAAAAATACACTTTATTAATTAAATATATTCATGATTTTGTTCTATATTTTAGTATAAAAAAAATTTAATTCCTGACATTCCACTTTATTTATTTTATTTTCAGGGATAATCTACCATATCATTGATTTGTAAGGATGGGATACAACACATACAATATTTTAATAAAATTGTAGACATATTTTTTGGTAATTGTGGGAATGAAAAACATTTTCATTCACCATTAAATTTTGGTCATGACATACCATAGAAACAATTGAGATCCTTGGGAATGACAGCCCTTATCATTCATCTAGAACATTGGGGAATGACATGCCTTAACATTCATCGATATTATTTAATGTGATGTTACTCATTCAAATTATGAGACATAAAAAATTTCCATATGGGGATTCATGGGTGATAATCCATGGTTCCTTGGGACAATTATATATATATATACTCATAAACAGACACAGACTCACACTCCCAATGACCCAGAAATATATATATATATATATATAAATGTTCTGATTCACGTATATTAGAGCTTTGACCAGAGCAGGTATGGTCATCCAGGTGTCCCATGAGGAACCTTAGATCAATATGGTTTTTTCATATTTAATTTAACATGTTACATTAATTTATTAATTAACCCAAAAATTTATACTTCATTTTATTCTCTCAGAATATATTATGTTAGACACCATTTGTGGTGTCCTATAGATTTTTAATTATAGTGTAATGTCCCAAACATTTTTAGTATTATTTGTTTATAAAAAATTTAGTCCTATATTTTATAGAATTATAACCGTAAAACAAATAATGAAACCAGAATACTATATTTCATTAAAAAAAATTATTCATTAGTCATAAACAGAACCCATGAAAGTGGAAAACATTATGATGATAATAAATATATAAAATAATGAATGAAGAATGGGAAAATTTGAATCTTCTCAATCTGTAGAAGTCATTTAACATTCTAAAAATATTATAATAAAGAATCAAAATAATAATAATATAATCTTCAATCACTGAAGTAATTATAGATATTTTTTGTATAATGTAATGAATATACATCTAGAGAAGTTTAGCTGCCTATTAGAATAGTCATCTGACTGTGGGAATAATACTCTGATCATCAAGAACAAAAACCGGACGGTTTGCAATAACATCCAGGTCGTTTGGATAGTAATATAGAAAAAAATGGAAAAATTAGATATCAATAATATTTATCATGACTAATTTAAGAATATAGATGATATAATTTAATAATATAAATATAACGAAAAAATAAACATAATGAAATTATAAGAAACCTTTTAATAAACCTTATTTTTATAATTTTCAAAGAGATCATAATATTCAAATCAAAATATAAAATAAACTACTTGATAATTTTTTTCATAGAATGAATTTCATATTTATAATCAGAACATAAAATTTTTATACGTGTCATTTTTTGGTAATTTTCTAAAATACTCTATTTTTCATGCATAATAAAACTACATTTTCTCGAATACCATGTGTTTTATGAGATAATCACGCTGTAATAATGACACGAATAAATGTTTTTTATTATTTCATACTAATAATAATTTATTATGATCATTGTGACATTAAAAACATTACACAAAACATAAAAACCAAAAAATCATTTTACAAGGTCCAAAGTCAACTGTATTTTATTAAAATAACAAATTTTTATTTTTTTACATTCGGTTTTGATGCATGAATAAATGTCCATTATAAGCCCTTATAATTTAAATGAATCATATTATATAATGTAAATATATTCTATAATTTAATATGTTATATTTTTTAGTTATTGAAATCGATATTATATTTTATTATACAAAAGTATATATCCTATAGTAAAAATACATCCTCCCCATCACCTTGTCATCCCACTCCTCCCATAGATACAAGAACCAAATTTCTTCCAAAATACTCTATATAAAACCCCTAATTTTTATTATGGATTATTGGGTGTAATCCAATTTCAATGAAATGGATTTTTTTGTCATACAAAAGAAGTGACAATGAGAATATATTATATTTTCATCAACACCCCTCTTAATTTTTGTTATATTATAGTTCATTTCTATTACATTCAAAAAATGTTATAATATAAATTTATACTAATTTTGTTATTAGATTAATTATTTTAACCTTATTAAATTATCATATTAATAATGTATTCATATTACATAATTTTCATCATCCTCTTTTGATAATACTGCGTTAACGGTCCGTGTACTGCCCACGATGACATATCTAATTCTATACACATATCCTCCAAAATATATCATAATAATAAATTATTTAGAATATATAAATTTATAAATATAATTATTTAAAAACAAATGTAGTTAATTTATATAATTATCAATTTGAAATTAAGCATGATCATTATAACTACTGATGATTTTAAATTTTAATGATAACTTCATAAAAAGACATTTCACCATTAATGATTGAAGTTAAGAAATATAATAAAAGGTTTATAATTTATATATATTCATAAAAATTAATATAAATAAATTTTGTTTTCATGTTTCAATGAATCTATTTATATTATTCAATAGGTATAAGTGATTTGATATATTAGGTGGTGGGTAAGGTAAGAGAATTCTTCACCTCCACTTACCATTCGTGTTCCAATTGGAGGTATATTGGAAATGAGTTTATGTAATATATTTTAATAAACATATACATAGACCATTACTTATAAAATAATGTTATATCAATGGGAGATCTTTGTTATCCATTTTTAATTCCTCATAGTTCTTTATTGTTTAAATGAAATACACATATATAGTGAATACTAAAAACACAAACTCTTCAATATGTATTCACCTATATTGAAACATTATCTATTGATTATTTGATTTACTTGTATAAAACCTAAATTTCATTACTATATTTTAGAAATGATATAATATGTGTGACTTTTTGGAAATATATACTCAGTGTTTTTAAACCATTTTATTAGATTGTTGATTCTAGGATTTAATATGGCCATAGTGGTGGATATTAATTAATACAGATGAAGTGTTAATCATGATATATCACTAATAAATTTTTTAAATAATTAATCTCCAGATATGGAAGATATTATGATACATTATGGAACAACCTTGGTAATTATTTTTATGACTCCTTAGTGTTAATCATTGGTGATATTCTTAGAAATACATAAATTTTATGTTTTTTTCACATTTACATGTTATATATTATTTACTAATGTATGTTATCTCATGTTATGGATAGTTTTATCATTGATATCAATTTATATTCGATATAATTGTTTATTCCCTTGCTGTAATTTATTCTCACCCATTTATTTAGATACATTTATCCAGGATATGAGATGTAGTAAAAGTAATCTATGGTGAACCAATATTGAATAATATCATTTGTATTATATGTTTCTATATAATATTCTAGTATTATGTTTCATATTTCTAGGAAACAACACCATTAATGATCTTATGTATAGATAATTTTTTACCATATAATAAATGTATTATATAATAAGAAGGAAGTATTACATAGTCAATATTAATGGACGATTTAATTATTTATGGAAATTAGGAATTGGAAAACATTTTAATAACCATTGAGAAAAGGTTAAATATAGGAAAACAACTAATAAATATAGTGAATAATTTATCTAGTGGTATAAATAAAATAAAATAACAATCTAGATACTAAAAGAGGATGTAGCTCTAGCATATTGTACATTAGTGTAATAAAACCAAAAATTGCTTATTGGAATTTGACTCGAGCATCACCTAGATCATGATAATGGGTCATTCTATACACCTTATCTGACACTATGAGTATATACATTTTGCTAATAATAATTTTCTTATGAACCATTAGGAATTATATAAGGAACATATAATTTTTATAAAGAAGATGGATGAATAAATCTGTTAAGAATATTGTTTTAGTACTTAAACACCCTTTGGAATTAATAGTTTAATAAACATAACACACTCCACTGTAATGTGTTTTCATTTAAAAAAAGGAGGGAAAAAGGAAAGAACCATCTAAATTGTTAGTGAAATGGATTATTAAAAGAATAAACTCCTGACATATTAAAATATTTTCTATAGATCTTCATGTGGATGATGAATAATCTATCTTTGTTTAGGAATATTATCTTATATCATGTTGAGAGAAAAAATTTTCTCAAAGGGAACAGCATATAATTGTGTCCACAAAGTGTAAACAACCACCTTCCTTTATGGTTTATATTAATCCAATAATTTTCTTAAAAAATATATTACCTCTACAAAAAAAATATTTTCATTACCTGGTTGTGTATTTAGAAACCAACGTTATAAGGAATTATATAAATACCTATAGTGGCTCTCCAAAGATGAGTTAAAGTTCATATCTATCATTTTCACTTTTATAAAATTATTTAATCCCATTGAAATATTATTTAAAAACAATAATATAATAATATCTACATATATAATATACTAATATGTTATTATATTAATTTCATAACAAATATACATCTCTTCCATCATCGAATGGGGAAAATAACTATCAATATTATGTGTGGAGGACCTCCTCCTAAAAAACCAATGTAATTGAAATTCCATACCCTCCTAAAAAGGATGTAATAAATGATTTATTTATATTATATATACATTATTTTTGAAATTATTATAATTATTTACTTATAATATCATATAATACTTCTCAGCTTCTTTTCCATTGGAAAATGATCACATCGCTGGTGGATACGTGGGGACTACCACATCTAAGAAGCAGTGTGATATGTTTTTCATTTTTTTATATGGACATTAATAAAGATATATATAATTAAAATATTTGATATCTATGACATACCAATGATTCATTACTATTAAAAATATTTTTACATTTTTTTATTCAATCTATTTAGAAAATGGAAAAAACATTACTACACAATTATGGACTACTATATCAATTAATAGTGTATTTCATTTTCTATCTCTTTATTTTATGGATTAAATTAAAATATAATATAATGTATAAATTTATATTATATTTATATCATGGTTATCATTCCTAATATTATTGAACCATGAACAATGTAAATGTTTTGAAAATACAAAACCCAAACATACCTGAAAAAACAAAGCTGTTATTTCTAAAAATGTTATATTAATAAGAAATTGATAGTTATATCTACTAAAAAGTCATATATATATATATATATATCATCTATGGTATTATATACATGAGTATGTTTATATAAAATTTTTATAATAAAAATATATTTACTTTAAAGGATCTTTGAATGATTTTGGTGGAATTCGATACATAAGTTAATAGATTTTCGTATCAAATTTATTTTTTGGGGGATAAGCTTATTGAGAACATGTTTATATCATGAGGTAAATATATTTCAAATTATTGTCTTATATGATTATATTTATGATGAATTTAGAGATATAAATATACAAAAATAGATATTTTATTTATGTGGATTATGATTCAAATATTACCTATAAGGAAAAACATTTGTGTTTCAATCTAATTGTTTATCCGGAATCATTATAATATTGTTTCTGATGAAGAAATATAGTGGTATACCTCTCCAAAAAATTGTGTAGTTTTTCACCTCTCTAATTTTTTAGAGAGTGTTGTTTATTATTTTCATTTAACTATATTTTATAAATAAACATTCCCAAATAACATATTTAAGAAAAAAGAAATTATTTCTCTATTTTATCAGAAAATATTATTTTTCAACTTATATGTTTTATAAAAATGTATTTAATTATGATTTTATAGTTATATAATTATTTTTAATTACATTTTTACCCTTGAATGATTTTTCAGGAAAATAAATGGATTATTTTTTACATTCCTTGAATGGGGAAATTATTACTTTTATAATAAATGTTTAAAGGAATCGTTGTTTTAAAATGTGAAACATGAACTGATCATTCCACCTCGATGACCTATAAATTATTTGATATTTACATTGAATGTTTACATCATTAAATTAAAAAAAAATAAATAATAATTATTAAAAAATTACAATTCTATTATGATATTTCGAAATGTAAAGTACATTTACCTTATATTTGTATTAGTAAAATATTTATGTAATTTATATTCCTCAGCATAAATGACCATTAGTGTTGCTTATGGTTTATTGGATATATAATATAATAGTAAAATAAATATTTATTTATGTTTGGATAATTAATATTATTTCTGTGAAGATATTTGTATGAATCATGGTTCATTCCCACATGTTATAAAATGATGAAATTTTAAAGAAACATTTTCAATTCCAATGAGTTCAGATATGATAAAGGTTTTATGATGTTTTGTAAAAAAAATGTATGGTTTACGAGACATGTGTTACCAATATCTTCCATAATAAATTGTTTAAATATTTATATCCCATTATATAATTATGTAAAAACAATTTTATGTTCTTCATCCACTATTTGATACAAGTCAATGTGTGTAATCTACTATTGAATACAAGTGAATTTGTATGACCCACAATTTGGAACTAGTGATGATGCAATATTAATTCTGTAATCAAAAACATGTAGGGATGCCTAATCTAATTTGTTATTATTGTCTTAGTAGTTAAAATATAAGTATGAAATTATTTTTATAACTATAATTATTCCAACCACATTCATTTTTTCGTATTATTTAAAAAACTAGTTTATGGGTATGTTGGAAACATAAAAACCATACATTAGCCACCAGTACACATATTTTGCACATCCTATAAAACCACTCACACCACATTCAAAATTTAGAAAATCAATAAAATTCCAAAACCACCTAGAACCACCAGTGATCCCACCTCAATACATGAACCCCAATCCATCATGCACAGACCAGCCCAACATATGTTTCATGATTTATTTGTGATGGTATATAACTCTTTTTATGCTTTTCATGGAAATGAAATTGTTTAATGTAATCAACCATACTTACGATCATTAAATTATTCTGTATAATCCCTTTTTGTTATGTTCATGATCTGACATCATTATTCATATCATATTTATTTTTATGATCATACATTGTTATCTACAATCATTACCCTTTTTGGGATTATGAGATCATACATTCATATTTTTATATTACCATGGTTATAATTAAAAAATAATCTAGGGTATGGTTAAGGTTATTACTATATGGTATGTTTTCTATGGAATATTTTTAAGATCATTCATGAAATAAGTGGATATAGTATGTAGTTGAAAATAATAATAAACCATTACTATCCGCAGGAATGTATTTATGAAATATATTTATTATTTATCTAAATGTTATAAAATTTATATATGAACAACCTAGGTGGTTATATATTGTATGAGAGGAAATACTTATTTGAACTTTGGAACAACAATGGAGAAAAACAAGTGATAACAATGGGGGTAATACTATAGATAAGTACTTGTATTGGAAAAATTCGTGGAGTTTATCTTGATTGATTGCAAGAGTGGATTAAATTTAATAATATCTTACATAGAAACCATAATTTTATGAGGCTCTGGATGTGTTATAACAGGGATTAAAACAGTCTAAAATTCCATATTGGGATTTGACATATTCATGACATAGTTCACATCAACGATACTTGACTCAAACATCGTCGAATACTAATGGTTGATATGTTTTGGATTCACCAACTCTATACAAACCATTATAAAGGAATATATATAATGATCATTAATTACCTATTTATAGGCCAAGATGCATTAGATTAAAAATAAGGTAGCTAGGTTAAAAAATCTTATAAATGTTTTCATAATTAAGCGTCTTCCCATAGTGATGTTTCCCTATAAAAAATGTTTATTTGTGTTATTCATTGGATATATCCCAAGAAAACTTTTAAATACTGAGTTTGAAGGGAAAATGTTGTTATTCTCATGATGAGAATACAAATTTTACTGGAGATAGAATAAATAATATGATTTATATGGTCACACAATATTCTATGTATGTGAATCATAATGAACATCTAAATGATAAATGTAAGGAATAATATTGTGTTGATTCTATTATGATACAAAACCCACCTGCACACAATAATTCCAATGATCCACAAGTTTCTATAAGATGAATAAGTACTAAAAATATTATATTTCTCTTTATCTAGTGCTCAGATCATCAAAATTACATTTATGACATTGGACGTTAGTATGGAGAAGCATATCCATGGGGGACTCTTATCCTGAACATGGGGGGAGCACGTAAAAATTAAATCTATATGGTGGGATGAGTCCATGACCTTTTTTATATCTTCACATTTTATATACACTTTATGTTAAAATTTATAAGAATTTCCATAAAAAATATAAAATAGTGTTTAATTATTTAGAGAACCTATGAAGAATATTTTATGAAACTTTTTATGTACAGAAATGTATTTATTATAGATCATAAATTTCATATTTATTGATTATTTTTCCAGCTTATATTTGTTGTCCAAATAAAATTTTCTATAAGTGAAATTAGTAGCTATGAGGAAATTTTTTTATTTAATTCCAAGGAAAAAAATGAAATTTCAAATTCTATCATGTCTCATAGTATTGATACAAAATAGAAAATAATGTATAAACAAAATTTGACTAATTCTCATAGTGTAATGAAATTCAATCCTTCTGCATGCTAGAAATGTGTTATGAAACATCATTTAAATTATTTTAACTAAACAGGGTGGTGAAAATATATATTTAATAGTGGTTTTAAAACTCATGAATATTGAAATAAAATGAATGGTCCAACCACATTATTTTACATGAAAAACCTGACCACATATTCACCACACTTTCTCAACATCATTAAATGCAATGAGTACTATAATGATGGCAACTTATGGTCAGATATAAATGCTAATGATGATAATATGTTTCAGAAACCTATTAAAAAAATATTAAAATAGAAATATAATTTGATCAATATTTCTAATTAGGGGTATGAAACTGATGTGGGGAATCATAAACATAACACCCACTCTAGAACTGATAATGTCTTATTTACAATATAAATATCTAATCTATTTTATCTAATAAATTTTACAAATGTATCAAAAATTCATCATAACAATTTGATGTTGAATTATTCATTGAATACCTCTAATGGCATATTTATTGAATAGAAAATGTATGATTATTCTGTAATTTATTTTTTGGAAATGGTTTTTTTTAAATCATGTTATTCTCCTAATGGATGAAATTATTTTATTTAAGCATCAATTGTTATTATGTATAAAAATCCCATATCCATTTATATAGAATAAAATTCGTGTATGATATTTCATACAAATTTATCATCATCTATAAAATTTATGTAATATATGAATATACCAAGGATATAACATCCATTTTTTGGGACTTGACTCAAATTAAAAAGTAGTGTTTTTCTTATATGGTATGAGAGAAAAGAAGTATCAAATTTTTGAAAAATTTTAAAGCGGATTTCCATATCACTACGTTGAATATTCCTAGTGTTATAAAAAATAATGATATTAATTTTTTAGTAGAAATCATACATGGTGTTATACATATACAAAAGGCTTCCTATAGATTAAACATTATTGAGATGCAGGGATTGAATATGTACCTCTAGGAATATTTTGAGAAAGTATCCATTTATAATTTTTTTCAGCTTTGTGGTGAAATATTCCTATTTTATTATGAATGGTGGAATGCTAAAACACTACATTGATTATCAGGAATTGAACAAAATCACAATCATGAACAATTATACATTACATCAATTTGTTGTATTGTTTAATGAACTATGAGGATAAGAATTAATTTCTATGATATTCCACAATTATGGATATATTAAATAAAAATTTATGACATAGGATATAAAAAAGGTAAAATTTCCTAGAAATTATAGACACTATTATTATAAATTTATTCCATTTGTTCTTTCAAATTCACACTCAATCTTGATAGATTTGATTAATACTTTCATTAGAGATTACCTCAATTAGTTCATGGTAGACCTTATAAATGTTATTATTATTTATTAAATGAGAAAGTAATAACATTAATATAAATCAATGATTTTACTAATGACCCTAAATAAGGGAATTTTATAAACAAAATATACCATGATTTAATTTTTGTTAATGATGTATCAGTTTCACATCATAAGATATCAAACGAGGATATATTAGTTTATATTTCAATGATAGAGGCTACTGAATGGTGATTGAGTTTAATAATTAATTTTTTCTCCCTAATATAGTATCATTGAAATTTTTTTATCATGACAGTCCCGTCCACGTACCAACTTATGTTGGAAGGGTGAAAGGTTCCTTTGGACAGTTGACTGCAAATAAAATTTCAAGAATTTCAAAAGATGTTTAATCATCACACCGATAGATACATATATCTCAAATATATATGGGTTTTTATCTATAATTACACATCTAATTGTGGTTTGGGATGAATTATCATGAATAATTATATGGTGAAAACTTATTCTTCGCAATTATTGAAGTTTCATGATAAAAATTACAAACTAATCATTTGGAGTTTTCTACGGTTATTTTTTCCGAAAAGATTTGAAGTAATTATATTTATTGGAAAAGGTGTTATATATATACTATTAAAAAAATTTATAATATAAATTCACATAAACGGAGATAAACATGTACTACTAATGATGGTTGGAGAAGATTAATGATTATGACTACTCAATACATTACCCCATTGGGAAGGTGAATATGGTGGCTGGAACATTGAGTAAAAAGGATCATGAATTCTTATAAATGATATGGACCCCTAATGATATATATTTTTGGATCTAAAATGGATGGAACTAGAAATATTAATGTAAAGAATAATTCTCTTTCTCAAAATGAGTGTTCAAACATCTATAAAAATTATCATCAACGAGACAGATGAAAAAAAGATATAGATCTAGAGATGAAAGTGATAAATTATATTTTGTTTTAACATGATCATAATGGAATGATATGATTTAATAACCTTTTATGTTTTACATCCACAGACAATTTGAATAAGGATATTTTACAGGAATCACATAGTTCATCATTGTATATTTACCATAGAAGTGATTAGATGAATAAAAATTTGAAATATCATTTTATATGGGATGGAATGAAGATATATATTTAATATTTTTCATCTTAGTTCTTGTATTGTCAACATTATAATTCTGAGAGACAAAATTGCAACATTATGTTTCAACCATTACCCAAAACTCATGAAAAACGTGAAAAATCACCAAAAACATTGTCATTATACACCCCAAAAAATTTAAATGAAACAATGATAAATGGGTTTTAGGTGATCACCCTGTATAATCTACACAATTAATTTCTATTATATAATATTTCATTCTATATAATCTTTCTATAATGTATAATATTTAACGTTTAAAGTTGAACAAATTTTTATATTCCATCATATTTGATCGAGATATGAGTTTTACCTAAATGTTTTGGAGAAGTATTCAGAATGATTCAAATATAGAATTAAATTTTATAAATGTGTGTCTTCATTAGAAATATGGTATGTTTGAGAGAACAATTCCAATACTAGTGGATATGTTGACAATCTATAAAATGTATTTGAATTGTGGTTCATAATCTAAAATTCCTATAGTTTTGTTTAAAAAAATATATATTTATCTCAAGAATTCATATGGGACAATTTTAATGCCTCTCTGTAAATTAGTGTACAAATCCCACATGATGTGGTAATGTTGGATAAATAATGATATTGGGAGAACTGTGGGATGAACATGTTAAAAGAAGGTAAGATTCGTTGATCAACGTATGAGGGAATGATAAATTAAATATAAAATTTCTGATAATAATAAATAATGTGGTATTAAATTTGAAGTTGGTGAGAATTTGTTTCTATAAATTTCTCCATGGAATAATTTGGTCACATTTAAAATGAAATTAAAATGATAAAAGGTTATTTTTTATGATATGTTATTATTTATTGAGTATCGATCCTTTCATATAGCTTGATGCATCTACTAAACCATAGTCAAGTCCATGACACGTTCCATGTATCTCTCTTGATGATGTGTATATCTGATCCTTTACATATACTGAAAATTGTGTTCATATATATGGATCATGATATGTCCTATGAATATAAACCAATACAGACTAACCGTATTGAAATGTTCGATGAAACTATACTAGTAACATGGTTATTATTTTATGGAGAAACCAACAACCTAAAAAATATACAAAGGAACCTATGGGTATGATGATTTAGTAGTATCCCCCATTTTTTGTATCAATGTGATGATAAAAATTAATTTTTTATTAACAGAATCCCCTTTTAAGGGCTGAGGGGAACCCAACATTACATCAAATACTGAAAGAAAATTTTCATGCCCCAGTAGTCGTATAACCTATGAAAATAAACAACCTAGATCATGTATAAAATGGAATTCCCCTCCCCATAATTAATTAATTTAATTCAAGATTCCACTAATGCATAGATTCATGGATATATATCCCATGAAAAGATGCATAGGACTAGTATTGATCGCAATTTCCATGCACACTCAAACATCTAAATATGGATAGAAATAGTTTGGAGAAAGCTCTCTAACCTGAACCTCAACTATAAGAACCTATTTTAGAAGGTATGGTTGCAAGATCCCTTGATACATGATCCAAATATCCATTATAATAGATTAACACCGGTAAATTATCTAGATCACAAAGAAAAAAAATTAAAATATCAAAAATGGGCGCCCAGCCACGTCGATCCCAAATGAGGCCACACGAGTCCTGAAATCATGAGTATCAACTTCAACATAAACCAATCAAACTGGTCACCATCAACATTACACATATGAAATACATCACTAACATCATCAATAACAAATCATCACTAGAGTTTATTGACTATGTGAACACCAAAACCCCAACATCCTTGATGCCACAAGAGGGTCCCATACCTCAGAAAAATGAAGCCTTCCCAAATTCCACCTCTCAAACCTTTAATTGTCCACTGATCCCAACCGAATCAAAGAAAAGGAATTGGACACTGGGATAGGGTAGGGTAAAGTCCGCAAGGCCTAAGGGGGATGAACCAAACTTCATTCCATCGAATCTGTATCCCATCCACTAAAACCCTTACATGAGAAAATCCCCAATGAAATGATCCCACAAGGATCACTCTAACACAATATCCATAGTCGTGTCACATCCGAATAGAGATGTCAATCCATTTTTTATGAAGATGAGAAAATGACCCATTGGTCGGGATGAACTAATATCCACACCCACAGATCATTGACAGTGAGGGGATCCAGGATGATCTGAACTAGAAGCACCACATTGGGAATAAAACTGGGTAGATCTAAAGCCAGGGAATAACCATCATTGAAGGATGAAATAAATGAGAAAACCAAAATCACATGAAGTGGGAGAGATATAAATCAATAAGTACTTAGGGAATGGGAACACTGAGGAAATTGAAACCTTGATTTCTTTGTCTGACCTTCCATTATCCCTAACACAATGAAAACATCACATCTTCCTTGATCCCCAAGATCTGTCGAATAGAAAACAATAATATCATTAAATGCCAGAATCCTTCAAGAAGGGGAAGAAATAGAGGGAATGGATGAATGAATGTGGGATGAGACACAAGATAATAAAATAATACTGTCCCTCCAGCCGACCTTCAAAGAGGATCCCTAGCTGAGGGAGTTGGGAGGAACCCCACTAGAGAGAAGGAATTCCCTTAAGATATTCTGAATCAATTTTTCAATTTTATGAATTTTGAGGGAATAATACTTTTTATGTGTTATATAATGTAAAACCCTATGATTTTATGAAAAAACATTTTGAATATATTTAATTTTATTGATATCTTCCATTGCATGAATCTTCCCGTTTTAACAAACCATGATATACTATTTATTTTTTATTAAAAAATAACTTTTTCATAACACATTTTAATAGGAAAGAACTTTTTTCAGTATGTATAATGATTTTATTAAATGATATAAAAATTGACTAAAAAAATTATTTTTATTACATTTTATTATGAAAAAATAAATTTTTTTCAAAAATAATGTATATATATTTTTAGTGAAATTTTATTAAATATTTTTTTTTCAATATTAGGAAAATTTATTTGACAGAATAAAAAATAATTTCTTAATATAAATCTGAGAATTATATTTGAATTTAAATTTTGATATCTTTCTGAAAATAATCATTTATTGATGAATAGGAAGAATATAAAATTTCCAATTAAGAACAACCATCTTGATTAAAGTGTCTATAAGGTATATTTTATTTTGATAAACTTTTAAATGAAAAATAAGATTAATTTATTTATTAATAATAAAATTTTTGTAATTTCAATAAAATTTATATTTTTTTACACTTAAACATTTTTTAAATATGAATAGTTCTACTTTGGAATTCATATTTTTCCCATGTTGTAGGATTAATTTCAAATTAAAAATTTCCAATTATGTGAATAAAATTTTATGAAATTAATTATATATTTATAATAATTATTATTATGATTTAATAAATTCACATATTTTTTTCATATTTAATACAGAATATTTTAAAAAATAATTATTTTTTTAAGGATTAATGTGTTTATTGGAGGGTATTCAAAAATGATAAGGGTCTGTTTTCCAAAAAAGAATATATAAATCATATTTTATATACATATATAAACATTATACAATACAAAGTGCATATATAATGTCATTTTTATGCATTTTTTATTATATTGTCTTTAACAATTTAGATTCCGTTGGGTTATTTCCTTGTAGTTTCCAAGTGGGTTCATTTACATACTTATATATCACATCCAATTTTCTCTCCAATTCTCACTCCCAGTGAATTTTATTTCATCCATGACCTACAAAAAAATACGGTACATGCCTCCAAAATAAATTAATTAACTATTTTTTAGGGAATTTATCCTTGGATGCCATTATTTATAACATTAAAAGGATCATAGAAAATAGGTGTAGTTATTAAATTTGTATTTTTTATTTATTTCTTCTTCTACAACCTTATAATACTCTAGAACTATGAAAAAATAATTACACCTATATATATTATACATATATCTTATTATGATGTTTTAATGATTTATATCATGATCCTCTTTCAATGGAGGAAGGAAATGATCAATTATGTGTACGACTGACTACCTCCAGGAAAACCAATGTAACTTATTCACCATCGGAACCTCACATAGATTTAAATAATGATGGATTTAAAAAATATGTGGGATATTTAATAAATATATATATCCCTATAATTATAATTTCCAATATTCCATATTACCATCAAATATGATGGAAAATGTTATCATCACTTATATGTATGTGTGTAATACCACCTCAACATAGTGACATGATAATGTTTTCATTATCTATTTAATTGGATAATAATATTCATATATTTAAGGGATATTTAAGATATATATTATATAAAAGATAATCCTTAATGTTAATTTAATGCTTACTATTAAATTGTTAAATTTGTTGAGAAGGTGTCAGCTGGACACATTCCAAGAACAAACCAACACTATGATCCATTTTCTCTAAATTCATATATCCAAAGTGGCCCACCAAGGTCCACAGATCACTAGACATCTTCAATGTCTTCACTGGGAAATTCCACCTCAAGGAAATTGCAACCAAATTATCATTTATTGGGGTATTCATGGTATCAAAGTCAAACCCAACTGATATTCCATCCAATGCTGTTACCCCATGTTCATATATTTTTCGGAGAATATGTAAGATGATATTTTATTGTTAGAATTGACCAAATATTTGAGTAAAAAAATATAATTATTCCACATATTTTGTGAATACATTACCACAACTAACTCCAGGTCATGGGTCAGGTAATATTTTCTTGTGGCCGGAGTTGGTGAGAGCCATATTCCACCACATAATCATCTCACATGAGTACACACCCATGGTTCATACCTGATCCATTACAATAAATAAAGTAACCCCTCCTATTTTATCATAAGATTAAAATAGTCATGTTAGTCAACCAATAACTATGCTACTAAATTTATTATTGACACTATGGTCTCTATTAAAACCTCACCCCTTTCTAAGTGATAGAAGTCATGGAGGATTAGATTCCCAAGAAATCCTAGGAAAACCACATGTAATATTGAGCTAGGCCTATAATTAATCTGATATCAAACTAATTCACCAGCTACTTCAACAACATATCTATTTTATTCTTCTCCAGGCCCATCAAGACCCCCTTCATTGAGATCGAAATTCCTAGAAACACCACTTCCCTAATCCAGAAATCAGACATTTAGTAAATTTCATAATGATTATGATATATAAAATTTCATAGAATGATCATCAAATGATACTCATGCTCTTCCATAGATCAAGAATAAACTAGTATTTCATCCAAGAATACCACATTAAAGTAGTCAAGATAACAGTGGAACAAACTATTCATGATCACCATGAAGACCACATGAGCATTCATCATTCCAAAAGGCATGATCAAATTATTAGAATGGACGTACCTACTTTAGAAAGCTCATTTTTGTGATATCCACCACTATCACACTAACTGGGTGGTAACTAGAACGAATGTCTACATAGGAAAATCATCATTCAACTTTTAGATGGCCGACCATGTAATCAATTCAGGGAATCAAATAATTTTTCGTGATGGTTACCCAATTGGTCTTCTGGTAATTGATATAGAACTAGAAGGATATGATGACCTTCTTTGCGAACAAGACTGGGATGGCCCAAGGGTAGACAATCGGGAAAAAAACCCTTTGGATTCAATATCCTCTAGTTGTATATTTAATTTCCTTAGCTCAGTTAGGAAAATATGATAGGAGTGAAGAGGTATATGTTGTATCCCTGTATCCAAATCAATTGAAAATTCTACATCCCTCTAATGTGTTAACCATAAAAAATCATCTCAAAATGCGTATGGAAATTAATCCACTATATGAGGAAATACATCCTCGGGAGCATCACAATCATCCTCATGCATGAGAAATGATAATTGAAATAACATGTAACCCAATGCTAGGAGTGTAGGTCCAACAAGAACTAACTGAGGATGCCATTCCCCACGAAAAACTTGCTCACTCCCATCAGTTTCCATGAAGCTTACACACCTCCTATAATAACCAATGTCCACTTGAAAGTGTACCACCGAATCCATTCAATTGATTATATTAAAAATTTCCATATCCATGACTATGATATCTCATTCCAACTCAACCCCTGACATGGGGAACAGGTAAGAAGATCACTTGAGACCCTTCTCCTTATTCTTACCCTATGTAATTCCTAACTCGATTAAAAAAGACAAAACCTTGTTGGAAAATTTAAAATATTAAACATATAGGTAGAGACAGAAAACGAAAACTAAAGAACCAATAAACAAAAATAGTATCTATAATTGATGCAATCATAATGCTAAGATAAATGGTCAAGGGCCATGCATCTGATCATGACAGTTCTATATCCTCATCATGAATACATCTAACCTCCACATGAGTTTGAACAGGAAAACTGACATATGGATCATCCCTAAATTGAGTATGATCAGAAGAAGACACAACCCTGCCTCTACAACCCCAAAACAAAGACCCCAGTATCCTAGAGTGCTCTAATTGCTCTAATATTCCCCTGGAATCCATGAATCTATCCCCACTCTAATATGTGTGCATCATCA
Organism: Viscum album; assembly: GCA_963277665.1. NCBI lineage: Eukaryota > Viridiplantae > Streptophyta > Magnoliopsida > Santalales > Viscaceae > Viscum > Viscum album. The sequence goes on along the minus strand of OY728146.1, from coordinate 1,996,673,769 downwards.
TGAAAATACATTATAGATTTCTAATATATCCAAACTGATTATACGAATTAAGAGGATATGTAAATATAGTTTGGATGTACCCTACCTTCCCATAATGTTGCACGAAATAGACCATGCATCAGATTCCATAGATGAATACTTCCAAGAATAATGGACTGAACAAGCATTTTCCCTTTTCCACAGGTCATCTCATTTCTTATTTATTTCAAATTCTCTTGAAAACCCCATTGAGGATATATCCCTAGAGGAACCGGAAATTTCCTTGTAGTTAATCTACACCATACAGGCCTGATCAACTTTTTCTACATAGGTCATTATCTTGATTAAAAATTCTTCAGAATATTTCTTTGACCGTAAACAAATTTCAAACCTATGATCATTCCTATTCTCATGGGGAAGTATTTAAAGAGAATACCACAATAGATCAATGATGTTGGTTCCATAATTAATCTTTAATGGTTCCCCAAGAACTATATCCATAAACTCTCGAGAGCTATCATATTCCAAGACCTCAGGGAAATACTATTCTTTGAATACCTTCTTTGAGGTCCTCCCAACTCATTTTCTCATGCATACCCATCTAGACCAAAGAGTCCCACGACCTATAACGAGGACACTCTAGCATTAACGAGGCACAATTCACTATAACTTCTTCAAAAGATTCATCAAACTCAAACATGTTCTTTGTCTTATTGAGCCACTCCTCCGTATCTTGAGGTTTTGTTCTACCTTGGAAATAAGGTGGTTTGTTCTAGTGAAATTCTTGGTATATTTACATCATAGGACTAGAATCATCTTCTCGAGAGGGAGTAGGGTCAGGACCCTCTTCTGGTCATAGATCATGAATATTAGGAAGCACAACTCCTACAAAACTCTGATCAAGTAGCAAGGGAGAAATCTATTGTTATTCTTAGCACTATTTAAACTGAATCTTCTAGGGATAAATTTTGATAAAAAAGAAATTTTTTATAATAAAAATTCATTTACACAAGCAAATATGAATTCTTTTATAAATTATGATAAGAAAAAATCCATCAAACTTTTCATGAAAACACCATGAAAAACCACCTCACCCCAATCCAATTCCATGTACAGTTTGTAACATGAAAATTTCACCTAGAGGAGAATAAAAACAATAATTATCAATATCCCATAGAGACTCAAGGCTTGTCACAAGGTGTACTGGAGAAGCACCCTACATGAAAACAAAACTCTAATCCCAAATAGTTCTTGATCTTATATATCCACAGACATCCCAAAATTCATGACACAAAGCGCTAGGCTCTTCTTCTGATAAAATTTTTCATGAACCAAACCATAATTTCACCCAAAAAGGTACCTATCCCGGATTATGGAATGGACTGAACAACATTCCTAATCCCCATTGGGTGGAATAAGTGCTCAGGTATCATAAGTTATGTCTTTCAATGATTTTTCAATTAATAAAAACATAAAAAAACCAACAGTCTATACGCTCCAATAATAAATATCCACAACTGAACATGTCATACATATCTACCCCAAATATAAACTATAGATTTTATATAATATCCTTTAAATATACTAGAAAAGTAGAAACATGACTATCTCCATAACCATCATATGATGAGAGAAGCATCTTCCTCAAGACACATTCACAACACCTCACCATGGATGGCCTATAAAAATTGGAACCCCAATATCCAAATGAATTAACTTTTAATATTTAAAACATAACCAAGTAGGATTATACCCAATGGTGTTAGTATGGTTTGAGCTAACACCCAAAATGAATCCACAAAATAAGGATTCCATGAAATAATAAATATAATTGAAATAATTAGCGAGCTCTATAAGAATTAAATTCTATAAGAAATTCCAGGAAAAAAATTTAAATAAAATCAATCAATCATTATAAATAACAGACAAATGATATTTTTTATAACAATAAGTGCCATATAACCAAAGATATGAATTCATGTGAGAATCCATTATGAATGTGCTAGAAATAGGACACTAGGTATATCATATCTCGATGAATAGTGTTATAGAAACCCTAACTAACAACATTCTCTTACATGACCCACTATGAGGGGAGACAACAATGGACTACTGGTATCCAATAATAATAAACATTTAGTTTTGATTGTCATCTTTGACCCCACTATGTTAAACATTGAAAAAATCCACTTCTGTATCACTATCATATATGTCCATATACCCCTACCCAATTACTTGGTCTCCCCTATGTGGTTAATCAAGCCCAAAATATAACATCACAGACCAATTTCACACTTCATTTACCAAATTATGAAAAATAAACACAATATGATACCACATAAACACCAAAATTTCTTTTTAAAATCCTGTTTACACAAATTTTTTTCCCAAAAATGGGTTTTTCACATACATAATTAAATAAATAGATTACATATATCATATAGGATTATCCAGTAACACAACATGTGTTCACATAAGGAATACATCCAATTTATCATATATAAATCATTTTAAAATAAAATGCATTCTGAACCCATTTAGAAACCACTTTAACACCCCACATAATAATCACAGATGAATCAAAAATATTTTGGCATGCATAATGAATTCATCAAATCATATATAATAATAGAATCACCTACCATGGGTGTAGAAACTCCTATAATCTGATGCAAAACTCCAACTGAACATCAAGTGAAACACACGGGAGAATGGATGAACATTAAACATGAAGATCAAACAATAAATTTTAATATTGAGCAGAAAAAATAGAACCACAGTCACTGAGGAAAATGGAACCCAAAGAAAAGAGATAATAATCCCTAAAATAGAGAGAGAAAATACGGTATAAGACAATTAAATGATTTTTCCAAAAATAATCTGAGCTCATAAGCCACAACCCAGTTGGTGAGGACTCTTTAAGTGCATCCAGGTGACTCGGGATAAAATCGAGGTGGAGGATAATTTATGTGGCGGTGTTGTAGAAATACTGTAAGAGGAACTGTGGAGTACTATAGCAGGTACTGTAGTAGTCAATGTTTGGTACAATAAGTGGTGGAAATATTCCTCCATTCGGGCCTTTGGGCCCCCAATTTGGTCCTCGTGTCGTTTAATGGCCTTCATGCCACCGAAGACTTCAGGGCAGTAAGGCCATCGAGCCAACTCAAATCCTTTGGAACCTGGGATGAGGATAATCATGTTCTAGCATGAGAAATCCTATATGAATATCCATGTGAATGTGAGAGCTGATTTCATGATGAAGATTCTAGGGAGGAGTAGTTCAAATTAGTTAGTCTTGTTTGCATGTAATGTTTGAAGCCAATGGGAAATGAATTATTCTAAGGACAACGGGCCATGTAATACTTATACATACATGCCTTGTAAGAGATACACCCCACCCCTTGAAAGATGGATCATCAAAAATCAATAAAAAATGAAGGAATTTAGTCTATTAGAGGATATAGTATTCAATGGAATTAAAACAACCTAAATGGAGCCCGAGGGATGTTGTAGAAAGGGGAGGTGCACATTGGGATACAAATTATGAATGGGGGAGAAATTGGGTTATTTGGCTTTAAATCCAATGATGGGAAAACTGTGATGTCCATTTTTCTTAATGACCTCGATAGACCGCACTTTTTGTCCTCATGGGTTTTCAAACAATGTGGCGACCATGTGGTTTCCACAGTATACCCAGGACATACTACATATTTTTCTCACATGGTTTACAGACCATGATTTAATCTTGTGATAAACCATTATCCAAAACCCTCACATGGCGGCACAATTACCTGGGCTGGTTACACGTTACTACTAATCAAGTTTCAACCGGATGGCAAGGTCTATCCACCCAAAATTTTCAGAATTTTCAACAAAATTCAATGAAAACCAAAAGAAAAAAAGGGAGATGAAAAATCACTGAAAATACCACAAAAAATATTATCAATGTGACACATCTATTTTTACCAAAAAAATCATCTATTTCTATATATTATTTTAAGGTTATATAATAAAAATATAAATAGAAATCATCATTCATTATCATTGAGAAGTATATATGGTTTTAACCAAAATAGTTTTATTATTGGTCAAAATTGAAGGAATACATAATAATGTAATAGAATAAAATTTTTTATTAAAATGTTTATAATATTAATATATGATTTAGGTATCAGTTTACCGATTAAATATGTCTCTAGGGAAACAATTGATTTTTAATTTGTAAATAATTTATTGATTCTTGAAGGAAATTCAATTTTCATTGATGTGTGTAAATATATAATCACATAAACTGTATTGAAAATTATAACACAACATGATGTTTTTATGGTAACTTCCGCAATAGGATATGAATTTACTAAATCAGATAGTAGATCATGATTTCAAAATGGACCTTATTTTATTTTGAGAAACTACTATAATATGATTTTTGATCTCCTAGATGAGTCAATATGATTAAATTCAAGTAATTTAATTTGATTTTGATACATGGATCATTTGTTGATGATTATAGATTTGGAGTTATTAAAACGACTCCCATTTTTTCCATTGATGACTCATTTATATTAACGTCAATGGAAAACCATGTTATTTTTTGATGTATTATATATTTCCTAAATTTGGGGTCCTTATTGAAGTAATAATTAGAAATATTTTTAATGACAATTCAGAGGGAATTGATACCATAATTTCCATATTATCCTCTTAAAATTTATTAATTAGGACTACATCAACCATTTGATTTTTATATTTCATTGGTAACATGATGTTGTGTTTGGTAATATAATGAATTTTCTATATGTGTTGTGATCTCTTTTGTATTCTCTTGACATGGATTATTTAGGATGGTACTATTTCATTATTGTTAATGTTTTTTAAAAATTATTTAATATCCAACTTGACCTTCATATAACTTTTCAATATAAAGTAGTTTCAATTTTTATTAACGTTCATTTTCTATAAATTAAATCGACTTTATTATAACATAATAAACAAAAATAATCAATACTTATATAATTATTATTTATATTTAAATATAAATATCACAAAATATAATATGATTATTTTTAATAATATATATCCTTTATTTATATTAGAAATTGGTATCTTGTAATTATCTTCTGTTACATTTTTTTTGGAATATGCATTAATTATGAATATTTAATTAAATAATTATGTTTTATAAAAAAAATTAGAAATGGAAAATATATTAGTAGTTTGATGGAAGAGGACATCTAAAAATAATCACTTCCTGAGAGGGATGGTAATTAATAATATGGTGCATTTTTTGAATAATATATTTCACATATATATATTAGTAATGTATTATTTCATGAAATTAATTTTTTTAGTTTAATTCAAGATCCACCACCCATGTGACAATTATTCTTCGACATACCTACTAATAGAATTCCTCAGACAGTGGATTTAAGGGGGTGGTACTAGATCTATTCACACAACTATTCATATCCAATAAAACAAAGTCTCTTCATATGATATATCTTGCATAAAAAAAGTCTTATCCCATAATTTTGTTAGACAAACCAACAATATTTTTACAACGTATATTGTTTTAGAAATTTACATATATTACTCCTCATTATTATTTTCATTATCCAATGATGGATCCAACTCCCCTTAAAAATTATTAATTCCATAGATTTTTATGATAGCTTCATTTATGTCCACAACATTATCTATGAACTTATAAATTTACGATCCTTTATATTCTACTTTGAAATATTACATGGAATACGAACATAAATTTTCCCCCATTACTATTGTAAATGTTGACATTTGTTCAAATCCCAAGGATCCAATAGTACCAACTGATCGTTTTTTATTATGTATATCTATAGAGCCTTATAAAAAAATTTTGACATTAATTTATATTAATTATCAGATGTATTGATTAAAATGTTGATACCCATATTATTGATACAAAGGGTGGAATTTCATGATTTTTATAGAGACTTCTACCCAATACAATGACATCAATCCCATCCCTACACTCTCTGGAAAAAACAATAAAAAATAAATGAAGGATAAATCTTTGGTGATAATATTAGGGAATAATCTCAGTATATTTAAAAATAAATTATTATTTTGAATAATTAATTTAATATGCTGGTAGCATAATTATCGTCATTATCCCAAATGGTGAGGCTATTAGAAATGCACGAATTAATGAATTTTGGGACCTATGGAGACCATAAGAATGATTAGTTTAGTGGTTTAATTTCAAAAGTATTAATTGATTTAGAATCCAAAACACTCATGAATGAGTGTTTACAAAACACATTTCTGGGGAATTAGTTCTCACAAGTGGTGTATTGAAATATTGGAATTAATCAACCTCTATGTTTTTTAATTAAAACAATAATAAATTATATTCAGTGTATTTTGTGTATTAATGAATGTCTATTTTTTAGGATCTATCAAATAGAAAAAAATAGTAGATTATGTGAAATACCTCAACACTCAGGTAAATCTACATTTTCTAAATGTTAGTGGAAATAAGTATTTTCCTTTGATAGTTTCTTTTAATTAGTTATAAATTCTTAATATCATATCTAAATTTCATATTCAAATTTAGTTATCTATTTATAGTTTACTAATTATCAATATATTCCAATATGAATTATTTTTGGTCAATTATCAATTATTATAGGTCTTTCATTGATTTATCGAATCTATTTTCTTGCATGTCCATTCTCGTATGAAGAATTGATCTTTTTTCTGCCACTATTATATTACAAAAGATTTGAATGTTATAACAAATGTTAGTTATTGATTATCTATACCCCTATTTTAATTAATCATATCACCATAGAAGTAGTTTTAAATCAATGAAATTTTTTCATTTCCTATGGGACATTTTATGCTCTTGATATCTAAAATTATGGGGCACCGCAAAATTTTTTTATAGCTATTTGATCCTCCCAAACAGCTGAAATCTTGCATTCCAATATGAATAACGTTTAATTTGAACATTCTATTTCCCTATTTGTAGTTAGATTAATAGGAAATAATTGTTCCATCATATTTGTAAAGAACCCTAAATAATCCAAGCCCATTATATGATTTTTCGAGTTTTTATACTCTATAAAAATTTATTTAACATGTGGATTTACATCTGAATTCAAATCCATAACATCCAGCATTTGTTCTTCATTAGAAACATAAATTGAATCCAAAATTTTAGTGGAGGTATCAACTTTATTTCTCTAATGAAAATGTGTTTTTATTAAAAAAACTATATAGTTTAATCCTTTGGAAAAAACCCACAAAATGAATCAAATATGTTTCATTATTCAAGGACTTATTCAATGTTAGATTCCTCAAAATATAATTTTACCATTTTTTTTCCTATATTGAAAACATTTTATGGGTTTTAGGTGGGATAATCTTCTCAAAATAGCTACCCTCCGCTATGACTATGTCTATTGTACAGTCTATGGTCATGTACTCCCCCATAATTTGAGCTAATATGATTCTAATACTCAATGAAATCCTAGAAGAAGAAGCCCACCAACTCCAAGACATTTCACTAACTATGATTGAATTTTAGGTAGCACAAAATAGTAGATATAACTAAAATACATGATACCATTATCAAATTCATGAATTAGGTAGTCATTTTTTTCTTTTGAGTTGAATATTTCCGCACCTATATATAGAATCCAAAAATATCATAAACTGTGTTCCTTTTCTACATGTTATCAAACATTACTAGAAGAATATAATGTTTTTTAAGAAATAAAATATCATTTCTCCATATAATATAATTTATAGAATATGTTTTATAAAAAAATTATTTGTGATCTCAATTAACATGTATGGTAATTTATCTAACACCGCCCCTATGAAATGTAGTGACTAATTTCTCATTCCATGCTATTGTTTTCATTAAAAATCAATTTTTCATCATTGTAAAAAACATAATTGTTTTTCCACATTTTTACAATTTATTGAATACTAATGATACTAAATATATACTCACACTAGTTCTTGTTTATTAATGTAGTAAATTTCTTTGAGATTTGAAAAATATATCAGCATTTTTATGTTAATATTTAATTCATAGAGAATCACAATAATATCTAGATTATGTAGGTTTTTCTTCCATGAAGAAAATTTGTTTTAAGACACATTAAAGGTAACTTCGATTAGAGTATGGGGTTGGGGTGACACCCCAATAATGTATATATTCAGTAATATAATGGAATTAAAATAATGATACCTCAACTCAAACCCAATAGTAATCCAAATTTTTTGTAATTAATTTTCAATCCATCCTCCTTAAACTATTTAATTTTAACAATTATACTAATAAATATTATCATTATCACTCTTTCTTGTTTATTATACACATGCCCATATACCGTTAACATAATAGGTAAGATATAATTTTCAAATAAATCTATTAAATTGAATCTAAATTCATTGTCATATATTATTACATATATGTAAAATGTATCTCATATTTATCATATAATGGATATTAACCAAGATATGGTATAATTATACTATAATTCATTCATAATTTATTAGAAAAATTAAATATTTAAATTTTATTTTCCTTAATATACCTTTTCATTCATCAAATCATTATTATCAATTACAAACAAAAATTAATTTATCATGTGGTCTATTATGAAATTTATTATGATTGTATACATAACGCTTTCCACCCCAATTTAAGATATAAATAAAAAAAATTAGTATTTAATGTCATCATAATAAACATATTTTTAATAATTATATCCACAAATATCGACTCTATCTAAATGTGAGAAAGAATTAGATATTACAATGTTGTTGGATATGGGTAATTATTAACATAATCCCATGTTCTTACTAATCCTAGGTTGATCAAATATTTATTGTAATATAATATAAAAAAATTTACTCTAATTATATTTTTTTATATGATTATCCTCGAAACTTCATATGAATTATAAGACAAAGAGACGTATACCTCCATAATTGCATTATACATACTAGAGATCACAAAATGGTGACATGGGATTTTTAACTCAATTTGGGGAGATGATAACCATTATAATATAAAAAAATATAAATAAAAATATGTATTTTAAAATTGTAATAATTTATAAAATACTATAATTAATATGAAAGGAATCCTAATGAAATATAATGGAGAATCTTATGAGAAAATCATATTCGGGTAAATAATATAGTCACAAATTCATTAAAGGAAATCAAAAGTGATAAAATTTTAAAAAAATATTATTAATGGAAAAAGAAATTATGTAATAATATATTGCACTATATTACCACTATCGAATATATATATATATATTTATATATATATATATATATATCTTTTGGTCCCTAATATTAGACTCACCAATATGTTGTTCATAAACCTCTCTTATATATTAGTATCAATTCCATAAACCCACTAATTTTGATGTATATAATGTTAATATAATTTTATTAGGTTTATTCCAATAAAAAAATCAAAAAATATATTATTTGGTGGGGAAAATATATTCTAATGAATCCCATGTAAATCAACTAACTTCCCATAAAATGATTTAAGAAGATTAAATTTACAAAATATTATTCTAGGAATTCTTATAATGCATATAAATAAAGAACAACAATCACATACACCACTATAATATACTTATGAATGTCAACCTAAACAACATATTGGATTCCATTATTATTTTTTAAATCCTATATGAAATTTAGATAAAATCTATTTTATCATTATTGTATATCTTGAGTAATATAATTGTGTGTCTAATTTGTTTCATTACTATCATCTTCAACTTCTAAACCAACATGGCCTCAAATATAATTATAAAATTTTTATCAAAAAATATAACTACTAATCCATGAAATCAAACACATAACCTTATTGTTTATAATATTTTTCCCACATGTATATTTTTTATAAGAATAATATAATAAAATTACAAAATCAATAAAAAAATATTTATATCTGGGGATTTGTAGTGGTTTCTAATCAGTCAGCACTATTAATTGATTATAAATGTTTTTATTTTCCATATATATCATTTATTTATCATCCTATTTAACAAATAATTTATTATTCGTATATATTATTATATGTAATCTCCCTTTATATTGGTTTTCTTGATTATAATTTCTCATAGATGGGGAGAATAAAATAACTTTATGTGAAATTTTATTTTATTGGTTTTGTTTATTAATTTTTAATTAAATATTTCTTACAATGAAATATTTTTTTATCCAATGTAGAATTATACTACCTAATGTATTTCTACATTAAATTTTATTGAAGAAGGTGATACTAAATATTAAAGTATCTGTGTCTCACAAATAAGTGTTTTTATCAAGAAGAAATAAATAATATGTATATCTTGTATGTAAACATACAAACAAGAAAATTGTTCATTCTGATTTCTAAATTTCTAATTTTAAAAACAATAATAGTAGTATATATTTCATTTATATTTTTAATTGTATGATTTGGTGTCCTTTCATTTGAAATAAATTGAAAACATCTGCCTAATGAACATTTACACCAAGTATTAGGATAGAATAATTGTTAGAGTGTTTATATTTTTCCATGGATGGGTATTATCCCCAAAAGGTTTTATCCCTCAAAAGTTTCCAGTTCTAGTAGTATGGATATGGAATTTACTATTTTAGAGGTATTAAATCCTTGTATATAGGTAACATAGGCCAATAAAACTGTAATGCATGACAGTTTAGGTATTCAAATTGAAAACAAAAAAAGTTATTAAATTTATTAAAGTTTTTTTTCAATCACTTCCCCATAATATCTCTAAGACTTGTGATACATATATTTCAATGATTCATACATTATACTATGAATCAGTTCATGGCCATTGTGGGGTTCAAGATGTTCATCTTCTAAGAAATGGTGATTTTGAAGGTGATGTTAATCATTATGGTGAGGATACTGGTGTGGATTACGTTAAAGGTCATTGTTGTGATGATGATGGTGATGATGGAGACTATGGTGGTTATATTGGTTTTGATGTCAGAAATATTGATATTTTAAATATTTGGTTGATTTTTATGAGAAATTATGTTTAATTATTGGATGTCAATGAATATATTTTATGTTTTATATCTGTGTTATTACTCAATGAATTAACTAATTAAGTTATAGAAATTTTTATGTTGCGTGGTAGTGTTTTGGGTTTTTGTGTTTTCTGGTGTAGGTGTTTGATTATGATTGTTGGTTTGGTGCCACATTGGAGGGATGAATATGTTAGATGGTTTATGTCGGTATTTCTCTATATTTAAGGTGATTTTGGATTTCAAGGTATGTAAATACTATTTCAATATCATAAAAACTATTATTATATACCTATAAGAATGGTTTCATAAAAAATCCATATATTTTGATTTTATGAATGGCATTTCCAACTATTTATGGAACCATTGGTATATATTTATACCAATTCCTTTATAAAACCATTGTTAATTTGTAATCTCACGGACCTATATGAATGGGTTTCATGAAACTCATTATATATGACTATGCCAATGGAATTATAGACATTGGTTTACATAATTGTTAGTTTAGGCTATATAAACTGTTCCCCAACCTATACCAATTGTTTTTAACTGTTGGTGTAAAACCATTTTCTAGAAATGGATTTATGTTAAAGAATCATTTTCAATAAATGGTTATGAATCTAATTGTTCATGAGAAGTATATGTCAAATATAGTGGTATTTTTAATGGAAACAGTCTCAATAACTTTTATTTTGGTTAAATTTGTGGTGATTATATGTTAAAATAGTGAGTTTATTCTAATAAAATTGTATATATGAGATGTTAACACTCAATTTGGCATTTGTTTGTGGGTTTCTTGTTTATGAATTAATTTTATGTTTGTAGGGATGTGGAATGAGGTCACATAAAAAATTTTATTACCCACATTATGGTTTGTGTGTTCTTTGAGAGGTAAATACAAGGGGATGGTGCTTTGGGAACCAAAATAACATCTATGGTTAGTATAGGCTATATAAATATTTCCCCAACCTATAAAAATATTTTTTAAAGGTTGGTGTAAACCCATTTTCTAGAAATGGATTTATCTGAATGAATCAATTTCAATAAATGGTTATCAATCTAATTCTTCTTGAGAAGTATATGTCAAATATAGTGGTATTTTTAGTGGAAACAGTCTCAATAACTTGTATTTTGGTTAAATTTTTAGAGATTATATGTTGAAATAGTGAGTTCATTCTAATGACATTGTCTATATGAGATGTTAACACTAAATATGGCATTTTTGTGGTTTTATTGTTCATGAAATAAATTTATGTTTTAGGGATGTGGAATGAGGTCACATAAAAAAAATTATGACCCACATAAAGGTTTGTGTGTTCTTTGAGAGGTAAATACAAGGGTATGGTGCTTTGGGAACCACCATAACATCTATGGGGGATCACCATATGTCCAGTTACACAAGAATGGATAAGAATCCACTAGAGTATGTTGGTATGTTATTTGAGGGTTTACTAGATCTTTTATGACACCTAGGTCTATTTTTAATATATCTTCATCAATGAAAATTTTAAATTTTTATTACATTCCCTCCATAAACCATTTGGATTTACATGATACCTCTTTATTTATTTTTGGCCAAATCATCTTTAGGGGATCTCTGTCTCCTACAGTCAGCCAATATTCATCTCTATTCACAATTGGGAATGGATGAGGAGTACATAATAATGTAATGGACTTGTTAATATTGTTTTCCAACAACAATTATTATTTTCATTCATGTTACTCTAATCCAATTATTTTATTGAAATATTTAATTTTTTATTTTATATATGTTATTCTCAAATCATTTCAAATAAATATTTTATGTCTTTCTTGGGGTAGATAAGTCCTATGTAAATTATTCCATAAATATTTGAGCACTATTTTGTTGATTCTAAAGTGAAATTATTAAATTAATGATTTCATGACATAGAACATTGATTTAGAGCTACTGAGGTATATTTATGTTTATGATTTTGTTTTGAAAATTATTTGGAGGGTTATTATGAAATCCAATATTTATTGATAGGATTAATTTTTTTTATTTTTTTTATTCATAAAGTTTTAGTTGTTATGTCATTGGGATAGTAATATTATATTATTTTATATTAGTTTAATTTAGGGTAATAGAATATTTTGAAATATATATATAATAGAGAAGGTAGGGGCAAAAATAATTAATTGAATCTCTTTTCCCCTAGAATACATCTACCAATGTCATCGTACACTAAAAATCATATAATATAAAATAATTTTTTAACTAAAAATTAATGGTTATGAAACATGAGATTTTATACAAATTAATCGTCCATGGAATGGTGGATTATGGTAAAAATTTGATGGAAGGGGTTTTATTTAATTCTCATAAAAACTATTATATAAAATATTTGGAAAATAATATTTTTTATTTTTTTATTTTTTTATACTACACGATCTCACGAAAATCATCACATCCTAAATAGTGTGATCAAATTATTTGTTATTTGTATCCACTCACTCATTTTTGTATGATTTTAAACCATTATGGAACAATATACTTTTATTGAATTGGAATTATAATGAATATTCTTCCCTGATGGTAGTGTTATATATGTATATTTTTTTAATTTTTTCAAAAAAATATATTACCTCTTGACAAAATATTAATTAATTGTGGATCTAAATGGCAACACACAACATTTTTTAAATTAAAAAACATGACACTAATAGAGATTATTTCATCAAATCACTTATTGTATGATTTATAAGATAATGATCCAAACATTACTATCGATTTTGAGTTTCGTCAGTGATTAGGTGAAATCAAAATTAGTTATGTGGCATTATGTGATGGTTATATTAATTAAATAGAGATTACTAATGAAATTGTTTTCAAACAGAACATTATATTATAAATAATTTCATGTTTTATTTCTATAAATAATGTTTCATACGGTGTTCTTTGCATCTTAAAACCAAAACAATTAAATTTTATATAATTAATCACTATTAGTATTCTTTTTTTTAATATTATACAAATAGTTATATCTTCAGATTAAGGGTTTAAAATGTATTTTAATGAATATCTTCATAAATAGTATAAAAATTAATAAATTTTAGTTATATTAATGTTCCTCATTTTATAATTAATTATGTCTTATAAATAGTTTTAACAAAATGAGAATTATTTTTAAGATAACATTACCATATATACAAGACTTTAATCTCTATATTGGTGTCTTAATTCAATATTCCTTTCTTACAATAAGGGAGTATTATTTATGAAGAATAAAAAAATTATGATAAATTAATTATCACTAGATACTACTAATATTGTTTTTTACCTAATGACTAGGCCCATTGGTGTTGTATGAGTTGTGACTCCCTCTTGTTCATATATATGATGTGATATTATGTATTTGTGCCATTAATAGTATTTAATATCAAGGAATCTTGAGTTATATAGAATTTGATTTTTATCATTAGTGTTATCGTTTTTTCCCACTATGAAGAAACATATTCTTTATACCCTATTATGGTAGAAATAGACCATCTTTATGATATTATAGGAGTCTCTGTTCATGTTAGAGTATATTTTCCCCTGTTAGATTAATGATATTGATTGTTATTTTAATTATTTTTATATAATAAAAATCATGTTAACTTGTAAATTTGGTAACATAATATCATATATAAAAACATATTTGATATATATTTGATCTTTTTTGAATAGGCAATTTTTTGTTTGTATAAATCATATGAATATATTTATATTTGGAAAATAGTTAATATGATTGGATTATAATTCCTTAAATATTAAATATCCATTTAATATTCACAATGAGATGTGTATATTCTGTAAAAGTTTATAGAACATCCTTTTTTGTCTGATGGTAGATTGCCCTGACTGTTAAAATATTATATTGATTTGTGAGTCATGTATGGAATGGAATACTATAACTGTAGGTCGTTCCAAATTCTGAATATTTTTGTTAATCCAAATCAAATAGTGTAGGAATGTATATTTACGATATATGTGTTTAATTATTAGTAATAATTAATTCCACACCAATTTTCATCACAATACATCATCTGATGTATTACAGTAACAATATTTTATTATATATGTCTTTAAATGTGTGTACATGTTCTCTAAAGCACCTTGATAATTTATTACACTGTTAATTCATGTTGGTGGTGACATATAGTGTTTGAAAATGGTAAAAAACCCACATAGAAACTATATTGGGAATGAGATTCTTCATTTACTGGGTTTTAGTGATCAATTTGGTAAAATAATATCTTGGACACTTATCTTCTTTGGTAGCATCAGATTTAAATCCGCATTAGGATTAAATCTTGTGTGGAATAATTTTTATTATTATACATTTGTGTTCAGAGAACAAATAATGGTTATCTTATAAAAAGAAAAGAATAATGTACTTAGAAATTACATATTAATTGAGGATAAATAGTACATTACTAAATCATATGCCTAAAGATGGTATTATTTTAGTTCCTCTATAAACCTAAAAAATGTCTTCTATACCATTGAATAATATTCAATGTTTCCATGAAAGATATAACCCCATAGTAATTATAATGAAAACCCATTGTTTATTACATGTGGAAAGGATTCATAAAAATGGAGGGATATCAATTTATCAGTAAGGGTAAATATAGTGAATATATAAGCATATCATGAACATAAGGGTATGAGAACATGACTATAATGATAAAAGTTCATACACTGTATATCAAAGATCAGAAACATAAGACATGGCATAATTATTGGAATTTAATAAGACAAAAATCAAAAGATAAACAATAACATGAACCATGTGAGAATATAAATGAAATAAAACAGATAATTTGTTACAAACACATAATAATGTATTATGTTTCCCAATTATTCATGGAATGTTTCCAAAAAATATATCAAGGAACATTATGGGAACCAAACCTACCAGGAAGGACACACCTCCCTTCATTATCCCAATCCTTTCCTTATATTGTATTGATTTTACAAATTTTTTTATAGTGTCTCTGGTTTCCCCAACTTCCTATAGTTCAACAAGATTATCCATATCCCCATTGTGTATCATTTTTCCCCACCTTCCAATAGAGGATATGGTTTCCCCATATTCCCATAGGGGTTTAGGTTTCCCAAGCTTCCCATATTAGATCAATGTTTTGGAATTTATTCCCACCATTGTCCCATGAGATATAAATCAATTCCAAATGAATTGGAGGGATATAATGTCCCCACCCATATCATAAATAAATAACATATAAATGTTCCAAAAAGTAAAAAACAATCATATCTAAAACCATAAAATTCAATATGTGTCCTAAAAATATATTCATTTCATATCCTATTCAGAAAATACATGTTTCATAAGCATATAACCCATGAAATAGAAATCGATTTCATAAAAATCATGTTATTAAAACATAAGATGTTCTAAAAATGAATATTAATTGAACATTTGGATAATTTTATAAAATGGTATGAGTGACGCAAGAATATGTCATCTTAGATTGAAAATACTTTTTTTATATTTTTCAAAAACATTTTATTTGTAAAATAACCATTATTCATTGAAAAAATATTTTTAAAAAAATAAAAAAATTTAAATAAATCTTCGAAATTAAACGTGAAAATATATAAATAATTCTTAAAATCATTTTGAAAAATATTTCTTTGAATACCATTTGAACATCTATATTGAAATCATAAAGACATTGAGGAAATTAATTTATTGAAAATTATTGAAAACATATAAATAAAACCTGAAATTATTATGAACAACATTCCTTTAAAAAAATAAAGAATATTGGGAAGAAAATATTCTCTAAAAAATAACACTGTAAACATACAGAGAAACCATCAAAGAAATGATTTTCATGATAATGGGTAAGTCTGTACATATAGAACATTCCCTTTTCACCTTAAATGCTTCGAAAACATCCATGACAGGAAAAGGATAAGAATATTCCTTTCAAAACAATATTTTAAATATGTAATTCATGGGTAAATATATCCTTTGAACATCACAGTAAAATAGTAAAACTTTTTTGCAAACTTTTATTAGAAAACTTGTTTTAGAATGAATGCATATTTCCGACTTAAAGGAGAAATAGTCATAGATTTTCATGTATTTTTTATAAACAATATTAAGTAATAAAGGGTAGAAAATGGAACCATTACATGGTTATAACATTAATATCCATAGGTCAAGAAAATTAATAATATTCCTTGAGATACATATCATAAATTTTCATCATTAGAAGAATAATCACAAACAATCATAATAAACAATGAGATTTATGCTATTAACCAATACCACTTTATCAAATTGAAATTATATTAATATGGAATTAATAAAATTTCATAAAATTTAAAAAATCATTAAAAAGTATATTCATGATAAAATGTGTAAGAATTTATTATATGCACCTCATAGAACAATATGGGTTCATAACATGGCATGTGACTAAAAAATAATTAAATAATATTACTAAACTGATTTGGTAAATTTGGAAACATAACCCCCAAAAAAGAAATTTCATAAAATATATATGTAAAAATATATAAATTAAACCATATGAATCTTGTAATACATACATGGTACGTGTACACACAATAAAAATGAAATGAGTGGTGATTAATGTATGTTTCTCCGGAAAATTAAATGTGACATGAAATGCTACTATGTTAATTATTGAATTTCTTCATAAATGTTCACAAATTATGTATAATAAATATATGTTTATTATAATACTTTTAATGAAACATATTATTATATCTAATACAATTTATTATTGCTTATTTCTTTATTGCGCCATTTTATTGACAACCCCAAGAAAATATCACATTTTACGGAATATTTGGATTATTTTTCATATTTATTCCTAATTTTTATTCATGATCTAATTTAAAAGAAATATATTTAATTATTTTTATAATTTAAAAAATTTTACATTTAGATTATATATTAAATATATTTTTATTTAAAATATTCTATATAATTATCATGTATAAAATGATATACTCTGTTCACAAAAATGGTAGTTCGTGCATATGCTTGAAAATGCATCCATTTTATAGTCATGTTGATAGAAAGTATACAAATGAAATATATGGGTGTGTTTATGTAACACCCCAGGTAAATAAATAATATGACATTTTCATATTTGTGAATAAAATATTAACATTACTTTAAAGTGGACGCAATGATCGATGGCGTACCCAACACACAACAATGAGTTTCTTGGGAATCTTACATTGCACTCTAATAATAAAATAATATTATTTTAAATGGTAGTTAACATGTAGTCGTTGTATTGGAGGGAATGGATAGAAATAACTAAAATATGATTATATATGTTTTTAAAAGTTTTTACATTTATCCAATAAAATATAAAGGCATAAAATATGGAAATAATTCAATTTTAGGCGTATATGCCCTAGTTTTCACTAAAGGTTCACTTATCGCCTTTTGATGGAGAACTATCGTAAAATATAGTTCTGTTCACTCTTATACATCCTTTTGGACCAAATAAAACTCTTTTTAATAATTAGGACATCAAAATTTACTTTTTGTAAATTTTTGGTAACTTTCTGATAAAGTTCATTTTTTAATTAATAGTGTAAAATGTTGCTTTTAATTCAAAACCTCTTTTAATCTAATTTATTTATATGATTAGATTATCTTTTTTATTGGGTTTAAAGTGAAATTAGAATATATTTTTACCATTAAATCCAATAGTGGTTGTTGGAATTAATTTCACTTTTATATCATACTTAAACTAGTGTCAATCTTTTGATACATATTGTTTCATAAAAACACGGTATTTGCTCTGACAGCGGGAATTAATTATTAAATTAATTAATGTGACTTATATGTTTTTAATTTTGTAAAATATACTTAATTTTTGAATTAGTAATATAAAATATATCTTAGGATGAATTTTTGGGATTTTTCTGAAAAAACTTCAATTTTTGATGAATAGTGAAACCACTAAGTGGTACTTATAAAAACTGATTTTTCCATTTAAATGAAATTTTTCCATCTTTGTGTTTTGAATTTTAAAAATCCAACATACATGGTTGTCATTAAGAAGTAAAATGTGGTTGAATGGGATAAAAATAATTTTTTGGTCAATAGTAACTTATTAAGTTTTTAATCGCGATTAGAGGTAATTAGTGTAGTTTAAGGTAAAAATAATGTTTTAATAATATGAAATGAACATGAAACATGTCCTAACCTCATTTAATGTGTCATGGCCGAGCAAGAAAACCCATGGGTAAACTAGGGGACCCCATGAAGCCACATTGGTTGGAAAATGACATTAATATCTTTTTATTTAAAGTTGAAGTAAAAATGAGACAAACATGAAATGTTTTACTAAAAAAAATTTTACATGCAGTTATACAATTCATATTTTTGACTATAAATAGTAATTGGAATGATAAAAATAATTTATACATCATAGTATTTTTTTATAATTTTTAGACTTCAAATAAAGTAAATTATTTATGACATCATGATGATGCAATGATGACCTCATTATTTAACGATTTAAATAAAATGGAAAGATAATGTAATATCTAAGATCTACACATGTCCAAAACATATTGGATGAGTGGATTTTGAACCTGTATCACCTTATCCTAGAAATACATCAATGTGGGACCTTTAAAATCCGAAACCCTTTTGAAAATAAAGAAACATTTTGTAACTTTACAAGAGTGACCCTCTTCTTCTCTTATAAAAGGCCCCCAACTCTACCTCCTTACCCACACTCCCAAAGCCTTTGGCTCGGCCAACCTCTTCCCATTTTGTCTCTCCACATCCCTATATTACTTTTTGAAGCCTCACTTTGGGTAGAAGTTTTCTCAAGGAAGCCTTTGAGCTCAAAGCAAAGGGAGTTACCCGATTTTAAGGTAATGTCTTCACATGTGTCCTTTTGTTTTATTTTGCTTCTCCAACCCCCTAAACTCTTTTTATTCATTTATTTTGTAACAAGTCCAGTATAATAAATATACTAGGATGTTTTTATAAGAAGGATTCGAGCTACAGTTTCACACATCTACATCTAATGGTTAAAGAACATATTGTTTCCGTGGATGGTGAATTTCGGCCTCCCGAAACGATGATTGTTCAACATTCTTTTAACACATTCAAAGGTGGACATTAAGATGACACTATATTTATATATGATATATAATATTTTAATGTTTTACTTAAGCTTATGTATTTTTCATTTTGGGCATACCTTTATTGTTTCCATTATGGGTAAACGCGATATCTTCATTTAAGGAAGTGCGGACTACCGCCCCCTCAAAGTGATTTGATCCGTTAATACCATATGTGGTATGTATAAAGGATATATTTAATGATATTATATATTATACCATACTGTAATTAAAATACTATTATGTATCATTATGTTTTAATTCCATTAAATATGAAATAGAAATGTAAGTAGCGTTCAAGCGTACGTACGGCTTACCGTCTCCATGAACGGTACACTTCATTTCTTATCTCAAAATGTTATGTAATATTATAAGTACATATATATAATGGATATATATGTAATATATTACATCAAAATTATGGATATCATTCTGTAATTATAACATATATATATATATCTCTCTCATTTTGTTTTAATTCAATTAATATGACAAAAAATGAAAGTAGCGTTCATGCGTACGTACGGCCTATCGTCTCCATGAACGGTGCTTTTCATTTTTTATCTCCAAATGATATGGAGTAGTATGAAATGAATATTTAATGGATATATATGATATTTTAATAATTAATACAATTCTGGAAATTATTTACTTATAACTACATGGGCAATCTTTTTTCAAACAAGTTCATTTTTGAATCATGTACCAAACATCAGCAAAAACGTCTGATATGAACTAACATTATTAAACAATTATTATAACATTATAATATGTGATATAAACTGAATAATAATATCTAAAGGAGGTACTTAGGCATTTATTAATTGACCATAGTTTATTATTCATGAATATAAAGAAACGAACAAGACAAGATGGACTTGAGGTAAGGGATCCTACTCCTCTCTTTCTTTTTAAGTACACTCTTTTATGTCATTCCTTTTAAGCTCATATTTCTTGTGATCGGGATGTTATTTTATATTAATAATACAGTAATTTATATTTTCATATGATGAGAGACCCTATTCTCTCCCATCAATCCATTTTGGATGTTTTGAGTGGCGCCTTTATGCTGCCTAATTTTCGTAAGAGATCGAACCCCTCTATTTATTTTTAAGTACTCTCCTTTATGTCACTTCTTTTAAGATCCTCTTTTTTATGTTGGGGGATGTTATTTTTTATTCCTATTTCTGTAAACATTTTGTTGATGTGATGAGAGACCCTATTTACTCTCATCAATCCATTTTGGAAGTTTTAAGTGGTGTCGTTAGGCTGCCGAGTTTTCATAAGAGATGTTTCATCTCACTTTTATTCCCGTGAGATTTATGTTGCATTTGCCACAATTTTCGTTGAGTGGTTCATGTACTGCCCATTATTACACTCCTTTTGTAATATAATTCCATTTATGGGTATTTACATAATCATTTTATGACACTTCTTCAACGGGGTGTACTTTTCGAATGTTACCCAAGTCGGTAAGGGAACCATTCACCCTCATCTTTTTAAAAGACTTTGTTTGTTATGTCTTTTAAATCACATAATATTATGTTGGGATATGTTATTATATATCTTGATTGATGTAAATATTATGTCCAAGTGATTATTTTCCATTTTTATCTGTTATCAACTCATTTTTTGAATTTTTGAAGTGACGTCGTTAGGTTGTCAAATTTTACCAAGGGATCTTTTTAACTGAATTTCAATTTCTTTGGGTTCAACATGTAGTTATTGAATATGTCATCCTTTGAATATGTGTGAATGAACTTTTATTGTTTTACACTTAATATCCAATTAAATTGGGTGTATTCATATTTGTCACACATAATATTGAGATTGATTTATCCTTAATTTAAGGATACCTTCTTTATAAGGGATTTCATCACATTTTACATATCTATTGAGACTTCATTGTTGTTATGCACCAATTCACTCTTATATGGTGTATATACTGTCCTTTGGAATATTATATCATGAATCCATTTATTGTCATGATATTATAAAGTTCTGATTAAATGTTATTCCTCAATTATTGTATTCAAGTGTCTCTAATTTTGGTAAAACCCCTTTAACCAAAATATCACTTTAATTGTTTTACTGATTTGTTCTTATTAATATCCATGTTTTCAAAATGGTTTTAAGGATTTATTTATATGGATATTAATGGATTAAAATGTTAAAATCATCAAGGTGGTAGGGGACACTTTGATTCAAAAATATCTTTATTAAATGTTTTAAATGGTTTTGAAAATGGTTTTTTTAATGGATTCATTATTTCAATATCCTAAAATGTTATATTGTGATTGAAATGTGTAAATGTTATATTTCCTTTATGCATGTTTTATGTGATGCATTTATGTTATGGTTCTTGGGAATTGTTATGAAAACGGATGGTTCCATGATAAACTAAGGGCGGGTGAGCCCGATATAGCTCTCCAATGCATTGGGTAACGCGAAGGAGTGAAACCTTAAGGTTTCTCCAAAGAGATTTAGGGAATATACTGTGGTGGGTATTCCAAACGTAACCAATAGGGTTACTCCCTACGTAAGAATGTTATGAATGCCTCAATTTACCTTTTATGTCTTATGATTTCTATGATTTATTCATGATTTGATGAGGTATGTGAAAGTGCCTATGTTTTATGGGTAAAGTATGATTTCATTCTTATGTATATATGAACTCTTGTTTCTTTTACAGATTTTTATAACACTTACTGAGCTATTTATGCTCATCCCATATTTTGAAATGTTTTTCACAGGTCAAGGGAAAGGTACATGATGTGATGATATTGTCAAGGTTGTGTCAAGAAAGAATCCATTTTTTATTTTAAATATGTTTCCGTTGATGGGAAGAATGAATACTGTCTTTTATGTAACCACTTTGTTTAAATGTGGAATGTAATTCAGGTTTCATGGTATAATTCTCTAAAACTCTAATCCTGAAAAGATCCTCAGTGTGTAATCTTGTAATAACTCAAGATTAAGTAAGGTTTAAGGCTGGGGCCTTACAGTTGGTATCAGAGGTTGGTTTAGATAACTTTAGAGGTTAGGGTATTCTTTAAGCGTAAGTGGAATTACCATAATGGTTAGGATTTCAGAAAGAGTCGTAGTTTTAGATAAGTGAATGAGTAAGTATATCTATGTTTTTATCTTCCTCATTAGTACATGATGGTTTTTTTGATATACTCACACTGAACTTTTTGGTTTTAGTAAATGGCTGGATCTAGCAGGCACCAAAGTAACAGTGGATGTGAAGGAAACTGTGACAGTTTTTTTGAGCAAGCAACTGAATGATATGGGAGCTGCAACGAGAAATCTTGTGATTATCCTCCACCAACTATCTGGAGTCATGATTGACCACCTAAACCTTGGTGATTTCTCTATGGAATCATATATGCGAGAAACAAATCCCTACGGAAGTACAGGTAATAATCATAATGGTAACTGTGTTCAGAAACCTATGTGTCAAAGATGTGGAAAGAAACACCTAGGAAAATGTTTCAAAGGGACATAAATATGCTATAGATGTGGAAATGAAGGTCATAAAGAAATAACCTTCCATGAAAAAAGGAAGCATACAGTTGACTCGAGGAAAGGGAAAGAAATTATTTCTGAGGGATCAATTGAATGTTTTAAATGTGGTGTGCATGGTAATTATGAAAACACATGTCCTATGAAGAAGTTTCATGAATGGGGTCACCAAGAGCGTACAAATGTTCATTTACCAATACCTAATGCCATTCCGATTGAAGATGAAGAAACTGAAAGTGACCAATCAAAGGTATGTATTATTTCATGACTATTGTTTTCCTATTTTGTAATATTAGGATATGATTCATGATTTTTTTTGTAGGAAAGAGGTATTTCAGAATAAGTTGGAAAGGAATGGTTAATGGATCGTGAAGAATGTTGAATGAGTAAGATGTCAACATATAAGGGCTTCAAGATTTATGGGGAAATTCTTAAGAGTATTAAGTCTCTTTTGATGATGGGGTTACATTAGAAGACTTTTTATATTATGTGTAACCCTGATGTTTAATATAGGAAAATTTTATTCAAGGAATAGTTATATTTTCTTTTGTGGACATAGTTATAAAGAACCATTTGGGTTTATATGTTCCTTACTTTTGAGGTAATTATGGTTTACTATATGTTATGATTGAAGTGAAAGGAATAAGATAAAATTGTGGTTAAATTATGTTATGGTTATTTTTGATGATTTTATCCCTTTTTGGGGAATTATTTGAGAATTATATAGTTTTGGAAAAATGACAACACGCAGACCATGTGACAACCCGTCGCGTCAGACAAAGCTGCGGGAATCAAACCCACAACCAAAGTGCGACTGGTATTTATCGACTACCACTGGACTACATGAAGTCCCTGGTTAGTTTGACTGATTCTTTTTAGTTATATGATTTTATTAATTAAGAGTAAGTTTATTTTGGGTTATTTATGAAAATTATTAACCTATCATGGGGGATATGTGATTGGGTTAATTACTTTTCAATACGAGACTTTAGGAGCAACTGATGTTGTTTGGAGATAAATGTTACGATTTAACTTGGAGGACTATGTGACTAAATCATTCAAATATTTTAGATTCAATCATAGATTGGTTTACATTGAAGAATTTTATTGAAAAATTGTTTATCGGATGGTCCTCGTTGAACTTTGGGTTTTTTTGGACAAATTTTGGAGATTAAGAATAGATTTTATGTTTAAAGGGTTATCCTTTTCTAGATTATCTGACCTTGTACTAACCTTTTTGGTTTTGGTTTTGGTTAAGGTCTAATGATATGGGAAGTATATAGTTTCTTTGGTGGATTAGGTGATTCTCTAGAAGTTGATTATATTACTCTTAATGGGAACAAGTCTCCCTAAATACTCGTCTTTTGAAAAAAAAAATAAGAGTTTGATTAATGAATCTAGTAAAAGATGAAAGTCAACATGATAAGTGATTATGTTTACTTATGAATAAATTCCTCAATAAAAAGTAACTTAAAACAAAAAGGTTTTCTATTAACTTTTCCTACTAGGGAATCTAATACCATTTAACCCATCACAAGTTTTTGATTTTCTTATGGTTAACTTTCTTCTAGACATGTTTACTATCACTCTCCCTCAAGAACATGACCCTTTTCTTTTTCTTCCATGTCCATGTTTTTCTACATGGAATCTTAGTATGGGTTAACTCGGGTGACCTCTGTACTTATCTTCATTTATTTTAAAGTGATTGTTTACCGACTTTTGTTCTGATGTGGGACTTTCAAGGTGTTTCCAAGCTCAATTTTAAAAATTTTGAGGACGCAATTCCCAAAAGGGGGGAAGGATGTAACACCCCAGGTAAATAAACAATATGACATTTTCATATTTGTGAATAAAATATTAATATTACTTTAAAGGGGACGCAATGCTCGATGGCGTACCCAACACACAACAATGAGTTTCTTTGGAATCTTACATTGCACTCTAATAATAAAATAATTTTATTTTAAATGGTAGTTAACATGTAGTCGTTGTATTGGCGGGAATGGATAGAAATAACTAAAATATGATTATATATGTTTTTAAATGTTTTTACATTTATCCAATAAAAGATAAAGTCTTAAAATACGGAAATAATTCAATTTTAGGTGTATATGCCCTAATTTTCACTAAAGGTTCACTTATCGCCTTTTGATGAAGAACTGTCATTAAATATAGTTCTGTTCAATCTTATAAATCCTTTTGGACCAAATAAAACTCTTCTTAATAATTGGGACATCAAATTTTACTTTGTGTAAATTTTTGGTATCTTTCTGATAAAGTTCATTTTTTTAATAAATAGTTTAAAATGTTGTATTTTAATTCAAAACCTCTTTTAATCTAATTTATTTATATGATTAGATTATCTTTTTAATTGGGTTTAAAGTGAAATTAGAATATATTTTTACCGTTAAATCCAATAGTGGTCGTTGGAATTAATTTCACTTTGAAATCAGACTTAAACTAGTGTCAATCTTTTGATACATATTGTTTCATAAAAACACGCTATTTTCTCTGACAGTGGGAATTAATTATTAAATTAATTAATGTGACTTATATGTTTTGAATTTTTTAAAATAGACTTCATTTTTTAATTTGGAATATCAAATATAGATTAGGGTGGATTTTTGGGATTTTTCTGAAAAACTTCAATTTTTGATGAATAGTGAAACCACTAAGTGGTACTTATAAAAACTGATTATTCTGTTTAAATGAAATTTTGCCATCTTTGTGTTTTGAATTTCAAAAATCCGACATACATGGTTGTCATTAAGAATTAAAATGTGGTTCAATGGGATAAAAATAATTTTTTGGTGAATAGTAACTTATTAAGTTTTTAATCGCGATTAGAGGTAATTAGTGTAGTTTAAGGTAAAAATAATGTTTTAATAATATGAAATGAACATGAAACATGTCCTAACCTCATTTTATATGTCATGTCCGACCAAGAAAACCCATGGATCAACCTGGGGACCCCATGAAGCCACATTGGTTTGAAAATGACATTAATATCTTTTTATTTAAAGTTAATGTAAAAATGAGACAAACATGAAATGTTTTACTAAAAAATTCTTGCATGGGGTTATACATGTCATATTTTTGACTATAAATAGTCATTGGAAGGATATAAAGAATTACTATATCATAGTATTTTTTTTATAATTTTTAGACTTTAAATAAAGTAAATTATTTATGACATCATGATGATGCAGCGATGACCTCATTATTTAACGATTTAATGAAAATGGAAATATAATGTAATATCTAAGACCAACACATGTCCAAAACCTATTGTATGAGTGGATTTCGAACCGTTATCACCTTATCCTCGAAATACATCAATGTGGGACCTTTAAAATCTGAAACGCTACTGAAAATAAAGTAACATTTTGTAACTTTACAAGAGTGCCCCTCCTCTCCTCTTATAAAAGGCCCCCAACTCTACCTCCTTACCCACACTACCAAAGCCTTTGGCTCGGACAAACTCTTCCCATTTTGTCTCTCCACTTCCCTCTCTTACTCCTTGAAGCCTCACTTTGGGCAGCATTCTTCCCAAGGAAGCCATTGAGCTCAAACCAAAGGGAGTTACCCGATTTTAATGTAATGTCTTCACTTGGGTCATTTTATATTATTTTGCTTCTCCAACCCCTTAAACTCTTTTATTAATTTATTTTGTAACAAAAACAGTATCATAAATATACTAGGATGTTTTTATAAGAAGGATTCGAGCTACACCTTCACACACCTACATCTAATGGTTAAAGAATATACTGTTTTCGTGGATGGTGAATTTCGGCCACCCGAAACGATGATTGTTCAACATTCTTTTAACACCTTCAAAGGTGGCCATTAAGATGACACTATATTTATATATGATATATAATATGTTTATGTTTTCCTTAAGCTTCTGTATTTTTCATTTTGGGCATACATTTATGGTTTCCATTATGGGTAAACGCGATATCTTCATTTAAGGAAGTGCGGACAACCGCCCCCTCAAGGTGATTTGATTCGTTAATACCATATGTGGTACGTATAAAGGATATATATAATTATATTATATATTATACCATACTAGAATTAAAATAATATGTTGTATCATTATGTTTTAATTCCATTAAATATGAAATAGAAATGGAAGTAGCGTTTATGCGTACGTACGACTTACCGTCTCAATGAATGGTACATTTCATTTCTTATCTCAAAATGTTATGTAATATTAAAAGTACATATATATAATGGATATATATGTAATATATTACATCAAAATTATGGATATTATTCTGAAATTATAACATATATATCTCTCTCTCATTTTTTTTAATTCCATTAAAATGACAAAAAAATGAAAGTAGCGTTCATGCGTACGTACGACCTACCATCTCCATGAACGGTGCTTTTAGTTTTTTATCTCCAAATGATATGGAGTAGTATGAAATAAATATTTAAGGGATATATATGATATTTTAATCATTAATACTATTCTGGAAATTATTTACTAATAACTACATGGGAATCATTTTTCAAACAAGTACAATTTTTAATCATGTACCAAACATCGGCAAAAATGTCTGATATGAACTAACATTATTAAACAATTATTATAACATTATAATATGTGATATGAACTGAATAATAATATCTAAAGGAGTTAATTATTCAATTATTAATTGAGCAATTTTTATTATTCAGGAATATAAAGAAACGAACAAGACAAGTTGGACTTCAGGTAAGGGATCCTACTCTTCTCTTTCTTTTTAAGTACACTCTTTTATGTCATTCCTTTTAAGCTCATATTTCTTGTGATCAGGATGTTATTTTATATTAATAATACATTAATTTATATTTTCAAATGATGAGAGACCCTATTCTCTCTCATCAATCCATTTTGGATGTTTTGAGTGGCGCCGTTAGGCTGCCGAATTTTCGTAAGAGATCTAACCCCTCTCTTTCTTTTTAAGTACTATCCTTTATGTCACTTCTATTAATATCCTATTTTTTATGTTTGGGGATGTTATTTTTTATTCCTATTTCTGTAAACTTTATGTTTATGTGATGAGAGACCCTATTTCCTCTCATCAATCCATTTTGGAAGTTTTAAGTGGCGTCGTTAGGCTGCTAAGTTTTCATAAGAGATGTTTCATCTCACTTTTATTCCCGTGAGATTTATGCTACATTTTCCAAAATTTCCTTTGAGAGGTTTATGTAGTTCCCATTATTAAACTCCTTTTTTAATATAATTCCATTTATGGGTATTTACATATTCATTGTATGGCACTTCTTCAATGGGGTGTACTTTTCGAAAGTTACCCAAGTCGGTAAGGGAACCATTCACCCTCCTCTTTTTAAAAGACTTCGTTTGTTATGTCTTTTAATTCACATAATATTATGTTGGGATATTTTTTATATATCCTTATTGATGTAAATTTTATGTACAAGTGATGAGTTTCCCTTTTTTCTCTCATCAAATCATTTTCTGAATTTTTGAAGTGCCGCCGTTAGGTTGTCGAATTTTACCAAGGGAACTTTTTAACCCAATTTAGATTTCATTGGGTTCAACATGTAGTTATTGAATATGTTATCCTTTGAATATGTGTTAATGACCTTTTATTGTTGTAAACATAATATACAATTATATTGGCTGTATTTATATTTGTCACACTTAATTTTGAGATTGATTTATCCATAATTTAAGGATACCTTCTTTATAAGGGATTTCATCACATTTTACATCTCTATTGAGACTTCATTGTTGTTATACACCAATTAACTCTTATATGGTTTATATACTGTCCTTTGGAATATTATATCATGAATCAATTTTTTCTCATGATATTATAAAGTTCTGATTAAATTTTATTCCTCAATTATTGTATTCAAGTGTCTCTAATTTTGGTAAAAACCCTTTAACCAAAATATCACTTTAAATGTTTTATTTATTTGTTCTTATTAATATCCATGTTTTCAAAATGGATTTAAGGATCTATTTATATGGATATTAATGGTTTAAAATGTTAAAATCTTCAAGTTGGTAGGGGACACTTTGATTCAAAAATCTCTTTATTAAATGTTTTAATTTTTTTTGAAAATGGTTTTTTAATGGATTCATTATTTCAATATCCTAAAATGTTATATTGTGATTGAAATGTAGAAATTTTATTTTTCCTTTATGAATGTTTTATGTGATACATTTATGTTATGGTTCTTGGTAATTGTTATGAAAACGGGTGGTTCCATGATAAACTAAGGGAGGGTGAGCCCGATATAGCTCTCCAATGCATTGGGTAACACGAAGGAGTGAAACGTTAAGGTTTCTCCGAAGTGATTTAGGGAATATACTATAGTGGGTATTCCAAACGTAATCAAGAGGGTTACTCCCTATGTAAGAATGTTATGAATGCCCCATGTTACCTTTTATGTCTTATGATTTCTATGATTTATTCATGATTTTATTAGGTATATTAAAGTGCCTATGTTTTATGGGTAAAGTATGATTTCATTCTTATGTATACATGAACTCATGTTTCTTTTCCATAATTTTTTAACCCTTACTGATCTTTTTATGCTCATCCCATGTTTTTGAAATGTTTTTCATAGGTCAAGGGAAAGGTACATGATGTGATGATATTGTCAAGGATGTGTTAAGAAAGAATCCATGTTTTATTTTAAATATGTTTCCGTTGATGGGAAGAATAAATATTGTCTTTTATGTAACCACTTTGTTTAAATGTGGAATGTAATGCAAGTTTCATGATCTAATTTTGTGAAACTCTAAACCTGAAAAGATCCTCAATGTGTAATCTTGTAAAAAATCAAGATTAATTAAGGTTTTAGGCTAGGGACTTATAGTTTATATATATATATTATAATTCTAGTAAACTTTTTTTTCTTATATTTTATTTGCATTCAGTAGAATCACCTTTAATAAATTCTATGTAATGTTTGAACGAATTAATCACTTTGAGAAGGTAATAATCCACACTTCCCAAAAAAATTATCATTCATCCACGAGATGGAATGAATTTGGATATGTGTTATAAAATAAATAAAAATGAATAATTACATCATATATATCATATATATGTATGTATTTTCTTTTATAATTCCAATCCATGAAATGTTGTTAATGAAAAATGAAGAACATCATTTCATGGGGCAGTTTTTTGCTATATACATGAATGGTTTGTTTGATACTGACTATATGTGTGTGTCATAAAGTAATGGTATGAAAATTTAGGATAGTATTTATATAACATAATAATGTAATAATAATAATTAACGTGGTGTATATTGAAAATAAATGAAAGGTGCATGAGGATAGTTGTTACCTCTTATGTTGGTAACTCCTTTTGATTTTCACAAAATGGATTCATTAGTTGGAATTATTCCTAATGGAGGGATTTAAAGAAGAATTTATAGATTTTGGGATATTATTTTATCATGTTTTTTTGTTATTAAAAGAACATTATAGTTGTGAATATGTGTGTTGGGGGGATTTCCATTTTATTGTGGAAGGGGAGTGACATTCCTATAAATTTATCAAAATGAAATTCCACCCATGTTGTCATAAGTAAATTTTCATAAATAATAGAATTTTTTTATAAAAGGTAGTATAGTGTCCATATATGGACATAAATTGGATTTTGTACAAATGTATTGGTTATTATGGTTCTAAAGAGTAAGGTTTAATCTCTTGCAAACTAATATTTCTCCTAATCGTTGTTATTAAATTAATAAATTTCACTAATATTGTTTTAAAAAAAATATTTTGTGTTATTTAAAAATGATTATTATAATTATTGAAAATATTGAATTTATTTTTCCAAAATCGAATCATTTATGTTGCCGAAATTATTTCAAATTTAATCGAACAGATAGGATGGCAAAGTGAGTCAATAAAGTAAAATGTTCAAAAGTTCGGTGTTTTTTATATCTAATTTCAAAGTCAAGTTGATTCCGATGACAATAATTTGATTAAGTAACATAAAATGGATATAATTAAAATATAAAAAAAATTAAAAATATAATTTAACCATATAAATCAATTTTATGAAAAAGTATTTTTGAATTGAAATCTAGTATGTTTCAATATTCATCAAAACATGAAACATCACAGACAATACTAAAAATTCACAATAAGATAAAATTTATGTTCCAAATTAAAATATGAAGTTTATTTTTACATATAAAATAAATAAATATTACAAAATATGGATTTAAAATGAGTTATCCCTTAAAAGGTCATTAAATTTACATTTTGAAGAATATATATGTTTATTCATAAAATAATATTTACTCCTATATTGTACTTGTAAAATATTTTGGATAAGTATAACAAATATCGATTGAATAAATTATATATATATATATTACATAAAATATAACTCAATGATGTTTTTTAATTTATTTTGAAAATACTGTTTTCTTATATAAAAAAATAGTTTTCTTAAGAGGGTAATTTTATTATTTTCAAAAAGTTTTTAAATTTAGTTCTACTAATTTATAACCAATTGATTAATATTATATAATTTTTTAAATAATATTTTTTCAATTTAGATAATAAAATTCATTACATCTATTACAATTGTTAGGTTGTATCTGTATTAATAGTTTAATAACAAAATTAATAGTATATTGTAGTCCAGCAAAAACCCAGACTTTCATATAATAGGAGCTATCGTATGGACTCAAAATTAAAAATAACACAAGAAAGAACATTTTTTTGTATTTCATGAAAGATATTATATGAATATTTTGTAATTAAATAAATCTAAACATAGTTCTGTAGTATATATATATATTAACTCTATTCTCTGTTGCATGAAATGAAAAATATGAAAAATGTTAAATTAATTTGAAACATTTTTACACAAAATCAAGGTGTGTTTAAATATAACACCTTTAAATTGTGTTTCACCCTCAATATTTATATGGGTTATCTGATTATTAACACATTCATGTTCTATTCATAGAAACCAACTTCATTAAAATTAATTCTAAAACATACTTAAAAAAAGTTGAGAACATAATAGTTTCCCAAAGTAACACATCACTAGGTTTCCACATATTAGAACATAGCACGGATGTGAAAACATTGACATGGAAGAAATATGAAAATATTTATAGGGAGTTATTGAGGTCATTAAAAAAATAATTGAATTATCAATTAAATGTTGAGGTGCACAAATTCATAAATATTTAATTATTTAAAAGGCCATCTTTTGAATAATATTGAAGGTATTATGACAATATTTTTTATAGATCATTTTTATAAAGACGAATAATATTCATGAAATGATATAAATAAATAATTTTAGGACCACCATACAATTTTTTGTTCCTTGATCAACTTCCACTTCATCTATAACTCCATGAATTGATTGTTAATTTTTTATTCCTGAGGCATTATCAGATCATGAGATCCATGAATAGAATGACACGTCAATCCGTATGTTTTTAAAGTAAATAATGGTTAGAACATATTAAAAAAATGAAAAAATATTCATACTGTGAGTTAGTAAATTAATATATAAAATCATAGCAAATGTTTAACATAAATAACTTTATAAATTATTAACCATAGAACCCTTGCATAAAATTAAGTACCAAAAGCATAGAAAGAAGGTCAAAAAATTTCTCAATCACATCGTAGAATTAATCCCCATTTATTGTATTTTATATCCTTGATGTCATATACCAAACATGTGAATTCATTTATCATGTATTCCAATGAAGCATAGTAATAACTTGAATTATTACAATAACTTATTGAAAACATTTATGTTTCCTTATTCCAATACATATCAATATTGAAAAAAATTATCTCATAATATAGATTATATTATGGGTTATTTCCATTTTTCAAAATGTAACATTTCCATTAAATCACATTTCCAATAAATGATAAATATTCAAAATAAACTTTTAAATCCTATGTGATAAATAGAAACTGAACATTCCTTGTATATTTCCCCATTCATAGAATATAATTATAGAACTAGAATAAAAAAATAAATTATTTGACGTCATCTATAATCCAATAGAATGATACCACATCCTATTTATTAATACATCATTCCATTAACAATTAATATATAGTTTCTTTATCATCATTATTATGACCATTAATAAAACCACCTTATTGATTCACTTTTGATGATTCTCTATGGGACAACAATTTTTTTTTGACCACTCATTCAATAATTACTGAATTAATCATTTTTATAAGGTATTAAAATGGAAAATATTTTAATCACTTTCATTATATATATCCTTCATTTATTCAGATTAGTTACAATCGTTGTGCCCCTATTTTCTATAAAAAAACATGTCATTACACAAATACATTCACATGGGTGATTATTTCAACATTCATGACATAAATGAAACTAAATAATCTTACTTTTATAATCATCATTATCCAAAAAACTTGTTACAATATTTCCTTACCTTACATGCTGACTCTGCTGTTTAGTTTTGGTACTTGTTGATAATAATATTTTCTGAAAACCTTTTAGGAATTATACCAAAATCCTTCACTCAATTGATCATCTATTTGATAGTTCATCGGAATATTTTTTGTTACATTAAAAGATGATGCAGTTCCTTCTGGTTCCCTCAGTTGTTTAAATCACAAAATCATTGACTAAGAAAAAATTATCATAACAAGGACCCACATAATTATGAATAATAGCTTATATTGAGGTCTAAATTATGAAAACATATTTAATCTATGAAAAAATCAGTTTACATGTGGATATTCATATCCAACATCCAATTAAATCATTAATTGTTGTTCGTAAATAGTATTTAAATTTCTAAAACACATCCCTCGAGAGTGTCAAACCAGGTGTATCGTGAGGCCCATTTTTGTGTACTAGGATAAGCTCGTGTTAGGCATGAATCACTGTGTTATAGTTGTTTCCCCTATGTGAATCTATTCTAAAGCCCCATATATTTATAGTTTTTTGATATGGATTAAATAATTGGAAACTACTCATTCTATCCTTTACTAGTATTAAATGAAATTTTCATAAACATTAACTCATATTTAGACTTATCCATAGATACTGATCAAAAAATATTTTTATAAATATCCCTATAGATATCACTAATGATTACTCATCATAGTTTCTAATGGTTTGCTAAAATATTACCTTGATACCAAATATAATAACCCGTCAATAACATATATATAAATTACATCATTTTTCGCAGAATACATAATACATTACGTATATACATTCCAAAACAATATATTACTATACTACCTCTGGAAACATGGGATAAAGTCTTTAATCTCAATTAATGATCATAAATGATTCCCACAATGATCTTCACCTCAGAAATTCTACTATAAAACCTTTATTTATAACTCACGTATTGTAATGAAAATAAAGGGTTTATCTTGAATACATAGAAAGGAAAAATAAAAGAAATGTATATGGGTGATATGAACGTAATGGTACAAGAAAAAGATAATAGCATTCTAATATCATACCTAGAATATAAAATATCATAAACATGATACAATGAATAATTATTAGTATTTTATATGAGAATAATCATAAGATAATCGATTACATATACCACCTGATCATCTTATAGCCATAAGTCATAGAATTAATGAAAAAAACATAAACATATAATATGATCCCAAATAAGAGAAGGATCATTGCTAAAATCATATGAATTCACTTCATTTGGACACCACCTACAAGCTGGGACACACCACCATCATCAGCTGTTGTGATTTACTTATAAGAGATCATGTTTCCCCATATTACAATAGTGTTTCTGGTTTATAATCATCCTATAGAAGATCGGGGTTCCCCCTCTACCCATAGTGGACTGGGTTTCCACATCTTCCCCAAGTGGATTGTGTTTCCCCATATTATAATAGTAGATCAAGATCATTGACTTTATTCCAATAATTATCTCAAGATATAAATCATTACCCAATTTATCCGAGGGAGATATAGGTCCCACAAATATGATAATGAAATTATACATTAATGTGACAAAAGATAATAAACAATCTAGAAAAACCCATGATATAAAATGGGTTTCACAAACATGTAATCATATCACAACCTACAGAAAAAATGGTTTCATAATCATTTCATCGCGACATAACCTGTGAAAAGAAGACATATTCATAAGCATATATCCTATTAAAGGGAAGTTAGTTTTATAAAAACTGGGTCATTAAAACATAAACCATTAAAAGAAATAACATTAATAGAATTATCTTTTCATTTCTAAGAAAGTATGTGTAAATACAAAAAACATCATCAAAGATGGATAATAATTTTTTAAAGTTATATATTTATTTGGAAACACTTTAGAAAGTTATCTATAAATCCTATGTTTTTTTCAAAGTAATGTATCATTTAATGCAATTTGAAAACTAATAATGAAATATTGGGAAAGGATTGAAAATAATTTTATCAAAAATTAAAAAAATTTGAAATATTAGGAAAAACCTTTTCATTAAAAAATACCTTATAATCATACAAATGTATCATCAATGATGTAATGGTAACGAAGATGGTTTGGTACGTACATATAGAACGTTATTTTATAGTATAAATGATTAGAAAAATCCTTTGATCAAAAAAAGTCAATTTTTGATATATTTTACATGAATTATATATATTTGTAAGAATTTCGTTTAAAAATCAATTAATAATTTTAAAAAGTTGTTTTTTTATGAAATCCCGATTTTGAATGAATAAATATTTCAAACCAAAATGTGAAATTGGGACATATTTTCATAAATACTTATTATTAATTACACTACATAATAATTAGTTGGAAAATTTATAAATTAATGGGATATTACATTTATTTCTAGAGACTATGAAAACACATGATAGTTCATGAAATACAGATAATAATATTTCATTAATGGAATCGTAATCATAATTAATCTTAACAAATTATATGATTGAATATAAAGACCTCTAGACATTTGTACCATTAAGATATAATAAAATGAAAATTATAAAAATTCATTGAGATTTATATCTCATATAAAAGAGGATATTCATGATATATCATTTAAAAAATGTATAATATAAAACTCGTAGTAAAATATAGGTTCAATACAAGGCATATCTCTCAAATAAAGAAAATAGCGAAAAAATATTTTAATGATTTTATAAATTTTGAAATATACCCCAATGAAATAAAGATCATGAAAAAGATATGAAAATACCCATACATTTATTTATGTGAAAAATATATTACAAAAACGTTCATTATTCAAAACAAAAAACTAAAATGAGTGGTGAATAAATCATGTATCTCATACAAATAAAATTTTAGGTGAAATTCCATAACCTTAAGTCTTGAATTTATTTGTATGAATATAAAACTAACATATAATAAATATAATTATAGTATAAATATAATAATAAAAACTATTATTATATCCAATTACATATATTATTTGGTTATAACATTATATTACCTATCTGTTAAAAACTACATGTTAATGTTACGTTTCAAGTAATATCGAGTATATTTTATGAATATGCATTACCTTTTTATTATTCATACTCTTATATAGTTCATGATTTACTTATTCTAATTTTGTACAACATGGTATAAATAACTTATATATTTATAAAATTTATAATAATAAAAGTCTAAATAATATATATGAATGAAATCGAATAAATTTTTCATGGGGATAGTTGGTTGAATGTATGCCTGAACAATGTTTCCATTTTTTCATATTGAAGGAAATAAATAATGTAAATGACACATATATATGTATATATTATAATTAATGTAGAATTTTTATTTCATATATATCATATAAAATCACCAACCACATCCATGATTGATTCCATATATGGTAGAACAAATCATATTTCATTGAATATGCAATAGTACACACATCCCCAAATAAAATTATTATACATACAAAAAATTTAATTCATGATAAGATGGGCTATATAATTACTCTAAGAGAATAAAAACATAATAAATAGAATAAATATCATATAATAATGAAATTTCCAACATAATAATCAACAATGTGAGGTGGTAATGAAAAAATGAACAACATTCCTATGGGAGTATGTAGTTGACCATTCAAAAGAATGGTGTGGTTGTTATCCATTATTTGGAAGTGTGGTTATGTTCAGGTAAAACCCTTAGAATAACACCATCTGAGTATATAAAGGATACTATTGTTACTACATAATCATAAAATAATTATAATTTATGTGTTAGAGTAAAAAAATAAAATGAAGAGCATATGGAAAGATGTAACATTGTCTATGGTCATGGTAAAAATATATCTTGAATATTTATTTTGTACAAGGGTAGATGTAGTTTTGGTTCTTATGTTTATGGTTTAGTCTTCTATGAAGGTAATTTTCTTTTTAATCATTGAAATTAATTTTAATTGAATTTGGTAATAATTTTGTAATTATCAATGTATAACATATTTGAAATTATATATAATATCGATTTGAAATATGGAATCATTTTTTTAAAAATCCAATCACATAGGAGGAAGACAATAATTTAAATATTATCTCGTAGTTTAGATGAAACAATAGTTTATAATGTAAAATGTTCAAAAATTTGGCCGGTTTTTAAATATATTTTCCACGTGACAATTATTATAATGACCCAAATTGGTTAAATTGATGTCATATTGATATAATAAAATTTAAAAACAAATTAAAATATAATAAATTTTTTTAATTCAATTAGGAAAAAAATCATTATGATTTATAATCTAGGATTTTTCACTATTAATCGAAAAAAGAGATTTTATAGAAAAATTCCAAAAAAAATCCCCAGAAGCTAATTTTTATGGTTCCAATTCAACGATGAAGGTTATGTTAAAAACATTAATTAATTTAAAGTTCATAATATATGTTATAAAATCGGATCTCCATTAAATGGTATAAATATTAATTTTTTGAACACTATATTTTTTAATTCATAAAAATCGATTTATTCTAATATTATATCTATAAAATTTATTGAATAAGTATCAAAAATATTGATTTAATATATTATATGTAAAATTTATTTTAAACATTAATCCAAAGTTATTTGATTATTTTTTAGTATAAAATAGTGATTGTAAAATGAATAAAATTTATATTAGTAATGTAATATTGTGAATTAAAAATAGTTCTTACATTTACTTATAAAAATTTATAACCAAACGAATTATTATAGAAAAATCTGAAAGTAATATTTTTAAAATTTTGTTAAAAATATTAAAAAATTCAA
Organism: Viscum album; assembly: GCA_963277665.1. NCBI lineage: Eukaryota > Viridiplantae > Streptophyta > Magnoliopsida > Santalales > Viscaceae > Viscum > Viscum album. Next base: position 1,996,634,774 of record OY728146.1, on the reverse strand, counting down.
TTCTAACGGATATGGAGTAGCTATAATAATATTTTAATGATAATTTTAATACTGTATTATATTCCGGTAAAAAATATCCTTGCATATTATGTAAGTTATCGAAGGAACTAGACATTTTGTATAACATAATAGAAACATAAATTTTCTTATACATTAGGCTAGTAAAAGTCAATCATGCAGTACAAAAATCCAAATAAAATGGATTATTATTTACAAAAAAACTATATTCAATGTTATGTGAATTTAAAAATAAAAAATCATTAAATTAATTTGAAATCATCATTATCAAAATCATAGGGTGTTTCTTTTATGGAAATATTTTTTTGGGAATTAGACTCTTTAAACAACCAATTTATATTATAACAGGTAATTTCTTCATTAAATTATCTATATATTGGTTTTTATTTTTTATTACACTCTTCTAATTGAAATTATGTAGAATGTTTTTCTTGATATAATTTTATGATTTCCACATATAGTTATTTTACGAGGTTATATCTTTATATACGTATTAGAAGGTACTCCACTAGTGGATGAAAATAATTTCGTCAATATGTTTGATGAACATATGAGTTCAGGCTATATTTTTACCAACCCACATGTCATGTTTTTTTCTATTTCATTGGGGGAAGCTATAACATCCCATGATTTTGAAAATATGATGTTTCATAAGGAAATTTGAAATTTCAATTAGTGGATGGGTTAAATTGTAATTTGTGTTTTAGAATGGAATTTCATGAGTTTGAACACCTAAAATTATTTTTTGGGATTAGCTTTAATACAAGAGAAGTGTATCGGGAGTTCTAAGAGCAACCGACACCAATATCAAAGTAATGGAATGGTAGAGGGAGGAAAATGTTTTGCAGAGGGTTAGGGATAACTATTTCCCTCCACTATATGGCCCTTTAAGGGAATTAAATGGCCTGGTAAACTATGTGAGTGATCCATATAACCATGGTTTTTGGTGAATAGGTGCAAAAGGGCCACCTTTGATTGTGAACATTATTTATAACATTGTGATGCTACTAGGCACATTGAATTATTCTTGGGGATGTATCTCCAAAATTTTGGTCAATAATTTAGGATAAACATGAAACATGATGGGTGAAGTGATATTAACACTTCATGATTGGAAAATGGGTTTCCAATATCTAATATAATACTTTTCAGGTACTTAATGTGGCTTTAAATTAACCCTTTCCCTCTCTCAACATTAGTGTAATACACCCTCTAATCTCCTCACGTTCTAATTCCTAGTAGCCACTCAAACCTCCTTTGACATTCACTTACTCATTGGTTTATATATCTCATTTATAATAGATTGAAATCACTATCTATTTCATTATATCACCCATAGTTAGTTTATTATTCCTCTAAACTCATTTATTTTTTCACTTTCCCCATTTGATTATTATTTCGTGCAAAATAATATGCTTTGTTATGGAGTAATTTATCAATTCAATTGATTTATATCATTTAATTTTGAATTATATAATGATACTAGATGAATACAGCATCGAAATCATTTGGTATAAGGTATGTATTCATTCCCGTAAAATTATATTCATTATAAATTATATAGTCTTCCTCATGGAAAACATTTAGTATATTTCTCCTATATTATGAAATATGGTAAATTTGATCACCTTGATATTGTTTTGGAATGATATGATTCCCCTATATAGGATTAGAGGTTGAAATTTTAAATATCACCACCTCATGGATGGGTTTCGTCAAATTTATTGACAGACATTAAAAATTAATACCAAAATATATCAATTGTATGTTTGGACTATCCTAGATAGAATATATAACTAATAAATCAACTTATTATATTAATTAGTCATAAAATTACATGTATGATATATTAGGGACATGATAAACTATGATGTATGACCATAGAGAAGAAGTGAACTGAATGAGATTTGAAGATATCTCAATTAAATTTTTTCAATCATGTATGGTCTAGGTAATGAAATAGCTTTCATTGTAATATTGGCTAATATGAAATGAATAAATAAATAATTTTATTATAAATTAATTATAACCTATTGTTGAACATGGATCCTATTAAACGGTTTCCATGTAACATGACCCCAATTTCAACTTATGGTTGATTTGACTATATAAGTTAAAACGGGGGGTTTTAACAGAATGTGCATTCACATATCCCTAAAAATTTAATATATAAGTGAATTAGACTACAAAATTATCATGATTGATTGTGATATGTCATTATAAATTATTATATACAATATTTATTTATATTATAGTATTCCTTTTATATTTTAGTAAGGAACCACAAAATCAATAAATTATTAATGGTTAAGGGGTGTCAGACATGTTGCTCAGCAACATTCATTTATATTTTTTTAACATGACAATAAACATTATTAATTAATTATATTGTAGATGTTGTTACATGTGGTTGATTCTAACAAATTATATTCACGATGTCGAAAATTTTATATTAAATTGTTGGGCAAGAAATAACTTTTCATTTCTTTATAATGATAAGATGCAACGCTTCCCATCTATTGATAAAATTGCGAGAAAATGTTTCTAATTATTATTGGTAATAATTGTAATGACATCCATTTTCATTCATCTAGATATTTTGGTATTGAAATACCTAAGCATTCTTTGATATCATTAGTAATGTCATCCCTTAACAATCATCTATAACTATTGGGAATGATATCGCCCAACAATCATTGATTATATTGGTTGTGACATCACTCGGTTAAATAACGTGACATATATGATATCCTTATTGGGATTTATGAGTGATAATCTATAGATCCTAACCAGTAAATGTATATATATAGTTATAAATACATATAAATTTATATAGTTATATATATACAAATATATATATATATATATATATAATTTCAAATTCACATATATTCCGACTAAAGCCAATGCAGCTGTGGTCTTCCTGGTGTCCCATGAGAAACCTAAGATAAAAAATGTTTTTTATATTTCATTTACCATTATATTTTCATTGATTATTTTACCCAAAAAATGATGCATCATATTATTCTCTCATAAAATAGTACGAAAGACACCATTGGTGGTGGCCTACTATGTTTTTATTATAGTGTAATGTCTGAGACATTATTAGTATTATTTTCTTCCTAAATAATGAGTACTATATTATATTGAATTATCATCATAAAATAATGAATGAAACCAACCACAATTATTTAATTAATAAACTTTGATACATTAGTCATAAAATAATCACATGAAAGTTGAAAACATTCAGATTAGACTAAAAATATAAAATAATAAATTTTGAATGGGATAATTTGAACCCTTAAAATCTATAGAAGTCATTTCTTCAATGAAAAAAAGTACAGATAAGAAACCAAATATTATTAAACCAGTATCCAACCATGATAGGAATTATAGATAATGATTTATTAAATAATTAAAATATATTTATATGTTTTTATAAGACTATTGGAATAGTAATAAACTGTTGGAATAATAATCCGACCAGTATGAATAATAACCTGACTATTGGAAAAAATAACATGACCATTTGAATAGTAATATAACTTGAAATTTTTTAAATTAAGTAGACATTAAATTTATAATGACTAGTTTATAAATAAATTATATAATTCCATAAACTAAATATCATAAAAAACTTCATTAAATTATAAGAATCTTTTTAAAAACCTATAATTCTATATATTTCGCAAATATCATAATTTTCAAATTATATTTTATAATAAATATTGTTATAATTTTCTTATTATATTTAATTTCATATTTGTAATCAAAAAATTTAATATTTATATGGGCGATTTTGTGTAATTTTAAAAAATACTTTATTTTTTTATGAATAGTAAAAAACATTTTCTCAAATACATTGTGTTTTATAATAGAATGATGATGTAATAAAAAAATTAAAAAAAATTATTTCTTATTTCATACTAAGATCAATTTATTATGATCAAATTTAAAATTAAAATTTCTTAAAAGCATCGAAACCTAAATATCATTATCTTATTTCTAAAGTGAAAAGTATTTCATTAAAATAATAATTCTTCATTATTTTACAATATCCATTTTATTAAACATATAAATTTGGATTATGAGTTCATATAAAGTAATAGAATAATATTTTGTTATTTAAATATAATCAATATTTTCTTAAATGTTACAATTAAATTGTTGGCCTTCATATTATATTTCATTATAAAAATTAATCTCTCCCCAAGAATAATTAACCCATCTCGCTCCCCTTGTAATCCAACACCTCCCTCATATACAAAATCCAAACATATACCAAAATACACTATATCTAACCACTAATAATCATTACAGATGTTTGTGAGTAATCAAATTTCATAAATTAATTGAGTTATCTACTGTAAAAAAGAATCAATGGTGAGAATAGAGTACGTTTTCATCAATACTCGTATTTTTTTATTATGTGGATGTTTATCAAAATTTTAATAAAAAAATATTAAAAGATTATATAAATATCATTTTATAATCATATTAATAATTTTAACCTAGTCAAATTATCGTATTAATGATGTATTCATATTTTATAATTTTTAACCTTTTCCATTGACAATACTCTGTTAATGGTTGGCCCCTTCTCCACGAGTACTTTTCTAATTATATTACTTTATCCTCTATAAAGGATAAATATAGTATATTATATATAGTATATTAATGTATAAATATAATCAATTTAAAACATATGTTTTTAATGTAATAAAATATAAAATTGAAATTATACCTGATCATTATATTTAATAAATATTAGAAATTTAAACAAAAAAATCATATGAAAACATTTCCGCATTAATTATGCATGTTTAGAAATATAATTCCACTATAATAATTTTTAAATGGTAGTAAAAATTAATATATTTCAATTTGGGTTCCATGTTTCTAAATACAAGATCATATTATTCAAGAGGATGAAGACAATTGAAATATATTGGTTCGATAATGTAAGTGAATTCTTCGCTTCCTCTTTCTATTATAATACCCATTTGTGGAATGTTTTTATGTATTGAAATAAATTATTTACATAGACTTATAATAATCCCATTATGTAAAAAATATTGTTCTATCAATGGTAGATCTGTGTACTCCCTCATAATCCCTTCTTTTTTCTTAACCTTTTACATGAAATACTCAAATATATTGAATAACCAAAATGCTTCCTAATACAAATATATTAACTTATATGAAATAATAATTTATTGATTATGTTAATGGGATGTATAAAATATAATTTCAATTTCCATATGATAAAAATGATCGAATATTCATCTATTTATCAGAATATATACTCAACATTTTTATATCAAATTATCTTATCAGAGGTTGTTGATTATATATTTTATTATAAACATTATGGTGGATATTAATTAAAACAAATGAACAGTTCACCCTAATATATCTCTAATAGATTTTTAAAATAATTAATCTCTATATGTGTCATGATTTATAATACCTTGGGGAATAGCCATGGTAATAATTATTGATGACACCATGTTGTTAATCATTATTCATATGATTAAGAATATCTAAATTGTATGTTGTAGCCACCTTTACATGGTATATATTATTTACTAAAGACTATTCTCTCATGTTATTCCTAATTTTTTTTATCCATGATAGTTATATATTTTCCATTTAAATTCTTTATTACCTAACTATACTTTATTATAACCCATTTATTTGGACTTATGTCTCCCGAAGATGAATTATATGATACGTGATATAGGATGAACATATAATGATGAATTTAAAGTGTACTAGAAGTTTGGTGAAGTTATTCATGTATTATGTTTCTTATTTCATGGAAACTAATCCCTAAATGATGTTATGTATGGCTAACCATTTTTTATGAGTAATGAATTTTTATATATCAGAAATAAATAATTATATAGTTTTTATTAGAGAATTATGTAGTTATTTTTGGAAATTAGTATTTGAAAACCATTGTAATATATATAGGGAAATGGTTAAATAGAGTAAAACCTATAGGAGATATGGTTAATAATTTATATAGTGGTTAAAATAAAATAAAATAAAAATCTAGATAATAAAAGGGGATTTATCACTATCATAATGTACAATGAGGTAATAAAACCAAAAACCAACTCATTGGAATTTAACTCAAGAATCACCTTCAATAGGAAATTGGGCCTTACTATCAACCTCATCTGACACTATCATCAAAAGTTATTGGTTAATCACATATTTTATAAGAACCATTATTAATTATATAAATTAAAAATAAATTTTTAAAGGATATTAATTAATAAAACCGTTAAAACTTTTGTGTTAGGACATAGACACCCATTAGATTTACAAGAATAGTATATATAACAGATTTCTAAATAAGGTGTTTATCATTTAAAAAGGTGGGAAAGTGTGGGAACCCAGTAAATGATGAGTGAAATGTATTATTCATTGATTAATCTCATAAAATAATGGAACACGTAGTTGATAACTTCATTTGGGGGATGAATAATTTATCACTGTTTAATAATAATATCTTAAATCATGTTGACAGGCACGATTGGCCTCGAAGGGAATAACATGAAGTTGTCTCAATCTTTTTTGAATGAAATCAGATATTTAATGGTTCAATTGATCCACTAATTTGCAAAAAAAATATTACCTCAATAGAATATATATTTTTGTTACACTGTTTTGTATTTTTAAAACCACCTTAGAAGTAATTTTGTATAAATTAACTACGACTCTCCAAGGGGGTGTTATAGTTCATAACTATGAGTTTCTATTTTATAGTTCCTTTATACCCTTTAAAATATTAATAATCCATTATAATATAATAAAAATATATATATCATATAATAATATGTTATTCTGTTAATTTCATAACAAATGTAAATCTCCCCCTTCATTGAATGGGGAAAACAACTATTGATATTGCAGATGGAGAAACTCCCCCTCACAAACCAACACAATTTCTATTCCATTCCAAACATTAAAGTATGTATTCCATGATGTATTTAAAGTATATATATGATATTTGTGAAATAATTATAGATATTTAGTTATAATTTCACCTATAACTTCTTCTCTTCTAGTCCATTGGAATATGATGATATCACTTATGCATATGTGTGCACAACCACCTCCATGAAGAGATGTGATATGTTTTTTAATTTCTCTTTATATGGATGTTAATAACGATATATTTAATGATTATATATAATATTTATTATATAAAAATGATTTTTTACTATTGAAATAACTTTTTCCTTTCTTGTAGGCCATATATTTTGAAAGTGGAAACATTATTCAATTATACATATGGCCTACCATCTCCATTAAAGGTGTATTTTATTTTCTATCTCCAAATTTTATTTATAAAATTTAAAAACTATATAATGTATAAATATATTATATTTAATTAATTATTATCATTTTTTATATTATATAACCTTGATCAATGTATATGGACTAAAATAAAAAACCCCAAGATTACATGGAAAAAAGCAATTATTACTCAAAATGTGAATTTAGCAATTATTTGCTAATAAATATTTAGTGATGGGCTATATATAAATAATATATGTCATTTTATACGTGAATACGGAAATGGAATATATTTATTACAAAAATATATTTATTTTAAAAGATATTTGTGTCTATTTGATGAAATTTGTGACTTATGCCGATATATTTTTTCCACAAATATATTTTTGTTGTACACATGAATATTGAGAACATATTTATTTTATGTGGGGTATACATTTCACATTAATGTAATTTATGATGCGTTTTATTTTAATTTTTTGTATTTAAATATACATCAATGGATATTTTCTTGATTTGGATTATGATTCAAATAATACGTATGTGTTAAATGTTTAATGATAAAATCTAGTTGTTTATCAAGATTATTTATGATAATGTTTATTATGTAGAAATAAGATAGTATACCTCTTAAAAAATTCATGTAATTTTCTCATCTAGTTATTTATAGAGAATATTTTTTTTATTAATTTTCCACTAATTATGAAGTAATGATACCAAAACAATATCTTTAAGAAAAATGAAATTAGTTCTTTCTTTGATCTAAGCATTTTATTATTTCAGGAACATGTTTTCTAAAAACATTTTTAATGATGAATTTACGTTATAAAATTATTTTTAATGAAATTTTTCCTATAATTTATATTTTAAGAAATTTAATTGTATTATTCTTGATTTTCTCTAAATGTAGAAAATTTTACATTTTACATTAAAATGATTAAAGGAATAATTTTTTAACATGAACAAAATGAAATAAATTTCTCACGGTGGTGAACTCTAAATTATTTGATGAATTATTTAATAATTTTATAAATTATTTAAAATAATATTAATTAATAACTTGTGAATCATTACATTTATATTTTTATATTTTTATATATAATGGATATTTTCCTCATGATTGTTTTAATAGTATTTTTATTTAATTTCTATTCTCCAACTTAAAAACCCATTTGTATTGGTTAAGATACATTGGTAATATAATGAAATTGTAAAATCCATATTCATTATAGGTTTGGATAATAAATATTATTTTGGTGAGTTATTTTTATGAAACATTTTTCAATACCACATCTTATAATATGATGAAATATTTTTGAAACATATTTCATTTCCAAAATTTGAGATACGATGAATGTTTTATGGCATTGTGTATCACTAATGTATGGATTATTAGACATGTGGTATGTCTATCTCCATCCAATTAATTTTTTACAGATTTATATCCACTAATATAATTATTGGAATCATTTTTATGTTACTTTTCCACTATGAAAAACAAGTTAATTTGTGTGATCACAATAAAAATCAAGTCAATGTGTATGATTCACTATATAGAACTATTGATGATGCATGAAAAATTTTATTATGGAAAACATGTAGTGTGACATCCCAAGTAAGTAATGAATAATAGATATTTTTATCTATGTCTATTAATGATTAAGATAGTGTCTTAGAGGCTTAAAATGAAAATAAATACAAGCTTATGCATGGAATACACTAATATTCTTAAAAGATTGTTTTACTGCCTTATGATGGAAAACCCTTTTTAAATCTATATTTTGAAAATTTTATAAACTATGTTTGTCAAAATAAACTTATTCTTTATGATTGGGACATCAAAATTTACTTTGTGTGAATTTTTGGTATTTTTCCGACAATGTTTATTTTTTAATGAATAGTGAAAAATACTGCATTTTACATCAAAACTGCTTTTTAATCTAATTTATTTATATGATTAGATTATCTTTTGAATTGGTCTTAATGTGTAATATGAATATATTTTTACCATTTAATCCGATGTTGGTCATTGGAATCAATTTCACTTTGAAATTGGACTTAAACTGGTGTCAATCTTTTGATATTTATTGTTTCATAAAAACACGCTATTTGTCATAACAACGGGAAATAATTATTAAATTAATTAATGTGACTTATATGTTCTGAATTTTGTAAAATAGACTCCATTTTTGAATTCGGAATATCAAATATAGCTTAGGGTGATTTTTTGGTAATTTTCTGAAAAACTTCAATTTTTGATGAATAGTGAAACCACTAAGTGGTACTTATAAAAACTGATTTTCCGTTTAAATGAAATTTTTCCTTCATTGTGTTTTGAATTTCAAAAATCCAACATACATGGTTGTCATTAAGAAGTAAAATGTGGTTCAATGAGATTAAAATATTTTTTTGGTGAATAGTAACTTATTAAGTTTTTAATCACGATTAGTGGTAATTAGTGTAGTTTAAGGTAAAAATAATGCTTTAATAAAATAAGACGATCTTGACACATGTCCTACCCTCATTGGTTGTGTCATGTCCGACTAAGACAAGCCATGGGTCAACTTTGGGACCCCATGGATCCACTTTGGTTGAGAAATGACATAAATAGATTTTTATTTAATGTAAAAGTAAAAATGACACAATCATCATATGTTTTACGAAAACAATTTTTACATGGGGTTATAAAGATCAGATTCTTTATTATAAATAGTAATTGGAAAGCTAAAAAGATTTCATACATCATAGTAGTTTTTTAATAATTTTTACACTTTAAATAAATTAAATTATTTATGACCTCAGGATGATGTAGTGATGACCACATTATTTAACGATTTAAATAAAATGGAAAGATAATGAAAAATATAAAACCTACACATGGACAAAACCAATTGGATGAGTGGATTTCGAAGCCTTATCACCATATCCTCGAATTATAGCAATGTGGGACCTTTTTAATCCGAAACTCTTTTTAAAATAAAGCAACATATCTTTACTTTCCAAAAGTGCCCCTCCTCTCCTCTTATAAAAGGCCCCCACCTCTACCTCATTTCACACACTCCTCAAGCCTTTGGCTCGGCCAACCCCTACCCATTTACTCTCTCCACATCCCTCTCTCATCCTAGAGGATTTCCTTTGGGCAGAATCATTTCAAAGGAAGTCTTTAGGCTCAAATCAAAAGGAGTTACACTTTTAAAGATAATTCATTCTCTCATATTCATTTGATTTATTTTGCTTCTCCAACACCCTAAACTCTTTTTATTTACTTCCTTTGTAACAAAACCAGTATCTTAAATATACTAGGATGTTGTTATAACATTTATTTGATCTACACTCTCACACAACTACATCAAATGGTTAAAGAACATACGGTTTCCGTGGATGGCGAAATTCTGCCTCCCGAAACGATGATTGTTCAATACTCATTTAACACCTTCAAAGGTGGCCATTATGATGTCACTATTTTTATATATGATATATAATATGTTTATGTTTTCCATAAGCTTCTGTTTTTTTTCATTCTGGGCATACCTTTATGGTTCCCGTTATGGGTAAACACGATATCTTCATTTTAGGAAGTGCGGACTATCGCCACCTGAAAGTGATTTGACTCGTTAATTCCATATGTGGGATGTGTAAAGGATAAAGTTAATGATATTATATATGTTATTATATTGGAATTATAATATACTCTTATATCATTATGATTCTATTCGAGAAAATACGAAATAGAAATGGAAGTAGCGTTCATGCGTACGTACGACATACCGTCTCCATGAACAGTGCATTTCATTTCGTACCTCTAAATGTGATGTAATATTATAAATAAATGTATATGATGAATATATATGATATATATATTATCCAAATCATTAATATCATTCTAGATATAACGAACCTTTGACCAAATTTACAACATGTAAGTGTAAGAAGTCTATTTTTGACTTAAGAACCAAATACTGAAAAAATGAACATTATTAAATTAAATGATTACATGATGTTCATAACATGGTATAAAAGAAATAATGAACTTGAAAAGGGTTCATAACAAATTAGAGATTAACTCAAGTTTATTATTCAGGAGATTAAAGAACGGTCGGGTCAAGTCAGATACGAGGTATGGGACTTCGTCTCAATCTCCATTCATTGAGGCATATTTTATTTTATACACTACTTTCATTTATACGGTGTATAAACCCCTTTCACTTTTATGTTTATTCAAAAGGAATCTTTTTTATACGAAGCGTTTACTAAACAAAAAAGGGAATGTTTTTGTCGTATGTATGCGGCGACAACGACTTCTCCGCCGTCGTGACCGTTATTTGAGTTTCGGCTTCCTCTACAAGCCATACCTTTTTTTTAAAAGAAAAATAAATACCATGTTTTAATTTTCTTTTATTTTGGTATCGAAAATGGTTTTCATAATGTTTTTATGTCAATGTGTTTTATTTATATCTTGTGATTGAATGGTTGGAATGTTATGTTTCCTTTATTCATGTTTTATGTGATATGATTATGTTGAGGTTCTTGGGCATTTTTATTAAAACGGGTGGTTCTGTGATAAACTAAGGGCGGGTGAGCCTGATATAGCTCCCCAATGCATTGGGTAACGTGAAGGAGTGGAACGTTAAGGTTTTTCCGAAGAGATTTGAGGGAATATACTATGATGGGTATTCCAAACGTAACCAAGACGGTTACTCCCTACGTAAGAATGTTATGAATGCCTCAAGTTACCTTTATGTCTTATGATTTCTATGATTTATTCATGATTTGATGAGGTATGTTAAAGTGCTTATGCTTTATGTGTAAAGTATGATTTCATTCTTATGTATATATGTACCCATGTTTCCTTTCCATGTTTTTATAACTCATACTGAGCTTTTTATGCTCATCCCAAGTTTTTTTTGAAATGTTTTTCACAGGTCAAGGGAAAGGTACATGATATGATGATAGTGTCAAGGAAGTGTCAAGAAAGAATCCATATTTTATTTTAAATATGTTTCCATTGATGAGAATGAAGAATACTATCTTTATGTAACCACATTGTTTATATTTGTAATGTAATTAAAGTTTTATGATATAATTCTCTAAAACTCTAAACCCAAAAATATCCTCAATGCGTAATCTTGTAATAACTCAAGATTAAGAAAGATTTAAGGCTGGGGCCGTATAGTTGGTATAAGAGGTCGGTTTAGATAACTTTAGGATTTAGAATTTTATTAAATGATTATCCAAAAATATATTTCTTTTTTATGGCCAAATTGAAGTGATATAGCATTTGAAGATTACCATGGTGCTTCATCTCTGACATGTTTGTTCAGAATGGTTTTCTGCAGAGGAAATAGAGAAGCAGTGCTAGGAAGGCATACAGAAGGAAATAACCTTCCGAATCAGCATCCCGAGATTGTCGGAATTGGAACTGAATAGTTTGTGGCAGTAATGGAACAGTTGACTCAAGCGATAAATGGTGGTGGTATCCATGCACGAGATCAGCCAGATCAACCGTAGAGGAACATGTCAGTGGTGGAACATTTCATGAGGCAACATCAACCATCATTCAGAGGATCATCTGACCCTGTGCTAGCTGAAGGGTGGATTAAAGCACTGGAGAAGATTTTCGATGTCATGGGGTGTTCAGACAATCAAAAGGTTTGTCTTTCCATTTACCGTTTGGTGGGTGAAACAGATCAGTGGTGGTCTATGGTTAAAAATATCAGGGAAGCCGATGAGATTGATGCTCTTGACTGGGATGAATTCAAAGGTATGTTTCTTCAGAAGTATTTTCCTAAGGCTGTTCGACTAAGGATGGAAAAGCAATTCTTGGAATTTAGGCAAGAGGAAGACTCAGTGGCTACCTATGAAGAAAGGTTCACTCGTTTGGCAAGGTATGCTCCAAATTTTATCTGATGCCTTGATAGTAAAATCAATCATTTTTATTCAGGATTAAATCCAAAATATCGAAGGGCTTTAGCTTCTCGTGAGTTCAAAAGTTATGAAAAGCTTGTTCGATGTGCTGAGAAGGTGTAAAGGGAGTTTGCCGATGATGAAGTGTTCTATAACATCCAGCAGAAGAAGAGACCGAGGTGGCAGGAGAAAGGTAAGAATTCTTCAAAAAAGTCTGATGGTAAGAAAACTAAGATTCGAGTTTGTGATAAATGTGGCAAAAGGCATGCTGGGGAATGTATTCTGAATTCTGGAAAGTGCTACCGATGTGGTAAGATGGGACATAAGGCTCGTGATTACACTGAAAAGGATCAAGGTGAAGGTAAGAACAAATTTGATTTACAGTTAGTGAAATGTTATAAGTGCAATGAGATGGGTAACTATGCAAACGAGTGTCCGACAAAGATCCTGAGTGATGGGAAGCAGGTAGACTACAAGAAGAATGGGGTGGTGAAACCCTTTGCAACTACTTCCGCAGATGTCGGGCCATCAAATGAAGTTGTATCAGGTACATTGTTTGTTTTTTTAGATTATGCCAGTGTGTTGTCTGATTCGAGGTCTACACATTCTTTCATCTCTGAAACCTTTTCTAGTAAAATGGGAATACCATATCAAGAGATGACTCCTGAACATTTGGTAAAAACACCTGGGGGAAATGTTGAGGCAAAAAGAATTTATAAGAATCTTCCTATCCTTATCTGTGGAAAGAACCTAATTGCAAAACTTATTGTTCTACCTCTAGTAGAGTTTGATGTTATCCTGGGTATGGATTGGCTCTCTATTTACCATGCTAAGATTGACTGTAGAGCTGAATAAGTTTCTTTTCAAAAATACTTTAAGTTTGTTTAAAAGAATGAACCCTTACTTTTGATAACATATCAAGAGGCTGAGAAACTTGTGAAAGATGGAAATGAATGTTACCTTGCACACATTGCTGAAAATAAAGGAACTGTTCAGATTAATGATGTGCCAGTGGTAAATGAGTATCTTGATGTTTTACCTGATGAGTTGCCTGGAATAATACGATATCGGGAAGTTGAGTTTATTGTTGACTTAGTTCCTGATGCTAAGACAATTTCATAACCCCCTTATCGAATGGCACAAATTGATCTTTTAGAGTTGAAGGACAAATTGCAAGATTTATTAGAGAAAGGTTTCATTAGACCTAGCACATCCCCATGGGGTTCTCCTGTTTTATTTGTTAAAAAGAATGATGGTTCAATGAGGCTTTGCATTGATTATAGAGCCTTGAATAACATCACTGTTAAGAAAAAATATCCTTTGCCTCATATCGATGATTTGTTTGATCAGCTCCAAGGAGCTCAGTTTTCTTCAAAGATTGACCTGAGATCGGGGTACCATCAGGTGAAGGTAAAGGAGGCAGATATTCCGGAGACCGCGTTCCGTACGAGATATGGCCATTATGAATTTGTAGTAATGCCTTTTTGGCTAACCAATGCACCTGCTGTATTCATGGACTTAATGAATAGAATTTTCCATGAGTTCTTGGATAAGTTTATCGTGGTTTTCATTGATGATATTTTGGTTTTTTCTAAAAGTAAAGAGAAACATGAAAGACATTTAAGGGTTATCTTGCAAACATTAAATGAAAATAAATTGTATGGGAAATTCAGAAAGTGTGAGTTTTGGTTGCAACAAATTTCTTTCCTTGGTCACATTTTTTCTAAAGATGGAATAACTGTTGATCCTGCAAAAACAAAAGTTGTGGAAGAATGGACAAGACCAACAAATGTAACCGAGATTCGTAGCTTCCTTGGTTAGGCGGGCTATTACCGAAGGTTTGTTAGAAATTTTTCACGGTTATCTAGTCCAATGACTCAGCTAACTCGGAAGGGTGTTAAGTTTATCTGGACAAAAGAATTTGATGATTGTTTTCAGGAATTGAAAAGAAGATTGGGGATTGCTCTTGTTTTGGCACTACCTTCCCGGAATGGTGAGTTTTTTATATAAAGTGATGCTTCATTTAAAGGACTTGGTTGCGTCCTAATGCAGAATGATCAGGTAATTGATTATGCTTCATGATAGTTGAAAACTTGTGAGATAAATTACCCTACACATGATTTGGAATTAGCTGCTGTTGTTTTTGCTTTAAAAATTTGGAGGCATCATTTGTATGGAGTAATGTGTGAAATATATACCGATCACAAAAGTTTAAAGTATATATTCACTCAGAAAGAATTGAACATGAGACAATGTATATGGATGGAATTAATCAAGGATTATGATTGTATAATTCATTACCATCCGGGAAAAGCAAATAAAGTGGATGATGCTTTGAGTCGAAAAAGTAATGCTTCATTAACGATGTTGCGTTTGGAATGTGATCCTTTGGTTAAGGATTTGATGAACTTTGGCATAGAATTTGTTGGTGCAGGAAGTCCTTCTGTTTTGTTTTAGGTATCAGTGAGATCTTCTCTATCAGATAGAATCAGGCAAGCACAGAAGCAAGACAGTGAGTTGCAGAAAAAGGTAGAGCTGGTTCAGAAAGGTAAGTTGCCTGAATTCAACATTGATAATGATTGTGTTTTGAGATTTGGGAAGAGATTGTGTGTGCCTTGTGATTCACAGTTGAAGAGAGAGTTGTTATGTGAAGCTCATAGTTCTCCGTTTTCAGTTCATCCGGGCAGTTCTAAGATGTATAGAGATCTGCGGGAGTATTACTGGTGGGATGGAATGAAAAGAGATATTACTGATTTTACTGTGAAGTGTTTGACTTGTTAGCAGGTTAAAGCAGAGTGGCAGTTACCGAAAGGGATGATTCAGCCTTTACCAGTGCCAGAGTGGAAATGGGAGAATATATCCATGGACTTTGATGTTGGATTACCGAAGACATCTCGAGGTAATAATACAATCTGGGTTACTGTTGATCGCTTGACCAAATCTGCTCATTTCCTTGCTATACGAGATACTTTCTTTCTTGATCAACTTTACCCTTTGTATCTTAAAGAGATATTTAGGTTACATGGAGTTCCTCTCTCCATTGAATCGGATCGTGATCCCAGGTTTACTTCTAACTTTTGGAAAGGCCTTCAGAAGTCGTTGGGTACTGAATTAAATTTTAGTACAACTTTTCATCCTCAATCATATGGGCAGTCGGAACGAACAATTCAGACCTTGTAGGATATGCTACAATCTTGCTCTATGGATTTTCAGGGAAGTTGGGACCAACATCTTTCTTTGGTTTAATTTTCATACAATAACAGTTTTCATTCCAGTATACAGATTGCACCATTTCAGGCATTATATGGTAAGCGGTGTCGAACTCCAGCTTTCTGGGATGAAGTGGGTGAAAGGAAGTTGATGGGACCAGAATTGGTAGAAGAGATGGCAGAAAAAGTTCAGCTGAATCAGAAACACATGAGAACAGCTCAGAGGAGGCAGAAGAGTTATGCGGATAACTGGAGGAAGGATCTATCTTTTGAGGTAGGTGATCATGTTTTTCTCAAGGTTTCTCCTTGGAAAAGTGTGATGAGATTTGGTAAGAAAGGAATGTTGAGTCCAAGGTTCATTGGACCATACGAAATTCTGGAGAGAGTGGGATCAGTTGCATACCGAGTGGCTTTACCTCCAAGTTTATCTCAGGTACACAATGTTTTTCACGTTTCGATGTTGAGAAAGTATATGCCATATCCATCTCATGTTTTGAGTCCAGAGGTAGTTCAGTTGGAAGAGAACCTATCTTATGAGGAACCAACGGTCCAGATTCTTGACCAGAAGGAGAAAGTGTTACGGAATAAGGTGATTCACCAGGTAAAGGTTTTTTGGAAAAACCACATGATTGAAGAGGCAACATGGGAATCTAAAAATGCAATGAGGGATAAGTACCCCCATTTATTCGATAAGTAAATAAATTGCAGGGATGAAATTTTCTAAAGGGAGGAAGGATGTAACATCTCAAGTAAGTAATGAATAATAGATATTTTTATCTATGTCTATTAATGATTATGATAGTGTCTTAGAGGCTTAAAATGAAAATAAATACAATCTTATACACGGAATACACTAATATTCTTACAAGATTGTTTTACTGCCTTATGATGGAAAACCATTTTTAAATCTATATTTTGACAATTTTATAAACTATGTTTGTCAAAATAAACTTATTCTTTATTATTGGAACATAAAAATTTACTTTGTGTGAATTTTTGGTATTTTTCTGACAATGTTCATTTTTTAATGAATAGTGAAAAATACTGCATTTTACATCAAAACTACTTTTTAATATAATTTATTTATATGATTATATTATATTTTTAATTGGTCTTAATGTTTAATATGAATATATTTTTACCATTTAATCCAATGTTGGTCATTGGAATCAATTTCACTTTGAAATTGGACTTAAACTGGTGTCAATCTTTTGATACTTATTGTTTCATAAAAACAAGCTATTTGCCATAACAACGAGAAATAATTATTAAATTAATTAATGTGACATATATGTTCTGAATTTTGTAAAATAGACTTCATTTTTTAATTCGTTATATCAAATATAGCTTAGGGTGATGTTTTGGTAATTTTCTGAAAAACATCAATTTTTGATGAATAGTGAAACCACTAAGTGGTACTTATAAAATCTGATTTTCTGTTTAAATGAAATTTTTCCATCATTGTATTTTGAATTTCAAAAATCCAACATAAATTGTTGTCATTAATAAGTAAAATGTGGTTCAATGAGATTAAAATAATTTTTTGGTGAATAGTAACTTATTAAGTTTTTAATCGTGATTAGTGGTAATTAGTGTAGTTTAAGGTAAAAATAATGCTTTAATAAGATAAGATGATCTTGACACATGTCCTACCCTCATTGGTTGTGTCATGGCCGACCATGAAAAGCCATGGGTCAACTTGGGGACCCCATGGATCCACTTTGGTTGTTAAATGACATAAATAGATTTTTATTTAATGTAAAAGTAAAAATGACACAAACATCATATGTTTTACGAAAACAAATCTTAAATGGGGTTATAAAGATAAGATTTTTGACTATAAATAGTCATTGGAATGATAAAAATAACTTATACATCATAGTATTTTCTTATAATTTTTAGACTTCAAATAAAGTAAATTATTTATGACATCATGATGATGCAGCGATGACCTCATTATTTAACGATTTAAATAAAATGGAAAGATAATGCAAAATATAAAACCTATACATGGCCAAAACCAATTGGATGAGTGTATTTCGAAGCCTTATCACCTTATCCTCTAATTATAGCAATGTGTGACTTTTTGAATCCGATACTCTTTTTAAAATAAAGTAACTTATCTTTACATTCCAAAAGTGCCCCTCCTCTCCTCTTATAAAAGGCCCCCACCTCTACCTCATTTCACACACTCCTCAAGCCTTTGGCTCGGCCAACCCCTGCCCATTTACTCTCTCCACATCCCTGTCCTCATCCTAGAGGATTCCCTTTGGGCAGAATCCTTTCAAAGGAAGCCTTTAGGCTCAAATCAAAAGGAGTTACACTTTTAAAGGTAATTCATTCTCTCATGTTCATTTGTTTTATTTTGCTTCTCCAACCCCCTAAACTCTTTTTATTTACTTCTTTTGTAACAACACCAGTATCTTAAATATACTAGGATGTTGTTATATTATTTATTTGAGCTACACTCTCACACAACTAAATCAAATGGTTAAAGAACATATGGTTTCCATGGATGGCGAAATTCTGCCTCCCGAAACGATGATTGTTCAATACTCATTTAACACCTTAAATGGTGGCCATTATGATGTCACTATTTTTATATATGATATATAATATGTTTATGTTTTCCTTAATCTTCTGTTTTTTTCATTTTGGGCATACCTTTATGGTTCCCGTTATGGGTAAACACGATATCTTCATTTTAGGAAGTGCGGACTACCGCCCCCTGAAAGTGATTTGATTCGTTAATACGATATGTGGGATGTGTAAAGGATAAAGTTAATGATATTATATATGTTATTATACTGGAATTATAATATACTCTTATATCATTATGATTCTATTCGAGAAAATACGAAATAGAAATGGACGTAGCGTTCATGCGTACGTACGGCTTACCGTCTCCATGAACGGTGCATTTCATTTCTTACCTCTAAATGTGATGTAATATTATAAATACATGTATATGATGAATATATATGATATATATGTTATCCAAATCATTAATATCATTCTGGATATAACGAAGCTTTGACAAAATTTACAACATGTAAGTGTAAGAAGTCTATTTTTGACTTAAGAACCAAATACCGACAAAATTAACATTATTAACTTAAATGATTACATGATGTTCATAACATGGTATAAAAGGAATAATGAACTTGAAAAAGGTTCATAAGAAATTAGATATTAACTCAAGTTTATTATTCAGGATATTAAAGAACGGTCGAGTCAAGTCGGATATGAGGTATGGGACTTCGTCTCAATCTCCTTTCATTGAGGCATATTTTATTTTATACACAACTTTCTTTTATACGGTGTATAAACCCCTTTGACTTTTACGTTTATTCAAAAGGAATATTTTTTATACGAAGCGTTTACTAAATAAAAAAAGGGAATGTTTTTGTCGTATGTATGCGGCGACAACGACTTCTCTGCCATCGTGACCGTTATTTGAGTTTCGGCTTCCTCTACAAGCCATACCTTCTTTTTAAAAGAAAAATAAATACCATGTATTAATTTTCATTTATTTTGGTATCGAAAATGGTTTTCATAATGTTTTTATATCAATGTGTTTTATTGATATCTTGTGATTAAAAGGTTGGAATGTTATGTTTCCATTATGCATGTTTTATGTGATATGATTATGTTGAGGTTCTTGGGCATTATTATTAAAACGGGTGGTTCCGTGATAAACTAAGGGCGGGTGAGCCCGATATAGCTCTCCAATGCATTGGGTAACGCGAAAGAGTGGAACGTTAAGGTTTCTCCAAAGAGATTTTAGGGAATATACTCTGATGGGTATTCCAAACGTAACCAAGAGGGTTACTCCCTACGTAAGAATGTTATGAATGCCTCAAGTTACCTTTATGTCTTATGATTTCTATGATTTATTAATGATTTGATGAGGTATGTTAATGTGCATATGTTTTATGGGTAAAGTATGATTTCATTCTTATGTATATATGTACCCATGTTTCCTTTCCATGTTTTTATAACCCATACTAAGCTTTTTATGCTCATCCTAAGTTTTTTTGAAATGTTTTTCACAGGTCAAGGGAAAGGTACATGATATGATGATAGTGTCAAGGAAGTGTCAAGAAAGAATACATGTTTTATTTTAAATATCTTTCCATTGATGGGAATGAAGAATACTATCTTTATGTAACCACATTCTTTATATGTGGAATGTAATGCAAGTTTTATAATCTAATTCTCTAAAACTCTAAACCTGAAAAGATCCTCAATGTGTAATCTTGTAATAACTCATGATTAAGTAAGATTTAAGGCTGGGGCGTTATATGTAGTGATAAAAAATATATTATGATTCAATGTTATTTTTAGTTACCATTGACATAATCAATGATATCTATATTAATCCCTGTTCTACACTTATATGACATGAAACAGTTTTTCATGATTTATTTAATATCGTTTCTAACTCCTATTAAGCTTGTTAGTGAAATTGTAAGTTATTTAAAAATGAATCATACTTATGATCATTATATTAGTGGGTACAATCCATGTATGGTATGATCAAAATCACACACCATTATTCATATAATATTTATTTTTTTGACCATCAACTGATATCTTCCATCATTACCCTTACAGGGTATACGAGATCATTATTTATTAATTTTATATGAACCTGTATATAATGATTATTTAATGTAAATATTGTTTAGAATATGTAGTAAAATATAATAAATTTATGAGAAAATTTTATAATAATTCATAAAATTGTAGGATATAGTATATAGTGACAAAATACTATAAATCATTATTATACTCATGAATTATTAATGAAATATATTGAATATTCATATAAAAGTTATAAAATTTATATATTAACAACCTAGGTTAGTATAGATTGTATGTGAGTAGATATATATTTAATCTTTTTCACAAAATTTGGAAAAAAAAAATGTGATAACATTATAGACAATTCTAAGAGTATGTTTTTGTATAAAAACAAGTCATAAAATTTTAATGACGGATTGAGAGAGTTGATACAAATAAATTATATCCCTTCCTAGAAATTAAAAATAGATGTGGCTTTGTAAGAGTTATACCATGACATAATAAGACTATAAATGCAGTATTGGGATTTTACTCACTCATCTCATTTTTCAATTCAATGGTCCTTGATTCAAATATGTTTTCACATTAACTGTTGATTTGTTTTCTAATTGAAAAATGCATTTATGAACCATTATAAAAGATAATAGATAATGATCATAAATTACCAATTTATATTAAATGAGGTCCTAGATTTAAAGTAATGTGTCCTGATTTAAAAATCTTCTTACTTTTTCATAATTATGTTGTTTCCCACTATGATGATTTCTAATATAACATAATTTTTTCAGTATTATTCACTGGCTATACCCCAAAAAAACAATGTTTATACTGAATGTGATGGAA
The DNA here is from genome assembly GCA_963277665.1 of Viscum album. Classification (NCBI taxonomy): domain Eukaryota; kingdom Viridiplantae; phylum Streptophyta; class Magnoliopsida; order Santalales; family Viscaceae; genus Viscum; species Viscum album. Next base: position 1,996,612,899 of record OY728146.1, on the reverse strand, counting down.
AAAGAAATTATTGTCCCATTGAGAAACAAAATTTAATGGGAGTTTGAATATATAATATTATTATTACTCTCACACACCATTGTTATGATATAAATCATTCCAAATTTCTTAATGATATAAGGATTCTACAATAATCTATTGAGTCCATATTGAGACAAAATCCACCTTCTTTTATTAGTTTCATATATCCTATAGTTTATGGGAAATGGATTAGTACTAGTAATAATATATTTATCTTTATCTAGTTTTTAGATCATATGACATTCATTTTAGGTATTTATCATTTTTATAGAGAATCATATGCATGGTGGAACATTATTTAAACCATAAGGGGATCAAGTATAAGTTAAATCCATGGGGTGGGATGCGTTCATGGACTTTTTTCTAAATTGGACCTTTTTTATATAAATTGTATCTAAATTAATAAATATTTTCATATATAATATAAAATAATGGTGAATTTATTGAAACCTATGAAGAAAATATTATGATGCCTATGATTTAAACATCATGTTTTATCATCCATTTTAAATTTATTGTTGATTGATTATTTTGTGGCAAAAAACTATGTCCTAAAAAGGCATTATATATAGCATAAATTTGTATCTATGAGGAAATTCATTGATATAATTTCAACAAAGTAAATAAAATTGAATATCTATCATGTATCACGGTCTATATAAAAAAATGTTGATCATGTATAAAAAATCATGAATGCTTTTCATAGTAGAACCAAGTTCTAACAATATGCATTCCAAATATGTGTGAAAAAACATCAAGTAAACAATTTGAATTATACTAGGAGGTGTTATAAATATGTATGGGTGGGTCATTAAACTGATTTATTTACATTAGAACTGAATTGGTCAACCACCAAAATTGATATATAAATGATTCCCAAATATTCACCCACAATTATATAATTCTTCAATGTAATGAATACTTGAATGATGGTAACTACTGTTCAAATATAGATGTTAATGAAGATGATAAATGTTAGAAATGTCATATTAAATGTGCAAAAAATAATTCTCATGTGATCCATATTTCTAATTAGGTGTATGATAATGATATTTCAAAGTATATAATTACATCCCACTTTAGGACTAGTAATATATTATTTATCTATATATTCACCTGATATTTTATATCTAATAAATTTTACACCAATATCAAAATTTCACCCTAAAAACTAGATGCTTAATTATCTGTGAATCCTCCTATTGGTATCCCTATTTAATTTTACATATATGATTATTATTTTGATTATATTTTTTGGAATGTGCTTCTGATTAGTCATGTTATTCTCCCATTGGTTGAATTTAATATTATATTAGGTAATGTTATTTCTTCTATTTATAAATCCATTATCAATTTATATGTAATATAAGTCATGTTTGATATTTCATACCAAATTATGATCAACTCTTACTGTGATGAAATATATGAACTTATAATGGATATAACATGTGTTATATGGTACTTGATTTTCTGTAAAAACTGGTGTTTATCTCATATAGTTTGGGATAAACTCAATATAAAATATATGAGAATTATGCTGGTGTTTTCGGATATCATTATAAAATAGTTTAATAGAATTATATCAATTAATAATGATTGGTTTTCTCTAAAAAACATACATAGTGTTAATCCTATATAAAATACATCGTATAGATTAACCCAGATTGTGATATAGGAATTAAAGAAGTGATACAAATAAATTTTTTATTGGGTATTGATTTAGATATTTATGTGACATTTGGGTGAAATTGTAATTTTTTTGGAAGAAATATTGAATGATGTATCTCTATATTTTTTATCATGAATAGAACATGATCAGAATCAAGAACACGTATACTCTTCCCCATATTGATTAATTATTTAATCAAATATGTGTAGATCGCTTCACTTCCATGATTTACCAGAATTACAGATATCTTCAACATAAATTTATTAATTTGGATATTTAAATGTAACATTTCATTCAATGTATGAAAACTATTATTATTAATTGATTCCATTTGGTTATTCAAATTCCCCATTGATCATATTATATTTAATTAATAGTTTTTTAGAGAGTATATCGATCACTTCATGGTAATCCTTATGAATGAATTTTTTTCTATTCATAGATATATTAATATCATGAGAATCGAAAAATGATTTTGCTATTTTCTATAAATAAACTGATTTTATTTAAAAAAATTATCATGTTTGAATTCATTTTAATGAAGATATAATATTTTTTTCATAAAATTTCAAGCGGTGGTATATTAGTGGACCATTAAATGATAGAGTTTGTCTAATGTTGGCCTAAAATAACCATGGGGAATCAGAAACATAATTTATTTGGCTTCATATTATCGACTCATTGTAGAAAATTTAACATGGTAGTGCAGTCCACCTATATACTTATGGTTAATGGATGAAAATTTACATTGAAAAGTTGACTGCTTATAAATATTCAAGGAACTAAAGACAATTTCAATCATCACACATGTAATTAAATTTCTCTCGTATATATATATGGATTTTTTATTTATAGTGATACATCATGTAATGGATTCTGAATAAATCAAATGAAAAAATATATGATGATAAGTTATGCCAGGAAAAAATATATGGTTCCTGATAAAATATACCAACTCATGATTTGAAGTCTTTTATTACGATTTTTTCACTAATAATATGGATTAATTATCATTATGGTGAAAGGGGTGATATATATACTAGTTATAAAAAATTATAATATAAATTCACATAAATGGTGAAAAATATGCACAAGTGAAGATTGTTGAAGATGAATATTGATTTGGACTACTCAACAAATTTCCACCTAGGGAAGTTGAACAAGGTGGACAGATGTTTGTGACAAAATGATCAAGCAATTTTATTGGCGATAGGGACCACCTAAAAAATTAAGGATTTACAATTGATCGAAAAATAAGTATTAAAGTGGAGAGTTCTTGTGTTTCACAAATTTGTGTTCAAACACTATCAAAATGATGATTAATGGGACATAGAAGGAATATATAGATCTAGTAAAGTTTGTGAGAAATGTTATTCAGTACAAACATGATCATTTTGGAATGATATGATTTAATAACAATGTATGTTTTCCATCCACACTTGATTTGAATAATGGCATTTTGGAGGAATCACATATTAATTCATTGTATATTAATCATAGATGTGAAAAAATGAATTGATATTAGAAATATCATCTCATGTTAGATGGAATTAACATATATATTTTATATTTTTCATCAAGGATCATGTCTTTTCAATAATACATGGATGGGTGAAAAAATAATAACGGTATGATACTACCATTACACATAACAAAATGAGACTGCGAAAAAATAAACATCAATTTTGACATTATACTCCCTAAAACACCTGAAGGGAATAATGATAAATGGATTCGTGTTCATGACACTAAATATTCAACACAATTAATTTCTATTAGATAATACATCATTAAATATAGGATTTACATATTATAAATTATGTATTTTGTAACATTTCATTAATTTCCATACTCCATTTTATCTCATCAAGATCTGAGGTTTACCATTATATTCTTGAGAGGACTTCAAAATTATGTTAATATTGAATTGAGTTACATAGCTATGTGTCATCATTAGAACAATGGCCCATTAGAGCTAAAAATTCCAACCATAGCGGATATATTTAAATTTTATAAGCTATATTTCAATTGTGGTTTAGATCATAACATTCATGCGGTTTTGTTTTGTTAGAATAATCTCTTTATAATAAGGATTCAGATAGGTGATTTTGAATACCTCGTTGTAAATATGATTACAACTCAAAAATTATGTTATAATATCAGATGAGATATTATATGGGGAAAATTGGGTTAAATAAATGAAAATATGGTTAAATACATTAAGCAACACATGAGGGAATCAAAAATTAAATATAAAAGTTATGATAATAATCATCAATGTAATCTGATATTTGAAGTTAGTGAGATGTCATTTCTATGAACATTTACAAAGAATAAGGATATCATATTTGAAAATAAATTAACATTGATACCTAGTTATATTGAAATATATGATATTTTTGATTAATTCATTATTTTTGGTGCATCCAGAAAACAAATATCAAGTCTATTGAGCATTCCATCCAACTCTCGTGGGGAAGTATATTTATAATCCTGTATATGTACTGATTATAGAGTATATACGTATAGAAAAGGATATTTTCTATGAATATATATCTATGTAGAATGTGGATCTTCTAGAAATGTTCTATGAAGCAAGACCACTAACCTAGTCATGGTTTTACAGAGAAACCATCATCATGATAAATCATTTTAGGAACCTGAGGATATAATGATGTAGAATTATACCAATTATTCGGTATCAAAGGGGTGTTAAAAATTAATATTTTTATTAACATAATCTCCCTCTTAATAGATGTGGGGGGACCCATAATGTTATCAATGACATAAAAACAAAACCATTGCCCACAATGATCCAAAAATCCTAAGGAAATAAACACCCCAGATCATGTATATATGAAAATTATCCTCCCCAACATGTATTCTAGTCTACGTAGCCAAAAATATAAAATATCAAAAGTGGGTTCGAAGCCACGTCAAGCCCGGGCCACTTCCTGGGGCCCAAGATATTCCACCTCACCTGTAGCGACAATCCTTCAAATTGATCACCATCGCCATCACACATCTGGAAAACATCCTCGATGATGTCGCTGCCAAATCATCGTCAGAGTCAATGGCCAGAGTGAACACTAAAACCCCAACATCCTACATGCCGCAAGAGGGAATTGTTCCTTGATAATCTAATCCTGCATGAACACCACCTCCTAAATCTATGATGATCCACTTGTCCAGATTATCATGGATATAGGGGATGTGACTCAAAGCTATGGATTTATAAGGGTAGAAACGCCCCTTTAGGACAACCCAAAATCCAAGCCATCGAATCTTCATCCTATTCCCCTAAACTGTCACCCGAATAATGACCTACGACAATGATCTGACGAGGCACTTTATAACACTACATGCATAGTCATGTCACATCCCAATAATTTAGAAACTCCATGTTGCAAGAATGTTATCAAATAACACTCAAGGATGGATAGACACCTACAACACTAAAGGGGCATCACCGATGAGGGTATCCAGGCTAATATGAACCAAAATTTCCACTCCTAGAATTAAAAGAGTAGATATTAGAAAAGGAATAACCCAAACCATAGCTCGAATGCAGAGAGAAAAATTCACTCAAGGGAAGTGGATGTGAGGGAAACCAATGATGACTAGGGATAGGGGAACAATGATAATGTTGACACCTCAATTCCTTTGTCTGATCTTACATCATTATTTTCCCAATTAAACCTTCACAACCTTCTTGAGCTATGAGATCCGTTGATTTTGAAACAAAAAACCCAAAAATGTATACTTTCATTGGGAAGGTGAATAAATGGAGGTAATGGATGAAGGAATGGGTAGGAAATGCTGGAGAAGTGTACAAGCCTCTAACATCTAGCCAGCCACCGAAAATGATCCCTAAACGAGAGAGTATAGAGGAACCCGAACCAATATAATGATGTCCCATAGGATCTACTAAATCATAATGTCAATGTGACGACTTTTGAGGGAAAATATCATTTTGTGTGTAATATAATACAAAATTAATTTGTTTTCATGAAATATTTTCTTAACTATTTTTATTTTGACTTATATATTACATTTCATGAAACTTCATGTTTTAATGGACAATTGTACAATATTAATATAATTATTAATAAAATTTCATGTTCAAAAAACATTTCTGTATAGAATGGTAAATACTTTTTTTTAAAAAATCAATAATAATGGTAAATAATGAAATAATATTGTCACAAAATTCCATAATTTTCTTGAAGACTTTATATGATCTAAATATAATTTTACCTAAAATAATGCATTTATTCCTTCTTGTGAATAAATTCTGCCATTAAATTATTGATATTATTAAAATGTATTTAATAAAATATTCATTCTCTAAATCCACATTTCAGAATTATATTTCATGGAATTTGTTATAATTTTCTAAAACTATTAATTAATTGACTTATATTTATAATATACAAATTTTTATTAAAAATTGCATTTTTATTTAAAGGGATTACAAACTCGATTTTATTTCAATATGATGTTTAAAAAATATGTTTAGTGGTACTATTATAAATCCAATTTTGGTAATTTTTATCAAATTTATATTTATATTTGATAATAAAACTTTCTATACATATATAAATTTACACTTTGTAATTCATCATTTTTTCCATTTTCGGGGGTTTAATTTTAAATTAATATTTTCTAATTTTGAGAATGAAATTTTGAAAAATTTATTATATATTTATCATAATAATATTAAAATTATATATTTAATTCATTAAAGATATTTTCATAATGAATTGACAATTGAGTACGAAATAAATTATTTTGGATCATGTTAAATGAGGTTTATCATTGAATATTTTAAAAGGATATGGGTATGATTTCCAATAAAACCAGTCTTAATTATATTGAATATATGTATATAAACCCTATACTATACCACCTTCATATATAATTTCATTTAGATTCATTTTTCTTTTCGTTGACTTTATCATTTCTGATTTGATAGGGATTTTTTTATTGATTCCAAGTGGGTCCCTTTCCTTACTTATAAAATCACATCCGCTTTGACTCTTATTCACACAATAATAGAATTTTATTTCATCATTGATATTAAAAAAACATTCCCATAGATCGCTCCCTAATTATTATATTCCTTAGTTTTATTATGAATTTTTCCTATTATTTCATTAGTTAGAACACTAAAGAGGCTCTTAGAATAAGAGGTATATTTCATTACATTGTGTTTTTGTTTTATTGGTTATTGGAAATCCTTGGACTAATCATAAAATATATTAAAATAAAATCATCCGTATATCACATTTATAAAAAATTTATTATGATTTTTGAATAACCTAAAACAATGTCCTCATTCAAATGAGGAATGAAACTATTAGTAGTGTGTACGAGGAATTATCACCTATCAATACAATGTAAATTATTCTCCATAAAACCCTCACACATATGGATATAATTACAGGTTAAAATAATAAATATGATACATATTAAATATTTATATTCACATAATTATAATTTCCTATATTCCATATTACCTTCCCAAATGTTTGAAAATGTTAACACCGCTTCTTTGTATGTGTAGACCTCTACCTCCACGAAGTGATGTGACATTTTGTTAATATTAAATATGATAGTAATATGGTTTGATTTAATGTCTATATATATTATATATATAATTTAAAAAATAATTCTAGATGTTAAATGAATATTTAACTTTCCATTATTAAATTTGTTAAGAAAATGGAAACACGTGTAATGCTTATGTGTGGCCTACCATTTCTGTTAAGTGTGTAAATTATATTATATTTCTATAATTTATATGTTATAAAATATATATATTATTATAATATAATATATTTCAATCATTATTAAATATATAGAGTGTATTTATGCTAAACCATTATAAAAAAATGAAAATACCAAAACAAAATAGATATGAAAAAGTGAGGCATTTATATTCAGAACAGGATTTTGACAAGGAATGATTAATAAATTGTAGTTAAATTTTATGATTAAATCCAATATGTTATAATATATATATTTATGTTTTTGATAATATATATATATATATATCTTATATTTAATATACAAGAGGTTTCAATGTTTTTGAATAATATCAAGACATAATGTAATTGATTTTTATATCACATGTATTTCTATAAGCCACATTCCATATTCAAAGCATATTTTATATGTCCTAAAAATAATTCTCCTTATTTTATTTACGATCATTGATATAAAATTATTTGGATTTAAATATACATATATTGTTATTTCATTGATGGGGAATAAATTTCAATAGTTACCATTATGGTGAATGCTTTTTATTACAATATCATTATTTATCATTATTGTATATGTTTATTTTTATAATAATGATATATTATGGTCTACCACCAAATAACATCTTGAATTTTCCTATACTCAAGTAATTTATTGATAATAAATTTTTATTAATTTTATGTTCTTATCTTTATTAACAAAATAGAAGAAAATATTTTTTATTAAAAAAAATATTTCGGGCATAGAAAATTCATTTTGTTCAGCGTCCAAGTTTTTTTTAAAATGTTTTAAATGAACTTATAAATATTATATTGTCACTATTTGAAGAAATTTTAATACATGTATTATTTTTTGAACGTTTTTCTATGGGAATTTTATTCTCATGTTTTCATTGAGGTAATTTTTAATATTTATAATAACATGTGAACAAAATGTTTGTTTTAATGTGTAAATATTGAATACAATTTTCCAAATTCATGAGGATTCAATTTTTTAATGTTGCAATTAAATTTATTCAATTTCTTTTCAAATAAGATGATGTCTTTAATATTTGAGAAATTATTATATTTTAAATTAATGATTTCAAAATAAAATTTATATTTTCCAAAGGAATGTTTTTATTCTAATTTAATGTGAATAATATTCATGACCAAAAGAAATATTTTTTATTGATTATGTTTTTCTAGGGATATAATTCGATGGTTAAAAAACTACTATTTCTCAATATGATTTATATTTTTGATTTATATGAAGAGATTTTTATGAGACCAATTTCATTCCCATGGTTTTTATAATGATACATTTTTATGAAATATATTCATATTCCAATGTATTTGATGTGGTGAATGATTTATGATCTTAAGGAATAAAAATTGATAGATTATTTGAAGGGTGAGTCTTACATCTCCTTCTAATTAATTAAAAAATTATTTATATCTCTTTATATAATAATATAAAAAAATATAATGTACTAGAACCAAAATGGAAACAAGACAATGTACAAGATCGACTAAAAGAAACATGTATATGTGATTGATATACTATGGAAACATGTCATGATCCGTGTACCACAAATTTTTGGGAAATAGGATGGGATTCTTGATCCACTATGATTCTATGGTGCGATTTTTATCCTTATCTTATAAAATTGTATATACAATTATAATGGATATACACCTATATGATACAATAATATGGTTGAAGAAAAATTTGTGATCTTTTGTCACTCCTAAAATGCGTGTCTCGGTAATGATAATGTTACTTTCTAGAAATCAGGATTATGATCAATGGCATATTTTTTTATGAATTATTTATGTTAGGTTAATGATATCATACCATTATATATATATTATTCATTCTTATTATAATCAACCGATACACACATGAATACCAATACTGAGAATCTCACATCACCCATTCATATGATTCATTTCTTCTGAGTAATGATGAAATATTTATGTAAGTTATAACAATGATATATACTAAATAAGAAAATATTTAAATGATATGTTAATTATATTTTAGGAAATTATAATACATTTTTTCAAGTCTCTAACAATCCAAATCATTAAATTTCTCATAAATTAATTTATGAAATTTATTGAATATTGATAAAAATATTCAATGTTTTTATATAAATATCCTTGGTTGCCTTATAGAAATTAGTATACATTTGAAAGAGATGTTCATAATTTATAGAAATTATATACTGAGTTGACGCATAAAAATATCATTGTAAAAAACAATGGGATTATATTTTAGGAACAACCAGAAGATCAATGGTCCATGTGTGGACAACGTGGATACTATACAAATCAAATTCAAAATTTAACGATAATGGATGGAAAACACTATTAATATCATCATATTTCAAGAGTGAAAGGACATTAAGTATATATCGTATATACTAAAGTAGATATTCTAAATGAGGTAGTGTAGGTACACTATTTTTTAATCAATGATAGAGAGTATACTGTTTAAATCTTGTTCTATCAATTTAATTATTTCATCCATGTTTGAAAAAAATTTAAAATCAAAGTAATAATTTCAATAGGTAGAGTTATTAGTTAAAACCCCATGAGTAACTATTCACACTTCAATGGTATATAGAAAATATAGTATCAACATTGGTGAGTGAAATATCATGTCAAATCTAATTGATATTTTTATAGTGTAATTTGAAATTATACATTGGACGAAATGGATCTAAAATATATATACTGTGATTAAATATTGAAAAATGGAATGTACATTGGTTTTTATCAGAAATCATACTATTTATATTCAGTGGATTGATAACCAATCCCAATATCTGTCATGAATAACCAATAATTTAATTTTCATTAGAAATGATTAGTGAAAAATAATAAAGATAATGTTTAAAGATAAAAAGTGTCCCATTGTTCAGGAATAATTTTATTTATTCCTTGAAGAGTATCCCAGATCTCCCGTATAATTATTGGTAGATTTCAGCATTAAACTCAGACATAGGGTGAATCTAGTATTAAAAATCCCTTACTCGGTGTCATATGTTAAAGATAATGAATTAAGGACAAAAGGTACAGATATTTTAGAGAATGTATTTATTGGAGAAAGAGTTTTTCATTGGGAAGACCATAATATTTCTCTCGATAAGAAGGGTGTCTAAATACAACAATGAGTTTATTATATAAAATATAATGAGATAACAATGAAGAAAAATATCCTTTAACATCCGTTGATGTTTTATTGAAATTGCTTTATGTGTCTCAATTTGTTTCCAAGAATATCCTCAAATCTAGGTATTGCCAATCATGTGTGAATAAAGATGATATCCAATTTTTTCTTCAAATATAGATATAGTAATTACATAAGGGTTTATACACAAATCAAATTGGATAATACAAATTATATATTAAGGAATCATTTAAATAGAAACTAGAGTTATCACCATCATATGTTTTTTGCATTATTTAAAATATATAGATATACTATAAAATTATTATGGAGTCAAAGGATTATATAAGGGTTATATTACAAAAATTGAGGAATAATATTCTATTTGGAAAATAAGAAAATGATAATTCTTATTAATAATTGTATAATTTATTACATACATCATGATGATTCAAGGAATATCTATTGATCCACATAGGAAAAATGTTTTAGTGGTGTTATCATATCTTACAATAGTAAAAAAATTATTTTTCTTCCTTGGTTTAACATTATACTGTAGAAGGTTTTTGAAAACCATTTCATTTAATTATAATGTATTAACAAAATTTACTCAAAAGGGAGTTGTCTTTATCGAGATAAATATGCGTGAAAAAAGATCCCATGAACTGATGAAAGGATTGACCCATGAACATATGATAAAAATACACTGTAATGGGGGATATTTTTTTATAGTGTTAAATACATTAAATGACATGGATTCTTACTCATGAAAATGGCCTCGTGGTTATTTATTCATTGGAAATGAAAAATCCCCAATAATAGAAATATCCTTCACAAAACCTAGAGGTAGTTGTAGCCATCATTAATTTGAATACATATAAAATCTATCCATATGGAAATATTTTGATATATACCAAGATTACAATTTCTTGACCAATATATTCACATATACTAGTATTAATATAATATATCAAATATGGTTAGAGAGAATAAAGTAATATAATTGTTACATTCACTACCATCATATGTGGGTGACTATGGTAGTTGATTATATTATTACTCGTGAACAATTTAAAATATCAAGAATGAATGTTGATATATAAACTACCCTCTTGAATATACTGTTTATGGACCCATAAATTATTACATAATAGAATATATCCAACTTATCCCAATTATTTCCAACCCAACTAACTATGAGATGATCATGGAGGAAAAAACAACGACTTATGGCTGGATTTTTTTAAATCTATAATAGAGGCCATGATTCATGAATTACAAATGAATTAAGATTGTTTCATTGGGTTTTGAAAAATAATTTGTGTACCTTTGTCACCGTAGATAAATAAATAGTTAATGAATAATGGACATAGCTCATTATTCAACATACATCAGGGAAGTAAAAAGATGTAAAAAGACCTTCATGGGAAATTATGGTGGGACAACATGATGAATGATATCATTGAGTATACATTAAATTGATTTGTATGTCATTAAGTAAAATTAGGGAAACATAACTCTATGGGGATATTGTAACCATTAACTATACTCACATGGAAATGGAAAACATCACATTGGACTTTGAAAATGGAATTCTAATGAAAATTAAAGTAAACAATGTGAAATGGATTTTGGTGGTTTGAGTTAGAAATACAAGGCACTTATGTTCTATTCAATATGACAAAGATAGTGAAAAACTAACCATTATATTAGAAAAATTAGTGGGGAGGAACCATTGGGTACCACATTCAACTGATTATGATTAAGAAACATGGTTCACTTATAAATTCAAGAGATGAATTAAACTATATCTAAATACTGTATTAAATATAATTACAACCAACCACTCCTTAAATTAGGTACAATATGAAAAAGGACAATTTAGAAACATAATTTTATTCTGATATCCTTCCCAATGGAATTTATTTATTTTTGTGATCAACAGAACCCATTATTTGACAACCTATAAAACAATATATTACACTTGATTATTCAATTGGGTCTATATGAAGCACTGTATAGAAAGCTATTTTCATACATGATGGTTTGATACTGTTTAAAAAATTTAAATTTAGTATGATATTGTGCAAGAGGTGATAGAAAAAGTCCATCCCATCATCATCATTTAATTATTCCTACAGTCAATAAAAGATTTCTGTAAAAAACATTTGATGGGGATTTTATCATGATGTTGGAGATATTTTTTTCAATTTAATATCAACATGGAAGATAGTTATGTGGTTTGGAAATAATATCAAGATTATATTTATGTTATATTAACCACACTGATTTACTTCATCTCATAATATTAGTGGCTTGAGGTCTATAAAATCCACCAAACATGGATGATGTTTTGGATGAGATTCATTTATATCAACTAATTATGAATATACATAATCTCTAATTTAATGAATCCAAATGTGGTAGAACTAGAAAATGTAATCAGTTATGAGGACTAAATGAATCAACCTAATATATGTACCCTCATGTATTCTTAATAGATAATATGAGTTGAAATATTTGGAACAAAATTTCTCTTCGTGGGATGAATATTTCAACTAATACTTTTTTAGTAACAATTTTTTCCTGAATTATTATCCTTTTATTATATAATATACTACAAATTCAATATATAATGAGAAAAAAAATATTATTTAATTAATGAATATTGTCACATTATTTAGAGATCAATTCAATGAAAATTATAAAAACTACCATGGTGAGAGAAATATAAAATATCTAATGCACATTGAGTAGATAAATTTCATTTTAATCCATGAGAATAATCTCCCCTACAAATAACACTATATACAAAATTTAATACATTTAAAACAAGATCCATCAAATTAAATGAAAATATAGTACCTTTGAATAAATTTTATGATTGTTTATTATGTTACGTCCCGGTTCTGGAGCCACCCAGAGGCGCCCCATACCCGGTTGGTCACATGGACTCAAACGCATTTACTCGAACGCTAGAGGCTGCCGACTAGCAGCGATGGACTTGGGTGTAATAGTGGGGAAGATATGCCCTCATTGGCCGAATAACAATCAAATGAGAAACAATATATAATAGCAGAAGCAGTAATAATCCATACAAAACCAATTAGCGGAAGACTAAAAATATGAAACAACTAGAGCACATATATATAAATGAGTCATGATACATATGTCAAGTAAAAAATAGAAACATATCAAGATGTTGGAATAAAAAATAGTACTAAATCCAAGTACAAAAGAAACATCTAAACAGCCTCTCAGCATTACAAGCCGAAGCATGGTCCCATGCTCTGCAGCTCCATAGAAATTCAAGTACCTGATGTTGAATAGTGCTTCCCCTTATCTATACCTACTGCAATATAATCTATTTGGGCACAAAAAAATTACACAAACAGGGTGTGAAACTAAATCCAAGCAGGAAACCACCCGAAAATATGTGCCTAATAGTCAGTGAATATATGGATGGTAAATGTACAGAATGTAGAAAACAAGAATGTATACAGTAGTAACAATCCATAGTCCAATGGAAAGCAGCATCTAACACACACTGGTAACCCTATGTGAATTACCCAAATCCATCGCCTCTGTTCCAACCAAACAAGTTCAAGCAACCCTCAGGGTAGTACACTCATCCTAACCCCTCTGGTTTTATCATATGAATTCATAAAGACTCTATTAAGAAGAACTCTCTGTCAATTCCCCTTATAGTCAAAGGTAATCTAGGACTCTCTGATGAAGCACACAATGTGAATTCCCCTTATAGCCCCAAGGTTAAGAGACTCTCTGATGAGGATCACTCGTTCAATTCCTCTTATATCCCTAGTTCATTCACAGACTCTCTGAGAAAGCTCACCCTGCCAATTCCCCTTATATCCCAGAGTGGTTCAAGGTAATTCAAGTAAAACAATGAATCTCTAAGGAATCTCTCTCAGTCTATCCCCTTATAGTATATAATGCTCAAAGACTCTCTGAAGAATCTCACTCATTTTATCCCTATATAGTTTGTAATGTACAAAGAATCTCTAAGGAAGCTCACTCAGTCTATCCACATTTAGTCTATAACACCAGGTTCTCATGACCCAGTGTAAGTCAACACATAGTAATGCTATATTACTAATGTAAACCTACAGAACTACTTGTCTAACTGGTATATAGAAACTCAAACATTTCTGGAAACAACACTCCATCCTATGACCACCTAGCATTGGAAACAGGTAAACGTCCAATAGGCTAAACATGACCAAACGATCGTAAACAGAACACATCATGGGTAGAATATCCAAGGCATATCAATCAACCCCATTCTTATCCAAATTACCTCTACACATGCATACAATCATTAACGGAAAACAAAAAGGGTAAATCGGTAAACAAAAAATACCTCGATCAATGGTATTAGTGGAATTTTCACATAATACTCAAAGACATTAATCGGAATGGCACAAACCACCTACCATGGAGTTAGGAGATCTCTATTCGTGAACCTCGAAGATTGAATCTCCTCGGATCCTCAAAGATATACAAAAACATCTAAAACATTCAACCCATGATAACATGGAACATATGAGGAATTGGAAAATGATGCTCTAGAAGAAGGACGAGCTCACTGATGCAGTTTCAAAGCATTTTACAGTAGTCGATTCAGAGAACAGATGAAGGCCCAGGGGCTCAGAGAAGTTTTGACGCCGTATAGTGTCTCTCAGTCGAACATTTCCTAGAAGAAGATACTTCTCATGATCAGACATGACCTTGGTATGTTTAATGAAATAAAATACACGACATGTATTTTTGGAGTACACGGCATGTACATAATATTTCTGTACTCCGCTTTAGACGGCCTCCATGTCACCCCACAGGACCGTGGGTGTGACTAGGACACAACTAGTGCACGGCGTCCTGTGGAAACAAAGTACACGACATGTACACATAAATTACCCGACGTGTACTTCAAAAATTTCCATAATTTCCTATTTTTCTACAAAATAACCATAAAAAGTATATAAATACATGAATAAAGATCCAGGTTCTTACAAACATCCTCCCTTCGAGAAATTATTCCCTGAATTTCCCTAGCTCTTTGTTAAAAAACAATCCCCGAACAAATCCAGCCACTGAACTCATACATCGGCCTCCCACTCCCAAGTCTCATCATGTACTCTCCCGTGCTACCATAGAAATCGTACCAGAGAAATAGACTGGCCATGGATAACATTTTTCTATGATCAACAATCTGGATAGGATGCTCCTCAAATGATGCATCTGCATGAAGCTCAACCTCCTCAGGTTGAAAGGCATGAGATGGGTTAGAAAATTAACATTGGAGCTAAGAAGCATGGAATATATCATGCATCTCTCGGTACCTTTGAGGTAATGACCACCGATAGGAAACCAGTCCAACTCTCCCCAACACCTCGAATGGCCTGATGTACATCGGAAAAAACGTACCCTACCTCTTAATCCTCATGTGTCCCATCCTCGGTGTGACAGACAAGTAACCCTAATCCCCGACCTCGAACTCCAGAGGTCGTCTCTGCTGATCAGCATATGACATATGACGAGACTACGTAATGGTCATCCTGTTCCAAATTAACTCTATTTTCTCTCTGGTCTCCTGGATAAGACAAGTTCCCAGCATAGCTACCTCTTCTATCCCCATCCAGCATAAGGGTGATTTTCATGGCCTACGTTACCAAGCCTTATATAGTTCCATCTGAATAGTTTCTAGAAAACTATTGTTTTATGAAAACATTACTAGTGGATTATGTCTCTCCCAAGAACCTCCAAAATCAAGAATGCATTCTCAGAGCATGTCCTCAAGCACCTGAATCATATGCTCATATTGGACATCTTTTTGAGGGTGGTATGTTGTACTCAAAATCACATATATACCCAAATCCTTTTGAATCCCCTTCCAGACACGAGAAGTATAAAGTGCATCCTTGTCTGATCAATAGAGTGTGGAACTCCAAGAAGATGTAAAATCTAATGAATGTACAGTCTTCCCAACTCATCAACACTGAATTGCTCCTTGATTGGAAACAAGTGAGCATCATTCTTGAGTATGTCAATGAAACCCATACTATATCATTCTCGTGAGGTAACCTTCACAACCCTATCATGTAATCCATCACGACTACATTCCACTTTCACTCGAGAATGGGTGACTACTGTAAAAGCCATGTCTGTCACTGATGCTCCGCCTTAACCTGCTAACAGGTGGAACACCTCCTGAAAAAACAAGCAACATCTTTCTTCATACCTGGTCACCAGTACTGGTGGTGTAGATCATGATACATCTGGTGACAAAAGGATGATTTTACCAAATAGATTACTGAATGTCTTGCATCAGTTCCTCGTGTATATCTACTAGCACCTATATCCACACCAAGAAATGAAAAAACTCATCACCACCTATGGTCCATCATGGTATAGGGTCCTCTCTTGACACACACTCCCATTGGACTAGTCCTTATGAATCTGATAGATACCTCATTTGAACTCGATCAAGAAGGGTGGAGGTAATAGCTATGGTAGATAGGAACATTTGTCCCTAACTGTCGTGAACCTCCTAATGCATCTCAGAAAATAGTGCCATAATATGCCACTCAATGCTGTCCTCTTGAAATGCCTGTATCTGAATCCTTTGGCTCAGTGCATCAGCCACGTCATTTCTTTTACTTGGAGTATTGGCATGTTCGAAGTCGAAGGACTTTAGGTACGCATCCCACCTCTGCATCCTCAAATTCAAGACACGTTGTGTGAAGATGTAATTGAGACTCTTGTGGTCGGTGAAAACCAAAAATTTCTCTCCCAGACGATGATGTCTCCAACATAATAGGGCATGAATGACAGCTTCCAACTCTAGATCATGTGTCAGGTAGTTCCTCTCATGTGGCATCAACTATCGAGAACCATACACAATAACTCCATATCCCTGCATAATCACAACTCCTAGCGCGATACCTAATGCATCGTAGTAAACGGTATATCCCTTTCCCGGATCTGGAAACAATAGTATCGGTTCTTAATTCAACCTCTATTTCAACTCCTGAATGGCTGAATAAAAAGAATATGGACATAAGAACATCATACCCTTC
Source organism: Viscum album (assembly GCA_963277665.1). Classification (NCBI taxonomy): domain Eukaryota; kingdom Viridiplantae; phylum Streptophyta; class Magnoliopsida; order Santalales; family Viscaceae; genus Viscum; species Viscum album. The sequence continues at coordinate 1,996,595,190 of OY728146.1, read as the reverse complement.
TTCGTCCGACCTATCAGTGGTGCTGCTTAGCATGAAAATTCTTGTATGAAATGTTTGTAGTATCCAGCCATCCCTAGAAAACTCTGCACCTCAATGATATTTTTTCATCTGGTCACATGAAACAACTACTTTCACATTCTCTTGGACTACTAACACTCCGGCCACTGAGATAAAATGTCCCAAGAAGTGAATCTGATCCATCCCAAAGAGGCACTTCGAGAGATTAGCATATAACTGATTCTCTCTCAGTGTACTCAAAACGATCTCAAGATGGGTAGCATGGTCATGTCAAGTGTGAGAGTACACCAAGATATCATCCATGAAGACCACCACGATAGAGTCCATGTATGGACAGAGCACACAGTTCATCAATGCCATGAAAACTCCAGGTGCATTTGGGAGAGGTATATCAGATGGTTTAACTTGCAACTACTGATAATAAGACCCCAATTCAATCTTAGATAACACCCGGGCTCCTCAATATTGATCAAAGAGGTCATCAATACTCGGCCAGGGATATCGGTTCTTGATCGTTAACTGGTTCATTTTCCAATAATCCACACAAATCATGAGGGTACCATCTACCTTCTTCTCGAAAATGACCGGAGAACCCCAAGGAGAAGTACTAGGATGGATGAAACACTTTTCCTGCATATCCTCAAACTACTTCTTGAGATCTTGTAACTTGGTTCTAGCCATCCTATAAGGAGGAATGAACACTGGTGCCACTCCTAGAACAAGCTCAATAGAAAAGTCTACCTCACGCTCCGGAGGAAAACCAGAATAGTCTTTTTGAAGGACATCCTTGGAACAATCCACCATTGGTATAATGTCTAACTAAGAAGTCCCCTAGTCATCTAGATATAGACAGGAAATATGGGTTGTAAATCCTCCTAACCCAAGATTCTTTGGACATGCTCTACACCCCTGGACATTCCACATAGCCTTGTGAAGAAAAGATCCACCCTTTGTGATATGAAACTCACCCTGTGTTGATAGAAATCAATAATTTCTGGGAAGGGAACTAACCAGACCATCCTAAGAATAAAATCAAATGTTGTCATCTCTAGGACATACATGTCCCATAAATAGTGACCCCACCAACCTCTAGAGGGAACTCCTTACACTGACATACACTAGTCGTCCTAGTCCTAAATGGTGTGTCTAGTGTCAAGATGTCATAAGAAGGAAAGATGAAGAGTCCAAGACACTCCACAACAGTGAAATATATAATGATATGGGAAGTCCCTATATCTAAAAGAGATGAAAATAAAATTGAGGCCACTAAAATCATACCTTGAACTGTAGATGGTCATGGATCATGCTCATGTAGGGTCCTCTCCACTGCAAAAGTCTGGCATGCTGCATGGCCCTATTACCCTGCTTGACCACTCTGAGCTGATCCACTATGCTGCCACTGGTAGCCAGGTGACTGACCATCATTACCGCGACCTCCACCTCAGCCCGAACGGCCAGCTGAACACCAGTTTCTAGACTGGTGAGAAACCCGCAATGCTTCTCCTGAACACGGGGTTATAGAAGAACCCCTGCCTCCAGCTGCAGGCGAGAACATCTGATAGAAACGCTAAAGATGGCCCATATTACCACAAGATCGCCCCCCCCCCCCCCCCCTTTGGTCTCTCTAGAAATGATGCCTAGAATTCTAGCTCCTTCCACATTGGTAGCATACTACCTGGTTGCCCGAAGATACATCCTGCAGACTCTGATCACCTGAAGTAGACTCCCTGCGGTGTATCCTAATATCAGTAGGAGGAACACTAACAATAGATGTCAAACCGCCCTGGCTCACTGCTCCAGAATCCCTCATATTTCACTCAGCGATCAGTGCCTGGTTGACGATAGAAGAAATCTAATTCAACCTAATGATGTTCGCCTACGATCAGATGTGGTGCCTCAGACCATCCTCGAACATCTGTGCGAGGAAGAACTCATCGCCTCATGGAATAGGTGTGAAATGCGAAAGCTCAGTAAAGGGAGATGAGTACTACATAACAGAAATAGTAACCTACTTTGGACTCATAATCTACCAGGATCGATCGTCCCTCAGGGTATCTGGGTAGAATAAATCATAGAAGATGCGCCAAAACTCCTCCCAAGTCATACTCTCCTAGCGTCCTAACTGTGAGATCACCTCCCACTATCTCTTGGTGGAGTCTCAATGAATATAGGTATTGAGCATCAACCTATTCTCTGGAGGTATCTCCAGATGCTTGAAGATTTTCATACTGTCCTCTAGCCATTATTCTGCAGCCTGGGGTCCTCCATCCCCTGAGAAAGTAGGAGGATGCTGCTGTTGAAAACCCCGTGTCATTTCTTCCATTAATGGGGCATGTGACAGTGGTCCCTAAAAAGTATTCATCATCCAAATAAAGCCTTCCTTGAAGTTTCAAGATGCACATGTGTCAGTTATAACGGCTGGTGCTAAGGCTAGCCCAACCAGAGGATCTTCTGGATGTCTCAGATCAGCCATATCTGGTGTCTGATCACCATCTGGAAAGTGGCGTACAACCAGAGGACGTCTAGGTGGCATAATTCTGAAAGGTCAAAATCACACCATAGATTAGGATTATCAAGGAATGAAAACATAAGAGTTAATGAATGGAACAGGATAAAGAACACATTCATGTTTTACAAAACATGACTACAAAAAGTGTTCTCTTAATCCATTCACACGAGCGTGTACTTCTTCCAAAACTGGTTGTGTGACACCCCAACCACTCGGCGTGTTATACCCACACACGGAGTGTACATGAACTATATTTCCCTTCCCGAGTCTCCTTATATGGCTAACCCACACAGTGATTTTAATCCGAGAATACACGGTGTGTTCATGACGGACACAACATGTACTAGACAAGTTCCAATGACCCATGTTGTTAGTTACATGGCCAGCAACAAGGTTCAGTCTACAGGATAAGATCCATGTGTACACAGTGTGTACATGAAGGATTTCCACGACCCGTGTTGTTCGTGATATGGCTGGGTACCTAGGATACACTGCATGTCATCTGAAATCAGGGCACAACATGTATAGCGTATATTTCATCCATCTGCTTCATTAGTCACATGGTTAGACACATGGTCACTACCACACGACGTATACGTAATGTACACAGTGTGTTCCTGAAATATTTTTTACAAACCCATCTCTTTTCCCACACATTCAGTGACATAGTTATATACTACATGACATTTTTTCATAAAGTACACACTGTGTATTCTGGGTTTTTCTAGATAGTAGCCTAAGAAACTACTCTGGAGACCAGAAAACACAGAAACTATCGTTAAGGTGCCAAATTCCGATCTGTGAGGGCCCATACTCCCCGCAAATCAATGTTTGGCATCTCATACATGTTATAAAGAATAATTACAGTGAAATGATCCACCAAATTCCGGTCTATGATGGCCCATAACACCTCCAGAACTAATGTTTGACATTCATTGAAATAGAACCATATGCACAATACCCTATCAAACAACAGGTAATTCAATAAAGGAATCTATTACAACTTCATGCATATTCTAAACAACATCTATCACAACAAATTAAATTGCTATTACATCCTAGATTGATTGGAAAGAATGCATGGAATGTGATTTATAACAAGTTCCTATATGATGCATGAGATAGAACACCCTCATATAATCAGCTTGCGCCATAAATAGAACATCAATAACAAGAGTAACAACACAAGTCAATAGAATCACCCAATGGTGAAATAAAATCAACAGTAAAATTGGAAACCAGTAAAAAATCCAATAAATGAGGCAGTATGTATTTTCCTTATACACATGTTAGCTAATCACGGCCATAGATTATTACCATATACCTATTCCATCCTATCCCAAGATATATGATCTAAACATTAAGTCAAAAGAAAATAATACCCTTTGATACCAATTTTTAACGTCTTGGTTCCAGAGCCACCAAGAGGTGCCCTGTACCCAGTTGTTCACATGGCCTCAAGTGCATTTCCCCAAATGTCAGAGGCTGGCGACTAGCAGAGAGGTCCTTCTGTGTGATAGTAGGGAAATTATTCCATCATTTCTAGTGTACACAGTGGATGAGAAACAATATACAATAGAGGAAGTAGAAATAATCCATATGAAAACCATTAGTGGGAGACTAAAAATAAGAAACAACTGGAGAAAATAAATATAAATGATGAATGATACATATTTCTAGGAAACCAGCCAAATAGATCAAAATGCTTGAATACAACATGGTACTAAACACATGTACAAAAGAAATACCTAAACAACTCCTCGGCATATAAAGCCTAATCATGGTCCCATTCTCTCCATCTCTACATAAGGTCAAGTACCTGAAGTTGAAGTGTGCTTGACCTTATCTATACATGCAAAAATATAATCTTTTGGGCCAAAAAACATGACCCATATAGGGTGTGAGACTAAATATCAGGAGGAAACCACCCGAAAATCTGTGTCTAAAATTCAATGAATATATGGTAGGAAAATGTACAGAAATAAGTAAACAAGAAAGTACACAGCTGTAACAATCCATAGGACAAAGTCAAGCAGCAGCTAATACACACAGGTAACCCTCTAGGAAGTACCCACAACCATCCCCTTTGGTCCAACCAACCGAGTACAAGCAACCCTATTGGTAGTAAACTCATCCTAACACCTCTGGTTCTATTATAAGAATTCATAATGACTCTCTGAGGAAGCTCTCTTGGTCAATTCCCCTTATATTCTAAGGTAGTCGAGGACTCTTGGAGGAAGCACACAAGGTCAATTCCCCTTATAGCCCAAAGGTCAAGAGACTCTCTGAGGAAGCTAACTCGATCAATTAATCTTATAGCCCCATGTCATTCACACACTCTCTGAAGAAGCTCACCCCTTAAATTCCCCTTATAGCCCGTAGTTGTTCAAGTTAATTCATGTAAAACAAATACTCTCTAAGGAAGCTCACTAGGTCTATCCCCTATTAGTCTATAAGACACAAAGACTCTCTGAGGATGCTCACTCGGTATATCCCCCTATAGTCTATAATTTCCAAAGACATTCTAATGATGCCCACTCAGTATATCCGTTTTTATTCTATAACACTAGGTTCTCACAGCCCTGTGTAAGTCAACTCATAGTAATTCTATATGGACAAGGATAACCTACTGAACTACATGGAAAACTAGTCTACAACATCTCAAGAATGTTAGGAAACAACACTACATCCTACGACCATAAGGCATGGGAAACAGGTAAATGAACAATAGGCTAAACAAGACCAAATAATTTTAAACAGAACAACGCATTAGCAGAACATCCTAGGAATATCAATCGACCCAATTCATATCAAAATTACCTCTACACAGGTATACAAGCATGGAACAAAAAACAAAGGTGAAAATTACAAAAATGAAATACCCCATTCAAGGTTAATGGTGGAATTTGCACAAAATACTTAAAGATATCGAACAGATAGGCACAAACCACCTACCTTGGCATTAAGAGTTCACTATACATGAACCTAGAAACATGAATTTTCTAGGGACGTCAAAGATCTACAAAAATTTCTAAAATGATCAACATTAGATAACATAGAAAAGAGGAGGAATTAAAAAATGGTGCTTTAGAAGAATGAAGGTCATACTTATGCAGTTCCAACACAATCAACGATGGTTGACTCAGAGAACAGACGGAGGCTCGGGGGCTCAATGTTGTTTTGGCATCGTACTCTTTCTCTCTGTCTAAAAAGACCCAGAAGAAGACACTTATGGCGATCAAACACAACCCCGATCTGTTTAATGAAAAATATCAAAATACATGGTGTGTTCTTTTGGAGTACATGACGTGTACTTACTGTTTTTGTAGTCCTCATTAGGTGGCCTCTACTTCACCCCACATGACTGTTTGTGTGTCCAGGACATGACAAGCACACGAAATCCTTTCGTAACGAAGTACACAACTTTTATTCATAACATACACACTGTGTACTTCAATAATTTCCATAATTTCACCTTTTTCTCAAAAATGACCAGAAAAGGAAAAAAATCCTAGAAAAGATATGGGTTCGTACATATTAATAAAATGAATGTGTATTTATGAGAGGTAATATGTGATTAAGAATGACAATATGGTTGTTGGAAAACTATTATGGTAATTAGGAATAATAACCAGACTATTTGAAATATTGACATGACTATTGGAATAGTAATTTTACCAAAAAATATAAATATGTGATATAAATAATATTTATAATTTCAATTTACGAAAATATAAATATTTCAATAAAATAAAATAAATATCATGACAAAATCTCAGGAAATTATATGACTATTCTTAAAAAATATTATTTTAATGTATATAAATAAATCACTAAATTCATATTAAAAATTAAATTCACTGATGATATGAAATTAGTTTGATAAAATTAATTTCATATTTTGAATCAGCATATCAATATTTTTCAAGAGTGGTTTTGTTAATTTTCTAAAAAAACCCCATTTATTATTTGTGTACTACAAATACCTTTTAGAAATATGTTGTGTTTTATGACATAACAGTCCCATAATAATGACTTGATTTTTTTAAATTAGTTATTTTGTAATAGAATAAATCATATAATATAAAGAAATCATTAAAATATAGGGAAATAAATTTCAATACCTAAAAATAATTTTCCAATGTCTAATGTAAAAAAAATTTCATTAATGTAAAAAAAATCAGTTTTCCACCTTCCTTTTGATTAAAGTAATAAATTCAGATTAGATGATTTTTATGTCATAACTTCATATTATTTATTAAAAAAATATTCATTACTATAAAAATGTAACAAATTTGTGGATTTCATTAAAATTTTATTTTATTCAATATTTAATTTTTAAAAAAATTCATCTTCTCTCGAATAAATATTCCCTCTCCCTCCTTGTGGAATCTAAATCAGGCATCACACACTAAGTCCCAACCTCAAAACAAATACTCACTATCATTCCCATTAGAATGCTTTGGGTTTATTTGGAGTAAAATGACTCTAATCATCAAGTGAGTTTAACTCCAAACCAAATAAGATACTGTGAAAATATTTTTTATTTTCATAATCACTTCCCTCATTTTCCTATTTTATCATCTTCTTCCCATTTCCATTCATACAAAAATATTCTAATATCAATTAAAAACAATTTTTCATTATAATAATTATGTTATCCTACTAAAATTATCAAACTAAATAAGAATTCATTTTTCATTATTCTCTTTTACCTCTTTTGATGATGTCCCATTAATGATTTGTTAACCACCAATGAGGATATTTAAAATTATATTTTCATCACCACGTTAAAGGAAGATAATAGTAAATTATTAATAAAATATAAATCTATAAATATAAGTATATATAGTATTATGGAGTTTATATTATTAATTTATAATTATGAAAAAGGTATGATTAATAAATAAAAGAGTAATGAAAAATTTTATGGATAGTGATATATACAAACAATACACCTGGTATATTCCAAATTATGAAATATAAACCAATGATCATAATTGAAAAATATTGAAAAAATTAGCAGAATTAACTTTTTTTAATTATTTTGAAACCAATGTCAATAATATATCATTTATAGAAGAGGAGAAATAAATTTGGATTTCAACTAACTTAATTCTCGACATTGTATTCTAATTCAAGTTTTACCTTTTCTGGTATGATTTTTATTAATTGAACTAACACAATTTTATACATTTTTATTTATCTGATTACTTCATAAATAATGTTTTCTAAATCCAATATATTTATTTTCTCCCATTATTCCCTCTCTATAATCATCTATTATAATGCCATGTTTCCTATTTTAGAAGAAATACATTAGTATAGTGATTATCCAAATCCCTTCATTACCCATGGGTATTTTACATGATACAATAATATTTTTTTATTTTTGGTTATACATGTATGAAACACACATTCAATATTTGTGGGATAAACATTTTCTGATTTTTGTGTATTTATGAACATGTATACTCAATGATTTTGAATGGTTTTCTTTCTTTATTTTCCAGGAGTTATTGATTATATTATTTGTCATGGACATTGTACAACAAATAAAATACTACATATGAATGATGTTCCATGATATAACTTCAATAAAATGAGAAATTACTAACACTATAAATATGATATGTTTTGTGATAAATTTTTTAATTACCACGATAATTATGATTAATGAAATCTTTTTGGTAACCCATTTTTATTTTCATATGAATGTAACAAATTTATATTGAATCCACAATTTAGGGTTATTTATAACATACATATGATTATCCTATAGTGTTATTCCTCATTTAATATCTATAATGATCATTCATATTCTATTTTCTTATTTATCAGTTTATGAGCTTTACAGTCAACCATTTCTGTTGATGTAATTATAATGGATATGAGATGCAGTAAAAGTAATATTATATGAACTTAAATAGATATAAATTAAGTGGATTAGATATTTCTTATGTTATTTGGGTATCAAATATATAATTTCCATTAAAATAAACAATAAACTGTCAATAGTGTTGTTATTTTTTTCTATATAATTAAATTAATTTTTATTAAAAAATTTGGATACCATGCACACCATTTTGATGCAACCATTTTTTATCTTAAAATATCGAGTGGTTGTTTTATGGGAGAATGGATAACCCTTGTTTTTTTATTTATTTCCAATGGAATTGGAATTGAAATTACATATATGGACAAAACAAATGGGAACACTACCAACTATGGTTATGTATTTTATTTTTTTATTCCTTTTTAGTATTTTTCTATCATATTTATCTACTATTTATTAACTTCTTATTTATTTAGTCGACATGTTCGATCATTGGTGTTTATTTGGGATGGAATGGGTTATCTTATAATCATTATTTTATAAATCACAGATTTTTTTATTAGAATATATAATTAAATATTTATATATCTAGATGGCATAATCTCCCCACATTACAAACATTAGACCGTCAATGCTAGTCCACTTCATTAGGGGTATGGGGAGGTGTTTATGGGGCCATGTGGTGAACTGGATCTAGGAACCATATTTTTTGTCTTTGTAAGGGACATTACAAAGTTTCATCAAAGATTTATTTTACCCTATTTCATAAATTTTATTTGGTTGAAAAGAGAATATTAACATTATAATATTTGCTAAATATATCTTTTTTGTGTCCATCCATGCCAAGCATTCGATAAATGTCAAGATTATAGCGGTGGGGCAGTTTTTCATGACCAATCATATTTATAGTTTGATTATTATTTCATAATGAATTATTTATATACTTCGATTGGTTACTGATATATGGGATTTAACTCGTGGCCTTATATGGATAGACATAAGATGTGTTCATTAATTATTTTATGTATATTGGATTCACATTTTATTAGATGTATTTTCTATGTACCATGCTTGTGTGAAGTATACTCCGTCATTATCATTATTACATACATATGATACTATTATTCATGATCTTATTTATAAAAGGTATCCATGGTTATCCCTAGGATTATTGTAAATATTTCTCTCTATTAGGTTTATGTGTTTTCGTTATGATATATGATTTGTTGTTACTGTTTTTTAATTAACCTAAATGTGTTTTCTAGTATATCATGATGGTATAATCCATTTGGACATTTATAAATTATTTGATATATTGATAACTAGTTTCGTGGACTAAATATTAGTGATTTCAATTAAATGTGTGGAAATAACAATTTGTAATGTCAATGAGACATTATAAAATGAAATGGTAAACCATATAATTGATTGTTCAAATATGGGATTTTTATGTTTTATGATCAAATGTGAAAACCTAGTTGATGTTACATGACTTCTCATTCTTATATATAAATAATTGTACATTTATTAAATAGGAATTAAAACATACATAATTGAATAAAAAAATTCAGAATTAGACACATTTAGTTCTATCAAAACATTATACTTCGTGAACATAGGCATATAATAATGTTTTGAAATCTAAAATGTCATCGGTTTCACATAAATGGATTAAAATTTTTATTTAAATTTCATTGAATTATTAAATTGGGAATGGAATATGATATAAATCATCACAGGTTCTTGTGTTAAGACCCTTGTAGGTAGTAATTATTCATACATTTTTACTAAATGAATTTTTTTCTTCTTTTTATCATTACGTGAATTGATTTTCTAGTTAATTAAAATAACAGTCTCAACCTAATGGGTTTTTTTCTCAAAATAATGTGTGAAATAATAATTTGACAATTCATATATGTGAGAAATTCTGTCTATGTTATTGTTTAAAATGAAATTAGGAGATATGTTTCCTACTTATTCATCGCATAATCTAAATTATGTTACAAGAACACATAGTAAAACATTTCCTATTATCAGTAGTACATGATGATTCATGTATATTAACCATATAAATGTCTATTATAAATGTAAATTGATGAAAATTGATTAGAAACACTATTCATTTGGGTTAATATAGGAGAACCCACAAGTAAGGCTTAGTGATAATGTGACAATGAGAAATTTATTGAACTGGACCATGAGTGTTTCTTTTATTTCATAGGTGTCTTATTTTCTTTTGTTAATTGAACCTAATGAATATGTGATAGAGACTAGTGATCTTTTAGAGAAGAATGTATTTTAAAATTATTTTTCATATGATAATTAGGGTTTAGTCAATTTGGTAATAACATTGTGTTTGGGTAACCATTATACTTTTTATGTGATTTACTATAAATGGTATGTAATTTACGTTTGCCAGTTTGATTTAGGTAGGAATCTTAGTAGTTGAAACGACACCACTATGAAAGAAAATGTTTTTCTAGTATGTTAAACCACTAACGGTTATTACCCTATAAAAATACGTGTTCATGGCTTGTTCCTTAATTTTACATTTCCATTATATCCTTCTAGGGTGGACTCCCCTTTTATGACTCTAGGAAAGGATCTTTTCTAGGTAAGTTAAATCTAGGCATAATGATGCTTTTAGTTTTTGGGGAAGCTCCTCAAGTGCCTGTCTCTGAAACCATATATGATATGTATAACTATATGTGTTCAAGGATCAGCCAAAAAAATAATATTCATTTAATGACATTGTTTATAAAACCACAACCATAAAATGTTGTTGCTTTTATGTTATGGAATAGTTAAAGTGACTGAATTTGAAGTTGTATTGCAACAAAACATTAAAAATTTTGAAACTGTAGTTCCATGTAGTGTGGTCATTATGGACATGTAGATAGAATAGTTACATGGGTGAGTGTATGATCCTAAATAATGAGGTGTAGGATGTTCTCTATATTTGTTTGAAAAGTATACTTCTCATAGGTTGTGCCTGGAAATCATCAAAATGGAATGTCAATGACTATCCTAATAAGTGCCATTAAATTGTTGTATCAATATGATAGATATGGGTATAATGAAATTTAGATTTCGGTAAAGTTAAGGTATGTTCCACTTTAATGAGTGGTAAGATATAATTAAATATCATTATATGAGATAGATGAGATAACATTGGTCTAGAACACACATGGTCAAGAGAGATGGTGTTAGAACATGACAAGAGACACATATAAAATTTTTTAATGCAAGTGTAAATAAGAGAGATATATATATTTCTACCTATAAATTCATTTCTGGTGTACTCTTAGTTAAAAAAAATTATTCCTCATATAATTAAATCATCTTAATCATGACGGGTAATAATAATCCATATCATGGTCTTCCATAAATATATTATACGATTTAACAGAGAGTCCCAAGGAGAGTTGTGCTTGAGGAGTAGTTTGAAGGTAATTCATATGGTTTTTAGTGCATAAGTATCCTTTTAAAAATGAATACCATAATTTTTTTAAAATATTCGATGAATTAAATGAGTAAAATTCTCAGGAAGCATGTATAGGTGGTGGGTGACACTTCTTAAGAGAGTGGGGATGCGATAATTTTTTTTCTAGTCACTATGTTTAGGGAATTTAAAGTGGTAATCATGAACTAATTTTGTGAGGGTTGTGAAATGCATGTATCTAAGGAGGTGATATATACATTTTTCTCTAGAGAGATACAATTATGCGAGAAATCTCACAAAACGATAAGACAAGTTTTCATATGGTATATTTTGATTACATATTGAACTATTTAAATAGAACAATGTGTGGTTGGATTTCTATGAAAATTACTAGTAGATGATTGATTATGGACATTGGTATGTATGAGTTCTAGAATTAGGACATTGGATGGATTTTTATGATCAAAGGGATTTTGGATTACGTAATTCATATTACATGAACTATGACATGCTAATGGTTTTAGTTAGAGAAGGTTTGACTAATAGGCATCACCATATGTTGAGTATGGGATTTGTTGAGTTCTCAAAGAACAATATTAGTTTGACATGAGATAAAATAATTAAAAATATGGTTTTTGTGATGTTTATATTGTCAAATATGGTAGATTTTTAAAATTAGTTGATTAATGGCAGTTCGACATGGGTTTCTTATAGAAGTGTGATGTGGACTATAAGGAATAAAATCATTTATATTTTTGGGATTAAGAGAGTACAATTTAATGGTTTCTATTGGATTATCATTTAAACAATTTAATGAACAAAATTATATGGGTCAATAAATGTTTAACCATTTTGACAAAAACAATGTCATATGGTACTGTCCATCTGTGTAATATGATTCGTAATCTAGGAGCATCATTAGAAAGTAGATTTCATGCTTCTTTGGGAAATTTTGATAGAATAGTAAGCATGGTTAATTAAATGGTAATTTTCAAAAATATCTTATAGTTGGGACACCATAAGACCATTTATGAGTAAAATATGAAGTAATATTTTCTTAGGATTAAAAAGATCTTATTTTCACTATCGTGGTGTTTAATTAATTCATAATAGAATTAGATCTAATTTTAATGGATTATATACTATAATGATTAATGGAATATTGTAGTTGAATTTGGGGTTTGTAATCACATTTTCATTATTTTTGTGGATACTCATTACCCTTGTAGGTCGAGTGATGGTTTTTAACTATGGATTCTTGTAGATGACAATTTCAATGTTGGGGAGGTTGTAACCTCCCTCGTTTTGGACCGTTTTATATTTTCAAATGAATTTGAATATCCATTCAGTTATCATGAAAATTATTACTTTTATACTTGAAATATAATAATGAGGTTTTGAAGGACTCAACGTGATTATTGAAGATTATGTTTAATGATCGAGATGTGTATAAAGAGTTAAAATAGGTATCAATAGAATCTAGATCTCAAACACTAGTTTTAATAAAGGTGTTCGGAGTTAAAATGTCAGCACATTGTTACTGTAAATTGTTCAACTAAAGAATTAAACCATATAGGGGTGTCACATAGATTTATTATCCATGATAGGGAGACAAGGTAACCATAATTTTTAGTGCATCGGTGAAAAATTGGTTCAAACATTTAGTGCATGGTTTTTATAACAATTCAATATATTAGTGAATGGTGGAGAAGGATATAATAAGTAGCTCTGCATGGCAGGAGCAGGGATTTTAAACCATGTGAACTAACTATGAAACATAGTGTGTTCTTGAAAAGTGACAACCCATAGTTGGAAAATTGTTTTCCAATAAATGACATCCAAAAATTTCCTTCATTAATGGGTATCAAGATAACCATTTTCCCTCAACATAGATAAATTCAATACACCATTTATTCTCCTTATATTCATAGGACCAACATTTTCTATAGCCCCTTTTTTAATCCTAGTTTTATATGGTGTATCTCCCACATTTGGACATAGAATAATTGTTTTCCCTCTATGTCATATCACCCATAGTTAGTCTATGATTCCTCTATAATCTTTTATCATTTTCTCTAACCATTTCACATTATACAGACATGTGAGCACATATAATATATTTTTTGGGTTTTTATTCTTTTTATTTATCTCATTTATAGTCAAATTAAAGGCCTTTGGAGGATGGGTGAATGATGCTAATATTGTGGTTGGTGATTTATATGCATTACCTTAAATGTCATTATTTTTTATAATGTGATTAATTTATTTTCACTCCATACTTTCTGTGAGTTTTGTCTAAAATATAAATTCCATGAAAATTTATAGTCTAGAAATCTTTAGAGTTACATTATTTTCCCTATACATATTAGAGGTTGATAACCTAGAATGAAAAAACATGTGGTGGTGTTCTATTATTTGTGTAAATAAAAATTTATCTATATATTGAAAAACCACTAACTTAGGATTATCATGTAATTTTTTATACATGAAAAAGGTCATTTTATTACTAGAATGTATTGTGAACTGAATGTATTAAATGTTTGTCCCATGTAAATTTATTTATTATTCACATCGATAAAAATGGAATTGGATTATATGTTAAAATTTCTCAATAGAAGTGAATTGATCTTGTTGGGATTGGGTAAGAAACGACCCTTCTAATGTGTGTCGGATATACTAAAATTATACTATAAAATAAATGATGTATAAATTGTTTACATCATTATATTTGAAATTTTATCAATTTAACGGCTGGTTGTGCATCATCTATCAATCCAATAAATATTTTTCTATTTTCCACATTCAATGGATGACTGGGAACACTTACATCCTTGATATGATACCAACTAGGACACAGTCCTAGGAATATGTAAAAATGAGATAATGCAACAAATTATTCAAAATCAAATCTTAAAACCATCAAACCGCCCCAACAATGTGGAAATTCAAAATGAGAAATCTAGAAATTTTAAATTTGATGAAAAATATTAGGGGATGCCTAGAATCTATCAATTGATACCTACAATTTTATCCATAGAACACTACATAGGATTCCCTAATGATGTCATCACCAATATTATCATTTACAATGATCCTCGAATGGAGAAATACCCATCACTATTCCAGTCATTTTCTGCTAAACAGAACAATGATATTAGCCAAATATCACCACAAAAAATCCTATAACTTATGAAATTTTTATAACATCATTTTGGATGAAACAACAACATGAAAATATACCTCAATATTCAATCACAGAAGTCCATCATAACCACGACCATTAGTTGTGTGTGTTGTGCCTCTAGAACCACCATATGCTTATCAAGTAGCACATCCCAATGAATTTTATAGAACCACCTCTCCCAACAACACTTGGGGGTACAAAAAAAGTTATGAGTGCGAGTATATTAGGGGAAAAAAGGTATCAACATCTAACATTAACTACGCCCATACAATCATCCCAATATTTTAGGACCCATTATTATAAACATCAACATAAGAAAAATCTATAACCATAACAATATCAAAAAAACATCATGTTTTGTTCCAAAAAAGTCAAATTATTTCAAAAAAGAGTACACTAAAAAATGACATACCAGAACATTACAACATAAAGAGATTACAAAAAATTGAAAAAATAATCACCAAAGTCAAAAAAGTAGAACACCACAAGCAGAAATCTGAATCATTCACATTAGAGACACCAATATGCACACCACCTACACATTCTAAAGCCACCATGAGTGACACCATGCCAGATCAGAATGGAATCAAACAAGATGGATCAGGAAATAAGAGCATATGAGGAGAAAATGTGGGTGAGATAATGACATTCAGTTTAAAAGTAAAAATCACCAAACAAAGAAATCCTCATTCTAGAATGATCGAAGCCACAAACCAATTCTAAAATAGAACTATAATAATACATCATTGTAACCCTCATATTGGAGTAAAATAGGGTATATCATGACCCAAAATATAAAAAGATATGATGTTGAAAGATTTCTATGATTTAGTCATCAAACACCTTATGCAACCGAGAAACCGTGCAATGGAAACAAACATACACCGAATAAGTAGGACCAGAAAAACCCAAAAAGGAGATGAACTCCTAGTGAATTGTACATGAGAAAGTAGTGTTATAAATAGCTTTAGGGGAAACCCATTCTATAACAAAGATAGTTGAGAGGGAACCTTGGGGAATAAGTATCCAAACCCTTGGAGATACTGTTATCATTCTTGCGGTGGCTATTTAACATGGATATACTATCCCATTGGTTGATTTAACTATGTAAAGTATATAATGTTACCCAGTTTCATACATGGTGCTCGTCACCATATAGATATAATTTTTTTGAAACATTGGCAAAATTTATTACTTGAATTTATTATCCTTATAATACATTATTGTTCTTACAATATATTTTTAGGATTTTTAAACCCCTTCATTTATTAAATTGTGGTTCATGGTGTCCCTCAACATTGTATTATAATGATATAACATGTTAGTTCCCAACCATTTCTAAAATAATGAACATTGGGTTTCAATTTTATTGTGGTAATTATGGTAATGAAATCCATTATTATTCAACAATAACATTAGGTAATGATGTCCACTAAAATTCATTGGGATCTTTGAAGATGAAAATCCTTATAATTCATTTGGAACAAGTTGGTTGTGGCCTTTTATAATTCCTTGAGGGCATCATATTTTATGTCCATCATTTAATGTATGATACTTATATGATATCCTTATTGGGATTCATGGGTCATTATCCATGGTTCTTTGATTGTTCATATATGTATATTTACAAAAATATATATATATACAATATATATACAATATATATATATATAAACAAAGATATATATATAAATATATATGTTTGTAATGGATTTATCAGAGATATTCCAGCTTAGGATGAAGAAGATGTGGTTAGCTAGGGGTCTAATAAGGATTCTAAGATCAACAAGGTATATTTATATTGAATTTACGATACAAACTCATTTTATTATGTTACCATCTCACAGCTACTCCATTTTTTACTCATGGTATATATTTCATTATAAATCATTTATTAAGTACTACTGATTCTTACCCACACCCTATTTAGGTTACCATTTGGTACCCATACAGACCTATTTGATGAAGGATATGACCATGAATCAGGATTCTTTGATGTTTATATGCTATTTATTAAGACATAACATTGGATTTGGGGACCAAACATGCTCAAAATCTACCTAATTGAGTTGAATCATTTGTTAATTTATTAATTATCATTATAGTATTATTGTATGTATATGATTAATATCAGCTTCATGTATAGTGGCCTATAATTTTCATGTTTGGATGTTTTTTTGTCACTCTTCGGGTAATCTATTATTTTTTTATCTTACAATCACATTATTTATTACCTATTGCAATATGTTTATTAGTTATATTAATGTTATTATCTCCCCAATATAATAAAATTAGACCATAACTATATTTTTATTGCCTTTGAAAAATGGGGGTTTGGGATTGATTTTATATGGTGAACCATATTAGGGAACCATATTAGTGCTTCTCGGATGGGAAATTTTAGAAATGAAAACATTAATTATGATTTATTAAACCCTTAGATTTTATCTGAACCTCTAAAATTAATTTTTTTCACATATGGTCATGAGATTTCATTAATTCCATGTATTTAATCCATATATGTTGTACATTTCATTTTTAGTAAAATAATTATGATAATCATTGATTTTTACAAATGTCAACAAATTTATTTTATTATTCATGGAAGAATTATATCTTTTATAATAAACATGATAATCATGAGGTGATAACTCAAGAAAATAATTTAATTTAATACACAAACTATTATTTATATAAAAAATTATTACCTTGTATTATATAGAATCATCTGTGAATATACAAATAATAACAGTAAAAAATCATACATTTATTTTGTCTATTGTATGTTACATTATTATTCTCTCCAGCTTCAAAATAATTTTGACTTGACATTCCATGTCATGATTATATTTTAAGAAACACAATTTTATATGATTTATTTTACTCATAATATGTATGAATTTGAAATAAAAATTTATTATTGAAATATGTGTTGTAATATTTTGTAATGACCCCTATATTTTGGTTCATCTTTTTAATGGAATAAATTTATATTTTGATGCACTAATATTGGGATAATTTCATGAATTTTTACACCAATATATAATTTTAATGTTAGAATCCATATAGTTGTTTTTAAATAGGTATTGAATCTTTAAGGACGTTATGAGTGCAATTGTGTATGGTAGTGTTGACCTGGGAATTCCAACCCCATTAAATATTTTTTATACAAGAAATATGTCGCATAATATTGGTGTCTCATCAGGAATGAATCAGAAAATGGAGTGTGAGATTTCATTTTGTATGAGTGTGGATTTCACATATACAAAATAGGGCATCAAGACATGGTTCTAGTAGGTTGTTTCATAATTTGTTTTGGTAAGGGGATGGGTCCCCTACCTTGTTTTTATCATGATTTCACCCTATGTAGTGCCATATCATGATGAAGGATAGTTGCAGGTTTAAACCTATAAGGCCCCAGCCTTAAACCTTACATAATCTTGAGTTATTACAAGATTACACATTGAGGATCTTTTCAGGTTTAGATTTTTAGAGAATTAGATCATGAAACCTGCATTACATTCCACATTTAAACAAAGTGGTTACAAAAAAGACATTATTCATTCTTCCCATCAACGGAAACATATTTAAAATAAAACATGGATTCTTTCTTGACACATCCTTTACACTATCATCACATCATGTACCTTTCCCTTGACCTGCAAAAAACATTTCAAAAAAAATGCAATTAGCATAAAAAGCTCAGTAAGGTATACACAAAGAATGAAAACTGTTAGTTTTTCAAACATCATGTAAACCATGTATACTTTATCAAAGTAATACCTCCAACTTCATGAAGTAGTAAAAAAACTCTTCACTGAATAAAATATCATTACTTACCTTTTTGTAACCAAAGGATTACCATAAAACCCATATAAGGAACACATAACATATATAAAGGTAACTTAGGACATAAACATACTTAAGTGGAATAACCATAAGTCCGACATCCACACATATCACTTAATGGAATAGCCATACGGACAATTTCCATACATACATAATGGAATAGCCATACGGCCGACTTCCATACCCAATGCATTGGAGGTTATACCGTAACCACCCGTCCTAGTATTCACGGAACCACCCGTCATATGGTTTATCATGTAACCACCCGTAAAATGTCCAAGTACCATCATTACACATAAAATATTGAAAATATAAACATTTCAATAACAAAATTTCATTTTCAATCACAATAATTAATTCCCAGATATTGAATTAATCAATCCATTTTCAAAAACCATTTAAAAGAGATTTTTGAATCAATGTGTCCCATATCACTTTGAAGCTTTGAATGGAATTATAATTTTAAAATATTAATTTCCATATAAATATATACTGAAAGCCATTTTGAAAACATGGACATTAAAGATAAATATTGAGAATAATAAATCTTTAAAACATTTAAAACGATATTTTTGTTAAATAGTTTTTAAGAAAATGAGAGACTCTTGGATTCAAATAATAGCAGAATAACATTTAATCTGAACATTATTATATCATGAGAATAAAGGGATTCATGATATAATATGTCAAAGGACATTATACACACCATATAAGAGTGAATTTGTGCATAACAATAATGAAGTCTCAAAAGAAATGTAAAATGAGATGAAATCTATTATAAAGAAGGTATCCTTAAATTAAGGATAAATCAATCTCATAATTATGTGTGAAAAATATAAATACACCCAATATAAGTGGATATTAAGTGTAAAACAATCAAAGATTATTCACACATATTGAAAGGATGACATACTCAATAACTGCATGTTGAACCCAAGGAAATCGAAATTGTGTTAAGAAGTTCCCTTGGTAAAATTCGACAGCCTAATGGCGTCACATAAAATATTACAAAAAGGGTTGATGAGAGAGATAAATGGGATCTCACCACTTGGACATAAAATTTACATGAATAAGGATATAGAAGAACATATCCCAACATAATATCATGTGAATTAAAAGACATAACAAAAGAAGTCTTTTAAAAAGGGAGGGTGAAAGGTCCCCTTACTGAGTTGGGTAACTTTAGAAACGTACACCCCATTGAAGAAGGGTCATACAATAAAGATGCGAATACCCATAAATTAAATTATACAACACAGGGTGTATAATAATGGGCAGTAAATACACCACTCAAAGGAAATTGTGGCAAATGTAGCATAAATCTCACGGGAATAAAAGTGAGATTAAAAACCCCTTACGAAAACTCGGCAGCCTAATGGTGCCACTTAATACTTCAAAAATGGATTGATGAGAGGAAATAGGGTCTCTCATCATATGAAAATTAAAATTAAAGTAAGATTAATATCAAATAACATCCCAATCACAAGAAATATGAGCTTAAAAGGAATGACATAAAAGGGTGTACATAAAAAGAAAGAGAGGAGTAGGATCCCTTACCTCGGGTCCGACTTGACTCAATCGTTCTTTAACGTCCTGAATAATAAACTAGAGTTAATTTCTATTTTCTTAAGAACATTTTTCAAGTTCATTATTCCTTTTATATCACTTATTTCCATGTTATAAACATTATGTAACCATTTAAGTTAATAATATTTGTTTTGTCGATATTTGGTTCTTAAGTCGAAAGTGGACTTCTTACAATTACATGTTGTTCATGTGGTCAAAGGTTCTTTATATCCAGAATGACATTCCTGATTTGGATATCATATATATCATATATATCTATAATATACATGTATTTATAATATCACATAATCATTTAGAGGTATGAAATGAAATGCACCGTTCATGGAGACGGTAAGCCGTATGTATGCATGAACGCTACTTTCATTTCATTGTCATATTAATGGAATTAAAACTAAATGAGAGGAATGTATATTTTAATTACAGAATTTTATTCATCATTTAGATGTATAATTCATCATATATATCCATTATATACATGTACTTTTAATAGTACATTACATTTTGGGATAAGAAATGAAATGCACCGTTCATGGAGACGGTAAGTCGTACGTACGCATGAACGCTACTTTCATTTCTATCTCATACTTTGAAGGAAATAAATAATAATTATATACAGTTATATTATAATTAAATTATAAAATAATATATAATAACATTAAATCCATCCTTTATACGTCCCACATATGGCATTAACGAATGACATCACTTTGAGGGGGCGGTAGTCCGCACTTCCTTAAATGAAGATATCGCGTTTACCCATAATGGAAACCATAAAGGTATGCCCAAAATGAAAAATACATAAGCTTAAGGAAAACATAAACATATTATATATCATATATAAATATAGTTTCATCTTAATGTCCACCTTTGAATGTGTTAAAAGAATGTTGAACAATCATCGTTTCGGGAGGCAGAAATTCGCCATACATGGAAACAGTATGTTCTTTAAACATTAGATGTAGGGTTTTGTAAGTGTAGCTCAAATACATATTATAACAACATCCTAGTATATTGAGGATAACATATTTGTTACAAAAGAAAAGAATAAAAAGAGTTTAGGGGGTCGGAGAAGCAAAATCAATCAAAAGGACTTAAAAGAAGACATTACCTTAAAATCGGGTAACTCTCTTGGGTTTGAGCTCAAAGGCTTCCTTGGGAAGACTTCTGCCCAAAGTGAGGCTTCAAGGAGTAATAGAGGGAAGTTTAGAGACAAAATGGGCAGGTTTTGGCCGAGCCAAAGGCTTTGGGAGTGTGGGTATGGAGGTAGAGGTGGAGGCCTTTTATAAGAGGAGAGGAGGGGCACTCTTGTAAATTTACAAAATGTTACTTTATTTTCAAAAGAGTTTCGGATTTTAAAGGTCCCACATTGATGTATTTCGAGGATAAGGTGATAAGGGTTCTAAATCCAGTCATCCAATAGGATTTGGACATGTGTAGGTCTTAGATATTACATTATCTTTCCATTTTATTTAAATCGTTAAATAATGAGGTCATCGCTGCATCATCATGATGTCATAAATAATTTAATTTATTTAATGTCAAAAAATAATAAAAAAATACTATGATGTAGGAAATTTTTTTATCTTTCTAATGAATATTTACAGTCAAAAATATGACTTGTATAACCCCATGTAAAAATTGTTTTAGTAAAACATCTCATGTGTGTGTCATTTTTACTTTAACATTAAATAAAAAGTTATTTATGTCATTTCCCATCCAAAGTGGCTACATGGGGTCCCCAAGTTGACCCATGGCTTTTCTTGGTCGGCCATGAAACATCCAATAGGGGTAGGACATGTGTAAAGGTATTTTCATTTTATTATAATATCATTTTTGCCTTAAACCACAGTAATTACCTCTAATCGCGATTAAAAACTTAATAAGTCACTATTCACCAAAAAAATTATTTTAATCTCATTGATCCACATTTACTTCTTAATGAAAAACATGTATGTCGGATTTTTGAAATTTAAAACACAGAAGTGGTAAAATTTCATTTAAATGAAAAATCAGTTTTTATAAGTACCACTTAGTGGTTTCACTATTCATCAAAAATTGAAGTTTTTCAGAAAAATACAAAAAATTCACCCTAAGCTATATTTGATATTCCGAATTCAAAAATTAAGTCTATTTTACAAAATTCAAAAAATATCAGTCAAATTAATTAATTTAATCATTAATTCTTGATGTCATAACAAATAGCGTGTTTTTATGAAACAATAAGTATCAAAAGATTGACACTAGTTTAAGTCCGATTTCAAAGTGAAATTAATTCCAATGACCACTATTAGATTTAATGGTAAAAATATATTCAAATTTCACTTTAAAACAAATTTAAAAGATAATATAGTCATATAAATAAATTATATTAAAAAGTGGTTTTGAATTAAAATACAACATTATACACTATTCATTAAAAAATGAACTTTATCGGAAAAATACCAATAATTTACACAAAGTAAAATTTGATGTCCCGATTATAAAGAATAGTTTTATTTGGTCCAAAAGATTGTAAAATAGTGATCAAAACTATATTTAATGATAGTTCACCATCAAAAGGCGATAAGTGAACCTTTAGTGAAAATTAGGGTATAAAAGCCTAAAATTGAATTCTTTCCATATTTTAAGCCTTTATATTTTATTGGATTAATGTAAAAACATTTAAAAAACATATATAATCCTATTTTAGTTATTTCTATCCATTCCCGCCAATACAAAGGCTACATGTTAAATACCATTTAAAATAATATTATTTTATTATTAGAGTGCAAGGTAAGATTCCAAAGAAACTCGTTGTTGCGTGTTCGGTACGCCATTGAGCATAGTGTCTCCTTTAAAGTCATATTAATATTTCATTCACAAATATGGATAAACATGAAAATGTCATATTCTTTATTTACCTGGGGTGTTACATCCTTCCCCCCTTTTGGGAATTGCATCCTCGCAATTTTTAAAATTGAGCTTGGAAACATCCTTGAAAGTCCCACATCGGAACAAGAGTCGGTAAAACAATCACTTAAAAATAAAGAAAGATCAGTACAAATGTCACCCGAGTTAACCCATACTAGTATTCCAAGTATGAAAACATGGACATGGAGGAGAAAACATAGGTTCATGTGCTGATGGAGAGTGATAGAAAACATGTTTAGGAGAAAGTTAACCACAAGAAAATCACAAACTTGTGATGGGTTAAACGGTATTTGATTCCCCAGTAGGAAACGTTAGTAGATAACATTTTTGTTTTAAGTTACTTTTTATTGAGGAATTTATTCATAAGGAAACATAATCACTTATCATGTTGACTTTCAACTTTTACTAGATTCCTTAATCAAAGTCATATTTTTTTTTCAAAAGACGAGTATTTAGGGAGACATGTTCGCATAAAGAGTACTATAATCAACTTCTAGAGAATCACCTAATACACCAAAGAGAACTATATACATCCCATTTATTTAGGCTTTAACCAAAACCAAAACCAAAAAGGTTAGTAAAATGTCAGATAATCTAGAAAAGGATAACCCATTAAAAAGAAAATCTATTCTTAATCTCCAAAATTTGTCCAACAAACCCCAAAGTTCAACGAGGACCATCGGATAAACAAATTTTCCATAAAATTCTTCAATGTAAACCAATCTAAGATTGAAACCCAAACATTTGAAGGATATAGTCACATAGTCTTCCATGTTAAATCATAACATTTATCTCCAAACAACATCAGTTGCTCCTAAAGTCTCGCATTGAAAAGTAATTAACCTAATCACATATCCTCCATGATAGGTTAATCATTTTCGTAAATATCCCAAAATCAACTTACTCTTAATTCATAAAATCATATAACTAAAAAGAATCATTCAAACTAACCAGGGACTTCACGTAGTCTAGTGGTAGGCGATAAATACCAGTCGCACTTTGGTAGTGGGTTCGATTCCTGCAGCTTTGTCCGACGCGACGGGTTGTCACACGGTCTGCGTGTTGTCCTTTTTCCAAAACTATATAATTCTTAAATCATTCCCCAAAAAAGGACAAAATCAACAAAAATAACCATAACAAAATTTATCCTCAATTTTATCTCATGCCTTTCACTTCAATCATAACATATAGTAACCCATAATTACCTCAAAAGTAAGGATCATATAAACCCAAATGGTTCTTTATAACTATGTCTACAAAAGAAAAGATAACTATTCCTTGAATAAAATTTGCCTATATTAAACATTAGGGTTACACATAATATAAAAAGTCTTCTAATGTAACCCCATCATCAAAAGATACTTAATACTCTTAATAATTTCAGCATAACCCGTGAAGCCCTTATATGTTGACATCTTACTCATTCAACATTTTTCATGATCCATTAACCATTCCTTCCCAACATATTCTAAAATAACTCTTTCCTACAAACAAAATCATGAATCATATCCTAAGATTCCAAAATAGGAAAACAATAGTCATGAAATAATACATACCTTTGATTGGTCATTGTCAGTTTCTCCATCCTCAATCGTAATGGCATTAGGTATTGGTAAATGAACATTTGTACGCTCTTGGTGACCCCATTCATGAAACTTCTTCATAGGACATGTGTTTGCATAATGACCATGCAAACCACATTTAAAACATTCAATTGATCCCTCAGAAATAACTTCTTTACCTTTCCTCGAGTCAACTGGATTCTTCCTTTTTTCATGGAAGGTTCTTGCTTTATGACCTTCATTTCCACATCTATAGCATATTTCTTTCCCTTTGAAACATTTTCCTTGGTGTTTCTGTCCACATATTTGACACATTGGTTTTTGAACACACTTACCTTTATGATTATTACCTGTACATCCGTAAGGATTTTTTTCTCGCATATATGATTCCTTAGAGAAATCACCACGGTCTAGGTGGTCAATCATGACTATAGATTGTTGGTTGAGGATAATCACAAGAGTTTGCATTGCAGCTCCCATATCATTCAGTTTCTTGCTCAAAAAACAGTCACAATTTTTTTCACATCCACTGTTACTTTGGTGCCTGCTTGATCCATCCATTTACTAAAACCAAAAAGGTCAGTGTGAGTATATAAAAAAACCATCATGTACTAATGATGAAGATAAACAATAAGATATTCTTAATCATTCACTTTATCTAAAACTAGAACTCTTTCTGAAATTCTAACCATTATGGAAATGCCACTTATGATTAAAGAATACCATAACCTCTAAAGTTTTCTAAACCAACCTTTGATACCAACTATAAGGCCCCAACCTTAAACCTTACATAATCATGAGTTATTAGAAGATTACACATTGAGGATTGTTTCAGGTTTAGAGATTTAGAGAATTAGATCATGAAACATGCATTACATTCCACATTTAAACAAATTGGTTACATAAAAGACAATATTCATTCTTCCCATCAACGGAAACATATTTAAAATAAAACATGGATTCTTTCTTGACACATCCTGTACACTATCATCACATCTTGTACCTTTCCCTTGACCTGTGAAAAAAATTTCAAAAAAACATTGGGATGAGCATAAAAAGCTCAGAAAGGTATTCACAAAGAATGAAATCTGTTAGTTTTTCAAACATCAAGTAAACCATGAATATTTATCAATGTAATACCTTCACCTTCATGAAGTTGTAAAAAAACTCTTCACTGAATAAAATATCATTACTTACCTTTTTGTAACCAAAGGATTACCATAAAACCCATATAAGGAACACATAACATATATAAAGGTAACTTGGGACATAAACATACTTAAGTAGAATAACCATATAGTCTAATTCCACACATATCACCTAATGGAATTGCCATACGGCCAATTTCCATACATACTTAATGGAATAGCCATACGGGCGACTTCCATACCCAATGCATTGGAGGTTATAACGTAACCACTCGTCCTGGTATTCACGGCACCACCCGTCATATGGTTTATCACGTAACCACTCGTAAAATGTCCACGTACCATCATTACACATATAATATTGAAAATATAAACATTTCAATAACAACATTTCATTTGCAATCACAATAAGTAATTCCCAGATATTGAATTAATCAATCCATTTTCAAAAACCATTTAAAAGAGATTTTTGAATCCAAGTGTCCCATGCCACTTTGAAGCTTTGAAT
This sequence comes from Viscum album, assembly GCA_963277665.1. NCBI lineage: Eukaryota > Viridiplantae > Streptophyta > Magnoliopsida > Santalales > Viscaceae > Viscum > Viscum album. The sequence goes on along the minus strand of OY728146.1, from coordinate 1,996,568,637 downwards.
GGAATTATAATTTTAAAACATTAATGACCGTAAAAATAAATACTAAAAACCATTTGGAAACATGTACATTAAAGATAAATATTTAGAATAATAAATCATTAAAACATTTAAAACGATATTTTTGTAAAATAGTTTTTAACAAAATGAGAGACTCTTGGATACAAATAATAGCAGAATAACATTTAATCCGAACTTTATTATATCTTGAGAATAAAGGGATTCATGATATAATATGTCAAAGGATAGTATACACACCATATAAGAGTGAATTGGTGCATAACAACAATGAAGACTCAAAAGAAATGTAAAATGAGAAGAAATCCATTATAAAGAAGGTATCCTTAAATTAAGGATAAATCAATCTCATAATATGTGTGAAAAATATAAATACACCCAATATAAGTGGATATTAAGTGTAAAACAGTAAAAATTTATTCACACATATTCAAAGGAAGACATATTCAATAATTACATGTTGAACACAAAGAAATCGAAATTGGGTTAAGAAGTTCCCTTGGTAAAATTCGACAGCCTAATGGCGTCACATAAAATTTTACAAAAAGGGTTGATGAGAGAGATAAAGAGGATCTCATCACTTGGACATAAAATTTACATGAATAAGGATATAGAAGAACATATCCCAACATAATAGAATGTGAATTAAAAGACATAACAAAAGAAGTCTTTTAAAAAAAAGAGGGTGAAAGGTCCCCTTACCGAGTTGGGTAACTTTCGAAACGTACACCCCATTGAAGATGGGTCATAAAATGAAGATGCCAATACCCATAAATGAAATTATACTACACATGGTGTATAATAATGGGTAGTACATACACCACTCAAAGAATATTGTGGAAAATGTAGCATAAATCTCACGGGAATAAATGTGAGATGAAAAACCACTTACGAAAACTCTCCAGCCTAACGGCACCACTTAAAACTTCCAAAATGGATTGATGAGAGGAAATAGGGCATCTCATCATATGAAAATAAAACTTACAGTAAGATTAATATCAATGAACATCCCAATCACATGAAATACGAGCTTAAAAGTAATGACATAAAAGGGTGTACTTAAAAAGAAAGAGAGGTGTAGGATCCCTTACCTCGGGTCCGACTTGACTCGTTCGTTCTTCAACGTCCTGAATAATAAAATTGAGTTAATTTATATTTTATTCAGAACCTTTATCAAGTCCATTATTAGTTTTATATCACTTATTTCCATGTTATAAACATTATGTAACCATTTATGTTAATAATGTTTGTTTTGTCGATATTTGGTTCTTAAGTCGAATGTGGACTTCTTACAATTACATGTTGTTCATGTGGTCAAAGGTTCTCTATATCCAGAATGAAATTCCTGATTTGGATATCATATATATCATATATATATATAATATACATGTATTTATAATATCACATAATCATTTAGAGGTAAGAAATGAAATGCACCGTTCATGGAGACGGTAAGCCGTACGTACGCATGAACGCTACTTTCATTTCATTGTCATATTAATGGAATTAAAACTAAATGAGAGGTATGTATATTTTAATTCCAGAATTATATTCATCATTTAGATGTATCATTCATCATATATATCCATTATATACATGTACTTTTAATAGTACATTACATTTGGGGATAAGAAATGAAATGCACCGTTCATGGAGACGGTAAGCCGTACGTACGCATGAACGCTACTTTCATTTCTATCTCATACTTTAATGGAAAGAAATAATAATTATATATAGTTATATTATAATTCCAGTATAACAACATATCTAATAACTTTAAATCCATCCTTTATACGTCCCACATATGGCATTAACAAATCACATCACTTTGAGGGGGCGGTAGTCCGCACTTCCTTAAATGAAGATATTGCGTTTACCTATAATGGAAACCATAAAGGTATGACCAAAATGAAAAATAAAGAAGCTTAAGGAAAAACAAATATATTATATATCATATATAAATATATTTTCATCTTAATGGCCACCTTTGAAGGTGTTAAAATAATGTTGAACAATCATCGTTTCGGGAGGCAGAAATTCGCCATCCACGGAAACATTATGTTCTTTAACCATTATATGTAGGTGTGTGTAAGTGTAGCTCGAATACTTATTATAACACCGTCCTAGTATATTTTGGATACTTTATTTGTTACAAAATAAATGAATAAAAATATTTTAGGGGGTCGGAGAAGCAAAATCAAACAAAAGGACTCAAAAGAAGACATTACCTTAAAATCGGGTAACTCTCATTGCTCTGAGCTCAAAGGCTTACTTGGGAAGACATATGCCCAAAGTGAGGATTCAAGGAGTAAGATAGGGAATTTTATAGACAAAATGGGAAGGGGTGGGCCGAGCCAAAGGCTTTGGGAGTGTGGGTAAGGCGGTAGAGGTGGGCGCCTTTTATAAGAGGAGAGGAGGGGCACTCTTGTAAAGTTAAAAAATGTTACTTTATTTTCAAAAGAGTTTCGGATTTTAAAGGTCCCAAATTAATTTATTTAGAGTATAAGGTGATAAGGGTTCGAAATCCACTCATCCAATAGGCTTTGGACATGTGTAGGTCTTAGATATTACATTATCTTTCCATTTTATTTAAATCGTTAAATAATGAGGTCATCGCTGCATCATCATGATGTCATTAATAATTTAATTTATTTAATGTCAAAAAATTATAAAAAAAACGACTATGATGTAGGAAATATTTTTAACTTTATAATTAATATTTATTGTCAAAAATCTGACTTGTATAACCCCTTGTAAAAATTGTTTTAGTAAAACATCTCATGTGTGTGTCATTTTTACATTAACATTAAATAAAAAGTTATTTATGTCATTTCCCAACCAAATTGGCCCCATGGGGTACCCAAATTGACCAATGGATTTTATTGGTCTTCCATGACACATCCAATTGGGGTAGGAGATGTTTCAAGGTATTTTAATTTTATTATAATATCATTTTTTCCTTAAACTACACTAATTACCTCTAATCGCGAATAAAAATTTAATATGTTACTATTCACCAAAAAAAATATTTTAATCTCATTGAACCAAATTTTACTTCTTAATGACAACCATGTATGTCGGATTTTTGAAATTCAAAACACAGAAGTGGTAAAATTTCATTTAAACGAAAAATCCGTTTTTATAAGTACCACTTAGTGGTTTCACTATTCATCAAAAATTGATGTTTTTCAGAAAAATACCAAATATTCACCCAATGCTATATTTGATATTCCGAATTCAAAAATGAAGTATATTTTACAAAATTAAAAAAATATAAGTCAAATAAATTAATTTAATAATTAATTCCTGATGTCATAACAAATAGTGTGTTTTTATGAAACAATAAGTATCAAAAGATTGACACTAGTTTAAGTCCGATTTCAAAGTGAAATTAATTCCAACGACCACTATTGGATTTAATGGTAAAAATATATTCAAATTTTACTTTAAAACCATTTCAAAAGATAATCTAGTCATATAAATAAATTAGATTAAAAAGATTTTTTGAATTAAAATACAACATTTTACACTATTCATTAAAAAATGAACTTTATCCGAAAAATACCAAAAATTTACACAAAGTAAAATTTGATGTTCCGATTGTAAAGAAGAGTTTTATTTGGTCCAAAATAATGTATAAGAGTGATCAAAACTATATTTAATGACATTTTTCCATCAAAAGGCGATAAGTGAACCTTTAGTGAAAATTAGGGTATAAAAGCCTAAAATTGAATTCATTCCGTATTTTAAGCCTTTATATTTTATTAGATAAATGTAAAAACATTTAAAAAACATATATAATCATGTTTTACTTATTTCTATCCATTCCCTTCAATACAACGGCTACATTTCAACTACCATTTAAAATAATATTATTCTAATATTAGAGTGCAACGTAAGATTCCCAAGAAACTCATTGTTGCGTGTTTGGTACGCCATTGAGCATAGCGTCACCTTTAAAGTCATATTAATATTTCATTGAAAAATATGGATGAATATGAAAATGTCATATTCTCTATTTACCTGGGGTGTTATAAAACCTCTACTTGGATGGTCATTAAACACAATATAAGAGCCACACCATGACACTGTCGGTTGAAGGAGCACCATGAAAATACCTATATAGCCACACCATGATAGAGAAAGAAAGACCCATTTTGATAAAATGTGTAAAATAATCAATTTTGATTCTACCCACTATGATTTCATGTTACATATATATTGGGGATGTCTCAATCTAATCATATACATTCTCTTATATGATTACCCCTTTAATAAGAGGAACCTTGTGGACACTTGTAATGTTTTATGGAGTGTTTTCACTTTGTTATCTCAAATATTGTGTTTCTATTTATCAATCTTAATTTAGTAATGAAAATATGATAGGTATTATCAATTTTTTAATATATGTATGTTGTAATTGGTATAGGGTAATTGGTATTTTTCATATCATTTATATAGGGGATTCTAGAATGATGAACATCTGAGGTTTCATATGGTTTCTATTATAAAAAAGTGTGTATTGGTTTTAAGGACTATTTCATATTGAATTAAAAATAATTATGAATTAAAATATGATAAAATTAATTACATATATTTTTGAATTGATATTGGCAGCGAAGTGTGTATTAAATCTATAATAATCCATTGAAAGGATTCACCAATGGTGAGTGATTCCTACTAAATAAAGTAACTCTTATTCTTGTTTTATATGGTCCCCTTAAAATAAAATTATATTTTATTTATACGTGGTCATATATTTATAAAATTTATCTACGAGATAGCCAAATGTGTAAGGAAATAAATTTCAAATGATAAGAGGGAAAGGGAGGGATTGATATTCCTCTAGATAGAACATGATATTCCTTGAACCTTGATTAATTTGGGATCACATGGAGACTATGTCTACAAGGGGTGGATATGTTTGTTATGTTTGTGATAGGATATAGGACTGTATAAGGTAGTGATATGATATAAAATATTCATGGTTAGATTCCATGTTCGAATGTAATGATATGATTAGGCCTAATACGGATATAAGATATTAATGTACATGTTATTTATGAAAGGGGAACCCTATTTTCTGGTGCTAATTTTATTCTATTTTCATTTAGTAGTGTGAATAAAACAAATGTAGATGATTTGTGTTGGTGAAGTATTTATTATAATTTATTGATTAAGATATCTCTTATATAGATGTGACATCGGATCCTACTATAAGATTTTGTCCAAACATGGGACCATGCAGGATATTTCTAATGGGTTTGATATGGATAGATTGGTATGGACCTTGAATAATTGATGAGGTTTTCATGAAGTATGATTATGAGTTGAAGATAAGTTCATTGATTCATGTGAGTATTTATTTCATGTGTTCAATGGAAACCGTTTGGGATGAATTAGACAACACGATGTATTTTTGTAGGGACTGAGTATAGTCTTCTACGCCTAGAAGACTCCATCATGAGAGAGAATACGTGGTTGATTAGTTCAACCTGACAATTGTTGTGACAATTATATTATGGATGGATTTTTCCAATTTGGATTTATGGGAGACATGTTATGTGAGGTGGCATCGACCAATGTCTCAATTGAGTGTCATTATAGGATGGGTGGTCGATGTTGTGTGATGTGTTCCATGACTTATTTTTTCATGTGTTCAAATAACTACATGGTGAGAGATAATGACCCATTTATTCCTCAATAAAATATTGTATGAGTTGTTCTTTATAATTATCCATTTCAAAATAATAAATGGGTTTGATTTTTAAGTGCTCCCTTCACTAATAATTTTGTAACAATTTAGATATATTATTTTCACCCATCCATTTATTGGTTGGTATTGGTTATATACAATATTATTCCCCATGTAATGGAAATTGTTATTGGTTGGGATGCATAATTAGGTATTTAACCTTCTTTTTTCAGATGCGGAAGGTTACTATACATTCTCTCCTACTTGACACATTTTAGTTGTGGTTGAGTACTTGTCATGTACCATCCCCTAAAGAGAAAATGCATGTGGATCTTTCATTATTCCCTTATACTAGGTAAATGGGTTGTGTACTTAAGTGATGCCTTATATTAGGGTATTATAATTGATTTTATGATGTGAAACCAACATTATATATCAGTACATGGTCAAGGTTTTTTATGTGATATTATTGGATTATAATAGTGTCCAAATTTGGTATGGTCATGTGTTGTAGTTGTATGGTTATGATATAATGAAATGTCATATAACAATTTCTTGTTGAAAAATTATTTACAAATGGTATTGGCCTATCTATTTCTAATCATATTTTATAGTGGAGTTCATAAATCATAGTGACTTGACATGAAAATTATGTTATACCATTTAATATTGTCATGTATACATGAATTTAATGGTTTATATTAGGGGAATAACTATCATCCAACTATGATTTATTTATCAAAACATCAACTTGAACACTACAGCACATATAGACCATTTTTTCATTTAGGTTGACTATGGGATATTAAATAGATTAGAATAGGGAAAATAACTAAGGTATTTGATTCTTTGTTACAGGAGATTCTAGTAGATCATAGTAAATCCTATTCGGTGTTATTTATCTTATTTTTTATATATTTTATTTCCCTAATGGATGATATTTTTTATACACCTAAAAATCAAGATTTATATTTATATAAAACAATTATTTTTTATTTATTTATGTATTAAATGATGTTTTTCATGGATGTTATTTTTCAATTGTCAATATTAGTGTACATTTTTATTTGTAAATAGTCTCTCCAAAAAATGGTTTATGTTCTAACCCCAAATGTGAAACATGTAGTATATAGGGATTTATTTTTAGGAAACATAACATTTCATCTCATAACCATATTGTAGGCCAAGTTGATACAAGTTTTAATATCATGAAATTTATTTTTTTAATAAAATGAATGTTATGGTAGAAATGGAAAAGTACATGTTATTTTATAATGGGCCTTATACTAGGGAATCAAGAAATAATTTTTCAATATAATTCATGGTTAATAGGTTAATAATATTTCTAAATTTGGTTTTCTCTCTATTAGTTGGGCTATGATTTATTCCAAATGATATAATAATTGAATTATTGATTTTTGGTTTTGGATCTTATCCTGTTGTAATAAGGCTCAAAGACAATACTCATTTTCATCTTATAGGATTTCTAAGAATCATGTATAAATTAATGTAATTTATTTCAATAAAAAACCTGGAATTAAATTTTTTGGTGTGTCATCAATAAATTATATGTAATTTTAATATATAACTAATTGATGTAATCATAATTCATTGGGACATGATTTTATCAAACAAGATATATTCCATTATTAAGTCTTATAGAACTTATACCATGACATTATCCAGTGATAGATAAAGAGATTATTTTTTCAAAATATTTATAGTGACAGCTGCGAAGGACAATATATGATTTTGATTTTATATAATAGATATTGAACAATCGGTACACTTGTGAGAGTTTATATTTGGATTGAAATGAAATTCCACGGGGATGTGGATAAAACTAAGAGAATATAGGAAAGGCATGTGAAATTCTATAGGTTTTTGGATGTGATGTTAATAGTGTGAATCTATAGTTGTGGTTAGGATTAGATATTTGTAATATTATGTTACATATCACTATTGATTATGAGTGCTTATTCGAATGAGATAGTGGAAACATGGCTGAATGATCCTAGATTTTGGATTAACACACAAGTGATTGGTGATCAAATGGTAGGCCTTAGAATTGGTGATATGCATAGGGATTATTGGAGAGAATAAATTTTTTATTCTTTTGAATAGAATTATTTAGCCTCTTAGTTTATAATATATAGTTATTTAGAAAAATATGATTAGGTTCAATGGGAATCTACTCGAAGAATAATATTTTTGATTTTTAGATATTCAAGTATGATAGTTTACAAAAAATATTATTGGGTGTGGTAGAGATAAATGGTAGCTTATAACCTTTGAGAGGAATCCTAGTGGTTCACACCTCATGGGAAAATTATTTTGTGGGAATTAATGAATTTTTTCCATAAAATCAATGAGTCGTGATGGTCAGTTCACCCATGATATCTGAAGTTCCATTTCTGTTGAGAATTATTAAATGACATTATCAAGGACATTTAGTCATGATTTTTATTGAAAATATTGTGATATTTTTTTCTCAATGATTCTTAAAGATGTATTTTTTTTATGTTATGGATGGTGTTTTCCATGAAAGATAGTGTTATGGGTGAATGTTATGAGATTAAAGTTAATATTTGGACACACAAATGTGTTTTTTTATAATCTATCATGGGTGGAAATATATTATTGGAATATGGTAATTAACATTCATGATTGTTTTCCATTGAATAATTGGGGGTTTGACTTTTTCTCGTGTGAATTTTATAATTAACTAAGGTTGTTGTTTCTGGTGATCCAATAATTGGTTGGGATAATGTATTTTTTCTTCATTATAGAATAATAGGTATCGTTATATTAATCTACAGAAATTTCTATGGAATTGGAAATTAGTAAGGAATTTGTTTTAGTTTGATGGGGTGATAAAAAATTACACCTACTGAAATGAGAACTATACCAATCGTAGAGACATACTGTTATCCTTAGAAGTGTTACAATGTTTGTTAATCCTATTAGTGGATGATTTTGATGGAACTAGGATATAAGTATTTGAGTAAATATGATTTTAAAATGTAACCTTAGTAAATAATAGATTCGGTATTGAGATACAATCTTAGATAGAGAGAGTGTGTGTATGTTGTAATTAGGATCAAGATGGAATATTTATCAATGCAATGGGTGATTCAGATTGGAAGTTTATAAGTTTATGTTCAGAGATAATGAAGGAAGTGCGGTGTTTTTATAGATCAATGGAATTGTGTAGAGTGTATGTTTCATAGATAGTTGTGGTAATTTTCCTAACGAAAATTTTACTATAAGAATTACTTACTTTTTATCTAGTGATATGATGGAATGACATAGGGTTTCATCGAGTTTTTTTACGTGATGTAAGATAGTGGTGGTCCTACTGTGAATTTCTAAGTGGATATAAATGTGGTGACGCTCTATATATCATTGAGTTTTGTTATAGACCAATCAAAGTGAATTTTTTTAGGGGATTCTTATTATAGGAGAACCACTATTTGGAATTGGCCTTATTAAATGGAATCTTCTGGTGGGGAGAAATATAATAACGTGATAACATTTTTGGATGAATATATAGTATCTTTAGAAAAAATTGTTTACATCAGTGTCTCCTAGATGTTTTGGATAGTTGCAGTTGGGAATATTTTTATTTAATAAATATATCTCTTTTGTGGATGGAGTTTTGTGAGGGAATATTCTTAAATATTGTAGGATAATATGTTTTTCATTGGTAGTTGTTTTATAACCAAGGTGGTGAAGAAATGATCATTGGAGAACCAATATATTTTTTTTTAGGATGAAAAGAATTATTATCGGAGAATTGTAATAATAATAAAATTTCAAGTTGTAGATTTTTTGTGGAATTTTTTTTCATTCTCCCATAATAGATGATTTTAAATAAATTGGAAATCAAATCATAAATCCAATGGTTAGTATATAAACACACACACACACACACATATATATATATATATATATTCCACATGGATTGTGGAAATAATAATGTTATTAGTGAATCCGCAAGAGATATATTGGGTCTAGTTCACCAACCTCCCTCCCCCCGCCCCCACCACAATTATTTTATTCTATATGTGGCCAACCACAGAACAATTACATGTAGTAAAGAAATAATAAAAATCAAGATGATGTAGCATTATTTCTGAAAAATGGGGAAGTCACGTTAAGGAAATGGGTATCTATGTAAAAATAGTATTCACATCATAATGGTATTAGTATTATTTTGTATCCCATTCATAGAGGTTAATAAACCATGATTGAAGGATTTTTGTGCCATAACGATGATATCCAAGTGCCCGACACACTACTTGGTTAGTCAATTCTTACCCTCATATGGGTATTACCATAACCTATCAGGGTAAAACAAATCATGAAATAACCCAAACATTCTTGGTGTAACTGATATGATAGATTATTTTTTAAAATGGGGGAATGATAATTATATGTGTTTCAACCCCCTTAGATATTATGTATCATTAATGAGTGTGAGGGATTGTTTTCCAGATCCTCTAATCCATGATTCCTTTGTGAAAATATTTTATTGAGTAGGGGTGTCTTTTGGAAAATATATGGAATTTAATGGTGATTTATACCCCCAATCGTATCATTTTATTATTTCCCTCCATCATCACTAATTTTGTAACAAACTATGGGCTAGTTTTTTATTATGATTCAACCATATCAGTGAGGAATTATTTGGAAGGAAATGTGGATTTATTTACTTATATAGCGGTGTTTTTTAGGATTAATAGAGATGGATGAATGTAATGTTAGTTAATATGTTATTCCATTTGATTATTTTATTATTTTTCCTTTGTTTAAATTGAATAAATTGTTATAATATTTTAAAAATAAATATTTTTTATTTTGTGGCTAGAGAGAATATTCTAGAAGTTGAAGAAATAAATAATGAATATAGATAAACATGGTCGAATGTGTGAAGATATCATATTGTGTAGAAACTCATATATTATGTTAGGTTGTATCTTTAATATAACATAATATTCTCATCATTAAATGTTATTAAATTCATGAATTTTTTCATATGACTGAAATAATAAATAAGGAATGAGATGGGCCAAGATAATAGTGATATATTATTATTGAGTGATGCTAAGGTGAAGTAGGTGTTTCCTAGTACCTTGTTCATGTTGTAGTTACAATGTGACTATGATTCCAATGGGTAATGATGTCCATTATATTGAAGATAGACTTTAATTGTGACTTAGAGTGAGATATGATATGCTATTATCTTGTGTCACATTAGTTAGGCTTGATATGAATTCATGTGAGTCAAAAGTCTAGTATAGACATGTGAGATGGATTTATATCCAACATATGATTAATGAAACCATATTGGGGGAGGATAGGGGTTTATGTGGGTGATATGGTCTGTTCAGTCCATCAAAGATTCATTTGGTGTGAAAAACTGTAATTTACCCAGGGTGATATTTTGAAGAATTTCATAATATTATTCGATATATGACCTAGAAAGGTTCATTATAATTATTAGTGACCTGTATTGGGGTGTTTAAGGGGCTAGATTATGATATCTTCATATGATCCATGGATTGAGGAGTGGATATGAATGCTATATTTTGATGACATTTAGAATCGCCTCTTGGGTTCTTAGGTCAAATAGAGCCCACAGTTTAAGGGAATACTACTGGGTGATAGATGCAGCATGGATATGGTGATGAATGTCTAACTGGGTTCTGAGAAAACTATTTGATTCCCCTGTGGATTATATGATATAGAAAATTGGATTTATATTATTGGTTATGAGATGGAGTGGTCATTAAGGGTATTTTACCATGAGGATTGAATATATATGAGATTTATTTTTTGGCATGATATAATATCCCGAGTGATATGAACCCTGTGATGAGGTGTTGATATTTTTAAGGTATTTATATCTCCATGTTGTTGATTATTTCTTGTAATAGGTAGTGTGATGTTGTGGGAATTTGAAAATATTCCCCAACAGAATTGAGAAAACTCAAATGTATTGTTATTAAATTCCTATACAGTGTTTGATTGGGTACATTATTGATTGTAACTATAAATCAGTGTGTGGTGATTGGGATCTTTTCTCTCCACCCAACATTATAGTAGTGGGTATTGGTGGGTACTTTTTTGTTACATACCTTGTATTATCCTATTTTATTTTTGATTACTGAAGTACTTCCTACCAGCTTGAATGGGAAGTGATTTGGTATTATACTATATTCCCTAAAATAAATAAATGAGAAATTTTTTGTTACATTCAATGATTTATTCATTGATTTGGGAATTTGTTAATTCATTTAGTACACTATTCCCAGTGGGGAATGTTTCTGGTACTTTTGGAATCATTACCTGATTGAATTGAATTAGGAATAATGATGAGTGATTGACCTTGTATCTTTGGGTATCTGTTGAGATTGTAGATTTGAGTTGATTGTATTATATTAAAAACAAAATAATATATATCGTAGTTTTTTGGTTTCCTTGATTCCACATGATTACTCGAATGATATACATGTAGTAGTGGAACATGGTGGATTGCTATAAATGGTCGACAAAGGTTTGGTTTTGTGTGGTGCTTGTCTAGCTAAAACAAAATGAATTGAAATGAATTCTATTTTATACCATTTATTTTCCTTATGAATTTAGGAATATGATTGTTTATATTAAGGGAATATTTTTATTCCATAATGAGATTTAAACTTTATACCCTACACCAACCCTATTGGGAACATATAGGCCATCTAGAAACGTTTCCCTAGATAAACAGATATAGTCTAGATTGGGATTGAGAATATCCCTATATAATTAGAAGTTGTGATAGAGGTGAGGATCTTAAATGTAGGTAGACACACATATTATATTTTTCTATTTATTTTTTGTTAAAATATATTATCCTTGTGGGTAATCAGTTTTTGATGAATTCCTATGTAACATAATTTATATTTTTATAGTAGTATTTTTGTTTATTGAATTATCTAATTTTTTTTGTGTATTGTCAACTTCATTTTTTTATTTCATCATGCTGTTGTATTTTTATTTCAGTGAACAATATCCCAAATTTATCATTTGGGAAATGTTCACTAGTCAGTCTCCTATGATGTACATATAGGTTTTTATATAACACTCTATATTTCACTAGTGTTATCAGATGGGGTATTACATATTATACCACTTTATAATTTTTTATCATGTTCACTTAATCGAGTATGAATACTAATTTACATTATATAATTTTCACGGGTATAAATTATTTTTTAATATTTTATAAACAAAATTGAAAGAATTTATTTGTTCAAATTTAACATTCGAGTCTCTAAAAATGTATTTAAATTATTTTTCATTTTGTTCTTGGGGGGATAACTGAATAACATTTGAGATTAATTTTTAATATACATACCATATAATCAATAAAAAACACCATCAATATATTTAATAATAACTAAATTATATCATTAAAATAAATTATTAACTTATTGAAATTATTATTTTAATACATTATAGTGGAGTAAAAAATATAAATTTACCATATATTATTCCCAATATGAATTTATATTTTAGTATTACCATATAACCAAGTCTATAACAATTCTATTTTCAAAATACATTACTTATATTTAAATTCATAATTTTATCATTATCAAAAACCATGTTATATTTGGATACAAATGTGTTTTGAAATTAAAATGTTCTAAAAATTAAAAACCCTATATATATATAATCTTTTGAGTTTTTACATTAATTTCATATTCATTAAATATATTTATATTATACGAATATATGTTATTTAACAATGGGTACATAAACAATTCTTTTTTGAAAAAAATGTGATAGAATAAATAAAATTATTGGATTTATTTCTATATCAATGTTAATAAATAGGGATATAATGATTTATGTATCATTTTTTTGGAAGTTGGAATAAAATAATTTAGAAGAACTTTTTTATCACATTATATATTAATATTGATAGACAATAAATGGATCTTTATAGTGGTATAACATAGTTGTCTCTATAAAAGTCGATAAGATCATATAGTAATATTGTTTAACATTCTATGAATTGATGTAATATTTTATTAATATATAAATTTAATATATGGTCCTAATATTAAATAAATACTTGAAATTTATTTTTTAAATTATATGTCCTTTACTTTAATTTTCAAAGATAGTTTACGATGATAATATTAGCGAAGTAGGTGTTCACCTATAAATAAATAAATATGACAACTCAAATTTCACAGTACCAATAAATATATTTGTTTCCACAATATAACACATATGAAAAGAATCTCGTTTTAATTTCATGAATGGAATTCAAAAAAATAGATAGTAAGTTACATATAAAAAGAAATAAAGAAACCCATTAGTACTTGTGTATTCTAGAAAATTTCCCTTTCCCAAATAATCATTGGGCTCAAAATAATCCTTTTCATACCCATTAAATCCCCTTCTCTACCCCAAGGAATTGGTAACACATTTAATAAGAAATATAATGTATTACAAAACTCTTACCCATTTCAATTCAATCATGAAAAACTAATGAGATGTTATAAATTCCACTCTTAAGAATTACGCTAATATAACCTTTATACATAATATTAGCCTCCAAAATTGTGATATCTTTTGTTTTTTAATATCCATAGAAATTATAGTAAAATTATATATTTAAAATGCGATATAATTTTTAAATAACTATTAAAATTACTCTTACATTTGTAAAATTATACCTGATAAATAGCATTATTTTATTAATAGAAGATTATGAGGAAACTCTATTTATTTAGCTAATGAATTTGATATCTATATCTGGATGACCCATCATCAAAGTCTAGATCTGGCTTAACTAACACATGGATATATTTAATTATCACCTTTTTACATATAATCACTCATGAATCATAAAATAATCATAATACATGAAATTATGTAATTAGATTATCGTACTCAGAAAAATATTCATTTCACCCATAATTTTTTTTTTCAGATATTGAAAAGTCCATTCCATTAAATTAAATTTTTAATAATACACACATGAAAGTAAAGGTGAGTCTTTAATTAATGAAATTAATAATTTTTTTGAGAAATAAAAAAAATCAAATAACGGTTACGGTGGTGGTAAGAACCATTAACATTTTTTGTTTTGAAATAAAATATTATTTTTTTACGCAAAAAAATATGTATAAATTATTTACAATGAATCTATTAGATAATCATTGAATAAAATTAAAAAGTGACATAATATATTAAATATTAATCAATAATTTCAATATAAATATATCAAGAAAGTATTTTATGAATATATACATGGAATAAAATGATTTAAAAAAAACCATCAAAACAGTAAAAATGAGGATTTCCATATAGAGTGTCCTTTACCTTGAGTCTGAATATTCATATAAATTAATTATAATCCCGAATAAAAATCATATGTTAATTATTAACATTCATAATAACCAGTTTAATTTTTATTATTCATATAATTTTAATTATTACCATGTTATATACAATAATTTATTCAATTGTGTACACATTGAATGTTATGATGATATTATTCCCATATATCCAAAATCACTGTCTTATGTTAACAATGGTCAAGTGATACTTACTCTAAAATCACTATAAAAATAATCATTAAAAATTTAACAAATATATATTAATTGAATGAATATTCATTTTTTTTGTTTTTGCAAAACACTTTTTGGTTAAGTGAGAACCCACCATTACAAATCTCTTTGAGGAAATTTGAGAAGCGGCAGATCATTAAAATTTTATCATATATAAATTAAGGTTATGAATAATTATTTTTGTTACATTCATGGATGTAGATAGTCATACATATACCATAGTAATATCCTTATTGATCAAAGAGCTTGGGGAAGGAAGATAAATATCATTTTATCTTTCTAGAATGATGATTTTATAAAAAAATAACATTAATTTTTAGATACTATTATATATTGTATCCTTGTAATAAGTCAATGAAAAATGAATCACATTACATCATTGAGGTGGTAATCTATAAGTATGAAATATTAACCTTACCGTTTTTCAGTACATAGAATGTTATGAAAATGGTTATATTATTACATTCCATAATTTTAAATATTCCAGGACTATAATATATATATTTGTGCACCTGTGTTTTTTTCTATGTTTGTGATTTTTTAAATCCATCATTATAACGATTAGTGATATGTTGTGGTGAAAATTTAATTTTTAAGGTTCTTGAGGTAGTGTTCTACCATACACAAGAATTATGGGTTTGATTCTCATTTAATGGATGAGGGATAATGATATAGGTTATTCCATTTATATATATATACATTTATGTATATGTGTTATATATTTTTTATTATTTTATCAGGTTTGGTTAATATTTTATTTATTTAAAAGATGTAATAAAATTGATCTATTATGAACTATAAGAAGTCATCAAATAATCATTTAATATTTATATGTATATTCTTTATAGGATTAATTTATAATCAAATTAGGGCATGCTGTATATGTTTTGGGATATAAGTATTTGATTTTTTCTTTTATTTGTAGGTCAAAATTATTCATAGAGTGTTGATATGAGTGGAAAGGGTGTTTCCTTTTATAAGTTGGGGAGATGTAAATCATGTAATTTTTTAAAATACGGAAATGTATTAATTTATTACTAAATAAAAATAAAACAAAGTGTATTCATTTTTAATTATTATAAGATACATGATAGAAATAATTATATCCTATAAATTTTATACATATTTCTATGTTATTATAATAGTTTTCACATAGGTTGAATTCATGGTAAACTAGATTATACATTACTTGTGGCAATATATAATTATTGTCATTAGTACTCATTTTGAAAAAAAAAATTGTAAAATTTATTACATATTATTAATTATTTTCCTTAAAAATATATAAAATATTTAATAAAATTAAATTTATATAACATGATGAATTTATTTTTAAATTACACTTGAAAAACATGATGAAAAATGGTATTTTGAAAAATAAATAATATAATAATAATGATATTTTGATACAAAATTCATGGATAAAATTTGTTCAAAAAAAACAATTGGATTATTAATAAAATAATAAAACTAATTTTACTTGGAAATGTTTTAAAAATTGCATATTTTTAAATTATGTAATTTACAATGTAGTTTTCAATTATGATCATTATTTTTCATTGTTAATTGAAAAGTCAAACAAGTTAGAAAATTTTCATGAATTCATTAAAAGATAATTTTATGAATAATAATTTTAATATATTATTATTTTTTAAATTTAAAATTGTATAATTTGAGAATAATGATTTAAAATAATCAAATACAGCACACTAGATCCAATTTATCTATAAATAATTATTTTGCATTTTCAATGAAAGATTACATATAATCCAAAAAATTAATATATCTCTACGAAAAATAGATTTCACCGTAGAGTGGAGACAACATGTAATACATATAGAAGCATGGTGCTTTAAATTATCATAGGAATTATAACTCATGTGATATGGTTTTCAAATAACTATAATATTATCTCATCATATATATGATACAATTTTTATTACATTATGAATAAAATAATTCATGAATTGTCTGTGGAAGAAGAATCATTTTTTGGAAGTATAATGAAGATGATTACTTCTTCGACGAAGCATATCCTTTTATAAATTATCCTAAGGTTCGTAGGGAATGTCTTTTTTTAACACCAAGACCACCATAACATGAATGAGGATGTTGGGAAGAGAATATAGGGAATATATGTTGATCTATAATGCTAAATGTTGTGTGAATAAGTGATGGTGGGTAACATTTTATAATTCTTATAGGGTAACTTTTGGAAACTATAAAAATATTAAATTAATATATATTAATTTTCAATTAAAAATGGATCTTAATTAAAGTATTTTAAATATTGGAATATGATTGTTCTAAATTATCTCAACCAATAATTTATAGACCTCTTTAAGTCAACTTCATACACTTTTATTTTTTTCGTTAGCTTTTATTTAATTTTATTAACTCTTACTATGGAAACATGGATTATTATTCATTAAGGGTTAATATAGTTACAATATAATTCAAAACGTACCAAAAATGAAACATTTATGATAGTTTCAACATTATACAAATCATTATTCCTAATTTTATATTTTAAATTAGTTTATTTAATTTAATAAAATAATTTTAATTTTAAATTATCATTAATGTCTTATTTGATAAAATTCATTTCCAGACACTAAAAAAATATAATAACAATATGATATCTACAATGAAACAAAATTTATCATATCACTAAAATTTAAAATATATTTTTTAAATTATAGGGTAAAATTATTTACTTAATATTTTATTTTTTGTGATATTTTTTATATTTATTTGATATGTCTATTAATTAATGAATTAATGCTTTATCATAGTGAAAAAACATTAATTTAATTATTTATTCACAAAATATTAATAATATATTGTAATGATGAAGATAAATATTGTATCCTTAAAATTAGTATTTGTTTTTTATGATATATTTTGAATAACAAATTATTAAAACATCAAATATCATTAAAAACATGAGCATAACATATTTGAAATTCCTTAAAATAAAATATCCTAAAAGGATTAAATTCCTCCTAATGGCTCAAAGAGGTCATGAAGTTCCCCAAAAGGTGGATTTCGGTTGACAATCACTCATCCCATGACATTAGTACAAGTGTTGGGATAAGTTTATAATACTAATAATTTTTTTGCCATTAACTATCATATTTACCATTAACCTCGGTAATTTAAAAAATATTAGTGTTACTATTCATATTGAACAAAAATAAAAGAAACCTATATAATAATTTTTTGAATTATAATTCGAAATCAAAAAATAGTTTTTCAAATTTTATTACCACATAATTTTCCAAAATTTATTTAAATATAATCCCATTGAATAGGTGAGAAAACAGGTTACTAAGGTTAAAACGGTCAAAATATTTAAATGTTTTTATATCAAAATTAAATGTGAAAATGTTTCTAAAAAAAAATTCATTAAAGGATATAAAATTTATCTAATCACACTATAATCCAATCAAAAATTTAATTTAACATTATATATTTTTTAGATGAAAAATATATTTTCTATTATAAACAAGTAATTTTCTCTATTCCAGGAAACATAAAACCTGTCAAAAAAACCAAAACATAACAAAAGTATAAAATTATATTTCTAATTCAAAAATAATTTTGTTAAAAAAAATTATAATATAGCTAAAATTTATATTTAATTAAACTAATCTATTAATACACGTCAAAACTACATTTAAAAAAATACAGATTTGTTGTGAAAAATGTTGATTTATTTTTATGTATTATATAAAAATCATAAAATATGAAGGTTATCCATTATATAAAATAATATAATATTTAAATTTCAAAATTGCTTTAATAAAATTTATTATTTCCATGAAAATAATTATTTTATAATAATATTTTATTTATGATTAAGCATGGTTTTTTGTGTAAAGTAAATAATCGAAGAGATTAACTATAAAAAGAGAAATACTAAAAAATTATTTGGTTCTAAAACATTGATCCACATAGGTGGATCATATTTTTCATCTCATATAACATACATGTAGCATTGTCGAGTATTTCCAAATATATTGACTCATTAAAATCGTTGAGAGTCCCACAAGGGTTTCTCATTATTCCAACGAGTATTTCACTCAAAAATTGTGTCATTATAAAAATCTTATAAGGTAGTATCAATTCATAGTATCTATTATATGTTCCATTTAATAAACTTTTATAGTTCACAAAATAATTTCATGGGATATATTTATCACATATAGTATTTCACCACATTGGCCCACGAGCACATCTATTATACACCTTAAAATTATTTATCCCTCCCCTTACATGACTCTTTTAAATTTTGTAACATTCTATAGGAAATAAATATATTTTGTGTTATATTATCAAGTCAAATTTTAACACATCAAATATATCTTAATGAATCATATTTATTTTGATCTAATAAAATTAAACACTAAAATTCATTTTGACCCATTAGAAAATAAAATCAATTAGAAAAATAAAAAAATTAATATATTGATCACTTTAAGAAATAATTTAACATATTATTAAATCATTATACACATCATCAAATGATGTTTCATCCAAACAATCAATTTTACAAGAATAATATATAATATAAACTAAATATTAATATGGTATAATTTATTTTATAACTAAAAAAATTATGTGATATGTTAAGAAATAATATACTATAACAGACCTGCCCAGGATAGCACTAGAAGCAACTATTATACAATCTACTATAATGCATGATGTACGATTATGAAGATAATAGGCTTGCCAAAACATCTATGTTATCCTGGGTGAGCCCATGGGTGTTACTTTAACCTAAATAAAAATATGAATATCATCAGGATAAACTAGGAGTCATGAAATGAGGTCTTAATAGATTAGATAATAAATCCAATGTAAATAAATATAAATATAAAACAACCCATAATAACACAAGATAGAATGATAAATAATGATTATCTCTAAAAATATTTATTATAATTATTAACTTTTTACAATTATATACAAATATTCAACATAGAAACATAAAAGAGATATAATGGTAGGTGTCGAAAAAGCCAACACACAATATAACCAATAAATATTTCAAATGATACAAAGATAAAAACATTGACATCACCATCATACATTAATGTTACTACTACATCTCAATGACACCCACAATATATTGGATCATTCTAATCTACAATCAACCTTTCAAAACAAAACAAAATAACCTATATAATACATGAAATCTACTCACCCACAATCATGATTTTACTGGGTTTGTGCCATTGGTTAATATTCTACAACATTGAGTTAATAAAATTTATTTTATAAAGAAACTAAGATGTCCAATTTTAAATTAAATAATAGGAAAATAAGTTATCATTTTAATTAAAAATTACTATATGAAAAATAATAATACATGTAGATTGAATGAAAATCTGTAACCACTCAATATCATATTTTTTGGACATTGTGAATGAAATAGATACCAATGGTAGGTACCTCATAAAAAGGTGTCAAAATGGAGATGCCAATAAAATAATGCTTAATTAATAATAACATAAAATAAAAAAAACATAGAAACCCTAATAGGAAACATGTTTTTCTTATAAGTTTTACAAAACCAAACACATTTGTCAGATTACCACCGTCCAAAAAATTCTGATATCGCATCGTTTTGACATTATGGATTCTAAAAATAATTCCATTTTCAAGCCATGGAAAATCATAAAAATACCAAATTTAAAAACCATGTCACCGTGAACCCAATAGATTAATTAATGGAATAAAAAAATTAAGATATTCCATTTCATGATGTCTCACTTCACCTCACCATTTTACTATCATTACCATATTTTCTACTATAATAATGTAAAAATAAATATAAGTTTGGTAAAAATTCAATACAAACTCCTAAATGGAATTTAAAAATATTGAAAGGCCATATTCGAAACATAAAACCAACACCATGTGAAATGAGCACCTTCCTTCTTGAGAAGAAATAGACTATTTAGAATTCATCCAACCATAAAAATAGCATAAATTATAAATGTATATTAATGAAAAATAAAATTTGTTTGACCCCTCCCCCAATCTCGATAAAATTTTATATCTCTAAAGAATTCACAAAAAATCTTGAATTCATTAAAATTATGGAAACCAACCTGTTGAATAATCAAGGTCTAAAACTCTAAAAATATCGACACATCCCAACCAAAATCATCTCAAAATATAACTATGAAATACTGAAAAAAATATATTGATTCTTGATAAAATAATAAAAAAAATTATAATTATTATCAAATGATGTGATACCAGATAGGAACTCCAAAAATTTCCACCATTTCCAAACAAAAACAAAACCACTAACCTAAAAAATTAGTTCAAAATAAAATAAGAGGACACATCATTATTAAATGTACAACAGTAAGAATAGAAAAAAGCATAAAAAATCGTTCAAATAAAAGAATATAATCACAAAAAACATGGTTATTCCATATTTAGGAATAGATTTATTTGATGTTGGGTCAGTAGATTTCATTAATTGTAAATCGAGGAAATCTCAGGGATTACCCACCCAGTAAAACTATGAAATAATAAAATAAGCATTGATTCTCTAATGGCCAACCAAACAATAAAAATTGTATTAAATTTAACCCATATGACACCCCATACAAAATAATTTTTCAATTACATTAAATAAATAATATTATAAAATACATTACCCTAACTTTTAAGGGTTTTGAGATATAATGAATTAGAAAAAATATTTAACTATAAAATCATGTACATTCCATGAATTGTTATTTTTATCAATATAAAATTTATATTAACCAATATAATATCTTAAATATATCCAAAAATTCTTATCAAATGATATCCTTCTAGATACATCATACTTATTAAATTTCATCATAAGTATCTATAAAGGGAAAAAGTGGAGAACTGAGGTACCGAGTAAGGTTACACATGAGTGACAACAAAAAAATATCAGATGAGGTAATAAGATATCTATATATGTAAAAATTATATATATATATTAAAATTATAAACAAAAAATTCATAGATCATAAAATCATACCTTATTTCTAGGAAAAAAATATTAAAAGAATAATAAATGTTTTTAAAGATGATTGAACAAATATGTAGCATATAAAATGATCCATAAAACATAAGAAACCATATGGAATTAAAATAAAAATATTATTTATTATCATTGTGAAACTAAATATCATCTAACTTATTTTAATACGAAATTATGAGTATATATAAAAACTATCATACTAAAATTTAGTGTCCCTAACTACTGACTATCATATTCAAATAAAATTTCTACCTAAAAGGATAAAATCTATTTCCCAATTCATTGCAGGGATATATTTGTCCTGAAGATCCCAGAAACCATAATTTTTCCCACATGAAAATCAAACATTGATAATCTGAAAATTTACCTGTGTCAATAAATTGGTTTCATAAACCATTCAGAAAACATCACATAACACAAACTTATGAAATCATTGATTATAAAAAATATTTACATCCAAAATAAATCTTATCATAATAACATATTGAGGGAGATCATAATATCACATCATGACAAAAATATGGAGATAATAAGGAAAAATAAACAATAAATTTCCAAAAAACTTTTTTTTATTTTTATAAAAACTATTATTTATAATAAATTAAATAGTATTATTTAAATGAGAATAAATTTGAAGAAATTACTATAATTTGGTCAAATTAATATATCATCTAAAATAAATACATGTTTCAAAAATTATATGTATAAATACATTGGAATCATTTTCTTTTATAGTATTAATTAATTATAGAGTTTCCAAAATATAATTTTTACAAAAGGGGATGTGAAAATACCTTGAATTAAATTTCTTTTAAATTTAATATTTTTTAATTGAGCCCGAAAAAATATATAGATTTTTTAATGAAATTTTGGGGTTTAAAATAAAAGGATTTATTTTAAAATGATGGAGACAGGATTTCATATTTTTGAAATAACCTCTTGGAAAACTATATCATTAAATGTAAAAAAAATATTTTACTAAATAATTTAATTAAATAAATAGACTAAATATATATATATATATATATTCCATTAGGGATAATAAAAGATTAACGAAACATAAAAAACATTGATGTGGAATAAAATTCCATTGAATGTAAAGGGAATTATTCATAAAATGTACTTATTAATGATAAAATGAACTGATATTGATTATTAAATTTGATGAAACATTATTTCCCCATAATATGCAGTAGAAATACAATATAACATTATCATTAGTTAAAATATATTATGTTGTAATATAATAGAAGAATAATTGTAATTATGGACCAATGAAAATATTTTAGGTCGTGCAAACACCTTATACCAAGAATGTTATAAAATTAAAAATAAGAGTTCATATAAAAAAAAATTATAGGTTCAAGACAAAAAAATTAAATATGAAAATATTATATCTCTAGAATCTAATTGTGATATAAAATACAATCAAGTATCAATGGATTCAAATTAGAGACAATGAAACACTTTTTGCATATCTAACACTCTAATAAAAATACAATGACTGAGAAATATAGAATTAAATTTTAGTTAATATACCATCATAATGATAGTGAAATATATTATATGACCAATAGGTTTTATACATTCCATTTAAATGAAATCGGTTGGATAATAGAAAATGTCTCTCAATGATGGAAATCATGAGACCAAAACATTACCAATTTAGATAGTTATGAATCAAAAGTAATTGAAATCCAGAAATGCATATGACTATATATATCACTTGAATAAAATTATATATTATTCCATTATAAATTATTGTATAGTATATACAACAATGAAATAATAAATTGTTGAATACCATTACAACATACCACAATGATGAATAAGTGTGGATGAAAACATGTTACCTTTTTCCCATTTATAGTTGTTCAAACAAGAACATCCTATAAAAAATTAACAAAAATATTTTCCTATCAAAGAAACATAGACCTAAATAATAAAAATTAAATTAAAATATATTAAAATTAAATATCATTATTTTATCATTATTTTCATATTAAAATTTAAAAATATAATTATAAATATTATCATATTATTCCACAATCGATTTTAATGATACATTACAATCGGATCCTTAATCGACTATAACAATATCATTCCATGAGGTGAATTCTGAGTATAGTCAAGGATGTGATATTTTTTACATATTATAAATTTAAAAGAGGAACAATTATATTATTTTCATTCATCATAACATTAAAATATATTTTTCAACATTTCAATAGATAATGGGAAACTGTAATAAAAATAAAATTATTTTCATATGGAAGCATTAGTCCACACATTCATGTTTGGAATTACATTATATTCCCATGTAGATGGAAATGATTAATTTTGTGTTATAAAATTAATATTAAAACATATATGTATAATAATGATATTTAATAATTAATATTTCTATGGTAATATTTAGTTAGGTATATTGAATTAAAAAAAATGTAAGATGGAGTTAATACTTACATTGGGTACATAATCATTCATTGGAAGTCACTATAATGATATAGTGCATAATATTAGAAACATTCAAGGGTGGATATGGGATGTTTTTATTGGAAAAGGTAGAATACTTTTTGAAAAATGATTAAAACATTGGATAATGTCCAGACACAATTCAATGTTCAAATGATAAAAAAATGAAATATATGGTGTTCTGTGAATATGTGTTTCTAGAAAATATCAACCAGGTGTATCCACATATGTTTTAAACATTTTATTTGGTTTTTTTAATTAATGTATTATATTTAACTCCTTCTATTTCAATATCCAAAACATGTTTTAAAATTAGTGATCTTCAATTTTATTATGAATAAGGAAGAACCCACGTAACCATGTATTGGATTCATTGAACTAAATTTTTCATAAATTTAATCAATTTGAAATTTTAAATATTATAAAAAAAATTAAATCATATTGATACTGTATATAAACTACAAACATAAGTGAAAAATGACATTTTGATCACTATGGATCATTAATATTATTTTTTACTTATTAACCATAAATTGAGTGTCACAATATTTGTTTATTTATTAATAAATATTATTATACTCAATATTTATTGTATTTAAATTTATATATTTTATATAAATACCATGATATTTATCACACTATTATATTCAAATAATTCTTTTTCCATTATCAATTTATTAAACATTATACCTACTCATCAAATTCTTATATATAAAATTTTAATTGATCATATTTTCCACTATAAAAATAACTATATTAAATAATATAATCATTTTTTAAAAATTTCCATTCACGGTTTTGGGAAATTATCCTTAATGTAATCATGGGAAGAACGTAAAAACATGTTTTTAATAAATGGGTATGTTTAACCCTAAATGCTATGTATACGACGAAGTTCCAATTATATTAACTCTATTGATAATGTATGAATATTATTTTTCATTTAAGGGTTATTATTTATTAAAATAATTTGAAATAATAATTTCTTTATGAATAAATTTAACTAATATAGTAGATGAAAATTGGGTTTTCCTAAATATTAATTGTTTTTCTAAAATTATATTCATGACCTTTATAAATATTGTGTTTATGTATTTATTCCTTATTTTAATATATAATATGTATATAATGTTTTTAAAAACATCATATTCAAATAAAAGTGACAATATTAGAATTTTTTCTTTCTTACTATAAGAGCCACACAAGGACACTGTTAGTTGAAGGAGCACCATGATAATACTTATATAGCCACACCATGACAGAGAAAACAAGACCCATTTTGATAAATTTTTTAAAATCATCAATTTAGATTCTACCCCCTATTATTTTATGTTGCATATAAATTGGGGATGTCTCAATCTAATCCTATACATTCTCTCATATGATTACCCCATTAATAAGAGGCACCTCGTGGACAGCTGTAATGATTTATGGAGTGGGTTTCACTTTATTATCTCAAATATTGTTTTTCTATTGATCACTCATAATTTAGTAATGTATTTATGTTAGGTATTATCAGTGTTTTAATATATGTATGTTGTAATTTGTATAAGGTAATTGGGATTTTTTATATCATTTATATAGGGGTTCTAGAATGATGTACGTGTGAGGTTTCAGATGGTTTTTGTTATAAGAAAGTGTGTATTGATTTTAATGACTATTTCACATGGAATTAAATATAATTATTAAATAAATTATGATAAAATTAATTATATACATTTTTGAAATCATATTGGTAGTGAAGTGTGTATGAATGCTTTGATAATCTATTGAATGGATTCACCAATGGTGAGAAATGCCTACTAAAGAAAGTAACCCTAATTCGTGTGGTATATGGTTCCCTTTAAAATAAAATTATATTTTATTTTTACTAGGTCATAGATTTCAAAAATTTATCTACGGGATATCCAAATGTGTGAGGAAATAAATTTCCAATGATAAGATGGAATGGGAGGGATTGATCTTCCTCTATATAGAACATGAGATTATTTGAACCTTGATTAATTTGGGATCACATGGAGATTATGTCTAATAGGGGTGAATATGTTTGTTATGTTTGGGATTGGATATTGGGATGTATAAGGTAGTGATATGATATAAAATATCCAGGTTTTGATTCAATGTTCTAATTTAATGATAGGATTAGGCCAAATGCAGATATAATATATTAATGTACATGTCGTTTATGAAAGGGGAACCCTATTTTCTTGTGATAATTGGATTCTATTTTCTTTTGGTGGCGTGAATCAAACAAATGTAGATGATGTGTCATGTTGAAATATTTATTATAATTTATTGATTAAGATATCACTTACATAGATGTTACATAGGATCCTACAATAAGATTCTGTCAAAACATGGGTCAATGCATGGAATTTCTAATGTGTTTCATACAGAGTGATTGGTATGGACCTTGGATAATTGATTAGGTTTTCCTGAAGTATGATTATGAGGTGAAGATAGGTTCATTGATTCATGTTAGTAGATATTTCCTATGTTATATAGAAACACATTGGGATGAATTATACATCACGATGTATTTGTGTAGGGACTGAGTATGGTCTTATGCGCCCAGAAGACTCCATCATAAGAGAGAATATGCAGTTGATTAGTTCAACCAGATAGGTGTTGTGTCAATTATTTTATGGATGTATTTTTTCAATTTGGATTTATGGGAGACTTGTTATGTGTGGTGGCATCGACCAATTTCTCAATTTAGTGTCATTATAGGATGAGTTTTCGATGTTTTGTGATGTATCCCATGACTTATTTTTTTAAGTGTTCAAAGAACTACATTTTGAGAGATAATGACCCATTTATACCTCAATGAAATATGGTATTAGTTGTGCCTTATAATCAACCCATTCAAAATAATGAATGGGTTTTATTTTTAAGGGCTCCCATCACTAATAATTTTGTAACAATTGAGATATATTATTTTCTCCCAACCATATATTGGTCGGTATTGGTTATATACATTATTATTCCCCATGTAATGGAAATTGATATTGGTTGGGATGCATAATTAGGTATTTAACATTATTTTTTCAGATCAGGAAGGTTACTATACTTTCTCTCCTACTCAACACATTTTAGTATTGGTTGAGTACTTCTCATGTACCGTCATCTAAAGATAAAATGCACGGGGATCATTCATTATTCCCTTCTATGAGGTAAATGGGTTGTGTAATTAAGTGATACATTATATTAGGGTATTATAATTGATTTTATGAGGTGTAGACTAGATTATATATCAGTATAGGGTCATGGTTTTTGATTTGATATTAAAAGATTCTAATAGTTTTCCAAATTAGGCATGGTCATGTGTTGTAGTTGTATGGTTATGATATAATTAAATATCATATAACAATGTCTTTTTGAAAAATGATTTACATATAGTATATGCCTATCTATTTCTAATCATATGTTATGGTGGAGTTCGTAACTCATAGTGACTTGACATGAAAATAAAGTTATACCATTTAATATTCTCATGTATACTTTAATTTGAAGGTATATATTAGGGGAATAACTATTATCTAACTAAGATTTATTTCTCAAAACATCTAATTGAATTCTATAGCACAGATAGACCATTTTTTCATTTAGGTTGACTATGAGATATTAAATAGATAAGAATAGGGAAAATAACTATGGTATTTAATTCTATGTTACAGGAGAGTCTAGTGGATCATAGTAAATCCTATTAGTTATTTTGTCTCTTATTTTTTATATATGTTATTCCCCAATGAATGATATTTTTTATGTACACCTAAATATCAAGATTTATATTTATATAAAATATTAAATTTTTATTTATTTATGCATAAAATGATGTTTTTCATGGAAGTTATTTTTCGCATGTCAATATTAGTGTACATTTTTATGAGATAATAGTCTCTCCAAAAAATGGTTTATGTTCTCACCCCAACTCTGAAACTTGTAGTATATAGGGATTTATTTTTAGGAATCATAACATTTCATCTCATAACCATATTGTAGCCCAAGGTGATACATGTTTTAAAATATTGAAATTTATATTTTTAATAATATTTATGTTATGGTAGAGATGGAAAAGTACATGTTATCTTATAATGGGCCATATATTAGGGAATCGTGAAATAATTTTTCAATATAATTCATGGTTAATATGTTAATAAGATTTATAAATTTTGTTTTATCTCTATTAGTTGGCATATGATTTATTCCAAATGATATAATCATTGAATTATTGATTTTTTGTTTTGGATCTTATCATGTTGTAATAAGGCTCAAGCACAATACTCGTTCTCGTCATATAGGATTTCTAAGATTTATGTATACATTATTGTTATTTATTTCAATCAAAAACCAGGAATTCAATTTTTTGGTGTGTCGTCAATAAATTATATATAATTTTATTATATAACTACTCGATGTAATCATAATTCAATGGGATATCATTTTATCCAACAATATATATTCCAATGGGATGTCTTATAGACCTTATACCATGACATTATCCAGTGATGAATATAGAGATTCATTTTTCAAAATATGTATAGTGACACCTACATAGGACAATATATGATTTTGATTTTATATAATTGATATTTAAAATTTGGTACACTTGTGAGAATTTATATTTGGATTAAAATGTGATTCCATTGGGATATGGATTAAACATAGAGAATTAATGAATGGAATGTGAAATTATATAGGTTTTTGGATGTGATGTTAATAGTGTGATTCTAGAGATGTGGTTAGGATTAGATATTTTTAATAGTATGTTACATATCTCTATTGATTATGGGTGTATATTCAAATGATATAGTGGAAAAATGGTATAATTCATCTAGATTTTGGATTAACACACAGGTGATTGGTGATCAAATGGTAGGCCATAGAATTGGTGATATTCATTGGTATTATTGGAGATAATGAATTATTTATTCTTTTTAGTAGAAGTCATTAGCCTATGAGTGTATAATATATAGTGATTTAGGATCATATGATTGGGTTCAATGGGAATATACTCGAAGAATAATCTTTTTTATTTTTATATCTTAAAGTATGATACGATACAAAAAAAATATTATTGGGTGTGGTAGAGATAAATTATAACTTATAACCCTTGAGATGAATCCTTGTGGTTCACACCTCTTGGGAAAATTAATTTGAGTGGATTCATGAATTTTTTTCATAAAATCAATGAGTTTTGATGTTTAGTTCACCCATGATATGTGATGTTCTATTTCTATTGAGAATTATTAAATAAAATTATATAGGTCATTTAGTCATGTTTTTTATTGGAATTGTTTTGGTATTGTTGTCTCAATGATTCTTAAACATGAATATTTGTTTCTTATGTTATGGATGGTGTTTGCCATGACAGATGGTGTTAGGGGTGAACGTTATGGGATTGAAGTTAATATTTGGTCTAAAAATGTGTGTTTTTGAATCTATCATGGGATGAAATATATGATTGGCATATGGGAATTAACATTCATGAGAGTTTTCCATTGGATATTGGGGGGTTTTGACCATTTCTCATGTGAGTTTTTTAATTAACTAAGGTTTCTATTTTTGGTGATCCAAGAATTGGTTGGGATAATGTATTTTGTCTTCATTATATTATAAGAGGGATAATTACATTAATCTACTGAAATTGATATGGAATAGGAAATTCGTATGGAATTTGTTTTAGTTTGATGGGGTGATAAAAAATTACACCTACAGAAATTAAAACTATACCAATTGTGGTGACATGCCCCTATCCTTAGAGGGGCTACAAATTTTTGGTAATCCTATTAGTGGATGATTTTATGGAACTATGATATAATTATTTGACTAAATATGATTTTAAAATATAACCATAGTAAATAATTGATTCGTTATTGAGATACAAACCTAGATAAAGAGAGAGAGTGTGTGTTGTAATTAGGATCAAGATGGAATAATTATCAATGCATTGGAAGATTCAGATTAGAAGTTTATAAGTTTATGTCAGGAGAGAATGATAGCAAGTGTGGTATTTTTATAGGTAATTGTAATTTTGTATAGTGTTGGTTTCATAGATAGTTGTGGTAATTTTCCTAACGAAAATTTTACTATAAGAATTAATGAATTTTTATCCAGTGATATGATGGAATGACATATGGTTTCATCGAGTTTTTTTAGGTGATGTATGATTGTGGTGTTCCTAATATGAAATTTTAAGTGGATATAACTGTGGTGAGGCTCTAGATATCATTTTGTTTTGTTATTGTCCAGTATGAGGGCATTTTTTGTAGGGAATTTTTATTAGATGATAACTACTATTTTGAATTGTTCTCAGTAAATTGAATCCTCTGGTGGGGAGAAATATTATATTTTGATAATATTTTATGATGAATATATAGCATCTTTAGATGACATGGTTTACATGAGTATCTCCTAGATGTTTTGGATAGTTGAAGGTAGGAATATTTGTATTTAATAAATAGATCTCTATTGTGGGTGGAGTTTTGAGAAGAAATGTTGTGAAACATTGTAGTATAAAATGTTTTTCATTGGTAGTGGTTTAATAAGAAGGGTGGTCAAGAAATTCTCATTGGAGTACCAATATGAATTTTTTTTGGTTGAAAATATTTATTATCGGAGCCTTGTAATAATATTAAATTTTCATGCTGTATATTTTTAGAGGAATTTTTTTTTCAATCTCCCATAATAGATGATTTTAAAAAATTGGGAATCAAATCATAAATCCAATGGTTTGTATATAACATACATATATTTATTCCACATGGACTGTGGAAACAATAATGTTATTAGTGAATCCGTGAGAGATATATTGGGTCTAGGTTACCACCCCCACCAATATTTTATTCTATATGTGGCCAACCACAGAACAATTACCTGTAGTAAAGAAATAATAACATTCATGATAATGTAGCATTATTTCTGAAGAATGGGGAAGTCACATTATGGAATTGGGTCTCTATGTGAAAAAATGATTCACATCATAATGCTATTAGTAATCTTTTGTATCCCATTCTTAGAGGTTAATAAATAATTATTGAAGGAGGTTTGTGCCATAACGATGATATCCAAGTGCCTGACAAACTACTTTGTTAGTCATTTATTACCCTCATATGGGTATTCCCATAACCTATCTGGGTAAAACAAATCATGAAACAACCCCTACTATCTTGGTGTAACTGATATGATAGATTATTTTTAAAAATGGGGGTATGATAATTATATGGGTTTCAACCCCCTCAGTTTTTATGTAACATTGCTGAGTGTGAGGGATTGTTTTCCAGATCCTCTAATCCATGATTCCTTTCTAAAAAAATTCCTTTTTGTAGGGGTATATTTTTGAAAATATATGTAAATGAATTTTGATTTATACCCCCTATATTATCAATTTATTTTTTCCCTCCATCATCATTAATTTTGTAACAAACTATGGGATATTTTTTGATTCTGATTCAACCAGATTAGTGAGGAATTTGTTGGGGGGAAATGTGGATTTATATACATATATAGAGGAGTTTTTTGAGGATGAATACATAAGGATGAATGTAATTTTAGGTAATATGTGATTCCAAATTATGTTTTTTATTATTCAGCCTTTGTATAAATTGAGTAATTTATTATAGTATTATAAAACATAATTATTTTTTATTTTTTGGCTAGAGAGAATATTCTAGAAGTTGAAGAAATTCTTAATGAATATAGATAAACATGGTTGAGTGTGTGAAGATATAATATTGTGTAGAAACTCATATATTATGTTAGGTGTTATCTTTAATATAAAATAATATTATCATCTTCAAATTCTCATAAATTCATGAATTTTTTCATATGATTGAAATAATAAATATGGAATGAGATGGGCCAAGATAATAGTGATAGATTATTATTGTGTGGAATTGAGGTGAATCAGGTGTTTCCTAGTACCTTGGTCATGTTGTAGTTACAATGTTACAATGATTCCAAGGGGTAATGATGCCCATTATATTGAAGTTAGACTTCAATTTTGACTTAGAGTGAGATATGATATGCAATTATCCTGTGTCACATTAGTTAGTCTTATTAGGCATTCATGAGAGTCAAAAGACTAGTATAGACATATGAGATGGATTTATATCCCACATATGATGAATAAAACCCTATTGGGGGAGGATAGGGTTGTATGTGGGTGATATGGTCTGTTGAGTCCATTAAAGATTCATTTGGTGTGAAAATTAGTAATTTACCCAAGGTGATATATTGAAAAAATTCATAATAATATTTGAGATATGACCCAAAAAAAGGTTCACTATAATTATTAGTGACACATAATGGGGTTGTTAAGGGGTTATAGTATTATATCTTAATATGATCCATGGATAGAGGAGTAGATATGAATGCAGTATTTTTAGGACATTTAGAATCGTCTCTTGAGGCCTCAGGTCAAATAGAGCCCAAAGTTTAGGGGAATACTACTGGGTGATAGATGTAGCTTAGATATGGTGATTAATGACTAAGTGGGTTTTGAGTGAACTATTTGATTCCCCTATGGATTATATGATATAGAAAATGGGATTTTTTATTTGTTATGAAATGGAGTTTTCATTAAGCGTATTTTACCATGAGGATTCAATATATATGAGATATTTTAATGGCATGATATTATATCTGGAGTGATATGAACCTTGTGATGAGGTGTTGATATTTTTAAGGTATTTATGTCCCCATTTTGTTGTTTATTTCTTGTGGTAGGCAATGTGATGTTGTGGGATTTTGAAAAGATTCCCATACAGAATTAAGAAAACTCAAATGTATAGATATCGAATTCCTATACAGTGTTTGATTGGGTAAATTATTGATTGTAACCATAAATCAGTGTGTGATGATTGGGATCTTTGCTCCCCACCCAACACTACAGAAGTGGGTAGTGGTGGGTACATTTTTGTTACCTACTTTGTATCATTCTTTTTTAGTTTCAATGACTGAAGTACTTCCTACCAGCTTCAATGGGTAGTTATTTGGTACTATACTATATTCCCTAAAATAAATAAATGAAATTTTTTTGGTTACATTCAATTATTTATTCTTTGATGAGGGAATGTTTTAATTCATTTAGTACACTATTCCCAGTGGAGAATGTTTTTGGTACATTGGGAATCATTCCCTGATGGGATTGAATTAGGAATTATGACGAGTGATTGACATCGTATCATTGGGTATATATTGAGGTTGTATATGTGATGTGATTGTATTCTATTAATAACTAAATAATATATATCTTGGTTTTTTGGTTTCCATGATTCCACATGATGACTCGAATGATATACATGTGGTAGTGGAACATGGTGGATTGTTGAAAATGGTTGATAAAGGTTTGGAGTTGTGTGGTGCTTGTCTGGATAACACAAAATGAATTTAGATGAATGCTATTTTATACCATTTATTTTCCTCATGCATTTATGAATATGATTGTTTATATAAAAGGAATATTTTTAGGTCACCAACCCTATTGGGAACATTAAGGCCATATAGAAGCATTTTTCAAGATAAACGGATATAGTCTAGATTGGGATTTGGAATATCCTTATTTAATTAGAGTTTTTGATTGAGGTGAGAAACATGGATGTATGTAGAAGCACATATTCTATGTTTCTATTGACTATTTTTTATATGTGATTATCCTTGTGGGAATCAGTTTTTGAAGAATTCTTATATAAGATAATTTTCATTTTTATAGCAGTATTTTTGTATATTGATTTATCTGAAATTTTTTATGTATTGTCAACTTCATTTTGTTATTTCATCGTGATATTGTATATTGATTTGAGTTAACAATCTACCAAATTTATCATTTGTGAAATTTTCACTAGTCAGTCTCCTTTGATGTACATATAGGTTTTTATATAACCCTATATCTATCACTAGTGTTATCGGTTGGGGTATTACATATTTTACAACATTATAATTTTTTATCATGTTCACTTAATTGAGTATGAATACTATTTTATTTTATATAATTTTCATGAGTACAAATTATTTTTTAATATTTTATAAACTAACATGCAAGAATTTATGGGAACAAATTTTACATTCCAGTCTCCAAAAATGTCTTTAAATTATTTTCATTTTGTTTTTGGGGCGATAACTAAATAAAATTTGAGATTAATTTTTAATATTCCTACCATATAATCAATAAAAAACACCATCAATATATTTAATAATAACTAAATTATATCATTAGATTAACATATTAATATATTGAAATTATTATTTTAATACAGTATAGTGGAGTAAATAATACAAATTTCCCATATATTTTTCCCAATATGAAAATATATTTTAGTATTCACAAATAAAAATGTCTATAACAATTGAATTTTGAAAATACGTTACTTATATTTAAATCCATAATTTTATCATTATGAAAAACCATGTTATATTTGGATACAAATCTGTTTTGAAATTAAAATGTTCTAAAAAGTAAAATCCTATCATATATATAATATTTTGAGTTTTTACATTAATTTAATATTCATTAAATATATTTATATGATACAAATATATGTAATTTAAAAATGGGTACATAAACAAATCAATTTAGTAAAATTTGATAGAATAAATAAAATAATTGGATTTGTTTCTATATCAAAGTTATTAAATAGGGATCCAATGGTTTACATATCCTTTTTATTTTGGAAGTTGGAATAAATTAATTTAGATGAAATTTTTTATCACATTATATATGAATATTGATAGAGAATAAATGGAAGTTCATTGTGGTAGTTCATAGTTTTCTCTAAAAAAGTAGATAAGATCATGTAGTAATATTGTTTAACATTATGTGAATTTATGTAATATTTGATCAATATTTAAATTCCATATATGGTCTTAATATTAAAAAATTCTTGAAATTTATTTTCTATACTAGATGTAATTTCTTTTAATTTTCAAATATAGTTTAGGATTATAATATTAGTGAAGTAGGTGTTCACCTATGAATAAATAAATATTACAACACAAATTACACAATAGCAATAAATATATTTGTTTCCACAGTATAAAACAAATGAATTGAAACACGTTTTAAATTATTGAATGGAATTCACAAAATTAGATAGTATGTTACATAAAAAAGAAATAAATAAACCCATTAGTACATGTGTATTCTAGAAACTTTCCATTTCCCAAATAAACATTGGGATCAAAATAATCATTTTTATACCCATTAAATCCCCTTCTCTACCCCAAGGAGTTGGTAACACATTTAATAAGAAATATAAAATATGAAAAAAATCTTACCCATTTCATTTCAATCATGAAAAACCAATGACATGTTATAAATTCCACTCTTAAGAAGTACAATAATATAACCATTTTACATAATATCAGAATCCCAAATCGTGAAATCAAATGTTTTTTTAATATCCATAGAAATTATAGCAAAATTATATATTTAACATGCGACATAACTTTTATATTACTATTAAAATTACTCTTACAATTGTAAAATTCTACCTAATAAATTTCATTATTTTATTAATAGAAGATTATGGGGAAACATTATCTATTTAGCTTATGAATTTGAGATCTATATCTGGATGACCCATCATCAAAAGCTGGATCTGGCTTAACCAGCATATGGATTTATTTTATGCTCACCTTTTTACTTATAATCACTCATTAATCTTAAAATAATAAAAATACATCAAAATCATGTAATTAGATTATCATACTCAGAAAAATATTCATTTCACCCATAAAAAACATTTTTAGATATTGAAAATTCCATTCCATTAAATTCAATTATTAATAATAACCACAAGAATGTGAAGGTGAGTCTTTAATTATTGAAATTAATAATTTTTTTTATGAAATAAAAAAACCAAATAACTGGTATGGAGGAGGTAAGAACCATTAACATTTTTTGTTTAAAAATTAAATATTTATTTTTTCTTTTTACAAAAACAATATGTATAAATTATTTACAATTAATCTATTAGATAATAATTGATCAAAATTAAAAAGTGACATAATATTTTCAATATTAATCAATAATTTGTATATAAATATATCAAAAAAGTATTTTTTTTGAATATATACATGGAATAAAATTATTTTATAAAAACCATCAAAACAGTAAAAATGAGGATTTCCATATAGAGTGTTCCTTACCTTGATTCTAAATATTCAAAAAAAATTATTATATTCCAGAATAATAAACATAAGTTATTTATTAACATTCATAATAACTAGATTAATTTTTATTATTCATATAATTTCAATTATTATCATGTTATATACAATTATTTATTCAATTATGTTTACATTTAATATTATGAAGATATTATTACCATTTTTTACAAAAACACTATCTTACATAAACAATGGTTAAGTGAACTTTACTCTATAATCAGTAGAAAAATAATCATTAATAATTTATCATATATATATTAATTGACTGAAAATTCATTTTTTTTATTTTTGAAAAACACTTTTTGGTTAAGTGAGAACCCACCATTACAAATCACTTTGAGGCAATGTGAAACTAGCAGATCATTAAAATTTTATCATATATAAATGAAGGTTATGAATAATTATTTCTGTTACATTCATAGAGGTAGATAGTCATATATACACAATAGTAATATCATTATTTATCAAAGAGCTTGGAAAAGGAAGAAAAATATCATTTTACCTTTCTGGAATGATGACATTATAGAAAAATAAAATTATTTTGTAGATACTATTATATATTGTATCCTTGTAATGTGTCTATGGAAAATGAATAACATTACATCAAAGAGGTGGTAATCTACATGTATGAAAAATTGACATTACCATTTTTTAGTACATAGAAAGTTAAGTAGTGGTTATATTATAACATTCCATAATTTTAAATATTCCATGAATATAATATATATATGTGTGCAAGTGTGTTTTTTTTAATGTTTGTGATTTTTTAAATCCATAATTATAACCATTAGTGATATGTTTTGATGGAAATTTAAATGTTAAGGTTCGTGAGGTAGTTTTCTAACATACACAAGAATTATGGGTTTGATCCCCATTTAATGGATGAGGGAGAATGTTATAGTTTATTCCATTATTATATATACTTTTATGTATATGTGTTATATAATTTTTATTATTTTATCAGGTTTGGATAATATTTTATGGTGTTAGAGGATGTAATAAAATTTATCTGTTGTGAACTATAAGAAGTCATCAAATAAACATTTTAGATTTATATGTATATTCTTTATAGGATTAATTTATAATCAAATATGGGCCTGAAGTATATGTTTTGGAATGTAAGTATTTGATTTTTTCATTTATTTGTAGGTCAAAATTATTCTTTTTGTGTTTATATGAGTGTCAATGGTGTTTCCTTTTATAATTTGGGGAGATATAAAACATGTAATTTTTTATAATAATGAAATGTATTAATTTATTACTCAATAAAAATAAAACAAAGTGTATTCATTTTTAAAGATTATAAGATACATGATAGAAATATTTATATCCTATAAATTTTATACATATTTCTATGTTATTTTAACAGTTTTTACATAGGTTTAATTCGTGGTAAACTAGATTATACATTATTGGTGGCTACATATAATTATTTTCATTACTACTCATTTTGAAAAAAAATATTGTTAAATTTATTACATATTATTAATTATTTTCCTTAAAAATATAGAAAATATTTAAGCAAATTAAATTTATATAACTTGATGAATTTATTTTTAAATTACACATGAAAAACGTGATGCAAAATGTTATTTTGAAAAAGAAATTATATAATAATAATGATATTATAATAAAAAATTCATGGTTAAAATTTGTTCCAAAAAAACAATTTGATTATTAATAAAATAATAGAACTAATTTTACCTGGAAATGTTTTAAAAACTGAATATTTTTTAATTATGTAAATTAAAATATAGTTTTCAATTATGATCATTATTTTTCATTGTTCATTGGAAATTCATACAAGTTAGAAAATTATCATGAATTCATTAGAAGATAATTTTATGAATAAGAATTTGAATATATTTTTATTTTTGAAATTTTAAATTCTATAATTTGAGAATAATGATTTAAAATAATCAAATATATCACACTAGATCCAATTTATCTAT
This sequence comes from Viscum album, assembly GCA_963277665.1. Classification (NCBI taxonomy): domain Eukaryota; kingdom Viridiplantae; phylum Streptophyta; class Magnoliopsida; order Santalales; family Viscaceae; genus Viscum; species Viscum album. The sequence continues at coordinate 1,996,529,661 of OY728146.1, read as the reverse complement.
AAATACATATTTTACATTTTCAATGAAAAATTACATATATTCCAAAAAAATTAATATATCTCTATGAAAAATAGATTTTACCGTAGAGTGGAGACAACATGTAATACATATACAAGCATGGTGTTTTAAATCTTCATAGGAATTATAACTCATCTAATATGGTTTTGAAATAACAATAATATTATCTCATCATATATATGATAAAATTTTTATTACATTATGAATAAAACAATTCATGAATTGTCTGTGGAAGAAGAATCATTTTTGGGAAGTTTAGTGAAGATGATTACATCGTCGACGAAGCATATCCTTTTATAAATTATCCTATGGTTCATATGGAATGTCTTTTTTAAACACCATGACCACCATAACATGAATGAGGATGTTGGGAAGATAATATAGGGAATATATGTTGATATATAAGGCTCAATGTTGTGTGAATAAGTGATGGAGGGTAACCTTTTATAATTTTTTTGAGGGTAACTTTTTGAAACTATAAAAATATTAAATTAATATAAATTAAATTTCAATTAGAAATGGATCTTAATTAAAAGATTTTAAATATTGAACTAGGATGGTTCTAAATCATATCAACCAACAGTTTATAGACCGTTTTAGATCATCTAATTACCCTTTTATTTTTTTCGTTAGCTTTTATTTAATTTATTTTAACTCTTACTATGGAAACATGGATTTTTATTCAGTAAGGCTTAATATAGATACAATATAAATCAAAACGTACCATAAATGGAACATCTATGACAGTTACAACCTTATAACCATCATTATACTTAATTATATATTTTAATTAAATTTATTTAATTTAATAAAATAATTTTACTTTTAAAATATAATTAATAATTTTTTTGATAAAATTCATTACCAGACATTAAAAAAATATAATAACAACCTGATAACTTCAAAAAAACAAAATTCATCATATCACTGAAATGTAAAATATATATTTGAAATTATAGTTTAATATTAATTATTTAAGATTTTATTTGTTGTGATATTTTTAATATTTATTTCATATGTCTATTAATTAATCAATCAATGCTTTATCATAGTGAAAAAACATTAATTTTATTATTTATTCACTGAATATTACTATTATATTGTAATAATGAAGATAAATATTTTATCATTAAAATTAGTATTTTTACATTAAGATATATTTTGAATAACCAAATATTAAAACATCAATACTCATTAAAAACAAGAGCATAACATATAGGACTTTCCTTAAAATAAAATATCATAAAAGGATTAAATTCCACCATGTGGCTCAAAGAGGTCATTAAATTCACCAAAAGATGGATTTCAGTTGACAATAAATCATCATATGACATTAGTACATGTGTTGGGATAATTTTATAATACGTATATTATTAGTTTTACCATTAATTATCAGATTTACCATTAACCTCAGTAAATTAAAAAATAGTAATGTTACTATTCATGTTGTACAAAAATAAAAGCAACTTATATAAATTTTTTTTGAATTATTAGTCAAAATAGAAAAATCATTTTTTAAAATTAATAACACATAATTTTCTAAAATAAATTTAGATTTAATCCCATTGAAAAGGTGAGAAAACAGGTTACTAAGGTTAAAACGTTCAAAATATTGAACTTTTTTTATATCAAAAATGAATGTGAAAATGTTTCGCCTAACAAAAATTTGATTAAATGATATAAAATTGATCTAATAATACAATAAACAAATCAAAAATGTAATTTAAAATTATATATTTTTTAGATGAAAAATACATTTTCTATTAAAAACAAGTATTTTTCTCTATTCTAAAAAACATGAAACTTGTCAAAAATACAAAAATTTAACATAAGTATATTATTATATTTCTATTTCAAAAATAATTTTTTAAAAACAGAATTATAATGTAGCTAAAATTTAGATTTAAATCAACCGATCTATTAGAACACATCAAAACTACATTTAGAACAATATAGATTTATTGTGAAAAATTTTGATTAATTTTTATGTATGATATAGAAAACAAAAAATATGAATGTTAACCATTATATAAAAAATATAATACTTATATTTAAAAATTGTGTTAATAAAATTTATTATTTCCATGTCTATAGTTATTTTATTATAATAATTTATAGTATGATTAAGATAGGTTTTGTGTGTAATGTAAAAAATCAGAGAGATTTACTATAAAAAGAGAAATACTAAAAAATAATTTGGTTCTAAAACATTAATCCACATAAGTGGATCATTTTTTTCATCTCATATAATGTACATGTAACATTGGAATGAATTTCCCAATATATCGACTCATTAAAATCATTGAGAGTCCTACATGGGTTTCTCTTTGTTCCAATGAGTATTTCACTCAAAACTTATGTCAGTATAAAAATTATCTAAGGTAGTATCAATTAAAAGTATTTATCATATTTTCCATTTAATAAAAATTCATAGGTCACAAAATAATTTCATGGGATAAATTTAACACATATATTATTTCACCATATGGGCCCATGAGCACATATATGATACACGTTACAATTACTTATCCCTCCCCTTACAGGACTCTTCTAAATGTGGTAACATTCTATAAGAATTGAATACCTTTTGTGTTATATCAGTAAGCCGAATTTTAACACATAAAATATATATTAATGAATCATAATTATTTTTTAGCTAATAATATTAAACACTAAAATTCATTTGGACCCATTAGAAAATAAAATCAAATCGAAAAATTAAAAAATCAATATATTGATCACATTAAAAAATAATGTAACATATTAATAAATCTTTCAACACATCATACAATTATGTTTCATCCAAAAAAATATATTTTACAAGAAGTATATATAATATAAACTAATGATTAATATGGTATAAATATTGTATAACTAAAAATATTATGTGATTTGTTAAGAAATAATAAACTGTAACAAACCTGCCTAGGATACCACTGGAAGAAACTATAATACCATAGGCTACAAGGCATGATGTATGATTATGATGATAATAGTCTATCCTAAACTTCTATGTTATCCTGAGTGAGCCCATGGGTGTTACTTAATCATAAATAAAACTATGAGTATCATCAGGATAATCTCGGAAACTTTAAATTAGGTCTTAATATATTAGATAAATAATCCAAAGTAAATATATTAAAATATAAACCATCCCATAAAAACATGGAATATAATGATAAATAATGATTATCTCTAAAACATTTTATTATAATTATTGATTTTTTACAATTATATAAAAATAATCAACATTGAAACATAAAATTGATACAATGGTAGGTGTCAAAAAAGATAACACACTGTATAACCAATAAACATGTCAAATGATACAAAGATAAAAACACTAACATCACTATAATACATTAATGTTACTACCAGATCTCAATGCCACCCACAATATATTGGATCATTCTAATCTAAAATCAACCTTTCAAAAAAAATAACCTATAGAATACTTGAAAGATACTCACCCACAATCATGATTTTTCTTGGTTTGTGCCAAAGGCTAATACTATAAAACACTGAGTTCATTACATTTATTTTATAAAGAAACTAAGATGTCAAATTTTAATTTAAATAATATAAAAATTAGTTATCATTTTAATTACAAAAGTACTATATGGAAAATAATAATATATGTACATTCAATATGAACACTATCTATAATACATTAAATAATGATTTTTTTTCTAAAACAATGACATTTAAATGAAACCCAATTATGTTTAATAATACACATATTTAATTAATTAGGATAAAATATAGAAGTAAATTTAAAATGTTTCTTTTTAATAAAAACCATTATAATATTTACAAAATTTAAGAGGAAATTATAATTATTACAAGCACATTGCAAACAACATCACCACTTCTCCTTTAAACTGATTAACTCAACCAACTGAGTTGTAATAAATTAGAAGGGAAAATATATATTAAAAAAAAATCTTTAAAATTCCATAAGTTAAAGAAACAAGTTGATAGGGTAAAACTATATAATATAAAGATCAAACCATAAGATGTATTTTACAATAAAAAATATCCTTCAAATATCAATAAAAATCACATTAAATATATATATAAATGAAATAAAATATAATTAATATAATTAGGAAAAAATATATGGTCTACTGAGGAATGTAATATATTTTAATAAGTGGATCCAACTATTGATAAGGGGACATTTATGCATCTTATAACTCGAATCACATTCAACATGTAATAATTATTACAATCCCAATCAAAGTCATAAAATTCAACTAGGGGATAATAGATAGCCCCTAAATTTCATCTTTCATAACCAATATTATTTATAACCCCACTTAGTAGCCTATGGTGTCCAAATTCTTATATATTGGAGGTGGAAAACTATATTCAAAATTCCCTTCCCATATAAAATATATATTCTAATTGAGATAGAACAAAAAAATAAAAAACATTCCACCTCCAACAATCCAAATTTCTGAAAATTTGCAAAAACAAACCATGAAACCATAAATCCCTATTGAAATATCAATAACAAATGAAAAAAAATCACTGGATAATAATGGCACTCAAATAAACAATATGAATGAATTCAAAAATCACCTTCCAAAATGTTGTAGAAAATCCTTATTATTACAAATAAGAAGAAAACCTATGAATATTAAATTTTTAAAACAACCATTAATAAAATTAAATAATAGGGAAAACTTTAATATAAAAATTCACACTTCCTAATTAACCTAATTAATGGATTACCATAATTATATAAATCAAAATCCGTACTAAATTATATGCATCATCATCAAGTGAACAAATAATAACACAAACATGTTTTTAGTCAAATTAGGAAATAATTTAATATATGAACACAACACATAATAAATCCATATCATATAGAGTCACAATGAACAAATCATTTATGATGGAAAAAACAATTAATGTAATTTTTTCAAATACTTCAAATTATCAAAAAAACATTTAATAACACAATTCCACTGGATATATTAATTAATCAAATTTTTCATAATAATTAACATAAAAATCATAAAATGAATTATGTAATGAGATCAATAGATAATAAACATAAATAATTTAATTGTAATAAAATTTTAAACATCAATCACTAGAAGAATTATTTTTATGATGGAATCTGAATGCAAGCACCAACAGTTTGATATTAGTGCATGTAGCCTCTGATAGAAACAAATGTAAATTGTCTCCTAAGAAGGACCATAGATATTAAAAACTAAACATAAAAAAAACTAAAACACCATAATAAATCTAGCATGCCCATTTTTATGGAAGAAGGGAAATATGAAAAAACAAAGTAATAATAATATATATATACATACATTTTCATCTAGATTGACTGAAAATATGTAACCACTCAATATTATATTTTTTGGACATTGGGAATGCAATAGATACCAATGGTAGGTACCTCAGAATAAGGGTTCAAAATGGAGAGGCCAATAAAATAATTCTTAATTAATAATAACATAAAATAAAAAAACATAGAAACCCTAATAGGTAAAATTGTTTTCTTATAAGGTTTACATAACCATACACATTTGTGAGATTGCCACCATCCAAAAAATTCTGACATCGCATTGTTTTGACATTATGGATTCTAAAAATAATTCTTTTTCAAGCCATGTATAATCATAAAAATACCAAATTTTAAAACCATGACACCATGAACCCAATAGATAAATTAATGGAATAAAAAAATTAAGATGTGTCATTTCATGATGTCGCACTTCACCTCACCATTTTACTATCTTTACCATATTGTCTACTATAAGAAAGTAATAAATAAAATAATTTTAGGAAAAATTCATTACAAACTCCTAAATGGAATTTTAAAATATTGAAATTCCATATTCGAAACTTAAAACCAACACCATGTGAAATAAAAACCTTCCTCCTTGACAAAAAATAGACTTACTAGAATTATTCCAACCATAAAAATAGCACAAATTATAAATGTATATTAATTTAAAAATAAAATTGTTTTGACCCCTCCTACAATCTCGTTAAAATTTTATAACTATAAAAAATTCAAAAAAAATCTTGAAATCATTACAATTGTGGAAACCAACAAATAAAGAAGACATAAGCAACACCTCTTGAAAAATCAAGGTCAAACACTCTAAAAATATCAACACATCCCATCCAAAATCATCCCAAAATATAAATATGAAATACTGAGAAAAAATATATATTGTAGATAAAAAATCAACAAAATTTATAATTATTATCAAATGATGTGATACCAGATAGGAACTCCAAAAATTTCTACCATTTCCAAACAAAAAAACCACAAATCTAAAAAAATTCAAAATACAATGAGAAGACACATCATTATGAAATGTAAAATCGTAAGAATAGAAAAAAACACAAATCAATCATTCAAATAATATAATATAATCACAAATGACATGGTCATTCCATATTAAGTAATAAGTTTTTTTGATGTTGGGTCACTAGATTTCATTAATTGTAAATCGAAGAAAGCTAATATATTACCCACCCAGTAAACCTATGAAATAATAAAATAAACATTGAATCTCTAATGTCCTACTAAACAACTAAAATTTTATAAAATTTACCATATCGGAAACCCCATACAAAATCATATTTCAATTATATTAAATAAAAAATATTATAAAATACATTACCCTAACTTTTAAGGGTTTCGAGCTATAATGAATTAGAAAAAATCATTAACTATAAAATCATGTACATTCCATGAATTGTTATTTTATCAATATAAAATTTATATTATACAATATACTATCTTAAATATATCCAAAAATTCTTATAAAATGATATCCTTCTAGATACATCATCCTTATTAAATTTCTTCATAAGTATCTATAAAGGGAAAAAAGTGGAGAACTGAGATACTCAGTAAGGGTACACATAAGTGATAACAAAAAAATATAAAATGATGTAATAAGATTTATATATATGTAAAAATTATATATACAATAAAATTATTACCCAAACGTTCATAGATCATAAAATCATTCCTTTTTTCTAGAAAAAACATATTAAAAGAATAATAAATTTTTTAAACATGATTAAACAGATATGAAGCATAGAAAATTATCCCTGAAACATAAGAAACTATATGGAATTAAAATAAACATATTATTTATTAGCACTGTGAAACTAAATATCCTTTAACCTATTTAAATATATAATTATGAGTATATATAACAACTGTCATACTAAAATTTAGTGTCCCTAACTACCCACTATAATATTCAAATAAAATTTCTACCTAAAAGGATAAAATATATTTCCCAATTCATTGGAGGGAGATATTTTTCATAAAGATCCCATAAACCATTATTTTTTCCCACATGAAAATCAATCATTGATAATCTTAAAAATTACCCATGTAAATAAATTGGATTCATAAACAATTCAGAAAACATCACATAACACAGACTTTTGAAATCATAGATTATAAAAACTATTTATATCCAAAATTAATCCTATCATAATAACATATTGAGGGAGATCATAATATAACATCATGAAAAAAATAATATGGAAATAATAAGGAAAAGGAAATAAAAAATTCCAAAAAACATTTAGTTTTTTATAAAAACTAGTATTTATAATAAATTAAATAGTATTGTTTAAATGAGAATAAATTTGAAAAAATTTCTATAAATTGGTCTAACTAAAATATAATCTGAAATAAATAAATATTTCAATAATTATATGTATAATTACATTGGAATCATTTTCTTATATAGTATTAATTAAGTATAGAGTTTCAAAAATATAATGTTTAAAAAAGGGGATGTGAAAATACAATGAAAAAAAATTATTTTCTATTTAATATTTTTTAATCGATCCATGAAAAATATATAAATTTTTTAAAGATATTTCTGAGTATAAAATAATTTTTTTTAAATGATGGAAACAGGATTTCATATGTTGGAAATAACCTCTTGGAAAAACTATATCTTTAAAAGTATAAAAACATTCCACTAAATAATTTAATTAAATAAATAAATAGAGATAAAAATATATATATTCCATTAGGGATAATAAAAAATAATTGAAACAAAAAACCATTTATGTGGAATAATATTCCATTGACTGAAATGGGAATTATTCATAAAAAATTACTTATTAATGAAAAAATGAACCGATAGAGAATATTAAATTTATTGAAACATTATTTCAACATAAGATGGATTGGAAATACAATATAACATTATCATCAGTTAAAATATATTATCTTGTAATTTAATAGCAAAATTATAGTAATTATGGACCAATAAAAATATTTTGGGTCATGCTAACAGTTTATACCAAGAATGTTATAAAATAAAAAATAATAGTTAATATAACTATATTTATTTTGGTCAAGATAAATAAATAAAATAGGAAAATATTAGATCTCTAAAAACATTTCTGATATAAAATATAATCAAGTATTTAGGGACTGAAATTAGAGACAATGAAACACTTATTGCATATCGAACACTCTAATAAAAATACCCTGAATGAGAAATATATAATATATTTTTAGTTAATATACCATTATAATGATAATGAAATATATTATATGACCAATAATTTGTATACATTCCATTTAAATGAAATCTATTGGATAATTGAAAATTACACTCAATGAAAAAAATTATGAGACCAAAACATTGCCAATTTAGACAATTATGAATCAAAAGTTATTGGAATCCAAAAATTCATATAGTTATATATATAAGTGGAATAAAATCATATATTATTCCATTATAAATTCTTTTATATTATATACAACAATGAAATAATAAACTATTAAAATACATTACAACACACCCCAATGATGAATAATTTTAGATGAAAACTTGTTACCTTTTTCACATTCATTTTTTGTTCAAAGAAGAACATCCTATAAAAAAATAACTAAAATAGTTTCCTATCAAAGAAACATAGACCTAAATAATAATAATTTAATTAAAAAATATTAAAATTAAATATCATGATTACATTAATTAATAAAACATATTATTAGCTTCAAGTATTAGTAAACTTTTTTGTTTTTATCAGGATTATTAATAGTTATAACATTAACCAAAATACAATACAATGTTAATTATTGATATTTAATTTATTATTTTATAATGTATAATTTATATTAATATGAAATTATATTACTTCATTCCATATGGTTTTTATGATAGGTTAAAAACTTAATTATAATGTTTGTTATTCACAGAAAATTTAATAATAATAAATTATATAATTTTTTAAAAACATTAATTTATCATTAATTTCATATTAAAAATAAAAAATATAATTATTTATATTATCATGTTATTCCACAATATATTCTAATGATACATTAAAATAGGTTCCATAATTGAATAGAACATTATCATTCCATGAGGCGACTTCTATGAATATTCAATGATGTGTATTTTTTTACATTTTATAAATATAAAAGAGGAAAAATTATATTATTTTCATTTATTATAACATTAAAATATATTTTTCAATTTTTCAATATATAATGGAAAACACGAATAAAAATAAAATTATTAATGTATAGCGGCATTATTCCACAAACGCATGTTTAGAATTACATTATTTTCCCAAGTAGATGGAAATGATTAATTTTGTGTTGTAAAATTAATATTAAAACATATATGTATAATAATGATATTAAATAATTAATATTACTATCGTAATATTTAATTTTGTGGAGTTAATTAAAAAAAACTTAAGATGGAGTTAGTATTTATATTGGGTACATAATCATTCATTGGAAGTCACAATCAAGTTAAGGATCATAATATTAGTAACATTCAATGGTGGATGTGGGATGGTTTTATTTGCTAAGGTAAGAATACTTTTTGAAAAATGATTAAAATATTAGATAATGTCCAGACACAATTCAAGGTTCAAATGATAAAAAATTGAAATATGTGGTGTTTTTTTAATATTTTTTTCTAGAAAATATCAAGCAGGTGTATCCACATAAGTTTTAAACATTTTATAGTGTTTTTACTATTAATGTATTACATTTAACTCCTTCAATTTCAATATCCAAAACTTGTTTTACAATTACTGATCTTCAATTTTATTAAGAATATGGTAGAACCCATGTAGCCATGTATTAGATTCACTGAACTAAATTTTTCATCTATTTAATGAAAATGAAATTTTAAATATTATAAAAATATTTTTTAAATTATATTGATAATGTAAAGAAATTACTATTATAAGTGAAAAATGTCCTTTTGATCATTATGGATTATTAATATTATTTTTTATTTATTAATCGTAAATTGAGTGTTACAATATTTGTTTATGTATTAATAAATAATATTATACTCATTATTTAAGGTATTTATATTTATTTATTATATATAAATTCCATGATATTTATCGCACTATTATTTTCAAATAATTGTATTTCCATTGTCAATTTATTTAACTTTATTCACTCATCAAATTAATATATATATAATTTTAATTGATCATATTATCCACCATAAAAATTACTATCTTAAATAAAATAATCATTTTTTTTAAAATTACTATTCACGGTGTTGGGAAATTAACCGTAATGTTTTCATGGGAAGCACGTAAAAACATGTTTATAATAAATGAGTATGTTTAACCCTAAATGCTATGTATACGAAGAAATGCCAATTCTATTAACTCTAATGATAATTGTAAGAATATTATTTTTCATTTAAGGGTTATTTTTTATTAAAATAATTTGAACTACTAATTTCTTTAGGCATAAATTTAATTAATATAGCATGATGAAAAATGGGATTTCCTAAATATGAATTGTTTTTCGAAAATTATATTCATGTCTTTTATAAATATTGTATTTATATTTTTATTCATTATTTTAATATATAATATGTATATAATGGTTTTAAAAACATCGTATTCATATAAAAGTGACAATATTAGATTTTTTTTATTATTTCCTAAATAACAAATTATTTTAAAATAGTCTAAAAAATATATAATATGATAATTTGGTATTGGAGAAATAAAAAGTGAATTTTTCTTTTCCATATTTATATTTAATAATTTTAAAATTTATATTTTTAAAATTAGATATATAATTTGATTAAAAATTATTCTATTGAAAATGTAATTTTCCTAAGTAAATTATTAATTATTTACATTTTAAAGGTAAACACTATTAATTGTTTACCATAAAATTTTTTATTAGACTATAATAAATATTATGATATTAATATTTAGTAGTTTTTTTATGTTCGGTGTAGATTTTGACACATGTTATATTACATTTCTTTATTTTTAAAATGTGCCAAAATCATGGTTTAATTTGTTATGACCCTTAAATAAATATTTTCCGTGTAATTTTAATCATTATAAACTATTCAATGTAGAATAGGTATTCATAAAATATTTATTTTTTTAAATATAACTTATAATATAACAACTTCTTTAGTGATATACTCTAGATTATACTACAACTCATTCCTCCATCGATATTTATTTTTTATAACTAAATCATATATTCTATATGAATACCTTCCCAAAAAACATAATATAGATAGTCCTAAAACCCTAGTAAAATCATTTATTCTACAAAATATTAATTTTATCCTCAATTCTAAAATGGTGTTATATAATATTTCATAAAATTCATATAGCATAAAAATTATACCATATTAAAAAATGCAACAAAGATCATTAAAAATATAACAAATTATAAAATATCCCAAAGATATCGATACTACATAACATAAATTTTAAATACCTACAAACACATTATTATTTGGACTTAAAAATGTATTAAACCTAAAACTGAAATCTACTATAAAAATATGTTCATTAATATTTATCTCCAAATATATAACCATTCTTTTTAGTTATTTTTATGTTTATTTATACCATTAAATATATAATTTAATAAAATTAAGGAAAACCTTCTAATGAATTACCCATATATATTTCCCATAATCCTGAATAACATTTATAATATTCTCAAATTTAAGTAATTTTTATAAATTCACTATTTAAAATTGCTAAGATAATCTATATTCAATTTCAATTATGATATCTACCACAATAGTATATGTAGGAGTAGAAGAATAACTTTTCCATCCTAGAATGAATAAATTTTGGTTTATCTATTTTTTGCATTAATTGGTTATAATTCATATTATTTTTTCAGTAAATACCTTTATCAACAGTATCCTCTCTATCATATTTTGACCAAATAGTAAAAAATAAATTATTATAATAACATAGATAAATACCGTATATGAATATGAATTCCTATTATGAAGACGTCTTATCAAAAAATAACATGATTTGAACATATGATAAATTAATGTAAAAATTTTCAACCATTTTTAGTCCAAAAACAATCTTAGATTTAACAAGGGTACATATTTCTATGTTCTTTCATAATTCATATTCTAGTATAATAATTTTAGTATGAAATAAATAATTTATAATGGGTCAAAAATAGTATGAAATATAATGTTTAATATCCTTTCGGAGTGTCAAACAACAAGTCCATTTAGGCCTCTTTGTAACACACCAGGTAAGGATAGAGTTAATACCAGATCTACACTCTTGGGGTTATTAACCATATTACAATTATGCTAGATCATTTATCCACATGTACTATCACAAATAGGATGTTATTTTTTGGAAATACATATAATATCTATATTATCAATTCATCATGATTTTGTCCTATACATATTCGTACCACTTAAACATATTCCCTAAATTTTAAATTATGTTATATTATTATGATATCTAAAATATTAAATATTATATAACTAAAATATATGGTTATCTATACCTTTAATTTTAGGGAAACCATAAATTATCAAACCATATTAATCATTAAAATGCCAAAATATATCATCTACTAATGAGATCTAAATCTCCAATGTTATCTAGACCATACTCGGATACCAATAATTGCGCAACATACCTATTCATCAAAAAATTACATGATATAAAATATATATTTTCATAAAACATATTTATAAGAGAATTTACGTTTATTTCTATTAATAATTTTTAAAATATATTATCTAATATAACTCACATCTTTTTCCACCATTGGATATTTTTTCACTACAAAAAAACTATGAAGTCAAAAAAAAATCATCAATATCTGCAAAACATTAGTCCCATATATTAAAATTATAGTCAAATCATATGTATTATTTTTTTATCAGTAACTGGGGAAATGGAATCTTAAGAACTGGTTAATTTCAGATACATATTAATGGAAATCATAAATAATGTCGATGAATTTTAGTATAAATTTTTTTATATGTAACTATTTTGAGTCCGCAAAATTTTACGAAACATAATTATGAGGCACAATGTTCCCGAAATGATCTATGTAACATGTTATGCTTTAAATAGCTTGGGTTAGAATTTTTCTAGAAAAAGTGGCATAACTATTAAAATGGTGCCCAGATCATATATCTGATGGCACTATTGTATTTAGGATGGTGTGGTTACCCTAGGAGTGACATAAGTGTATTCGACGAATGCCTCTAGTAAGAAAAACATAAAATGGAAAACCTGTAAATAAAATAATTAAATAAAATTAATTAATTTTTCAAATGATTATAACTAATTAATGGTAACATTAATTAAAAAACCAAGACCACCTCTAAACTCATTAGGGTATTTCTGCATTTGGAAGACCCTATCATTGGCCAGTGTATGGGAAAAGTTAAAGTTAGTTTTTTGACATAAATAAAATAATTATATAACTATTATTTTATTTTTAAATACATTAAAGTCCTAATGATGGCTCCGATTGAAAATATGAGAGTACCATTAGATTAGTGGGGGCGTATTTCTCTTAGGTGGAGCCTAACCTCAACCAGCGCGGGTCGATGGTGACTATTAATAATTTTTTCAACTTTTTTATGGAATGTTGAGTAAACATGCATGCATGATTTTATATCACTGGAACCGTCACTCAGATCAAAAATATAGGGGAACCATTCAATTCATAATGTTGGGATTCAACTAAAAATTACTTAACATCGATCAAAAAGGGCGAGTGCAAAAGTTATTATTCGTACTTTTTCGAGAAAAATAAAAAAAAAAATTAAAAAAATTATTTATTTTTCATTCTCACTTTTGAGTGGTGGAATGTGACACTACATGGCGATGATAGGTCACCAATAATGTGAATCAATGAGGCTCATTAATGGATCTTTTAACCCGCTGTGTACCAATGATTTAATCACAAGTAACATCGACGTTGTTTTTGGAATAAACCGTCATAATAGCATGACAACACATCATAATTGTAATGTTGCGATGTGACACTATTTAAATATTGGAAAAAAAATAAAATATGCAATAAAAATATTGAGGATTCTCTAGCTAACCCCTGACAGACTTCCACCCCAATCAAGAATGAAGACCATTGGTAGGACATCATCTTCTTCATCACACCATTTGATGATTAAAACTTATTATCGCTTTTTATTTGATAACCTCTAGAGGATGAATGTATGGAAATGATCTTCAAAGAGGTAAGGGATTTTAATTTTAAATGATCTTCTGCATTCATTTTCTGAAAAATGATAAACTCCGATCACCCCATGAATAGGTTGATCCGCAGATCGTGCGTTATAATGGGAGGGTGACTTCTATTTTAGAGTGATTAGTCATGAATAAACCATATCATGAATGATTTATCAGAAAACAACCTGAGCCTCCCATTAGTTAACAACTCTAACGTGAATGGAAAGGGCCAACAAAAACAAGGCACGAGAACCTCCGCTCGTGTTTTTATGGTGGATGCATTATTCAAGAGACAACAAGGCCGGATAGAAGGATTATTGGTATAAAAATTCTTCCTAAAAGACTATTGGCACAAGGAATAGACCACCATAGCACCTCCAGCGGCCCGCTTAACATTCTAGCGACACACATGCACCAGCAGAATCACCGGCAGCCACCCTCGCCGACTACGTGGAGGCGGTGGGTGGCACAAACAAGCAGCCCTCACATCGTCCATCATGGCAGCAAGTGGGAAGTATCTGACTACAAGTGGGTGTTGCGTGGAAAGGTGGCCCACCTCTTGGCCATCGGGAAGCCTGGAGGTGTTGCGGCCCATCGGTAGCAGCAGAAGTCATACATGGCAAAAGGAGAGTGTCGGGCTGTAGGTGTGGCCCGACCTCACGGGCTGTCATTGGACCAGAGGTGATGCGGGTGTCTTCCGCATCCCAAAGCCTCACACAAACCACAACTCATGGTCAGTCCCGTTGCTGGTGGGGAGATCTCACTACTCGAAGTTCCAGACCTTTAGTTGTTGGTTGAACACCTAACTGTGGGTCAAACACATGTCAGTAGGCTGGACCCGCGCCCCTTCGTGTGAGGCTGGACTCAGCCAGGTTGCCGGGCGACATGGTGGGATAGACCTTTTGCCAACCAAATCAGTTCTAGAAAGGCCTATTGGTCCTAGACCACTATTTATGTCAAAACAGACCGACCCCAACCCACACTAGGTCAGTTTAGGTCCACCAGAATTAACAGAGGTAGCTGGAACCCTCGTACCAGGTAGGTTGTTTCGGTCCGACTGGGTCGGACTGGGCCCCATCACAATAATTCCTATGGATACTAAATCAACCATATCATTCCAACCATGTGTCTAAGAAATTGGCCATTTGTAGTTTTGGAGCCCCCTCAAGGTGGTGGATCATTTGGCATGACTTTTGTTGACTTTTGTACATGTTGAGATGTGAGGAATGGGTTGAAGATTTGTTCTCCCAAGCGCACTATGTACAGAACCATACAGTTTGCTAAGACGTGAAGAATTCTTGTTGAAGACCTAGTTTGGAGAGGCTCAATGTGATCAAGGAGGCCCATGGTGGGGAATAGATCTGTGGGACCTGGTAGACCCAAGATTCTCAAGAAGAGGAGTACCTCACTTCAGCCATGGTGGGAAGCAGCTCTGTGTCTCGCAGAAGGCCCACAATGGGGAGCGTCTCTATGTGACCCAACACTCCCATGGCACTCATCAGGGATGAGTACCACAATAGTTTAAGTTTAGTGGGATGTGTCTCTATGTGACATGATCGACCCACTGTACTCAATAGAGGTGGTGTTCTACAGCGGCTGAGGATTACGACATTTGTGACTGATGATTCTACAGTTTCTACCCTAGAAAATACCTTTTGTGAGTTGTCATATGTTCCGTACATTACATTGTGGAATTGTTATTTGTTCTTCTCTTTATGTTTTGTGGCCCCTCATGAGTACTGTGTTACTCACCCCTACACGGGCTTCACCCACACATGTTTTTTATGGTGCAGACAACCAATGTTTCGATAAGGGTGCTCAAGGAGATGGGATAGACGAACACTATGATGGTGGACTTGGTGTCCTAGGACCAGGTGGGGCCCAATAGGACTGGGTGGACATGAAATACTACATCGTATTCCAGTTACATCATTACACTCATGATCATGTGGGGGTTACTATATTTGTCTATACGAGTTTCTTTTATGAAATTTTTTTTTCAGTTCTTTGTTTTGTTTTTATTTCTACCTACTTATATTCCATTGTATTAGTACTCATGTTTTTTTATAGGTACTTTTCCTTTTCAGTGTGTTGGGATGTGGTTGGATGTGTGTGTGAGTATATATACGTTTTAAAATTATTCCCACTTGTAGCTTGATGCCTTCTATGATAGTCGCATACCCCTTTCCATTGGAGGGTCGGCTTGGGGTAGTCACGATATGGGCCATGGGGGATGGGTTGTAAAAAAGTGGTATAAGAGGGAGGTTACTTCAAAAGAAGACCTATGTTTCTTCATTTTCAATGGGAAAATAGTGTTATGTTTATGGAGTTTATATTTTAGTCTATATAGTCCAGTGATGGTGTAGCGGCAGACATATAAATACTCTAGGACCCTAAGTTCTGGTTCCTTGCATGGTACAAGAAATCACTAGTTTCTTGTGTTTGGAGTATGTTTTTATATTTATCTATTTTGATTCAGCTCACTAGGTATAACTTATTGATTGTGGCGCATCATTATTATCATTCAATAGGAATCCATGAAGACAGCCAACCAGGATTCCAATGTGTGACCATGAGAATGGTCCACTGAGTGATGAGTCTTCAGTACTAAGATTATTACCCAAGATGGTACCTTCGGTCATTGTCCCAATGATACCACTACTCGTTGGCCAGATGTTACTACTTAAACTTTTAGTAGAGCATAAATGTAATATTTGTGACCTGCATGTGTTTCCATGACAGATAACCATCAGGTTCTGAGGCGAGACCAACTCACAGGTGGAAAATGACTATCTTGAGGTGGTGACCATGTTTCCCTCTATTTTGGACACCATACGATCAGGTGGAAGACCTGGTAGTGATATTTATATGTGTCTTTGCAAGGAAATAATATGTTTTAGATAACCCATACCATAAGATGAGGTGACATTTTTGTGGGAATATCTTGAGAACCTTATTCATATTAGTGGTCTCTTTCCCAGAAAAGTTAAGGGGTATGTGTTCCCATGAGATTCTACTGCTTAGGCAAGACGACATGCTGATATCTGATTATTCATCGAGATGTACCGACCATTCTAGGTGCTTGATGAATAAGATACAACTAATGATTCATGGGTTTGACCAACAAGAGATATGTGTTTAGGGTTATACGTGCTAGAATTATCCCTATTTTAATTCCCACTTATATTAGGTTGATAGAGAGAACCTTTTGTAGTTGAATTTTGTTTTAGATGAGTAGATACATCCAATCAATGTCACTAGTGAGAATGTAGGAAACTGATGTATGTCTCATATATTTGGACATTTAAAATGTTTCAGGAAGTGAATGTGATTGGAACAGATGAATCTACAGTGCCACAGATGTATAAGTGGAGTAAGGAGAGTAGGAGGGGGCGATATACATTTCAACATGTTACAACCACCACCCAAATATTCTCCCCACTAGGCGCCGGGAGATGGAGGATAGGAGAAGGGAGTTTCTAGATGTGGTCAAGGAGTGTGACTCATGGGCGCCAAGAATGATTCAATGTATAATCTGTGTCTACTAGTAGATTTGTTATTAATATACATAGGTACTAATCATTCATTTGTGTCACAAATATTTTTCAATACCTTGAGTTTCCTGTTAAACTTTTGACTTCACACATAAATGTAGAGATACCTATGGAAGGACATTCAATATCCAAACTTATGCTAATGGTGTGATCAAACCCTTTAAAAGAGTATTTCAGTAGAAACCACTTATTAGTATCATCGAGCCCTTAAGACGTTAGTTTTTATATGGAATTATAGTGCAAAATTCATGATCTGATTCAATGATTTAAGAAATTGGATGTGGTATAACTATAGTGTAGGAAATGTTTTTTCCATGGTCAAAGAAAAAGGTAACACAGACAACACGATATAAACTCATGCATAGGAGGGCGCAGTTGATCACTCTGGATTCAGCGTGCCTTACGCTCGTGGAAGTAATTGTGTTGTGTTTTTAGTTCACTACAGTATTTGAAGAGTGCGGGGAAATCCTTTCAAAAGATGTTTATAGGAGTTCTTCCACATACGGATAGGGACTTATACATTAATATATACCCATAAATGGCACCGATAACTATATCTGCATATGAGATGACTTCCACAAAGCATTGGTAGGTGAGAGTACAATTGGTGAACTTGCAGAGTAAGGGATTAATAAGACCAAGTGTTCGATGTTATGTGTGGATTATCAAAACATCAACCATGTGGTCATGGAAAACGAGTTCCCATTACCAAATGGTCAAAGGGAAAATCAATCAATTAAATGGGGTAGCCTTTCGTGTGGATAGAAAGGTTCCCATATACATTTTAGCAGTTGAGACAATGAAGATGGTTACATTTCCACCAAGACAATGACATTGAGATGGTCTATACTCCTGGGAAGTGAAATGTGGTGGAAGTCTCAATCAGCATTAGGTCTGGTTTACAGCAGCTGGGTGAGGCAACAGAGAAGCTAGCCATGATGCTGATATCCTTTGAGAATAATGATGTAGCAGCTTACCTCCGGTCTAAGACTGTCAGTCCCACAATCCTTCAATGATTTTGATAGGTAGAGCATGGGGACGTTGAATGGGAGATCTGATGTGCTCATGTATCCTCAGGGTAGGCTCCTGATTGATTTTTGATATTTGGGGAGAACGTCATCCCTTCCCAAGGGACGCACCATGGTACCAGTGATGATACAAGAAGACATGTCGAGGAAATCACATAAATCCCATTTGGTGGTACATCCTATTGTGGTGTAGATGTTCTAGGACCACCGATGTCAGTTCTGGTTGTCAGGGATATAGGAAGAATTGGCAGTGTTTGTTTCACGATGTCTCACTTGTCAGAGATTTCATGCTAAGCCTTATATTACAGCAAGATTTAGCACAACTCCCCCCCCCCCCGAGATAGATGGTCAGGAAAAGTGGACAGTACATAACTTGGAGGACATGCATTGGGTTTATATCCTAGAATTTGGTTACAGTTTGGAGGACCACCTACCACTGGTGGAGTTTGGGAAAAGTATTATCTATCACTCCCCCATCAACGTGGCATTTTTTGAATCCATGTAAGATCTACAACTGAGAATGTACAGATCATCCAAGAGTAAATGGGGACTACATAGAGTAGAAATAATTCTTATACGAACAGAAGATTGAGATCCTTGGAGTTCTAAGAATAATCCCATGTTTTCTATCGGGTCTCTCCACGACTGGGATAGGGGAGATTTGGCTGAAGATACAAACTATCTCTGAGGTTCATCAAACCATTTTTGTTTACTGGGTGGAGTTTTCATGGTGGCATACCACCATGATCTTCACCCATATATGCACTGGGTGGATGATGCTTTTCAGATGTCGTAGCTGAAGAGGTACATGCATGATATATCACTGGTAATCGATTGTGGAGTGCTCTGTATTATCGAATGGGAAACACTTGAAGAGATCCCAATAGAAATAGAGGATTGATAGGAGCAGGTTTTTTATGGAAAATCAATTCCTCTGTTGAACGTTCGGTGGTAGCATGAGAATCTCTAGAATAGCATGAGGGAGTGGGAGGCCCAGATTAATGCACAGTACCCACTTTTGTTTGTTTCTCCATTATTTTTGGATTTTTGGGACGTAAATACTTTTAATGGAGAGAATATATTTTTTGGAAATTTCTGTATAATTTTTTTATTATATGAATTTATTATACCACTGTAAATTTTGATGGAATGTAATTCGGATTCCCGGATTTCCCAGAATGATCCATTAAAAAATGATAAGCTTTAAATACTGTGTATGAGTAGTTTTCTTGAAAAAGTTTAATAACTCATAATTGGATTCCCGGATCAGAATTCGGAGGGAATAGATTCATTTAGGATGGATTTTTTACACTAGGAATGACTTAAGATTAGTCAGCACATGCCTCTAGTAAGAAAAAATGAAAATGAAATAACATTAAATAAAATAAATAAATAAAATTATTTTATATTTCAAATGATAATAACTCTATAACTATGACCAAGATTATAAATCTGAGACCACCTCTAATCATGGTAGTGGATTCTTTCCATATGGAATCCCTAACATTGGCTGGTGTGGGACAATAGTTTATTTAAGCATTTGGCCATAAATAAAATAATTAAGTAACAATTATTTTATTTTTAAAAATTGAGACGTCTAAAATTTTACTCGAATTAAAAATATGAGAGTACCATTGGATTTGTGGGGGTGTGGTTCCCATTAGGCAGATCATAACCTCGATTGGTGGAGGTCAAGGGAGACTGCTAATAATTCTTTTAACTTTTGAAAGGTATTTTAAGTAAAACTGCAAGTAGGATTTTCAATAATTTAAAAGTACGTCGATCTAAAATATGAGGGAACTGTTGAATTCAGAATGACGGGATTCTCCTAGAAATGACATAACTTCTTCCGGATGGGACGAACAGAAAAGTTATTTTTCGGAATTTTCAAGAAAAATACTATAATAATTTAAAAGAATTATTTTATTTTGTTTCTCACTTTGGAGAGGAGGACATCAGAGATGCAGTGCGGAGAAATGGATTCGACCATGAAAATCAATGAGGATCCTTGATGTATTTTCAATCTCGTAGCATAATAATGCTTTAATGACACGTAACAATGAGATTATTAATTTGATGCATTGGCATTTAACACCTTGGTCCTATAGACTTCATGATATTGAATAATATTTATTATGTCATGATTTTTCTCATCTATATGGATTGGGATATTTTATCCTTCATTGGTGTTAAAGGGGTCATGTGCTTCTATATATGATGAAACTGCGACAACAATAGTTTTACATACTATACAAACCTCATATGATACATTTTGTTATGTGAATGTGGAATCTAACCATATCCTGATTCTATCTTTCATAGAATTGGATATACTAGCTTATGTCACATTCCCATCGTATATTTCAGTCTGTCATTTCATGAAAAAATTATACAGAACATCATCAGTTTCATATAGAATGACATTCTTATTATCATTCCAAACAAATTTCAAAATCCTTATGTGTTGTTTTTATAGAGAATACAACCAATTAATTTAGGTGAATCACTTTTTTATAGTTTTATTTTTCTTCAAAATAATGCTAGAAAATGTACACTCCTACTATTGAAATGTCAAAAACCAAACATATACATGTGGTGATATGTAGACTCATAGTTATAATTCTCCTATATAAATATACATTACTCTAAATCAGGCTTCTAAAAACACGAATGATGTAAGGTATTAAAAATGGAGGATTGTTATGTTGGCACTAACCCATATCGATGATGATGGTTCTTCATTATACAAATAAAATTTTGAAGAAAACATGTTGTGGTAGAAGTGAAATAAATTTTATATTGATGGGGATAAATCCATGTACAAATCCTGACATAATCGTTTATGGTAAATGAGGATTATGGATTGACTTCCATTAATCCTCTAACAATGTGATTTGAATACCCCAATCTACATTGATTAACCATTCAAATGTTTTGAACATGGTGTGTTGGTGGACTAACTGAGCTATTAAAGGGAAAAAACGAATAAATAAGAATATGAGAACATTTAATAATCAATTTTAATATATGAATTTCAATTTTAAGGGTCCATACCATCATGAAAATAGATAATAATGGAAAAATTTTGTAATGTGATATATTAATAAATTAAATTGAATGAGGTGAGGGCTGTGTGGGGGTTAAACACCACCCCCATCGGGAAGTGGTGTGGTATCGAAAGAAAAAAACATCTTTATTTACTAATGATATAAATATATAATATTATTATGGTGATACAATATTTGGAAGAGTAATATTATGAATTATAAAATTATAAAGAGGGAATAATTTTATTGCATACCTAAACATTCCATGAATTTCTCATTGAAATTTGAAGGGATTTCTCTAATTATGGGTGAACTGACGCTTTTTCTCATAGAACAGGGTTCTCAATATTTTAAAATCGTTAAGTATCAGTGTAGAAGTCGGGGATATATTTTAACATAGAATGGTGGAATTGTAACATTTTTATAAGTGAGAGTATGGGATATTATGAAACAAAATTATAATTTTTCATAATTATTTGATTATATTGATGGTTCAATGGATAAATAATGGAAAATTCAAATTTATAGTAGACTATGATTGGTAGAGGATCAACCATGAGTTTCTACCAATGTTTTAAATATGTTAATGTGTTTTTCAAAGTATGTATTTGTATATTAATCTTTTATATTTTAACAATGTTACTTGATTTATGTGTAGTGCCTTTCCCCTGTAAGTCGAGGGCTGGTTTCATGATACAATTACATGGAAATATATTTGCAAACACATTCTAAATGACTAATCAGAGTAGTATTCTTGGAAAAATAGATAGATTAATTTATCATGTACTACAAATGAGTATACAAATTTCATAAATTTTTAGAAGAATTTAATTCCAACTAGAATTTCATTTCTTATCATTCTTCATTCACTTATTCATTTCATGTTGAAGGGAAAAAATAAGGGAGAGATCAAATTCATATTATGGTTTATGTAAAATAGAATGAACAATCAATCGACGGAAAAAATAAATATGGAATAGTAATAACAGAACTCACTTTCTATAAATTCAACTAATTAAGACGTAAGTGAATAAACAATATATAAATGTAAATAACTAGAAACACATTTCATTTAATCAATAAATTGATAATATAAAGTATTAATAGTTTTTTCATTTAAAAAATATCATTTATTATATTTATGGAAAATGAATGATGGAAATTATTATTTATTGGATTCCCTGTTTCCTAGGTATGTGAGTCATTTACCATCAAGAACATTCACATGATAGTTCTAAAAATACCACTTTAAAACCCCACAAATTCGATCCAAAAGAATCATCCCATGAGGCTACCCATGCATCAAGGGAATATCTACAATCAAGATCAATCCATTTTTACCTATCCCAACTATTCCTCATATATTCTACAACTGAATTAATTCATGATATATGTACCTTTTCTAATAACATAATTTATTAAAAACATATTCATATCAATATTACCCTTGATATCAATTAACATTCCAGGAAAACAAAATATATAAAAATGGAATGTTGTTTATGAATTAATCATATCCTAGATAAATTATTTGGACATTTGGATAAAATATAATGTTCAATGATCATGGGAAACAAATATTTCAAGGGGAATACAAAAAAATTATCAAGGAAGTGAATGTCATAATTATCCATGGACTATTCAATTGTGAACCCGGAAGTGGAAAAAAAGTATATTATTAATACAAAATATCCCATTTGAAGTAAAAATAATGTGTAATTTAATTTGATGAATATAAATTTTATAAAATGATATTTTAAAAATATTATTGTCTAAAATAATAATTAAACATTCCAAAGTGTCACAAACCCCTTTTAAATTTCTGAATTATAAGCCTTATGAAAGAATAAAATTAAATGAATCATATTAAATAATTAGAATATTCATATTTATGAAATATCATTTCAATGGATAATTATGTAGACCTCATAAATGAATATATGTGTATAAAATAACAAACATCTCAAAGATGAAAATTCGTGACAAATTTCTATTACCAGTTTGATAATTTTGACATCGTAAAACCCATGGAAGAGAGATAATAAAATTTCTATGAATATACCTTTAATATTTAATATAATAATTATAAATTACATGTGTGGTAATTATAATAATCCTATAAATAAATGAGTGGTGAATGTGGATTATGTCTCGTAGAAATAAAAATTACACTTGAAATCTCATTACCTTATTACTCCTTTTTCCAGAAATGCATTCTTGTCCAATATAATTTGTTCAATCGTGTTATCAAAATTTATCATAACCTTAATAATACTTACGATATCAATATAATTATTATATAATATACTATTACCTATACATTAATAATCATTCCATATATTAAACTTTTTGGGTAATAATTTCATTATTTTTCTAGTATGTTTTGACTTTTTATTTTTTTGTTCATATTACAATGATCATGATTGAATAGTCTCTAGAATATATACCATAATGTAAATGTCATATATAGTTAGTATATATTTATTCTTTATAGTCCATATAACTTGGATATATGGAATGTAATACACAATTCATGGAGATAGTAGGCGGTACGTATGTAAGAACATTATTTCAATTTTCTTGTTGTGTTAAAAGAAATAAAATTAAATGATATATATGTACATTATCTTAAAATAATCACGTATATATTATATGTATATTATATGTTTATTAATATATTTCTTGTGATATTTGAAGGAGTCACATAGCTTTGAGGATATGGTAGTCTACACATCCATGAAAAATGTAATCATATTCCCTTAAAAAGGTGACCATGATAGTATGTGTTATAAAATAATGATAGATTAATATATAAATAATAAATATAATAAATATAATTTATAATTTATAAATAAATAATTATTCTTAAACTTTGACTGTATTCATTGAAGAATGAATGACATCGTTTCCTGAGACAAAAGTCCAACAAACACACGAATAAGGATTCAGAATGTCATTTAATGGAACTGTGCGAAAGTGTAGATTTCACCCATAATATAAAAATATATATGTATATTCAGAATAATTAAGCTATTGTATAATATATATGTAACATTAACTGAATGTGTGGATATATAAAAAATTCATGTTAATGATCTTTGCCTCTTTTTTCGATAACTTATTTTGGATAATAAAAAATGGAATCCTTGGTTGGATTTAATCATTAAGTGAGGATATTGTAATTATTGTTCATATTTTGGGAGATTATTTGGTAAGGTATTGAATAGAAAAAGAATATTTATAGGTGTGACGAAGTGAGGGGGTGACTGCATGTGACGTCCTTACCAGGGTGCTACTAAACGTTTCCTCGAACCGTTTGGCCACATGCCCTCAAGTGCGCCACCCATGTATGCCCATGGGTACCGAATAGAAGCGAGGTTCTTGTAAGTCATTCTTCAGGGGAATATATCCAATTTTATCATTATAAAACACTGATTGAATCAAACAACAACAACCAAGTGTGAATCTATAATTGACCAAAATAACACCATGTCATACGATAGTCAAAACAATAATGTACAATATCAACTCAATGGTTAAACAAGATATGATAATGTGAATGTCCAGTGTCTACAATGAAACTAAAATTAAAGACACAATGACTCTAATTGGGTCCTATATCATGTATTATTCCCTCACCCTTCATCCAACACCAAACATCATCCTTTCTGAGGGTCTTGCCATTGTCATGTCCTGCAACAACAAATTCTACTCGGGTATTGATCCGGTAGCCTGAATAGTGTTTCATAACAACTCAGTGGGCCACCACAAATGTGAATAATATGAGTCTAGTCCAAATATTGTTCATGTAGTTCTGTGAAGCAATATATAAAATGAATAATCAAAGGGTTATCAAATTTTCATCTAATATTTAATCAACATATTAGTCCCATTGTCAATTCATGTTTCAAATTTTAATCATTATTAATTATTATCATTCATCTATTATAGGTTTTCTTTCCTATCACCCAAAAACTGAATTCGGTGTAGGTATTTGTGGCTAAAAAATCTTATATCAATTGGTATACGTCATCATTCCTAGAACCCCATAATCTTAGGCTAGGAAAACAATTTTGAAGGAATTCTAGGTCCCAGTCCTAACAACTAATTCGTCTAGAACACAATGACTGGCACCGAAAAAATTCCAACAATTTAATCATTATTTAATTCAACAATAATTAGCCACATTATTCCATTAATAATTCATCAGTAAGTTAATAATTTCATATACCATTAGTTATCTCACCAATTAACTAACCACAGAACACATTAATTATTTCAACATTTAATTTATAAATGAAAAAAAATTATTTTTCAATAATTATTTATTCAAGATTAATTATCCATATAAAATTACAAATTTTCCTAATTATTTCTCCCAGTTAATTATCTTAAATTTACAACCTGGATCAAGATTAATTCTAATAATTAATTAATATTCATATCCAAACATCATTTCAGAGTTAATTTCCCCCAATTTGGTATCATAACACAATAAAATCAATATCTAAATTACAATATCACAACCCATAACAAACCTCCAAAACTAATATCTATTTGAATGAACCCCTTATTTACTTCAGTGATTCAGTTATAAATTAATAGCCAAGTAAAACACAAGTCAATTCAACATTCCTTATTTGTCTAATTTGGGAAATCAATCATCAAGGGACTCTAGAAAATTCATAAAGTCACATTCCCATATCAAATTCACAACTTTTTTAGTCGATTAAGACAATATGAAACAGTTAATTGATAGAACATATCCCAACAGAAATCCCAGAAATATGTGCGACACAACTTCATCGATTTCGATTTGGATCCAAATCCCTAATCCAATAATTAAGATCAGTGGGAACGAGATAAAGAAAATCTAGATCTAGATCCACAATTCTAGATCTAGATCTCAACATTATGGTTCAGATCCATGGAAATGGTAGATTTAATAAATGAAAATGTCAAGGAACAATAGTGGAAAGAACAGGAGAAGTAATAGGATGAAATCAACTTATAGGGTAAAGAGATGATATTCAATACAGAGTTTTGATCTCAAGGAACGGTGGTCATATCTCCTTATAATCCTTCCAGAAGGCTCTAGGTACACTTAAATGTTTTCAATTCTAGTTCATTGTAGATATATAAGAGTCTCATGGGGTTTGGGTGGATTTAAAAATGATTTTTGGATATTAAATTCCACACACACGGTTAGGGAAAACAGGCTCCAACTATACATACCACTCTGTCCAGGCATGCATGGTAGGCATGGTTTGGTCGTATACTTGGACAAACCGTATGCAATCCATGCATACCTATTCGTCCAGTTTTTCATGGTTGTAACAGTTTGGTCGCATGGTTTTTCTAACTATTCACAACCCACTATCCATTATATTTTCTTAAAATTTTCCCATAATGCCCCCAAGCCACTACTCCCAAACAAGGGTACGTAAAATCCTCAAAAAACGTATTGAAAATGTGACTGATATGAATCTAGAAAAGTCTGAGATCTTATAATCCATCCATCTTATAACAAATCATCCCAAAGCTACACTCCATAAAATTTCAATGAGTCTAAGCCAAAAGAAATCAATTATTGGTCCCTCATGTTAGATTCTTATTCACAAGATTCTTCTTAATCACTACCATACTTCATTAACAAATTATCTAACGACACAGTCATTCCCCGAAACAATTTATCACTATTATCTAGAAAACATATCATATTTTAAACAAGAATGAATCTATATCGAAGTCATCCAATTCCATATCCATCACATGATAAGGGTTGGTGACATACCGACATAGTTGTGACACATGGAAGAAAACTGTCATAGCCCCGAATTTCAATGGAAGAGATAATCAGATGCCACCATCCCAATTCTCTCTATCATCTCAAATGGTCCTATAATCCTGGTCTCCCACATTCCCTAACTCCAAATCCTATGTTGAACCAATCTAGGTTAAATATAAAGGAATTCCGGATAATCATCTGTAAAATCTAGTGGTCATCTCCAACTACCAGCATACGAATTTTTTAAATTCAAAGTCATATACATACATTTCTGAATCAATTGAACTTGCTCTGATGTCTCCTGAATGAGTCAATGTCCCAAGATATCTGACACACCCACCTCTACACAATAAAGCAGGTATCTATAATGTCATCCATAAACTACCTTATATGGTTCAATATGTATATTTTGCTGATAACTGTTGTTATAGGAGAACTACAACAAAGCCTAATGCATCTCCCAAGAACCAACAAAGTCAAGATCACATGATCGTATCATATCCTCTAGTACCTATATAGTATTCTTTAACTTCCACCCAATCTATGGGGGGAATTCCATACCTAACAAAAACTAGTCAAACAATAGTCTTCTGTAAACCCGGACAGAAGCATGATGTAATGCACAAATTGCAATATGTAACAACAGTTTGTGCACCCGATCAAATGAAATATCTCTAAAAAATAAAATTATCCCTACTACTATATTGTAATGGTTTCCCTCATAGGAAATAAATGTTCTAGCTGCATTATTCGATCACAATTACCCAAATCAAATCATTCATCATAATTTTAACCGGAATACATAACACAATGTCCAAAGCCACATCATCCCTACTAAATTTTGTTATGGTAAATGACTGCAATATGACCCCCCCCAAGTCGTTGATGCTCTACCTTCACATGATTACAGGTAAAAAATATTGTCACGAACCCTGTTATCTCATTTTTCATGGCTGGCCACCAAGAATGTCGTTGTAGGTTACAATACATTTTTTCAGCCCTGAATGTACCGCTAACTTGAAGGCATGAATTTAGTTCATGTGTTTTTATCACCAACTAATAGGAACAATGACATGATTATTCACAAAGTTGATCTTATCTTCATCCATTATCCTTTTTGAATGTGTCTCCCCCCTTTAAAGGCATTGCATTAAGGTTAAACAGTCTAGATCATCATACTTCCTATTCTGGATCCATCTCAACAGTGTAGACTCCACTGCTACAAAAACAAGAATCATCATATCTGGACTCTCCCAAAATACAACATTCATTTACACCAAAACATACACCATCTTCCACTCTTCACTTAACTCATATTCCAACTTAGTTTGAGTTTTCATGCTCATGGCATCAACCACACTATTACCCATCCAGGGTGTATATACTAGTTCAAACTTGAAGGAAAACATATACTCTACCCATCTTTTCTGTCAATGAATCATGTCGTGTTGTGAAAAAAGATACATCATGCTTTTGTGATTCTTAAAAAAAATAAACTTTTCACCCAAAATATAGTGTCTCCAACACATAGGAATATAAAACACTTCTCGGAGCTCAAGGTCATGTGTTGGGTAATTCTGTTCATGTAGTGGAAGGAATCCCATTATATCATAGACTTAGATATCCAGAATAAAATTATACAGTCTGATCTCTAATGAACATCACATACAGAAACAAATATCCCCACATTGTGTTCCCAACAATGTATCGATGTTAGTCACACCGCTTATGGACTCCACCCCCATGATAAATCCATTAAAAAAATTGCAGATAAAAAGGAATGAGAGTAACTAGTATCTGACAAGGACGTGCCTAAAGTAGAATCAACTAGAATAGTACCTCTCACTATTGATGTACAAGACTCACTCTCCATAAGTGTAGGATTCACTACATGTAACTATCTTTTCCCTCTTCTATGTGGTGTCATCTGACTCCCTGAATTTGCACCACTCTGCTAATACGGGCGCTAATACCCTAAAGCACTATATCCACAACCACTACCTCCTCCTCCAGTCGAACACTATCTATCATACATATATTGTGTTGAAGACCCCCATCCCACACTCTTACTGTTAGTTTCTTCTCTCTCAGCACCATTTGATTACTGATTCTTGGAGAACATCTATGGGTTCGCCATCATTCTAGAAAACCAATACTCTATTGGTGGTCTTGGACAATGAGTATGATAGTTTCACTGGCTAACGCACAGTTGGAAAACCACATGAGTATGATTTTTTGAAAGTGTTTATCTGGGAAGTCCACCTTTTTTACCAATATTCTGACTATGGTTTTTGTAACAACACTTCCTTATCATTGATGGCACACACTCTGATCGTCTAGTGACAACTAATTATCTAGAACTAGAAGCCTCCTTTACGTTCCACTATAAAATGAGATCCTGATTACCCACAATTGAAAATTTATTCAGCCTAAATATATTTACCTGGGGCATAATTTCACACCCGCGTCCATCCTAAAATTGTTTTTTCCATAGAATCCTAATTTTACACCAATGATGGAGAAAAACTATATAAATCATTGAAAGGTTTATCATACACTATTATTGACATGATTACTTGGGTTAGATTCATATACACTGAATAGTTCTATTGTCTTTAGTGTTTGGATAAAAGTTCTCTAGGAACTTCTCTAGAATGTCCTTCCATAACATATCATCAGTGTGTCCAGATCATACATGAATGTCCCACCAATGCTTTTCTAATCTAAATAGAATATAAATATCCAAATTAACCTTCCTACCATAAAGAGTCTCCAAATGTTCAAGCATCACCACAATGGATTCAATCAATATTTTATCTCCCTCTGTTCTACTATCTCCAGTAATGTTAGGAAGGTGTAATAAATGAAGCTCCCTTGTCAAAATAGATATAGTTTTCAGAACCCACTTGGGTCTCCCTATATGAATTGCATGAATCGTTCCAAGTTATATCAGAACAGTTTCCCTTCCTCCTCATCTTGAACCAATGGTGCCTTATGCCTTCTATCATGAAGTTGGTTTCAGGCCATACCCCTTTGTATATCCCTCTATAGGTGTCATGGAGGCATATCTCTACATATCCAAACAAACAACGTAGGTCACATAACAAAAGATGATAACGTTTATGTAAGAATATAAACTATCAAAACAAGTTTCAACATGTCCATTTCTTCTTTATCTCTCTATAAGGTTAACACAAATGGCTTATCACTACCCTTAACCATCCTACTACTATGTCTTGGTTAAAACGGGTACATAAATTATCATTTATTTATTCAACCATTATTTAATCACATTTTCTGAAATTGATTAATTAAAAAATTAAATAATTTAATATACTCATTTCACCAATCATGTTTCTCATTAAGCACTAATTTATTCCTGTTTTTCCCCATTATTTCAACCTCACAACAAGTAAAAACAATTGATGTACAAAAATTTACCCATAACTAGTTTTCCCATGAGTGACTAGAATGATGCATGGTACAATAACCATGAGTGCCTAGAATGATGAATGTGAACTCAAGTATCATGCGTCTTTAGGCCGGAAATTAAAAATAATAAATTTTGAAAACAAATATCCCATTATACCATAATTGAGTTACCTACGGTGAAATAATATCCAAATAAATATGCCTCGACTCTTTCTAGACTCATGTGTACCTTTCCAAAAAATAGTAAGAAAAAATAAGAAGAATGAAAAGAAAAATCCTCAGGAACAACATTGTGACATCCCGACCAAGGTGCCACTAAACAGTTTGTCGATCCGGTTAGACACATGCCCTTGAACGTGCATCCCTATATTCCATAAGGTTCCTACTAGTAGAGAGTGTCTACTATGTTAGTCTTGGGGAGACTATACCTGCGTTTATAAAAATCACTACCAGAACAAAACAAAAAAAACCAAGTGCGTAAGCGTATAAATAACTATAATAATATCATTTCATTGGAAAGTCGAAACAAGAAAAGACAATAATCAACTGAAATGTAAATCATGTTATGAAAATTTGAATTTCAAGTGTCTACAATGAAACTTATATTTATGACAAAATGACTCCAAGAGGGTTCTAAACCATGACTTGTACCCTCAACCATGCTCTAATCCCAAACAAAAACCTATCCCAAGGTCGTGCCCTTGTCCTGTCCTATAGTAACAATGTATACTCATGTTCAGATCAGGAATCCCGAATGGGGTGTGAGTAAAAAAAAAAATTTCCACCACCAATATTGTCTAAAATGAGTCTAATCAAAATATAGTTCATGATGTTCTATAATTAAATAAATAAAATTCATAATTAAATAATTATCACATTGTCATTTAATCTTTAATCAACACATTAGGCACAATTTCGATTCATGTTTCCCATTTGAATCATAAATCATTATTATCTTTCATTCGGTGTGGGTCTTCAGGCCTAGCTACCCAAAATCTCATGCTTTATTAACTATTAGGGAGGAACGCCATGTATTTGTCCCAAAACATATTGGTTAATAATGCCATGTATAGACCCAAAAAAACTCATCCATTAAATCATTCTTTTATTCACAAGAATTTCCACTTTATTCCATTATAAATCCAATTGTTATTTAATCATTTAATATACCACATGTTAAATCTACAATTATTTAAGCGCATAACGCATTAATTAATTTTTCAATTAACTAATCAATCAACACAATTTTTTTTCCATAATTAATTATTCACAATTAATTATCTATATAAAATCTCAATAGTTCATAATTACTTATCACAATTAATTATAGTTTTCTCAATATCATGGTACATAATTATGTCTCACAATTAATTATATTTCTTAGGAAACATCATTTCATAATTTATTTCCCCCAATTAAATATCCTAACACAGTCAAATCAATATCAAAATTACTATATATAAACCCATAACCAATCTAAAAAACAAATATCTTTTTGATTATCCCCCCTTCATATGTTTCGTTAATCAATTATCAATTAATCAACAAGACAAACACAAGTCAATTACACAATCCTAATTACCCCAATTTCAGAAATAAATCATCAAGGGAATCTAGCCAATTTA
The DNA here is from genome assembly GCA_963277665.1 of Viscum album. Lineage (NCBI taxonomy): Eukaryota > Viridiplantae > Streptophyta > Magnoliopsida > Santalales > Viscaceae > Viscum > Viscum album. The sequence continues at coordinate 1,996,496,646 of OY728146.1, read as the reverse complement.
TAAAATAAATTTCAAATATAAAAATCATGAATATGGGACTTTGATTTAGGACCCTTACTTCAGTTTCTAGAAATAGTTTATCCCAACAGAAATGCCCAAAATCGAAGGAACACAACCTCATCGTTCAAGTATCTGATCTAAATCCCTAAACCTAGAATTATGATCTAAGGCATAATGATTATGAAAATATTGATATTGATCCAAAATCCTTGATCTAGATCTCAAATAATAGGTTTAGATCCATGGAAACGATGGATATACTCCATGAATTGATCAATGAATGATAATGGAGTGACTGAGAGATGTTATGGGATGAAATCCACTTACAGAGAAGAGATAAGATCTTCAATATGGACATTTGATCTTGAATAAAGTTGTTTAGATCACCTTAGATTCCCTCTCAAAGGCTTGAAGAACAACGAGAATTTGTCAAGCCCAATGCAAGGTTGAAATATGGGAGTCTAAGGGGGTTCATGTGGTATTAAATAAGATTTTCTGATATTAAATGTTATGTGCAAAATTTCATTGGAAGGGGAACATAGTTTGGAGAAATTTTGCGCTAACCATGAGGACCTCTATGCCCATTATTGCATTGTTGGCACAGTTTAGTCACACGATCTATCTAACCATGACCAAATCATACAAAACCCATTAACAATTATTTTTTCTAAAAATATCACTCAAACACACCCCAATCAACTAATCCAAAACAGTGGTACAAAAAAACCTCATATAATTTACAAGAAAATTCTACAGATATGACTCTAGAAATGTCTGGGATATTACACTACCTTTTTATAGTTGATGAGGAGTGGTATTCTTGTAAATATAAAAAGATAATCACAATTGGGAGGTCTCCCTTACATCACGTTACACAAATAGTGAATGAAATTATATATAAGGGAAAATATGTTATAAATATTGATATAAAATGGAATTTGGAAAATATTATAGATCTTTTTGTCCTTATATATAAGGATTATTCCCATTTTGACGTAGTTTTTTAATCGCTATAATTAGTTTTTAATTCAACCAATTCTTATTTTTCTGCAAATACAATGATTTCATTAAATGAAATTTTAAATTAGTATAACTCCAAATATGGAATCCAATATTCTATATTACAGTATAATAATTGGGGGGAAATTAATTAAAGTTAATACTACTAAATTGACTAGAGAGCATGGATTTAACATAAAAATGATAAAATATTGAAATGTTTTTATACCCAATTTCAATATAAAAGAAATTAAAATTACCTAATTTGGATTAATATATTTTTTATTTCTCTAAATATACATTAATATAAAATATAAATTTAATTTAATTATATTTATAAAATAGGATGAATGATTTTTCTATGGCAATTTAATATATTTCATTATTCATCAAAAAATGATATATTTTAGAAAAATGCCAATAGAAAAAATATTGGATAATTTTTACCTTAAAATTTAAAAAATTATATTATTTATTTCATGAATCTTTTTTAAATAGTTATAATTAATTTTATGACATGTTTAACATTAAAAGGTTATTATACAAACCATATAACAATATATATTGTTATATGTAAAATTTTGTTTAGTCATATCTTATTCCTATCAAATATATTTGAAAATGTAAAAAATATTTTATCGAATAAAATATATATATATATATATATATATTTATTTATATCATCAATATAATTTCATAATATTAATTAATTAAATTTATTAGGTAAAAACACCATTGGGGCATAAAAATAATATTTTATAAAAACACATCATTATTATTCAATTGGGGTTTCTATTCTTTTCTATTCAATTAATACCAAAATGATTTCAACCATATATTTTCATATGTTTGTTAATACTATTAATAACATATATTTTTATTATTCATTTTCAATAATAAGATTAAAATTAGTCAATATAACATGGTATTGTATGTATATAAAGCGTTCAAAGAAACTCGTTGTTCCATGTAAGATAAGATAACTCGGTGTTGATTAAATTTCAATCTATAATGTAGATTAAACTTATTTAAAACTAAAAATATATCACAAATTATTGATTAGTTATATTCCATTCTATTCTTGGTGTTTTTTTCATACACGCTATTGAATAAAAAATTTTGTTCATTATTTTCTACATGTTACATTCCCTAAATCTTAAATTGATTGTATCCTACCAATTCAAACATTATCTCATTAATAATGGGATTTACATTTTAAAATAAATTTGTTGAAAACTCTACATAGTAAAAGGGGTAATAAAATAACTTCTAAAAAGAGAGATATGGTATTACAATGGTTATATTGAATAATGTGTTACTATGTATCTATATAGGAGAGAATTAGTGAAAATTGAAAACATAGACTTTGATGAAAAGTGTAAATAATTATAGAGAGTAATAGAATTAATTGATCTAAAACATGTGAATGGTTAGTGGAAATTTTGCATCCTCAAATCCATTAAAATGTGATTATTTAAAATAAAATTTTATTTATAAGATATGAAGGTTGTAAGATATCATTTTTATTCAAGATCACTATCATATAGTAAAAAAAATCATTTTATTAATATAATGAAATTCAATTTCTTGATATGATTCTATTACAGAAGAACAACTGCATACTTTAGTTTATCTTCTGTCTATTTCTATTTTATTTCCATTAATCCAAGAAATGAATAACCAAATATGATTTTTTTTGGCTTTGTTTCCTAAAATTCACTTTCTAATATTTCATATGATACATGAATGTGTGAAAAGTTTTTTATCTATATATATGCAGAAAAAAATATGTTCAGTTACTTAATTTCAATACAAAACATAATATTATTCATTAAGCATTAATATTTATTCATAAATTTTTTAACTAAAAAATTATATAATAACAATTTCATCGCATATGACGGTGGTAGGCATGAAACACATATCATCATTAAGTATATGGTTTAACCCACACCTCCATTTCAGATGAAATGAGTTGTCACATTTTATTTGGATTTTATATATTTTTAAAAATATTAATATAATTCCTTTGATGTTATAAAAAATTTTATTGACATCCTTCTAATTTAATCAGTAAATACCTTTTTTTATGTTTTTCAATTCAACAAATTTTTTTCAAAGAATAATCATGTTATTTGATTAATAATACAATTAGATTTCTGATTAATTGAACCCTAAAGGATAGAAATAATTTTTTTATTTCCTCAATAAAATACAAATGAATTAATACAAAAATAAAATTTTCCAATAAAAATTTTATATTCCTTATGATTCTCAATTTTTTTATTCATTGTAGACTCTCATTACATAAAACAAAAATAATGGTGTTTTTGACCTAGAACATATAACAAATTATAATCTCATTATGTTATGATGTTATACATAACAAATTATTTAATTATGAAATGTGTTCTTCTTTACAGTCCCTTATAGTCTATCTTTTAGTAATTCTCATTAACATTGGTTTTCCTAAATCTATTTTCAAGAGTTTTTAATAATAAAAATTTTATATCAAATATAGTGCCCCGAACAGAAAACATTTGTATCTAGTGCTCTGATAAAATTATATTGGAATAAAATATTAATAAACACTCCCCAATGGACCAATAATTTTAGTATTTTAGGTTAACTAGATACACACATTAGTCTTATATATCAAATGAATACACAAATTAGAAAATAATATTTTTTCAAGGATAATTTAATTCCATCTATAATATATGATCATATATTCATAAGTACACTTTATATGCTTATGGGGAAGGAAAGATAATGGGGATCTCAAATTATCAATAAGAGTTATATATAAAAGAATAAATAATGAATAAATTAGAGAATGAAATATAGAGAGGGAATAAATGAAAACACATTCCAAATAGTAAATAAACTTAGAATCAAATGCATAACCAATATGAAAATGTATATAATAGGAGAAACATTAAATTTAATAAATATATTGTGAATAAAATGAATCAATATATTTATTATATTTAAAATCTCAATAGATAATAACAAATTATTCAAAATTAATGAAATACATAATTATTTGATGACATGATTCCTAGGTATAATATACCCTTAACATAAATATATTTAATAAGACATTTTAAAACATATTGTGTGAAAAAACCCACTACGACTAGAAAAAAATCATCTCATCTGACTAATGATGAATTGAGAAATTCTATATATAAACACACACATATCGTACAATTCCAAATTATTCCTCAGATATTATGTAATCAATTTAAATCACAAACATTTTTTCTTATCAAATATCTCCAATAAGTAAAAGATGTAGATTTATCAATATTTCACTAGATAAAACATGAATTTCAAAGTAAACACATCATGTAAAAATGGAATAATTCTTAGGAAATAATATCATACGATAAAAATTATACTGATATTTAGGAGAAATTTAATTTTTAATGGTCATTAGAAAGTAAATATTTCCAAGGGACTAAAAAAATGAACCATGTTACTAAATGTGAATTCTACACCTAGCCACATCAACCATAAACCTTTCATTTGAATAATAATACTTCTATCAATAGTATATATCCCAAGTGGATTAAAAGTAATAGTTTTTTTCATTTATGAATATTATTTTAATAAAATTATATTCCAAAATATTCTTAATTTAAATATTATTATAATATTCCAATGTGTCATATACCACAATAAAACATTTCAATACTAAAACTCAGGAAGTAATAAAATTACATTCAAAATAAATTAAAATAATAATAAGGATAATAATTATATATCAGGTTAACGGATAATTTTACAGACCTCATAAATCATTATGGTGATTAACATAACAAAAATCTCAAAGAAATAATAATTTTGGAAAATTAGATTACCTCTTCAAAAACATTCAAAAATTAAACCCCATGAAAGATAGATCATAAAATTGACATTTAAAAACACATAAATTTATTTATAAGAATCATAATACAATTTAATGGACATTGTATATACTATATAATGAAACTAGTGGTGAATATGGAATAAGTCTCGCAAAAATTAATGTGAGACTTGAAATCCCCTACGATTACGCTTCATTTGGTGTATTGTTTTTTAACCTCTCGTATAATAGTGTTAATAATATTACTTAATATATACCAGATCCTTATTAATATTTATTATTACATATATTACTCTTCTATAATATCTTATTACCTATACATTAATAGTCATTCAATTTTTTCATTATTTTGGGTAATAAGTTATTTTTTTCTTATATATATTGACTTCTTATTTTTTTATAATTAAATATATATTCGTTTAATAATATACAAAATATAAAACATGATGTGAATAATAAATATATTTACTATATATGTATTTATTATATTTTATTAAAAAAATTAATAGTAAAATAAATACACAATTCATGGAGACAGTAGGTTGTATGTACACATTAACACCTTTTCAATTATATTATTGTATTAAAAAAATAATCAAAATTATATATATTTAAAATATATTAAAATGGTAAAAAAAATTCATACATATAACATATTTTTATTATAACATTCCTTAATATATTCTATGTCATCATTGAATGAATCATAATGTTTGAGGAGGTGATAAGCCACCGGTCCATAAATGATTTTATTATATTACCAAAAAAGAAATGCATGTTGGTATAAGATATTAAAGAATTAAATAAACATAAATATAGTAAAAATATTAGATATATAACAAATAAATATGAATACATCATTATTCATAGTAATGTATAGTGGAAAAGGAAGAACAAATTACATCTATTTGGGAGGAAAAAGTCAGTCGTACACACGAACAATGATTTCGTATCTAATTTTATGGAAGGGTAAGAAATTTTAGTTCATACCGATAATATAAAATATTTTATTTATATTTAGTATAATTATTATTTTATATAGTCCTACAAAAACAGAAATTTATTGGGTGCATAAATGAATAAAAATAATAATCTCAATGAAGAACGATACATTTGTTTTCGGGAAACTCTATGGGCTTATACAAAAATACATATAGAGTTGTATTGTTTTCATAAAGTGAAGACTATTTAATGGATTACATGATTGCAATATCTTATTTGGTCATGTTTTTACAGGAAAAAAAGTGTTATAGGTTTTAGTAGGTGAGCGTGTGAGTTACCTTTTATAGTGGAGGAGGAGTGACATTCGTGTAAATATGAAATAGAAAACACAATTGGGGGTTATACCATAAATAATGTTCCCACAATAATAAAAAACATTATATTTAATGGTTGATATAGTTTATATATTTCTATAAATTTAATTTCCCCAAGGTTAGTTGTCATTTTGCAACTAAATATTAAGGGTTAGTCACTTGTTAAGCTATTTTTTTGTTAATCACGATAATTAATTTGGATATATTTCACTAATTATTTTTCCCAATTTTTTAACAATAATTGAAATTATAAATTATTTTTATTAAAAATAATTAACAAATTTTTTTTAATTCTATATCAAATACATAGTAGTAATTAAATTAAATTTAATCCCACTAAAGAACAAGACAGAATATTTTTTATGTAAAAATGTTCAAAAGCATGAAGTGTTTATGTATCAAATTTCAATGTGAACTTAATTTAAATAAAATATATTAGATTAATATATTTTTATTGAAATAAATATTCTTCAAAAAATAATAGTATAACTAAATTGTATAAATAAATAAAATAAAAATCCAGTTTTTAGTTACAATTAATTATTTTTCACAATTCATCGAATAATAAATTATTTCCAAAAATCCAAAACAACACCATATGTTAATTTTCAAATTTTAAATTCATAAATAATTGTTCATTGGTAATATATATTTTATAAAACTATTAAGATTTAGTATTGGGATAGGTTCCCTATTACAAGGCCTAAAAACTTCCTTTAAAAATGTATTTTTATGCGTAAAAATACTGTTTTTTCTTATCTAATGCCTATAAAATCAATTGGATGAATGTAAAAAACATTATTGAATATAATATATATATATATATATCATCACACATAATCCATAATATTAATTAATAAATTTTAATAATTCAATACTACTTTTAGGGATTAAAATATTTTTTTATAAAAACATATCCAATATAATCAAATTTTTTATTCCCTTCTAATAAATTCAGACCCAATAAATTCAAAAAAATATTTTCAAAATTTCATACATAATATTATTTAGTAGATATTTCATGGATAGGTGATAGATGTCAATGAAATAATAATATTACTACTATTCGAAAAAGCATTATCTTATGTTCTACTTAAGCTATCAAAGAAACTCGTTATTCTGTGAAACACAAGGTACCTCATTATGTTGTGCACGCAAAGCAATGAAAATGATTAAATTTATTTGAAATTAATAATATCTCAAAATTCATCAAGTGGTTATATTTTATTCTATGGACTTTGTAGTGTGTTTTACATGCTACCAAAGTGAAGTTACTCTTTTAAAATATTTGAGGTGTTACATTTTGAAACCATTTTATGTTTTTAAATAATAAAAAATTAAAATTATAATGAAATTTTAATGTGGAAAAAAAAATCCATTTTATTAATATATTTAAATATTTAATTTTAATAAAATAATCTTTTATTTTATAAAAGAAAGTGTGTTTAAAAACAAAACTATTATAAAAATGATATTTTTACCATTATGGATTCTTAATTTTATATATTTTTTATTACCCATTAATTTATGTTTATATTTTCATTACTAATTTTACATCATATATGTTTAATTATTTAATTGACCTCAATATATTGTAATTAATATAATAACCATAATATAAATGGAAAACAAATATTAATATAATCATTTTACTATTGTCATGAAACTTTCCATTATTCCTTATAATATCAATTTTATGACTAAAAAAATTACTATATATTGTAATATTAAAATTTTAGCTTAAATATAAGATTAATTTTATTAAATTATCATTCATTTTGAAGGGAAAATAAAGAAAATATGTGTTTAATGCTTAACCCAATTTTTTCTAATAAAATTTTATTATTAAGATCACAGTTTATATAGGGGAAACAATTATCAATTTTTCTATATTAAATTTGGTTACTAATATTATTATTCATGAATGAGTATTGATGTGACACTAAAATAAATTAAAATCATTGTTTTTTCATATAAAAATTTATATAAAGATAGAGATAAAATGGTTTTTCATAAAATAATACATAGTTTTTTAAAATGTTCATGAAGAGCTTAATAATTTTAAAATATTATTCTTAATTTCTATATTTATGTATATAATTTTTTTATCTATATGGATTTAAATAATAATATTTTATAAAAATATGAAAGCATTAAAAAAATAATGATTTTTTTGTTAACCTGAAAACCGATTTTTTTAAAAAAAAGTGTAGGAAATACATTCCCAAATAATATTATCGAAAGGATTTATATAATAAATTTAATATTTTTAAATTTAAGTGTTACAATTTTTAAAATTCTATTTTTATAATAATTTATATTATATAATGAAAATTAATTTTTTAGGAAATAATGTTTTCATTTTTAGTTTTCAAAATTATTATACCTTTTATTTTGTGAAAACTAATAATGGTTTACCATATTAATGTCTTTTATAGCATTATGAATAAGTTATTTTTAAAACGTATTCTTATGTAGGGTATATCATTTGATAGAGGAGATAAAACAAACGTTGTATTTTAATGGATCTAAAATCAGGGGTCATTACACTCCATCCATCACATGATGAATTCCAACTCCATCCATCTATGAATCCCCAATCCAATTTCCACTCTATCTCCAATAAATGAAAAGTATCAAAAAATAAGGGACGAAAATATCAAAATATCTAAAAATTAAAGAAAATTCTTTTCATAATTTGTAATAAATTATATATGGTGTAAAAAAGATATATAATTATTCCTAATAAATAGGGATATTAATGTGAACACTCCTAAAACTACTTAAAATAGTATGAATCTACAATAAATATTACATAGGGAAAAATGTTCATATCAATAAGTAGTACATGACATCACTTTCCCCTAATATATGTTTATATTATAAAAAACCCAATATTATTCTATTGAAAAACTAATAACAAGCCATTATGGATATAATACCAGAGGATCGAACATTCTCATATTTCCAACAATTTTAGCACATGGCTGAGATCTCCTTTTTTCTAGTTTTATTGACCATACTGATACCATAATGTGTTAAATAAACACTTTTATTAGATATTTGTACATAAAATTTCTTAGGGATGATTCCCATATACATCCCCTCTACGAATTTAATAATTATATATTGAAATTACATGAGGGTATGATAAGGATGATTTCCGTTTGGAATGAAACAAACCATGTCTAAATAATCCTCAGAAAACTCAAAAATGAATGTGTCTATTTATTGAAATACTAAACATAGTCCCTCACTAACTGTTCCCCTAGATAGTAGCTCATGTATATCCTTAACTATGAAATTAACACCACCATAGCAATGACCATTGAATAAATAGAAAAATGATATAAAAGGAAGAAAAAAATCAAATGAGTTTATATGGATATCATTATTCCAACAATACTAAACGAATCATTAAAATAAATGAATGGTTAACCTTATCCTAGAAGGTCCAAATGTAAAAAATATATTATTTATCTCTCCAACCATACCAAGCCACACTATTTACACTCAGAATCCATGGTAACCACTAAAAACTAGAACTCATAGATTATGAATTTCGTATGCATGATCCCTTTGAATGGATGAACATTGCCTTGTCACTCCATAAATAATTTGTGAATATTTTGAGACATAGAACACCACATCAAGATAAATATATCAATATCCATAATGGTTCTATACATAACTTGTTAATTCATATCAATGGGAAATATTCAAAAACATCATAAAAAATAGAATAATTTAATCAATAGATACTAATACCAATGTAAGAAATATGAAAGTAAAATCCAAATTAATTAATATTACATAAAATGCATTCAAACTACTCATTGAAACACCAAATATTATCTTCCTTCCTTTTGAAAAGTATATTTTTTGTTGAAAAAATTATTAAAACTATTTAATCTCAATAGTAAAAATCTACCCATCTTATCGAAAATAATTTCCCATAAAAATAGTTATCCCAAAATTATGTCATGAATTCCACCATAAATATATCCCATTGAATTATTTCAATTAAAAAAATTAAAATATAAAACATGTTTAATCCTCCCAAAAAATATACAAAGGGGCTTGAAAGTGATACATTTAAAATGTTTAAACAACCAAAAAATGATTCAAATATTAAACATAAATTACTCAAATATAATTTTTTTTAAATAATTTTTAACCAACACCCAAAACAGTGGATGATTCACTGAATATCTAAAACAATTACACCATAAATCATAACATATTCTTAAAAATTAAATAGGGAGGGGAATAATCTTTTTTCAAACATTTCCCACGAGCATTGAAAAAATGCACAATTTATTGGACTGTGCACTAAACAAGAGAGTGTTGTTGGATTCTCTCTACTAGTTTCTAAATAGTATAACATATTGTGTTCCTAAAATATTTTCCACATAATTTCTTCTAGTTTCACAATATGAAAATTATTTTCCAAATATTACACAACTGGTTATCCTATAACTCAAATTAAAAGAAAATCACATATTTTTTTTTTCTAAAAGTGAATCTTCATAAATCCAAAAACTCAAGATAAAACTCATGAACATCATAAGTACTCAAGGATTGAAACAAATAAGAGCTTACCTAGAACCAAGCCAAACCTCTTGATTCATCTATGGATGTCATGACTCTTATATATCATTAATCCAAAAATAAAAATATCCATAATACTATTTTTAAGTGAATCATAAAGAGATTCAACATAAATAAGAAAATGTACTATACTTTAATAAGGCCTGAAATGAATTCTCTATCATCATAGGGAGGTTATTATCCCCATTGTATGAGAAGTCGTCAAGTAAGAATTGTTTCAACCGAAATAAAACTAATATAAATATCAGGTTATAATTGAAAATTGGCATGATGTCTCCACTAATTATACATCTAATACAAATGAAATTAATGTAATCTAAATATCATATCAAATAAGGGAATAATCCAAAATATGTGAAATACATAATTCCAAAAAATTACATTTCAAAATAAAGAAATCATTTATTTTCAAATCATTTAAAAGCTATAATATTGAAAAAATTGATACTAATAAAGTAGGCCTAAAATAAATATACACCACATGATTAGAATGTAGTCATTCGAGTCCATGTGAAAAACCATGAATTCACTATTTGAATCTGAGGTCACCACCACATACCACAATCACACACTATCCCATGATCACTGGTATCAAACAATAATGTAGTTCAAATACCAGAGAACATATAGTAGACAACAATGAAATACACTCACTGTTAAAAGTATGAATAGTGTGACATAACATTAGCATTATTCAACCAAGTGTCAATTAAATATATTGATAAAGAAACCGAGACTTTTTTTTTCAAATTATCGATATAATAAATTTTCATTTCAATTACAAAATATATTTTGAAATTAAAATTACCCGAAATACATTATTGAAAAACATAATCTAAAAAACATGTAATGAGGATTATTTTCTATAAAGATATTTTTTTAAAAAATAGTTTATCATTAAAAAAATCAATATAAATAATAATACTATATCATAACATCCCATTTAATGTTTAAAATTTAAATGAAAACATCACAAGTTTTAACACCATACAATGTAATTTACAAAAAATACTATGACATTAAAAAACATCACCATATTTTCCTTTTACTTATTTATGATAACCAAATAATATTTAACATAAGAGGAAATGTAATATTTCATGAAAAACATTCCTTCAAAATCCATATGTAATTCCAATAAATAGATACAAAAAAACAAAATAATGTAATGATTATACTACAGGAAAGATCATAAAACTATATAATATTTTGGAAACATCTATAAAACTCACATTCCAAATTAACACCAATAATGCATTAAATAAAATACATACCATGATGCAGTAACATAGAGTCCAATGGGACAATTATTAGAACTAAAAAAAATTAGAAGCAACTGTTAGGGGGATAAGAGTCACATATATTATCACTCGAATCAATATCAACTAGTGTAATTAGTGACACCCCATACATATGTCATGACAATAAAAAAAGGGATACTATGATTCATTTAAATAAGAAATATGATAACTATTTTCTATTTAATCCTCACCTTTTTTTCCTTAGGTATCATCTTGTATAACCTTAAAAGATAGAACTATACTAAGAAAATTCAATCTTCATGATACATACATAATCCAAAGGAAAAAAAGTATAAAATAGTAAAATAATTTCTTCCTCCAACAAATTCCAATTAATTTATTTCCCAAATCTAAACCATTTAATCATGAAGCATAATTTATAAATCCAAATTTCCTACCCATATTCATTAATAATGGTTAACTAGTGGGATCAGTAGGTTATATACATCAAATAATAAATGACCATACCTCAAGTTAAAAATATGATTATTTTTATAATATTGAATCAAAATAATGAACATGACTATTTAAAAACTAAATCTGAAAAAAGATCTATTAAAAATAATAAGACATCGCAATAAAAAAATTACTAAAAATCCCAAAAATAATCAGAATGAAAATCCAAAAATACCACCACATTATGAATCAATGGAATCAATATAAAATATCCAAATGTAAGAGAACATATAATTGTTAATAAAACATGGAAATAAATTTAACCTAAACTCTCTACTTTATAAATCCAAATTATCTCAAACAACCATGTACAAATAATTATTATTATAGAAATGATTCATTGAAATTTTATCATACTAGAAAAATATACAACACATCATTTTTTAAAAATCTTCTGTTAAACCAATGAATTAATAAATTTATTCCTATATAAAGGAATCTATACAATTAATCAAATATATTTATCAATGTATTGTGATTTCATATAATTGAATATTTTTCTGAAATAACATTTAATCATTATGTACTCAGTTATCACTTTCATACATTTAATTATAATAGAAACATCTAACATAAGATATGAGTTCATGTCTACGATAATAGATGACATAAAAATTTGTCTCCTGGGATGCAATATAACATTTAGAATCCAAAAAAACCCAATTACGAACAAACCTACACAAAATAATAAGTCATCAATGGCCATTATTTTTAATAATGAATGAAAAATTGTTGAAAACATATCGAATACATTTATATATCGAATGATTTTGGGAAATAATATTAAAATTCATTCGAAAAAAAATAATTGACACCATGAAAAATATTGGATAAGTAATATATTGAAACTGAACTTCAAATTATACAGTTATTTTTTTGACTTTATTGTAGTGGTACATTGAAAATGATTCTGAATAACTAATTTATAAAAATATATAATTGTTTGAATCCATAATAATGAAAATTATATTCAATATATAAATATATCATGAATGGTATCCATAGAACATACATGTTCCCTTAAAACCATGACCACTAGATGGATATCAATCCATTACTTATAACCTCACAAAATCACTATATCCATGTAATCATATTTTTCAGTAAAATAAGAAAAATATTGATAAGGAATTATAGAAGTCATATATTTTTTAATAATCTATACATAATATCAAATATAGATGAATACACCACATTCCATTCATTAAGGCTTGTTAGTAAAAAAAATGTTACTCAACATAGAATAGTCATGAATTTCCTTAGTATAACCTAATGTTAGGTCCAAATGTTAATATTTACATAGAATAGAATAAATCCCAAATTGATTATGAAATAAAGACAACATGATAAAAAATTCCCAATTATCCTTGACTAGTTCAATATATTATATTCATATAACTAAAGTGTCAAATTATAAAGTTTTATATATATGGAATCATTCTATCATATTATATTGGAAATTAATTTGAAATAAACACCCATGTATGTTGAAAATTTATATTATTAAAATTAAATAAATTATACTCAAAATAAAACATTATAGGATATAATTAGTTCTTTTTTATGATGATGAAATAATGTATCGTTATAAATTTCAAAGTTCATAACTATATTATCAAATCACCATAACTCATGTATTTACATGGTTATTATAAATTGTGAGAAACTAATTAATTTTCATTTCTCCATTCATTATTACTCAAATATCATATGTTTAGTCTAACACATGTTAATAAAGGATAAGAAGAATTTTTTAAAAATAATAATATCATGATTAATTATATATTACTTTTCTATATCCAAATAAATAATTATAGATCTCAAAAAAACATATCTAATCACCAATATGTCTAATTTTCCAGCCATTATTCCAATAAAACCACATCTAGGTCAAATAAAATATGAATTTTGACCACATACCATTAATCTAATTAATAATAGTTTAGGAACATGTTCTTATTTATTAATTATAAAAATGATAGTTTTTCTGCTATATGAAACACATAAATATAATAAAAAGTAAAATGAAAACACAAGCATCATTATAAATAATGAATAAACCATTATGTAATATCATTATTAATTATAATTCATATATTTAATAAAATATTAAAAAAATAATATATCTAAAACTAGAACCAAAAAAACATATAAATACCAACCCTGAAATAAATTTGAGCATCCAAAATAACAATGTGATAAATGAAATGGTCCCCCAAAAAAATAATCTCACTATCGACCAGGAATATTGAGCTTACACAACATGAAAAAACCATCAAAAATTTATATAAACACATATATATATATATATATATATATAATAGATAGTATGTTTTTATCCACACAACAAGTAGGGTATCCCAAACGGATGAAAAATCTAAAATTATAGTGTTCTTAAATAATAATAAAAGTATAAAAAAATACATTTTAGTTTCACAACTTATCAAAATCAGCTAGAGAAAGACAAGGTTAAAGACAAACTGGTTGATTATCCAATTAATAAGCATCATTAAATAATATACTTTCTTTTTTTATTTTTATAATTCTCTACACCATAAATAATAAAAAAAGTTCAAAATTGTATTATATTGTCATTCTCACCACAAACTTCCCATAAAAATTAATAAATTTACACAATATCATATAAATTATCATAATATAATGGGGTCCCCAATAATTGACTCCCATCATCTGGTATACATATAGCTAATGATTAATATCTTTTCACCCACACACATCTATAATCACATTATATCCACCATTATATAGAGAAAGGAATCCACATTGACTATATATATAATATATAGGTACTTTTTTGTAACACTACGTTGGGTACGAGGGGGTGTACTAGCCTTTCAATTTAGTAAGCCAACCTACTGATATTGATGTTAAGTCTTATCTAATAAAATTATTATATTAACTTTATTTTTTAGAAAAATTTTCTCATATTAAAAAAATATCTTCATGAAAATAATAATTATAATATAACACAATACATTTCATGTAATTAATTTAATAATATAAAAATTATCCTCATATACACATGAAAACATCAGTAATCATTCTATTCATTGATTTAAAAGAAATAATCATAATATTCATGTCCTAATTTACCAAATTGATGTCTTTTGACAAGATTATGACACTCACATAGATAATTATGTCACTATACTCTTGTAAAGATGAAACTTCTATAGATAACCGTAAACAATTCATTATCAAATGTGTGATAGCTCAATTAATGTTGGTAGTTAACTATGGGTGATTCAAAGAATAATAATCCATTAAAATTCTTATTTCTTCTTTTGAAATTATTCTAGACCTCTTCTAAGAGGGAATATCCTCTTTCATAAATTTGAAACATATATGGAAAACCAAAAAATCAAATATTATCTGATATAAATGATTTACTACTCAAAAAGAATAAGTAATCATTTGAATGATGTTGAACAAAACATTGTCATACAATCCACTAGAATAACTTTATGAGATATAGTTAATGATACATCACTGGATAATAATATAAAATATCAACAATGTTTTCTCATGTAGTATCCTGAGCAGAACCACCATGTTCGAGCTAGAAGATCATGCAACCACTTCCACAACTACCCAAATGTAAGAGGTTGTTGACAACCAGTGAGGGGAAAATCTATCATTGGGGAGACTATACCCTTAGTATCATGTAATATGATATATTTAAACAATAAAGAATATAATAATTAATCATAGTGAACCACAAGGAAATATAAATAGTGAATCCATAAAAAATTAGTTCCCATAATAGTAAGCCTATCTATAATATATAAAGAATATAAGGTAATAAATATACAGATGGTTCCCCAGAGTCCTTCATAGACCTCTAGTAGCTATATACTCTTCTTCTTAGATACCCATCATTGGACTCCTTCCATTATCCATATTCCCCATGAAGTAGATAATCAAATCCTGATACTTTAGTTGGGTTCGAGTAAAAGACTAATTACAAAACAATGAATGTTTCCTTAAACTGGTCTGATTATGTATACAATTGTGTGACACAATAATAATAAATGTGTATCTATAATTATCCTACAATCCGAAATCAAGAAGTCCTGAAATGATGCCACTAAAAATCCATGTCCAGACATTCTACTACTCCACACATGAATACATTGGAATAATCAACGAAACATCTCAAGGCCACTGCCATCCCTAGGATTCTCAAGAGCCATGTAAGACTTATGTCTCTATGTTTGTCCACACTATTCCGACATCACACAATGTTATCATCCGTCCAGGTCACATAAAACACCATACCCACCGTTTCTAGGAAGGTATAATCACTCATGATCATCATTCCCTACAGTCATCACATATTGGTCCAATAAATCAAGAACAATATTCCCGAGGTCATGCCATAAATGTTTAAATTTCCCTATCATCCATATATTCTTTTCATCATGTCAAATGAAATATCTAACATTTTCTACATCTACGGATATCTATCCCAGAAGGGTCTATCTACCACATTGGAACCACACAGAATATAACATATCATATATCAAAATACCACAAGGAAACTTTAGAAACGTTCATAATATATCATGTGTGTGTAAAAAGGTATACATACCCACATGTGAGGAACAAAATATGGTATAATTCATATCAATAAGAATAATCATAATATTGTCATCAAAGAAATAACATGGTGGTATTTAGGACAACAAGTATCATATGAATGACTTTCATTTTAACGACCCAATATTTTTCCATAGAAATTCCATTCTTATAAATATTTATTAAAATGACATGAAAACTGAAAATAATGATCTAATAAGGTTTATGTAACCTTTAGACATATGTTTTCCACATCTGCGTGAGGAATTTCGAAAATCTGACAAACACGGTTGTGATCAGTATGTTTTTTGGAGTCCTATACGAAAAACATATATTATGCTAAATAACAACATACCCTAATAAATAGTTACATACCCTTATGGGTAGTTCTATACACTAATTAATTGTATCCTTACCTAGGATAATATATAAATAATATTCATGTGAATGTATGATGTACTTATATTTTAGAATAAGTAAATGAATGTTTTAAAACTGGTTCTTGATAAGACATTATTGTAACGCCCTGACCCCAGTTATCCAGAGTCGGTGCATTATTGTGTAACATTGGCTTGATCACAAAAGATCAAGTCTCGAAAGACCGATTAGTTTAGTAGCCTTGGAAACACTAGATACATTCAGAAGTCTTACATTACATAATAAACTAAAACAAAACTACAACAACATCTTGTCTTCATATCCCCTCATACTATCCCTATAGGTCATTCATATTATACTTATTCACATCCTGGAAAAATTAAAACATTGAAAGGGTTGAGCTCAGATGCACAAAAAGGATAACAATATAGTGGAATCTTTCATAAATAAACATAAATATTTAAGATAATGTATAACTAAAACAAAAGCCTTTCAAACTTGAACATAAACATAATATGGCAAATGTAAAATGAGATAATTCCATTTAATTATTCACATGGATATTCTAATGGTCGAATAACCACATGAAATATCAATAACCACTTTTTATAATGATGGGATGCATAATGCCAGACTATCATAACCACGTAGCTAAGGCCTCGTGCCAAGACTACAAATAATATTTTTCCAATGCCTCATGCTAGGACACTAGTTTGTCTCATGAGACCTGCCGATGCATCGAGGAGCTATTGCGGGCCCCACCCGTCACTTATTAAGTCTAATTCATTCCTCATATGAACATGTTTAAACACATCATAAACCATAACATAATCGCATCACATAAAACATTCATAAAGGAAACATATCATTTCCACATTTCAATCACAAGATATCAATACAACACATTGATATAATAATACATTATCACAACCATTTTCACTACCATAATAAATGAAAATTAAAACATAGTTTTTATTTTTCATTTAAAAAAATGTTCTGGCTTGTAGAGGAAGCTGAAACTCAAATAATAGTAACGGCGGCGAAGAAGTCATTGTCTCCACATACGTACGACAAAAAAACATTCCTTTTTGACTTTTAGTAAAATTCTTCGTATAAAAAAGTTTCCTTTTGAATAAATGTAAATTTCAAAGGGGTTTATACACCGTATAAATTAAAGTTGAGTATAAAACAAAATATGCCTCAATGAAAGGAGATTGAGACAAAGTCCCTTAGAAAACACATTTTTTTAAATAAAATAGATATATTATGTGTATTCACTATATGTACACATAAATAAAGTACAAATACAAGATATGACATAATAATATCATGACATAATTTGAAAGTAGGAGATTAACCCAAAGAATGGAAATTTGGTTAAGAAGTTCCCGTAACTCGTGTCTGACTTGACTCGATCGTTCTTTAATCTCCTGGATAATAAACTAGAGTTAATTTATAATTTCATAAGAAACATTTTCAAGTTAAATAATCCTCTTATATCACTTATTACCATGTTATGAACATTATGTAATTATTTAAGTTAATAACGGTCGTTTTGTCGATCTTTGGTACGTGAGTCAAAAATAAACTTCTTATAATTACAAGTTATTCATTTGCTAAAATTTCCATTACATCCAGAATTATATTCATGATGTAGATATTATATATATCCAGTATATACATGCCTTTATAATATTACATAACATTTATAGGTAAGAAATGAAATCCACCGTTCATGGAGACGGTAAGCCGTACGCACGCATGAATGCTACTTTCATTTCTATATCATATTTTAATGGAATGAAACATAATGATATAAAGTTATATTATAATTCCAGTATAATAACATATATAATATCACTTACTCCATCCTTTATACGTCCCACATATGGTATTAACGATTCAAATCACGTTGAGGGGGCGGTAGTCCGCACTACTCAAATGAAATTATCGCATTTTCACAACATGAAACGCATAAAAATATGTTTTAAATGTAAAATAAAGAATAATAGAGAGGAAATAAATATAATATATATCATAAATAAATATATTTCCATCATAATGGCCACCATGAGAGTTGGTAGTAGAGGATAGAACAATCATTATTTCGGGAGACAATAATTCTCCATCAACGGAAACAGTATGTTCTTTTACCATTAGACGGAGGTGTGTGTAATTTTAGAACGAATAATTATAATAACAACATCCTAGTATATTGAAGATACTTGTGTGGTTACAAAATAAGGGAATAAAAAGTGTTTAGGGGGTTGGAGAAACAAAATAAAACAAAAGAACATAAAAGAAGACATTACCTAAAAATCGGGTAACTCTTTTTGATTTGAGCCAAAGGCTTCCTTGGGAAGACTTATGCCCAAAGTGAGGCCTCTAAGAGTAAGAGAGGGAAGTTGAGAGAGTATTTGTGAAGAGTTTGTCCGAGCCAAATGTCTTGGAAGGTGTGAATAAGGTGGTAGAGTTGGGGGCCTTTTATAAGAGGAGAGGAGGGGCACTCTTGGAAAGATTGAAATGTTACATTATTATATAATGAGTTTCGGATTTTAAAGCTCCCCCACTTATATATTTATATTATAAGGTGATAAGGGTTCTATATATACTCATACAATAGGTTTTTGAAAAGTTTAAGTCTTAGAGGTTACATTATCTTTTCATTTTATTTAAATCGTTAATTAATGAGGTAATCGTTGCATCATCATGGTGTCATAAAAAATTTAATTTATTTAATGTCTAAAAATTATATAAAAAATATCATGATGTAGGAAATAATATTATATTTCCAATTAATATTTACAGTCGAATGGATAACTTATATAACCCCATGAAATAATTGTTTTTGAAAAATAACACATGTTTGTGACAATTTTATTTTTACTTTAAATAAAAAGTTATTAAAGTCATTTTCTTACCAAAGTCGCTCCATTGGGAACCCAAGATGACCCATGGATTTTCTTGGTCGGCCATGAGTCATCCAATAAGGGTAGGATAAGTTTAAAGGTATTTTAATATTTTTATAATATCATTTTTACCATAAATTTCACTAATTACCTTTAATTGCGATTAATTAAACATAAAAGTAACTATTCACCAAAAAATTATTTTAATCCCATTGAACAACATTTTACATCCTAATCACAACCATGTATGTAGGATTTTTGAAAATAAAATCCCAGAAGTGGTCATTTTTCAATTAAACGAAAAATCAGTTTTTAACTATCACTTAGTGGTTTCACTATTCATCAAATATTGATGTTTTTCAGAACAATGCCAAAAATTCACCATAAGCTATAATTGATTTTCTAAATTCAAAAATGGTGCTATTTTACAAAATTCAAAACCTATAAGTCGCATTAATTAATTTTATAATTAATGATCGTTGTCAAACAAAATAGCGTGTTTTTAAGATAGAATATCAATCAAATGATTGACAATTGTTTTTGTCCAATTTCAAAGTGAAGTTAATTATAATGACCACCATTAGATAAAATGGTAAAAATATATTCAAATTATACTTTAAAACCACTCAATATTATAATTTATCACTATAATTTAATTTTATTAAAAAGTTGATTTTATGTATTTTTCACCATTCATAAAAAATTGGAAGTTCTCATAAAATTACAAAAAAATCAACATAGGCTAATTTTGATATTCCGAATCCAAAAAAGAAGTCCATTTTGAAATATAAAATATATATAATTTCAAAAGTTGGGTATTACTATTCATAATGGTTATTTTGATTGGTCACGGTGTGTTAGAATCTCGAACCTGCGTACAATGAAAGATATTGCATTATTGAAAGAGAAGCTTATCATGGAATCTCGGGGTGTTACATTCTACCCTCCTTCAATAAATTTCATCCTCACGATTTGAAAATTTTCCATGAAAATAAAAGGGTGAAAATAGAAAATACCTTTGTGGAAAACCCAAATCGGAAATAAGGTTAATAAAATTTAGCCTTAATAAGAGGGAAAGGGAAATGAAAAAGTCACCACCAAATTATGATCTCAATAAAGAGAACATTGGTGCCAATTAGAGACATATAATTGGAGGAAAAACCTAAATATTTGTAGGGAGTGATTGAGGTCATCCATCACAAACAAGTGTAAAATTGAGGGCCTCAAATCCAACAATATATGTTGATTTAAAATATTATCAGTTCAACAAGACATTAGGTATTAGGATAAAACATTTTTTGTTGTAATATCCCTTTAATAAAGTTTAAGAATTAATTTATTCATAGAATAAGATATAGGTATACATATATTTATGCCTGATAAGTAGAGTTTCAACCTTCAACTAATTTCTACCACAAACTCATCTTTCACTAAAAAATATAATAGAACTCAAAAATATTATATTTATCCTAATCGTACAAGGTTCAAAATATTAACACATACCATTTAGATTAAGAAAACTATTTTTTAATAACCAGGTACATCCTGTAGGATAGTGGTAGGTAATAAAGGCCTGTCGTACTATGGTTGTGGGTTCGATTCCTACAGCTTTGTCCGATGCGACGGGTTATCCCCTAACCTACAGGTTGTCCTTTTCCTAAAACTATAGTAATATAATATTCAAAAAATAATATTCAGAAAAGTTGTAACCTTAAAAAATACCATCCATGTTTCAAATTAATCCATTCCAACCTTTATAGTTATCCATAATACTTCTGTCCAACTCACAGTCGAAATTTTATAAGGAAGGTAAACATAATGACGATCCTTTTTTCTGCGTAACCACATATGAAGACCTTCATCATGTATTCTTTTAAAACACTACAACATCCTGAATTACCATAAATCCTTATTGAGTAAATTCATGATCCCTTACTCCTTATAGAATACTAGATATACAGCTTCTATCAAAAAATGTATACAAATCATTAATCAGTTTCAAGGAAGTTAAGAATATCCAATATAATTTATCCAAATCAATCAGGTATTATTCCAAAATCACTGTCTCAGTATCAGAACCATATTATGGTTTATCTTTCTCTCAACCATATATTTTCCAAAAAATTAACCTGGTGGGGAGTCACTTTTCTTAGTTCCACACAATCTCAAGTCCATGATGAAATAGTATTGCAGTACAATCCTTATATACTCCATAATTATTACAACCAGTACATCATTGATACAACACTCAAATGACAAAATTCATTAATAATAAAATAAGCACTCTAATCATTCCTCCTCATCTGTGGAAGTACCATAACATTATTATTATCCAATAACATCATTTGGGGAATACTCTGATGATTTGGACATTGGTTTGCATAGTGTCCCCACTCCTTCTAGATGAAGAATTGTACATTTGATACCTTGCAGTCACGCACTTGGTGTCCTTTTTCTCCACACATATAACAAACTCCCATTCCATTCAGGAATGTTCCAAGGTGATTCTTCCCATAGTTATCACATATTGGAAAATTCTTATTTTCCCTCGTCCTGTTATCCATAATTCTCTCTTCCATCCTTTTCTTCTCTTTCATCCCTTCAAATCCATAAGACTCAGAGAATTCTTTACTTATCTTATTAACACATGATACTATTTACTTATATGTTGAGAACACATGGGAGACTATTTCCCTTCTAAATGTTTGCTTAATACCGTGAATGATATGATCCTTCCTACTCTTTGGATCATACATATTGATTGAGTTCACATTCCTTCTACTGGAAGCCATTTCTATACAATGGAATAAACTGTGTTAGTTTATGAATAGCAATGAATAATTACAAACTTTTAAAAATCTTAATGTAAATTGAACAGTTTATGGATATAATCCATAATCATAAAAAATGTTTTTTTGAGAATGTATATACTCATAAACCCTTCATATTGGTTTGTAAAGAAAATGAGAATTAACTTAAGCATATCACCTGGGAGTGTCATAACCATGAGTGCAGCAAGGTCCGTTGTCATGCACTTGTTCTCATTCGAGTCTAGCTCAAAGTAGTGTTTTTGGGCTTTACCCCTACGTACATCTGTGCCAGAGCCGCCTCCACCTCCTCGTATCCAGACAGGGATGTATTTCTCAGAAAACTCACAAAATCTCTATAACATGAAAATTCTAAAAAGTTTTTCTATACTAATCCTCAAAGACTATCTTAGGGATATGTGATCTAATCAGAGTTTATCTAAATCTAGATTCCAATGTTAGTACTAAACTGTCTCTGATACCAACTGTAACGCCCCGACCCCAATTACCCAGAGTCGCTGCATTATTGTGCATCATTGGCATGATCAGAAAAGATCATGTCTCGAAAGACCGATTAGTTTAGTAGCCTTGGAAACACTAGATACATTAATAAGTCTTACATTACATCATTAATTAAAATAAAACTACAACAACATATTGTCTTCATATCCCCTCATACTATCCCTGCAGGTCATTCATAATATCCTTCTTCACATCCTGAAAAAAATTAAAACATTGAAAGTGGTGAGCTCAGATGCTCAGTAAGGATAACAATATGGCGGATGATTTTATAAAATATAATAAACATTTAAGATAATGTATAACTAAAACAAAAGCCTTTTAAACATGAATATCAACTTAATATGGAAAGTGTAAAATGAGATAATTCCATTTACTAATTCACATGGATATTCTACTGGTCGAATAACCACATTAAATACCAATAACCACTTTCATAACGATGGAATGCATAATGCCCGACTGTCAAAACAATGTAGCCAAGGCCTCGTGCCAAGAACATAAATTATATTTTGTCAAGGCCTCATGCCAAGACACTAGTTTGTCTCATTTGACCCGCTGATGCATCGAGGAGCTATAGCGGGCTCCACCCATCACTTATTAAGTCCAATGCATTCCTCATTTGAACATATTTAAACATATCATAAACCATAACATAATCGTATCACATAAAACATGCATAAATGAAACATATCATTTCTACATTTCAATCAAAAGATATCAATACAACACAATGATATAATAAAACATTATCAAAACCATTTTCAATACCAAAATAAAAGAAAACTAAAACTTTGTTTTTATTTTTCTTTAAAAAAAGTTATGGCTTGTAAAGGAAACCGAAACTAAAATAATGGTAACGGTGGTTGAGAAGTCGTTGTCACCGCATACGTATGACAAAAAAACATTCCCTTTTTTCGTTTAGTAAAAGGACTCATATAAAAAATATTCCTTTTGAATAAATGTAAATGTTAAAGGGTTTTATACACCGTATAAAAGAAAGTTGTGTATAAAAAAAATATGGCTCAAAGAAAGGAGACTGAGACGTAGTCCCTTACAAAGACCATTTTTTTAAATAAAATAGATATATTATGTGTATTCATTATAAGTACACTTAAAGAGAGTAAAAATACAATATTGGACATAATAATATCAGGACATAATTTAAAAGTAGGAGATTAACCCAAAGAATGGAAATTTGGTTAAGAAGTTCCCTTACCTCGTGTCCGACATGACTCGATTGTTATTTAATCTCCTGGATAATAAACTAGTGTTAATTTATACTTGCATAAGAACCTTTTTCAAGTTCATTATTTGTCTTATATCACTTATTACCATGTCATTAACATTATGTAATTATTTAAGTTAATAATGATCATTTTTTCGATCATTGGTACTTGAGTCAAAAATAAAATTCTTATAATTACAAGTTGTTCATGTGGTAAAATATCCATTACATCTAGAATTATATTCATGATGTAGATATCATTTATATCCAATATATAATTTCCTTTATAATATTACATAACATTTAGAGGTAAGAAATGAAATGCACTGTTCATGGAGATGGTAAGCCGTACGTACGCATGAATGATACTTTCATTTCTATTTCGTATTTTAATGGTATGAATCATAGTGATATAATGTTATTGTCATGAACCGAATCTGGTCGCCTCTAAAACCGACACCAAACCCAGCCCGTGATATGTCCCGAAGGGAGTTACCTATCCCCACGGGCTGGCACAAGTGCCCGGGTGTCATTTATTTTTGTTTGGGAATAATTTACCCGAATATGAAGGCATAAACCATTAAAAACAATCAATAAACTCAATCTAAAAAATTTATACCAACGATGTATACACAAAAACCAGAACTGAATACATTGGTTTAGAGTCAATACAATTGGTCCAAATAAAAATAATTATTGCATCAATACATCCCCAAAGACTCCACACGAATATGGGTCATTTCCCCCAAGCTATCTCCACAACTCCGCACCAAGGATGGGAACTAACACCTTGAACCTCCATCACCCTTAGCCTTCCCTTTACCTAAGTCAAGCATAACAATGTCTACATACACCCAAGGGGTGTAAGTATGGTGTCATCCTAAGCCCAATAGGATACAACCCAATTCTTCCAAAGTGAATGCAATATAAGGTGAAGAAGCAAACAATTTTAATTCGTAAAGAAAATCGGCGATGAAATTCCAAGAAATGAAACTTTAATTTAAAAAAAAATTTCAAACTAGAATATCCAGACTGTTAACATATCTAAATGGAAATAATAGATATTATAAAGTACTGAAAAAAATACAAGGTTAAATACTAAAAATCCAGTGAGCAACAAACCAGGAACACTCCTAGGCACTAGGTTGTCTCGGGCCCTGTGTACCTCATACATAGGTGTAATGAAACCATAGTAAAAGGCACTCTCATACACGAGCCACTATTAGGGAACATACCCACAACATAGTGGTTTCCAATCATCATCCACATAGTTTAGTTAGAGTTGTCACTATCCAAATGTTAGGTGAAACAGGGACAACACCCATCCGGTCCACTAGCCGTACTAGTATAAATCTGCCCACCTAAGTACCCAAGATTCCCCTTTTGTGCTCAAACAATTTCAGCATGAAACATAAATAAATTTTCAAATAAAACACCACTACTGGTCACAAATAATAAATACTGTTTCTATCACATTTTTATACCACTTAAAACACACAATAAAACACTTTGATTTGTAATAAAACAATTCCTCAAAATCACATAGTGTTTTGCAGAAAAAAACACCTTGAGAACACCAATTGCACACTATATGCACATTTTTGAATTAACAAAACAAAAAGGGTATCCCAATACATTTAAATTAAAACAAAAAATCATTTTTAGGGATGCCTCATATGGTTTAAGAAGTGACATCATTGAAAAACCTCCATTTTTACACAACACGACTGTTAGAAATTCATGTGTTTTACAAACACCATTAAAACCAACTTTCACAGCAAAAAACAAATTGGAAAATCATAAAAACATTATTTTCAGTCCTATTAAAGTTCATTAAAATCAACTAATTACTTATAGGTCAGCCCTAAATGAACCAATAAAATATTTGAATGAAAAACCCCCAAGTTCACCAAAAATTGGAACTTAAAATTCATTTGCATTATAAATGCAACTAAAACCAAATTTTACAGAAACATTCAAGTGAAATAAAAATTAAGGTACCATGAACACAACAAGATAATTAAAAAAATTTCACACAAAATGGAATTACCTACCAAAACCAAGGAAACCCTTGAATCTATTGTGCGAAAACTCAAACACACCACCGCCACACCTCAAGGAAGGTAAACCAGACCTAAAACTAGAATTTAAGACCATGAAACACAAGATAAAACCCTAATTTTTATACCCTACTTTCTGGACATTAGGAACCTCAATGATAAGGGAAGAAAACCTATGTACGTTGGATGTAACGCTAAACAAATTGAAAGAAGAAAGAAGGAGAAGAACTTACTAAACAATCTTATAGAAATCGCCCCCAAAAATACCAGTATCTGATTTTTAAAAAACTCAAACCTTCAAGGGAGGTTCGAAAAAGGATAAGGATATCATTTAGGAATTTTAATGGAGGAAAAGAGTAAAAATTGAGAGATTTATGAAGGAAGGAACTTACCTCTTCAAATATGGACGATTTGAGGAAGCCTATGAAGTTCGGCACCAAATCACGATTAACCAGAGATCCAAAGAGGGGGTAGAGAGAATGGTCGCGCGGCTGGGTTCAGTGGTCTTGGGATCCACTTGGAATAACCTAAAAATCCTAAAAATTGAATACGTTATAACATAATCAAACTTTATTTTTAAAATAGGAATTGAGCTTTTGGGAAGGCCCAACCCCTTAGCTAAAAACCCAAATAAACCCTGGTTATAGATGCCTAAAAGCTACAAATTAACATGGTGGTGTTAACAGGTTAGGGGAGGTGAAGTAGGAATTTTAATGGATGAAAACTGTTGAAAAATGTAAAAGTTATAAAAGATACAGAAATTATTTTTTAATCTGAAATTGGGCTCACGGTTTCGCCCAATTCATGAATACTCATCTATTCCACCATAAAACCTAGGGAAACCCCCAAAATGAAGAATGGATTAAAATTAAATGAAAATACCATTAAAATATTTATTTTATGTGACAATTCTCCCCACCATAAAGCATTCCGCCCCCGGAATTCCACAACAAGACCAAATGCAAAAGCAAAGCCCAAATGATAGACCAAGACAGACTTCCTTTCCACGTTTTCACCCGCTTCAAAAAGGACAAACATCTCCAGTTGATCAAACAAAGTAAGATAATACTATCACCAACAAAAAATAACCCAAATTACTTTAAATTATGAAACACATTCAAAACACATCCTAAAACAAAACACCTAAAACACTACAAGATGACGCTCACACAATCCACTTGAAACGAACAACGAACTCAAATAATGCTACCACAACATTACGGAAACAAAACCATTGGGTGTTCTCTAACCCCAAATTTACCCAAGTAACAAATTTGTGGATTGATAGACTTGAACGATACTACCTCTTACCTAGAATACACCATGGAGATAACTAAGTCACTAGTACAGGGTGACCCAATCCGGACATCCCACCACTAGGGACAACTCAATTTCTAAGAAAGGATAAGGATAACAATTGGGGAAGGAACAAACGGTCTCTCCATCATAAGGGGTAAACTAAAATTAATTCTTTTCCAAAGGAACACACAGGATACCCATGACATGTCTCCCCACCATAATAATGAACACAACTTTCCTTAAGACAAAATCAATACACTAACAGGGGCCTCAAACAGACTTCCAAGCATTAGTGGTAGATTAATATTCGAATTATTCCAATGAAACTTACATGAGTCCCATTGTGGGTATATCCCAAACAAAACCCAACCATATTAACTAAATATTATGGGACAACAACAACAAAAAACAACAGAATTTTAAGGAGCTGGCATGGCCGCACAATTGGTTCACACGATTTGGGAAACTGTGAGTTAACTGTGCAGATCATTCAGTCCAAAGTGAAAACTTCACATAGTTTTCTTGGCCAAGGATCATGGATGTGCGGAGACTATGCGGTAGCTACTTTCTCTTATCACACGGTCCCCTGGGTTGGCACATGGTTACTACAAACCACGCACAAACTATGCACATCAACATGCCTAACCCAAATTTTAAAATTTTCTCAAAAAACACTAGGGACCCCAAAGGGGAAAAAATAAACTCAGGGTATGACATGGGAATAAGGTACTGACACCTCTTTCCACAAAATTTGAGAAATTGGAACAAGAATAAGACACCAGAGGATTAAACTATTCTTATCTTTCATATTAAGGATATGACCTTGACCAAATGTGTGAACGACTCTAGGATTTCCCGTAACTACGCGCCAGCTACTCTCCAGGGCCTATGGATGGAGCTCAATGTACTGAAGCGTCTTCGGCCTCGCAGTTAGGATTTGGAAACCCCTAAACTAAAAATCTTCTTCCAATGCCAAAAAAAATTATACTGTAATCTCAGATGGTCCCATTTTGAAATGGCACACTTCAAACTCGCTTTTCCCCAACCCATCATTTTACCAAAATAAGAACTTAGAGGATGCACACACATCGCCCCTTTTTTCATCAGATGCTAAACAAAAAAATGAAAGGACATTTAGAAACACAGTCCTATAGAACATAGGATTTACAATTTCTTATAGGGAGACACACATCCAAAAATATATTTACTATCATAAGATTGCACAATCTTCACCCTTATAGTCAAATGAACACATGACATAGAATGGAATCATTGAACATGACCATTGTCGATAAAAGAAAACACAAGGAGGAGGACCTTATAATGAGTCCCAAATAGCACATGATTCCAGAAAGTGTCCATAATAGCCACTCTTTGCCAAATCTTTCACACTGGTGGCCTAACATGAACTCTTGCTTCAATGAGACTAACGAAAGACCCAGAGGCCCTTTAAGACATCATTCTACATTGACAACCCTAAACTTCATTGACCTTCAACAACTTAGGAAACATAAGAAACTAATGTCTATTTCAAAGTCCCACAAACAGTCTCCCACTATAGGGGAATCCACATAATTGAAAAAGAATAGGGGTAAACTCAATGTCCAATCCTCAATAATAAATTCCTTATGTTGATCAACTAGAGGATCATCCAACGGTGAATCACCAAAGGCCAAACATGAATCATACATTGACACTTTTTGGGGGCGTACCATATCCTACAAGAAAACCCAAGGGTCCAACCAATCTGGTCATTTGGTCACAACAGACCACAAACCTGAACTGAACACATGAGGGGAGCCACCACATTGGCCTCCCAAACATTTCTTCAAAAGAAACCACTGACCAACACCTCATTCCATCTTATCAATGAAAAACAAACCCAAAAAATCATTCAAACAAGAGGGGTTATTGAACTCAAAATATCCCACAATAATAATCCTGAAAACACATAATCCATACCTCCCATCAATACATTATTAAAACACAACACTTTCCTTCAAAAAAATTATTTAAAAAAACAGCGTTGGTCGGTTGCGCATTTACCGATGGTATCTCATGATCCTCACACATGCTTGTTTACAGGC
Source organism: Viscum album (assembly GCA_963277665.1). Taxonomy (NCBI): domain Eukaryota; kingdom Viridiplantae; phylum Streptophyta; class Magnoliopsida; order Santalales; family Viscaceae; genus Viscum; species Viscum album. The sequence goes on along the minus strand of OY728146.1, from coordinate 1,996,466,206 downwards.
CACACTGGGAACCCACCTAATATCCATCCATATTACCAAATAAACCTATGCATGTGGTCACCCTTGAGAATACCAAATACCAAAAATCAAACCTTTCCTCTTTTTAAAATAGAACTTTTAACCACAATCTTCCTTTCTCAAAAACACTAACCATTATATCAAAACCCAACTATTCATCTCACAAACCAATTTAGAAAAGAATTAATAATTCAATAAATGAACATATTCATGCCATTCACAATTGTTTTAAAACATTTCAACCCATTTCAAAACAATTATAATATCATGAAAAACACCATTTCATAAATCTCCATTTAGTTAAGAACTCAACTCTTCTGATTTCAAGACAAGGTTTTAAAAGTACATAATTTTTCTTCAAATGTTCAGTAGTCACCGAAGCCAAAATCCATCTTCAACCCCCACACAAAAATTCTAGAACACTTAATTCAATCCAAAACACTTTTCCATGGTAAAAAAAATTCCACTAGAAACATATTTTCAAAACCCCAATTAACATAGTTCATACTTTCAAAAGAGGTGTAAACATATAATTTACCATTCTAAAATAATTCTAAAATTCAATTAATAGGCATTAAAAAACCATTTCACTTTACTAGAAAATAACTTCACGAGAATTCACAATCCTTAATGTGAAGTCATTTTTTTTGCTTAAAAAAACCAAGTTTCCAAGATTCCAAAACAAAGAGTCACAAGACAATGTGAGAGGAAACTAGTTTCAGTGGGTGACTTGGACATATGGATGGCATCCATATTCCAATCACTTCATCATCACAGAGAGTATTCTAGGGAAATATCCACAGCTCCACATGGCTTTCTAGGCCCTGCGAGCTCACTGAGATTATTCACCAAACTCTCTTTTCATTCCACATAGTCATCATTAAACCAAGAAAACCAAATGACTCAGATAAATACATACTTCCCTTCGTGACTTGAATCCCATCATGAGGTGTGCTGGCCAGGCACACTACCCATGACTGAAATGTCACGTCCCGAAAATCCTAGCTCAAGACTATCCCGACTCTTCCCCAAATAACATGACCCAAAGAGCGAACCTCCTCTGATACCATTTTGTCACGAACCGAATCTGGTCTCTGTCAAAACCGACACCAAACCCAGCCCATGACATGACCCGAAGGGCATTCCCTATCCCAATGGGCTGGAACAAGTTCCCAAGTATCATATATTTTTTTTTGGAACGATTTACCCGAATATGAAGGCATAAACCATTAAAAACAATCAATAAACTGAATCTGAAAAATTTATACAAAACAATGTATACACAAAAACCAGAACATAATACATTGGTTTAGAGTCAATACAAGTGGTCCTAATAAAAATAGGTATTGCATAAATACAGCCCTAAGGACTCCACACGACTAGGGTTTATCGCCCCCAAGCTATCTCCACAACTCCGCACCAAGGATGGGAACTAACACCCTGAACCGTCATCACCCTTAGCCTTCCCTTTACCTGAGTCAAGCATAACAAAGTCTACTTACACCCAAGGGGTGTAATTAGGGTGTTATCCTAATCCTCATAGGATTCCACCCAATGATTTCAATGTGCATGCAATATAAGGTGAAGAAGCAAATAGTTTTATTTCTTAAATAAAAACGATGATGAAATTCCAAGAAATGCAACTTTCATTTTAAAAAAAGTTTTCAAACAAGAATTTCCAGAGTGTTGAAATATCTAAATGGAAATGATATATTATATGATGTACTGAAAAAAATACAAGGTTAAATACTAAAAATCCAATGAGCAACAAACCAGGAACACCCCTAGGCACTATGTTGTCTCAGGCCCTATGTACCTTGTACCTCGGTGTAAAGCAACCATAGTAAAATCCACTCTCGTGCATGAGCCACTAGTAGGGAACATACCCAAAACATAGTGGTTTCCAATCATAATCCACATAGTTTAGTTAGAGTTTTCGTTATCCAAATTCTAGGTGAAACAGGGGCAACACCAATCCGGTCCACTAGCCGTACTATTATAAATTTTCCCACCTAAGTACACGGGCTTCCCCTTTTGTGCTCAAACAATTTTAGCATGCAACATAAATCCATTTTCAAATAAAACACCACTACTGGTCACACACAATCAATATAGTATCTATAACATTTTTTTACTGCTTAAAACACACAATAAAACACTTTGATTCGTAATAAAACAATTCCTCAAAATCACGTAGTGTTTTACACAAAAACACCTTCAGAACACCAATTGCACACTATGTGCACATTTTTGAATTACCAAAACATAAAGGGAATCCAAATAAATGTAAATTAAAACATAAAATCATTTTTAGGGAAGCCTAATGTTGTTTAAGAAGTGACATCATTGTAAAACCTCTATTTTTACACAACACGGCTCTTAGAAATTCATGTGTTTAACAAACACCATTAAAACCCACATTCACAGCAACAAACACATGAGAAAATCATCAAAACAGTATTTCTAGTCCTATTACAGTTCATTAAAATCATCTAATTACTTCTATGTCTGCCCATAATGAACCAATAAAATATTTGAATGAAAAACCCCCAATTTCACCAAAAAATGGAACATAAAATTTATTTGCATTATAAATGAAACTAAAACCAATTTTTATAGAAACATTCAAGTGAAATAAAAATTAAGGTACCATGAACACAGCAAGCTAATTTACAAAAATTGCACACACAATGGAATCACCTACCAAAACCAAGGAAACCCTTGAATCCTTTGTGCGAAAACTCAAACGCACCACCATCGCACCACAAGGAAGGTAAACCAAACCTAAAACTAGAATTTCATACCATGAAACACAATATAAACCCAAATTTTTAAACCCTGCATTCTTTATATTATAATCCTCAATGATAAGGGAAGAAACCCTATGTACATTGGATTTAACCCTATACAAATTGAATGAAGAAAGAAGAAGAAGAACATACTTAAAATATCTTGTAGAAATCTACTCCAAAAATACCAATATCTGATTTAAAAAAAACTCAAACCTTCAAGGGTGGTTCGAACAAGGATAAGGAGATCATTTAAGAATTTTAATGGGGGAAAAGAGTAAAAATTGAGAGAGTTATGAAGGAATGAACCTACATCTTCAAATCTGGATGATTTGAGAAAGCCTTTAAAGTTCAGCACCAAAGAGCGATTAACCAGAGCTCCAAAGTGTGGGGAGAGAGAATGATCGCGTGGTTGGGTTCAGTGGGATTGGGCTCCACTTAGAATCACCAAAAAATCCCAAAAATTGAATATGTTATAACATAATCCAAATTTATTTTTAAAATAGGAATTTGGCTATCGGGCAGTCCCAACCCCTTAGATAAAAACCCCAATAAACCCTGGTATTGGATTTCTAAAAGCGCCAAATTATCTTGGTGGTGTTAATAGGTTAGCGGAGGTCATGTATTAATTTGAATGGATGAAACATTTTGAAAAATAAAAATGTTATAAAAGATACAAAATTTATTTTTTAATCTGAAATTGGGCTCATGGTTTGGCCCAATTCATGAATACTCTTCTATTCCTCCCAAAAACATAGGGAAACCCCCAAAACAAAGCAAGGATGAAAATTAAATGAAAAATACCTTTAAAATAAGTCTTTTATGTGACAGTTATATTATAATTCCAGTAAAATATCATATATAATATCACTTACTCAATTATTTATGCGTCCCACATATGGCATTAACGATTCAAATCACTTTGAGGGGGCGGTAGTCCGCACTTCATCAAATGAAATTATCACATTTTCACAACATGCAAAGCATAAAGATATGTTTTATATGTAAAATAGAGAAGAATATAGAGGAAATAAATATAATATATATCATAAATAAATATAGTTCCATCATAATGGCACCATGATAGGTGGTAGGAGAAGATAGAACAATCATCATTTCGGGAGGCAGTAATTCACCCTCCACAGAAAGAGTATGTTCTTTAACCACTAGACGGGGGGTGTGTGTAAGTGTAGCTCAAATAATTATCATAAAAACATTCTATAATATTTAAGATACTGGTTTTGTTACAAAATAAATGATGAAAAAGAGTTTAGGGGGTTGGAGAAGCAAAATAAAACAAAATAACATAAAAGAAGACATTACCTTAAAATCGGGAAAACTCTTCTTGATTTGAGCCAAAGGCTTTCTTGGGAAGACTTATGCCATATGTGAGGCTTCTAGGAGTATTAGAGGGATTTTGAGATAGTATTTGGGTAGTGATTGGCTGAGCCAAATGGTTTGGTAGGTGTGAATAATGTGGTAGATGTGGGGGCCTTTTATTAGAGGAGAGGAGGGGCACTCTTGGAATGATTGAAATGTTACTTTATTATATATTGAGTTTCGGATTTTAAAGGACTAAAACTTATATATTTCTAGGATAAGGGGATAATGGTTCGAAATATACTCATCCAATAGTTTTTTGAAATGTTTATGTCTAATATTTTACATTATCTTTTCATTTTATTTAAATCGTTAATTAATGAGGCAATCGTTGCATCATCATGGTGTCATAAAAAATTCAATTTACTTAATGTCTAAAAATTATAAAAAAAATATCATGATGTAGGAAATATTTTCAGATTTCTAATTAATATATATAGTCGAAATGTTAACTTATATAACCCCATGTAATAATTTTTTTAGTAAAACAACACATGTTTGTGACAATTTTATTTTTACTTTAAATAAAAAGATATTAATGTCATTTTCTTTCCCAAGTGGCTCCATGGGGTCCCCAAGTTGACCCATGTATTTTTTTGGTCTTCCATGACTCATCCAATAAGGGTAGGACAAGTGTAAAGGTATTTTCATATTTTTATAATATCATTTTTACCTTAAATTTCACTAATTATCTTTAATCACGATTAATTAAACTTAAAAGTTACTATTCAGCAAAAAAATTATTTTAATCCCATTGAACCACATTTTACATCCAAATGACAACCATGTATGTCAGATTTTTGAAAATAATATCACAGAATTGGTAATTTATAATTTAAACAAAAAATCAGTTTTTAACTATCATTTAGTGGTTTCACAATTCATCAAAAATTGATGTTTTTGAGAACAATGCCAAAAATTCACCCTAAGATATAATTGAAATTATGAATTCAAAAATGGTGTCTATTTTAAAAAATTAAAAACATATATGTTTCATTAATTAATTTTATAATTAATTCCCGTTGTCAAAACAAATAGCGTGTTTTTAAGAAATAATATCAATCAAAAGATTGACAATTGTTTATGTCTAATTTCAAAGTGAAGTTAATTCTAATGACCACCCCTGGATAAAATGGTAAAAATATATTCTAATTATAATTTAAAACCACTCAATATTATAATTTATCACTATAATTTAATTTGATTAAAAAAGTTGTTTTTAAGTATTTTTCACTATTTATAAAAAATTGGAAGTTCTCATAAAATTACAAAAAATTCAACATAGGCTAATTTTGATATTCTGAATCCAAAAATGAAGTCCATTTTGAAATATAAAATATATATAATTTCAAAACATTGGTATTACTATTCATAATGGCTATTTTGATTGGTCGTGGTGTGTTAGAATCTCGAACTTGCATACAATGCAAGTTATTGCATTATTTGAAAGAGAAGTGTATTGTGGAAGCTCAGGGTGTTACAATTAGGATTTTAATTAAATAATTAAATAATAATATTAAGAGAATTATTTTTCAAAAATGGAATTCATTTTTGGATTCTAAAAATCAATTAAATATTGGGGTGAATTTTTCGGAATATTATAAAATACATGAATTATTTATGAATAGTAAAACCCATAATTTAAAAAATAAGGTAAATAAGATAATTATAGAGTCAGGCACGATTTTTTACAGATGTAAGACCAATTTATTCTAGATTACATGATAAAATTACAGTTCTCGGTCATGGAATATGCACTATTCCTTTTATTTTGGGTAAATATTTAATTAATGAATTTTATAATGAGAAATCCCCCCTCCCATCCACTTTAAAACCAACTCTTCACACCGTCATTTCCTCATACCTCTAAAGCTTCATTCATTGCCTAAAATTTGCCCAAGAATTTTTCCTATATCCTCTACCATGTTCAAAATCTTTTTGTCTCATCAAAATAACAATCATAGGTCCCATATTGAGGATCTCAGGAGGTGGATTCCAGAGGTAACTTTCAACCTCTTTCATTTTATTTCCTTTCAATTTCAGGTTCTTTTCTTATTCTATCCCCACCTATCATCATACAAAAGGTACGGTAAATATAATATCATAAATATAATGTAATTTTGTGATAATATTGCGATACTAAACCATTCAACCCCTTTCCATCTTCCTTTCATTTTATAAAATAAAACATTGATCGTGAGATGTCAATCTATCACCTTCAAGAACGACATGTTTTCATTTCCCATTTATACCTTTAGATCGGGTCATGAAACAATTTTTATTGTTGAAATAGAATATTATATATGCATTATATCCTATATGAAGTTCGTTAACTATCTTATGTACATATTACTAAATGATTAAACAAAACAAGATCGTTGTTGTTAAAAAACCTCCCTAATTAACCTAAACAGTCATCATTTCATTCTTATCTAATGATTCATCCACTAGGGATATAATATAAATAATTATTAGATCATTTATACTCCTATAATATCATTAATAACATGTAAAATCAGTTATGTATTTTTACCCATGTTCAACCCGAATATAAATTTATGAATACAAATGAACCGCTCAAGAAAAACAATAAAAACAAACAATGCAGGAAAAATGTTTTTAAACTCTATAACTCTTCCGATGGAACATAAAATTACTTAATGAAACCATAATGAACCATACTAATGTTCCAATTGTTTTGGAAAAGTTAATTAAATAATTTAATGTGGTTGTATAGGACCTTAAATTGAAGGAAGCAATCAGATATAAGGTAAGGATAAATTCACGAACCCAACATTCATAAATCATATTCTCCCCCTATAACTATTTTTTATATGGATACTCCTTAAAAAAAATTATTTTTTGAATTTCCACTTCTGGGATATTCATGTTTATCACAGGTGTTTATGTCTATTAAAATGATTTCAAAAAGAACTCTTTTTTAAGAACACACATTTTACTTCTCATTCGAGGTTGACAGTTCTTGTAACATTTATGTTATCCCCTAATTATTTTGGGATCCCATTGATTAATTATGTGTTTATATGAGACAAAACCCAATCCTTTACATTGGTTAGTTATGTTAATATTTTATATACTTTCATTGTGGAATTCATGATAAATGATAATGTTATGATGTGACAGGTGCATCTGGAATTATATAGCGCAATATGAATGTTTCAATATGACGGATGTGATTAGAATTATACCGCGCTCCAATGCATTGGGTTAAGTGATGAATCTCATGAGTTAATTTGAAATTATGTTCGAAAATAATCCTACCATTTTTCACAATTATTGTTCTAGTTAACTACTAATACACGATGTTTCATTTTGTATGCATTTCCCCATTTCAAGTATCTTAGTAATTCTTCCTCTCATGTTCCTGATCCATTTCATATGTTATGGTTATGCTCACCATTTTTTATATTGTTCATATATATCAACATACTGGGCTTTTATCTCACCAATTTTTTATGTATATCCTCAGGCGATTACATGTACTAATGAGAGGTCAAATGCCAATAAGAAGCTAGAGAAGAAGGAATAAAATAAATGTTTACACTTGATGTTGTGATTGTTCTGTATGGTCCAAGTTTTCTTAAGACACTAAACCCTTGGAACCACTTTGTGTAATACTATTAAATTTCTTATCATTAAAATGATAAAATATTAATATAAGAAAAGGCTAGGTCGCTATAGTTGGCATGAGATGCTAGGTTTTGTAAATTTGGGAATTAGGATTAGTGAACCCTATATAAAATCTCTAGAATGAGACTAAGTGAAAATATGATTACAAGAAACATTACAAAAGGATCCCATATGTTATGATTTTAGTATAAATTGTGCAAATGAATAAGTTTCTTATTCATGACATGATGACATATATTTTGTTCTGTCATTTTATATTTTAGAAAAAGTTTGGTACTAGGAGAAACAAGGCCAATAACTCATGTGAGGTCCAATGCAATGATTGTCGGAACAACATCTCCAACGATTTGGGAGTTGGAGTTCTGAAATTCAAGGTGATTATTACCCAACTATCTTAGGTTTGAACCATAACCATAATATTTGGGAATATCCTCCTTCACCAAAGAGGGACAAACTAGTTTCTGATTGTTTTATGCGGAAACAACCATCGACTTTTAGTAGATCTTTTGATCCACTTATTGAGAAATAGTAGTTCAACTCCATGTAAAATATATTTTTTGTGATTCAGTATTATGAGACAGAGAAGCTGAAACTATCCATTTATCATCTAGATATAGAGGTTGATCAATGCCGGTATTTAATTAATAATGTGGAAATTAAATAGATTAAATGGGAAGACATTACGATACTTTTTATTAACAAGTACATCCAAATAACTCTTTGCATGATGTTCGTAAGAGAATTCATAAAGCTCAAGCTAAAGGAATGATAATATTTCACAACCTATGAAGATAATTTTACAAGTAATGCAAGTTATGATTTGGGTTTTATTATCAGCATGGATAGAAAAATTGATCATTTTTTAGTGGATTAAAACCACACATTTGAAAGCCTCTGAAAATTCGAGACATTGACAGTTATGAAGTTGTTGTTCTACATTTTCTCAATGTGGAGAGAGGTTTTGGATAATGTACCATGGATATGGGGATAAGAAATTAAAGATGGAGTATCAAGATGGAGAATCTATTGAAAAAGGTGGATATAAAACTCAACGAACCACATACCGAAAATGTTGGAAGTTGCACCATGTGAACTATCTCAAAGGGACTAGGAAGAGCTTCAAGTGTGGGATAGAATGATTCCATGATCAATAGTGTTGAAAGGACATGAAAAGGAATTCGAAATTTTCTGATGAATGTAGTGTAACACCCATGATTCAATGCTACAACTGTAGGGATCTAGGGAACTATGCAAGCAAATGCACTAAACCTTGAGTTCTCAAGGGTAATCATCTTCAACAGCCACCAATGCCCAAGGAACAAGGGAACGATTGTGCCATCACTACTGTGAATGTAGTGAAATATAATGATGTGGTAAAAGCTACCCTACCTATTAAATGAAGAATGGAAAATGTCATATATTATTCTGGTTCTACGTATTCCTTTAAATCTAGAATGTTTTCTAGAACAATTGAATCGAATCCTCAAAACCATGAAGTATAGATATCTGTAAAAACACATAGTGGGGAAATCATTGCAACACAATTATTTGAATCTTCTCCTATTGGTGTATGAGAGAATATTCTTCTAGCAGATCATGTAATACTTCAATTAGTGGAATTCTATGCTATAATGGGAATGGATTGGCACTCGTTATATATACCACGTATAAACTATCAGTAAAAGTAAATATCATTATATATTATAAACCATCCCATGATCCTATAAAAATGAAACAAAATTCATGATTCTCCTATTAAAAATCCTTCAAATATGTGTATGTTTATTCCCTATGATAAGGAATTCCTAGATTAAATGGTTGAGTCAAAGGAAAGTTCCAACCATGGGGAAATTCCCAACGTGAGGGAATACAATGATGTATTTCTCGAAAAGTTACCCGGAATTCCCCCATATCATGAGGTATATATCTCAATAGAACTCACACCCGGAGCTACTCTTATCTCATATTGTCTCTATATGATGGATCCAATAGAACTATAAGAGTTAAAGATGCATCTTTAATAGCATCTGGACAAAGTGTTCATATGCACTAGTTCATCACATTTATGTGTGCTAGTGATGTTTTTAAGGAATAAGGATAGAACAATACAGCTTTGTATCGACTATCGAGAACTCCGCAAGATCACCATGAAGAAAAAGTATCCTCACCCATGGATAGATAACTTGTTATATCATTTAAGAGGAGATCAATACTTCTCCATGGTGGATCTTCGTTCTGGATATCATCAATTAATGGTGGAGAAGAATGATATTCAAAAGTCTACCTTCCATACAAGGTATGGGCACTATGTGTTTCTGGTGATGCCCTTCGGACATATTAATACCCAATAAATCAACATGGATTTGATGAAAATAATATTTAGAAATTACCTCAAAAAAATTTTGGTTGTGTTTATTGATGGTATTATCATCTACTCCAGGAGAAAGGAGGAACATGAAGATCATATAATACTTATGTTGGAGTCATTGTTAATGGAGATGTTATACACCAAGTTCAACAAATGTGACTTTTGGATGAATCATGTCATGTTCTGGTAATGACCCGAAATTTTGAATAAATCTTGTTTCCTAATTTTATGTGTTATTTTATTTTGTTTTTTATACTCAACAAAAATGTTTCATTTGATAAAATGAGTATAATTAAAATGAGACCATTGGGATTTTACTGTTATATGACCATTGGTCAATATGACCCCTGGAAACTAAACGTTTTGATTATTGTCTCTAAATACAAGTAATCTTTGTTAATTATTATAGAAAGAAGATTTTATGGCCTCACCCAGTAGTGTTGGACTAATCTAATCCCATCTAACAGAACTTGGGAAGGAGGTAGCACCACTAGGCTTTTCTATGGACCAAACCCAAGCCGAACTTCATCGTGTAAAGCTATAACGGAATCGCCTTTGCGAGAAGTTCAAACTGATAGAAATTACTACTCGTGCGATGTTAGCCGAGCCTCCCTCATATTCTCTCACCTTATCACACCTTACACTTAGGTCCTATGCTGGTGTGATAAGGGGCTATGTAAGGAGACCGTAACTGCCTTATGTAATCCTTTATTTTAAATAAAAATTGGGATTTCTTCTTATGATGATGTTTATGAATTTTTAAATGACCGGATATATATAGTATGCATATTTTTTGATGAATTTTAGAAAAAAGATATTTTAAAAATGTTTATGTAAACCTTAAATAATTAAAAATGTGTAATGATTTTCAAAAACCGGTCTTCTACAATTATGTTCAGAACGAAATTTAGAGTCTAATAAGATCAACTTGATTTTGATGAATAGTAAATTATGAATTGTGATTTTATGATTAGGATTAGTAATGTGTCCAAATGGATTAGTAATCTCACTTAAAGAAAGTATTAATATAATCTAGGCACCTAGATTATGTAATGAGATTCAATAAAATGGTTAAATAACAGTTTCATATATTATTATTCAAGTATTATTTTTTTCAGGTGAATTGTGTTTTTTAATTAAAAATTTAATTAAAAACATTAAGAAAATTATTTTTATAAAATGGATTTCATTTTTGAACTCAGAGCGTCGATATTATGTTATGGTAATTTTTGGGGATTTTTCTGAAAAAATGAATTTTTGGTGAATAGTTTATTTATTTAAAAATAAAAATAAAAATATTAAAAAAATTATTTTTAAAAAATGGAGTTCATTTTTGAAATCAAAGCATTTATATTCGGTTAAGGTGTAATTTTGGGATTTTTCTGAGAAAGTTGAATTTTTAGTGAATAGTAAAAATACAGTTTTAGGGTTTGTGTATGTTTAATGATCTCATAACTGTGTCATGATGATGTCATGAGATATTTTAATGGTTGGCCGTCCAAGGGTGATGAATTATTGTTTTGGGGGCCCCATGTGGCCTAACTCCATGGTAAATGCTAAAGGAGAGCACATGGTTTTGAGAAAAGCGCTTGTGAGGTGTCCCTTGGCCATTAATGCCTTGTCCCCTCACTTTCCCTATAAATAACACCCTTTCCTCCTTTATTTTTCACTCCCAAATCTCCCCCAAAGAAGTACTGGTCTCCTTACCTCCCAAGGAGTCCTCCCAAGGTGCCCCAAGCCCTCAAGGTCCAAACCTTTGAGTTTTAAGAGTTACGTTTTAAGGTAAGGGATCTGACCTCTCTCTTTCTTTTCAAGTAATCTCTTTTATGTCATTCCTTTTATGCTCCATGTTCTTATGTTGGAGGATGTTCTTTTATACTCCTATTAATTCCATTTTAATGTTTATATAATGAGAGATCCCCTCTTACTCAAATTATTTCGTTTTATGAATTTTTAAGTGGCGCTGTTAGGCTGCCAAAATTTTTGTAACAGATTCTTTCTCCCTTCTCATTTTTCAAGATACATTTTCATGTAATGTATTTTAAGTTCTTTTTTATTATGTTGGGGTATGATATCTAAATTTATCATACTGATCTCTTATGATCATATGATGAGAGACCCCATTTTATCTCTTCAATTGAGTATTTTGAAGTTTTAAGTGGCGTCGTTAGGCTGCCGAATTTTTAAGGGATTCTTTCACCCTTCTCATTTTCAAGATCTATTTTCATGTCAAGTATTTCTAGTTCATTTGTATTATTTTGGGGTATTATATCTATATATATCATAATGGAATTTTGTGTTCATATTATGAGAGACCCTATTTGATCTCATCAATTCATTTTTGGTTGAAGTTTATGTGACGCCGTTAGGCTGCCGAATTTTCATAAGAGAAATATTATTTTTGTCTTCCTTTCATGTTCTTCATTTCATAGGGTATACTTTCAAATTTCATTACCATGTTCTTAAATCCCTTATATTATGTACCTCTACTGTTTTATGGGTCATTTATGAATGTTTGACCCATGTCCCCTCTCTTTTCAATGTTTTCTAAAACCCTGTAACATAGCCATTATGCTGCAGAATTTTCGTCGCAAAATGTCTCTCTCTTTTTCCAAAGTTCTTTTATTTTATTAAGTGAATACTCAATGCTCTCTCCTCTATATTGGTATTCACATATATACCAAAATTTTCTATTTTGAATTCTGGTATTTGCATACATGAAACCCGCTTTCCCTTTTCGTGGGTTTAAAGTGACGTAAAGATCATGTCTTTAAAGCAGTTTATAAAATATTATGATTATGAAATGAAACCCATTTCTTTTATGATATATGGGTTATTTATGAAATTTTTGATGATTATATATGTGGGTCACATGGTAATAAAAGAAAATTTAAGGGTGCACCCTGATAGCGCTCCAATGCATTGGGTAATGACTAAATCTCTAGGGATGCCCATTTTTAACGACGCCTTGGTGAATAACCTTGGAAATTTTTAATGACAACTTGGGGATGGAACATGGTGAAACGAAAAGATTGTCAATATTAAATGATGTAGCCACATATTAAAGTTATGAAAAATGTTCTTTTTATTATGATATGCCTCATGATTTCTTTCTCATGCCTTAATGTTCTTTTCATGACCTTATTGAAGTATCTCAAGTTCACATGAAAAATGTTTCTCTTGTTTCCCTTACTGGGCCTTATGCTCACCCTTTCATTTGATGTATGTCCCCAGGTTATGAGATGCAGTAATGAACCTAGGATGAATGTGAGGAGAATCCTTTAAAGTTTTTAAGAAGAATCTTTTATGTTTTCATGTTTAAAGTTCCTGGTTTCCAAGACACTAAACCTTAAAGATCCTCGGTTTTGTAAAATGTAATGAAAGTTTATGTGATAAAAAGGAGGGATGTTATATTCTTGTGAAATGTTATCACATGTGAGTGAATTTCTATGGACCCTTCAAAAACAAGGGTGATTGAGGAATGGCCCATGCCCTACAGTTTCACTGAAATCCATAGTTCTATTCGATTAGTTGGGTAGTACTGTCATTTTTTGAGAAATTTCACATGATTGTCAAGCCCTCTAACTATGTTAACAAAGAAAGAGGTAATGTATGTCTGGACAGAAGAATGTGAGTGAATATTGATGGAGCTAAAGAGAAGGACGATCAATGCAACTGTACTCACTCTACCGAACAATGTAGATTTTATTGTGGTATATGCTTCAAAGAAATGCTTATGTTGTGTATATATGCAAAATAAAAATGTGATATCCTATGCCTCATGATAGTTGAAGATACATGAGAAGAACTACACGACACACTATCTAGAGTTGGTCGTCGTGATTGTTTCCATGAATATCTAGAGGTTTTACCTTTATAGTGAGATGTGTGACATATACACCGACCACAAGAGCATAAAGTATGTATTCACACAGAAGAAACTCAACATCAGTCAATGGAGATGGTTAGAACAAATCAAGGATTATGATTTCTCTATTCACTAACATCCTAGAAATGTGAACAAGGTAGTTGATGCTCTACGAAGAAAAGAACATTCTACTATATCCGTGATATGGATTGAGAAAGACCCAATCTTCTTGGATAAGAAATTGATGGATTTAGAAATCATAAGGGCAGGGGATATATACTACCATGACCAAATTATTGTGCAACAAAACATCCAATATAAGATTAAGGAAGCCCAAAGGGATGATGTAGAGATACAAAAGAGGGTGAATGCAGTAAAGGAAAGGAAGCTGAAAAAGATTCACATCGATGATGCTGGTATGATTCGGTATAGAACATAGCTTTGTGTGCCTTAATCAAAGTGGATAAAGAAGGATCTATTGGAAAACTCACATAGATCAAACTTATCAAGCCATCCTAGGAGTACCAAGATTTATTTTGATATCTGAGAACACTTATGGTGGGATAACATCAAAAAGGAGATCGTAGAAGATATCTCAAGGTGCTTAGTATGTCAGAAAGTTAAAGTAGAGCGACAAATGTCCAAATATTTGATGCAGTTATTTCTTATACCCAAGTGGAAATGAGAGAAGGTTACTATGGTCTTTTTTCATTGGTCTCCCATTGTAATCGAAGGGAAATAATGCGATATGGTTTGTGGTTGACTGACTCACCAAGACTGCCCATTTTATCGCTATTTTGGAAGACCTCTCGCATGAACTACTTGCAATGATATATGTGAAGGAGGTTGTGTGACTACATGTCATTACAATGTCTATGGTTTTTGATAATTATAAGAGGTTCACATCTAAATTCTGAAAGATCCTTCAACATGCATTGAGTAATAAATTAAATTTCCACATGACCTGTCACCCACAAACCGATGGCCAATCTGAAATGACAATTCAGATGCTTGATGATATGATATGAGCCTGCTCTCAAGAATTCAAAGGTAAATGGGATTAGTATCTCCCATTGGTTGAGTTCTCATAAAAGAATAACATCCAATCGAGTATTTAGATGGCTCTGTATGAATATTATTATGGAAAGCGATGTAGAACTCCAACATGTTGGGATGAAGTTGGAGAAATATGTTACTTGGACCAGACCTTATGCAAGAGATGGCAGAGAATGTTCAAGTCATCATGAAACCCATCCATGCTTCTTATGGCTTGAAAAAGAGATATGATTAGAATCTTCAAAGGGACATGGATTTCGATGTTTGAGATAAATTCTTCCTTAAAATATCACCATGGAATTGATTAATGTGGTTTTGAAAGAAAGGGAAGCTGAGCCCAAGGTACATTTTCCCCTTTCAGATCCTTGACCGCATAAGAGTTGTGGGCAATCAACATGCACTTCCACCAAATATGGCTCATGTTCATGAGGGGTTTTACATAACCCTCCTGAGTATATACATACAAAACCCTCACATGTACTATACTCAGAGGTGTTAAAGCTGGAAGATGATATCTCCTATAAGGAGCAAACAGTAGAGATTCTGGATCCGAGAGATAAGGTTCTACATAACAAGACAACCCACCATGTCAAAGTGTTCTATAGGAACCATAAATTTGAAGAAGCTACTTGGGAACAGGAAGAGGGGATGATCGAGAATTTCCCTCAATTGTTTATGAAAAAAAATTTGAGTGTGAAGTTTCATTAAGGGGGAATAATATAACGACCCATCGTTTTTCAATGGAAATTAACTTCATATAAATATGTCATAAAATCACATTAAAGCACAACATAATAAACTAATATATGATATGTGACCTTTAAAAATAGGTTTTCTACTTGTGGGTTTTAAATTTCGAAAAAATGACATACACGGTTGTGATCAGAATGTTTTTTGGATTCCATCAAGAAAAATATAATTTTTGGTGAATAGTGACATAGCCTTATGAATAATAACATACTTGTATGAATAATGATATACCCTAAGGAATAGTGACCTTTACTATGATAATAGATAAATAATATTAATCTAAATGTATGATGTACTAATTTTTCAGAATAAGTAATTGAATATTTTAAAACTAGTTTTTGATAATAAATTATGATCTCAATTAAATATTAAACTAATAATATTTATAAAATTATTTTTGTAAAAAATAAATCTTTTTTGGGTTCTACACATCATTAAATGATTTGGGTGAATTTTTTGAATTATTCTGAAATACTACAATTTTTTATGAATAGAGTAATACCATAATTTAGAAAATAAGCTAAATAAGATAATTATAGAGTCTTGCATGACGTTCTACTAATAGAAGACCGATTGGGTCGATATCACATGATAAAATAACAATTCATCGTCATGGAAGACTCACTATTCCTTTTCTTGTGGGGAAATAATAAATAAATTAATATTATATTGTGAAATACCCTCTCCCCTCGACTATAAAAACCCCCCTTCCAATCCACATTTCCTAACACCTCTCAAGCTTCAGGCCTCATCTAAACTAAAAAAATCATTTTCCATATCCCCTCCCCCATTTCCATGATATTAAGGTCTCATCAAAATACCAGTCCTAGAACCCTTGTGGGAGATCTCAAGAGTAAGATTCAAGAGGTAATTTCCTTTCCTATTTCCTTTATATTTTTCATTCAATTTCAAGTTCTTTACTTATTCACTCTCCACCTGTCTTCATCAAAATGGAATGGGAACTCCATTTTAAAACATATAGTAAAATTTATTAATAATAATGGGATATTATAACATCCAACCACATTTCCATTTTGATTTTATTTTATAAAAGAAAACTTTGTTCATGAGTTGTTAATATATCACCTTCCGGAATGACATGTTTTCTTTTTCAATTTATGCCTTAATATCTAGTAATGAAACTATTTCAATAGTTGAACCATAATATTACTTATATATATATATATATATATATGTGTGTGTGTGTGTGTATTATTTCAAATTAGAGGTTCTTGAACTACGTTATTTAAATATTTCTAAATGATTAAACAAAACAATATCATTATGGTCGAAAAACCCACCCAAGTTAACCCGAACAATCATCATTTAATTATTATCTAATGAATAATTTACATTTTATATAATATTATCAATTTTAAGAACATATAACCTCCTGAAATATCATTAAAAACTTTTATAATCTGTCTTGGATGTTTACCCATGTTCTAGCAGAACATCAATTTATGAATTCAAGTGAACTACTCAAGAAAAACCATAAAAACAAACATTCTTGAACCATGTTTTAAACACTATAACTATTCCAAAGGAACATAAAATTACATAATGAACCTATAATGAACCATATTAATATAAATAATGTTTTTAAATTGTTAATTAATGAATCTAATTTGGTTAAACAATACATTTAAGTGAAGGAAGTGATCTGATATAAGGTATGGGGAGATTCTCGAACCCAACTATCATCCTTCGGGTTCTCCCTCTTTCACTCATTTTTGGATATGATTACACCATAAAATTATTTTTCCGTCATATTTATTCATTTTATATGATATACAAGTTTTTCAGTAATTTTTATGTCAAAAGTTTTTTTTTTCAAACGAACTCTTCTTTTAAGAACACACCTTTTACTTCTTATTCAAGGTTGATGGTTCTTTTAACATGTATTTTATTCCCCTTTTATTTAGGGAACCCTATGTTTATGAATGTATTATTATGAGATGAAAACCATTTCTCTTCATGGGTTAGTTATGCTAATTTTCGATATATGTTCATTGTGTCATGAATGATAAAGGATATTGTTATGATGTCATGGGTGAGCCTAGAATTATATAGTGCAATATGAATGTTTTAATGTGACATGTTCACACGGAATTATATAGTTCTATAATACATTGGGTAAATTGATGAATCTCATGTGTTAATTTCAAATGATTTGTGAACAAGATGCTAGCTTTTTTCAAAAGTATGTGTGGTAGTTGAACACAAAATAATTGTGTTTCATATTTATGAATTGCCTCATTTCAAGTCTCTTATTAATGTTTCCACACATGTTCATGGTCATTTTACTATGTTCTGGTTATGATAACCCATTTTTATTTTGTTCTTATATATCCTCTTACAATGCTTTTATCTCATCCCTTTTTTGATGTATATCATCAGGTGACTACATATACGAAGGAGAGGTCAAGTGCCGATAAGAATCTAATGAATAAGGAATAAAATAAATGTTTATTCTTGATTTTGAAATTGTTATGTATGGTCCTAGTTGGCCCAAGACTCTAAACCTTAGGATCCTCTATATATAATAAAATTATGTTTTTATCGTTTAAAGGATGTAATAGTAATATAAGACAAGGGTGGGTCGCTATACACACAATCCCGCAAGCAATGAAAAATTAATAATGAATATCAATCCCACCAAAAATAAATCAAAACGTTATAAAATTTGTATAATGGGAATCGATGATGTTTGAGACCATCCTAAATCTAATGTATTTGATGCCAATGGGATGGATAATCCTATAATAAACCCCTAATTGTGTCCTTTTTAACTTAAAAGATGACAATCAAGGTTCCCCAAGGGTTTCTGTAACAAACCCATCTATTTTATTTCAAAATTAATTAAAATTTTAGTCATGATAAGTCATTCTCTCTCTTAGATAATGTCTATGTTATCATTCTAGGTCATCAGTTTAAATTAAATTATCCATTACAAGAAAAAATTTCATAAGATATCCACTTATATTTTTCATTGGTAATGTAAGAACCCGGTTTTTTGTACGATAGAATTTGGAATATTCTTGATAATATTCTAGAGCAGTGCCTTCAGATGGCGTGCGATTCTGAGCACCGGAGTGGCCGTAATTAAATTTTCAGTGCGTTGACACTAAAAATGATAAATAAATGGGATATATCCTAAACGGAGTTCCGTATAAGAGATTTGAGTGTACCGATGTGACCAGAATGGGGTGTTTACCCTAGAAATTACATAAAACATGTTGGTGTAGGATGTTTGGACCCCTCGCCCACTTCTGGAATGTTAAACGGATTAAATAAATTTATTTAATTAGGTTAATGTTGAAACATAGGTATCTCTTAAACGGTTGCTCGTATTAGGAAACCGATGGCACTGTTGAGTTCGGAGAGTGCCGTTTACCCTTGGAGGGGTGTAAGTTCTGCGGGCACGACCAGTCTGTGAAAAATAGTCCAAGGGGTGTTTCCGTAATTTAGTGGCTTCAGACGTTAAATTTTATAACTTTTTAATGGGGTCCCGAATTAAAATTATGAGACTACCGTTGTGCTCGAGAGGTGGTGTTTACCCTAGTAGAGGCTTAACCTCGACCCTGATGAGGGTTCGGGTTCAGACCGACGGGAGGGTGGTTAAGAATTTTCTATTTAAACTCTTAACTCATCCCCTTCCTCCAATATTCTCCCATGGTGCCAACAGCTCCCCAAAGAGAAGGAGAAATCTCTCCTCCATCACCTCCTCCTCTCCGGCAAGGCGCGGCTCCGACGAATCGCGGCGAAGCTTCGGGCAAAGCCCATCGAGGTAGGATTTGTCGTTTGCATTTTCCCTTCACCGCACATTATTCGAGCTCAAATATTTCTATCTAAACTCTGTCGGATTATCGATAAAATCCCATAGTTGCGTAGTATAGTTTATTCCCTTTCCAAAACATCTTTCAGATTCGAATTCCGAGCCCCGTGGCATCCGCAATCATCCGCCGAAGTTGGCGGGTTTTCAGTTTCCAATGGGTTCGAGCGGCGGCGCGGCTAGGGCGGACGGGACGGCAGCGGGGTGCTTGGCGTCGAGGGCGTCAGCAGGGTGGCATCTGGAGGAGGTCGGGGCTCAGGTGGAGTGCCCGGCAAGGTGGCGGTCGCCAGGGAGCGGCGACCGCAGGGTTGCGGCGCGCTACCCCCGTGCGGCGACAAAGACCCGCGCCGCGCGGGACTTCACGCGGCAGCCACAACCGGCCCGTGTGGTTGGTTTGTGCGCGGATCGTGAGTCTGCGGCCGGTCCAGGCTGGTCCAGCCCCAGGGGCCTTGCCCCCTTGGTGTTCGTACACCCGTATTTTCCACTACAGGTGTCCATTTTGAGTGCCATCTGTGGCGGTTGAACTTTATCGACGAGGCAGACATTTTGAGATGGTTTCGGGATTTTTTTTAATTCCCGAAACGAGGGGCCTCGGTGGTGCGACACGTACGTCGAGGAGTGATTTGTTTCTTCGGAGGATCATTTATGGGATGGAGCGGATGCGTCTGACGTCCGTTTTGAGCGCCTTTAGTGGCGTTGGGACTCTGGCATCGAGGCGGAGCTTTCCAGGGTGGTTTCAAGCGTTGAGTCCGAAGTTGAGGCGCGTGCCCCACGACACGTATTTTGAGCTGCGTGCATCTTTTAGTGACTTTTCCCTCAGACATCCATTCGGGGTGTGTGGGCAGTCGATGTTGTGTGTTTTTCTGAGGGCATCGCGTTGGCGCAGTCTACCCGCTGTAATTCCGCACGATGGTGCGGGCGCCGCGAGGGCCGTTTCGGGAGTTGACGGTGATTTCCAGCTTTATCACTGGGTGACCATTTTTGACAAGTGAATAGTCCATTTCGTGTAATTTTTTGAGAGGATCGCAACGATGCAATCCGTTCATTGAGTTTCGGGACTGGGATGTGGGTCCCATGTGGCCCGCTCGTGTGCGGTGCGCCGGGATGCACCTTTTTCTCTGGATATTCATTGCACCCAAGTGAGTAGAGCTTTTGATGTGTTTTCCGGAGGGGATCGAAATGGTGCGATGCGCCCGACTGTTTTCGGGGCCGAGGCTCAGGATCATGGGACGCCATTCGGGCGTGAGGTGGTGTTGGTGACTTTTCCATCGGATATCCATTGGAGGCGAGTAAGTAGTCGATCTCGCGTGTTTTTTACACGAGGATTACAACGGTGTGGTCCGTTTGGTGGTGCGGAGCCTCTTGCGCGATCTTGTTAAATGTGGAGCATGAGAGGTGCTCCAGTGGTGGTTCGTCATACCTTGTTTCTAGCGGACCCTTGGCATGTGATCGTGCACTCATGGGAGAGTGATATAAATGATTCACAAGATGTGTTTGGTCATGCCTGGGCATTTTAGGTGGAGTTGTTATGTCACACCTTCGCGTTGACACTGGGTGCCGTGTGCACGATAGAATTTGGGCTGAAACGAGGTATACTCCAGGAGTATACAGGAGCTATTGGAGGTACGTGTGGTTTGTACCTGAGAACGTTGGTGCGGTCGGTTGGGGTTGACTTGGGGCCACACGTCGTGTGGGCCCCACATGCGTGTCGTGATCTGCTTTACATACTCTTGACCTCTTGTGACGTAGAGGGTCCCTCTGTGCTCATTTGTTTGACCAACAAGGTGGAGTTTTCCCCTGGATTTGTGATCGTTTGTTTGACCAGCAGGGTGTAGTTTCCCCTGGCCCGCTGCTCTTTTGTCTGACTAGTAGGGTTGAGTGGTCTCCCCCTGGTCTTATTCTCGATGGTTTCGCCGGCAGAGATGGTTTGTTTCCTCTGATTCCTCAGATGTGAGGGGTTTCAGTACCGTGCATCTCTCACCGGACTGCGACACCATCTGTGAATATGGGTGTTCGTATAGTGTGGGTGTTTTCCCTGCTTTCTGGGGTGAGTTGACTCGGTCCGCTTCAACAGTGAATCAGAGTATTGGATTGGGATCGCCTTGTGAGGCCTCGGGAGTTATCCCGTTGCTCTGTGTTCCCAGGTCGATCTTGTGGTTTCGGTGTGACCATCACTTTACGTGGGCACCGATCCTCTACCCAAGTGGTTGATCTAGAAGGGATAAGGTTGTTTCCAGCAGGGTTGAAGTTGTTTCCATCAGGGCTGATGTTGTTTCCAGCAGGGTTGAGGTTGTTTCCAGCAGGGCTGAGGTTGTTCCAGTTGGGCTCAGGTTGTCTCCAGCAGGGCTCAGGTTGTTTCAAGCAGGGCTGAGGTTGTTTCCAGCAGGGTTGAGGTTGTTTTGATCAGGGCTCGCCAGTGGGTTACCATCCAACATGGATGGCCAGTACAGTGGTGTTCAACGAGCAGTACTATCCAGAAGGGATGGCCAGAGCAGTTCCGGGCTTACCTCCAGCTGGGCTGGGCAGTGGTCCCCGATTCTGGGCACACCTCTAGCTGGTCTGGGCAGTGGTCCCCGATGCCAGGCTTACCTCTAGCTGCACTGGGCAGTGGTCCTCGATGCCGGGATTACCTCCAGCTGGGCGGGGCAGTGGTCCTTGATGCTGGGTTACCTCCAGTTGGGCAGGGCAGTGGTCCCGTCGCCGACATTAGCCGGGTCTCCCTCTAGTGGATTAACCTGTTACGGGACTGCGCAGTGTGGCACCCGTCGACATTCCGGGTCTCCCTGTAGTGGGAACCTGTTGACTTCCCGGGACCCTCCAGCGGGGCTGTGCAGGGGGTCGCCTGTCAAATTTGAGTAGACTTTTCAACTGCGGGGTAGTTACGAGTTGTGGTTGACTTTCCCCCAGAACTCTCAAGTACGAGGAGCTTTTCCCCCACCGAGACATGTCCTTTTGATGCGACCTAAAACCATGTGGGCGAGTCACTGCCGCCCAAAGAAAATAGTTTCTAGGGGTGGTGATTGAACCCTTGGCTTTCGGTTTGGGGAAGACGTGCGAGATGCTGGGCATCAGTGGTGTTACTTCTGGGACGGTTGGCTACTCATTCATGGGCTGAGCTACGGGACAGAGATCGCATTACGATGTTGTTCGGGCTTCTTGTCGAGCATCTGGACTTTTATATACCTTGTTCTAGTACCCACTTCTTGGGTTTGGTTACTCTCCTTCCAGGAGAGGCGAAGACGCGCGATGTATTCCACGTGCTTTCCGTGTCTCGCTTCTCGTGGTTGTACGAGTCTACTCTCCTGCTATAGGTAGCGAAGACTCGACGAGATGTTCATCTTCTCACCATTTCCATCTCCTTGTTCCTGGACGAATCTACCTTCTTTTCTCTTGTTGGGTTGAGCTGGACTCTTTACTGTACTCCTTACTGCCCTTTCAGTTATAATACTCTACTTTTCTGTTCGCTATACTGCTCACCCTTCGATATCTCCTTTTTTTCCCCCTTGAACCTTCAGGGTATCCTACTGAGTATTTTTATACTCACCCCTTCTTGGGCTTGTCCTGCTCTTGGTGTGCCCTTGTAGAAGATGAACAGATGGAGCGTGACTTCAGTGGAGCGTAGGAGCTTGGGAGATTGGACCATGTGCGGTGGTCGTAGTCGGGTTCTAGGTGGGGAGGCCCGTCAGCTATTTTGTTTTGTTTACCTATTGGTGGTTTGTTGCACTTTTTTAGTTGGGCGTGTGTTTGGCCCTTTTTCTTTTTCAGCTTTACTTGTATTGTTTAGAGGTCGATGCACATTTGTGGTATTTATATAGCAGTTTCCCTTTCCTTTTCATTTCTTGTCTTTTATTTTTACACTGTACTTTTTCATTGAGTGTGCTGCGTGTGTGTGTTTACAGGTGCTTAGGCAAAGGCCTCCCCGAGTTGTTGTACCTTCGGCGCTGGTCTCCAGCCCCTGGCCTATGGAGGCGGGCTTGGGGTAGTTGCGGCTCGAGCCCGGGTAGGGTCGGGTCGTGACAAAGGGGTATTAGAGTTGGTTCGTTCCATGGGACGTTGTGCAGAAGTCCCTAAAAGAGGAATTGGTTGGGATATAGGGAAACAATGTTAATGTGTCTCAAGAGAAGATCTCAGGCCAGGGAGTCTAGTGATGGTGTGGCGGCTGACATATCCATTTACCAGGACCTTTATAACCCACTTGTCGACTCAGCATGCTGAGACAGTTGTTGCCGGGAAATTTTTTTTTGCATAATATAGGATTGAGTCTTTGACTATCCTTCTTGAGTCAGCTCCACATTGTTGTTGATATTGGTATATACACATATGCTCATCTGACCGCGACACTCCTTGATATTATTCAGGATGTCTCCGCGAAAACAGCCGGCCATGATACCATCTTTTGTTTGTGACGACGACTCTGTGAGCTACATGGCCACAGTCTAGGACCCATCATGCAAGCCCCTTTTTCCAGGTGGGTCGGTAGCAGCACCCCCACCTGTTGAGCAGCAGGCAGTTTCAGTAGAGCAGGCTGAGCCTGAGCACATGTTGAGCGCACTCCGTGAGTTCTAGCGGCAGGGACCGCAATGGTTCAGTGGTGAGCTAGACCCTCAGGCAGCCGAGGTTTGGCTAGAGACAGTGATTTACCATTTTAGGCTTGTGCAAACGCCGACATATCAGATAGTGGCTATGGCAGCCACCCTTTTTGGTGTAGAAGCTCGGCGTTGGTGGAGTCCGGTGACTCTGTTCCGTGACGAGTCGTCACTTTCGTGGGATGACATTCAGTTGTTGTTTCATGAGGAGTTTTTCCTCTCCTTCTTACGCTCTATTCGGATTCAGGAGCTCCTGCAGTTTTAGCAGAGAGGGGTGACGGTGGCTGAGTACGCGGCTAGTTTTGCAGACTGTGCACGCTTTTACCTGAACATGGTCCATGATTACAACCTCCGAGCGTGGAAGTTTCAGTACGGTCTCCGCCGAGAGAATCATGTTGTCATATTACCCTTGGGAATTTCCACATATGCTGGGGTTCTAGAGTAGGCGCTGGTGACAGAGGACTTCCTGTCAGGTTCTGGTGTTGGTGGTGGCTGCAGGCACGTTGGAGCCGAGACGTCTACCGTAGCTAGTGGGCCTCGGCAAGCAGAACCTCGATGCTGGTGGCTTACTGACAACCGGACTCAGGGGTATGTTCTTACACCACAGTGGTGCTGGAGGGCACCAGTTCAGCCCAGAGAGAGTCTGTGCTATCCTTTTGACGGACGATGTCACTTGCACGAGACTTCCCAACCCGAGTTTCTGAGAGAATCGGGCAGGCAGCAGGCACACCACCACGGCAGAGGCAGCACCGTGATCGGGGTAGCGCCCATAGAGGTGGTTCTAGAAGAGGAGCGGGAGGAACTGGTAGTGGAGTATGACCTTATGAGGTCTTCTCATCACCACTAGGTGGTCCACGTCAGGCTCCGGGAGCTGACAGTTGGGACCGCGGACAACCACGAGCCTTGGATGTCTACGTTCCTGCAGAGCATGAGGTGATAGGAGGTATGATTTACAGCTCTTCTACCTTTTTGTAGTAGAATTGTTAGACTCTTCTTGTGAAATGTTTTTCTCCCAGCTCCTTGTTTGAGTTTTTACCAGTGTAGCGCGGGGCGTCGGTGTAACACTGTGTTGGTAAGGAAAAAGACATGGGACCTTTTTCTCTAGTCGATGGTGTCGACTCCTTCGCCTTCCAAGCATGTAAGAGGGTCTTGGCTGTGAGACCATGACTGTGGAATCTTGCGTGACCATATATTCTTGGGTTCTTCACCATAAGGATATTTTGAAGGAGTGAATCACCGGGCCTTGTTCCAGGTGCGGGCGGTGATTCTAGTCGCGGCGTGCGGCGTAAGGGTTAGGTCAGGGAGGTGAGCTACCCCCGAGAGCCTTCATGTCGATTGAGACCGTGAAAAGGGATGTCGAGGTACCCTACCTCCCTTCCCTAACCCCAATGACAGGAGTGGGTGAACGACATCGGCAAGGGCCGACCTCGCGTGAATGGATCAATCCTTTGGTCTGTGTGCAGTGAAGCAGAGCTGTGCGTGGGTTCTTCTGGGTATGGGAAAGCCAGGTGTGGGCTTAGTACCATGTGTTGCTCCATAGTTTTTCTTTATGGGGATGAGAATATTGAACGAGGGAATGATGTAAGAACCTTGATTTTTCTACGAAAGACTTTGGAATATTCCTGATAATATTCCAGAGCAGTGCCTTCAGACGACATGCGATTCTGAGCCCCGGAGTGGCCAGAATTAAATTTTCAGTGCGTTCACAGTGGAAATGATAAATAAATAGGATAAATCCTAAACAGAGTTCTGAATCAGATATCCGAGTCTACGGATGGGCCCGGAATGGGGTGTTTACCCTAGGAACGACATAAAACATGTCGGTGCGGGATGTTTGGACCCCTCGCCCGCTTTTGGAACGTTAAACAAATTAAATAAATTTATTTAATTCGTTTAATGTTGAAACACATGTATCTCTTAAAAGGTGGCTCATAT
Source organism: Viscum album (assembly GCA_963277665.1). NCBI lineage: Eukaryota > Viridiplantae > Streptophyta > Magnoliopsida > Santalales > Viscaceae > Viscum > Viscum album. Next base: position 1,996,439,970 of record OY728146.1, on the reverse strand, counting down.
TGGAAAACCGAGGGCACCCTTGAGTTTGGAGCGTGCCGTTTACCCTAGAAGGGGTGTAAGTTTTGCGGGCACGGCCCGTTTGTGAAAAATGGTCCCAGGGGCGTTTCCATAATTTAGAGGATTTAGACATTAAATTTTATAAATTTTGAAAGGGGTCATAGTTTAAAATTATGAGACCACCGTTGTGCTCCGGAGGTGGTGTTTACCCTTGAGGAGGCTTAACCTCGACCATGCTGAGGGTTCGGGTTCGGACCAACGGGCGGGTGGTTAAGCATTTTCTATTTAAACGCTTAACTCATCCCCTTCCTCCCCTCTTCTCCCCTGGTTCCAGTAGCTCCCCACCGTGATGTAGGAATCTCCCCTCTATCCCCTCCTCCTCTCTGGCAAGGCGCGACTCCGACGGATCGCGGCGAAGCTTCGGGCGAAGCCCATCAATTTAGGATTTGTCGTTTACATTTTCCTTTCACCGCGCCTACTTAGAGCTCAAATATTTGTATATAAACTATGTCGGATTATCAAAAAAATCACATCGTTGTGTAGTAGACTTTATTCCCTTTCCAACGCATCTTTTGGATTCGAATTCCGAGCACCGTGGCGTCCGCAATCTTCCGCCGAAGTTGGCGGGTTTTCGGTTTCTGGCCGGTTCGAGCGGCGGCACGCCTAGGACGGACGGCGCGGCATCGGGGCGTGTGGACTCGAGGGCGTCAATAGGGTGGCGTCCGAAGGAGGCCGGGGCCAGGCAGTGCACCCGACGAGGCGGCAATTTCCAGGGAGCGGCAACCATGGGGTCGCGGCGCGCGACCCCCATGCAGCGACAAAGACCCACGCCGCGCGAGTCTTCATGTGGCTGCCGCGACCGGACCTTGTGGTCGGTCTGCGCGTGGACCGCGAGTCCGCAGCCGGCCTTCCCGGCTAAGCAATGGGCCGGCCCTGGCCGGGCGGACTGACCGGTCCAGGCCGGTCCAGCCCCAGGGGCCTTGCCCCCTTGGTGTTCAGACACCCGTATTTTCTGCTACGGGTGTCCATTTTGAGTTCCGTCTGCGGCGGTGGAACTATATCGATGAGGCGGAATTTTTTAGATGGTTTTGGGAATATTTAATTCCTGAAACGATGTCCCTCTGTGGTGTGACATGTACGTCGAGGTGTTAGTCGTTTCTTCGGTGGATCTTGTTTTGGACAGCGCGGACGCGTTCGACATCCGTTATGAGTGTTGTCTATGGCGTTGGGACCCTGACATCGAGGCGGAGCATTCCAGGGTGGTTTCTGGCATTGAGGACGAAGTTGAGGGGTGGGCCCCACGTCCCGTCTTTTGAGCTCCGTGCATCTTTCAGCGACTTTTTCCTCAGACATCCGTTCGGGGCCTGCGAGCAGTCGATGTTGGGTGTTTTTCTGAGGGCATCGCGTTGGCGCAGTCTGCCTGCTGTAATTCCACACGATGGTGTGGGCCCCACGAGGTTCGTTTCTGGAGTTAACGGTGATTTCCAGCTTTATCACCGGGCGACTATTTTGGACAAGTGAATAGTCCATTTCGTGTACTTTTTTGAGAGGATCGCAACGGTGCAATGCGTTCGTTGAGTTTTGGGACCGGGATGTGGGTCCCACGTGGCACCACTCGTGTGCGGTGTGCCCGGATGCACCTTTTTCTTCGGATATTCATTTCACTCATGTGAGTAGTGCTTTTGACGTGTTTTCCCAAGGGGATCGAAATGGTGCGAAGCGCCCGACTACTTTCGGGGACGAGGGTCGGGATCACGGGACGTCGTTCGGGTGTGAGGTGGTGTTGGTGACTTTTCCATCAGATATCCATTGCAGGCGATTAAGTAGTCGATCTCATGTGTTTTTCTGCACAGATTACAACGGTGCAATCCTTTTTGTGGTGTCGAGACTCTTTTGCGATCTTGTTAAATGTGGAGCATGAGAGGGGCTTCGGTGGTGGTTCGTCCTACCTTGTTTGTAACGGACCTTTGGCGTGTGATCCTGAACTCTTGGGATAGTGATATAATTGATTTAAAAGATGTGGTTGGTCGTGCCTGGGCCTTTGAGGTGGATTTGTTACGTCATGCCTTCACGTTGATGCTGGGTGATGTGTGTACGATAGCCATTGGGCTGGAACGAGGTATACTCCAGGAGTATACGGGAGCGCTTGGAGCTACGTGTGGTTTGTACCTGAGAACGTTGGTGCACTCGGTTGGGGTTCACGTGGGTCCAAACATCGTGTGGACCCCATGTGCATGTTGTGATCTGCTTTACGTACTCTTGACCTCTCGTGACGTAGAGGGTCCCTCTGTGCTCGTTTTTTTGACCACCAGGGTGTAGTTTTCCCCTCGCTTTGTGATAGTTTGTATGACTAGCAGGGTGGAGTTTCCCCTAGCCTGGTGCTCTTTTGTCAGACCATCAGGGTTGATTGGTCTCCCCCTGGTCTTGTTCTCGATGGTTTGGCTGGCAGAGATGGTTTGGTTCATCTACTTCCTCAGATGTGAGGGGTTTCAGTACCGTGCCCCTCTCACCAGACTCCGACACTATCTGCGACTATGAGTGTTCATACAGTGTGGTTGTTTCCCCACTTTCTGGGGTGAGTTGACTCGGTCTGCTTCGACAGTGACTCAGCGGATTAGAGCGGGATCGCCTTGTGAGGACTACGGAGTTCTCTTGTTGCTCTGTGTTCCCTAGTAGAGGTTGTGGTTTCGGTGTGACCAACTCTTTACGTGGGCACCGATCCACAACCCAGTAGGTTGTTCCAGCAGGGCTGAGGTTGTTTCCCGCAGGGCTGAGGTTGTTTCCAGCAGGGCTGAGGATGTTTCCAGTAGGGATGAGGTTCTATCCAGTAGGGTTATGGTTGTTCTAGTAGGGCTGAGGTTGTTTCCAGTAGGGCTAAGGTTGTTTCCAGCAGGGCTGAGGTTGATTCCAACAGGGCTGAGGTTGTTTCGAGCAGGTCTCACTAGTGGGTTACCATCCTGCAGGGATGGCCAGTACAGTGGTGTTCACTGAGCAGTACCATCCAGTAGGGATGGCCATAGCAGTTCCGGGCTTACCTCATGTTGGGCTGGGCAGTGGTCCCCGATGCCAGGCTTACCTCCAGCTGGGCTGGGCAGTGGTCCCTGATGCCGGGCTTACCTCCAGTTGGGTAGGGCAGTGGTCCCTGATGCCGGGTTACTTCTATCTAGGTTGGGCAGTGGTCCCGTCACCGACTTTAGTCGCGTCGCCCTCTAGTGTATTACCCTGTTACGGGACTGGGCAGTGTGGCACCCATCGACTTTCCGGGTCTCCCTGTAGTGGGAACCCGTTGACTTCCAGGGACCCTCCAGCGGGGCTGGGAAGGGGGTCTCCTATCGACTTTGAGATGACTTATGGACTATGGGGCAGTGACTAGTTGTGGTTGACGTTCCCCCAGAACTCTCAAATACGTGGAGATTTTCCCCCACTGAGACGCATCCTTGTGACGCGACCTAAAACCATGTGGGCGAGTCAGTGCTGCCCAAAGAGGATAGTGTCGAGGTGTGGTGATTGAGCCCTTGTCATGTAGTTCGGGGCAGACGTGCGGGATGCTGGGCATCAATGGTGTTACTTATAGGAATGTTGGCTACTCTTTAATGGGATGAGCTACGGGACTGAGATCCCCTTACGACGTTGTTCGGGCTTCGTGTTCAGCATATGGTCTTGTATATACCTTGTTCTAGTACCCACTTCTTGGGTTTGGTAACTCTCCTTCCAGGAGAGGCGAAGACGCGCAGGGTATGCCACGTGCTTTCCGTGTCTAGCTTCTCGTTGTTGTACGAGTCTACGCTCCTGCTATAGGTAGTGAAGACTCGATGGGATGTTCATCTTCTCACTGTTTCCAGCTCCTTGTTCCTGGATGAGTCTACCTTCTTTCCTCTTGTTGGGTTGAGCTAGACTCTTTACTATACTCCTTACTGCCCTTTTAGTTATACTCCTCTACTTTTCTGTTCTCTCTACTTCTCACCCTTCGGTACCTCCTTTTTTTCTCTCTCGAGTCTTCGGGATATCCTACTGAGTATTTTTATACTCACCCCTTCTTGGGCTTTTCCCGCACTTGGTGTTCCGTTGCAGACGATGGACAGGTGGAACGTGACTTCAGTGGAGCGTAGGAGATTGGGAGCTTGGACCGTGTGTAGTGTTCGTAGCTGGGTTCCAGGTGGGGAGACCCGTCAGCTGTTTGTTTTGTTTACCTGTTTCCGGTTTATGGAACTTTTCTGGTTGGGTGCATGTTTTTTCATTTTTCCTTTTCATCTTTACTTGTACTGTTTAGAGGTCGATGCACATTTGTGGTATTTATATAGCAATTTCCCTTTCCTTTTCTTTTCCTGCCTTTTCATTTTACTCTGCACTTTTTCATTGAGCGTGCTACGTGTGTGTGTCTACAGGTTCTTAGGAAAAGGCCTCCCCAAGTTTTTGTGCCTTCGGCGCTGGTCGCCAGCCCCTGGCCTATAGAGGCGGGCGTGAGGTAGTTGTGGCTCGAGCCCGAGTAGGGTCGTGTCGTGACTGATAATTTCACATAAATTTACTTTATATAGTTTTCTTTTGGTAATATTTTATAAATTAACCAAAAATATTTATCTTTTTATTATTTCTCATAAATTATGATTTTATAATTATATTTTGGTAATTTCTCAAAAAATAGACATTAAAAGTTATCATTTTATAAATTATTATAAATTATCATTTTATAATTATCTTTTGAAAATTTCTGATAAATTATAATTTTTAATAGTCTCTTCATAATTTATAAGAAATTATCCATTTATAATTATCTTTTGATAATTAATCTAAAATTATCATTTACAGATTTTTAATGATAAATATTTATAAATTTTCACTTTATAATTTTCTTATAATCATTTTGTATAAATTATACTTTTATAATTATATTTTTATAATTTCATATAGATAACCTATTTCTAATCTAATTTAATTATTTATTGATAACCACAAAAAAAATTCAAAATTTATTTGAAATATATTTTCATAATTTTATATATATTTTATTTTTCTATGTTTATGTAGATATCAAATACTACTTATTGTGAAATTACACCTTCATAATTTTGAAAATATTATATTTTAATAATTCTTATAAATAATATTTTTAAAATTATAAAATAATTACAAATTTTGTAATTCCCAGCACTATTCATTGATAACCATAAAATTATCATTTCATAATATTTTTAAATATCCTTTGATTATATCACAATTATCATTTGATTATTTCATTTAAATTATACCCTGATAATTCATTTCAATTATTTATGATAATTTATTGAAATTGTTTTTTGATCGTTTTTATAGATTAATAATTTAATAATTATGTTTAATTATCATTTGATAATTAGTAACAATTATATCTGGTAATTTAGTGTGATTATATTATGTAAATTTAGATAAACAATAGTTGATGATCTCACACAATTATCAACTAATAATTTAGTGCAATTACTTTTTTACAATGTCTTATAAATCACATATTTAATATTTTTACTCAATTATTCAAAAAAATTACATTTAATTTAACAATTAATAATTCATGGTACATTACTTTATTAAATATTAATTAATTGTTTTAATTTTAAAATAAAGAAAAAAAGAGGCGAAAATTAATTAAAAAATAAAACCCAAATAAGAAGAAAGTCTCACATCCCTTGTAATGAAGATGGGGACAATGGATCAATCTAAATCAGATAAACAAAACATCCTCGAATGTGTGAAAGGTTGTTCTATGGTTTCTCAAACTCAATGAATTCAACTAATAAATAAAACCATGTGGTTTGGCCATTTTGGCATCGCCAATCCTGTATTCTTAAAGCCCCAAATTCAAAATTCATTTTAAATATGAGATTCATCATAGAATTGAATGTTTGTTTATTTGTCTTACATGACTTGTGATGCCACATAAATATTTATATATGTAATAATAATAATTTTTATTTAATTATGTTTAATTGTTTTATTATTATTTTGTTTTACTCCAAATCCAATGCTTGAATAATGAAATAAGATAAATTTTTATTCAATAAAAACATTGATACATTACATGGATTCAATGGATTAATATTACTCAATGAAACTCATTGAAAGACCTAAAATAACAAATTGACGACCACCCAACACCACAACGAGGAAAATTAAGTAGACCTTGTCCCTTGAATCCACCAAAACAAATTGAGAAATAGTGAAAAGAATAACAATGATACAGAGTATCGATGGAATGTAGAGCACCATTCTAAAAATACAAAATGGGTTTTGATGACTGGAACACCCTAAACAAGAATTTATAATCTCTTTTTAACCATTGATGATAATTATAACCCTTACATATCCTTTTAGACTTTGTGGTTCAAAATCAAGTGATCGTTGGTATTTTTATAAAACCAATATAATGTCCTTAAATATATCAAATGTTTTAAAATGTTTTAAATAATTTAAAAGTTTAATAATATAATGGTTTTAATTGAAGATGCATTGTACATTTTTATTTTAAAATTATAATGTTTTAAAACACACAATTAATGAATACATATTAATATAATGGTATTTATCATTTTTTTAATGATGAGAAAGAATTATTTTTTATATATAAGGAAATTAATATGTATATTCTGTTTTTTTACCTATTTGTGTTTAATAATTTTTTGGGAAAAAATTGTTGGCATCCACATCTGTCCGAGGACAGCCATGAAGGCCAAGCCCTCAATGTTAGTGGAAATTTCAAAAAGGCATGCATGATGCATGGTGAGTTGTTCATGAGCCATGTAATGTGAGGGATAAGTGTGCACCAGACCCATCTATATGGACAGAACAGGCGTGATCAGATTGGGAGCCAGGTCACACACCAGCACAAGTGATGGCAGGACAAGGCTAGAAAATGTGTGTTTCATGTATAAGGACCCTACTACGTGTGTTTGTGTCCTTGAAATGAAGGCAATGAATATGATTCTTATAAGGAGGTCTCGAAACCCTCCTGGTGTGGATGTGGGACATGGATTATCTAATAGAACGTAATCTAAGCCATCTGATATCTCTGTGAAATATCCTGACCGTACGAACTAATATTGACTTTGAACCCCCTTCATTATGGTTTCATCGCCATGATATTCTGAGCTATTAGATCGGGACACACTGGATCTCGACTGTTCCAAATTTTTATATTTTGGGATCCATCATAACCATATGATTAAATCCGCTATCTAATTTTGATCATCCATCCATTTTAAAATGTGCTAAGTCGCAATAGGAGTTTGATTGGATCCACGCACGACCACAACCCTTCATTTATTTTCCCTTCTTCCCTTCTTCTTCTTCTTACTCATGCCACATCAGTCGTCTTCTCACTCTCCTCCACTACTCCTCTTTAACCTGTGAGTCCTCCTATCAATATCCATGGACCAGTTTTCTAGTTTCATTTTTCCACAATTCTACATAGGTGTATTAGTTTAATGAGACCCCAAACTTCTTACCATACAAGTTACCCATATAATATATATATCATAAATCACCTGATTTATTTAGGGTTTACTGTGATTATAGTTTTTTATTTTATCAAATAATAAGATTCTAGTTTCTTTTTTTATATTTTATGTTTAAGCTATAATATATAAAATATATATAAAAAGTTTATATAAACTCATCTTTCACGCATTACTTTATGTACTTATTTTCATCCCAACCACACCCATGAAGTCACGTAAGGGATAATTTAGCATTGTTATTTGTTATACAAAACTCTAAAATAATCTAATGTGTATACATTGATTTAAAAAACATCAAATCCTAATCTGTTTTGTGTTTTTTATGTTCATATTTTCAATATTTTACTGATGTTTTTATGTATATATTACATGTAAAGGTTTACTTAGTGCTGTTTTTAAATTTTCTAAACTCATACTTACATATATATATATTAATATATATTTATATATGGTATATATAATTAAAGAACATCATCTGATTTTGTATCCATACTTTTTAAGTTAAGTATTATTTTTAAAGGTGATCCATATCCTTATAATTATTCTTCTATTTCTTGATGAAAATTCAACATATATATATGTATTTTTTTATATTAATATGTTTGTGGTATTAAATGTGTTATGATTTAATGTTTTGAATGTTAAATTTTGATTTGTTCAAAATATTTTATAGAACACACATGTTATCATATTTTTAGTTAACTATATTCAAAAATAATAATAAATATAAGATAAAATATTTTTACTATAATTATATTCTGTGTCCTTGTTGTGCCAGGGATTTATTATTCATGTAAAGCTAATTCACAAAGAAATAAAATAGTTTATATTTCTATGTGTTTTACATTTCTAATGAACCCATAAATTGGATGTATCTAATACATGTATGATTTAATTATATGATCACAAAAACAATTTTATATAGGGAAACAATAACAAATCTTTGTTTTGCTATTGCCTGCCTAAATGTTTTGAAATAGGTCATAACCTTTTTATTTAAATTAACATTACATGCATGATTCCAAATTTATAATTTTAGGATAAAATTTTGGAAATAAAAATTATTTATTGAATATATATATTCATGAATAAATACATATGGTGAAGTGTATTTAATTATTTTCTTATGCATCAATATCCACCCTAAAATGGATGTTTTTCATTCTAAAATAATATATTATAATTCAGGATGAATCTAACATAAAGAATAATACTTATTATTTAATTTGTTGAGACACCCATTAATTAGTTAATAGTTTAAACAATAATGATAAGTATCTTAAATTTAAAGACACTTATTTTTAATTTAAAAGTTATAATTTCATGAAACATGGTTATTTAATTAGAAATTCATTATTTTATGTGACATTCCTGAAAAAATTATTATTTAATGTGCACTAATTATCATCACAAGTGGAAAAGCATGTTTGTATTTACATGTAGAACATAGATAAATTTCATATAGAAATATCTTAAATTATAACTTTTAATCGATGAAATTTTTAGATTAATGTTTACATGTATTTCATGATTCACATTATTTATGAATATAGAAAGTTATGGTAAGAATTAGATTTATCTCATAAGAAAAAATATTGATTAAGATATTAATTGTCAAGGTGGTATGGACACATTGAATTATAGTCATTTCAATATTCAATGTGGTTCGAGACACTTTGAATAATAGAATTTTAAATATTCAAAGTGGTATGAGACACTTTGAATAAGAGACATTTAATTTTTCAAAGTGGTATGAGATACATTGAATAAAATACATTTAATTATTCTATATAATATGTGCCACTTTTAAATAATAAATATTCTTATTAGACATATGACGAATGCATATGATGTATTAGGTAACGGATGAGGCCCGCTATAGCCTCTTCATGCATTAGTAGGACACATGAGAAAAACTAGGTCATGGATTGAGGCCTTGACAGAATGATTGTATATGGTCTTTTCACGAGGCTTTGAGAGAATGTTTATGATTTTCCTACATTATTAATTCCCTGATTATGTTATTTTTATTTATCCAACCATTTAATTATTCAATACATAGAATATCCTTGGTTATGAATATCATACCAATAATTATGGTAATAAATTCAAATTCCAATATGATATTAGTATATAGAAAATCATTTATACTGTATATTTAGCATCTATTTTAATAACATTAATACTAAAGTTAGATATTCATATTTCATTTCATGAATGGAATTTAATGTGATATGTGATTTATGATAATGTTACTTTTGAAATTATAAGATAGTATTATTTGATTTTATTATTTGAACATGCTCCCTTACATGTCACCCTTAATTTAGTTTGGCCAACTATTGACTTATATGGATAATTCCATGTTTTTGTACAAATATGTATTTTTTGAATGATTTTTTATTTGTGGAATTTATATAAAGATATTAATTTTTGTGTGTGATATTTTTCAAATATTATATCATGTAACCATTGAAAAATTACGATGATGTAATACATGAAATGTTGATTCCTTTTTATGAAAGTATTTCATGTGTGTATATTTATATTGAAGCAATGCTTATAAAATTTATATTAATAATTATTTTCAAAAAATAATACCGGGAATTCTTATGCTCACCCAACATCTTTAATTTGTTTTTACATGATTTTTATATATGTCAGTATTGGGTAATTCTATATAGTGGGAGCACTATTGAGTTTATCTGGTATAGTTTTAAAGAATGGTATCAGTTTTATTTGGTCCCCAAAGATCCTAGAATAATTTTATCCTCTATGATCAGATGTGATGTGTAATTTTATTAACATCTATTTATCAAAAAAAATCACACACCATGTTTTAGGTAGTAGCTCGAGGAATTTAGGGTCTGACCATAACACGACTAATCCATTACAATGATTTTTTTAGTCGATTTGTATTGAAATCCATGTATTCTAAAGATACGGGGAATTAAAAATGGGTGTGTACAAATATTTTAATGATGATTAATAGTTAAATCAGATAAAATTTATTTTAATATATTTATTAATTCATTTGGATAATAATTAACATATGTTATAAACTGACCATACCAAACACCCATCCCATGAAAAGGTTATGACCCACTAGGTGTAAACCATTTATTCTAGACCTACCTATAGTCTCACATTTCTCATATGACATACCATTTCAGATATTTTAATTTTTAATTATTTATGAAATGAAAAAAATAAAACAATTAAATATAAAAAGAAATATTATCATGTGGAATGTTTTCAAACCCACAACACACAAACATGTTCTAACTAGCCTAGGGTTAACCCAATGTAATGGACCTAATAGTGGTCTCAAATTTATCATAATATGTAATATTTTGGAGATAATTAATTATATTTGATAAATAATATATTAATAATACACAATTAGTTATTTACACAATCATTCTATGCAAACACATGATCATCAAAGTAGTTATATTCCTTTCTTGATAAAAACTATGTACAGTAAAAAACAAAAACCATGGATTTCCACAAATGATTCCCCATTTGGGTGATAATAAATTATTTTAGATAAATAATGCAATCATATTATTATATATTTAATATCTTTATTTCAATTTCCCCAATCCTCTATGGGCCTCAAAATCATGCACCAACTCAATGCTTATTTCCAGAAGTAATCCATGGAATATTCCATGGTGTTTAATAGGGTAAACCCATAAACAATTCATTTAGACCATTATAATGTTTTTTTATTGAAAAAATATATTTTTTACAGAATAACTCTTATATATTTTCAACAATATGGATTTTTTTATCTTCAAGAATTCCAGATATTATATCTCTTAATTACTTTTTGACAATATAAAATGTTATATATATCTTCAAATCATTAATGATTATACATTTACATTGAATATATATTGGATTGTTGGTTTTATATTTCTACCACACTACATGAAAATATTGAAAATGTGTACATTCTTATTTTATCCTAGGAACATAAGTAAATTTTGATATAGGATCAAAATTTATTGGTGTAATCCACACCCCCTACTCCTATACCTCCACATCCACTTATACTTTTATTCTTAATTATTTTCCTTATATTTCTAATGACACATCATTATAGAAAATTCTATATATTTGTAAATTTTGAGTAATCATGTAGGTTTCCCTTTTGAAATTTTATTACACATTAATAATAAAATTTGTCATATTTGTAATTTTATTTTTAAACTCTATTTCAATCACATAAAATCCTTAAAATTCCATTTTTCATTTCTAAAATCTAATTACGATACTGGATCTATCCAATCCTTCTATCTATTCATTGATAATATTAGAATAATTAACAATTATAGTTTATGTAACAAATTAAACAACACGTATTATATATCTTAAAATCCCCTCGATAATTGAAATTTATAATAAATCATTCCATCTATTTATAGATCAAATTATGAAAAAAATTACCATTAATGGATCTGAAACATATTATCTCAATCTTATGTGAAAAACATTTTTTATGAAAAAGACTTATTTCCACCATAAAAAAAATATTAAATATCAAAACGTCACATCAAATCATGAGTCGATATTACGAGACGAATTTAGTTATTTTTAATTTAATATCATTTTTACATGAATTTATAGACTATCAAATCATAGGAGAAGCCACAACACTCATTATATCCATGTTTATCATTGAGTCGTATCTATTGTCTTTATTGTGAACACCTTATTATTTATCATGGTTATAATTTTTTTAAATTGAAAAAATTTACATTTAGACCATTATATTTAGGGTGTCTTCCATTATTTTTTTTGTCTTCTCACAGTGAACCTTATGTTTTAATAATATATATTAAGGACATAACAATTTATAGTAATTATAATGAAAATAAACCTCACATATTAATATAAGAAACGGAATAATAATCCATTATTTTTATATCTACCCAAGGTAAACCTCACATATTATCCATATCTGTTAAGGAATTTTCCAACGTTCCGACCAATTTATATTTTCAAAGAGTGACCAATGTTGGCTGAACATTATTAAAAATATAAAAATATTCATAAAAACCTAAAAAAAATCGATACTGATGATACAATAGACTATAAAATTATTTAAATTACTCATTGAAAAACATAAATACTAATAAATATTAGTTTTTAAATGATTTATGCAGTAAAAAATACAAAACATACAAAAATTCACCATGCTTCCCCAATTATTATTCTTTGAAAAGTCACCAATATTATATATGATTATTCATAAACTTTAGTTCTAATAAAAATACCTCATTTTCTGAGTAATTATTTCAAATCTACACCATATCTATATCAGAATAACAAAATTAAAAATATAATATCTTCAACAAAATCCTCACACTTGATTTTATTATACACCATTGAACAAAAAACATGTTTATTTATCTGGATACATAGTAGTAAATCATCATTAAATTATCCTTAGATTATGATGAAAAACTCATTATGTGAATCAAAATTACAGATCACATATATCAAGATAAATATCCAATTCATCATTTCCCATGATTTTATACAGAATCTACAATATTAAAAAAACAATTCTTCAACATATCAAAAAATTTCATTATACTTATAAATAAAAAGATCATGTGCATATACTCACCAAACATGTTATATTAGATCTAATACTAAATTCATTTCATAAAAATTTTAAAAACTCATTAAAAATATAAGAAACCACAAAATAATAGATCTTTATGCCCTTAAGATAACAAAAAATTATTTTTTATCCATTATGTTTTCTCCATTATAAATATACTGATAGATAAAAATAAATATATCAATGGTCTATTTTTTCCCTATGGTAAAAAATATGTAATGACTTATTAAGTGTTTGGATTATTATTCCACCATACCATAACCATAACTGAGTTAAGTATGATATTTATTATTCCACCTCTATGGCTTGGTTTTTAACTCCTTTCACTAACATCTAATTTGACCATAAAACTTAATTTCCACCTCTCAATTTATATCGATAGAACTCATATTCATCCTCATATTAAAAATATGACATAACTATGATTATTTATTCTTTATTCTATTGAACTAAAAATATTTTTATAAACACTGACATTATCCATTGAAAATAGAAGAACATATATATACTATCTATATCTACTGTAATCCACATCAGATAAATGTTTTAAAAAAATTATTAAATATTATTTACCACTGTAAATATTTTATAAATATTATATGGATTCATTAAAACATACATGTTCTTCGTATTAATAATATTTTCTTCACTGATTCACAAAACTAAAATAGGATACAAGATTTTTATTTTTCTGTCCTCAAAACATATAGATCAGATAACTTATTTTTTAAAAAATAGTTAATTTAAAAATACGACATTTCCCACACCACAGAGTAATGGCACATATAATATTTTTTCTTTTAACCCATTAATTTTATTTTCATATATTCTTACATATATTAGGTATGGTTATAGAACTGAATCCTATAAATTTATTGATAATTATTTGAATTTCAACCAATACATTCTATTACATTTTTAAATTATTCCTGAAATCATATCTCTTGTTATATCAGAACAGTACCTAATATTGAAGATACATGGGTTTTTACATGTTTTTTCTTTGAATACCACTTCAATAATCAATGAAATTTCATATCCTTTCAATTTATTCTTTTGAGACTATTGAATATAATAAATAATGAAAATATAAGAAATAAAAAATTATTATACAGTTATAATAAGTGTAACCTAGCTAAAAAAATCTTCAAAAAAACAGAAACGATGGATGTTATTTCTTCTGAGTCTCTAGTTTAGGGTTTTCCAATTACTTCTAAAATTTTATTCTTTGAGTTGGTTAAATATGATAACATACTTTCTCCCAAATTATGTAGGGTAATATAAATATTCTAAATTAGGGTAATAAATTAGTTTGATGTACCAAAATCCTTTATTATCGTAGCAATATCAATAAAATTCATTGTCTTTTATGAAAATGGATTGGTGTCCTTAAATTGATGAAATTCCAAAACTAGCCTTTTGGGAATAATTTTTCTCTCTTTTTTATGTTTTATTTAAAAAATATATCTACATTACACTTCACTCTAGACTTCATCATTTTATATTTTTGGTCAAATATTTTACAATTTGACACTTTCATATCTATTTTCATAAAATTTATATATTTTTTATATTCATCATGTTGGTTTTTAAATTTTATTTTATTAAAATAGAAAATTGAATCATTACTTTGACCAAAAATACGTAGACCTAATTGGATAATTAAATATTATTTTTTTATCCAAGTTGAATTTCAACATTAATTGGATCTTCATTAAATTCCATTATCATATTCATTGAGATTTATATTAAATGATAAAATGATTTTATTATGTTTCTTTAATATTTTGAGTTCATTTTCAACTACTACAAATTATGGATGACCAATATCATGAATATAATCTTAATCTATAAGATACTATTTGTTTTTAAATTTAAATCATGCTTCTCTTCATCATGATACTCTTCCATGTTTCCAACCTTATTAGTTTACTTTTACTGTGGTGTATAATGTAAGTCATTATTATAATCAAAAAATGGATTATCATTAATTCACCCTTTTTTTATATTTTAGAAATCATCATAATACAATTTTTCTATTCCACTATTAGAATGAACTATATTTTAGTTTTTTTATCACAGTAATCATTATTTATTTCATCATTGGTGAATTCATAATTATTGAACATTGAAATTATATTCATTTAACCAACCTTGATGGACACATATACATCATTACCATCCTCACTAATATATATAATATAAATCATAGAAAATATGTTAATTATTTTGGATATATATATTCTTAACTTTATATGATGAATAATATAATGAATTTTTTAGAGGAACTTCTTTCCCACTCATCATCATACACACTAACATCATCTTCTTTAAAGTGTGGATTTTTTTAATTTTAAAACATCCTCAAACTAAATAAATGTTTGTAGAAGCGTTCCCCAATACATCCATTATAATATTCTCATTCTTGTTCCAATGAATGATTCACATTCATATATTTTAATTTTCAACATCCTTTCATCATCAAGTCATATTATTCAAAAAAAAATACATTTAATACACTTCCCCTTTTTTGAACATTTGTTTTAAAATTTTTAATCTATCCATCATCTTTTTCATAAAATCAATCCATTTATACAATTAATAAAAAAAGAATTTTTTTATGGATTATCAAAAGGAAGTGTAAATGATTCATGTTTATATAATATATATATCATTGAATAAATAATATATTAATGATACATAGTATCCTCTAAAAAATTAGTGTATTCCATAACTTCTCAGCAAAACAAATAATGGTAATTATGATATCATTATTTATAGAGAATATGTTTTTCAAAATTTCATAATCATATAACATCAAATCTCCATATAAGTGTCATCAAATTTTAGTAATAGTTTTTTTCTATTTTTATTTACTTATATATAAATATATATATATATATATATATATATTTAATTTTTCACTAATTACTTTATCTAGCTTGATTCCTTTAAAATTGAGAAATTCCACTATTGGAAAGGTGATAAGATATAATTTTTGAGCATGATAATCAATCTCTAAATTCATTTCCTCAACAATCATAATCATAAGACATTCAATAGGTGGATCAAAATCCATTATAAAGACCACTAAATCATTAAAATTTATTGATAGAAGATATAGATTTTAAAAATAGTTATAAATATAATAATCATTCTCATTGAATATTGGAATCCATTTGTTTTTCAAGGAAATTTTTGGGTGATTTTTCTCAATAAAAAGTTTAGGTAACTTTATTCCACAAAAGAAATTTTTTTTATATATTTCGAATCGATTGGAAATAATAGTAACTAAATCCAATACCTTCTTATAAGTATTCTTCAAACCAAGTTATCATCCCAATAAATATAGGATTCTCTGATACCCCACAATATATCCTTAAGAATGGCCATGTTTCTCTTATATTGGTGGTGATTCACTGAATAACTCTATAATTTCTATTTTATAATTTATTATGAAAACAGATTCTATAAAAACATATCAGGAATGATATATCTAATAAATTTTTCACAATAAAAAAGAAAAAAACTAATTCATTCCCAATGTGAAAGGTTCCTCACTAAAAATGAGTAACTGATCATTTGAATGATCCTGAATCAAAATAGACCATACATTATACTAGAATCACTAATTTGTATACAATGACGATATTATATTGTTGACTTTTAATTCCACATTACAAATATTTTTGTATCTTAGAATGCTTCTTAATAAGTTTATTAACTATTCATATCATCAAGAAATATGGTTTTAACCTCTCCCACTGATTAGATTATCAGTCTACCATTGTTTAGAGATCCCAAAATTATTCAAATATTATAACATGTATGAATTATACCTTATTATTAAAAAAGTAACATAGGTGTGATAATTACACTAACAACAAGTGTGCCTAAGTTCTTATCAACTTATTACGCATGAATCGATATATGTACTCTTTTTTTTCTAAATCATTTCTCCTTCTATGAAATATAGTATAAAAATATTCTTACTCACTATCTTAAATAGTCATGTAAGATACCTATTTAAAAATATCATATAAAACAAAAATAAATTTTATTAAGGATCAAATATTAATTCCAAATTCTAATAAAAACTCATATGATTTGAGAAATCAAATTTATATCTTTTACATTAGTCTTCAACATTATAAATGGATATGAATTATATCCATCCATTGATGTGATTAAATTTATGAAAAATTCTTGTAGAATAATTGCATGATTCGTTAAATGAGACACATAATGAAATATATTCAAAACATAAAATCTACCATAATTCATGGAATTATATAATATATTTTGATTTAAAATACAAGTCCACTTTAACCACATCAAAATATTCTTATATAATTTCAATGATCCAATATTCTACACTATGAAAAAAATAATTCAATCTAAAAAATGAATAAATATTAATCATAATTTACTCAAACAACAACATGATTATATTCCACAAAGCCCATATTGTTATATATAATATTTTGTACTCAATATGATGTGATTCTATATCGAATAACAGATGTATCATTAATCTTCATTTCTCCCATGGATTGAATCATGGAATTATTATCCTCTTCATAGTGCTGAAATTATTTTAAAACTCATAAATCTAAATTCTTTGGAATGTTACATTTTTTAAAATTTCCTTAACTTTTTTCTAGTAAATTACCATTTTTAATCAATCTTTTCAATGTAAAAAATACATATTAATCATATATTCTAATTACATGAACATTTTTTGTTGGTCTAGTTTTTGTAACCCTAACATGTTTACCAAACATACTGAGTAAATATGTGAATTTATAAAATATTCTTCAATAAATATATTGATTTTTATGTAACTGAATTCAGATATTTTTAGATCTAACTCAACTCATCCCCAAAACACTAACACCGAAAAACAACTTTTTTCATGAAACTCTAAAAATCCCGACATTCCAAATATAAAAATGTTAACATTATTATACTTAATTAGAAACATGATCTAATGATTTAAAATCATATTCAATGAATAAAAATATATACCCCTTCACTTATTGAATTATTCTTCCCTTTATAATCACTACTTTTCCTAGTCAATATTCATTAACACTAGATTTCAGAAAACACCTCATGGGTTTTACCTAACACATAATGGATAAAAAAACTCTATATAAATTTTTATTCATATATCATAACTTATTATTAAAAAAACATTTCACATCAGTATAATAAAATTATATTATGGTTTCAACATCCAATTTTAAAATTATATAATAAAACAAGATAATCATGTATAGTTTAAATGCAATTTGTTCCGAATCCAATAATTCAATCAATTTTACATTAAATAAAATTTAATAATCCATCACTAAATTGTGGATTAATTCTTAAAAAAACCTATCTAAAACAAACCTTATTTTTAATCCCACGTGTAATCGGTACGAAGGGATATTTAATCTTAAAATAGTATTTTATTCCACATTAATCCATAAATTTTTTCTTTAATATCCAATCCAAAATACACCATAAAAAAATCTCAATTTTTTAATTTGATAATCCTCAATTAATAACTATATCTAAAAATAATCAAATCCATAGGATGTAATAATCCTTATCACATGAACATATATTCCCATTATTAACCATATCTGATTATTTTAATTAGTATCACACCGTGGGTTTTTTCAAATTTATTTCACAGTCTTAATCCAGGTCATTGAAAATCTAGATCCTTTTATTAGTAGTCGGGTGAGTTAAATTTTGAGTATTGAACTACCATATAAATTTAATCACTTTAATTTGGTTTTCCCATTATTTTTTATGTGTTTTTGGAAAAAAGGTCTTTACTTCATGATTTGGGCCAACAATGAGCCCATTTTCAGTTTTAAAAACCAAATTTTATTCTTTTATAACTCTTTTGTTTTTTAAACCTTTATACCCTTTCCACTTCATACATCTCCTCCACTGACAACTTCAGTCCACCATATCCTTCTGTACCACATAATAATTCATAATCATGGTGAAATTGGGTTACTTATTTTTGCAATCGGCTATCCCATGGGCCCATTTCATGTTTTAAAAAATAATTGGTTTATTTCATATCATTTTCATTTTTAAATATTATTTAGTGATTCCACCTACCACTCAAAGAAACAATAACTATACTCACCTCCATTATCGGGTTTACCTCTTTGGTGGTCATAGGATTCACATATTAGGGTGAATGTTCTCAAGTTACCTCACATCATCCAGAATTGAGAAGGTAAATTTATTCCTACAAAACTAATTCAATTCATTCTTTATTCCCACAAACCCATATTACCTGGTTCATCCAGACAATAGGAGACTCTCTGATTAGGCATAGCCCATTCCCCTCTCTCTATGGTTGCATATCTAATGGAATATAATGATTTCTCTAGTTGAAAAGGTGATATTCATTCTCCTTTATCATCCATGCTCTTCATACTTTCATTATTTCATTTTTTATAATCTCCCCGAGTCATGATAGAACTATGGTTCTGTTATCCCATGTTTTTTATGGGGTTTTTGTTTGTTTGGGGATGGTAATTATAGTTTTAGGGTTTACAAACCCTCAGATAGTGATATTGGGTGTGCGTTTCTATTCCGCCAAGGATTTGAGGTATGATATTTCTTGAACAAGCCTTTATCATTTATGATTCATCATTTTCCTATTTTCTTCATCTGATATATATGTTGATTTTTATATTTCATCCTTTGGATAATTTTTTTGGTGTACAAAATGATTTTTAATCATTTTTTATGAAAGATAGTGTTGTTTTGTCATTAAATCCCTACTAAGTGTATATTTAAATGTTCTAATATCTTTTGCAACTATTTTATGTGGTTTAAAACCTGGTTTATTTCTTTTTAATATTTTCTGGTATATTTTATGAAATGTGGCATGCAATTGGTGGTTTATTCATTTTCAAGTGCATAAAATAAATTGTTTTGTTTAAAAGGGGTGTGTTGTGTGTTTGGTAAATTTCCCAGTTGGCTTTAATGTGTTTTGTTTGATTTAAAAATTTTATGTTTGGATTTATAAATGAATTATAAGAATGTAAAATGTTATATTTGGTCCCTTATATTTCTATCAATTTTGTATTTTTTTTTACAAAAAATGGGTTTTGTTTTAAAATATGTTTTGGCTCGAGTTGCCGAAAAATGGCCCGATTCACATCCTTATGAAAATGGTGGTGTTTTGAATATGTAACCTGAGTGTTTTATGGTACTTATGGATGTAGTTTGATTATATAAATAGTGTGTATACATGTTCTTAATTAAATTTAAATGCATAAATTTTTCAAATTTTAGTTTTGAGAAAATGATTAAAGGCATGTTAGGCCTTTCCTAAAAATGAATATTGAGTGTTTTACATGTATATACAATGTGGCGTCCATTGGAATAGTTTTGTGGTCCATGAAATTATTTTGATAAATGTTTTTTGGGATTAAAAATATGGTAGGGTATGTGTTTGTGGTGTTTATATAATTAAATGTGTGTTTTTGAATGAGTTTTACGTGCAATGCCTCGATACACTCGTTGGAATTGTTATACAAAAAATTTTAGTGGTTTATCGATTTGTGAAAGAAATGTGAAGCATGTTTCGTGGGTGTATGTGTGTTTGTGTTTTTGGAATATAATTTTATTGTGAAATATTCATTTGATAATATGTGTAACTTGATTGAGCACTAAAGGGAATTCGGAGTATCTAGGCGGGCAGGCGTGTACAAGTAGGCTTTTCAATCCAGGGGGTTTGGCCCCTATTTCACATAGCAAGTTTAACTATGATAACACTAACTAAAAAATGATGATTATGATATTGGGGGACAACTAGATTATGGGTATTCTCCCTACTATTGGCTCGTGTACATGATAATGGAAATTTATTAGGGTTACTTTCAACAAGATATGAGGTACATGGGGATCACAACTAACTAGTGCTTAGGGGTGTTCATGTGAGTTGCGCTCATTAGATATTTTATACTCACCATCGATATATGGTGTGTTTGGTTCATAAATTATGTATTTTTTGTGATATACTTATAAGTGTGAATTCTTTAAAGCAGATCTCAGAAAACTATTTTCATTTTGAAGTTGCACCTCTTTGAAAATTGTTACTAGCATTCTTATTTATAAAACATTTATGTTTTTGTATGGTTATTTTTTATAGCATGAGACCCAATTTTGAAAAAATACCTTTAAATTTATATTTAAAACATGAAATTTATGTTTCTTTTATTTTAAAGGATGTGAATTGGGAATAGAATATCAAGAAAACCTACTAAATTTTAATACCCATGCTTATTGTATTCTTATATTATTAGCCCTTGTGCAGGGTTTATTTAGAGTTTGGTTGCTTTGGGTGATGTGTGGTCATTTGTATTTGAAGAGTGACCAGTGGGGTTAAATGGAGTTAGTTTGATATCAGGTTTGGACAGTTGGGTTGTTGGTTCATTTGTACATTTAGTTTCTATTATAAATATTTTTAAGTTCAATTTTTATATAATTATATTTTGGGTTATCCATTTATTTCTGATGTTTATTTGATTGTTTTAATATGGGAGAAATTGTTCCCTAGTGTACTCTATTGATGCCCTTGGATCTTGTCTCTATCCCAAGAGGATCGGGAATGCCTCTCAGGACTTGTCTTGGGCTGGCCTGGGTGACTGCTTCAGGGTTGACTCGAGCTTGTTCGTGAAAAAATTGTGTCAGAGGAGTTAGGCTCTTATGAGACAATTTTTAAAGAACCCTTGTTATTTGGGGGATGTCACAGTATATGGAGTAGGGTTTTTTGGGAGTTGAGGGGTATGTGCGGGAAGAGCGTCACAAACTCTTTCTCTTTCAGAACCTCGGGTTTCCATGGGAAGTCTGGGTTTGTTAGTGTCTTTTGTTCTTGTTGATTGTTTGGTGTTGGGATATGACAAGGGGAGATTGAATAATGGACTCCTTGGGCCCATAAGGCCTGGAAATCCATGTGGTTCTGATCCATGGCCCTAATAATTCACTCTCTGTTGGTGTTGTGTTTGACATATCACCGCTAACCATATGGTCAAGTCACCCACCTACACTAGTTCCCTTTTGTGGGTTTCTTGGACCATTCTTGAATTCTGAATCAATGTTTTGAAAATACTTTGGGAGAATTATGGAAATGTGTTTTATAGGAAGGATGGGATTTTTAAACGGTGGAAATGGGTTTTAAAAAATTAAATATAACATTAGTTTTGGAAGGTTGTTTTTTTAACATATATTTTAGGAGGAAGTGGAAATAATTTAATTGGATTGGATTTTCAATTATCTAAACTTGTGGTATATTGAAATTAAAATATTTGAAAGTGTGAATCATTTTATTGTAAGTATGATACATTGTTTTAAATTGGGTGTTTTAGCCTATTTAAACGTGTTTTAATATGATGAATTTGTTTTGGAAAATTTTTTTTGACCGGATTTTGTTTTTCTATAAAGGGGTTTTGGCCTTTGTTATGGTCAAATTATAAAAATAGGCCTTGATGATTTTTTTTTAAATGGGGAAGGGATATTTGGAATAGAATGGTTGTTTTTGGAAGTTCTATTAGATGAAATGGATGGTTTTTTAATCAAATGGTTCTTTATGACATCTGCCTTGTCTTGTGAAATCTAAAAATGGTTTTTTATTTTGTGGATAATGTGACATTGGAAGGTACATGATTATTTTTGTGATGACGATGTTTTGTTTTTTCATTCAGTGTTTTCATGGGTTCTCACATGCATGGTTTTGTGGATATATGGATGAATGTCCAGTATGGCATGGTATTTGAGTGCCCGGGGTGGCATGTAAATGTTCATTTGAGGGAAACTTAAACAAAAACCATTGGTGGATGTGAAAATCTACCAAGTTAGTTTATTTTTTTTCAAGTGTTTTGAGCTGATAAATTGTGGAGTTCGTTTTGAACTAAATGTTACGTGGATGGTTTGTAATATGTCATAGAAGTATTGTGTATTTAGTATTCTTATTTATGATCAAGATGTCATACTATTTTTTCATCTTGATATGGGATCTTGTTGGTGTCTCAGTTTTGGGAATATGATCAGTGGATTTCTAAAGATGTGTTGGATATTGTGATATTTCCATGGAGTGTTATCCATTACTATGATTTCTATTTGATCAAGCTAATGATTTGATTCAAATGTTAAATCCACCTCTTAGTATGATATCATAGCCATTTTGTTGAAATAAAGGGTGTTTTTTGGGATCAATTTAATGTTCTTCTTGGTCATGATAATTTTATTGGAAATAGCAGCAGTGTCCGTTAATATTGATGTGTTTTATTGTATTACTTGCCCATTCAGCTCCTTGTTTGGTGTGAGAGAGAACATTGATATATATCTACGAGGAAATATTTATAGGAAGGTGTTTTTCTTACTATGTGTGTTTTTTTGAGTAGTTTTTTCCATAGCACCTGATTGCGGTGTAGTAGATGCTTCAAGAATTAGGTCTCCATCCATAGGCCTTGGAGTGAAGCATTCCACGTAGTCATGAAATTGAAAGAGGTGTAGAGTGCTCGACTAGGCTTCTGCCTCCACCATTTTGGTAGGGTAGTTTCTACTATATTTTTCTTCCTCAAAATTGTGAATTTCCTCTTGTGGCAACGAGTGTGGTGGAATTACCCCTCACACAGTGTCTATGGTTATGCATTCTTGGATTTTGGGTTTCGATCAATGTCCTTGTGTGAACGACATGTGAAATTATGGGGAGGTATTGGTGTTACATGTTTGTAGGTGGAGAGCGTTGGGTAGTTCCTATATTTCTTTTTTGGTTTCAGTGTCCTAATTATTGCATCCCCTTCAATCCTCCCCTAGAGTAGAGAGGGTGTGGATTTTTGTCGAATGTGTTAGCCCAATTCTTCTTCCCTCTGTTCAGGATTTGGTGTTTTAGATGAACATGTTGTAACTCTATTAACATGGGTTTTTAGGTTGTTGTGGGAAATATTTTGTGGTCCTATGTAGGTGAGGAAAAATTCTAGTTCATTTTGATTTTTTTTCATTTGAAGTTGGTCTCTAATGGTTGGGAGACCCACTGTGGGTCTCAAACATCATTCCTTTCGAATTTGTCAGATGATAGTAGTGATTTAATGATGGGGATACCATTATGACATCCACCCCAAGTCATTATATTATGTTTAGTAAACTAGGGTTTGGGTGATCTTTGGGTTCATTAGAAGATGAACCAACAATCCAGTTCTTGGCTTGGTTGCGGAGGTGGTGGATTGATCTTTCTGTTGATTCTCCGGAAGAGGTTGTGAGTTGGTATTTTTTTGGTCCAAAGTATTAAGTAACATTGTTGGGGAATTAAATTTCCTTATCTTTTGAGGATGTACTGTGTTTATAAAGAATCCTTATGTGTTTTTCTATTAGTTGTAAAGCATTATTGATTTCTAGGGGTGGAATGCTTTTATGGTTGGGAGATTTGTCACACCCAGTTTATTTTTCTCTTCATGTCATGGTTTTGATTAGGTTAATTGAAAATCCGAATGGATTTATTAGGAGATGGGTGAGATGAATTTTGAGTTTTTAACTACCATATATGTCGAATCACCCTAAATTTGGTTCCCCATGATAAGTTATGAGTTTTGGGAGAAAGGTTGGTTACTTCATGATTTGGGCCAACTATGAGCCTATTTCCAGTTTTAAAAACCAAATTTTATTTTTTATAACTTCTTGGTTTTTCAACCTATTACACCCATTAATCATCATGAATTTACTCCACCGAAATCTTCAAACCACCATATACTTTTGTACCGATTAAGAATTCATTATCAGGGTGAATTTGGGGTACTTATTTAGGTAATGGGACATCCATTGGCCCATTTCCAGTTTAAAAAAAAGTACATTTTATAATTTTATATCTTTTTCAAATTTTAATATTATTCTATGATTCCACCTCCCAGTAGGAAGTAAAATACCTATAATCACACCCATGAGTGATTTTACCACTTTGGAGCTCATTGAAATCACATATTATGGAGAATGTTCTTATGTTACCTCAAATTATCTCGAATTGTGAAGGTAAATTAATTCACACATAACTCATTCAATTCGTTTTTCCCCACAAATCATATTTATGAAGTTTTCCATGACATTAGAAGCCTCTAAATGATGTTCCATACCATTCCCCTTTTTCTATGGTTGCAGATCTAATAAAATACAACGATTTTTCTTGTTGAAAAGGTTAGATTCCTTCTCCTTTATCCTTCATATTCTTCCTCCATTCATTAATTCATGTTTTCATAATATCTCCAAGTAATGGTCGACCTATGGTTCTACTATCCCATGATTTGTTATGGGGTTTTGTTCGTTTGGGGGTGGTCGTCAATGGTTTAGGGTTGGCAAACCCTCAGATGGTGATATTGGGTGTACATTTCCATTACGCCACAGATTTGAGGTAGGATATCCCCTGCACATTCCTGTGTCTTTTAAGTTTCATAATTTTATTAATGATTTCATCTGATATATATGTCTATTTTTATCTTTTAGCCTTCTAATAATTTTCTTGGTGTGCAAAATAATTATTTGATCCCTGTTTTGTAAATGGCATTGTTGTTTTGTAATAAATGCACACACCAAGTGTTTGTATAAATGATCCACTCTCTTTTGAAACTATTCTATGATTCTTAGAACCTTGTTTATGGTATTTGGAATATGTTCCAGTATATTGTATAAAATATGGCATGTAATTGGTGTTTTATTCATTTTCAAGTGCTTAATATAATTTTTTTTTCCTTGAATGGGGAATGTCATGTGTTTGGTAAATTGCTCGGTTGGCTTTTATGTGTAATGAGTGATTTAAAACTTATTTTTTTCTATTTATAAACACATTGGGAGAATGAAAAATTTTATATGTTTCCCCTTATATGGATTTACTATTTGGATTTGGTTTTATAAACTAATGGGTTTTTTATAACATTATTTGGCCCGAGATGTTGGAAAAGGGCATGTTTCACATCCTTATGAAAATGGTTGAGTTTTGAATATGTACCCTGAGTGTATTAAGGTATTTATGATTAGGTTTTTCTTTTTTAAATGGTTTGTATACACCTCTTTAATAAAATTTAAATGTATAAATTTTTTAAATGTTCTTTTTGAGAAAATGTTTAAAGTCCTGTTGGGCCTTTCCTAAAAAATGAAGATTGAATGTTTTACATGTATATAAAATGTTGTTTCAATTGGAATTTTTTTATTGTCCATGAAATTAATTTATTAACTATTACATGGGATTCTAATTATGGTAGGGTATGGTTTTGTTGAGTTTTTTATATATAAAAGAGTTTTTTCGAATGAGTTTTGTGTGCAAAGTATCAACACACTCCTTGGAATTATTATACGAAAAATTATAGTGGTTTATTGATTCATGAAAGAAATATGAAAAATATTTGGGGGTTGTTTGTGTGTTTGTTATTTATGAATTTATTTTTGATTTGAAATGTTTATTTTATAATATGTTTTACATGATTGAGCACTAAAGGTAATCTCAGGTATCTAGGTGGGCGAATGTGTACTAGTATGCTACTGATTCTGTGGGGTTTGACCCCTGTTTTACATTTCATGTTTGAATATGAAAAAACATTATAAAATATGATGATGGTGATGTTGGGGGACCACTATGTTATGGTTATTCTCCCAACAAGAGCCTTGGGTGGAAGATGATGGATATTTATTATAGTTACTTTCACCGGGATACGAGGTACATAGGGTTCATAACTAAGTAGTTCCTAGGGGTTCTCCTGTGAGTTGTGCTCATTGGATATTTTGTACTAAACATTAAAATATGGTGTGTTTGGTTGGTAAATATAGTAATGTGTGTGATTTATTTAAATGTGTTAATTCTTTTTTGTATCTCTCTTAAAACTATTTTCATTTTCATGTTGCACCTCTATAAAATTTTTTACTTTCATTCTTATTGTTAAACATGGTAGTTTTTTTATTTTAATTTTATATATAGCATGGGACCTCATTTGGTAAATATAGATTTATATTTGTATTTAAAATATGAAATTGATGTTTATTTTATTTTAAAGGATGTGCATTGGGAGTAGAATATCGGGCTATCCTAATGTGATTTAATACTCACACCTACATTATTCTTCTATTTTTTCCCTTGTGTAGGTTTCAATTTGAGTTCGATCTCCTTGGGAGATGTGTGATTATTTTGATGGAGAGTGACCAGTGGGGTCACAAGGAGTTTGTTGGTTATTAGGTTTGGTCAGTTTTTTTGTTGGATTAGTTGTACTATTAGTTTCAATTACAAATAATGTTCAGTTATATTTTTATATAAATGTATTTTGGGTTGTCCATTTCATTCTGATGATTGTTTGATTGTATGTATATGGGTGAAATAATTCCCTTGTGTACTCTACTGATTTCTTTGGTCCTTGTTTCCATCCTGAGAACATCGAGAATGCCTCTCAGGACATGTCGTTGGCTGGCCAAGGAGACCGGTTAAGGGTCGACTCGGGCTGGTTCATAACAATTAGATCACTTTGTAGAATCATAGATCATTCTATAATGTGAACTCCAGAGTATCCAACAATCACCATCTTGAATAATTTAATTACAACTTCATATATTCTTGAACTAATTATTAATAATATTTATTTGATGTATATTTATGATAGTGGATCCCACCAGTGCCACCTCATAAAGCACGATCAATATAATATTTATATAAAATGTACAGATATACATTTATTCAAGTGTTATTTTAAAATCCCTATAATCACAGAGAATTCCAATAGACCAATGAAAGGAGTTAGTGTGACTTAATTCACAAATCCACAACACATGAACCCATTAACGGAATCCCAAATACTTACCCAATATCTCAATTTCACTACCTCAAATATTTTTTTATAGTACACTGCTCCTTTGATATCCTGAAGCCATAGACATGGGCTTTACACTATCCTACAATCACTATTGGCCATCATCCTTCCAAAATTTCCAACAATGCATCATCAATGGACATTACATTATATAAAAATTCATGATTATTTTAATATTAAACTAATTTTATTCACTCATATTTATTTATTCATTGATTTAAATGGTGTTTTGAATTTATATAATAAATTAATTAGATATAATTGGAATTGATTAAATGGATAATTTTTTAAGGTTAATCTACCTCCTAGATGATTTTTCAATAAATTAATGTATTGATATTAATTATCATTTATTAATATTTTAAATTAGTTTACTGATATACTCCTCTTATAAGGAGAAGTGGGTAAGTCTTTAACCTAATTTTTGGAAAATGTACTGACTTTATAAAAATTAAATTTATATTTTGTAAGCATTATTCCACACTTCATAAGGATTTTACCCTGAATCTCAATGAAAAATAAATCCAATGTATGAATCACTATAGGGACACATAAGGATTATTCACATCTATTCCAGAGTCTTCTCAACACTATATCAGGATTATCCACACACATCAATATTATAATAGTGTTTTGTGAGGATGGAAATGGAATATATAAAAATTATATTTAGTCATCATGGATTCCATTCAATAGAAAAATGTAGAAATTCATAAGGATAGTGTCAACACTATAGAAGTATTCTTTCCAACTACATAAGCATCGTGAATGTATATATTTTATAAGAATAGTGGTATCCTAATAGCACATTATAAATTTAATTTTTACTCATACTAAATTATTCAGAGATTAATATAATCATGTTTAAAATCGAATAATTATAATCCCTGTGTTTTATAATAAATAGACTATCAATAATAAATTATGCATTATATTTGAATTAAATAAAATTATAGGTGATGATTTCTATTTATAAAAAAAGTTTATCATGATAGTAATTTAGGATTGAGGATAAAGAAAGTGTGGAATATTTTTATTGAAGAACTGATCTAAGATGATTTACCATAGTACTAAGAAGAGGTTAAACTATAGCCTATATGAAAAAATGATGTTGAATGAGAAGAGATTTTGACTAAAAACACTACTTCTAGGGCTTTTTTTAGTTTTACATATTTTATTTTTTATTAGTTATTCATTTTTAATGTATTAATATTTCTCATTCACAATTTATACATCTCATTTTGAGTGTCAAATCTAGTTAGAAATTATGGTGGTGAATTATACAAGTTATATTTATAAATTACTTTACAACAAAAATAAATATTTATCTTTTATATTAACATATTTTAGTTCATAGTAGCCAATCATAATTGTAGATATGATTAATTTTGATTAATTTCTATTTATTTTATGCTATTGCTGATCACAGTTAAATTTTTTCCAACTAGTTATTTATAATATATACACAATATTAATGTAAATGGATATTGTTAATGATCCTTTGGATTTGGGATTCCTATGATAATGGTAGTAGAAAATTCATGTATATATTGGGAAACATAGTTCCCAAATTAACCATTTCACATTTAAATTTATATTGTGTTGCTACATCACTTTACACATCATAATAGAGGGAAGACTCAGTTTGGATCTCAATTATTTTCAAACCTTACCCAACCAATTATTCCGTTGAAGGGAGGTAATGAAATTATAGATGTTTTATATTTATAATTAATTAGATAATGATTATAATAATTTTAATCTTTGATGCGACAATAAATATGAATCCATTCTTGATCTTCCATCCTTCAATAATTTTATTTTCATACAATTTGTTTACTCTCACGTTGTATTAATTTTAATTTTCAAACGTTAAATATTATTAAATCACCCTTTTAGAAATGTAAAAAATAATTTTAGAGTATCCCTATAGATTTACGTAAAAATATTTTAATACAAGGAATATAAATTCCTTTTCCTAGCCCTTATGAAAGAATATATAAATGTTTTGGTTATTTCATGAGATGGGTTCTAAAAAATTATAAATTCTAAATGTGTGGCAGTATCTTGAGTGTAACTCCACATGCTTTTAAATTATGAACCTCATGATTGATGGTATACATAAAATGAAACACCAAAAATATAAAAGAATATAACTCCCATACACAATATAATATTTCTATGTTTAAATTAATTTGTTCTCTTCGATACCATTAAATGCCCAAAACAATTTATTTGAATGAACCATGATTTTCTGTTAAAATATAATTTTCTAAACATTACAAATACTACATAAAAGTTAAATGGTTGAGAATAAAAATAAGTAAATATATATTTAACTTTATATTATATTAAATTCTTTACAAAAACAAATTGGATATTTATTGAATTGAGATATTAAAAGAACCATTTGAA
The DNA here is from genome assembly GCA_963277665.1 of Viscum album. Classification (NCBI taxonomy): domain Eukaryota; kingdom Viridiplantae; phylum Streptophyta; class Magnoliopsida; order Santalales; family Viscaceae; genus Viscum; species Viscum album. Next base: position 1,996,409,572 of record OY728146.1, on the reverse strand, counting down.
GGAAAATGAAATGTAATATGAAAATATGTATTTTTAATATAATGGTTTAGTTTCACAATGAATAAAAATTATTAATTAATTATTAACAATTTTATAAAAATTATTTGAAAATATAAAAACAATTTTTTATATAATAATACCAAAAATATATAAGGGATAATTGTTTAGTATTTTATAAAAATATTCAGTTTTTATGAATTATGGAAAATAATGATTTGTAATAAAAAAAATATTTTCATTTAGATTGCGTGTAATTATAAATTATATACATATTGTTTTTCACGATAAAATTATATTATATATATATATATTAATCTATTTATGCCATTGGAAAAATTTTCATTCTGAATTTTGATATAAAAACAATGAAAACTTCTGACCATTTTCTCCTTGAAATCCTAATTTCTATTTTTGTCTGTGGGGTTAATTTTAAATTAGTAATTTCCACATATGTGATATTAATTCATAATTATTGAATCCAAATTATAAATTAGAATTATTTATATTACCTAATGAGGTTAATTCAATTTCTTACCAAAATGAATGGTGAAATAGTCAAAAATGACATACAATGGTTAAGGTAAAAAGGATTAACTATGGAATAAAATAAAAAGATATGCATTAAAAATTGATAAATCTATTAAAAAATATATTCATGTAAATATTAAGACTATATAATATCTAAGGCTCTATAATAATATATTTTAAATCCTTTTGTAATGTTGAAATCTTGGGTAAACATTTGTGTTTTAAAAAATTTCAAGTGTTACACTCAACTAATTAATAAAAGGCCACCCCTCTCTTGTATAATAATATTTATTTATGTGATATTAATGGAAAATATATTTTAGATTTCTAATATTTATGTGGCCTTCCATTCTAGTATATATGTGATGTTCCATTATGTTAATCTCCTTTCCATCGGGGCATGTCTCAAGTGTGTTCAAGTGAGTTTTGAAATATTTTGTTGAGGTTTTTGTCAGTTCATAGTTGTTCCATTATATTAATTATCTATTTTCAAACACCTAGAAGGTCATATACCGTGGGAATATGAGGTCTTTAGTGAGGGTGCACATTATAAGAAACTATGCCCCATATCTAGGAGAAGCTAGGCACCCTGAGTTTGTCAGGGTTTATATATTGGGTGAATTGTTGTAGAAATATGTGGAAAAAATAATAATCCATGTGTGAGGACATTTCAACATCCAAAAATTTAATTTCAATTTTTTCAACACCTGATATATATCCTTAATCACCCCAACTCAACCATAATACAATTTATTTCTTCCTTTGGTGGATAATGAGATGATTTTTAGAACCCCAAAATTCTATTATTATTAAGTCAAATATTATATGTAACAAATTGACCAATCTCATTTATATGATTTTTCCTTTATTAGGTTACTCCCTCTCCATACATTCTCCCCCTTCAGAGAAGTATGAATTATCTCATTATTTGTGGTATATATTTTTAAGGGATCATGATACAATTGATTTCGATCCTAGGTTTTAAACATATATCTTATACAAAACTTTTCTTCCATCCATTCAATATAGAATTTTTGTCAATATTTGGGAGAGAATTCATCAAATAACCTGTTGTAGTTAGTTTAAATACTAATTCTTATAGTCTCCATAAGGTTCTTGTGTTTTTATTTATATCATTACATTACCATTTTGATAAATTTCATTTAATTTGAAAAAGTGAATTTAATACCCATGAATTTGAGTGAACCATCTCAAATCCCATTAAGTTCATTATAGATTATGAGGACCAATATAATAAAATCCTATGGGGTGATCCAATTTCAATAAAAATTTTATTTTTGAATGATAAATGGTGATTGACGGATTTATTCAACTAATGAAATTGTGAATATGATGGCATGTTAACTTGTAATAATGATATTTTAGACTAAACTAAATAGTGTAACGGGGTTTTGATATTTTCCTTAGTAATTATGTCAATAGTTTAATGGTTAACATGATGTCAAATATTTTTATTGTTAAATGAAATTATACACCGAGTAGGTAGTGGATCATAAATTTTCTATCAATGTTGAACCTTGATATATATATTTGAACAATTATATTTGGTAGTTAAACTAATTACCTTCATAAATTGGTGAAAAAATTGATTCTCTAGTCCCCCTATTCAAGCATGAGAATTGGCGTTGTAGTGACGTTCCAAATACCTTATATTTTTTTTCTAGAATGATACTCTATATAAAAGTGACAATGATAACAGACTATCACTAAATGAATTTATTATAATTTTACTAATAACGATTGTTTAATATACAACATTTAAATTTAAATTAATTTGAATAATTAAATTTGATGATAAAATAAAATGTTAAAACCCCATGGTGTATGGATCAAGTTCTAGTGTGGGCCAAAGCATGTATGATTGGATTGGTTGTCACCATGAACCAAAAGATTTATGTTTTTAAAAACTTATTATTAAATGTAAATCATTTAAAATTTTATATTTTTAATTGTTTATATAACTGTATACAAACTTATAGACAAGATATTTATTTCGAAATCGCTAGTGGTAGGCTACTGAGTTGATCTTGAACCATATATAGGATGTTGATTGGTACCCTAGTATACTACTTGTTTATATGATATGATATGGGAAGGATATATATTATAGATGACTGAATTAGGATTCTGGAAGAAGCATGGATAAGAGAACTGGACAAGATATCAGTACAAGATAAGGAGTTATCGGTGTGATTTTATTTTGGGTTTTATTTTGAAACATGACACCAATATATAAAGACATATTTCTAGTATTAGTTTTTATTCTATTATCTATATTGGTATTATCATGTGTTTTCTTGTCATAAATGTTTATTATTTATTTCATTATATTTGTAATCGACTTTATTTTTTACTAATTATTTCTAAGGTTTTACAACTGTGAAAAGACAATATAGTCTCTCCAAAAATCTTATTATACCTAAATTGAGTGACATAAAATAAACTTTTTATAATAATGAATTTATAATTTATAAATTTTTCTGAATTGGGTACACCATGTATAATGGGAAACCTAGAAATATGATATTTTTTCCATATTCTCATCATGACCCTTGTTATGTATAATCGAGGGATGTGATTGTACCAACGTTTGGATCAAGGGGATGTATATGTAAGATAACATGATTTAGTTTTATATGGACCTCTCATATGACAAATGTTTAAGGATATTTTATTTTTCCTAATATGTATTATTGTCTTTTATAGACAAATTACTCCACTATGAAATATGTTTGTACTATGACAGGAAGAAATTTCTCAATATTATCCTCTAGAAGTGGGTAAATATTCCATAATAACGTTATTTGAATTGGAGGAAGAGTTGTTGTGTGAGGAATTTTCTTCCTTTATATAGTTCATTTAAGGAGATTTTGTGTGTTCCATTTGTATCAACCTATAATATTCACAAGAGTGGGAACACCTGAGGGATTTGAGTTCAAGATTTAGTCTATAAAAAAATCTTGGTTTATTAATAGTCTCATTTTAGGAGATTAGTGAATTACCCTCCTATATAATACAAGGATCCTGGAAGTGAAGTTCAAATATTTGGACACTATAGTATAAGTTGGAGGGAATGGTTTTGAAGAACTTCCAATATATATTCATGGTATATGTTCACCCTGAGGAAATGATATCAAAGAGGGAAACAATGTTTGTGTGGTTGGATTAGAGAAGATTATTAGTGATGGAAACTACTAGTCTCTTCACCGATATTGAGTTTATTGTCCTAGATTAGGTAGTAGATAAGCTCTGTGTGATGGTAAATTTATAGGATTTACTTATTTATGATGTTTTATCTTTCATTGGTATCATCCAATTGGGGATGTTTTGATGTATGGAATCATAATATCATTTCTAAGGGGAACTATAAAGAGGGTTATACAATTAAATTAGTGATTTTATGCGATCTATAATGAGTAATGTCTTCTATGGTTTGGGATAATTTGTATAATAATTTTCACCAGATAAGTGCATGGAATTGTATATAAAGGAGTGTATTTGTCACATACAGATGTGATAATGTGTTCTCACATTTGAGTTATATAATAGGTTACATTCGTAGAATTGTTTCCTAACAAATGGTTGTGTTCCATGATTTTGGAAAGTTGAGAATCATACAAAGGCACTGTAGGAAACTTTGGTTGATGGGAAGTGATGGAATACCTAAGATAAAATAGAACACAAGAAGGTGTTCTTATACCCCATAAGAGTTGGGAAGTTGGAGTTCTTCTACCCCGTAAGATTTGGGAACAATAAAGAGGGTTATACTATTAATCATTCTTGAACATTAGTTGACACATGAGACTCATATTATTTTATATCATCTTTACATAAAATGTTTTAAGTATGATGGTGTATTTCTATGTGGGGGTTTATGATATACATACCATTTGGATTGAGTTTGATGGAATTCTATTTATGAAATGGGGTTTCCATTGAGTTTGGTGAACATCATTATTATTGGGAACTTTACATACATGGAATTCCAGAATTTGACATGGGTTTTGTTATGAAATGGATGGAATTATAAATATCCCACATTGATTATATCTATCTGATAATGAAATTTGTATCCTATTGGAGCGATTGATTTGTTCTTAAAAGAGAATGGCGTATCTCGGCATGCCATACATGTATAGTTCATTGACCATATGGGGATCTCACCACCTAGGTCTAATGTCATCTGTTGGATGACATAGTGAATGCATAATGTTATTCCACCAATCGTTGATCGGGTTTAGGATATGTTCTCTAAGACTTCAAAGGGTTTCCACCCGAGTGAGATGTTGATATTATAATTGACCTAATTACTGGAGCTAAAACATTTTCCTTTCATCATTATAGAATGGAACTGTAATATCTTCTTTTTCTTCAAAATCCAATTTATTAATTGATGGATAATGGATTGACCCATTCGATTACATCGACTTGGGTTCTATAGCTTTTTTTTTACAAGAAGGATGATGGAAAATGTCAATTACATGTTGATTATAGGTTTTTGAGTAATATTGTTTTTAAAACCCTATATCATCTTCCTTGTGTAAACATTATTTTGGACCTATTGTGGGTGCTTGTGTGTTCTCAATTCTTGATTTAGTGTAAGGGAACCATCATCTGATGTTGATACTTTATTATTTATCTTATTCAAAATTTAGGACTAAATATGGAATGTATAAGTTCAATATAATTTCATTTGAATTGGAAACTTATCTTTCTAGGTTTATTACAATATTTAAAATGACATTCCATCAATTAAAAGATCTTTTTCTGGTTGTTTTCACTTACTAAATCATGGTTCTCTCCCAACTCATGATTATCATTCCAAAAATCAGGAAAACATCATTATTATAGTGAGAGAGAAGTGTCTATATTCTATAATATCCAAATGTTGATTCCTAATATATAGAGGTTATTTCATTGGTGAAATCATATTGTAAGAATGTGTGTTAGTGGAACTAGAGAAACATAAGAAATTTTATTTTTATGAGTAGCCCATGTATTTTTTCAATATATTAATATTATCTAGTTAAGAAGGTTATTATCAAAGATTTATCAATGAATTGTGTCATATGGTAGTGTTTCATTTTAGTGAGACATTGAAAGGAATCAATTATGAATGGTTTAGATAATATGATAATATCTTCCCAGAGTTACCGAATCATTCGATCACCACAATGATTTCAATCATACCCGAGATAGGTGAGTATTATTTCTTATATTATGATTCTTTTGGGATTATATGTTGGTAGTAATAATTCATATTAATCGAGTCCGAGAATAGGGATCATGAAATTTGAGACGAAAAAAATATAATTATCATATGCACACTCTCATGTTTAGCGTTGTTGAATATAACAAAATGTATTTTTGACATTACATATTAATTGGTAGAATTACTATGTATACAGAGAAAAAATGTTTAATGTACACATTTTCAAAGTGATAATTTAATCTGTAATAGTTGAAATTAGTTTAGTGTATGAAAGTGTATTAACATTGAGATAGAATATTTTTTCATTAAGGGGATAAATTTTTCCAATCCTTTATGATAAAAGGCATAAAATCATGTGGTCCAGGAGTCCCATTATGTGAGGAATAAGATGGATTTGTTTGAGGATATTTAGATTAATTTTCTATAGGAGATAGAAGAGATAAACCTTTTGTAAATATCCATTATCCCAATAATCTATAAATGGATAACGGAATGTATGGATGAGGAGTGGATTTTTGGGAATTTAGCGATTTTATTGAAGGTGGGGATCCAAATCCTAACTTGACTATTGATGTATATGAGATCATCTATTATTGGGATATAGTTTTTAGCATATACATAAATGGAAAGAGATAGTGTGTGATTAACATGAATCAATTATGGTGTTGCACCCTCTTTTTTCACCAGGATGTCTCAAGATCTTAATATATATTACTTGGGTCTATGAATGAAAAGAAATATTTCTTGTTTTTTCACACGATGCAACAAATGATAGAAAGTGAAGGTCGATAATTAACAACATCTATGGACTCCATAGAATTTCCAATTTCTTGAGTTGATATTGGATGAATTAACCATAGAAAATTTGGAATATCTTATAAGGACATCTTAGAAGAATTACATGATTTGGGTGGTTGTGTACGAGTTGAAAAATGTGGCAGATTTATTTCCATTCCAAGAAATGTTCATGGTTGATTGGTTGTGTGACTTATATATTAAAGAGGTAGTTCATTTTTATTTTCATTGTGATATATATTTCTATATCAAGACCCATGTTTTACTTCTTCCACATATAAATTATTTAAAATAGTTTTGGCTACTCAGATGATTTTAATTATATCCTTTCAAGCATAATAAATATTCAATTAGAGTATACTATTTATGTGTTGTATTACATGCTAACGTAACGCATCCAAGAATGTGGTTGGTATAGGTATAAGTACATATTTCCCATTGAGTTTTCGTATAACAATTATTATCAAGTGATAATTTAGGTGTTACCATAAGATGAACTCTATGGATGACCATACGAATCAATATTATGTTTGATCGAGGTAGTTATGTCAAATTAACTGGGACCATGTCTCATGGTGGAGACAATTGAACTAGTTTAGTTAATTCAAAAATTCATGGATATGAAATATAAAATATAGAAGTATTTTGATGATCAATGTCTCCAAATCTGGCATTTTCACTGTATGATCATGTGTTCCTACATGTATCACATAGATTAGGTCCTCCTTAGATTTTGAAGGAGGACTTGTTGGTGAATATGTTTTCCAAACAATTTGAGTATAAAAATGGGATACAACATATTTCATATCTATTAGATCTTTTAAATTGGTATACTATTATACATGATGTTTTCCATGTGTTTCAGCATCAGTAGAATAACATGAACTGTTATAATGTGATTGATTTTGATTATATTGATCTTGAGGATGATTCCTCATCTTTGGAGAAACCAATTGATGATGTGGATCACAAAGAAAATGTTTTGTGGGGAAATTATATTTCACTAGACCGACTAATATAAAAACATTTCCTTATTCAATAGGAAAAATCGGTATGTGATTTAGATTAATGGACCCATTGGCTTAACCCATTCACCATAGAAGCATAGTGGTTCTAGGGAGTACAACTCATGGAAGATTTTTATAATCTCATATTTTATTAGATTCCAACATTTCATGGGAGATTATTATCTTATTTTTAGGTAATTTTTACCCTTATATAAATATAATTTTGTATGGGAATTTTATTGGAAGTGTTTATGTGGGTTCAGTATGTTTGGGGGGGGGGGTTATTGCATAGTGCATGGTTGGAACATTGTTCTCCCAACCCATGTTCCCACAATAAAAAAATAAATACCCTGGGAAATTAATTTTGTCACCTTTGGAGAATTTTTGTTTTGAAAAAGTGTTCCTAACCACGAGAAACCATCCACCTCGAGATAGAAAAGAAAAAAAGGTCAGGGCACACTATTTCTTTGACCACAGGGATATTCTAGGAAACCATGCACATGTACTTTTACGCCTTTTCAAATTTAATAAAAAATTCTTCAAACACATTTATATATCGATTATCAATACCACTAAGCCTAATTTAGTTTTCATTGATTTTGGATGCTCTAAATAGGATTCATAGCTCATAAACACTTTCCTTTTCAAACAGAGGATCCAGTGTAAGAAATAATCATCTCTCTAGTATGTGATCAATTCCACAATTATGTTTTTCTCACTACTATATTCTTTCCCATTTGAAGAGGATTTAATTCATCCTTTTTTTGATTATATAGATCCTGGTTTTGATGTATATTGTTTTACTAGATATTGATCCGTGTTTTTTATCCTTTATATTCACGTCTATTTTTATTTCAGTCATACAATAAGGAATACGTGGATAAAGTTGGGAGTACATTCACCAACATGCCTAAGGTGTGTTGTGTATATAATCAATATATTAATATTGATAATGATAATGTTTTTTAGTTGTATCATTGTGTTTCTATGCTATGAATTTTATTTATAATTAGAATATTCGATTTAATACACCTGAATTTGAGAGACCCTTCTTAGATAATATTGGATCTTGTAGAGAATACATGTCTAAACATGATTTAAACCCCTGGGGCATGTCTATTTCCTTAAAATGGTAACCAAGGAATGTAAAATTTTATATATAAGGATTTTTAAATGAAACTACTTATGAATGTTCAGGAATACTAAATTGTGATATAGATTTTTTTGGAATATCCTCAAACACTAATTGAGTTATGAGATGATTAACTATATTTTGGTTAAATAGTGACGGAATGAAATGAAGTTAATGGTTATTAATGATAACTGAAGTGGCAAAATTTGTTAACAATGGATGATAAAGTTGATATTAATGTCATACCTTGATATGTATATGTGGAAACGATATAATGGTGTTGTCCGATTCTTCTCATTCATGTGTGGGTAGACTAAATCAATTGGGAATCAATTCATGCATGAGAATTAGTTATTGAGTGGGGCCCAATGTAATAAAAATTTTGGAGCTAGTCTAACATTCTGTGTACCCGTGATAATGGTGCTAGACTGATGTTTCAATCGTCTAAGATAATGTTACCCAAATAGAATCACCATGTTACTGAATCAAATTTTGATTTAATATTAATAATTAAACCAAAGTAAATAATAAACATTATAATCCCTATGGTGTATATCTCAAACATAGGCAAGACAAGAAGTAGGTACGATTAGATTTTATGTCAATGGGACCACAGGGGACAATGAGGTTAACAAAAGAATAATAAATTCAAAACAATTTTAATCATATTTTTTTTCTTTTAGTCTTTATATGACTAAAAAAATATTAATGAATGTATAATGCATTAGACACTATTGGTGGTGGCCTACAATGATTTACTCACACAATACTAGAGATATCAATGCTACCCATGAAGACATCATGATTATAGGATATGATAATTGAATGAACCATATGTTATATAGCTAATTTGGGATTCATGATAGAGCATGGATGGGGGACTATGCATGATGTGGGACACTCGTCGAAGGGTTTAGTGTGTCTTCATTTTGTGATTTGATTCGACACATGAATCTTATATAAATTTTTATAATTACAAATTTAGTTTTGGAAAAATTATCTACTTTTATATAATCATGTTATGTAATGTCATCATTGGTTATTTATATTATTTCATCTTTGTAATTGTATTTATTTTTTTATAGTTTATTCTTGAAATTGTCTACTTTTTAGAAAGATGATATAGTCTCTCGATATATCCTATCAAATACTCGCTACATGTAAGTGGCCTCTAAGGTATAGGTTTACATATTTGAGTTCATGTAATAAAATGTAATGGGTAAATTTTATGTGAACCTATTTTGGGATGCTTCAATATCCATCTTCACATCCCATAAATTGGAAATGGTAACATCTCTTATTGGAACACTGAACTACCGCCTCACGAACTGATGTGTAATGTTTTACATAATAACCATTCAAAAATGGCTATGATGATGGATGTAAAGTATTTATATGATATATTTATATATCATAATTATACTTCTAATGTAATTATATCATATATTCTATTTTCAATTCTACAGGTGATACAATAATGTCACTCATTTGTATGGTGGTCTAACACTCAAGAAGCGATGTGATTCAGTTTTCACTAACTCATTACATAGTTGGTAATAAGGACAAATGTAATGAATATATGTGATATAAATTATATAATATTGAAAAAAGTAGATATTTAACATTATAGAAAGATATTATATATCATTATCTTTCTTACATTGATAAATCATAACATCCTTCATGTACATGTGGAAAATTTCTTTTATGAAGCGATGTGAATCTATTTTCATTACCACAAAACATAAATGATATATATAAATATTAATATAAAAATAAATATTATAAATCATTTTATTATAATTATATAAATACAAAATATTACATTATTTATTTCTATATGGAGTATTGAAAAGTAAATGTTACTCATGCATTCATATGGCCAATTATCTCTATGATAATAACATTGTTCATTTTTCAGAATGAAAATTCATGATTGGTTTTAAATGTATAACTGGTCTATATATTTCATAATTTTTTAATTATTATTATTATGGATTGTTTTATATTTTTAACACATTTACTAATGTCCAATTACCCATTCCATTTTTGACACATATATAAATATCATCATTACATATGATATAAATAGAAAAGAATTTGTAATCATATAAAAAATTGTAATAACTAAAATAAAATAAATAATTAACATGAAAAATATTCTTGATATATATTAAAATTAACAAAATATTATTATTTTGGGTGACAAAGAATGTACATGGTGAGCCAGAATCAAGGTAACTATTTTGAATCTCAAATTTACATCCACGAGACAGAAAATATGTTCACCAATTATTTACATTATGCTATGTATATACATCTCCTTAGATATGTTATATCATTATATTTTAATTTTTAATGTATTCAACATATCATTTTATTATATTTATATTATGTGGCATATGATTTATAAGATATGAAATTGGTAAGTTTATTTGACAATATTGTCATCACACGAGATGGTTTATGTTTACATCACCCTGGATAAAAATAATTAATAATTATTTCTTAAAAAATATATGTTATTATATTATGGTTATTTTAGAACATTTTTATCTAATCATACAATTTTACCACTCTTTGGTACTTGAAATGATTTATAAAAATCTTTTAGGAAAATTTATATCTAATTATCTCATTGTATGGAAATATTATTTATTTGAAATATATGTTTTACAAAAAAATATAACATTATCAAAATTAATTATCAATGTAATTTTACACAAATTTACATTTTACATGTTTATTTTAATATAATCTTTTTGTTGTTTTGAAAACATTTCCGATTTTTATTTTACTGAAAATGTGAAGGGAATATTTTCATTATCATGTAAAGCATGAACAGAACATTCAATCTTACTAACTACTCAACATTTTAACAAATATGTTACATGACATAATGTTTATTTAAATTAATGTTATTTTAAAATTTTTTATCTTCTTTTATGTTCATATTAAAATCTCAATGGTCATATTAATAAGAAAATATTTTTAAACAATATTTTAGTGTATTTATATTCATCAATGAAATCAAAAAGTCATTTTACTTCCGATACACTAGTAATATGTTATGTAGATATCATACTTATTTTCCATTCAAGGGTTTATAAAAAATTGGAATGTGGATTAACCAGTTTTATACCATTCATTTTACTAAGAATGGTTATGACTATGTTTGTTAAATAGTATAATTATAAATATTTTGTATGCATGTTTTTCAATATGAATGTTTATTTGAAATATATTCAACCCATTTCATGCATGTAATACATTGGAATAAGTAAATGAATAATACAACAATACTAGACGTGAGTATGAATACTTGATATTGAAGCATCCTGTGAATTTAAAAATAATATTATGTTCGATGGCTTACGTAGAATATAACACTAAGAATAAATGAACTAAAAAATTTTATCATTTTTATATGATTTTATTAGAATAGCCATTACATTATGGGGTTTGAATAATTATATTTATATTCTGAAATAAATATGAATGTCATATTTAATAAAAAATATATTATTTTTTGAAAATAAACACATAATTTTTTTTGTTAAATTCATTTTAAACAGAATAAATATATTATCATCAAGTGGATATTTTTATTTAATTATTTCCGAAAATAAATATTATTATTCATTAAAACATTAAAAAAATCAATGAAAAAATAAAAAAATGGATTCACGACCTAAAAATTTAAATTTGTTATTTTTTTAGGAAATTCTCAAAAATTGAAGATTTTTTGTTAAAAAGATAAGATATTGTTTTTATGAAATACCATAACCCATATGGAGTAATTATTATATCATAATTATTTAAAAAAAGTTATCCCTTATTATTGATTAAAATTTAGTTATTTATTAACATTATACACAAGGTGTTATATTTAGAAACAAATGCTTAACAATTCTATAAACCATGATTTGAACTATAAAAAAGTTTTTTTCGAGTTTTAGGAGTAAAATATTTAGGATTGATTTTTATGAATTTAATATACTGAATTGATAAAAATAGATTATATATTTTTTGATAAATACTTCCAAATAATGTTATATATTAATTTTAATTTTTTTCAAAAAAAAATTTCATGGTAATTTTTTTTGCTGGAGTGGTGGTGAAATAATATAATGAGTTAAGGATAAAATGTAAGAGCATAAAATAACTAATGACTATAACATTAAATTCATGCATTAGGAGATTAATTACAATAAACGTCCCTTAAAACATTAATTAACATTCAAATTTTTATTAATTAATTCCCCCCAAATATGGTTTTCAGTAAATATAAAACAATAATTATTTAATCACTTAAAAACACATATTCTAAAGAATAAATTCCACTTCAAACCCCACTCAATCTCCTAAAATTAATTTTCATCTCTTAAATTACCATCCAAAAACACTCCTCCCGACTCTATTAATGAGTTATTCTTGTCTCACACAATTACCAATTACATGTTCCATAATGGATATTTCAAGGAGGTGATATTAAAGAGGTAACATTATTAAACAACTTATCTTAATATTTTTACAATTATTTTTTCTCAACACCTCCATCGATAAAAATATAATAACTATGCTATCATTAATATAATCTAATTATATATTTCTAATGTAATATCTTCTACCCTTCCATGTTCTCATGTTGTCGTACTCAATGAAGCCAAACCATTTTACAAATTATAGTAGTTAACTATCTCCATGGATAATGATTTCTTGTTTTCTATTACCACATTCAAGACGTGTCATAAAATTATTATTATTGTTAGATAATATTTTAATACTTATTATATAACTTATTTCATATTCTATAATTAATATATTGGCATAGTATTAAATAAAATGTAATGTGTTCATGATTTCCTTAAAAAACCAATATAAACTACACATTTATCATTGACATTATAAGAAATGAATCATCCTCATTTCTGATGAAAAAATGTAATGTGGTAACAATTTGAATTATTAATGTTCATTAATACAATTTCATTTCACATAGGTAATTTTGTTTACATTTTTAGTAGAAAATTCATAATTATTCACAAATGAACCGAAAATAAAACCATGAAATGAAAACACCTGAAATAATTACATAATAAAAATTTGTTAATTTATGAGTGGAAAGATGTTATAAATGTTCCATATTTGATATTATATATATTACTATTTTTAATATGAATTACTAAAATTATTTTAAAATTATATTGGTGGAAAATATATGAAAAACTAAATGGAAACCTGAGGTAATAATTTCTCTTCTCATATTTACTTCTGTGTGTAATTTTTATTTTTCAACGAAAATTCATTTTGAATATTATTATTCTGATATTTGATATAACATTTAATCAATATCATTGTATCAATATTATTAAATGTTTCTATTCATAATTATTACATTAATGTTGTATAATATTTTACTGATTACATGTAGTAAGGGATATATTAACTCAATTTCCCTTCATAAGGTAAAATTTCCACATCTTTGATTTTATAAATATAATATTATATTATTAATTAATTTTATTTAAATTATAATTATATTTACACTTTTTTATTTTTTATTTTATAAAATTCACACAATCATTTAATTTTATTAACACTCACTTCATTGATGTGATCTTTGTTAGGGGATTCATCTAAATTTTCATTCATTGGTGCTTATATTGATGTAATGATCCCATAATTTTCTATACACGTTATATTACTCTACATTGATCGATTATATCTTGAAATTATTTATTTAATGTATATTTTATATTATGATAAATTTTAATGTGGAAAATGTTACAACTAAATATAATGAGGTAATGGTTTATTTCAATATAAAAATTATTCAGGATTATTTTTGTTTACATACCAACTGTGGAATATATCTCTTCTATATAATTTTTTCATACAATATATTTGTTATTTTTTTATATTCTTATCCTACTATCTTTTATTGTAACTTATAACCAAGTTTGACTAGTGAAAAAACTGTTTTAAATGAATCATTTTTTCATTTTCTAAACCAGGTTCTTTAATCCCCCTGGAGAAAATATATAAAATCAATGTTTTCAATAAATTATACAACATAAATGAATTATCCCACCATCATAATGCCTTAATTATTTCAAATGTCCTAAAAAATATTACATTTTTATTTTTTAATATTTTTGTATTTATTATAATTTTGAAATGTTTTAAAAATTTGTTATGTTAAACGTCAATGTGGTTATTTTCCTCAAAAAAATTTCAATTATATCATTTAATGTATTTTCATCAATGTACAAATAATTTGTTGAATATTATTCTAAATGGATGTATATCTATTATTATAGCATCATCAAAATTTTATTACATGTTTTATGATCAGTTTGACTGGGCATGTACAATTTTGATACCATTCACCACATTACCCTGGATGGTTTATGACTATGTTTAATTATTGGGAAATTATAAATATTTTGAATTATTGTTTAATTAGGAATGTTTATTATTTAACTATATCACCAATTTCATATGAGTAATGCATTGGAATTAGTATATGATATGTGGGTCTCACTATACCCCATCAATGCATCAATATGTATCATTAGATAAACTATATTGGGTTCCTGAAAGTGCATTTAAAATTTATTATAGAATTTATATGATGATTTGAAGCTATTATATTCATGGAATGTATCCTAGATGGTATAGTTTATGTGTCCCAAGTTATTCATTACATCATTATGATATTATTTAGTGAATTTTGTCTGATTTTTCGTTTAGTATAATATCCACGATAATGTTTTCTAGATCATTTGATAATTTATAAAGAATTATTTAATAATCTGTTATTAATGACATATTATTGTCATGTTATTTATTGAATGTAATTTTTTTCATTTATATACCTTGGAATAACTGTATTTTTTATTTATGATATTTTTCATACTATACATATCCTTACTGAGCATCTGATCTTCTCCCTCAATTATATTTTATTTTCCCCGAGGATTCCAAGAAGTTTATTAATATTTATATTCATTATTAATCTAAGAGAATAATTTTTATATCAATTTATTTTATTTTTTGTAATTTATATTTTAAATTATAATGTATAGTTCTTTTATGTATCTAGTTTTCCGATATTACATAATGGTTTAGTCACTCAACATGGGATTCATTGTATATTATTCCAATGTAATAAAGTAACCACTAGATATATGATACTATGATAAGGGTATATATAGTTAGTTTCAAAGAATAATTTGAGTATCCTTTAGATCTAGATTTAGGAAAACATATATTAAAAATTGAACCCAAATGATATAATTTCGAAATACATTCAAACAAACTAAACATAAGGTCTATATATTAGTTAAAATTAAATTTATAATTTATGATTAGTACCATAGAGACTATAAATTATGTTTAATAATGTTATGATCTAATATAGTGTATACCATTACTTATAAATGGATAATAGTTTAAGGATTGGAAACCATATCAATTCATGTAACAAATTTATGGATTTTCCTCCTAAAAATGATTGTGATATTGGAGGTAGAGATACAGTTTTAGATGAATAAATTATAACTATATTGGATCATAAGACTCTAGATATGTGAAATAACCCTTCACAAATGTATCATCCTCTTGATCTACAACATAGTGTAACAATCATGGTATGCTTCCTATAACAACAACCTTCATCATTCACTAGATCTATGAATCCATTCATTATTGATAAATGTATATTTCCTTAGAAAATAAATTTATTTCTTTGGGAATTAAACAATGGGAGAATGATTTCATGTCAATTTTTCATATATAAGGGGTTACAAATAAATATTTTTCATTGATTCAAATCACAAAAGTAGTAGATGAAATAAAAACCATCGAATGGAATTATTTTAAATAACTTTTTTTATACACATATTTTCCTAGAGAACAATTATAATATATAGAGCTAAAATTCATGGGACTGATATAAAATTAATTAAAATATGTTTTAATGTATGAAGTTTACTTTACAAGGTTATAATGTTATGTCATTGACTATGATAATTATCCAAAGAGAAAAAAATTACTATTTATTTAATGAGTTACTCTAAATCATCCATGGGAACTAGTGTGATAAAACATATCATCATATGACGATTTAATAACATGTGATATCTAGATAGGAAAATAATTATCCATGTAAGAAAACATATAAGGGAAAAAATAAATGTATTGAATGATAGAGAAATATAAATATGATGGGAAGAAGAAAAATAATGATGTTTTATCATGTGATTATTAAGAAAGAAAAACGATGGTACATACCAAAAGGAAAAAGGAATCTATTTTAGGTGTGGAAAATGATCACCATACTCATGGTCAAATAGAAAAGAAAGAATTTACCAATCTAAAATGCCTCTAAAGTAAGGATATTCGAAACTATAGAAATTAGTGCCCCAAGAGTCAAGGAAATATACCTCACAAATAGATAAGAAGTCTAGGTAAAGAATATTGTATAGATCCAGTTGAAATCGATTGTATAATGTGCCTAAGTATTTGGATCCAATAAATATTTTGATAAATTATTTTATTCACTAAATATATATGGATTGTAAAATATTTCCCTTATGTAATTTTTTAGAGAGAATATGTTTACTTACACTGTTGACCAATAAATGTGCTTTAGTGATAAGTAGAACCCCTTGGAAAACAAATGATTGAGGGAGGAATAAAAAAAAACATTTGATAAATACTTATATAATAATGATAAATATATTATTATGTTATATCATTGTTGACCATGGAATTATATTGTGATTTTATGGATTAAAATTATCATAATTTACAAAATATTTTTATTTGAGTAACATATTAGACGACCTGTGATTTTATCAAAATTACCATTATGTTTTTATGGTGATTACCATGTTTTTAAGGAATATTACATCAAAGTGATCTCATTTTTGAAATGAGACATTATTAATTTCGTTATTTTGTCATGGGATAAATGTATGATAAAATATTTTGATTCAAAATATGGGAAGTAATATTTTGGAAGATTCGTAAGGTTATCTACTTATAGAATGGATTAAGTTTGATTTTTTATTTTATTGGTTGATTTTACTGATGATTTATCTTAGTAATAAACAATGAAAACCATTTTTTCATTAAATAAATAAACTCCAATGGAAATAAATGTAGATCTTATGATTCATTTTAACTTGTTCAAGCATTAAACATTCCCCGTAAAAATCAATTTCATGGAATAAGTGACAAACTAGAAATATATCTGTAGACGCCGGAAAAGTCCGTTGTTCCCAAACGAAGCTCCGGATGCGGAAAGCGAGGTCATATTCGGAGTCGGAAGAATGTTTCGGAGGGCCCGGAGGCCTTGCGCGGAATTTCAGAGGTCTGCGCGCAAAGATGATGATCCGCGTGCAAACCCCCGGGATGCGCGCAACTCCCTTGCGCGCCGTGCCCGATTCCGCGCCCGCGAGGAGAATTCCGCGCTCGCGCCTTGGATTCCGCGCCCGGGGTTGCCTATAAATACTAGGCGACCCCCAACGTTTCAAAGGTTGCTGGAAGTCGAACGGTCTCCCGCGCGCGCAATTCAACCCCTTCCGCGTGCAATGCCGATCTTCAGGTAACCTCCTTTCTTTCGCGCAATAGAGCCTTGGGGTCCGCCTTCGCGCGCAATCCCCTTGGCTCATTTCCTTTGAATAAATTTCAACCCGAAGGCCTTTGCGCGCAAAAGAAGCCTCTTGCGCGCAATTCCCCCCCGGGTGCGCGCAATCCAACCCGATTGCGCGCACCCCCCCATTTTCAAAGTGGCCATTCGTTAGAGAATGAGCTGTTGCCCCCGCGCGCTACCCGAAGCCCGGTGCGCGCAATCCCAATCATCCGCGCGCAAAGCGCTGGCCCAATTGCGCGACAGCCCGCCATTTTGCGCGCCGACCCGCGGTTTTGCGCGCAAAGCTCCTCTTTTGCGCGCAATCCGCCAGGGTCGCCTCCCTTGACCCCCTTTGGGTACCCGCCTGCGTGGCGCCCGATGGTCTTCATCGCAGGTGCCCGCGTTGTGCGTCGTCTTTCCGTGCGGCCCCCCCTAGGCTCGCGCGAAGTGACACGGACCTACCGGCGGCTTTATCGTCCAGCATGACGCTAAACTGCACTACGTCCGAGCTACAAGACGTTAAACTGTTCAGCATTCGTCCAGCATGACGCTAAACTGCACTACGTCCGAGCTACAAGACGTTAAACTGTTCAGCATTCGTCCTGCATGACGCTAAACTGCACCACGTCCTGCACGACATTAAACTGTATACGTCCAGGCTGCACGACGTTAAACTGCCTAGCCCCCATCGTCCGCGCTGCAAGACGTTAAACTGCCAAGTGTTTCGTCCTCAACACACGACGTTAAACTGTACTTCGTCCGGCAAGACGTTAAACCGTCCGCTTCATCCTCAACACACGACGTTAAACTGTACTTCGTCCGGCAAGACGTTAAACCGTCCGCATCATTCGATCTCGTGCTTCGCATGCAGGGTCTCCCCCGGTTTGGACGTGGCCCCCACCCGCTCGTCTCTGCAGGGATGTCGGGATTGTCCCCCTTTTGGGACGATTTAATGGGAGTGGCTTTTCCCTACGGGGGCAGGGTATTACAAACCCCTAGTTTCTCGTGGGAGGCTGCACATGTGTATCTCCATTGCGCATCCCCACTGCCGAAGCCAGTAGAGGGTGTGACTGGGATCGAGGTGTCTTCTGCTTTCGGTCCAAGTCCCTTCCAACTGAGTTTTGCCGCATCCGGGCTGCCTCAAGTGCGTAAGTCCTGACAGAATGAACTACGTGGACTTTGATCCCTGTCTTCTATACAGGGTACGTAGGAAGCCTCCCTGAGGTCCAAGCCCGCCACCTGGTCGTCCCGGTCGTATTTAAGTCGGTTCGTCCATCAGTGGACCCCTCCAGGGTTCACGCTTGCGTCGATTCACCTATGAATCCGCCCCTGTGGGAGACTGCCCGTGTGTATCTCCACTGTGCCTCCCCACAGCCCCTTTTTCCATTTCTCTTTTTATCGTCCAGCATGACGTGAAACTGTGATCCACCCGGCCGTTCCATCCCCCTCTGTGCGAGGTGGTTCGGTTCAATCCTCCGCCCGGCGGCCTAGACCTCTTCGTGAGTCGGCTTGCCGACGTCCAGCACGATGTTAAACTGTATACCCGAACTACGTCGACTTTGATCCGTGCTAACGCGCGGTACGTAGGAAGCCTCTACGGGGTCCAAACTCTTCACTCCATCATCCATCCTGATCCTTACCCGGGCCGCCACATCCCGGTGGGGTCATGCCACTTCACTCCACTCCACATCATTTGGGAAGCCGCCCATGTGCTGGCCCCAGTGTCGGAGGTTCCCCGCAAGGGGTTCTGTCATCCGATCCACTTCTCGTGTTGATCGGTCTGATGCCGTCCCCGCTGGACGTTAAACTCGCGGCATACCCCGTGTTAAACATGGGAAGCTGAGGAAAACCTCAGGTGACGCAGTTCCCCGCACCTAGTACGGGATGCCTCAGGCCATCATGCCTTCGAGAAGCCCTATTAGGGACGGAAGACAGACGTGCAGAGCCGCAGTGCTACGACACGCCCCCAGCACCCCGAGCCACCCGGCCTTCTCACCGCAGGTTGCTGCCCCGCCCAGACTCCTTGGAGCGTCCGGGCGGAAGCAGCGTAATTAACCGGTGTCCATGAAGATATGGCGCCGGGAATGAGATTCACGAACATTCTTAAGTCTATGAGGGAGACCCGGATTAGGCGACGAGTTCCGAGGAGACGTCCAAGGAAGGAGGAGCCGACATCCCATCATCCCGGTTTCGATCAAGGAGCAGACGCCCCTGAATAAGGGACGAATGCCGCCCGCCCTTGGAAAGCGGGACTACGGGACCACAAGCCGCACGCCCATCCCCTCGGGTTGACGGGTGCACGCGCGAATGCGTCCTGGCGGAACAGCGTAACCCGACGCACATCCGCACCGAAACAGAAAAATGGTGAACCCGACGTGAATCTCTTCTCCTCGATACGAAGACCGATGGCTTTCAGAGGTGTTAGAAGACCGGCATGTTGCCCGGCCAAGCATTCAGTCTTACCCGCCAGGGGCTGGGGAAGGGAAATCGGGCACTCCGTCTCGCGACGTCGATGGCCTGGGTTCCCCCCCACGGATGGCGGGTGTTGGGTACACTTCGGTTAACACCGTCGAGCTGGTAAATCCCTTTTCGGTTCCCGACGTTGAAGAACACCAGGTGGACCTCCCTAGTGTCCCCGGTCGTCGCCACCGTCGGAAGAACCGCAGCAGCAGGAGTCGCCGGGGCACAGCCGTTGGTACCTCCAGCCAGGCCGTGCACGCCACTGAGACCAGGCAGCAGGCTCAAAACAGAGCTCAGCGCGCGCAGCCCCCCCATCCGGGGATGACGGATTCGCCTCCGCCACTGTTTGTGGTGTGGGACCAGGCAGAACCACCTCAGCCGCGTCGCGACCAGCTCCGCCCTGCCACGAGTCCATCCCGGCCTCCTGACTCCAGTACGGTGACCATTTCCCGGACTGCGACCAGTGAACAGCGAGATGCGCCAAGTACCAGTCGGCCGCCGATCCAACCGGCAAGGCCCGTCATGCCACCAACCGCAGAGCAACCTCCTGCAACCAGGGGCTCGCGCTTGGCCAAAAAGTATGATGTCCTGAAGCACTTGGCCGACATCCCATCAAGGCTCTCCATCCTTGAGGCTCTGCGCATGTCATCTGAGATGCGCGAGGCACTCGCTGAAGCCCTGAAAAGCCCCCTCCAGTTTGAGACAGAGGTTGCGGCTGCAGAGGCCTTTCACGCCGAAACGATCGAGGACGTCGAATGTCAGGCAGTTATCTCGTTCTCTGGTAAGGATGAAGACCCTCCTATACAGGGACACATTCGTCCGCTGTATGTCACTGGCCAGTTCAATGGCCTTGAAGTCCGGCGCTGTCTTGTCGACACGGGGTCCGGGATTAACCTGATTCCAACTCGGACGCTCCGGAGATTGGGGTTGTCTGAGGATGACTTGATTCCCTCCGACCTCAGGATCCAGGGGTACGATCGCACCGAGCAAACCCCGGTCGGCAAGATACGTTTGAGGACCCAGTTCGGTGACTTGGTTGCCAACACCGAATTCATGGTAGTCTCTCAGGACACTGCGTATAACGCATTGATGGGCAGGCCATGGCTCCATCTTCACGCGGCGGTTCCCTCGTCATACCACCAATGCCTCAAATACTCCCTTAATGGTCGAGTGGGCGTGCTTCAAGGAGATGCCTCTCCTTTTGCCTCGTGTGAAGCCCGCTATCTGGATGCGGACTATTACAAGAGCAAGGATAAGCAGATCCTGGCAGGTGAGGTTGAGCCTGTCGCTGTTGCAAGTGATCCCTGGGCAAGTCTGGATGACGCTTACGTCCTCCCGATTCAACGGTTGGACGTCGCCATGGTCTTGACGGTCCGCGAGTCTCCTGATGAGATGGCCGCGACCGCCCACGCCAGCACCAGTGGCCCAGCAGGATCTGGTAGCCCCAATGCAGTTGCCAACGCAGTCTCTCCCGTGGACGATCCCTCCCCGAGTGGAGAGGACGTGGAAGATGCACCCCCAGCCTTTGAGGAGGGCGTCCCCGCCACGGTCGATGAGTTAATACAGGTGAACCTTGGAACCGAGGCCGATCCAAGACCCACATTGGTTAGTGCCGCCATGCCCTCTGAGGAGCGGTAGCAGTACGTGGACTTTCTCCGGCAGCACCGTGATGTATTCGCTTGGGGCTATGACGAGATGCCGGGGCTGGATCCTCAGGTAGCCGTCCACCGCCTTGGTCTCCCGGCGAACCATCGCGGGTTCAAGCAGCCTCCCAGGAAGATGCACCCATCCCACAGTGCCATGGTTGAGGCCGAAGTTGACAAGCTTATCAAAGCCAACATCGTGAGGGAAGTTCAGTACCCCAAATGGCTGGCCAACATTGTGCCGGTCAGGAAGAAGAACGGGCAGATCAGAGTCTGCATCGACGTCCGCGATCTCAACCGCCACTGCCCGAAGGATGATTTTCCCCTTCCAGTGACAGAGCTGTTGATTGATGCCACGGCAGGGTTCCAAGCCCTCTCCTTCATGGATGGATACTCCGGATACAACCAAATTCGGATGGCCCCTGAGGATGAGGAGTTCACTGCCTTCAGGGCCCCCCAAGGTACCTTTTTCTACCGGGTCATGCCTTTCGGCCTGAAGAATGCAGGTGCCACCTATCAACGGGAGATGCACCGCATATTCAAGCCAATCCTCGGCACACTGGTGGAATGCTACGTCGACGACTTGGTTGTCAAATCGCGCCAGCGTCAGGACCATCTCAAAGATCTTGAGAAAGTGTTCAGCTTCCTCCGGTCTCGCTGCCTGAAGATGAACCCGTTGAAGTGTGCCTTTGGGGTCACCTCCGGAAAGTTCCTTGGATTTGTGGTAAGATACCGGGGTATTGAGATCGACCCAGAGAAAATCAGGGCGATTAGCCAGATGCCTCCCCCAGGTACCGTCCGGGAACTGCAAGGGTTACAAGGCCACTTAGCCTATATACGCCGATTCATCGCGAATCTGGCCGGCAAGTGTAAGCCCTTTTCTCGGCTCATGAAGAAAGGTGCCACCTATGTATGGGATAAAGAGTGTCAGACCGCTTTCGAGGAGATCAAGCAGTACCTGCTTCAACCTCTGGTTCTGATGCCGCCTGTATCCGGGAAGCCGCTGGTCCTCTATGTGACCGCCCTGGAACGGTCCCTGGGTGCCCTTCTCGCCCAGAAGAACAACGAGGGAACGGAGAATAGCCTCTATTACCTCAGTCGCATGCTCCTCGATGCGGAAGTTAGGTATTCCCCCATCGAGAAGAGCTGCCTGGCGCTCGTATTTGCCGTACAGAAATTACGGCACTACTTGCAGCACCATGAGGTACAGTTGGTTTCTCGGGTAGACCCGTTGAAATATATCCTGAGCCGACCTATGTTGACTGGCCACCTAGCGCGGTGGGATGTGATTCTCCAGCAGTTCGACATCAGGTATGTGTCTCAGAAGGCCATCAAAGGGCAAGCATTGGCAGACTTTCTGGCTGCTCACCCAACCTCCGCGGATCATCCGCTGGATCTAGGCTTTCCTGATGAGACCATTCTCTCGGTTGATCGAGCCGATCCATGCTGGCAGATGCACTTTGACGGTGCCTCCCGGAGCCCCACCGGTAGAAGACTCGATAATCCTAAGCTCAACAGAGTGGGCTTGGGTATCGTCTTCATTACCCCGGAGCGAGCCGTGCTGCCATACTCTTTCCTGTTGTCAGAGGGCTGTACCAACAATGAGGCGGAATACCATGCCCTCATCACCGGCCTCGAGTTGGCTCTCGAGATCGACGTGCCCCGTCTGTGCGTGAAAGGGGACTCCGAGCTGGTCGTTAAGTAGATCAATGGCGACTACGTTGTCAGGAAGCCGGAACTTGTGCCATTGTTGGAGTGCACCCTCCTTCTGATGGCCCGGTTCCCTTCTCGGCCGGAAATTGTCCATGTTCCCCGGTCGCAGAACGGTCGAGTAGATGCTTTGGCCAGCCTCGCTGCGTCACTTGCGGAGCCTGAACAGGACAACCTGATCGTCCGCGTGACGCGCCGCAGGCTCATCGCTCCCGTTATCCCGGAAGAAGATCGCGGCCCGTTGGTAAGTAACCTCACCACGGTTGCCCCTATGCCCGGAGCCCCGAGTACCCCAGATATGACAGTCGGATCAGCCCCTGATTGGAGGACTCCTTTGGTTGAGTACCTCCAACATGGCATTCTTCCATCGGATCGGGCCGAGCGCGAGCGAGTTCGACGCCGCGAATCGCAGTTCGTCCTCCAGAGCAGTCCCGGCCTGGAGCAGATCCTCTACAAACGCGGATTTGATGGTGTTCTCCTCCGTTGCCTTCAGGGAGTTGAGATCCCACGAGTCATGCAAGAGGTTCATGCTGGTTCATGAGGTGCCCACCAGACTGGGCCGAAGCTGTCCCAGCAGATTCGGATGTTAGGATACTTCTGGCCCTCCATGATCCATGACTGCATCGAGTATGCCAGGAGGTGCCATGCGTGCCAGGTTCATGCAAACTTTGTGCATCGGCCGCCGGAGCCTCTCCATACCACAAGGTATTCCTGGCCCTTTGCAGTCTGGGGACTGGACGTTGTGGGACCTTACCCACCGGCGACAGCTCGCCAATGCCAGTTCATTCTGACCGCTACGGACTTCTTCTCCAAATGGGCAGAGGCGATTCCGCTCAGAGAGGTCAAATCCTGTTCGATCGCTGACTTCGTGACCTCCAACATCGTCCATCGATTTGGAGTGCCTCACGCTATCCTCACGGATAACGGAACCAATTTCCGAGCAGCCGAGTTGAAGAAGTTGTACGCCAAGTATAACATTCGCTCGAACCATACATCTCGCTATCATGCGCAGGCGAATGGACAGATCGAGGCGTTTAACAAAACCCTCTCTAACATTCTGCAAAAGATGGTTGGTCAGAACAAGAAGAGTTGGCCGGACAAGCTCCCCAACGCCCTCTGGGCTTATCGGACGACGACTCGCAATTCCACCCAGATGACCCCTTATTCCCTGGTGTATGGAGCTGAGGCTGTCCTGCCCATCGAGATCCAGTTACCGTCCTTGCGCACTGCGGTCTACGACCAGCAAGCGCCGGACAGAGTTGCTGAAGCCCGTCTAGTCGAGTTGGAAGCACTGGATAAGAATAGACTTCGCGCTTTGCACAACTTGGAGAGGCATCAAAGCAGAATGGCTCGAGCTTTCAATAAGAAGGTTCGCCTCCGCTCCTTCCTGCAGGGTGATCTAGTGCTAGCCCTAAGAGCGCCGATGATCCCCGGCAGGAAGCCACCCAAGTTGGAGCCCATGTGGGAGGGACCGTTTGTTGTCCACAAGGTCTATCCCAATGGCGCATACTCCCTAGCGACTATGGATGGTGAGCGTGTCACTCCTCCCACCAACGCTAGGTTCCTCAAGCAATACTTTGCCTGAGTGTTCATTCGTCCCGCATGACGCTAAACTGCACTTCGTCCTGCATGACGTTAAACTACACCACGTCCTGCACGACGTTAAACTGCATTGGTCCAGGCTACAAGACGTTAAACTGTTCAGCATTCGTCCGCGCTGCAAGACGTTAAACTGCCAAGTGCTTCGTCCCGCATGACGCTAAACTGCACTACGTCCGAGCTACAAGACGTTAAACTGTTCAGCATTCGTCCTGCATGACGTAAAACTGCCCCTCAAGAACTACGTGCGGCTTGATTCCCATCCTTATGGGATACGTAGGACCGCCTGAACCTTCATGTTTCAGGCCCAGCCCCATCCTTCGGGAATTTCCATCCCATCTCGGGCCCTTGGCCCAGTTTCCCCCGGGTGTGCGGCGTATGGTGTGAGTGCGGGGCTATGCCCTCATTCACGTCGGTTTGCTCGTCACGCTGTACGCCCCCCCACGTTTGGGGATGCCTTCTGCTCCCCCCTTATTTTTTCCTCATCGTCCTGCATGACGTTAAACTGCACTTCAAGAACTACGTATGGCTTGATTCCCATCCTTATGGGATACGTAGGACCGCCTGGACATTCATGTTTCAGGCCCAGCCCCATTTCCCGGGAATCTCTATCCCGCGTTGGGCCTCTGGCCCCAGTTCCCCTCCTTTTTTGTGCGAGGCGTATCGCGTGAGCGGGGGATTATGTCCTCATTCACGTCGGTCTACTGGCCGCGCCGTATGCCTCCCCCGTGTGTGGGACTACCTCACACCCCTCATCGTCCTGCATGACGTTAAACTGCCTCTCAAGAACTACGTATGGCTTGATTCCCATCCTTATGGGATACGTAGGACCGCCTGGACGCTTGTGTTTCAGGTCCAGCCCCGTCTCTTGGTTGATCACGGGGATCTGCCCTCTTTTGGTTGCTCTCAGGGTGAGTCCTCTGACCCTTTCCGGAGATCTGTTAACATGTTTTGGGTACTTCGGTCTATGACTCGTAGTGTCAGATTCAATCCCGACAAGTCCTGTGTTGCTTGTCAGGCCTCGCGCTTCCTCTTATTCGAGCCTTCACTCAAAGGGATCCTCGTTAGCGGTTTGGGTACGATGCCTCAGTGCTCTCCCACCGCTCCGGGTCGATTTACCGACGGGTCTTGGGCCGCAAATCGATATGAATCCTGCGATTGAGCGGTTGATGCTCGTTTGCTTGCCCCGTCTTAGGCTGACGCGATCGGATGTTGTGTTGCGAATGCGCCAGCAACATCCTTGATCGCCATGTCGGCTCTTTCAGGCTCTGAACATTGGTTGCGCAGTCCTCATCACACTCCGCCTTTATGCGTTGTAGTGGAATCTGGACACTCTTTTCATACTGACCTTCAGTACACCTTTACACGTTAGGCAGACCAACCAAGGTAATGATGTCGTTCGAGGCTCGCATGATCTGAGCACCAAGGATATATGCGGATGTTCTCCCCAAGGGCCATGCGTAGCTGGACCCTCGTCCCCATAAGGAGGGAGGAGTCGCTCGAACAATCGCGTTCTGAGCCCAGTATGTCTGGAGGCTAGCATCTCTTCCCCTCGGGTGATGGACATACGCAGACCCCCATCCCAAGACTCTTCTCCTGGAATCGTGCGTGACCGCAGGGCTGGGTATGCTCCCACCTCCGCCGTGTCCGCCGTACCGCGGTAAGCGGATTCCTCCATGGTCCGAACCACAAGACCTTAAACTGTGTTGTCTGGTCCTACCACACGACCGTAAACTGTGATCGTCTTGGCCGCCCGACGAGAAAACGACACTGCATCGTGATGTTCCCCTCAGGGGACACTCATGTTGGGCGCTGGTTAATAACCACTCCATTCATCAATGCCTTCCGTGGCTTGATTATTGTGGCGACGCCAGAGATTTCTCAATCACAGGCATGTCGCCGCACAAAGAAAAACCATTCATCTTTAAGGACAAACAAGAAATATCAAATGCCGCTCCTTTTGTGTGAGAGGGTCAGACCCGCACTCTTCCCCGCGCTGGTGCCCGATTGTGTTGCGCCGCGCTTCAAGAACTACGTGCGGCTTGATTCCCATCCTTATGGGATACGTAGGAACGCCCGGATGTTTGAAACTTCGGGTCCAGCCCCCCATCTCTTAGAGATTCCCCCTTCTCTGGGGAATCCGCCGCCTTCAGGTCACCCTCAAGGCGCGTTCCCCGACCCCTTGCAGTGGTCCACCGGTGTCAAGAGTACTCTAGTTTATTGCCAGGAGGGTCAGGATCCGCTTGGTCAGGTTTCCTCCGCTTTTCAGGCTTCGTGCTCCCTTTCATTCGGACCCATCGTCTACGCCCTGGGTGGAGCCCCCGTGAACGGTTCGGACACAATGCCTCAGTGCTCTCCCACCGACTCGGGCCGGTACCCCCAATGGCCTCGGGCAGCAAATCGATATGAATCCTGCGATTGAGCGGTCGATGCTCGTTTGCTGCCTCATTCCACCAACGGTTAGTGCGATGTTGATGCTGCTTTTCCGCCACGGTCGACAGTACTCCCATATCGTTACCCCGGTGCCCCCAGTCCTTGAGTGAATGGCCGCATGATTCACATTTCCCACCTCCCATTCTGACCAGGCGAAAACTCGACACTCTTGACACTATCCCTCAGTGCATCTTCGCATATCCAGGGGATATGACCAGATGCGGCGTACTTTGAGGTCCTTATGGTCCGAGCTCTAAGACCTTAAACTAAGATCTCTCCTTATGGTCCGAGCTCTAAGACCTTAAACTAAGATCTCTCCTTATGGTCCGAGCTCTAAGACCTTAAACTAAGATCTCCCCTTATGGTCCGAGCTCTAAGACCTTAAACTAAGATCTCTCTTTATGGTCCGAGCTCTAAGACCTTAAACTAAGATCTCTCTTTATGGTCCGAGCTCTAAGACCTTAAACTAAGATCTCTCTTTATGGTCTGAGCTCTAAGACCTTAAACTAAGATCTCTCTTTATGGTCCGAGCTCTAAGACCTTAAACTAAGATCTCCCCTTATGGTCCGAGCTCTAAGACCTTAAACTAAGACCTAGCCCTTATGGTCCGATCTCTAAGACCTTAAACTAAGATCTACCCTTATGGTCCGAGCTCTACGACCTTAAACTAAGATCTCCCCTAAACGGGATTCTACGTCCTGTATGACGTTAAACTGCACTCACAGAAATACGTGTGGCTTGATCTCCAGCCTGATGGAGTACGTAGGAACGCCCGGGCATTCCGACTGGGGTCCAGCATAAGGGATCGTTAAGTCCCGCCCCTCCTCGTCGCCGGCCGTCTGGCCTGACTTCGGGTAGAGTGGTGCAGTTGTGATATTCTCCCTGATTCAGCTCGGGATGCCCCACTGCAATGGTGGGAAGCGACGGTTTCCTCGTCAGAGAGGTGCTGTCTGAGAATTGAGGTGACTCACGGCCAGATTAGTGCATCCGCCTAATACGTTTTCCCCACGGTGGCGCAATTTTGAGAGCGTTGGATTCTGTCTGAACAAATCGTCACTTCGCCCCACGCTTCGCATGCCCTGTTGATCTGGATTTTCCACCCTTGTGTCTGAAGGAACCCCAAAGCGGTATTCATGATGACATGTGGTCCGCCTCCTGCAATATGAATGATGGCCTTTTTCGGTCCGTCTATTGCAGTTGTTATGGTCGATCCACTGTCCGCCTACCGTCTTGGGCATTTCCTGGAAGGCCGACCGTTGTGGATGTCTGGATTCGGGACACGAGATTCACCCTTTCTCATTTCCCTATGTTCGGATAAAATCTCAACGCCCCTAGCATTGTCCCGCTCGTGTGTTGGAACAGGTTGGGGGAATGGTACATTGATTAGGTCTGAGGTCTCCTTTCCTAGGAATGACCTCCCTCTTTTCTCCAGAAATCCAGGCCCAATTATGGATGCCTGATGCTTGGTTAACACTCCCGCAAGACAACGAATTGTGGTTGAGCATATTAAACCAAAAGATGCAGATAAATATATTGATTCATACAGATGGATCAAAGTAGCGGAAGCAAATGTTTTGGGAATGGCAAAACAAATCCCTTAGGGATTAGCGTGCTGAATGAGTCTTTCTAATGCCGCTACCCTTTGGCTGGTGGCCTCCAGAGCTGCTTCTCGCTCTCTGCGTGCCCTCTCTTCGTCGGCGGTCGCAGCACGCAGTTCGTCGATTCTGGCCTGTGCACGCTCCCGCTCGACTTGAATTGTGACAATCTGTTGGCCCGCCTCCGTCAGCTGTACTTGGGTGTCAACCAGCTGAGCTGCTAGTTGCTCCACAAGCTCGGTACACGTCGCGACGAAGGCCTCCTTCTCTACCGCCTGCCCTTCGAGGCCCCGGACTTCCTGCTCCGCCGCGAGGAGCGCCCGCGTGCTCTCCGACATGTCCCGACTTTGTGTGACGTCGGCACGCCGGCAGCTCTCGCGCATCTTTTCGGCCATGAAATCACGGACCATCAGATGGAGGCGTTGAGCATCAGCCCACCCGGCACACAGGAAGCGTAGCCAGGTTTGAAGTGATCCCATGCGCCCCAGCCACTCCGACGGGTCTCGCTTGAGGAAGCGCTGGATGCACTTCCACCCCCTGCGGCGCGTTATCCGGCTCTCCTCGACCGCCTCCGCGTCCGAGTCGTCCATCTCCTCGGGATCGGCAGGCCGGTAGGCAGGGAAGGCAGCGAGCAGGTCTGCTGCAGGGTCCGCCCCTGGGAGGTCCTCACGAGGGATAGGTTCCCTGACATCCGGGCGACCTTCTTCTCTCTCCCCAGTGGCGCTGACACCCTCGTCAGCCCCCAACCTCTCTCCGATGTCAGCACCGCCGATGTCCGGAGCCCCCTGATCAGCAGTTGGTGGGGCCGGCTCGGTTTGGGAAGTCTGTTCCGGGGCAGGCGGCATGTCCACCACTGGTCCACTCGTAGATGGCCCGGGTTCGGCAGCCCGATGAGCCTCCAATGTTGAGATCACTGCGCGGGGCATGCCATGGTTAGTCACGGATCGTCAACGGCAAGCACCAGTAGTAAAGTAAGGAGACTTACGGGAGTTCGGAGCGTCATCTTCCGCTACCCCGGTCGCCGCAGGAACAGTTGCAGCAGGGGACCCTTCCACGCTTGTCAGTTCGATGATGGGTGTCTGCCCCCACCTTGTCCTGCTGGCGCCCCTCCTACTCCTGCTGAGGATGCCTGACCAATATCCGTGCGCTCCTGAGAAAGATGGAGAAATGGGTTAGAAGCTGCATAAGAGAGTGGATGAAGCAGATTGAGTAGGGATAGAAGCGGACCTCGAGGAGCTCAGTGACATCAACGTTGTCAGAGCCGGCCACCTCGCCGCTCTCCCGTGGGCTCCCCTGATGGGATCTTCCCTCGGAGCCTTCATCCTCCCCCATTTCCTCCTCTTCTTCGGAGTCGTTGCTACTGTCGTCTTCTTCCGGCGGCATCTGTTCCGGAGCGGGCTCGAGACCGAGCATCACCTTCACCAGAAGGGATGGCTCCGTGCGCTGACCACGTTGGCGCGCGTACTCGTCCATAGCCGTCAGATACGCATACTGCCGGTTGAAGTCCACCCTGTCGGCAATGTGGAGGCGCCCGACCTCTGGCAGATGGATTCCTTCTCTGAGAATCTTTCGCCAGATGGCGTCGGACCCCAGTGACTGCCGCAGGGTCATCCAGGCCGACCACAGCGCCGGGAAGACTGCATCGTGGGAGGGTTCGAGAAGACGTCTCACCTGCTTCCCGGGCCGCTCTTCGACCGCCGCATGTGCCCCCTCTCTGGGCGCCGAGGTCGTAGCTGCAGCCTGCGATGTGCCCACCGCCGAAGTCCCTGCCCGCGCCGGCTCCGCTGCTTGGCGCGCCTCCGTTCTCCCCCGTGTGGCGGTGCCCCGCCTCCTTCCTTGACGCCCTGTCTCCGCACGGGTAGCCTCGAGCCGCCGAACTAGCTTCCGCAAGAGCCCCTCGGGGTACGCGATGGCCCAGTGTTCGGCGTACTCGGTTGCCAAGCCTGCGTCAACTCCGGTAGGAGGGAGAGTGATGACGTCGCCAGAGCCGAAAGCGGCAAACATCAGCCACATCTGGCGAAGGACGCAAGGGTTCGTCTCCTCCCGGACAGCAGTGAATACCCTCTTCGGCATCCGTTGAAGGCACCCGAACTGCCTGGCGAAACGGGTCGGCACGTAAGGCTCGCAGATCACCTTCCCGTCGATCCGAGCCACGAGCACCCCGCCCCGCATGTTCAGGAAGTATTCATGCTGCTCCAGCGGACCCTGCCCATTGTCGATCATCTGGCCGACAGGAGTGGGGAACAGACTGAAGTTGAAGTTGGCATGATTGCCAATCCGGATCCGCACGCCCTCCTCACTTAGGGTCATCGGAGCGACCCCCGCGATGTTCAGCAGGGAGGGTCGCAGGCCGTTGCCCGGAGGAATGATGGCGTTCGGAAACGTGTACCCACCGAGGTGAGCAGCCACCCAGCCGTGGAAGAACTGAAAGGGCCCACAGATCCTTCGTGGCGACCCCCCTCGTGAGATGCGTCCCAGGATGGCATACAGCCTCGCCAGCACTGGGACCCCGAGGTTGTATCTCTTGTTGGCGGCCATAGCGCCCGCCACCGCCAGTGTCGCCGGGCGAACGCCCATTCTCGCGTCCCACACTGGCAGGAGCCACCCACTCAGAAAGGCGGCCAGGAACGCCACGTACCGGACATTTGGGTCCCGGGCCTCGATGACGCGGTACCCCCATGAGCGGTAATCGCCCGTCTCCAGGACCTGCCAGTACGACCCGTTCCGGCTCCTCTGAGCTGCGGTCGGGCACCGCTTCCCCCTGCCTGGCATCTTGACCGCCGGGTCATGCTCCAAGAACTGGCCGAACCATTCCTTGTAGGCTATGTCCTTCTGGAAGTCTTTGATCCCGAGCCGCTGCGTAGCCAGGTCAAGAAGATGCCAGGTCAGGATGGGAGTCCGTGACCTGTCCTCCCAGATGTTTTTCGGTGGCAGGAACTCATCGTATTGGTAGCCCTCCAGCGGGATACCTCCGATGCAGTGGATGTCCCAGAGACCGATGCCGACCTCCCCATGGTGAAGATGGAAGGTGTTGGTATCCGGAGACCATCGGGTGAACAGCTCCGGCCCGAGCTCGGACTGCTGGTAGAAGTGGAACTGCGACGTCCACACCGCCTCGAACATGCCGATGTACCGCAGCTCCTCTGCGAAGTGATCGCAAGTGTGGCGTACCCAGAACGCCCAGGCCCACTCGCTGGTGAAGTTTCCCTCAGACCGCAAGTCCCAGTCCTTCAGCCAGCCCTTGGTGTCGTCCGTGACGCTCTGGCGATATATGCTCGAGTAGAGGGCTGGAGAATTCTCCGCAGTAGGCTCACCCCCATCAATGGTTCGCGTCCTCGGGTTCAGGACATAGACATCCAAGTGTCTGGTCTCCCTGGCAGGATGCCCATTGTTGGTGATGTTATAGCGGAGAAGCTCGTCCTCCCGGGTCACCCAGGTCCGCGGCGCATCAATCTCGAACCCTGGCACCGGAACCTCATCTAGGATGCCGAAGTTCCAGAGCGGCAGGTTGTCCGACAGTGGATATGTCTTCTGGGCCGGCGTCAGTAAGTCGAACAAGGATTGATTGTTGGAAACAATCTCCTTGGCTCCGTAAACCTCCTCGTTCGTCGCCATCTCAGCCCTGCGAGTGGCGGCATCCCCCTCATTTCCTCTGTGCGCGGCCATCTCAGAAGTTTCGGGAGTCGTGCGGGTTAAGGGATGAAGTGTGCGGAATCGGACGAGGCTGGTAGAGAAGTTTGAAGGTTGGCGCGCAATCCAAGTGGGCGGCGCGCAATTGGGAAGACTGTCGCGCAAAGTTCCGGGTTTTCGCGCAAAGACAGGCGGAATCCGGACGGTTTTGCGCGACGAGCGGGCGAATTCCGCGCCGGAAAAGGCAATTTCGCGCACGAGAGCAGAGATGCTTATCGCGCGGAAGGCCAGTGTATGGCACGGAGGGACCCAGTGCCCCTATTTATAGGCGAGGCCGGGGTCCGCGCCGCGCGGAAAGCGCTTTGCGCGACCGCAGCGGCGAATTTCGCGACCGTCACCCCTTTTTGCGCGCCTAAGTCCCGCGCCGCCCAGGACTTCGGCATTCCGGCGTCTCCCTCGGAACCCGATCGTTGCGACCTCTCGCCGATCAGATTCCGAGGGGGGGCTTTTGTAGACGCCGGAAAAGTCCGTTGTTCCCAAACGAAGCTCCGGATGCGGAAAGCGAGGTCATATTCGGAGTCGGAAGAATGTTTCGGAGGGCCCGGAGGCCTTGCGCGGAATTTCAGAGGTCTGCGCGCAAAGATGATGATCCGCGCGCAAACCCCCGGGGTGCGCACAACTCCCTTGCGCGCCGTGCCCGATTCCGCGCCTGCGAGGATAATTCCACGCTCGCGCCTTGGATTCCGCGCCCGGGGTTG
Source organism: Viscum album (assembly GCA_963277665.1). NCBI lineage: Eukaryota > Viridiplantae > Streptophyta > Magnoliopsida > Santalales > Viscaceae > Viscum > Viscum album. The sequence goes on along the minus strand of OY728146.1, from coordinate 1,996,375,406 downwards.
CCTATAAATACTAGGCGACCCCCAACATTTCAAAGGTTGCTGGAAGTCGAACGGTCTCCCGCACGCGCAATTCAACCCCTTCCGCGCGCAATGCCGATCTTCAGGTAACCTCCTTTCTTTCGCGCAATAGAGCCTTGGGGTCCGCCTTCGCGCGCAATCCCCTTGGCTCATTTCCTTTGAATAAATTTCAACCCGAAGGCCTTTGCGCGCAAAAGAAGCCTCTTGCGCGCAATTTCCCCCCTGGTGCGCGCAATCCAACCCGATTGCGCGCACCCCCCATTTTCAAAGTGGCCATTCGTTAGAGAATGAGCTGTTGCCCCCGCGCGCTACCTGAAGCCCGGTGCGCGCAATCCCAATCATCCGCGCGCAAAGCGCTGGCCCAATTGCGCGCCAGCCCGCCATTTTGCGCGTCGACCCGCGGTTTTGCGCGCAAAGCTCCTCTTTTGCGCGCAATCCGCCAGGGTCGCCTCCCTTGACCCCCTTTGGGTACCCGCCTGCGTGGCGCCCGATGGTCTTCATCACAGGTGCCCGCGTTGTGCGTCGTCTATCCGTGCGGCCCCCCCTAGGCTCGCGCGAAGTGACACGGACCTACCGGCGGCTTTATCGTCCAGCATGACGCTAAACTGCACTACGTCCAAGCTACAAGACGTTAAACTGTTCAGCATTCGTCCATCATGACGCTAAACTGCACTACGTCCGAGCTACAAGACGTTAAACTGTTCAGCATTCGTCCTGCATGATGCTAAACTGCACCACGTCCTGCACGACGTTAAACTGTATACGTCCAGGCTGCACGACGTTAAACTGCCTAGCCCCCATCGTCCGCGCTGCAAGACGTTAAACTGCCAAGTGTTTCGTCCTCAACACACGACGTTAAACTGTACTTCGTCCGGCAAGACGTTAAACCGTCCACTACGTCCTCAACACACGACGTTAAACTGTACTTCGTCCGGCAAGACGTTAAACCGTCCGCATCATTCGATCCCGTGCTTCGCACGCAGGGTCTCCCCCGGTTTGGACGTGGCCCCCACCCGCTCGTCTCTGCAGGGATGTCGGGATTGTCCCCCTTTTGGGACGATTTAATGGGAGTGGCTTTTCCCTACGGGGGCAGGGTATTACAAACCCCTAGTTTCTCGTGGGAGGCTGCACATGTGTATCTCCATTGCGCCTCCCCACTGCCGAAGCCAGTAGAGGGTGTGACTGGGATCGAGGTGTCTTCTGCTTTCGGTCCAAGTCCCTTCCAACTGAGTTTTGCCGCATCCGGGCTGCCTCAAGTGCGTAAGTCCTGACAGAATGAACTACGTGGACTTTGATCCCTGTCTTCTATACAGGGTACGTAGGAAGCCTCCCTGAGGTCCAAGCCGCCACCTGGTCATCCCGGTCGTATTTACGTCGGTTCGTCCATCAGTGGACCCCTCCAGGGTTCACGCTTGCGTCGATTCACCTATGAATCCACCCCTGTGGGAGACTGCCCGTGTGTATCTCCACTGTGCCTCCCCACAACCCCTTTTTCCATTTCTCTTTTTATCGTCCAGCATGACGTGAAACTGTGATCCACCCGGCCGTTCCATCCCCCTCTGTGCAAGGTGGTTCGGTTCAATCCTCCGCCCGACGGCCTAGACCTCTTCGTGAGTCGGCTTGCCGACGTCCAGCACGACGTTAAACTGTATACCCGAACTACGTCGACTTTGATCCGTGCTAACGCGCGGTACGTAGGAAGCCTCTACGGGGTCCAAGCTCTTCACTCCATCATCCATCCTGATCCTTACCCGGGCCGCCACATCCCGGTGGGGTCATGCCACTTCACTCCACTCCACATCATTTGGGAAGCCGCCCATGTGCTGGCCCCAGCGTCGGAGGTTCCCCGCAAGGGGTTCTGTCATCTGATCCACTTCTCGTGTTGATCGGTCCGATGCCGTCCCCGCTGGACGTTAAACTCGCGGCATACCCCGTGTTAAACATGGGAAGCTGAGGAAAACCTCAGGTGACGCAGTTCCCCGCACCTAGTACGGGATGCCTCAGGCCATCATGCCTTCGAGAAGCCCTATTAGGGACGGAAGACAGACGTGCAGAGCCGCAGTGCTACGACACGCCCCCAGCACCCCGAGCCACCCGGCCTTCTCACCGCAGGTTGCTGCCCCGCCCAGACTCCTTGGAGCGTCCGGGCGGAAGCAGCGTAATTAACCGGTGTCCATGAAGATACGGCGCCGAGAACGAGATTCACGAACATTCTTAAGTCTATGAGGGAGACCCGGATTAGGCGACGAGTTCTGAGGAGACGTCCAAGGAAGGAGGAGCCGACATCCCATCATCCCGGTTTCGATCAAGGAGCAGACGCCCCTGAATAAGGGACGAATGCCGCCCGCCCTTGGAAAGCGGGACTGCGGGACCACAAGCCGCGCGCCCATCCCCTCGGGTTGACGGGTGCACGCGCGAACGCGTCCTGGCGGAACAGCGTAACCCGACGCACATCCGCACCGAAACAATATCAATGCTCAAACAATGGATGAAGTAATACTTATGATGCAGACTGAAATGAATTATGTATATTTTAGGATGTTCATTAACTAGAGTGTAAATGAATACCTCATCAATATGACAAGGATTTGGGAACACAATCATTTTAGGGAATTTTTCTTATTGAAATTACATCTGGTAATTTAACCAATAACATATTTATGGTTTTGTGATTGTTAACATTCTAATTTAAATTTAAAATATAAATCACCATCAAAACATATAGTTATATTTATTTTCCATGTCTATTTTTTCACATCCCATTAATGTTCTGTAATATGTAATCTATGTTTGGTGACAACCTCCACATTTTACATTCCTTTTTTTAATTATATGTTTTACTAACAATTTTTATGATGTGGGATATACACATAGGGATTTAAAAATTCAACTCATTGACTAGAAATGTGAAGATTAAATTGTGAGGAAGAAATTTATTGATGGAGGGGTGAATGTAACAACCCAAACTTTTAAAATAATACCATTTTTTATAAATTAAAAAGTATAGAACACAAATATTAAAAAACACCAAAATATTTCTATTTTAACATAAAAATTATAACATATTGATTAAATAAGATGTTTTGATAAAAATTTACTCTATTTGAAAATAAATATGATTCTCATAATCAATTAAACATTAATTAGTCTATGTAAATGAATGAATAATGTTTTTGAAAAGTCATTTTCTTTTTGATAAATGTATTTTCGTAAAAAATAATTTTTAATTATTATTATGATAAAATTACAATAAATACTTCAAATGTTTATAAAATATATGTTAAAAAATAAAATTAATATTTTACTAATAAAATCAAAAACAGAATAAGGAAATTTTATAGTAATTTTCTAAAGAATTTCATTTTTGGTATTAAAAATTGTGGAAATATTTTCTTTATGAAATACCATAACTATCACAACACATCCCCTGAGGCCGGTGACGTGACATCCCCCAAGACCACCTCCAGAAGGCTAGGGGTTGGTGACTAGTGTCGAAGGCGTCAACCTGCAAGTTGGTGGAATTTTCATGAAGAACTGTATGCACAGTCATACAACCATGTCCCGAATAATGAAAGATAAACTAAACAACAACTGAGTTAAAGTAAAAACTATAGGTCCAATAGGATAGAATTCAAACCCCACAAATAATGAATATAAAATTGGGCAGTACAAGGAAACTCAAAATGTTGTCCGCTAAAAACCCCACCCAATCAGTGAGTATGGAGTAGAATTCGATAGCTATATAAGATCAACGTTCCATCCTGATCTCACTAGGAACCACCTTGTCCTAAGCCACCAAGCTCTTCATCGAAGCATCGATCACCTGCACATGACATGATACATGTGTGTGAAGCCCATGTATGGGTGAGTAACACAATACTCAGTAATGGCCCTATTCCATCATGGAAGGACCAAAAAGTATTCTACAAGAAACCCACAATTGGTGATCATGAATCATGATTATAATTCAAGACATCACACACCAGGTATAATCAAGTATAACGATCGTATGACCGTCAATCATATAATCGAACACCTTGGGCTACTGGAGAACTCATCCTCAATGAGTACAGTGGGACTATCGGGTCTCGCAAAGCCACATACCACAAACCTTTGACTATTGCAGTACTCATTCCTAATGAGTACCATGGGTATGTTGGATCACACAGAGCCCGTCCCCACAGTGGGCATGTCGGGTCACCCAGAGATGCTACCCCCCTTGGCAAACTGAGATACTATTTCTATCGAGTATCATGGATCTGTCAAGTCACCCCGAGCCACTCCCCAACAAGGCCTTGTTGGGTACATAGAGAAGCTTCAAAATAGGAAATAATAGGTGATCCACGTAGGTTCTCTTGTTAGCAGTCATTCGGTCTTAGCAGACAATATGGTTTCCTCATGTAGTTCACTTGATTCTGGGAGAATCTCTCCTCAAGACATTCATCATATATTAATATCCATTAAATCCTCCTTAGAGTATTCCAAAATATCCTCTCCATTTTGAGGGATCCTATTTTACAAACCTCTCATCACTTGGACACCCATATTGTATGTTATTGGGGTTTTAGTAAAGACGGGTTGGTTGCATCTGGCCCCGGTTCGACCATGTCAGACCGACCCGAACAACCTTGATCGGGGGCCCAACATGCCACAGTTTAGATAAAATGTCCCAACCCAACCTGTTTCATTTCTGGGTCAGCCCGATGCAGCTTAAACAATGGGCCAGGCCTATTAGGCCTCGCTGGACACAGCCAGGTACGACTGGGTGTTCAGCCTACCAGGTCACCCGACCACCCTATCTCATCTATCCTGACTTGAATGGGTGGGTCCAGCCCAATGAGGTTGGTTTTGGCCAACTAGTCACGGGTTTTTCCTTAATTGGTTATCCAATGGTGGACCAGATATCATCATATCAGATGTGTAGCATCTCCAAGGAGTTGTCATGCGGTCGGTCAAATTGAGCAACCTAGGTTCTGCACGTGGTAATTGGATTGGATGTTCCATAAAGTCATGGCTGGCGGTTGCGTGGTGCTCCCCCAACATAGAAATGGGGATGTGTCCCTCCTCTGGTTGACGGCCCTGCTGGCGGATCCTTCCACTTCCCTACAGCCCAAGTTAGCCATGAATACTACCTTCGGTTCACCATTGTGGTGTGCTGTCACAGTCCTCTGTTTGTGCACCCACTGGTTATTCTGTGGACCATTGGGTCCACTCTAGGGGTTCTTTCTCGAAGCCATCTTCACCACCGACCTCGTGAGGTGCTTTCTTTCATTCCATTTCCTCAAAACATTCTTTTCATTAATGTGAAGGATCGTTCCAAAATAATTCCCAAGGTGGAGGGGCTCGAGAATTATTTTGTCAGCCTACACCCATCGAGCTAGAGTTTCTAACATGGAAAGGCTTGGGATTGAGGTTCTATCAAAAAATAATCAATCCTGATATAGAAGAACCAAGAAGAACACCCTCCCACAAGAAGAAGCGATCTGCATATTAACATATTCAAGGGTTGATCCACATTCATAATTCTAGAATGAAGAATGGGGAATTATTATCCTTAACAACAATAACCCTTACCTCAATTGAGTTTGTTTTTGAAGAGGTCCATCCACCAGGATTCATGTTTCGTAGGCATTTGATGCTCTTCGGTCCCGTTATTCGAAATTTTATGTGGTCCCTAGTAATCTACCTATGTTCGTCATTCTTCATTGGAGTGGGTCTCTCACCATAGGTTATTTTTTGAATTTCTTCATCTTCACACTGATTTCCCAAAAAAATTAACCCATTAATATAAAACACATAACAACATTTTTGTTCTGCTGCTTCACAACATCATTACGATGTTTCATTTATGAAACCGTGTATCAGTTATGCTTCATTTAATGCATTGTTATTATTCTCATTTAATATCCATTAATGATATTAATTTAATTGGATTAATCCCTACTATTTTGTAATACCACAACACTACCATGCTACCGCCCAACAGTTAGAAAAAAAAATTACTTTTTCAGTTATTTTATTTTTTCCAAAACAGTCCAAAAATTATTTATTTCAATCGACCCATTCTTGTCAAAGATAGGTCCATTATAAGAAAATATCATATTTTTGAGTTAAATAGTGCCCACGTATTTTTGTTCAAAGCTCTGATTTAGATGATAGAAAATGATTGCTTGCATGTTTAATTAATTAACATAAATAAAGTCCATAATTATATTTCATGCTCCCTGGTCCTTGGAATCTGGTGCCATTAAAGAGTATGGACTATAAATAATTCCATATAATTTAAAATAAAATACACAGAATTTTCAGGAAAGTAAATTACTCCACCACTTTTGGGATTCAAATCCATGTAATATAAAACTAGGATACTCAATAAAATGGTGGTACTAAGCACGAATCTAATCCCCACGCTCCAATGTGCTCTACAGGATATTAGGGGCTACCACCGAACACGCACCATAGGAAAAAAACACATGAATGACTCACTATTTTCAATCCTATATCTCCACTAGGAACTCAACAATCATCTCCCATCATCAATGTCCACCTCACCTCAGTCGATGATGTGTGATAAATCATGCACATACCTCCTCAGATGCGACATGTGAAAAACATCATGCACCAACTGTGTTTGTGGGGGAATAGCTAGGTGGTATGACAACATACCAACTCTATTATAAATCTAAAAAGGTCTGATGAACCCTAGGGATAATTGGATTCGTTGTTAAAATCATCACAAACTTCTTTTTGGTGATACCCGAAGGAACACATGGACACCCTCCTCACACTCCAACGGTCCCCAGTCCCTTTCATCATATGATTTATGCCTAATCTGTATAGTCCTCATCTTCTCTTTGATGATCTTCACCATCTCAGTAGTATCTTGTACCATCTATAGACCTATTAGTATGGACTCCCCTAGGTCTCTCCAGCATAGAGGTGACATGCATTTCCACCCGTACAAGGGCTCAAACGGTGTCATACCAATGGTCTAGTGATTTATGTAGTTGAATGAAATGTCCACTAGTGGTAGGGGGACCTCGAAACTTTATCCAAAATCAAGCATACAACCACGAAGCATGTCCATCATGCTCTGTATGGTCGACTATGTCTCATCATCTGTCTGGGGGTGAGTGGATGGCCTCAAGATCAGCAGAGTACCGAATGTATCATGAAATCCCTTCAACAATCGGGATGTAAATCATACATCAATGTTTGATATGGTCATCAAATGAAACCCAAGTAGCCACACTATCTCTTTTAGGTAGAGTCGTCCCATTCCCACTACTGATTCATACTTCTCGATGGGTATGAAGTGAACCCACTTTGAGAGTCATTCAATGATCACCCTGATAGAATCGTGGTCATTGGACGTGTAATGTAATCCCATCATGATAACTATTGAGATATCATCCCACTTCCACTATTGTATCTCAATTGTTTATTTTGAATCCTACTAGAACCTGATTCTAAGACATAACTTTCTGATACATGGGGCATCATGAAACGAAATCGGTCACAACATTCGTCATCCCTGGCCTCCAATACCAATGTTAGAGATCATGGTACATCTTCACCATTCAAGGATGTACCTCCAAGGGGGAGTTATGTAACTATCTCAAATTCTTCTCTTACAACTCTACAACATATACATTGCACCCTTTTTAATGGATTGCATGCTCTCCACCTATCAAATATTCATTATATGCTTATCCTGAGGATAAATGAGTAAGTAAGTCCTCACATTCCAAATCTACAAGTTTTCCCCCCAGACACACTATAGGAGTGGAAGAGTGACAATCATCGGCTGATGATAATATGCTCCATCATCATCCAAAAAGGATATCGACATCATGGAAATCTTCTTTATCACCTCACTCAGTAGTGGTAAAACAGATCTCCTTCTGATTTTGTCTTCAAAGAAGTTCCCCAATGAAATTGTATAGACTATCTCGAAGTCATAGTCCTGAATGAATTCTAGAAATCATTGATTCCTCTTGTTCAGGTCCATCTGGTAAAAGATATAAATGAGACAATTGCGGTCATATTAGATGGGAAAATGTTTACCAATCATATTGATCCTCTATATCATCAAAGAAAAGGAAACTTTTTCTTACTCTAGGTCATGGGTCACATAGTTATGTTCATGCTTCCTCAACTACCGTGAGCCATAAGCGATCACCAATCCCTCCATCATTAAGACAAAACCTAGTTAGGTCCTTGATGAATCAAAGGAAACTACATACCCATGGCCCCCTTCTAGTGTTCTAAATACATGGGCACTCATATATATCCATCTCATCTCCTATAATCCCTGTTGGCACTTCCCCATTCACATGAAGGGTTTTCTCTTCCATGTCAATGATGATAAATGTGCTGCAACCCTTGAAAAGTCTAGTACGAACCTCCGGTAGAATCCCGCCAACCCCATAAACATCGTACCATAGTCATTCATCTAGGTGGCTCCCAAGCCAGCACTACCTCTATATTTCATGGATCCACTACAACTCCGGCCTATTAGATGAAATTTCCTAGAATGTGGAACTCCCGAAGCCATGACTAGAACTTAGAGATCATAATATAAATATGGTTATTCTTGGGATTTATCAAGTAATATTTGTAGTTGTGTGGTGTTATCCTCTTCTGAAGTAGAGTACACCAAGATGTGATTGATAAAGACTATGATTAACTAGTCGTGGTAAGGTTAGAAAATCCTATTCACGAGTAACATGAACACTATTGGGGTATTGGTCAAACAGAAATGGATCACCAATAACTACTACTGTCTATACTTTCATCTAATGGTTTTCTTCGATACATCCTCATCTCATACCCAATGTTAATTATAGCCAGATCATAGGTCTATAATTGTGAAACATCTCGCTCCCTTCAATTGACAGAAGAGGTTATCAATCCTTGGCCATGGGTACTTATTCCTCACAACCACATTTTTTAGGAAATATAATTCCATGCATAAGCTCTAGATCTCATCTTCCATCTTGTAAAACTACACTGTGGTTTCACATTATGAAACCCTTAGCCTCATTATTCCATTTTCCTATGGTTCCTCCAATTGTACTATCAATTTACATAGCTCTGCATCATCCATCAGATATGATAATGTGGATATTAGTGTCGTACCAAGGAACAGGTTGATGTCGATCTCTACCTCCATGTGACGATGTAGTATCTAAACATCCTAAAGAATGACGTCATAATAATCACCCTCCACTATAGAAAATTCTGGAATCCTCTCGTCCACCACACCATGGGTGATCCTAGCCAAATTGGTGAAGGATCAGATTCACCTTCCTTTGAGAATGCCTGTACGGTGTTGAAAATGATCTCTTCTCATAGGGGAAGTATAACCTATCCCCATCTTCACAAACACACCACACCCTATGCAAAAGATAGTCAATCTGATCATGGACTGTTGATAACCTATCTATACACTAGATGACATCGTGAGGACATGACGCCACTACAAGGAGATCACATCTGATGCTCTCTCCTCCTAGAGTATGCACAAACTACCGAAAGTAGTGGGTAATCATAGAATCCCTTAACATATGTTTCTAAAATCATAATGATCAAGGAAAATACTACACTAGAATCTTTGAGCCTCAAATGAGGTCCATTGCAAGAAAAGAGTGACTGGCACATGTGTCAATAAGAACTAAAGATAAAGTGGATAAGACACAGATTAAACCTTTAATTATCTCCTGAGGGACATGGTGGTAAGCCTATACTACCCGAAGCTATGCTTTCCCTTGTCCACATTCTCCCTGAGATCAGAGTACACCACCTTGGGGTGGTGGGGTAGTACCTCGAACTGTCGCCCACCGCCTGCTGCTCGGCCTGCTCCCTTGCCATGTCTTCTAGCATGCAGACCTCCTCACTCGAACCACTGCCTCCACCTAGGAAGTACCTTGACCTTTTGATGATAGCATATGTGGTAGCTCAGGAAGTCACAATTCATTTTTTTGTACACTCCGCACATGAAGAAAATCCAAGCTCCATGGTGGATTTGTTTGTTCTGTATGCCCCGCACTACTGATCCGGAGTTTGGGGGTCATCTCCGGAAGCATATGACCATCTAGGGTCCATGCATATGCTTCTTTCTACTCACCACTGATGACTCTTACACCTAGTGTCAATTGGTGTCTCTAGCATTCGATGCCTGTTCGAAAAGGAATATCTCCACAATAAGGGATCACCCTAGAACTCTATTCTTAGTGTGGATGCTGAGAGAAATTTTCAATGCACTAATATCACATTGCAGTCCATGATCAATGCTCCTACCCCTAATGAATGTTTCTCACACAATGTCTATGGAGTAGTAAGAGAGGTCTGTAAACATCGCAGAGTACTCATCCACATACGTTTTACCCTTCTATAAGTAAAGCAGCACTTATATATGCACTGACTACCAGTTCGAGGGGAGGAACTCCTCCTTGAAAAGTATCATGAAGTCAGCCCAGTAGAGGGTCACCACATTATGTGTATAAATCATAAATATATATCATCTTATTGATGATACCTAAATAAGGATCACAAATATGGTATCCATATGGTTGATTGGAACCCACAGTAAATGGAAGACATGTGTCACCACCTCCATCCAGTCCTCAATGACCTGAGGAATTATCTCTCCCCTAAACCTGGGAAGTCTCTATCTCGAAGACTCATTGTATTATCCCATTATTTTTTAAATGTAATTACATTATTATAATTATTTCTTATAGTATAATAAAATTTGGAAGTACAATAACACATCATGATTCTATATGATCATTAAACATAAATCTAACACTTCTATGTTTTGAATTTCGAAAACCTGACTTAAACAGTTGCGACGTGTAAGATGTTTTTAGTGTGATAGGACAAACATGAATTTTGGTGAATTGTATCCAACCATTATGAATAGTAATATGACCCATATGAATATAAAAACATCAAAAATAATAGTAAAATTACTCTTGAATGATTAAATTAAATTTAGGCATCTGATTAGTGGCAATTTGACCATAGTAAAAAAAAATTATTTTAGTACGTCACAAATAATAAATCATAATTAAATAATGATTTCAAAAAAATAATAATTCATAAATTGTTTTATGAAATTAACAATTCTATGAATTATTGATTTTAAGAAAATTTTATAACACCTTAGGTAATTTGTGTATGAACTATAAAATCAGTTTTAATTATAAAAATATTATTTTTCATGTAAATTATGATTTTTAATAAAAATAAAAATCAACATATATATATAATTATTTTTGAAATATGGAATTAAATTTTTGGATTCTAAAAGTAATAAAATGTTTATAGAAATTTTTAGTGATTTTTTAGAATTATTTAAATTTTTAGGAATAGTGAAATATGATAATTTACAAAATAAGTTAAATTCATGAATTATAGAGTCACAGATGATGCTATGAAGATGTAAAAACATATAGTTAGGATTCACATTTTTAAATTACTCTAATTATTCATGAAAGAATCACTTTTCTTTATATTGTGGATAAATAATACATTAATTAATATAATATTTAGAAAACTCTTCCCCCTCAACTATAAATACCACCCTTCACACCCTCATTTCCTCACACCTCTCAAACTTCAATAATTGTCTAAAATCATTCCAAATATTATCCCTAGACCCTCCCCCATGTATAAATTCTTAGGGTCTCATCTAAAGTCCAATAGTAGGTTTCTTATGGAGGATCTCTAGAGGATGATTCAAGAGGTAATTCCTCTCTCTCTCTCTCATCTTTTAATTTCGTTTCAATTTCATGTTCTTTTGAAAATGTCTTCCCACATATCATCTCAAAAAAGTAATCGTAACTATATTATCATGCATATACTAGAATATTATGATAATAATGGGATAAAGTATCATTAAACCCCCTTCTTCTCTTCTATTTATATTACATAAGAAAATATTTTTCTTGAGGTGTTAATTTATCACCTTCAAGAATGGCATGTTTTATTCTTCCATTACCACCTTAATATCTAGTCATGAAACCATTTTTATGGTTGAAATATATTATATAATATTTTTATATCATATTTAATATCCTAAAACTACCTTATTTAAATATTAATAAATGATTAAACAAAACAAGTTCATTGTGGTCATAAAACTGCCTGAATAAACCTAATCGGTCATCATTAAATTTTTATCAATTGATTCATTCTATTGGTATACAAAAAAATTATTTGTTAAAATATTTAAAGGTATATAAAATCATAAATAAAATATAATTTCAATTATGTATGTTTATCCATGTTTTAAATGATCTTCCATTCCTCAATACAAGTGAACCGGTAAAGAAAACTACAAAAACGGACATTCCCGAATAAGGAATTTAATCTTTAAAACTCATCCAAAGGCCCATAAAATAAATTAATGTAACTGTAATAATCTATATTCATTTTTAAAAGGATATGGAATTGTTATATAATTAATATAATTTCATTGTAAAGGATGTTTATTAGAAAAAAATAATCCTGATACAATGTAAGGGGAAATTATGAAACTGAACATTCTATCTTCAGATTCTCCCTCTCCCACTCCATATTTGTTATGGGTTCTCTATTAAAATAAGTTATTTATAATCAACCCATCGTTTTTGAGATATACATGTTCTCTAATTGATTTTATGAAAACCCCAATGTTTTCCAAAAGAACACTTCTTTCATGAAAACACAACCCATTTTACTTTTTTATTACTGTTTCACTCTTCACTCGCAATTAATGGTTCTATGAAAATAATGGAATTCCCTCGTTATGTTGGGAACTAAATGTTTAAAAAATTATGATTTATTTTGTGAATACAATTTCATTGTATTGGTTTTGTTATGTTAGTTATTAAATATTTTTAATTTGTAAATCATGATAATGCTAATATTATGATTTGATGGGTCCTTCCGGAATTATATAGTGCAATATGAAGGAAAGAATGTGATGGGTGCACCTATAATTATACAGAGTTCCAATGAATTATGTAGTGTGATGAATATCATGAGTAAAAGGTAAATTTATTCATGAACAAGATGATATCAGTGTTCACAACTATGTGTGGTATATGACCACTAATACATGATGTTTCATTTTTATGCATGGCCTAATTTCAAGTCATTTATTAATGATTCCTCTGTTGTTCGTGATCCTTTTCCTGTGTTATAATTATTCTCACCACATGTTATATTTTTATTATCTATCCTCTTACAAGGCTTTTAGATCACCCTTCTTTATATATATCCTTAGGTGAATGATTATGTGTACTAATGAGTTTTCAAGGGACAATAAGAAGCTAGATAAGAACAAAATAAATAAATGATTACGCTTAATATTGTAAATGTTATGTTTTTTCCAAATTTGACCAACACACTAAAACATTGAATACTCATGGTGTAATAATATTATATAGTTTATCTTTATAATGAAGTAATAGTATTGTATGAGAAGGCAGGGTCCCTATAGTTGGTATCAGAGTAAAGGTTTAATTAATTTGGTAACTAGGATTAGTGAACCCCCGAGAAAACCTCTATCATGAGGCTAAGTACAAATGTGCACACAAGAAGCCTTGTATAGGGAACCCATAAGGTATTCAATTTTTTTAAAATATATAAATTAATACTATATTCATGACTAGTTGAATTCTGTGTTGTTCTAATATTTTCTATTCTAGATAATTTTGGGATCCACAAGAAACCGTATCAACAACCCATGTGGGGGAAAATGCAATGATTACCCAAACAAAGTCCCCATTTCTTTGTGAGGTGGAGTTAAAAACATCATGGAAGTTATTACCAAAATATCACATGTTATAAAAAACCACCAGAATAATTGGGAACGCCCCCCTTCAAATAACAGAGAGAAACACTCTATCCATTTTTTATGTGGCAACGACCACCAATGTTTAGTAGATCTTTTGATCCAGTAATTTTGGAATAGTGGGTCAACACCATGGAGAAGATATTTTATATTCATCAGTATTTTGTGATAGAGGAGGTTACAATAGAAGTTTATTGTCTAGATTTAGAGGTCAATCAAATGTGTTCTTTGATTATGATAATGAATCCAATAGATAAAATTGAAGAGATGGAGTGTGAAAACATAAATATCATGTTTCATAACTAGTATTTCCCACGAACTCTTCATATAGAGATAGAGAGTGAATTCTTATAGCTCAATAAAAAGGAATGAGAATCTATCATGACTTACGATGCGAATTTCACAAGGGTTTCAATGTAGTCTTTGGGGTTTTTATCAACAATGATAGAAAATTTGATAAATTGTTTAGTGGCCTAATACCACATATACCAAAGGCTCTTGAAATTTGACACATTGGGATTTATGAATATGTTGTTTAATGTTCTCTCAATGTAGATATGATGTTTGGATAATGGACCCATTACTATGGTGTTATGAAATGATAGATAGAATTTCAATCCGAGGGATCTATTGACAATGGTGGGAAGAAAACCCATTGACCAACATGCTTAAACTATGGGAATGTTCTTCATGGGAACTGAAACAAAGAGATGGGGAAACTCATTAAGTGTGGGACAAGACACCTTTCTCAAGAGTGTATAAAAGACATGAGAAGGAAGGAGAATGTGATGGAGGAAAGGGGAGAACTATCCATTTATCAATGCTATAACTGTAGGCAGAAATGGAACTATACGAGCTTATGCACGAAACCATGAGTCCTCAAGGGTAATAAACATCAATAGTTTCCAAATCCAAATGAACAAGGGAAGGCTTAATCCATCAACAAAGTGTAATTAGAGAATTATAATGAAGATGTCCAAGGAACACATCATTTTCAATAAATAAGTGGAAATGTTTTATTTGATTATGGTTCTCTGAAATCATCTACATATTGATTGTTTTCTTAAACTATATAATTGAAGCCCTGAAACCTTGATGTAGAGATATCATTAAAAACACCAATTGGGTAAATAACTAAATCCCACATTTTTGTCTCTTATCATGTTGGTGTATGTGGGATGATTCTTCTAGTGAATCTCATAATACTTCCCATGGCATAATTTATTATGTAATAGTAATGTATTGGTTATTTTTATATACAGAACATATAAACTATCATGAAAAATAAATATCATTTCATATTCTAAACCATCCAATAATCCTCTAAAAACAAAAATATGAACTAGAATATAGTTCAAAAAATACTTCATTGGTGTGGGTGTTGATACCCTTTGAAGAATCATACCTCACTCAAATGGTAGAATCAAAGGAATGTGAAAATCTTGTGGAAATTACCATCGTGAGGGAAAAAAGTGACATATTTCCTAAAGAGTTACATTGACTTCCCCCAGATTTGTGCTAGAATTATCCATAGAACTCATAATCGGTGCTACTCCAATGTTAATGTGTCCCTATAGGATGGATCCTATCAATCTAGAGGAGTTAAAGAAGTAATTTCAATAAAATTTGGACAAAGGATTCATATGACCTAGTGCATCACCCTGGTGTGTGATAGTTCTCTTTGTAAATAAGAAGAATGGAACAATGTGGCCATGCATCGATTATCAGAAACTGAACAGGATCACAATAATGAAAAATTATCCTCTAACAAGTATGGATGTCTTGTTCGACCAATTAAGTGGATATCAATAATTCATAATGGTGGATATTCATTATTGATATCATCATCGTAAAGGGAAGAATTGAGATATTTAGAAGAATACCATCAATACAAGGTATTGGAACTATGAGTTCATGATGATGCCCTTCGAACATACAAATACCCCTACAATAATCATAGAATAGATGAATAAAGCCCTTAGCCATTTCCTTGAAAGATATTGGTAGTTTTTATTGATGATATTCTCATATAATTCTATATAATGAAGGAACATTAAGATTATATAAGTCTTCTGTTGGTGACATTGAGAAATGATAATTTATACTACATGTTCAGAATGTGTGACATTTGGATGAAGAAAGACACGTTCTTGGGACCTTTGATCACAATTTAAGGAATTTATATGGACCCTTCAAAAAAATAGATTAAGGAATGGCCTAGCCCCATTAGTGTCACATAAATCCATAGTTTTCTTGGATTAGATGTGCACTACTGACATTTTGTGATATATTTTTCTTGATTGTCAAACCCACTAACTAAGTTAACAAGGAAAGAGGTATAGTTTGTCTTGATAGAGGAATGTGATAGAAGATTCATAGAGTTAAAGAGAAGTATGATCAATACATCTATAATCACATTACCAAAAAGTGGAGAAGGTTTTGTGATATACAACGATGATTTATAGAATGTTATAGGTTGCGTACTCATGAAAAATTATAATGAGATAGCATAGGAATCACAGCTATTAAAGACCCATGAGGAGAATTACCTCACTTATGGTCATGAGTTGGTAACTGTGATTTGATCATTGAAAATCATGAGGCACTACCGTTATGGGGAGAAATTTGACATATAAACTGACCATAAGAGCTTAAAAATTATATTCACACAAAAGGATCTCAACATGTGTCTAAGGATATGGTTAGAACTAATCAAGGATTATTGTTTCCCTAATCACAATCATCATGGAAATTCTTACAATGTCGCTGATTCACTATGCAGAATAGAACCTGCTACTCTATCCATGATTTGGATTGAGAAAGACCCTATCCTCTTGGATATTCAAAGGATAAATTTGTAAATCCTAAAGGTATGGGATAAATCCTACCTTTCCCAAATGATTTCACTACCATCAATGTAAGATATTATTAAGGAGGCACAATGGGAATATCTTGAGTTACAAAATATGGTGAATGCATCAATTAATTGAAGTTGTATCATTTCCATATCAACGATGATAGTGTGATTTGGTTTGGAAAGCAACATTAAGGGCCTTTATCACCCATGATAAAGATTAAGATATTGTAAATTTCACATAGCTAAATATTCTATATCCATCATGTTATCATTAAGATGTACTGTGATCTCTGAGAACACTTTTGGTGAGACAACATAATGGAGAAGATTGCAAAAAATACATCAAGGTTCTTGGTATTTCTCAAAGTTAAATAATATTGAAATAGTCCAAATATATGATACATCCATTGCCTATAGCTATGTGGAAATGGTATAATGTAATTATGGACTTTTCCAATGGTCTCCCGAAGACGTCCAATGGAATTAATGTTATATGTGTTGTGGTTGACCACCTCACCAAGACTTCCCATTTAATCATAGTTCGGGAATAATTATTACTTTAAAAACAAGAAATGATATATGTGAAGGATGTAGTGAAACTATATGTTGTTCCACTATCAATTGAAATTTATCTTGATCAATTATTAACATCTATATTCTTGAGGAGGATTCAAAATTCATTGAGTACTGAATCAAATATCAGCACAACTTATCACCACCAAACTGATGGCCAGTCTGAGAGGACTATTCATATGCTTGAAGACTTGATAAGAGTATACTCCTTCGAATTCAAAGGTGGATGGGATCACCAATTTCCATTGGTTGAGTTATAAAACAATAATAGCTTCTACTTGAGTTTTCATATGGTTCCATATAATGATTTGAATGGAAAGCGATGTGGAACTCCAACCTGTTGGGATAAATATGGAGAAAGAAAACTACTTGGATCTGATCTTTTGCAATAGATTGAAGAAAATGTTCAAGTCATCCAGAAAAACATCAAATTTACTCATCATCAACAAAATATACATGCTAACAACCATAAAAGGGATTTGATGTTCAATATAAGAGATAAATTCATACTTTGAATATCATAATAGAATAGAGTCATGTCGTTTGGAAAGAAAGTAAAGCTATACCCAGGGTACATTGGCCTTATTGAGATCCTGGAATGCATATGATATGTGGCATATCATTTTTCACTTCAACTTAATATGGATCAACTTCATGATGTGTTTCACATATCAATTCGGATGAATTACATACTAGATCACTCAAATGTACTGAACTCATAGTTAGTATAACTGGACGATGATCTCTCTTAAGAGGAGCATCCAATAAAAACTCTAGACTGGAGATATAATGTTTTACATAACATGGCAACCCACATTGTCTTAGTGATGATGGAGAACCATAAGTTTAAAGAAGCTATAAGGGAACCAAAGGTGGTGATGAAGGAAAAGTACCCTCACCTGTTTGTGTAAAATGAAATTTCAAGGGAAAATTTTCATATGGTGGGAAGAATGTAACATCCCAATGTTTTATCAATGAAATTAACTTGATATAAATATTCCTTATAGTATAATCACATTTGAATGTACAACGAAATATCATGGTACTATGTGATCATTAAACATACATTTTCCCCTTCAATGTTTTTAATTTTAAAAATATGACATACACGGTTGCAATCAGTAAGATGTTTGGAGTCTCATATTACAAACATAAATTTCGGTGAATAGTAACCTACCATTATGAATTTTATTATAAAACTCATGAACATTATATCGATTAAAATAATAGTAACCCTAATCTTGATTGATTAAATAAAATTTAGACATCTTATAAGTGACAATATGACCATAGAAAAAATTATAGTAGCTTTGTAAGTCCTAAAAAATAATTCTAATTTATACATTTATTTTAAAGAAAAGGTTTTTTCCTCAAATGTTATTTTAAATTTAAAATAATTTCTATTTTTTGTTTTAATATAATTTTACAGGTCCTTATGTAATTTTTTAATGAATTATAAAATCAGTTTTAATATCAAAAACTGTTTTTTTCATGTAAATTATGATATAAATAAAAAATTAAATTAATCATATTTACAGTATTATTTTTTCAAAATGGACTTTTTTGGATTATACTCATCTCTAAATGGGTAAGTCATATTTTTGGGATTTTTCTAAATCACATGAATGTTTTGTGAATAGTGAAATACGATAATTTCCAAAATAAGATAAATACATGTATTGTAGAGTCATGGATGACCTTTTATTGATATAAGCATATATGGTTTGGATTCACATGATAAATTTACTTTAAATGGTCATTTAAGACTCACTATTCATTTTCGTTGTGGTGAAATAATAAATTAATGAATAAAATATTGAGAAAACCCCTCTCCACTCCACTATAAATAGAAGCCTTCACACCATCATTTCCTGACACCTCTCAAGCTTCAATACTTGCCTAAAATATGTATAATCATCTTACTTAGCCCGTCCCAATGTCCAATATCATCATTTCTCATCAAAAGAAAATGCCTATGTTTCTTTTGGAGGAACTCAATATGAGTATTCATGAGGTAATTCCACTCTCTCTCTATCTCTTTCTTTTCCATTAATTTCTTCTCATTTTTATGTTCCTTTCATAATCTCACCCCAACTATCCTCATTCAAATGATATGGTAACTATAGTATCATAAATATAATATAGTTTTAGTATACTTATGGGATAATATATTATCAAACCCCCTTTATTTCTTCTTCTTATTTTAGAAAATATAACGTTGATCGTGAGATGTTAATTTATCACCATCACGAGTGACATGTTTTCTTTTTTCTATTACGGCCTTCAGATCTTGTCCTGAAATTTTTTTTATTATTTAACCAGATTATATTATATGTATTATTGCCTATTTAATTTATTGGAACTATCTTATGTACATATTACAAAATTATTAAACAAAACAAGTTTGTTTTGGTCAAAAAAATTTCCCTAATTAACGCAAACGATCATCATTAAATTCATATCAAATGATACATTCTCAAGGTATATAAAAAAAATATATTTATAAAATAATTTTATGATCTATAAGATCAAATATAACATATAATTACAATTCTGGATGTTTATCCACGTTTTATGTAAACTTCCATTCATGAAAACATGTGAACCGTTCAAGAAAACTATAAAAATAGACATTACCGAACAATGAATTTAACCATTAAATCTCAAACAGAGGCATATAGAATAACATAATGAAATATTAATAAACAATATTGAGGTGAATGGGGATTTTTAATTATCAATTAATTAATTTAATGTCATTATACAAGACATTAATGTGAAAAACGTTTTTGGATACAAGGTAAGGGGAAATTCTCGAACCCAAATTTCTTTCTTCGGGTTCTCCCTCTTTCACTCAATGTTGGAAATGAGATATCCTCAAAAATTAATTATTCACCATTACCATACCATTTATAGGAGATACATGTTATTTAATTGATTTTAAAAAAACACACATTTTCCAAAAGAACTCTTCTTTCAATTAAACACACCCTTTTTTCTTCTTGATTAATGTTTCACTCATCACTCTTGGTTAATGGTTCTATGTCAAGAATGTTATTCCCTCATTATTTTTGGAACAAAATGATTATGAAATTATTTTTTATTATGTGAAACAAATTTAATTCAATGGGTTATGTTAATTTCATTTTTATATAATTTTAATGTGGCATGAAAGATAATGTAAATATTATGATGTGATCGGTGCGCCCAGAATTATATCATGCAATATGAATGTTTGAATGTGACAGGTTTTCCAGGAATTATATAGTTCTCTAATGCATTAGGTAACATAATGAATATCATTAGAAAATTTTAAATGATGCATGAAAATGATGATATAATTGTTCAACACTTTGTGTGGTAGATGACCACTAAAATATGATATTTCATTTTTATGAACGATCACATTTCAAGTCTATTTTTAATTATTCCCCTCATGATCACGATCCTTTTCCAATATAATAATTATGATCACCCCTTTCCATATTGTTATTATCTATACTCCTACTAAAATTTATATCACCCATTTTTGATTTAGATCCTTTGCTGATTGTATGTGCTAATGTGTTTTGAAGGGAAAATAAGAAGATAGAGAAGAAGGAATTAAATAAATGGTTATGGTTGATGGTGAAAATTTTGTGTTTGGTCCTAGATATCCCAAGACACAAATCCTATAGATCCTCATGGTGTAATTATGTTATTTTGTTTATCATTTTAATAATTTAATAGTAGTGTTTGAAAATTCAAGGTCTCTATACTTATGCAAGGTGATGAACCTGTGTGCATCCTCTATCGGTAACGTCGCTAGTAACTACCGATGAACGGGTTGTGGTAATATTGGAGAAACACAAATTAGGGACATCTAGAGAACTAGTCCTTGAACCAATTCCTCATCACTAGGCAGTACGTCCAATAACCACACATCAGAAACCTAGTTGGCAGTCTGCGTGGAGGTATCCTGAAACAAGTCACAATGTTCCACGGTCACGAGATTATACCTGGTGAGCCATCTCAAATTAAAGAAGAACATGAGGGGTGAAATTCCTATATTATGAATCCATACTATGTTTTTAAGTATCAAGTATTAAAGAATAATTCATTTCCCTAGTGTATGAATACGTTAGCCACCACGTCAACACTCGACTCCCCAAATCTGAATGTCAAACACAAAACATTATATATTATTTCCAAAAATCCGAACAATAGGATCTAGGTCTTTGAGGTTGACCCGACCACCTCAGAAACGTCTTTTTCCTGATTTTTCCCATGGGCCCGTGCCATGAAATCCACCAAGCCCACCTTCCAAAGGCTAGGGGTGGTCAACTAGTGCCAATGGAATCAACCTGCATGTGGGAGGAATTTTTCGGAGTACCTTTATGCAAGAAAACGCAACCACATTCCAATGATAGAAAGATGAACTTGCATTCCACTAAAAATAATTAATTAAAAATAAAAATAATAGGCCAAATGTGCTCGAATAAAAACCCAACAAAAATTAACTAACAACAGGATAGTACAAGGATACTCTGAATGTCAACTACTGAAAACCAATCCTTATGGGTATCTATAGAGCAGCATCCAGAATCTGTAGAAGAACATCCTACCTTCCTGATATCACTAGGCACTTCCTTGTCGTGTGCCACCACAGTCTCTGTTGAAGAATCAATCACCTCCACAAGTCATGAAATGTGTGGATGAATCTCATGCTAGGTTCAGTTACTGTAGACACAATAAAATTTTTTCCATGCACTTATCCACAAAATGTCGTCAACCGGGCTTGAAATTTTCACAGTTCGATTCTTCTTTTCTCATGTGTGTATGTCATAGTAGTGAAGAAACAATCTCAATGGGTCGGGTCTATAGCCTGGCACTGATCCCAAGAAGGGGTGCGGGGGCACAAGCCTCGCGATATGGATGAATTATTTTGGCTATGTATCAAAAAGGCTCCCAAGGTACCTTCACACAAATACCATCACACCACCCAACTAGAGTTGAATGAAGTCCATATTTAGGCTATGTAATCAATGTGTCTCCCTTGTCTTGCCCAAACCGTTTTTGCACACCTGGAACATGCACACCACATTTTGGCATGCATGTCACTTATGCTTCAAATTTCCTTTTGACCATTGTCCAATTTTTGCCTATAAATAGTCACTTGGACCTTCATTTATGTGGATGAATATACCTATAGCCCAAATTGCTACCCCGGTCACCATAATACTATGCCCCAATCATCCAAACTTTTCAATGTAGTTCTTCAACACCATGAGCGGAGGATTTAAGGGAGGATCATTAGACGTAATTCATATTTGGTTTTGAAAACCATAAAACATGAAAGCCTGAAGATCCCAACCTCCCCTAACCAAAAAAAATTGTGATCCGCCTATTCTAATCATATGAACATGAGTGCCTCACTTCTGGGACCTCCTGTGAATACTCTTGAAGGCATGAGACTAGCCATTTCTAGGTATTACCATACAGGTTGTTCGTCACATAAGTGAATATCAGGTCTCCCAAGTCTACTTTCACTCCCATAGATTAAAAACATTACATACAAGATCACTCTTCTATGATTCACATACTCTCTTCAGACTACAACACATCATGCCATCCGCAAAGCCACTCATGTAAAGGATTCTTCTTCCATGGCTCCCTTGTCTGAAAGGGGTTCTTTTGAAACCTCCACCAAAACCTATTGACATATCAATCCTTTGGGAAAGACACATCTGTTTGACTCTTATTTAGGTGTGTATATTCACAATTATTGGATTCCCAAATTTGTTTTATAATGGAGTGAGGATTCATGGAGTGTCTATGAGTTTGTATATCCACATTCACATGGAAAATTCTCCCATAAACATTGTTGTGAAGTTCCCCGATGATTGGATGGTTGGGGCATGGTCTCTCCCTTCCCCTATAGATGACCAGAAACCATAGGAATCTAGTAGGGAAGGTAAGGTTCATACATTCATTTATTCCTTTTAATAAAAAGAGATGTCTCCCTGCCATAACATGATCAAGCATCAGGAAACCATCATGGCGTAATCCCCTAACTTTTCTTGCAGGAGGTGGCATCTTGGCTCCTCCTCTCCTCATCAGTGCCAAATGCTATAGAGGAGATGGGCACAAGGACTTTTTTTTTACCCTTTCCCTCTCCCATTGACCTTTTCCTCCATGGGAAGCTGTCCTGGTGTAAGCCCCCAACCTTTATCACTTATTCCTTCATTGGATCCTTGTCTAATCTAAAGTTAATATAGGGAAGGGTCGTTGCTTCACCGTCTTCTCAGGTCAACTCGGCCTCATCGCATCACCCTCTTATCAGGTCAACTAATCCCTCATCCACTCTCACCACCATATGTGGGCCCTCTTCCACCAGTAGAGGAGAACACTGTACACTTATTATTGTAAGATCCATATTTGAGTGGTACACCATGTTGTGTTTATTTTATAAAAAAAGTCATTCTAGGATCAATTTTTATTAATGGGGATTAGTATAATTTGATATGAATCAAATATTTCAAAATAAATATTTTTTCACAATTACATTGGGGTTCAAAAGATTTAGGTCAATCATTCGTTTTTATTGGGGTTTTGTTTTAAAATTTTTTCCTTTTTATTCTATGGGTCCACGAATCATATTTTGATATACATGTACATGATTGGATCTTGGATATAGTGACTATTGATTTTTCATTTTCAATCCTATTGTACCCTCGGTGAAAAATAGCCATTTCTAAGGTGTTATGGTTTTTTTGTGATTCCTTATTTGAGATTTAAATTTTGGATCTAGGTGGGCTGTTTTGGAAAGCATTATGCCCAGAAGAATTTTGGTCATGTATTAGTGTTAAATGTATATACGGGTTTGTATGAATTGATTATACATGGGGGAGCTAAAATATGGTATATATAATTTATTCTTTATGAAATATTTAATTTAAAAAACATAAATCTATTAAAAAATACAATAAATTAGTTCTGGAGTAATATTTATATTTTTACACTTCTCAAAATATATTAATTAAAATATCTAATGAATATCTATGGGAAATGGGAAGGGTTTAGTGATCAAATATTCATCTTTCCCAAACACGGCCGAATTCCCCCTCCTTTGTTCTTGGTTACTTATATAATCTTGTGATGAACGAGAAGGCGTGGTGCCGTCGCACCACGCGGGAATCGCCCGGCTTATTTACGCGACGTCGTCGCGTCGTGCCGTGGATGGATTATCATGAACGCGACGCCTTCACGCCGCGTCGAAGGGAACCGAAGGCGCTGCGGCCAGAGCGGGGCCGCGGCGGAGGGGCGTAGTGCCGTCGCACTGCGCCGGACGACGAACACCGCGGCCGGTTCCGGGCCGCGGCGGGACGAGAGAACCGGCGGCTCACCGGGCCGCCGGCGTCGGAAACCAGAAGGGGACCGGCTTTGCCGGTCCCGTTGAAGAAAAACCGGCCGGCCAGGTGGGCCGGCCGGAAGGTCAAAGAGCGGTGGAATTTTATTCCCCCGGTCAACCCAAAATGCCCCCCCATTTATGAGGGGGGGGGGGGGTTTCATTGAGGGGGGCATGCAGCCCCCCGGTTTCCCTCAAAGCAAGCCCCCACGAGGGGGGGGGGTGGTTCTCCAAAGGCGCCGATAAAAGCCGCGCCGCCTTCTTAAAAAAAACTGGGGGCCTTGCCCCCCGCGCGTGGCACTCGCGGCGCCAGGCTGCGCCGCCGCGCCAGACCGCCACCGGCCGGGCGGGGTTGGACCCGGGTCGGGTAGACCCGGTTCGGGTCCACATGTTTCTCACACCTATAGTTACTCAAGTGGTATTAGAGATTCATGATGATTAAAACATGTTCACAAACGGTCATCATTGAAGTAACTACAAGAACTCTGAATCCTGTTCAAACTTGGATACGTAGGATGCCCTTTTAGGGGCTAAGATCACTGTATATCCTCTTCAGTAATCAAACCCTAATTCCCTTAATCATGGTATCCTCATTTGGAATAAGCACCAAAATAAACCCTTAAGTCATCAATGCCTCATTTTCATGAAGTAAGAACAAACTCATTTCTCTCAAAGGACTATACTCCCCTATGAGACTAATCAAAATACGTGGGCATTGATACCCATCCACGTGGTATACGTAAGAGGCCTCCATGAGGTTAAAACCCAACATTTCAATACCATGCAAGTTATCCTAGGGCCATATTCCAAAAAGGGTCTAATCTAACACTGAAACCCAAATCCTCTCCTTGTAAATAATGTTGTTTCTTCATAAGTCCAAAAAAAATATGATTAAGCACCATTATCTAAGATGATCATACCACATGACATTAAACTGTATGGTTAGGTCCTTATCACATGACCTCAAATGGTAACATGTGTCCCATTAAGCGGAACCGAACAACGAGTATTCTAATTACTTTCACAAGGATACGTACATAACCCATTTCATGGGTATGATCCCAATATCAAAACAAGTCATCATATCCATGGCTAACAATAAATTCCAGAGTTCCCTGCTGAGTGGCTTAAAAAAACTGTAAGATTATATTTATGTTTAAAAGAATCCTGAAATAGTATATTAGAGGATACCATTGATGGAGAACCTCGTATACATATTAATATCTCTATTAATGCAGATCCTTGAATGCATACTGATGATTCTAAACATTACACATGTTAATATGTGATTGAAAATTCCAAGGGAATCATAGGCCATGGTTGGTTTGTTAATAATGAATCATAAAAATATCATAAATTTATAAAGAGACCCCAATGTAGATAGTAATTACCCAAAAAGGGTGTGATGAGTCCGACCTCCCATCTTCATAACCAATGAAGATTCATATGTATCGTAATGTTCATACATAACATACACATACCTTTGGAAAGTATTTCCCCTTTGGAAAATTAACTTTTTGGATTTTCTATTTCCCTGAAAAAATCAAATTGAAACCTCCTTGAAGTAGTGATTACTAAATCTAGAACACACATTTCAAGGTCCAACCAAACAATATTGGTGAACACGTCGTGAATCCGTAACAAAGTTAATAATGATAACCACCTGTTAGGCCCCTATCAATTGATAATGGTAGGCCATAAAAAGGAATCAACCACGCATGTATCCATCTAATAGATGTTACTTTGTTGGATTTTATTGACTTTTCATGTTTTTCTTAGAACTCTCTTCACTCTAAAATGAATTTATTCAAGTTAGCATATGTAAACATCCATTCTACGGCTCAAGATGGATCCTCATCCATGGGAAGGATGTTATCACCTAACAAGATTCTTCAACATTGGGTGTCTAATGTGCTGGTAAAGGAGTATCTCGATCAGGGTACAATTCTTACATTAGAGCCTACCGACAGGACCTTCGGTTCAATAAAAAACCTCGATCATCTGCCCAATGATGACTGATGATCATGAATTAGATGGTGTCAACCACTAACTTCAACCCATTTTGTTCCATATCCCTAGAACACAACAAAAAGTACCTTTAGTACTATAGAGAGGTAGATCAAGAGGTCACTTAGGGACTCAATTTAATAATGCATGGATCCTTTCTGAGGACTCCCATCAACAATCAACACCTGCAGAATCATGCGGTAGTGAACACCCAACATGATGGGGGTGTTTCCAAAGGACAATCGACCCAGATCCCTCAGACCGGGGCATGTAAGACGAATCGATGCAGACAACTTCTGATGAATAGGGAGCATGTTATTACCTCTGTCCCCCTATAGAGAATTCCATCAACCTAACTTGAAGGGAAACAATGAATCGGAACATACACCCATCTGTCATAATTTTGCTGCCTAGTAGACATATCTCGAATATAACCACCAATCCAACAAGATAATTTAAGTGGAGTACTGTTAACATTCACATACACCTGCCTACAAATTATCAGCTAGTCAGCAAGCTTGACTAACTTCATTTAAAGAAGTCTCTCAACATAATGTGACAGAACTGGTAAACAAGAACATACACATGTTTACAATCATCAATTATTCCAGTAGTCCTTTCATCAAGTATTTAAGGAAGTCCATCAAGAATACATGAATGGAAATATCCATTAGAAACATGCACCTACCAGTTTTCATTAGGGTCACCAACCATCTCATTTGGAAGCACTCGGAGAAGACAATAGGAATTTTCTGATGAAAAATCTTTGAAAAACCCAACTCTCTTCCACCATGGATGAGTACGTTCCATACATATTGATATAAAAAGAAGGATAGGTGTAGTCATATACACCTATTATAGATACGTAATGGATTTATATTCCCATTCCGACCACTAAAATAACCAAACACATCTTCTCAATGGTGAAAGAGAAGATGCAAATACCTACCCATATTCTGGAAGCATTCCAGGATATTATAATTACTACTTCAGTAGAACCATTGGAATATACACATAAATATATCCCCAAAAATTTGATGTCACATCGGAATTCCATCCTTGAGATGATACACACTGTTATTCCATTACAAGAGGGTAATGGGGTTTACTCCCCCATATCATATGAACTACAAGATCGAGAACAAAAAACCATCCCAATTGGAGGTAATCAGTCAATTCCTGTATACAATTCCATCCAGGCACTTACAACTTCTATGATATCATATTTTCCAACATGTGGCCCCAACAATGTATAAGGGAACACCCGAGAAGAATTATCTCCAAGCACTATTGTAAAATCAAGAGTAAAATGTAATTTAGCTCCTCTTAGTGCTGATGTTCTTGATTCCCTTAGTACTTTATCTTTTGTAGCTCAAGATCATATATTCTCATTAAAAAATTATGGGAGTGGTAGCCGTAATTCTGATGTTCTTCATCGGACACTTTATCATGAAGGTTGGATTCATTATAATTCGGTCAATCCAGATCGCTTATATCTGGATGAGATCCATGACAACCCTCTATGAGGCCAGAAGACCAATGAGAAATAAGATTCATCCCATGCTGTATTCGACCACTATGTTCCTCCCAATGATGGCATTCACTACAAAATGTCTCTCCACTATATTATTTCTCATTGTCGCAATACTTCTATAATTTACAATATAGCAGTGAGAAATCCCTCCTACCTCTTTGCACTTTAGAAAACAAGTCCATCCATGTTTGATGCCTTTTCATTTACAGGAAAATCTCCTTCTCATCCAAAAGACATCTAAAGAGAGTAGTCATTATCTGAACCTCCCTTGGGTCATTTGTCATCAAATAAAGAGAATCCACTTTGGTCAGACTAGGTGGAGAAATATTTTGTAAAAGATGATGAAGATATCTTATACCTGAAAAAACAATTGGCTAAAGGAGAAATACAATTTATGTTCTAGCATATTGAAAATTATCAATATAACATTCTCGGATTGATGGCTGATGATTTTATTTAGGATATCCCCCTCAACTTACAGAGGAATCATTATTAGGTGAAATCCCAAGTATTAACATATGATGAATATCAAAATCAAGTGATGTTAATAGAAGGGATGAAACACCAAATTGATTGGGAATCTATCTCAGTTTCCAAATATCCAAAAGTTGAAAATAGCAGAGAACCCATAAACACGCATGCTTGAATCCTCTAAAAAGGCCATGCCTATTAATTTCGGATTCCCCCTATCGTGTTCGTATCTGAGGATGGGGTGAACATGGATCATTGAATTTCACTACACTACAAAATTAAAATGTTCACCAAATGTGATCTCATGAAATGTTATTTCAGATGTTTGGCTACAATCAATAGGTATTGTAAGTAATAAAATCTATGCTCATGAATAAGCCTCAAACAACACTCATCAGAGTCATGACCAATGAAATGAAGTGTTTATATACTTTTAAATCAAACATCTATGAATCATGAACATGCATCCTTCTTAGAGGATATCAGAATCTGGATGATGAAAATGTCTAGAATACCACAACGATCATCTGAAACATGTGATTTGAGTGGTTTTTGAATGATGCACCAAGCTAATTTCCAAACCGAAATTTGCAAAAGAAGAAGATCGGTTGAATTAATTTCAGCCATATCATATCACGAAGTAATCTAGGTTACATGATTGGGGGTTTCGTTAAATCAATCAACAAATTCGACAAACAATTTTCATTAGTTTTGAAGAATATGAATAGGAATATCCCCAGCCTATAGGGTTGGGGGATTTTTCACATCTACAATCCCTCCACTGCAGAAGTTAGTATTCTCCTGATTAGGGATGAAGACAGACAGAGATCACACAAATGAACAACTTGAGGAATCCCTTTTGGTTAATGTCATCTAAAAAGATACTGGGAATTCATCCTATTAGAGAACATATTCTCATGGAATATACAGAGGGAGGAAATCTTATAATGATACAGATATAATACCATCAATGCGTTATGTATTATAAAATTATATTAACAACATAGTAGAATATCCTCCATAAAATGTTTCTAGTTTAGGGGAATATGATGATCATGTTTATATCCATAATTTTGTAGACACTGAGGACAATGAAGAAGGTGTACATACCTGAAATTAGAGGCTTGCCTAGAATCTAGTTATACCTTCAAATAACCAACTCCCAACCCTCCGAAAGGCATCAAAAGAGAGGAAATGTAAAATTCATATTTCATCTCAATTATTCACTAGAGAAATTCAATCTATTCTATTGAAGAGAAATTTTCACAAGATGAAGACAAAATGATGGAGTTGAAAAGACACAATACAACGTTACATCGAAGCATCTTTTCTGTAGATGTACATCTTCGGCATGTTTTAAACTTGGAAATCCTGTATGAACTCCTTAGAGTAGTGGATTTGTAGTAACTACATATGTGAATATCAATTCCCTCTATTGATTACACCTTCAAGGAATGATCAAACATATCATAATAATCATGTTCCCATGGTTTACCCAAGTAAAATACTAGAACCATTGCCAGTGATTTTGCCGGTCATTGCACCAACTAATGCTCCAGTTTCTTTTCCTGGACAAGTTCCTACTTGTCCAGATATTCCAAAAATACTTTTGAACACAATTGAGGCATTAATTATTTAGTTGAAAGCAATAGAGGAGTGATGTGCGCCTATTCGTTGTAAAATAAAGCATACCCTAAAGGGGAAGATCTGATTCCGCCCCCATCGAATATTTGTGAATACCACATTCCCAATCATTAATGGTTCGGGTGATCCAGAACAACACATAACACTATTGTTTTCTCATTTTTATCCCATTATGGGAACTCATCAAAAACAAGAAGATGTAATGCTTAGGTGTTTTGTGCAGTCATTACTGGGACCATCTTTTGTTTGTTATACATGTTTGTCATCTCGATCAATTACTAGATGAGAAGATCTCCGTCAGAAATTCCTTCTTCAATTAAGCTCAACGCTACCAAAGATGATGGTTTTTGATCATACTAATTGTAAAAAATTGGAGAATGAAATAGGTTCATATTTCATTGCTTTATAGAATCAATTAACATATTCATTATATCTGGAAGTCCCCTAAGAAGAGTTGCCGCCAATTTGTGTAGAAAATCTACTTGGCAAGTTACGCACACCATTGGTCCCTATATAATATACATGGGGGTTTCTAAAACATACATAAATTTATTAATAGATTGGAAATTACTTTATTGATACTAAGGCTAAAACTTGTGTACTTCAATCATCTCTAGGAGGGATTACATGTAATGTAGAGGTAGATAATGTTACACTAAAGAAAGAACATGTAACTTTTTCCACATAAAAAACCATCTTTATATCAAAGGGATCCACCTCCATAGAATCAATAGCAATGACTGCCTCGTCATGATGATCAAACGGACCAAATTTGGAATCAATTTTAGGAATTAATGAGTGCTGTTTTTCTTACGGAATGAACAAGTTCTTGGTTACTTCATTTCGTCTCTATAGAACAATTTGGTTCGGTTGACCAGGACAAAGAAACCAAATAAAGAATGAGATGATTATATTCCGAATTATGGTCACATTCACCAAATGTTTGGACATCCCATCTTGGGGTGTTTTGTTTTCAAGGGCCACCTACAAAAACGGCAGAATCTATACAAGTAAAATTGAAATGTTCGTCAGCTCACGTAATATGGGATACATAAACTGATCCCTAAGAAGTAGGCGAAGGTAAGGAATTCAGAAGTAAAAATTTTCAATAATATAATGATTAGATGATCAAGAAAATGATAAACCTAACTAATGAATTATATAAAGACAGTTGAAAAAACTGATTGGGTCTTCTTCCACTCCTCCCACAGCAAAACCACCTTCATCAAAAGGTTAATCCAAAAAGAAGTTATGTGATCAGAAAGACCAAGAAGAGTAAGAAGAAGACACACTTGTGTCAAGGAAAAATTATTCCTTGACCCTACCTGATTTAATTCCATCCTCTTCAAAATAATGGGCACTGCCCCACCAAATGGAACAACCAAAACTAACCTGTCAGGAAGAATCATCATCAGGTGAAAAATTGATCTATGGTTCTGTCATTGTTATTCACATAAAGGATCCTTTTTCCAATGATCAATCATATTATAATGAGGCTGAGTTCCTTTTACCTAATTGGGGAACTATAGGAAGTGGAATGTTTAGAGGAAATAGGAGAAGACATGGAAATTCTAGAAACCTCAATTTTTTTTCTCTACCCCTGCCCGAACCATATATGCGGCAGAAACTCATAAAAGAGTACCATCGTGGTCTCAATAAGAAAAAATATTTTCTTACATGAATGACAGGTTTCACTCTTATATGATTATTTTGGATGATAGATTAGAAGTCACACAATCGTCTTCTCAACAATTATATAGACCTAATCAGTCTAATATACCAAATCCATGAGTATTTCTAGCATCTTCTACAACAACATATACATCTACATAAGAATCATCAACTTCCAAAGCACCAGCAAAACTGCATCTCCATGTTGGGAAATGCTAAACATTAGACCAATAGTATAATGTCTTGAAAAAATTGGCTAATGTACCAACCATGTTATCAAATAAATATGACTTGATTCTTCCAAAAGATCTTCGAGAAGCACAAATTGAGCTTTTCCATGTTCTTAATAGTTTGAAGCCAAAGTTGTTGGTGATGAGCTTTATCGTATAGAGAATGATCATACAGAATTTCATGCAGTGATATATTTTATAGATGAGGATGATGATGATGTTTTACATTGACATATTATACCCGTGTATTTATTTGGAAAAGTCAATGATATAGACATCCAAGTAGCATTCATTGATAATGGCTCTAGAGTCAACCTCACTGTTGTTCTTACACTTATTCGACTATGTGTGACTGAATCTGACTTATCTCCTTCCACATTACTTATTCAAGGGTATGACAAGAATGATATAGAATCTATGGGTGAGATTACACTCAAAACTCAATTTGGAGATCTTCTGTCTAATTCAGATTTCATGGTTGTTTGTTAAGACACAACCTTTAACATTCTACTTGGAAGGACTTGGCTGCATCAATATGCAGTCATAGCTTCATCATACGACTAATTTCATAAATACTATTTCACTAGTCCAATCGAGACGTTTTATGGTGACAAGAATCTTTTAAAAACTTCTAAATCTCAATATATTGAGGTAGAGTTTTATCAAACAAAATAAATGAGATTCATTACAAATGATATAACAATATTTAATGCTCTAAATGGTCTGAAAAATATCCCATTTAATCCTTTATTATATTTGAGTATAGATTATGTGACACCCAACAATCAAATTGAAATGGTAAAACCAAATCTATACACTCATCTGGGGATATCCATAATGTCGATTTCAGAAAATGAGCCAAAAAGGGGGAAATGTTGATTCACCATGTAGTAATGAAACCATAAATGGAGAATCCTTCATTTCATCCATTGAACTACATCAAGCCTCTATATTTTAAATCAGAGTAGAATAAATTGTAGAAATTATATAGGAAGACAAATATGTTGATTTCCAATCTACCATCTCCTCTTTATTACCATAGAAAGACCCTTCATCATTAGTAGGGTCAGATATAGTGGCCACCTCTTCAAGATGTGCAAATACTGACTCTTATAACTATGGAGGTTTTTCCACATCATCTACTATTCAAGAATAAATTAATGAGGTAACTTGTA
Source organism: Viscum album (assembly GCA_963277665.1). Taxonomy (NCBI): domain Eukaryota; kingdom Viridiplantae; phylum Streptophyta; class Magnoliopsida; order Santalales; family Viscaceae; genus Viscum; species Viscum album. The sequence continues at coordinate 1,996,341,993 of OY728146.1, read as the reverse complement.
ATGACGAGGATGAGGAAGATATCCTGGATGATCCTCTTGAATTTGAAGAAGATGTCTCTCCCAATTTTAATGAGCTCGGAGTAATAAATCTAGGTACAATAGAATATCCACGCCCCACAGTAATTTGTGTGGCCATAACTTCTGAAGATCAAGAGGTGTATACTTCGTTTCTAATATATCATCGAGATACATTTCCATGGAATTATATTGAAATGTCAGGTCAAAATCCTGATGTATCCACCCATCAATGGGGTTTCTATAAGAACATTTTGGCTTTAAGGAGGCAATAAGAAGAAGACACCTAACTCATGCCTCTAAAATTATAGCCGAAGTTGATAATATTTTTAAGGCTAAAATTTTCAAGAATTTTCATTATCCCTAATGGCTGGAAAGAACTGTCCTAGTGAAAAATAAGAATGACAAAATTAGAGTTTTCTTTGAATACAAAATTCTTAAACGGAATTATACTAAAAATGATTTTCCAGTTCTGATTATAGAGCTTCTAATTGATTCAAAAACTAGATATGAAGCATTTTCCTTTATAAATGGATACTCTGGGAATAATCAAATCTGATTGTCCTTAGAGGATGAATAATCTACAGCCTTCAGGGCCCTGAAAGGTATTTTTTTTATTAGGTAATTCCCTTTGGCTTAAAGAATAATGGTGGAACATATCAATGTTTGAAGCACCGTATCATCAAACCATTCTTAGGGAACTTATTTGAATGATATGTGGATTATTTGGTGGTCAGATACAGACAACATTAAAATCACTTGGTTGATCTGGATATTACATTCAATGATATTTGAAAATACAATTAAAAAAATGATCCCCTTAAAATGGGATTTCTAGGTAACCTCTTAAAAGTTACTTGGCTTCATTGCATTCCATCATGGTATCGAAGTTGATCTTGAGAAAACAAAATCAATACTTGTTATGTAAAATCATTTAAATATGAATGAATTAAGAAGTCATCAAGGACAAATGGCCTATATTCTATGATATATTGAAAATTTGGTAGGCGAGTGTATTCCATTCACCAAATTATTGAAAAAGGGAGTCACATATCAATGGAATTATTTTTTCCAAGAATCATTTGATAACCTCAAGAAATATCTCTCAAGTCCACTAGTATTAATGCCATATGTTGGAGGAAGACCACATATTCCCTATGTGACAGATTTAGAGCAATCATATGCCACCATCATTTCCCAAAAGAATGATGTTCAGAATGAAAAAATCCTTTACAATATCAGTTGAAATATACTTGATACAAAATCTCAATATTCAGGTATTGAAAATTATTGCCTGGCGTTAATCATTGTTGCGAAAAAATTGAGGCACTACGTGAAAAATCATGAATTCCTTTTTATATCTCGTAGTAACCCACTAAAATTTATCCTCGGTCATTCTATTCTTACATGGTGTATGGAATGGTGGGAGGTTATTCTGTAATAGATTGATATCTAGTTTGTGCCTTAGAAGGCACTAAAAGGCTATGATCTGGCTAACTTCCTTGTTGAACATCCATATGTGAAATATTCATCATTAAATATTGAATTTCATAATGAATAAGTAAACTTTATTTGGGATAATTCCCAAACATGGGAAGTATACATTGATGGTTCTTCCAGAAGTCCAATAGGGAAGATAATGGAAAAACCTAAACATAATAATTTTTTGTTAGGATTTGTCATTATCTCTCCGAAAAGGATGTGTTTCCTTACACATTCTGATTTTTAGAAGGTGGTACCAATAATGAGGTAAAATATCAATCTCTTATCTTATGTTTGGAATTGGCACTTCATGTGCAAATGAATCACTTAAAAGTGAAAGGATATTCATCATTAGAAATCATTAAAATCCATGGTGAATATTCTATCATAATAGAATATTTAATCCCTTTGTGTGACTACATTAGAGGGTTTGTGGATAAATTTCCCTCAGATCCCACATTTTCTTATGTAACTTGATGAAAAAATGCCCAAGCTGGTGCACTAGCTAATGCAGATACAACCCTGGAAAATACAAATTTGGATTAGACAATCATTATCATATCCCATCATTGTGTTTTCTCACATTTTTTAACCTAGAATGGAGGAAATTAATGAGATTAGCCCTATTTCTAAGCAACATGGACAATCCACTAAATGAAGAGCACCCATCAAGAAATATCATCAAAATGGAATTCTTCAACCAGATATGGCTAAAAAAGAATTGATCTAATGATGAGTGGACAATTTTACTCTTTATGATAGTCCATACAATCATAATATACTTCATAAAAAAGGCTTCAATGGAATCCTCCTCAGATGAATTGATCAAGAAGAGACTGTAGTTGTCATGAAAGAAGTACATTCAAGTGTTTGTGGCGCCCAATAGTTTGTGCAAAGACTATCTAATCAGATCTGATGGCGTGGATACTATTGGCCTTCAATGATGCAGGATAATAAAAATTTCACTAAGAAATTCCATCACTTCCATGTGCATGCTAACATCAGTCATCATCCCTCAGAGTTTCTGTATATAGCTAAATACTCTTGGCCATTTTCCACATGGGGAATAGATGTAGTAGAAACTTATCCTCTAGTGTCATCTAAGGAATTCATGTATATCCTTGATACTTCTGAATTATTATCCAAATAGGCTAAGTCAATACATTCAATGATGTCGGATCCAGAAGAATTGTTAGTTTTGTCAAAACTAATATCATCATTAGATTTAGTGTCCCTCATACAATTTTGATTTACAATGAAACCAATTTTTTTTCTACTATGGTAAAAAAGTTATATCAGGAATATAATATCAAATACAACCATTGATTCAGATAACAAGAAGAGTCCAATGGACAGATAGAGGCCTTCAATAAGACCCTTTCAAATATACTCCATAAAATGGTGGATAAATATAAGAAACCAGGGATTGATAAACTTTTGCACGGTTTTTGGGCTTATCGGGCTACTAATAGTACTACCACCCTGACAACTCATTATTCATTGGTATACTAAACGGATGATTTTTTCCATTGAAAGGAATTTTCCATAACTCTGAGTTGAAATATGAGATCAGTTGCATACATATGAGAGGAATCAGAAACTGTTTGATGTGTGGGAGCGGTTAGACAAAAATAGATTGCATACTTTTCATCATATTGTAACATACCAGAACAGAATAGTGCGAGATTCTATAAGAATGTTCTCATCCTTTCATTTCATCATGGAGAATGGGTATTGGTCTTCATGACTCCAATGATTCCCGGAACAAATTCCTCAAATATTGTGCTAATGTGGGAAGTAACTTATTCTCAATATATAGTCAAGTAAAAAGGTGATTATTCCATAATGTCAATGGATTGAGAGCTTGTTACAACTCCAACCAAAGCAATATTCTTGAAGATATACATTGTGTAATTGAAAAGATCATAATTCCTTGCTGCATGATTGAAAAATGCATAGCCCCCATGTCTTTACTACATTACGTAAATCTACACAGTATAATGACTTACTTACATGACCTTAAACTGTCTATCAACCATAAGCATCCATGCTGCATGATAATAAAATGTGCATCATATATTTCCGTCTTTTACGACATTAAATGGTACAACTAACGTTTTATCTACATGACGTTAGGAGCTTCCATAAGAAAACATCATGGACATAATTTCTACTGTTTATTAGTACCTGAGTCCCACCCTTCCCTATGTCTGATTCAGATCATCATAATGAACATGTTTCAAGAACATCATGTGGCTGGATTCTCATCTATTTGAGATACGTAGAGCCACAAGTATCTCCAACCATGGGCCCAACTTCATTAAAAAACATTTTATTTCACTTTTTATTCTCTTGTATATGAACTATATCTATACAGAGTTCTCTTTTTAAGACACATGATATTATTTTCATACTATCTTGTGTCTTAAATTTAATCATTCTTCTAGAATGTGTTAAAGCCACCATCCGCCATTTCTGAATCAATTGTTGTGGGAGATGATTGTTTAATGAAAAACATATGGCTCTATTCTCATCAATATGAGATACGTTGAGATGCCTATATCATTAATATTAGTACTATCCACGATTAAAAACAATAACAAAACCTCTTATTCCTTATATAAGAATCAATCCCTCTTTGGGATTGTTTAAATGAGTATATATGGCTTAATTCATTCCCTAAGAAAGACACGTAGTGACACTTGGGTTTTTTCCCTTAGTCCACCTACATAAAGTCATTCTTTTCAAATCAGTACATATTAATCCTTACCACATGACATTAAACCTTGTGGAAATCTAACACCCATATTATTTACTTGTGTCACCACTGTGTCATTGAAGAGTCCGTTACTGCTCTTGGTTTCTCACACTGTTCATAGATCACATGGGTTTAGGAATTGGGTAAAAGAACCCTTCATATAAATAATGTGTCTCAATTTCTTATGGTGTTATCAATGTCTTCACTGCCTTACTAAAAAATGAACATTATAATGTTCTTGTTGCATGACTTTAAACATCATAATAGAATGTCAATTCAAATGGAAAAAATAACATCTCCATTTTACATATATGTTAAATATATGTAAAATAAGTCACATTCATAAACAATATTCATTCAAATATTTTTATATGTGCATTTAGAACAACCCCCTTAATTATTTCATACTCATAATCTTGAATATTTTCCAGATCTTTATAATCATTCGTAAGTGTTATGGTGATATAAGTTTTAATACATGAGGGATCTTTTCATTTACTATGAAAAACATTCCCTTAGGTGGCTTGCATAATTTTCATACATAACGGGCCTGTCAGTCAAAAGATTACACTATTTGACTATACAGCATACACCCTAGTTGACCCTACATAATACAACCCCCATAATGGTCTTTTAAAATTATTGTAATTTCATTCATTGTAATAATATCTTTGTCCCCTTCAATGGTTGATGAAAATATACAAGAATTTGTTTTTTAAAATAGTCATTTAGGTATATTTGTCACAATATATTTCTCTCAATCTGAATGTCTTCAAGACCATGGTTTTGATATTTCTCTATCAATTTGTTCAAGGTTATATGAAATAACATTGTAATCACTTGGCCACATATCATAAATTGTATCCATTTTCTAGTAATAGTTGTATAAACAAAAAATACAGACACCACCACTTTTACATTTGGGATAGACCTCTGTGAATGACTTACATCTATGATTCATTGAAAAACATGGTGGGAAATACTATCTCCATATGATGTTACATTTCTCAGTAAATCAAACTCTATGCTTTTGGAAAATCCTAATCTCCATAAACATTGTTCTGTTATTTGGAATAAAATGTCAAAATTCTTAAAGATCTATTTTTCGTGCCTATGGTACAAGTGTCCTAAGGTGTTCTCACAAAAGTTCCCTACATAACAGGCTTACCATTCAAAAGATGCTACTATTTGGCTATTCAACATATTCCCAAGTTGGCCCTGCATAATACAACCCGCAAAATTGGTTTGTCAAATAATGTTATCTTAATTCTTGAAAATGATATCCTAAAATGCCTTTAACCCATTTTCTATGTCATTATTCAGATCTAATATTCCTAAATCACATTTTACAATTTTCATTCAATACCTGAATATGGTAGCATGTTCCCAAAAAATTATCTCAAAATTGGAAGAGTCTCATATGAATGGTCAAATTTGAATACCTTAAATTAAATCTACACAATGTCCTACATGTATGAAATAAAACTACACTGTATAATGTCCTTACTACAGGACATAAAGATACACAATATGTCCCCACTGCATGACATAAAAATGTACAGTACATTGTCATCACTGAAAGACATAAAAATGAACAACATTATATTATAAACCCCCCTTTGTGACAAATTTAAAAAATTCTTTATACACCAATTTTTTATCAGATTGGTTTTCATATTCATGAAATTCGTTGGCATAAAATAGCCATTTTATTCAAAAAAACCCTTTCATTGGAAAAACCTCCTCTCTGGTCTCGTGTCATCCAATTATTATTTTCCCTTTTCTATCAAAATTGAATTGTTAAATTTCTAATATATATTTTTCTTAACTATATACAATGTTCCCTTAGGTGGAATTGAATAATTTTTCTACCTAATGGGAATGTTAGTCAAAAGATTCAAATATTTGGCTTTGTAGCTTATGCCTAGTTAGCCTAGCATAATACAACCCCAATAACAGGTTTATCAAATAATTGTATCTTCATTTATGGAAGACACCCCCATTATGCAGATATAGGTTTTAAAATTGGTAACCACAAAAATCTTGGCTCATGATTCCCCTAGAAATATTTAAATAATATTAAAAAAATTCATAGCCACTAAGGCTTGTTTGATATCTAATTTCAATAATTATGGTCAAAGATATGTAGACCATAAACACTAGCACTTTATAGTCCAACATGAAAGACTCTACACATCCAAAAAAAGACGTGGTACTCACCAAATCGTGAACTTGCAAAGGACACTTTGAACAAAAGTATAGTCCTAGCTCAGTAAATGTACATTTTGTATGATTTTGGTAATATTGTGAAATAAAAAGTTAAAACATACTAATTTATGGGGTTTTCCATATAACCTTAGATAAAATTAATCTATATTTCCTAGTCCCATTGGCTTAGGAAAAAATTATAGCATCCTTCCAAACATGAAGTAGCTCCAAATATGACCAAATGATGTTAGAATGCGCCATAGTGCTCTATCATTACCATTGAAAAATATTTTATATTCATTATGATCAAATTAAATACTAATGGAGGGATTTTGTAGACACCTTGAAATGTGTTCCATAAAATTCTACCCAAAATGTCCTCATCCTGACAAAAAATGAACCTGGTGGGACTCTTCATTTTTCATGGGGGTTAGTGACAGTAGTGAAGGAATTGCCCCAAAGGGCTAGGCCTGTAGCCCGATAGTGATCCCAAGAACGTCTATGGGGGTGCATCCCCCACGGTATGGATAAATTATTTAGGCTATGTCTCCAAAGAGGTTCCCCATGTACCTTCACACAAATACCTACGCACCACACTGTTGGAGCTAAATGAAGTCACTATTGTTGCTAAGTCATCAACGTGTCTCCCTAGTCTAGCCAAACACCATCAGTGCACAAGGTAATTGCACGCCCCATTTTGGTGTGCAAGTTACTTGCACACCCATTCTCTTTTCACACAGCGTCCTATTTATACCAACAAATAGACCCATGCGGTGTTCTTTTGTATGGACTAATTTTCTTGAAGCACAATTGCTACTCTGGTCACCCTAGTACTTCGACCCAGTATTCCAATATTTTCAAGGTAGTTCATTAACATCTTTAGAGGGGGATTAAATGGAGGATCATTGGACATTAGTCCTTTTAGTGTTTGGTAACCATAACACTTGTGCGGATAAAGATCCCATCCTCCCAAAACTAGAAATACTTATGTGCTACCTATTCTGTTCATAAAAACATGAGAATCTCACTTTTGGGACCACCTATGAATAATCATGATGGATTGAACCAAGTATCACTCAAGTATTACAATACAAGTAGTTCATTTCATATGTGAATATCATGTCGCACATGTCTCCTTACGCACAAATACTTGTACACCATTACCTACTTGAATGCCCCTCTTTGATTCATTTACTCTCTCCAGTATACAAGACATCAAGACTTCATCAAAACCATTCCAAGCATGGTTATTTCTTCCATGGATACCTTTTCTGGAAGGCATTCTATTGAGACCTCCACCAAAACAACAAGACCAGTCACACCTTTAGTAAAGACACATCATCGTGTCTCTTATTTGTGTTGGTATATCCATAATCATAGATTTATTACATTTGTTTTACATGGGAGTTATAATTCATGGAGTGTCTATGGGTCTGTATATCCACAGTCTCATAGGTAATTCTTTTAGAAATAGTGTTTTGATGTTCTCATTTTGTGGGAGGGTTCGGTCCTGGCCTCTACCTTATTAAAGAGATGAACTGGAACATCCAGTCACTGGTAGGGATGATAAGGTTAAAACTTTCATTTCTTCCATTAGAACAACGAAAAACTCTCCATTATATACCAGGATCTATTTTTGTGCAAACATCCGTGTATAAACCCCTATCTTTTCATGCACGAGGAAGCATCATTGCTCCTCCTCTTCCTATCAGTTCCCAAAACCATAGAGAAGATGGGAACATGGACATTCTTTACCCTTTACCTCTCCTATTTATCTATGTCACCGTGGGAAACCATCCTTGTGTACCCCCCTAACCTTCATCCTTTCATCCATTCATTAGACCCTTGTATTATGTAAAGTGAATAGAGGGAAGGCTCATCACCACACACTCTTCTCAGTTCAACTCGGCCCCGTCGCCACACCCACTTCGTAGATAAACTCATGCCTCATCCACTCTCACCACAATTGATGCACACTCTTCCTCAAGAGAAGGAGGAAAAGTGAATGTGTAATTGTTGATTCTTTCAGGTCCTTTTGTTTCTCACTCCATGCATTACTCGTGTGGGCATAAAGATTCATGATGATTGTAACTTGTTCACAAACACTCATGATTGAAGGAACTATGAGAACTCTGATTCTGGCTCAAACCAAGATACGTTGTAATCCCTTTTAGTGCCCGAGCTCACTGGATATCCACTTTAGGAATCCAACCTTAATTCCCTTAATCTGCATATCCTCCTTATGAATAATCCCCATATTAAACCCCTAATTCATCAAGGAATGCTTTTTATGATGTAAGCCCAAACTTATTTCTCTCAAAGGACAGTACTCTCTTATGAGACCTATCAATCTACATGGTATTTTATTACCATCCACATGTTGTACATAGGAAGCTTCCTTGAGGTTCAAACACAACATTTCAAAATCTACAGTCTTCTCCTTCATCCACATCCCCAACACAATCTAATATTTCTCAGAAACCGAAATACTTTATTTGTTCATTGGGATCATTCTCGATAAGTCCCACACCAAACATTGACTAAGAACCTTTTGCATTTATTTCCTTACCACATGACATTAAATTGTATGGTCAGGTCCTTACCACAAGACCTTAAAAGGTATGATGTGTCCCATTATGCGTCATTGATCTATGAGGGTTCGGATTCCTTTCACAAGGATACATATGTAACCCATTTAATGGGTACGATCCAAATATAAAAACAATCTTTAATCTCTTTAGATGAAAATAATTTCTAATGTGACCCGCTTAATCGCTTAAAAAACTAGTATCATCATAATTAGGATTAAAAGAATCTTGAAATAGGTTTTTATAGGATACCATTGATGGAGAACCTTGAATACATATGTATATATCTTTTAATGAAGAAACATTAATTCATATAGATGATTCAAAACAATACACATGTTAATAAGTGATTACTAATTCCAAGAGAATCATATTCTATTCTTGTTGAATTAATATGGATTCATGAAAATATCTTAAATTTATAAAGGGAGTCCTGGAGTTGGCAATAATTCCCCCCAAATGGTTTGATGAGTTTGACCTCCCATCCTCTCGACTAATGTTCATTCCTATGTATCATAAAGTTCAAACATAACGAACACCTTCCTTTAAAATACAGCTCCCATTTTGAAAATGAACTGTTGGAAGTTTTCAGTTCCATGAATAAATCCCACAGAATCCTCTTAGAGGAAGTGATTCTTAAAACTAGAACACATGTTTCAATTTCGTATGAAATAGTAACATGACACTCATTAGGGACCTAAAACCAACTAGGAAGGACCACAATGAAATAAATAAGAAAACCAAAATCTATTACCATGAAGATGGATTAAGATGCAATTAAAATAATACAGGTTATAATCTAGAGTGAGGAATGTATGACCATCATTCATATCATCGAACGCATTGGGCTGCTGATAACTGTTCCTCTATGAGAATAGTGGGACAACCTGGTCAAACACAGAGCCACTTCCAACTAACCATGGACAATTGTGGTACTCATCTTTGATGATTACCATGGGTGTGTTGGGTCACCTAGAGCATCTCCCAACTGTGGGCATGTAAGGTCACATAGAGCCTCTTTTCACATTGGACTGCTGGGGTACTTCTTTAGTCGAGTACCATCGGTTTACCCAGTAACACATAGCTTCTCCCCACCATTGGCCTACTTTGTCACATAGAGCCTCTTCCCACTAGGGCATTATGACTGGTCTATACAGTGTCATTTTTCACCAGTCATTAGGTCTCATCCAACTACAAGGTTTTCGCATGTAGTGAGCGAGAATCTTGTAGAACTGATCTTCCATCCATTCATTATAACTTACATGAATGGATCATATGATAATGACAAAATAAATTCATCACCAAGAGAATTGTAACACCACAAACTCAAAATCAATGAGATGCCCAGTTTGTATGTTATTGACGTTTTAGTAAGCATGCACCTGTTGCGTCTGGGCTGGGTCCTACCTGGTTGGACTAAACCGACCAACCTGGCCTAGGGGGCCCACATGCCCCATTTTAGATTAACTGACATGACCTAACCTGTTTCATGTCTGGGTTGGCCCATTCTAGCCTATCCACTTGGCCATGCCCATTGGTCCTCCCTGGACCCAGCCCGGTTGGGCCGGGTGTCTAGCCTACTGTTTGCTTGGTGACCAACTCACATCTGGCATGCTCGGGGTGTGTCAGGCCTGCTATACGTGGTTCCGACATGCTAAGATCTATTCGAGCCCTACTTGGTCCACAATAGTGGTCCCACCCTCTTCATACGAGACACATAGCTCATTGGGGGAGCTTTCATGCAGCCGGTTGATCCCGAAAACCTGGGATCCACACGTGGTTAGGGGATCATGTTCCATGATATTCCATGCCCCACAACTATGGGCGGTTTTCCACCACCAGCAGCCCGCCCGCCGGGAATCTCCTAAGACTTTTCTATGTCCTGATCTGGCTGTGACTTCTGCCTCCCACTCTCCGTCATGGCACGCTGCCACCCAGCACGAAGGTAGGTTATTCCGCTGACAGTTGGTTCATCTCTAGTGGTTTGTTCTTCATGTCGTTTGGGCCTCCTACCTCCATGTAGGGCTCCTTTCCCTACCAAGGCCTCAAAAAATTATTTCCTCCAATTCGAAGGTTCAGAACCGAAGAATGCACTAGGCGGTGTGGATCATGCCTTTTTATTTTTTTTCATGCGACCTATACATTATATTTTTAACCACGCGGAGGTTTGAGATTGAAGATATATCAAAAAATAATTAATAACGGTATATAAAAACCATGAAAAACAGCCTCCCACAAGAACAGGTGATCTGCAGATCATCTTTTTTGTGGGTTGATTCGCGTTTTTCATTTTAAAATAAATAATTGGAATAGCTAATCCCCAACAAAAATAAGCCCTATCCAGAATTAGTTAGTCGTTGAAGTGGTCTGTCTTCTTGGATTCATGTTCCATTGGAATTCGATGATCTTCTATCCAGTACTAAAAAGTGTGTTGAATTTTCTAACGATTTGTCGACGACCATCGTTTTTAATTAGATATGGTCTCTCTCCATAGGTTCGACGAATAAATTTCAATGCATGATCATGATTTATCCATCGTATTAACCCATTAAAAGAATACATCTTGTAGAATTTCTGTTACATTGTGTTTTCACGTCGTTACTCTTCATTTAATGAGTCATTACGTCATGTTTACAGTCCATTAATGAGCTTCATTTAATGTACATCATCTCCACTTTGTCACTATATCATAGAGCCTCTGTGCAACCACCCAGAATATTATAAAAACCAATAAAATAACTTTTTTATTATTTAATTTTTTTGAAATGTTTGAATATTATATTTCTCATTTGACCCTTTCTTGTCAATGTTAGGTCCATTCTAGGTGATTCTCTCCATTCTATGTTCAGCGGTGCCCTCATATTTTTAATCCAAGCATTGGTTTAATGGTTTGGAAAACCCACTTTCCTATTTACATAAATGAACTTATATAATGTTCAAAATTCTCCTCTGGGCTCACTGGGCCTCAAAATCAGGTGTCGTCAGAGCGCATTGTCTTGAGATAATTCCATATAATTTTAAAACAATTACAAATAATTTCTAGGTTGTTACCTAACTATTTTGAAATAATTTTATTAATCATTATTTTAAATCTATTAACCCTTATTATTGATGAATATGTATTTATGTAATGAAATTATACATAAGGTGTAACATTTATAATCACATGAATAGCCATTTTGAAATCCATTATTCTAACATTAGAAAAATTATTTTTTGAGTTATACTTGTAAAATATTTATAAATGATTTTTATCACTTTTAAAAATTGAATAAATACATTTTGATTCCCTATTTGGATTCATGTGTTACAAATTATATAATAAGGTCATTTTTATCTTTAAGAAAAAAATGGCACCATTATAAAAAAGAGATTATCCACAATATAGTTAAAATACTAAATCAGGTTAAATTTAAAATGTATAATCTTAAAATAAAAAGTAATTAAAATGTTAAATGGATGGTTTATGTGTTTCTCAACCATAACCAACCATTATAAATTAATTATCAACAAAATTATTTTGAATTAATTCCACCCAAATGTGATTGACTTTTTATATAAAATAATCATTATCTAATCACTTAATACCACCACTACTAATGTATAAATACCACTCCTCACCTCCCCCTTTCTACAAAAACACATGAAGATATTAAAATAAATACCAAATACTCTCCTATATACTATCCCCATGCCCATGTTCCTTGGTTCACCAAGAAATACCAATTAATAGTATTTAAGGGGTTATTCAAGGAGGTGATATAAATTAGATTTCATTTTCAAACAACACCACCTAATTTCTTTTCTTCTTCTACCTTATACTTACCTACATTATATATAAAATCATTATAAATCTAGTATCATATATATAATATAATTTTAAAAGTATATTTTAATATAATCATTTTTTCATCTTCTATTATTCAATGAAAACAAACCATTCTCCAAATTATGGAGGTTAATCATCTCAATGGATAATGATTTGTCATTTTCTATTAACACAATCAAGAGTAGAATAAATATACTGTAATTGTTAATATATTAAATTGGTATATTATAACATATTCAATTTTATATAATTAATATATATATATATATATAATATGTTATTAATAATTCTTGATCATGATGGTCGAAAAGAAATCCATTAAAACTAAAAAAATTTCAATAACATTCTATCAAATGATTCATCCTCATATAACTTTATATATGTGGGGATTTTTAATCATATTTAAGTAAATTAATACAATTTCATTTAAATTATCATTATTTATTTCCATATAGAATTAAAATACATAATTATACCTGAATGAACCAACCATGAAACCATAAATCAAACACCCCCTAAATAATAGAAATAATTCAATATTAATATTTAAAAAGTCGTATGATATTAAAAAAGTATCATATTCGGAATTATAATTATGAATATAGTCCTTTAATAATTTAAAAAAATTAACTAAACTATTGTATATGAGGTTAATTTAATTAAAAATAAGGGTAATTGCGAGGTTAGAGTTTCTTGACTCACTTTTACTTCAATGAGATATATGAATTATTCGCCTCGTATTAATATTTTTGTGGTTAATATAATTCCATTTAATATACCATATAATTGATTTAATTATAATTATTTTAATTAATGTTTTTCAATATAATTACTACTTTTATTGGAAAAAATATTTGATTGATTACATGTGGTAAGGGATTTCATCACTCAATTTTGCATCATTGGGATAAACATATTTTTCATTGAGTGTATCAGGATATTATTATATAAGGGAGGACAATTAATCATGTTATAATTCTATTTACACTTATCATATATCTATTTAGATTTAATACAAAAAATTTATTAATTATATTATCACTCACATCAATTATTTGATATTTTAAGGGGACTTCATCTCCATTTTCATTCGTTGATGCATATTTAGATTTTATAACCCTGTAATAATCTCTGAGATCTATATAATGTCCCTTTGACATGTTAGATTTGTAATTTACTTATCCTAATTATGTTTTAGGTTTTTTTATATTTAATTAATTCATGAGAAATATGATTTTATTGATTTCAATTTCTGATGGGTTTATTTCAAAATCTTATCGTTATTCGATATTGTAAATGTTAATGTATCCACAAGTGAATAATTTCATTCCAGATTCATGTTTCATAAAAATGTCTTCAATATTTTACTATTATACTATTAATTTTTTAAATTAATTTTTATACATGTTTGACATATTTAAATATGGTTTAAAATAAATTTTATGTTTCTGTTTCTAAATAAGGTTCTATTAGAAGTTTCTTGAAAAAATACTATGGACTACTTTTTTTAACTTATAAAAAATGAGAATATTTTCCCACCATCACAACAGATTAATGATTTGAACATTACATACATTTTCAAATGGTTATTTCCAATGAAAATGATTTATTTTAAATTTGTGTAGAATTTTAAAAATAAATAATTTTCAAAGTGTGAAATGATTTTTCATTATGACATTTTCAGTGGTATGATTTACTGTTTTTTCATCTACATAAAAAAACATTGTTTGGTATTATTATTCATTTAGTTTGATATGTTATGATACCATATTTAATATTTTATAAATTAGTTTATGAATATATTGACTCAGAATATACTATTTTGATAACATTCCATATATAACTATGGATAGTTTATGAATATGTTTATAGAATGAGTAAATTATCAAAATATTATATGATAGTTTTAATATGTATTTTAATATTGGAAATATTTCACCCATTTCATATGTGGAATATATTTTACTTAGTATGTTATGTGAGGGGGGAGCTATAGCCCCTAGACGCATCAGAATGTGTCTTGAGACAAACTAGATTTGGTTGTAGCCAAGGCTCAACTCATTTATTTGATTTCTATTAAAACTACATGATTGTATTAGATTATTCGAATAAATCCACGATTGTACATGTTATATGACAATAATTATTCATTCTATCATTATGAGAATAGTTATTCATTTCAATGTGATTACTAGATATATATAATATGAATGTATGTTTTTCTAGGTTATATGATTCTTTATATGGAATTATTTGATCATATTTTATAATGGGCATGTCAATATGATGTTATTTTTTAAATTTCATGTGTTTCATTTATTTCCCCTTCCACAATTTTTATTGATTTTTTATGAGAGATTTCTTTGTACACATACCCTTACTAAGAATAAGAGCATACCCCTTTTAGATGTTTTATTTTTCCCCAGGATGATAAGAATAATATTATAGATTATATTAAGGGTTAATCTAAGATAATAATTATGTTCTAAAATGATACACTATATAGTATATTATATTATAAATTTTAATATATGTTTGAATTGGGTATATTGTTTTTTAAAACTATATAATTGTTTGGTCTTTCGATATGTGATTTCAGTTTACTTAATCCAATGTAATAAAGTGACACATATATCTAGGATACCAGGGTTTGGGTATATTTATATAATTTAGGATATATTAACATTTAAATAAATTTTATCTCGTTAATATCTTTCAATGCACACATAACTGGCTGTGAATGAAACATAATACTCTATTAGAATATTATTTTTTAAACATGACCAATATAACCTAACTACAAAATTTTAGTGTATGAATATTAATAACAAAATTATTAATATTATATAGTTTAAAAATTGATAAATAATTGTAATGGATATCTATTTATTATAAAATACAATAGAACCATTTGAAATTAAAATAATTACATCCTTAAAAATTATTATTTTATATGGTTGTTTACTACGTCTTTGTTCATATAATTTGTTAAAATTTTTCTAAAATTTAAAAAATTAAATTAAAAAAATTAATTTTTTGGAATCTTAATATCAAAATTTTCTTAAGGTGCTTTTTTTATATTTTTCGAAAATGTTTTGTTTGTTGATGAATAATATAAAATATTGAACATTAATTGAATGCTTTCGTTTGGAAATAATATTTTTTTTAGAAATTATATATATATTTGTTCATAGAGAAAAATTTGTTAAACTATGTACTTAATAATCCAATTTTTTAATTGAAATCATTTTCATATTGAATTTTAAAATAAAAACATTAAAACCATTGAAACATTTTTTCCTTGAAACCATGATTTCTAGTTGCGTCTGTGGGATTACATTTAAGATAGAAATTTCAAGTAATTATAATTTAATTTGGAAAAAATGATTTCATATTTGGATTCAAAAAAATGTATAATACCAAATATGATCAAAAATAAATATTGAACACATTTAAAAGTGAATATAGCAAATAATTATTTAACACAGTAACGTAAACATGGATTTACTATGGAGTTAAAAATATTATAAGAGTTAAAAAACTATAATAAATTGAATTAAATATATTTTATTAACATACATAATCATTATCATATCTACGGATTGACAATAATCAATTTTCTACCATTGTTTCTTTTAAAAAAATTGGGAAACCATTTTGTTTTTGAAATTTAAAATGATGCCTCTTACATAACTTATCAAAGGAAACCCCTTATACATTTATTTGCACACCATAACTCGATTTTGTATGATATAAAACCTTCCAAAATCACATAAAAACTTAT
This sequence comes from Viscum album, assembly GCA_963277665.1. Lineage (NCBI taxonomy): Eukaryota > Viridiplantae > Streptophyta > Magnoliopsida > Santalales > Viscaceae > Viscum > Viscum album. Next base: position 1,996,325,329 of record OY728146.1, on the reverse strand, counting down.
ATTTCCTCATTTAGGAATCTTTCTTTTGACATTAATTCTTTCATGAAGTAAAATATTTATAATCACAAAGAGATAGTTAGTGATGTCATAATATTCATAAATATGTTTTTTATTATTTAATCATATACCTCGATAAAATCATCTTTATTTAAGAATATATAATTACAAATGTACCTATGAAATACTGATATGTTTTTACGTTAGTGTAATGACATGTATCCTTATCCTCTCTCCTCAAATGGTAAAGCATAATGTGACTCATGTGTACGTTAGAATGTCATATCACAAACCATATTGGACCATTTTCCATGAAAACCTATAATGATTTGGTAGATATGAGATATAAATAATTTATATTACATCTATAACATAATAATACCAATGGAGACAGTCTATAATATATAATTTTTTACATTCCAATCTATAAGGGATATGGTAACCTTACTCGTGTGTACGGCGGAGTACCACATAACAATGTGATGTTATTCATTTATCACAAATTATATACAAGGATGTTTATGAGGAAAAAAATAATGAATATTATTATACAAAGGAATTAATAATTATATTCATAATAAATTTATTATTTTTTATTGTAATATATATAATTCTATTTAATATACTGAAAAATTGTAACGTTATTCATATATGTGTAGACTACTTACTTCACGAAGTATTATGGCTCAATTTTCATCATCACACCCCATAGATGATATATATTAGTATATTTTGAAAATTATATTATATTAATGATATTATGATAATACAATAATGATACTATATTAGTTACCTTCTTTCAATAGTTATCATTGAAAAAATGAAACATTACTGATTTCTACATAAGGCCTACCATATCCAAGATTGTAAGGTAGATAAAATTTAATAATCTAAATTCATTTTAGGATCAAAAAGTATAATATATATTTAAATATGATTATTATTTCATGATTTCTATTCTGAATATTTTATATAATGACCACAATAACCAATTTCAACCAACCTAGTTAATTATTTACATATTTAAAAAATATCATCGAGATGTTCGATGTAAATTTAATTGATTAATATATCATATATAAAATTTTAATAAGTTAAATAAAATGAATAATAAACATTAAATAGCATTATAATAATTCAAATAATTAATATTAGTTTACCATTCAAGATGGTAATGAATGTATATGATGGTTCAGACATAATGTTATGGTTTCTCATCTGTCATTTACTTTAGTGATATTTATGCCATATTCACCACTTATTTCCTTTGTGTGTTATATATAATGATAAATTATATCAAATTTCATGAATATAGTTTCCTTATTACTATTTATTATTTTATTTTTGGTCATTTATTTTATGGAGAATATGATTTAAATGTTACCAAAGTGGTATTGTTTTGTTTCAAAATCTCATTATTATTTGGGATTGTATATGATTACATATACTTTAAATGAATTAATTTATATTTCATCATATGAAATTATATTTTCTATTCAACTGGTTATTTGAGAACATTCTCAAGTAATAATAAATTTTTCCACTATTTGGAACATATAATGATTGATAATATTTTTTAATAATATCCGAAGTTATTTCTCTCTTTAGTTAGAAAACATTTTTCATCAAAACACATGTTCTCTATAAATGTTTTATAAATGTAACAATAATTTTAAATTGAATTATTCGATAAATTTATTCCATTTTAAATTATAAAAAATGTTTCCAAAGGAATATTCATGTAATTTTAAAAACAATACCTTTTATTATTTTACATAAATTGTGAACAAAATCTTTTGATTAACAAATAACATATAAATAGATTTTTCTTCCACCATGACCACTAATTGTTTAATAATTATTATAAAGGATTAAATTGTTATTTATAATGATAATTATGTTTAAAATTTTTCTAAATATTTTTTCCTAAAATATTATTTTCAAAATGAAAATTTAACTCTAAAACAATATTTTTTATGATATTTTATGGTATATATATTCATCAACTCCATCAACCATTAATTGTACATATTATGCACTTGGGATATGATACAGTTTTTATGTTCCATATTCAATCTTCGAATGTTTTATTACTAGTTTTAATGGATATGTAACAATTGGATATAAATAGTATTACTCAAGATAATTAGGATTATGTTTATTAATTGGGGTAATTTATAACATTTCATATTCTAGTGTTTAAATATTAATGTTTATGTGAACTATTCATCTCCAATTTCTTATATGGAATGAACTCTACTGAGTGTGTGATAGGAATGGACCTTTATATCCCCTTGATACATCTTTATGTCTAATATAACAATCTAAATTGCATTTATGATGAAGCTTTACACATACATATATATGATTCTGCACAAGTCGTTTATTATATTAGATGTCTTAGAATAAGGCATAAAAAATATGTTTTACACATCCAATATATGTATTCCATCATTTTGAATATTTTTGTTTATAATCCATGATATTATTCAATTCGTCGGAATACTAATAGTTAATTTTTTAGCGCATTTTATTTTTAATAATGAATTATATGAACATAATTTATTCCTTCAATATTAGGTTTATGTTAATGATAAAATGGGTGGGGTTATAGTTCTTTACCTCTCGATATTGATTATGATTTATTTGTGCATATGTTATGTTGTATGCATATCCTTATTGAGAATTTCGTCTTAATAATTTGATATGGTTTATTTTTATTGGATCTGAATAATTATATTAGTATTTATATACATTTATACTCTAAGGGATATAATATCATTCTAAAATAAAAATATATTCAAAATATATTTTTCAAAAATTGTAGTGAATTTCATGTAATAAACTTTTTTTACCAAGAATAGATATTAATTTTTCCATTTAATTGGGATTATTGGTATTTTATGAAAATTTCAAAAAAATATCACTAACATTAGAAGACTAGTATCAGGGGAATTGCAATGAACTATCTCAGTAGACTCTAATAAATGGAAAATAGAGAGAACCCTGAAAATTATGATTTATAATTTAAATGTATATTTTGAATTTCAACCTATTTACATCAGATATGTGAGAGAAATATCTACAATAAACCGTGAATTTACACACCTAGAATGTAATCAAAATCAATCATTGATTGATTCTTATACAACACTTTTTAAGAATAAAAATAATAATAATTCCATAATGATTTTTCCAAATGATTTCAATTTAAAAAATACTCTAAGTAAATTATCTTAGAATTATAATGATATTGTAAGAGAAGATCCCAATAATGACATCAAGGGGTTTTTATTAATCCAATCAACATATAATCTTGGAGATGTTGAATATGAGAATGTAAAGTGGAGGTGATTCCTGTTTTTAGATAGAAAAGTTATGTTGGGGTTGTATAGTCTTAAAATATGATATGTACATGATTTTTATTTCCTATAGATAATATTACATCAATGTTTATTTACTAACTCATGAAGTAAACCCAATAAGAAATACATTTATTCCATCACGAATGATTTTTAAAAGACATTTTATGTGTACTGGGAGAGGATGATGAATGTAATACCCTGAGATTTTATGAGACATATTATTTTTAATTTGATTGATTTCTTGTGTTGTATTCTACACGATGATTCTCTTGTTCTATACGAAACATCGTATTAGCTTGCAATATATGCAACACTATTATGGCTTGTTTTTTACACAAATTCATGTTCTTGTGATAGAATTCATTTCACATGACATTGTGTATTGATTTTGTTAAATGTATAAATGAACTATATTTTTATTATGTTATACACAACATAAAATAATGCTTTCACTACATGCAATAGTGACTTCTCTTGCGTTACATGCAAGAAAGAACTTTCTCGATCCCTTGTGTTCTACACGATACAAAGTTTCACTAAACATCGATATATTATAAAATTATTATTATTTAATGGGATATAAATTAGATGTTACTAATTGTATTAACCAAACGTTTTATTTTACAACCGTATCATTCATAATACATATATTATATAACATGTTATGGGAACAAAATCAATTTTTTGGATAAAAGATGTATTTAAAAAAACATTTTTATCACTTTTTATGGAGAACCCATTTTAAATCTAGTTTTGACACTTTTATAAGTTAAATATTAAAAAATAAACAAGTAATTTTGAAATGGGACATAAAAAATATACTTATATTGAATATTTTGTATTTTTCAGTAAAATTAAAATTTTAATTATTATTGAAAAATAATGAATTTTAATTTAAAAAATACAACTTCATCTAATTTATTTTTATAGTTAGATTCTGTTTTTAATTGGTTTTAAAGAGTAATTGAATTTTATTTTTTTCCTTTTATAAAATCTTCGTCATTTGATGTAATTTTTATTTTAAAATGGACATAAAAACATGTAAACCTTTTGATAGATATTAATTTATAAAAACCCACTTTCTGATTTTGACAACGAGAATTAATTTTAAATTAATTAATGAATGTAATGTGTTTCAAATTTTAATTTTTTGGAATCATAAGGTTAAACTTGTCTAAAAAGATACATTTGGTTTTTGGACATTATGAATAGTTACTTCTGTAATTATTTTATTTACCATGGTTAAAAAGTAAATATGGTAAATATGGCTAAAAAATAAAATTTTAATAACATTTGAATACCCTAACACATGTCTTAATACTATTGGATCAGATATTTTAAACCATGGGTATCCTTGGGTCGATTTAGGGACCCATTGATTTACTTGATTGTGAAAAATGACAATTTATAATAATTAATTTAAAATAAAGATATTTATAACCTAAACATATATATTTTACAAAATAGATTTTAATATTGGGTTATATGACTGATATATTTGTCTATAAATATTCATTAAAAATATAGAATTATTTCACATATCATTGTATTATATTTTTAATTTTTCTTCATTAGATATTTATATTTATTTATGACCCAATAATGATTTACTGATTATCCCATTAATGAATGATTCAAATAAATAGATTTATAAAAATTAAAATAATGTAATTTGGATATTTTGATGTCATAAAAGAATTTTTTGGATTATATTAACATATTATATTGGGGTTAATTATTTATTTTCCAATAAATCTGGTTGTAATGAATGTTTTTAAAATGTCACCTATTATTAGTGTCCAAAATTGTCACTATTTATAACAAAAAAATGAAATAATTTACAAAATGATATTAAAATAATAAAAATAAAATATTCACCAAAATGGATAATATATGTCCATATATTTTATAAATAACTTTATTAGGACTTTATACATGATTGGGTATTTACATTAACCCACATTGTGTAAATAACATGATATCACTGTAAAATTAAAAAGGGTAATATAATAGTAAAATATGATAAGTATACAAAAATTCATAATATGTGAAAAAATTATTGAATTTTGTGAATTCAAACCAAAATCATATAATATTTTAATTAAATATATTTTAGAATTTTTTTAAATAAATTTAATTTCTAATAAATTAATATTTTGAAAATTTTCTAAAGTGCCCCTCTCCTCTCATATAAATGGCCACCACCTCCCTCTCCTATTCTCTCTATTTTGAGAATTCATGATCAGCCAAAACCTATACATTTATCTTCTAAACCTCCATAGTTACATTATATAGGTAATCGTATTCTCAAAAGTCCAACTCTAGTTCCCTAAGGGATAATTTAAAGGAAGCACATTGAGAAAGTAGTAATCTCTTCTACTGATTCCTTCAAATTTAGTTCTTATTCTACATCCTCGTCATAAGTTGTTTAATTATGAAATAATAACTTAAGTATCAATAATCCAATTATACTTAATTATAAATAATAAAAACCATATTTAACCTTCTATCCATCCTATAAAAATTGAAATCATCGTGCATGCGTACGTACGGATTATCATCTCCATGCTATGGTGTAATCTAATTTTCACCAGCACATTACAAGGATGGGTATAATGGTTTAAATAATAAATATATATGATTATTATAATATGATACTAATTGTGATATATTATACACTATCCACTTCAATATCTTTCTACAATTATGGGAACGATATCATCCCTTGTGAGTACGTACGACTTACCATCTCTACGAGGTTGTGCGATTCATCTCCCACAATAACCATTAATGATTGATTATAAAGTATATATAACAAATAATCATGGATTATATGAAATAATAAAGCTACAGGATTTATGTATATATATAAATGTAATTTACTTACTTCCATTCAATTTAATAAGGAAACGAAAACAACGTTCATGCGAATGTAAGAACTATCATCTACATAAACGGTGTATTCAATTCCATTTATATATATATTATATATATTCATATACAGAATATATATGATATGTAGATCGTTTTTTACATTATCAAATTATTTAAATCATTACTTATGTAATAATATCAAGCATAACATGTCCAAACACATACGATAATTGAAACTTTAATTACCCAAAACGTTAATTTAACATAGAATTGACAAATGGAAGGGAAATATAAATTCATTTGTGTATAATATATGATATATGAAATATTATTATGTTTTTTACATGTTAATAATTTTTTTAAACCCACTATAAAAGAGTTTCATATTTGTACAAAACAAATTTGACCAAAGGTAATGTATAATTCAACAATCTCATTTTTATCTGATATTGTTTATACACAAGTATTTATCGGGGGTATATTTATCACCCTTGACCATGTATTAAAAAAAATTCATATCATGTAGAAATTTATGATATTTAATTATAAAGTCATTATTACTCTTTTTTTACATTTCACTACATGGTATGGAATGAATCTTTCTGTTTTTCCATTAAAGGTGCTTTTCATCTTTTCCGACAAAAGTTCAAGGAGAATGTATTTTTATCTTTTATGGAATGAATAGATTTCTATGGTTTCATAATACCATTCTCTATGAATCATCCATAACAATATTTTATGATAATTTTCAACTATAATTTTTCCTTTATAAATTGTGTTGCATTTTTGTGAAAAGAAAAATTTTAAAATAAAGAATAGATATTTTCATAAAGCACTAAGTTTAAGTGATTTATAAAAAATATTTTTCATCTAAGTCGATAATTTAAAATAGGGTTATGTTTATATACCTATTATTATTATTATATTGTTTCATTAATGATGGAAGTATATTTTTTATTGATTATTTTATGATGAAATGATATTTGAAAACCCATTTAATTTCATATGTTATGCTATGATAAATAATTTATTTTTTGTGGAACATGTAATACTTATTTTATTATGATATGTGTGAGACCTATATATGATTACAAATCATTGGTTAAATATTTAATTCTCCTGATATATACATGACTGGAAAGAAAAGTAAATCTAGTTTAGCAGTACCGGTTTGGAACGTCAAGTGAATCTGGTTCAGTAATTCGTGGTAGGAACAACATGTAAACCTAGTTTAGTAATGCACATTGTCTACTATGATGGTCTTGGAAGCAATGCCTTGGATACATTGGTAATCATATTATATTCTAATTAGTTTTCCACAGTTATATGACTTATTTAAATTCTATTCTATCATGGTTATTTTTATTTTATAATCTATGCCTAAGGTATTGACATGATTTATGTAACTGATCATTATTTTTTGTATAAAAATTATATTTTGGTTTTTTATGTTCAAATATTTATGGTCACATTGATGTTCTCCATGTTTACACATATCAATAAATTGAGCACAACCAATTTATGTTATCTTTTCCGCAATATATAAAGAAAATTATTAGTTAGGAAATCCAAAATAGAAGATCTTTATGGGAGATGTTTAATATCTTTCACCATACTTAGAATATTATGTTTTGAGTTTCCCATGTCAATAATCTAATACGGTCATTGGGAATCTTTTTGATTAATGTGTTAAGTATTCCAAAAATGAAATGTAATTTCCATGTATATCAAGCTTGGGTCATTAAATTTGGAATCATAGTGAAGGTTTAGTCAAACTTTGGAAAGTAGGATGTCAAAACACAAGTGATATCCCAATAAATATTTGTATGGTATGTCATGGGACATCCCTAAGGATAAGCATATGTATAGGATAATGCCCTATAATTATGATAAAAATCTTGAATAACCTATGATTTAGCATAAATTTTATAGATTGAATGTACTTCCACGTGATTATGTTGTTTTACTAGTATTATTTTTTGAATCTGAAAGTATTCTATGTGCTTTTAAATAATGGTTGGAACCCAAAAAAACCCATGTTAATGATCATGGATCTGGGAAATGCAATGATTGTCCTCCTAAACAATCATATCATATGGTTGATGAAGTGAACAATTTTATTGGTATAATAACACGTAATATGAATCATTTTGGACTTTCAAATGTGGCGAGTAGGGAACTATATTCAATAGAGTCCTTTTGAGGAAACTTCCACCTTCCTTTTGTGGGACTTCTTATAAACTAGTTTTTAAATGAAAGATCAATTCCATTGAGAATATGTTTTCCATACATTGATGTTTGGAACATCAAAAATTCGTTTTGGCTATTTACTTTTTTTAAGGTGAAGCAGATGAGTGGAGGACTCTAATATATAATACAAGGCACAAAGATGAAATTGAATATATGGAATGGGATGAGTACAAGATCTGATTTATCAATAACTACATCCCACAAATTCTTTGAACAAGTATGGAAAATGAGTTCCTTGAGCGTATGTAAAATGATGTTGAATCTATTGGTATATATGAGGAGAATTTTACATGACTTGAAAGGTATACTTATTGATTTATCATCCAACCTGAAAGAAAAGATGATTGATTCCTTAGTGGCTTAAACCCATGTCATCAAATGGAATTAGCTATAACTGGCGTTAGTAGCTAGGAAGAGATTGTGAGTTTTTCTATCAAGGTTCAACTAAAAGTTTGTGTTACATATCCATCTCATGGTTTTTACAAGAAACAAAAGACGATGTTCAAGAAAAAATATCAAAACAATGGGGGAAAGAAGATGAATGTTTACTTATGATCAAAAAGTGGAAAGAAGTATGGTAGAGTTTATCTTAAAGGGATTAAAAAATGTTACAGGTGTAGAAAAGAATGTCATCGAAGTGTTCAGATATAAAGTAATGAGAAAAAGACTACTACGGATGTGAATAGGAAAAGACTACAGAAAGCATACCACCAACACTTCAACACTACAAGTTCAAGGAAATGGAAAATTATTCTAACCAATTCCCTAATCCAAGGGTTAATGGTTATCCATGTTAGAAACCTCTTATGGAGAAAAACAAATAGAGGTCACATACATTCACTACTGGTGATGATGATAATGACAACGAAGTGGTGGAATGAATAAGTGTTTATGTAATGGGAATAAAAAATAGTGTTGTGGAATCTCATTTTTTTTATGATGAATACTTTGAATATCGATGTATTAGTTTGTTGTGGTTTTCAATAATTATATGGTACCTAAAACTGAGAAAATTGATTGAAATATTTTTAGAATGCACATGATATGCACATAATGAGGGTATAATGAGATAATGAGATGTTTGATAGTATTAATGATCCCATGACTGATAAATGGACAATGTGTAATCATGGTTTTAATATATATTTTTTGTATCTTTTTTGTGTGAAAAGAGTTAATTTTGACCAAATTCATGTTTTCATTGAGGTTATACAGTAATTCATTTGATTATAATTATTTAATGAGAATTCATGATTAATTTTTTCATATGTTTTTATTGTGACATCCAATAACTGCCAAATGAGTTACTAGAGATAAATTTTATGTCGATATAGTTCACCTTTTTCTACCAGTTTATTTTTTTTAATTTTTTTGAAGGATATTATTGTTATCCATTTATAGAGAGTATAATTTATTTTTCATTTTATGTATGTATGATTAATTTATTATCTAACTATAGGTGGACTTATGTATATTTCATAACATGTGCAATCATTTTTATTAACACCGATATAAAGACCTATCATTCTATCACATGATCTAAAAAAACGTTACGAATGAAAAATTCCAATTCGTTTAATTAAATTAGAGATGATGTGGAAATTTTTCATGGCCCGACCAAAGAAGAGATTGTACAAAAATCGTGTATGCATTTCTTCTCACGTTTATCATATTTAAGAAAAGGATCATGAAAATAAAAATAATTAATCCTAGTACTTTCTTTTTTGAGGAATCATATGGTCCCTTAAATATTCACATATTTATGGATTTATGGTAGTTAAATTTATACAAACATTATTTTCCATCACTATCCATCAGAACATTATGGTTAGATTTCTCTTCCCAATCCATGTTTTCACTTCCCACTGATGTTATCTAATGTTGAATCTCAGTAATGATTTACATTGGTAACTGTTATGTTTCTAACATTCCTTTTTAAATTTATTCATTACTATTTCTTTTTACAACGTGGGTTTCTATGAAAGAAACGTTTATGTAGAAAACCATTTATAACCACGATGAATTTCCAGGGAGAAATTCATTTAATGGGAGAAGAATGTAAATCCTGAGATATTATGAGATATATTATTTTTAATTTCGTTGATTTGTTCTGTTTTATGTTACAGAAAGATTATCTTTTGATATACATAAAAACATATTTTTTTAAGTATATTCAACACTTTTATGGTCTTATGTTAAACACAATTTCCTGTTCTTGTGGTAGAATTCAATTCGTGCAACACTTTATATAGATTTTTTTCAATGAATAAATGAACTATGTTTTGATTATGTTACAAGTAATACCAATGGATGTTGGCACTACACGCAACATTGACATGGCTTGCGTTACACACAAGAGTGACATTCTGTGATTTTCTTATGTTGTACGTGTTACAGAGTTTCACTAAACAATGATAAATTATTAAAATATTATTATGTAATGGGATATTAACTAGATTTTATGAATACTGTTTACATTATTTTTATTTTTATAACATTATCATTTATGTTAAACAATTTATAGAACATGGTTTTAAAACAAAATTAATTTTTAATATAAAAGAATTATTTTTAAAAAAAAAAATTTCTACGTTTTAATTGAACAAGCATTTTAAATATAGTTTTTGACAATTTTATATGTTAAATTGAAAAATTAAACTTATTTTTCATTATTAGGACATAAAAATTTACTTTGGTTGAATATTTTGTATTTTTATGATAAAATTCAAATTTAAATGAAAAGTTAAAAATACTGCATTTTAATTCTAAACTACTTTTGCGTGTCTAATTTATTTATATAGTTATATTATCTTATTAATTTTCATTAAAGAGTATTTGGATTATATTTTTATAATTAAATCCAATTATTGTCATTAGAAGTAATTTAAATTTTAAATTGGACATAAACACATGCCAATATTTTGATTGTTATTAATTCTTAAAAAACAAGTAATTTGGATTTAACAATAGGAAATAATTATAAATTAATTAATATAAATTATGTGTTTTGAATTTAGAAAAATGGATTCCATATTTTGAATCATAATGAAAAAAATCTGTAAATAGGTATCTTTTATTTTTGGAAAGTATGAATAGTGACTTCAAAAACTCTTTTATTAACCATGGTTAAAGGGTAAATTTGTAAAATAAGGGTAAAAAATAATATTATAATAATATTAATCTACCCTAAATCATGTCTTAATCCAATTTTATGAGATATTTCCAACTATTTTTATTCGTGGGTTGATTTTGGGATACCATGGATTCACTTGGCTATGAAAATTACATTTTTTAAGAATTAATTTAATGTAAAGATAATTATACCATAAACACATATCTTTTAATATATCAATTTTTACATAGTGTTATATAACCATTCAATAGGACTATAAATATTAATATTAATTATATAAATATTTCCTAAATCATGGTATTTTATTTATAATTTATAGATATTAGATTAATATATTTAATTATGACACCATTATGATGTAGTGATTACCTTCTTAATAAAAGTATCAAATAAATGAATTTATAAATATTAAAAAAATGTAATTGGGTTATTTTTAAGTCATACAAGAATTTTATGAATGATATTTACCTATTTTATTTTACTTAATTACTTATTTTCGAAGGAATCAGGGTCTTATGATTTTGTTAAAAAAAAAGTCTTGTATGAATAGTGTGCTAAATTGACACAATTCCTATGTTAAAACATATATAGTGTATTAAATGTTAATATATTACTAAAAATAGAATATTTGTAAAAATGGTTAACATATTTCCATATATGTCATTAATATCATCTTGTATTTCGTTTCAAATGATATGGTAATTACATTAACCCATAGTGTGTAAATAATATGATATCAGGGTAAGATTAAAAAGGGTAAAACAAATAAGTAAATAAATAAAATATTCCAAATGTATCAATAAATTATTGGATTCTAGGTATTCAATCAAACATAATCTTATATTTTATTTAAATATGCTTTGGACCATTTGTAATCGAAAATGAATTTATAATAAATTTTTAATTAGAGATTTTTCCTAAGTGCCCCTCTTATCTCTTATAAAAGGGAACATCCTACATATCTTACTATTCCATTTTGACCATTAATGCTCAGACACAAAAATTTATATTAATCATATAAAATTCATTATTAACATTCTATAGATTTTTGTATTCTCAGAATACCAACTCTAGTTCCCTAAGAGGAAATTTTTTGGAGACACATCGAGGAAGATGAAATGTATTCTACAGATTTATTAAAATTTATTTCTACTTCTACATCTGCTTATTTAGATGATTAATTATAAATTAAAAACATATTTATCACTCATGTACATATATTTTGTTATAAATATGAAACAAAGTTATACACCATCAATCCATAATACAAAAATTGAAATCCCCACGTGTTTGTACATACGGATTACCATCTCCCCGACGTGGTGTAATCTAATTTTCAACAAAACCATACTTATATGGGTATAATGGAGGAAATAATAAGTATATATAATTATTATAACATAATATTAACACTTATATATTATAAAGAATCAACTTCAATAAAAATCAACAATTATAGGAATGATATCATTGCTCATGCGTACGTATGGCTTACTATCTCCATGGCCCGATGAGATTCATTATTCACAGAAACCATTCGAGAATGTTTATAAATTATATATAATAAATAATAATGAAATATATTACATATAATTCTACTATATTAATGTTTATATATATATGTCATTTACTTCCATTCAATTTAATAAGGAAATGAAAACAATGTTCATGCGTAAGTACGACCTATCGTCTCCATGAACAGTGTTTTACATTCCATTTATCTATAAAATATATATATTCATATAAAAGAATATTTTATATAAAATATTTTTTATATTCAAGATGTAATTAAAACATTATATATGTAATAATATCAAGAATAACAATTCCAAACCCAATGATAAATTAAACAATTATTTCCCAAAATGTTTTTAGCATGGAATTGACAAATGTACGGGTAATATAAAGTCGTAAGTGAAACAAATATGATATCATAAATAATATTATGTATGTTTTAGTATTTAATAATATGATTAATAACACTATAGAGGAGTTTCAGAAATATACGAAAGAAATTGGACCTATGGTAAGAGATAATTTTTCAATCTCATTTTGTCTGATATTGTTTATACGTAAGTATTTATGAGGGCCATATTTATCATCCATGTACATGTTTTCAAAAATGTTTTTATAAAATGTTTAATTTTATTCTATTTATTTTTAATGTTATTTTTACCCATTTTTTACTTTTACTGCAGGGTGTGGAAGGAATCTTTTTTTATTACCATTCAATGTACCTTCTGTCTTCTATGACAAAAGATTACAGAGAATGTATTTTTATCTTTTACGATATGAATATATTTTTACGAATTAATTGTGCATTACTTCCAAGAATCATCATCTATAATATTTCAAGTTTATTTTCAACTAATGTTTTTTCAATAAAAATTGCTTGTAAATGTTTTAGAAAAAAATAATTTTTTGATGATAAAAGGATAATATCCATATGCACTATGTTAAATTGTTTTATAAAACTTATCTTGCATCTACGATGACACTATTAAATAGGGTTATGTTTATAATTTTACTATCATTATAATTTTATTTCAATAATCATGTAATTAAATTTTATATGTATTTTGTTATGATAAATTTATATTTAAGATACCCATTTAATTTTTGAGGTTATGCCATGATGAATGATTAAGTATATTGTGGCACATGTAATAATGGTTTTATTATGAGTTGGGTGAGACCTATACCCCCACCAATTCATTGGGATAAATTTTATTTCTCTAGATATAGACATGAATAGAATAGAAGGAATTATTGTTCAGTAATATAGGGATGGAACAACAAGTAAATCAGGTTCAGAAATACATCGTGGGAATGGCTAGTAAACCCGTTTCTGTAATGGAATATGTCTACTATTACGGTCTGGGATGAAATGCCTTGGTTATTATTGAAATCATATTATGTTCTTATTAGTTTTCCACAATTACATGTTTTATAAAAATTCTATTCTATCATGGTTAATGTTCTATTATAATATATAAATTAATTACTCCCAAGATTAATGTAATTGCTCATGATTTTGACGTTTAGTCATTATATTCATGTTTATTTTATGTTGAAATGTTTATGTTTTGTATTATGTTCTCCAATTTTACCATTAATGAACATTTGAGATCACCCTTTTTTTGTTTTCCTTTCCCTGGGATATAAACAAAATTTTTATGTAGGAAAACAAAAGGGGAATATCCTTATGGGAGATTTTAAAGATCGTTATACATGATTAGATGATTATGTTCTATGTTTCCAAATACACTAAATTAATCTTTTCTTTGGTAATCTATTTGTGTCATGTATTAATTATTCCGCAAAAGACATGTAATGACCATGTACGTCAAGATAGGGTATTTAAAATGATGTTGTATGTTAGATTCTAACATAATTCCATTTATATGGACCATTTCCTAATATTGATCAACCATAGATTAAATGATAATTATAAGAAAATATTAGTTATCTCCAAGGGATGTAATAATAAAAAAATACACAATTGAAGCCAAGGGACATAGTAGGAGGATAAAATATGTCACATTAGAGTATGGTATTATAGGTAAAAAAATATTGAATTCCATGATATAATGACATATGACTCATCTCCCTATATAGATTCTAAAAATTATGATATAACACATTCTATTAGAAAAATTGAGCTAAATCAATCAAATTGGTAGCCTGATCACAATATATTATTTTAATTTTTTCTCATCACCTGACCTTTCTATAGATAATAATTTTTATATATAGAAAAACAATAATTTTTATCAAATACAATTATGAGATAATATTTCAGATGAAAAACATATATTGATAGATATTCCTCAATTCATATATATATATATATAATATAATAAAAACAAAACAAGCCTCATATTAAATAGAAATTCTAATAACATCCACTATTTGGATATTTATTTATGATAGATTAACCCAAAATAAAAAAATTATTAATATAAAAAACTCCAATAAAGGATGTCACTTGAGAAACCTACAACTTGTATAAAATCATCGAAATTGAAACATTATGGATTTTATGTTAAGGAATTGAGGTGTGATGTAAGGTAGGGAAAGGATAAAATTAGTAGTTTTAAATATTTACCATTATTAAATAACTGTGATGTATCGTGATATTTGTAAAAAATGTTGTTTAATGAATATTCAGCGTAATGGCACACCTAAAGATGACATGATTAAAACTAGATGAAATGAAGAAGAGTTTGAGATAATGATATAGAATCCTAAAATATTGTCTTGGTAATAGTAGGAAAACATTATGGATGACAGAGTTATTGAAAGATGAATGAGACCATTGACACCCCTACAAATGAAACATTTGGGGAAAAAGAAACATCTACTGATAAATCATTCATGTATTATTTAATCCATTAATATTAAAAAATTACAATAATAAATGACATTTTTTATCATTCCATAAATATTAATCAATATACTAATTTTATAATCACTAAAAAAATTCAAATTGTTTACTAATATACATAATAATCTATTATAATGAAATAACTGATTAATTCAAATTTAAAGGTACAATTTTGGACGAAGTGTTTCAGATTTCATAAACCAACATTGTTTTCACAAAATATCAGGATGTAGAACTATTGAATATCCCATAATACATTGGTTCAATGTATATTTAATAGGATTATTGTTTTTTCGGTTCTTATATAAATGTCATGGATCAATAATTTATTATTTCATTTTTATGTTAGAATTAAAACATAGAGGATAGATAGTAAAATGTGTAAATAGATCAATTGATATAACACCTAGATATTTTATACTGAAAACATTTTTATATTGTGTATACTAATTTAAAGACTCAGAGTAAATGAACCATAAAATATTATTATTTAAATTGTACCTTTATAACCTAGACACTAAATAGGTCAGTATAAATATGAATAGATATATATTTATATATATATTTATCTCTCTCTGTGTGTGTCCAATAGAATAAAAATTTAGTGACCAATTCATTATATATAATAAGTCAATTTTTAAGTAATGACATTTTATACATAAGAAATTTAATTTATACTCAAATAGTGACATCCCAGACCTAGCATCCACGTTACTTGTGCCCCGAGCCCAATTGGCCACATGACCCCTGGTCTATCTCCCCATTTCCATGGCCTATCACCTAATAGTGGGGGTTTGAAAGTAGTAAGGCTGGGAGACTTTACCCCCATGTCACAATAATAATGCAGATGAAACAAGAAACATAAAATAGCAGCATAATTAAAAATGAAAAGATACACGGAACATCAAAAAGATAATTAAATTGACTAACAAGTCAACATTGTAAACTATAAAATATGTCAAAAAGAATCATAGGAAGTGTCATATATAGATATGAATTCATGGAATTCCAAAAAAATAGAAATAGATAATAGAAAACATTCATGCTAATATAGAAGTACAAAATTGAATAGAAAAAACATACTCTACAAAATCTTGAACATAAGCCAAGTCCTATGCTCTTAGACTCCAATTAATATAAAGGATAAATATCCAGATGAACGGAGCTTGTGTCAATCCATTCCCACATGTAAAAAGTTTTCTAGGGTATGAGAGGTAGGTCGAGTTGAGTATGAGATAAATCTCAATAGTCCACCACCAATGATGTCTGCATGCAATCTGTCTAGATCTCATAAGTAAATAATTTTGAATCAAACAGCTGGAAATTAAGAAATGAAAAATTAAAAATCAACCTCCATCTTAGGTTCTTAAAGGACACCTTGCTGGAATACCTTCTCCAGATCAGTGTTGGAATGTATGATTAGGTCGTGTTGTATATTAATTTATCTATATGTAATAATTATAATGAGCTATGAATGACGCTCATCCATACATGTATACAAACTTATATATATATATATTGTCAATTTGTGGTATGAATGCCTCCCACCCATATAAGATAGATCTAATGTGTAAGAATGCATCCCACCTATATGAAATAGTGGCATGGCTTAAGAATGATTTCTGACCACATGTTAGATAATGGAACATGGTATGAATGCTTCCTTCTCACTACAAATATTATGACATGGGGTATGAATTCTTCCTTACCACATGTAAAATAATCGGATGAGGTAAGAATGATTCCCCCCCCCCACATGTAAGATAATGGAAAAAGGTAATAATTCTTCATCCCCACATGTAAGATAATTTATTGAGTTAAGAATGAATTTTTCCCAAATGCATATAGTCCCACAAGCATAGAAATGATATTGCAACTCAGGTGTTATGGAAAACCATGTCACATTACATCGAGTTAAGTAAACAAGCCATATTCACAATGCATTTTTCAAGAACACAAAACATGGGCATGGATCATCCCATTTACCTAATATTTCATGTTTATCTAAAAGGGAAGAATCCATGGGAAAATCCACATCAAAATAGTCATATGGTCAAGTTGTAAATTCCTTGACCAAGAGGTCCAAACACCAATGGGGTGTCCAGGGTCAATAGAAATACACAGTGAATGATGGCCAATTCAGATAAAAACCATGATAGGAGATACAACCCATACTTGGAATATCTGGGATAATTGGACTAAAATGGCCATTTTGGGTGGCAAACAATTTGGGTGACCATATATTGTATGGGTGTTCCCTAAACCCCCAATCATGATTCGTTTATCCAATGTCATCAATATATGATCAATTAAACACTAAGGAATCAACAAAATGGGGAAGCTCATCAAAATCCAACTCACGGCACGATGAAATAAATATGAAACACAAAAAAATCAAAATGAAACATATGACAACAAATACATTATGACTATAGAGAATTCCACAAAGAATATCGACCTCATATTTGGAGGATGTTGGAGTAGATCTGAGTTTTATCTAACAACATGAAAATTGGGTGAATGAGCCTGCATCTAAATGCGTAACATGTGGAGACATTTATCGGTCATGCAAGGACATGCATGGTTAGATGTAACATGGCCTATCTAATGCTTATATTTGATCGAGAAACTATTCTTTAATAGAGGAGTACCAAGATATTTAATGAGAAGAGCTTTGAAAACCCAAGGAAGAAGAAATTTGTGTCTGCCCATAGGAAGGAGGAGAAAATATCAATATAGATCATAAAAGGGGAGAGGGTAAAAATTTCAATTTTCCCTTAAAAAAAGATCACACGTTTTCTAAGAATTTTATTCCGAAGAATGCACAATTTGGGATCATGTTTTTCGAAAATTTATGCATTCCATGGCCAACGTTCTTCCCATTTCATTATGTCTTCACATTTTCTACGCATAGTTTCCTAAATATAATGCAAAACATGCATAACTCATAGCCTCACTAAGATCATTGAACGAACACTATGCACTGTTTTTGTAATCAGACACATATTATGTTGATGTGTAACATAGCTATCTACTACTGGATACACGGTTGTGCTCTTGGGTGGCATGGTTGCCAAAAAATCGTGTGGCCCATCCTTCTTTCTCATTTTAAGAGGCCTTGGATTCAATGGTTCTATGGATGATTCTGTGATCACTATATAATTACATGTAGACTCCATTAGGACCATTAAGTACATTAAAATTGAAAAACTCATGATCCAATCCTTGGTCAATGAGTCGGGTCGATACAATCTCTCCATCTTATAGAAACTTGACTTCGTGTTTCCCTTATGAGGGTAAAGATGTATTGTTAACAAATAGTTTTTACCAATGAAATTGTATATCTGATTCCCAAAATCATGTCTCATTATTTACATTTCCATTCTACCATATAACACGTATGAGAGAAACAAACCTACTTCAGAGTGTCTTCATGCATCAATCAACAATATGAAATTGATACTCCTTGAAGGAAGAATCCCTATCATGATCAACCTCCTCAAGACGGAAGGTGAGAGATGGGTCTAGATAACATCAATGAAGACGAGATACAATAATGAAAGTCTTCACATACTGGTATCTTTGAGGAAGTGACAACTGGTAAGCCACTGGTCTGATCGTCTATAAAACCATGAAGTGTCCAAAAAATCATTGTGATAGAATTATTTTTGTCTCAATACGTCTATTCCCCAGCCTTGGTGATACTCTCATGAAAACGATGTCTTTAACCAAGAACTCCAATGGTCACCGGTGTTTGTTATCATAAGTCTGCTATCAGGATTGAGCTACCAACATGCGATTTCTATTTATTTGGAGCACATATGATGATTCTTTCATGTGATGAGGCCCATGTAGGACCTATTCCCTTGCGTTTAACCAAAACAGAGAGGAGCGGTAAGGCGTACCATACTAGGCTTCATAGGGAGACATCTCAATTGTATCCTGAATGATGTTGTTATAAGAAAAATCAATGGGGGGAATGTGTTTCTCCTATATAACTCAATGATGATAATTAAAAACTATGAATATCTTCTAGGACATGAATTGTACACTCCGCATTTCTATCAGTTAATGTGTGATAGGTCGTTCTCAAAATTACCTGTGTGCCCATGGCCATTTTGAAGCATTTCCATAACCTTTATGTGAAATGAGAATCTCTATTTTAAATGATAGAATTAGGTGATACATGTAGATGTACCACCTCTATAACGTAGATTATTCCTAGATCATATATAGAAAAGGAATATATCATTGATAAGATGTTTTAAAACATGGTTATATGGTAAAAAATAGTCCACACTAGGTCATTTTTAGGAGGATATATGGTAGTCATGATTTCCATTGATATATAGTCTCATTTCTTTTGAGTAATGCTGAACAGCTGAAGAATCCCTACTAGATATAAATGTTCTACCTTCCCATACTGAAAGGTGGAACAACGAGGGATGAAGATGGCTATCACGTGCTTCGTATTGGGACACCAATATTGACGTCATAGATCATGATGCATTTTGGTGACACCAGGGTGAACTGCCAATATGAAAGCGTGGAAAACCCTCATCAACACTTCTCTGATGTAAATTGGGACCCTTATAGGCCCAAAAAATAGAATAGTATAATACCCCATGATATTCCATCCATAATATGTATCATCATATGAGACACGTTTCCTATGGAAAAGGCCATTATGATCATATAGATGTATCGACCTTACTTGTTCCAGTAGAGTAGTTTTCGCCACTAAGGATGAGATAATAATCTGACCATGGTCCCCATGGACATCAACGTGCATCTCTTAAGATATGTCAATAAGCTTTTAATCATCAATAGAATCCTAAACTAAATGTTTCTATGTCTTTTGGGTTAGAGAATTTGTTACTGAATTACCTTTATGAGGAGTCTATACATGATAAATATGAGACATGTTCTTATTCTCGAACCACCTACACTACCTAAGATTTATGTCCCAGTGAGGGAATATTTTTAGAGGATCTTAAAGATTATGAACACCACAATATTCCATTTCAACTAGTAGTGTCTCAAATAGTGTATAGCATGAAGAACTACAAAGATCTCGAGGCCGTGTGTTGAATAAATCCACTCATGATGCCTCAAATAATAATAAACATCTGCAATGACTCACTCATAATGCAATAGAATAGCTCCAAGCCTAATACCCGATGCATCACAGCAGTGTGTATAATCCCTACCTGGCTTTGGAAGAATCAGTATCAGTGATGAAGTATTTATTCCCTTCAAATCCTAAAAGGTTGCTTCTTAAGCTTATCACTATTCGAATTTAACAACCTCTTTCATCAAGATAAAAAAATTCAAGGCAATTAATGATAAATCATGAATGAATCATCAGAATATATCCATAAAGTCCCAGTAAAATTAGGATATCAAGACAATCATGGGATTCTATCTGGAAAATATAGCCCTAACATTTTCAGGGTCAACATAGACACTTGCCTCTGAGATTATACGACCAATGAAGTGAACTTTATCAATCCAAAAATATCATTTATAGATCATAGACTATAGATGATGCTCTCTCAGTATATAAATCATGATCCCATGATGGGTTTCATGGTTATGTATATAACTAGAACACACTAACATATCATCAACAAAGACAACCACAAATGAATCTAGATAAGGTTTGATAATCTAGTTCATATGATCCATGAAGACCCCATGTCTATTTTTGAGTGCGAACAACATAAATAGGTACTCGTAGAGACCATTACTAAATAATAATGATGTGAGAGGTATGTATAAGGTTATGACATACACCTGATGATAGCCTGACCTCAGAACTATATTTGTAAATCCCATATCTCCTTGGATGTGATAAAAGATGTCATCTATTCTAGGAAATTGATACTGGTTCTTGATAAGTGGATGAATAAATAAATGGTAATGCCTGAAAAGACCAAGGGTACCAATCACATTCTCAGAAAATAGGATATGTGAACCCCGATGAGATGTGATGGGGCATGTAAATCTTTTCATCTACAACTCTTCTAGTTGACTCTTATGCTCCAGAATCTCCATTAGTGACATCATATAAGGAAGATTGATAACATTTTCTACTCCAAGAACCGAATAAATAGTAATATCTACATCTCAAAACAATGTTAACTAGATAAGTCATCATGAAAAACTTACCTGAAAAGATCCACTCTAGGAGAAAAAATCGGTTCAACCCCTTACCAGGAAGGTAAATACTAGAACCTTGTGCCACAACACTACACAGCCTCTACAACATGGGTCTGAAGAAAGTCACACTTATGTCGTATTCTACCTTATGCATGCACGTAATTCCCTTTGGTGAATTAAACATCACCCTGTAATGATTTTATTCAATGTCAGCTCTATAGGGATCTAAAATTTTTATCCCTAGGATTATATCGAAACCCATCATGGAAAGAACGTATAGGTTCCATTAAAAAAGGTAAGTGCAAATTTCAGGAGCAGGAAATTTTAACAACAATAAATGGCCTTTGAATTTATACCTTAAGGTGAATCTAGAATCATAATTCCATTATAATACTAAATATTGAGGTCTAATATCCCTATGATTACATAATATTTGAACATGTGATATGTTACTTTAAAAAAATGTAGACACGTGAGTGGAGGCTACTAGAATGATACCTCATGTAGTGAATGGTATCATGCCCTACTCCTGCATCGTAGGGTGGATTAAATAAAACAAGCCTTTAACTTGTTCTTATGTCACTCTCTAGCTAGCTTATGTAGGGCCTCTCTACTAGAAATAAGATTCATATGCCTGATTGCCTCTTCCACAACCACTACCTCAGCATTAAACGATGGTATTTCAGCAACATGGATGTCATGATCCTATTTACTCTGCTCTTAGCCAAAGAGTATATGTGGATCCTTGTTCACTAGGAAATACAGGGAGGGGTCAACAGAAATGATGGGGATGACCCATCCTTATGCATCCTCTAAACTCAACAAGATTTTTCATAAACTGATTCTATGTAACGCCCCAACCCCAGTTACCCAGATTCAATGCAATATTATATAACATTGGAATGATTACCAGGAATCAAGTCCCGAAGGACCGATCAATTTAGCAGTCTTGGAAAATAGATTACATACATGAATGTTACATTATAATTTATAACATACAATACAACATAAATAATCCTTTATGAAATCCATTATTCCCCTAGAATAAGCTTGAATATCAATCACAATACACTTCTTTGAATCTTGGGAAAAATAAAACATAAAAAGGGGGAGATAAAACACTCAGTATGGGTAAGAAATATAGTGGAAGATAAAATAAACATTAAGCATGGGGAATAATTGAAACCACCTACCTTTACCAATAATAAACATGAATACATTCATGGTAGGAATATGAGATGAGTAAATAATGCCATAATAAAACATAATCATGGGTATTATACATGTCGAATGACCACATGAACCATCAATATTATTTTCATAATGTGGGAATTTATAATGTCGGACATTCTGAAACATTTTGTCAAGGCCTCGTCCACGACGTCTAAAAATGATTAATTCCTCAACCAAAACCCTATAAAAAAAATTGGGAAAGGGCCTCGGCCAATTCCACATCTAGTTGTCTCATGAGACCCAATGATGCATCGGGGAGCTATAGGGGGCTCGACCCATCACTTACTAAGTCCAATACATTCCTCATATGAAAGGGTTTAAACATATCATAAACATTCATATTAAAACTAGCATACGAAATGTCAATACTTTAACGATAAATAATGAATGGCATAAAAACAACACATCCACAGCCTATCATATAACAAAACCCTCAATACAGTAGAGAAGTTTTGTTTCATAATAAATCAACCTCAAATAATCATAAAATCCATTAAATGATGTAGACATTGATGAAATCTAAACCCTTTTAGAGAAATATCTCTATCTATTTTGAAATAATTTAAGAGTCACATAACTATGAAGAAAATATTTATTTTTAAAATAATATTATATGTTTGTAAGGGAAGCATTGGTGATGTTATAATGGCGTAAAATCACCACACCCTCTGTATATGTTAAAAGAAACAATCTTACCTTAAATTTGTTGAAAAGGTCAAAAAGTACCTTTTTGGAAAACAACAGAAAGATTCCTTTCAACACACATAAGATTATAAATGACTTTAAACCATTTTATAGTATATAGTAAGAATTTTTTGAAATACATTTTTAAGAAACATAGATGTGGATGATAAAGGGATCTCTGTAGATAATTATGTGTAAACAACCTCAGATAATGATGAGATTGTGAAATAAACCATTACCTTGTACATTTCCATGGTCGAGGGTGGGTTAACCTTCTGTATAAGGGTTAAATAATTGTTATTAAATTATACAATAATCATATACATCAATATGATATCATATATGTTCTTTTAAAATTTCATTGTCAATAAAATCTTAGTATTATCTTTGTTTCAGTTGTGAACAGATTCGTTTTCATTTATATTCTTTGTTATGTGAGTCATATTTGTTATGGATGGGATATATCATATTCATATCCAAGATGATACCAATTCTTTAAACATTATTCTTATTCATAAAATTAGAATTAGTCTTGAATATATATTATGGGGAATGAATCTCATCGCGTTCATGAAGACGGTAGTCCGTACGTACGCATGAGAAACAATATCATTATTTTGATATTAAAATCATATATAATTGAATGTTATATCATATATAGAGAATCATTATAATTTTATATTTATTATTTACTTAGATTACACATCATTATCATACCTATCCAAATAATAATATTTTGAATAACAATTTCACAATGACGTGGAGACGGCAGCCCCTATGTACGCACGTATCGTGACATGTCATTCAAAATATGGATAGAATACTGAATATGGTTGTACCATATTTATAATAAAATCATTGTATATATAAGATACTGGAGTTATTTTTTTAGAATTGAAATAACAACAAAAAATATGTGGAAGAAGAAAGGAACTGGGAAGAGGGTGGTGAAAACGTTACCTCTTTTTCGGGATCTTCCTTTTGATTTGATCAAAAGGGATCCATAGACTATCTTTCTGACTAAATAAATGCATCTAAGATGAATTTAGGATAGTTTAGAGAGTGTTGGGGTAGAGTTTGGTAGAGCCAAAAGGCTTTTAAGGTGTGAATTTGTGAGAACTTCGAGTTCCATTTTATAAGAGGGGTGAGGGGAACCTTAGGAAAATCTAGAAATATTATTTTATAATAAATTAATATTTGGTTTCTAATTGCCCCAAGGTAGATTATTTATTGTTTAATGTGAGGATAGGTTGAAAAAAAACTCAAACCAATATGTTTTAGATAGGATGGGTCACTATATTAACTTTATCTATTTTATTTAACTCTTAATTAAATAGTTAGACATTTACCATGTCACATTGTATTTTTATATTATATCGTTAATAAAATCTTATATACTTCCAAGAGACCCCCATGTGGTCCATTAATGATACACCTTTCATTTTATAAGACTTTTTTCTGAACCTTTTATTTTTAGGAATAGAATATCAATTAATAATATAATATTTATTTTAAAAACTCATTTCTGTCAATTTTGACACTACTTAATAATTGATTTTTGTTAATGTCATATAAACATTATTAATTAGAACTAAATTTATTGAAGAAAATCATAACATGTAATATTAAACTATAAAATTCATCTATGGAATCAAAACATTAAAATTATATTTATTTTATCATTTACAATAACAATTATTTGATTCTTTCATAAATAAGGAAACTACTACATCATTATTGTTTCATAAATAAATTTAAAAATTCAATGTCTAAAAATTAGAAATAAAATTCCATTATATAAAAAATATTTTTATCTTTCAAATTAATATTTAGAGTCTAAAATATAACATATATAACCCTATGGAACAATTATTTATCTAGAACATATATGCTTATGCCATTTTTGTATTTATCTAGAACATATATGCTTATGCTTACATTAAATTAAATTAAAATGTCACCATTTTAAATAATAAATTTATTTAGTCAAAATAAATATATATTAGTTTCAAATATTTTATTTAAAAAGGGTTCTCCATTAAAAGGCGGTAAATTGCATTTTTTTTAAAAAAATACTTCTTTTATAAGAAAAAATGAATTTGTTCTTAAATTATGTCTATGAAAAACATAATATGGATTCTAAAATTATAAGGATTATATGATGTTCAAAATTTAGTAAATACTATTCATAACCGCTTTTGAATGACTAGTTTGAGAAGTCGTGGTGCGTTTGGACTCGGTGTTGCGTGTATTTCAAGTTATTGAATTACTTTGAGAAAATAACGAACTAGTAAATCATAGGGTGTTACATTTGACTAGTTACCTAGTTCTCCACACTGGGGATAGATTGGAGAAATTCAAATGAAATTTGTTAGTCCACTACCACTCTAGTATGATTCCCCAAAAGGGCAATTTTTCTCGGATAAAGATGCACTAGAAGTTTTTTGTGTCAAAGCTTTCTATCTTGA
This sequence comes from Viscum album, assembly GCA_963277665.1. Taxonomy (NCBI): domain Eukaryota; kingdom Viridiplantae; phylum Streptophyta; class Magnoliopsida; order Santalales; family Viscaceae; genus Viscum; species Viscum album. The sequence continues at coordinate 1,996,298,776 of OY728146.1, read as the reverse complement.
ACCCTCAGCATGTCTCAGATTGGGCTCTATAATTAGGGCATGGTAGATAATTTATAAAATATAAATCAACCTAAAAACATTAACCTGTGAATTTATGGCATAACAAATCCCGTCCTCAAATTGCTTAGCATGAAAATGGTCATCAATGATTAGAGAAGGAGAGAAATGTTCTATCTTAGTAATTTGGGATGAGTTGTCCATAATTGAAATGGTCCCCTATTATAGATTCATGAACACTCTAGCTCTATCGGCCCTCAGAGTGTGAGGAAATAAGTAGTTGTAAAGGGCTATCTAGAAGTCATCCCAAACCATCTCTCTATGCTGGCATGCCTGGATGATGACATCCCACTACATCTTTTATAAATCGATTAGCATGTATGCAGCTAGCAGGACCCTCGTCCATAGTGGTGTGTAAAGTCAATCAAAGATAAAAATGATCACCTTGATCCAAGACTCCATAATGTGTGGTCCAACATCTCTTGAGAATGATACAGGATGATGTTGTTCAAACACATGAGTCGACTCTGTCATGCTCACGGAAGGTCACCCTCCACTTTTCATATTCCATATACTACACAAGAATCCCTTTCGAAACTAGTAATCAACACCCAGTTTTGGTATAGGAGTTTGAACCACAGGTGTCTCAACATGAAAAACAATTGGCGGCGCTAGGCCCACCACCATAGGAACATGAACATCACCTCCTCCAAGGTGTGTGACTCGAGGATTTCATGGAGACCTGACACTAATATTCCAAACGAACATTTGTATATATATTTAATAATTTTAGAGTATTGAACTCAAAAAAACATGGACATGTACTATAACTATTCTACAAGAACAAATATGCCTCCCTGCCTACATCAAAATCTCAGACTAGGTGTCAGGAAAAACTGTACTAGCCACAAGAATTATGAACTCCCACTATCTACTACTAAGGTCAGGATTGAGTAAAGTTTCTTTGTTTGGAATCTGTAGAAGGTAGTTAACAAATTATAAATCAATTAAATTTGTTTAATCCAATGATATTTCATTTTCCAGCCTACAATTTTCCATACACCATGTGAGTGAAAAGATGACAATAAATTGGATTTAATTTATATTTTAATTGTGTTTATCCCTGTCATTATATCATTAAAAAAATGAATGATCTTATTGATATTCCATTTTCAGATCCATAAGTGAACATACATATTATAAATCAAAGAGTGGAACCGAATAAACTCACACATTATAATGATCCAAAACTTATATAAAATTATCATCAAAATTATATACTAGTAAAACTAGGAACAACAATATGAAATATGAAATGATTGCAGAAAATTTTAATATGACATGAAAAATGCATGCCCTCTACATGTTTTGTCAATCGTGATTCGTGTACTAACACATAAACCTCATTTAAACGCTTTGAGAAATTAAATACCAATTCCAATTTCAACAATGTCAATAACATCATTAAAATGTGAATCACCCAATAGTGAAAAGATATTAACAGTAATAGAATAATTAATAATAGAAATAATTCAAGAATGATTTTCCATACCTCGTACAAGGGTCCATTACTCCGATGTCTGTCTTGTGAACAAGTTCCATGTGTTCCCAATATCCACTAATTTATCTCCAAATAGTGAACCCATAATAGAATGTCCTCTGATATCACATTGTAATTTCCCAAACCTAGAAACCACATAAATCATGCACCGAGGTTGGTCTCCCACATGAACCCCGGTGCCTCTACCCATATTCTAGGTGATGCCAACTTAAAATGGGTGTGCGAAGGTAGTAAGGCAAGGATACATTAACCCCGTGCAAGAGTAACAAAGAAGATTCAACAATAATCAAACAATAGTAGAAGCATAAAAATGGTAAGATACAAGAAACCTAGGATACATAATCCAAAAGACCTATAATTCAACATTGGGAGACTGAATAAGATAACAAAAGACTCAAAGGAAGTCTCTGAAACTGATATGCCTGCAATGAATTCTAGTAAAAAATGGGAAAAGAAAATACAAAACATGCATTCTAATACCAAAATAAAAATTAAAACAAAATAAAAAGCTACCTCATATCATCTCGATCCTAACACCAGTCCTCTCCTCTTATTATCTAACTAACAGTAAGGATCACTAGCTATACGAGGGGTTATTTCCTCTATCCATACCTGTAGGAAAATAGTCTTCTCGGGTTCCAGTGGCTGTACAGGTAGGGTGTTTGATATATCATAGCATGGAACCACCAATGGTGAATATGTGTAATATGATTTGCACTTGTATGTAAACAATGTGAATCTTACATCAATAAATTATGTATTGTATAATAAATTATTATCCTCCATCATGGGTTCATAAAGGACACATGGTAGGTCTAACGGCTTCAGCTCAATGCTAGTATGTCTGATCAAGTTTCTCAATATATATATATATATATATATAGTTTATCACTTATACAAGGTATGAATGACTCTTATCCATAAATGAATATATATATATATATATATATGCATATATATAGTTGGAATGAGTTAAAAATGCCTCCCACCACTAAATGGTAGTGGAATAGGGTAAGAATGCTTCTGAGTCATAGGAAATAGTGGAATGGGGTAAGAATGCATTCTCCCCACATGTAAGTTAATGGAATTGGGTAAGAATGATTCCCAACCACATGTATGATAAGGGGACAGGTTAATAATCCATCCCACGGACATGTAAGATAATGGATTTCGGTAATAATTATTCCCACCCACATGTATTATAATGGCACATAGTAATAATTATTCCCTCCTAAAATTATGTTAATGGGATGGGGTAAGAATGTATTCTAGCCAAATGTATAAAAGACCACAAGCATACAAATGATATAGGATATCAAATGTTATATAAAGTATAGAAAAACCATATCACATTATTTATGGTCAATCAAATAGTCCTTGTTTGAAATGAATTTACAATGAACCCAAAATGAGGGCATGGACATACAATTTTCCTAACATGGAATGTTTATCTACAAGGGTACAAGCCATGTGAAAAACCAAATCGAAATAGTATTAGGGTCAAATTTTCAATTATATGTCTAATAGGTTCAGACACCTATGGGGTGTCTTCAATCAATGGAAATAAAAATGGAAAAATGTAAAATTCATATACAATCATGTTGGGAGCTACAAAACCATAAATACACATTTACTGAAATTGGGAAAAAACAATTTGGGTGGCACACCACTTAGGTGACCATATGAAGCTAGTGTGTTCTGTAAACTACTAATCAAGATTAATATATCATATTTCGTTACATTAAACCAGATAGTATGAAGATGAATAATGTTTTTAATATATATTTATATAATTATCCCGTTAAATTCAATTTTATTAATAAATTAATATCAAATAGTAAATCAATATTTCAGTAATGACATTCTATTCTTCATAATTATGTTTTATTCAAAAAATAATAATTATTTTTTTGAGAGAGTAATATAAAAATATCTAGGGAACATTGAAATATTATTTCATAAATTTTTATAATTTTTTAATTTATCATATCAAAAATAACTTAGGGTTAATTTTATGGTTTTTTGTTTATGTTTCACTGAATAATTATAATAATTATATTTATTTAGACATGTATATTAATTTCAAGAATATAATTTTTTAATTATATCATATAATTTTTTAAACTAATATATGTTATGTTATATCACTATTAATAAAATTATGTTCATTGTAGTCAATTTTATTGTAGAATTTGGTAAAAAACATTTTAGAATTATAATTGAATTAAAAAAAGATTTCATCACATTTTAAGTTTAAAGATTTCAATTAAATTATACTAATTTTAAGAATGGAATTTCATAAAATTAATTACATATTTACAGTCATGTTTAATAAATTTATGACAAAATTTAAAAAAACATATTTCTAATACTACAAAAAGTAAAAATATTTTACCATGGTTATGGTTAAAAGAGGAATGTCTGGTGTTATACTATATATATATATGGTATAAAATTACAAAAAAAAATATCTAATATTAATTTTATGAAGATATTTCTATATTATATGATGTATTATTTTTAATAGACCATTTTGGGTCTATTTTGTTTGAATAATATAGTAATAATAATTATTCTTTAATTGTCACTTATATATGGACACCGCTTCTCTTATCCAATGAACACATCCATATGATTTTTTGAACAATACCTTCAAAAATACCATCCTTGAATTCATAAACATGAATTATTTTTCTTATATTTATCTAAAAAACACTGAGTAAGGGATTTAGGTATAAACCTAAATTGGTTGTGGGAATAATACATGTAATTCTTACCATAATATATTAATTTTTTTTTTCTACAAAATCATTAAAAATTTATTCAATAAATCTAAAATTACAATAGCAATATATTCCATTTAATTAAATTTTATTATATAATGGAATAATCTTTATAGATATCCCCTTTAATCATATCAAGAAGAAATTCATCTTTCATGTTTATGGGGGGATACCAGCTCGCAAAATGATCTAATTTTTTCAGTTAAATACTTTCCTGGATGAATGGATATATTATATATATATATATGAAATTATTTAAATATATATACTTTGGTAAAATTAATATATCTTAAATTTTCCTAAAATTTATTTCTTTTAAAAATAAAAATGTCGTTCACGCACATGTATAGATTACAACATCCTTTAAGCGATAAAATTTGTTTATCATTTCCAAATCACATGGATGGTTTATATAATTTTATTTAATTGAAAAATATGATATTTAGGTTATGATGGTAGTTTAATAAAGAGAAAATAATACTTATCATATTTTCAAAATGGTCATTGAAAATTGAATCAATAATCATGCGTGTTGTTCACACATGAATGTAATGTATTTTAATTTTCTTTAAAAAAATCACAGTTTGCTGTAAAAGAATAATTTATTTATAAATATGATAATTCTTTCACTTTTATAATTTTTATATAATTTATTAATGAACCCATTATCTGTATTAAACATACTGAATCCATTTTTGGAATATGAGTGTAAAATGTTTAAATATATACATGCCACTATATTTTTCTTGTGTTGAATCTGATGAAATGAAAAATTGGATATATTGTTGTAGTATTGAATGAACAAAAACTAATTATTTATATTAAATTTTAGAAATACTATATTAACAAATGGAGTTTAATCTATGTCTAAAATAAATTTATTTTACCGAAAATGAATGTATCTATTTTATTTTTTCCATTTTGTATTTTATTTTCACTTTCTCTTATACATTATTATTTCACTCTTTTATTCTATTAAATCATATTTTTTTCTCAAATATATTTTTTTCATTTGATAAAAACATTATCATTTCATTTTCAATTTAATCATCTTGATCATTTAATTTTTATTCTCTCTCTCCCACTCTTGAATGACCATATTGTTTATGGTGTTAGGAAGTTAGAATATGTTTTTAAATTCATATTCACTCTATTTTTACTCAATTTTTCTTCGTTTTTTTTGTTACCCATAATCTCTATATAATAGTTATAATATTTTTGGAGTAAGGGAAATTATAAATTGATAACTTATTCTTATAATCTGATAAACTCCTTTTTTCAAAACTATCCCTTGATTTTTTTCCTCAAAATATTTCATGAGTTAATTATTTACCAAGAGGTTTTAACTTTTTAATGTTGTTACATTTTTTATAATCTTTGAGGGAGAGATATTTCTGAAAATTTGATCATTTTTAAATGGAGTGGATTATTTCATGAAAATATTCCATTATTAGGATTCCAATTTTTAAATTATTCATTCGTTTAAATAAATATTAATGTTACCTCTGTAATGTGTAAATTATTTTATAAATATATATTTTTTTAAATCCATCTTTATAGTTTTTAAAGTAAGTATTAATATGTTTAAATTGTTAGATATTTGAATTTCATGTTAATTTGATGATGTTATATTATTCTCATTCACTCTTGGTCCAAGAATAATTTAACATTTTATATTAATTATTTGTAATCAATAAAATGGTTATATTATTATACGACTCTCTATTATAGTGTATTTTATCACTAACTATCACCCACTTTTTAAAATTTTAATTCATCTGTATTTGGATTTTTATTTAATTCAATGTGTTGAATAACATAAAATATTAATATTATGTTAAATACATTATGAAATCATGGAATTATATTTTTCTCTCCTTCAATGAATTTGAATCATCATAAATGAACAATATCAGTCCTTTCAGTGATGTAGATGAGACTCCAATTGGGGATGGTGATCTGAATGATGTAATAAGTACCCCGTGTAGGGACCTATCTCCCAATGGCCATGGTGAAATCATACATGGAGTCTAGTTTAACAACTAGTTAATTATAGGTGCAATACTACTATGGATATGGACCATCCATTAATTAGTGGTTATATCCATAGGGCACTAGCCAATTGGCCCCTTATAGTTGTTTTCTGATGGAGGATATCTAGTAGTAATACAACTCAATCATTCCCACCATATACACATTTTAGGCTATTCGGTACTTGATGGAATGAAAAAAATACATGAAAAGGGTACATTCATTTTAGTCCAGAATATCATAAATACTTTATACTTCATCTCCGTGACAAATAGAGAAATATTGAATCCTATAAACACTATTATTGACAATTAAAAGCATTAAATGGCTACATCAAATATCAAATTTCACACTTGTTTCCAATGAAATTTTATCAAAAAATAAATTTATGTTTATTCTGATGTTATATCTAATTTTCACTAAAATAATAACCATTGATATATTTACTCTAGGATACATATTCTTTCTCGCAATATAAATTTCTCACTGGAAAATCCTTCTAAAATGATATTTTTGAGTTCTAGGAAATATTTTTTCCTATATAATACATATCTCCTTCCTCAACCACTGTTAACTAATTGTTATATATCCACAAAAGTGTAGGATGTGTTACTTGGATACTTTCAAGGCTCAGGTGGGATTCACAAGGGACAATATTTTGTGTTGGGATTATTGGTAGTAGTTTCTACTGTGATTTTTTAATAATATACCTATTTTTGAGGTTGGATTTGTAGGGTTCAATTCAATATTTATCTAAACATCTTATAAGATTTTTAACGATATTTAAATTTCCTTAATACTTCATTTTACATTGAATCAAATTATAGAAAAACCATTATTCGATAATTTTCATGATTTGATTAATGTTATATTTTCACTATAAATATTAATAGTTGTTATAAATTAAATTTTATTAAATGTATTTCTTTATTATTTAAAAATTGTGAAAATTTTAAATTAAACTTTTTTCAAAATATAAATTTTATAAGGAAAATTAAACCCCAATTTCAATAATCTATAACAAAAATATATCATTACTAGATAAAAATAGATTAATATTATAAATATTGAGAAACTATTTGATATATTATCTACACAAGTCCATTACTGGTTCATTTATAGGATTTATGTCTATATTCGCGTACCAATTATTGCAAATGATCATAATATGAAAAACTTTACATTTACCTTTAGATTAATTTTATACATGAGTATTTTTTTCAGATTATACAATTTCACATGTAAATTGAAATGGTGAGTTGTAAATATCATTTAAAATAAAATTTAAGACTATTTGAGGATAAGTTGTGATTTCATTACAATTTTTGGTAAATTATTTAACAAGGATTAAATAATCCGGAAAAAGTTACAAAAAATATATTCAAAATAAAATTATTTAATATTTTGAAAAGTGTCATTTATGAGGGTGGATAGTAATATTTTGTTGGAATATAATTTTAGAAGAAAAATCAATCAATGCTTATAAGTCTAAAATTGAAGTGATAAATTTATTTCGCTATGCAACGTGTTTAACGAATTTTAATTATGAATTTGACTCTCTAATTATTATAAGTGGTTCATCATGGATTTCAATATAATATGAATTTCTATTTTCAATATATTTTTAAAAGATAATATTATTAATTTTTAGACAAATTTAATATAATAATTTTTTGAACATAGGCGCATAATGAACTCACCAACACTGATGCACAGCAAAACATAAAGCCCACTTTTTATGTACATTGTATTTTTTGAATCTCAAATTTGGTAATACTATTGTCCAAACATGATTTTAATAGTTCTAAAATATTTTTATATACCACAATGAAATTTCATCCATGTTATAAATACTACATAAAATCCAAAATTTATTCAAAATGAGTAATTTCTTCATTGGAAAAATTACGAAAATATTTAAAAAAAAATGGATTTAATGGGCATCCAGAGATAGACGATTTGTAAATTCTCGTCATAACGACACTAAATGTATACATTTATAGAGAAAATTAATTGATTAAAGGATTAATTACATGTTATTGTGAGGTCATCAAATTTTGGGAATATTCTCAAATACCATATCACCTAAACCCCCCTAATATTCTTAATAAATATCAATCAAATTTATATACTTTTGATGAACCGTATCATTAGAAAACATATAATTATCAATTGATAATAAGAAGTATTCTAAATAGTGATATACAATTTATTAGTTAATTTTTACATACCTTAGCATATGGAAGAATCATTGTACCTAATATGAATTCTATAAATGTTTTAGAATATGAAGTATATTTATTCACCTTTATAATTAACATGATGAATTTTTCAATTGATTTGAATAATGATAGTTTTCAAATAACATATCCCAGAGATAAGAGATTTCTAGAAAACTGAAAATAACATATGATATCATTTATTTTGGGGACTATGCATTATTGGATGAATATTATACCATTAGATAACTCTTAAAATCTTTTACCAATATATAGTTTCATAAAATAGTTGGATGATAGGGATGATATGACTAATGAAATTATTTTTATAATTGATTTTATCATGGATAACATTTTTTGTAGGATTATAGCACTATAAACCATTTTCAATTATCAAATGACACTATTATAAAATAGTATAATGTACTATTTGATGAAGAAGTAATGGGTTAACCCTAAAACATCCACATATTATAACCCAAAAAACATAATAAAATGATGTCAAACAGAAATAGGAAAAGTATATTCTCAAGAAAATTTTAAATTCAAATTATAATTATTGGATCAAAAGGATAGACGAGACAATACAATCCAAAAAATATATTAATTAAACCATAGATAAGAATATTTCAATATTTGTGGATTTATCCAAGGTTTTTCCCTATTCTTGTCAAATTAGATAATATTGAATATTGGGAGGTGAGGGAAACAAATTTTAGTCTATGAAAATATTTTAAAAAATTAAATTAATTATTAATGAGTTGTAAAAATTATTGGATACTCTATTCAAATCAAAATAAATTCCAAAAAACTTCATTGGATAAAGAATGTTTTCCGCAAATTAATTTAATCCACGAGGCTTATTATTTCTATACAAATCATGTACAAGGATAATTATAGTTTTTTATTTCCAAATTAGAATATATACATATAATAAATCATGTATATCCATCACAGTAACAACAGGTTGTTAATAAGGATATGATGCCCGTTTAATTTTAATATGCATATGTTGAGCCAATTATCTGAAAATGTACCCTAATAATAAATTGGGAATTTAATACTCATCCAATATATCTGTCAGTGATACCCATAATGTTGTACCATTCTAAAATACATAATATGTAGAGACCCGAAGCCTGACGTACATGGACAGTACATTACATTTGCGGAATACTTAGTACATAACAAAAACACACACACAAGGATCGTAATAGTTTAGTGTCTTTGGAAACTCGGAACGTATTCTTCTAATCGTGGTGAAAGATCTTCAATATCTCCCATAAAGATCTTCCTTTTTTTTTACCTAAAAACCTTTCTTTATATCCTGGGGAAAAGAAAACATAAAAGGGTGAGCTCAAATGCTCAGTAAGGGTAAACAAAAGAAATATCAATCACATCATATACATAAGAACATAGCTTTTGGAAATCATAACCTGCAAAAGAGCTCATAATATCATAACATGGGATAAATCATAGAAGTGAAAATGAAATCATAACATAAAACATTACTCATTGTGGCATACACACATAATCATAGAGAATCATTTCTTGTTAGTCAAGACTCATTGCCAAGACTATCTTAGTGGACAAAGTCCCTTTCTGAATCGAGTAATCCTCGTTTCAGTCCTGTTTCACTGAACTGGTATAACCTACCATTCCAGCCATGTCTATCTCATGAGATATAAAATCTTTACCCAATGCATTGGAGGGAGATATAGGTCCCACCCATCTTATAATGAATCCTTTCTTATGTGTGCCACATAATCATAAACCATACATCATAGCGTAACCCATGTAATAAAAATGGGATTCTTAAACAACATGACATCATAAAACAATTCATATAAGATAAAGGAATTCATAAAAATAATTCCATCACAACATGATGAAATAAATGTAATAATATGGATAGAAACAGAACCCTTTAGTATCTTAGATGGAAAATAATTTTGATAAAACACTTGAATTTAATTCTTGAGGAAAATATCCTTTCTTCTTCAAAATCAATTTCTTTTCACAAAACATCATGCAATTTTAAAAGAAAGAGATTTTATTGAAAATAGTCATGAAATCTTTTAGAGGAAGCTTCATGAAAATAAGGCTTTATAAAACAGTAGAAATCCGTTCGTGCCGTATAAGTTAAAAAAACATTCTTCGTACTTTTTTCGGAAAAGTCAAAAAGTACCTCTTACGAAAAACGACAAAAGATTCCTTTCATACGTATTACTAAAAACACACCGAAGGTTAAAAATGGATTTAAACAATTTTAGGTGGATGGAAATAATATTACATATTGATAAAACATGGATGTGGATGATAAAATACACCCCAGTAAATACTTACGAATAAACAATCTCGGATAAAAATGAGATTGTGATATTTCCCTTACCTTAGGTCCGACTTGCTTTGTAAGTGTCCGAACCTCCTGTATAATGATTTAAATCATGTTATTGACTTATTCCAGAATCATATTCATTGTTATGATATCATATATGGTTCACTTATAACATTATATTACCCGTTCTTTTGTAAATTCCATGTTAAAGAAGCGTTTTGGGTAAAATCGTTTCATTTATCTTAGGTGTTTTGACTTGTTGTTCTTGACATAATTATTACTTATATCATGAATTACTTACTTCCAGAATATAAAATATTATTTATATATCATATATATTCAGTATATATATATATATAATAGATAGATAAGTAAAATGAAAAACACCGTTCATGGAGACGGTAGTCCGTACGTACGCATGAACGCTGTTTTACTTTCCTTATTGTCTTGAAATGGAAGTAAGTAGATGACATACATATGTATATATACATAAATCCAGTAGCTTTATAATGTCATATATTTCATTATTATTTCTTATATATACATTATAATCATTCTTAAATGGTTAACATGGAGAATGAATCTCATCGCGTCGTGGAGACAGTAGTCCGTACGTACGCACGAGCGATGATATCATTTCCATAAATATTGAACTGAGTTGAAGTGGATTATACAATATATCAGAATCAATATGATGTTGTAATAACTATGTATAGTTATTATTTACACCATTATACCCATCCATGTAAGGTGGTGGTGGAAAATAGATTACACCACGGCGTGGAGACGGTATTCCGTACGTACGCACGCGCGGTGATTTCTTTTTCCGTAGGATGGATAGATGGTGAAATAGGGTTGTTTTATACTTATAATAACATATCAGTATATGAGTGATACTGATTTTATTACTTCATAATGAAACAACCTAAGAAGAAGAAGTGGAAGAAGAAATAAAGATGAAAGAATTGGTAACGGTAATTACCTCTTCTTTGAAGTGCCTCTTTGAGACCTCCTCTTAGGGCACTTGAATTGGTCTTTGAGGAAGACCAGAACCTCTAGGATGTTGCTAGGGAAGTGGAGAAGAGATTTTGTCAGGGGTTGGCCGAGCTTGAGTGCTCAAATTGGTGTGAGGAGGAAGGGGAGGAGGTGTCCTTTTATAGGGGAGGAGAGGGGCACCTTAGGAATTCTTAAAAATATTAATTTATAATAAATCTAACCCCACGTAAAAACCTCCAAAAATGACTCATATTCGAAGATTAGATGAGATAGGGTTGTAATCTCATCAACCAATCAAATTTAGACATGTTTGGATATTATTTTAAACCTTATCAATTAGATTTAACTCTAAGTTAAATAATTTAACTTTTACCGTGTCTTTTGTTTTCTTTCACTATATGGTTAATACACTTACTATAACATGCCAAACGAACCCCAAATTGTTTATTATTAATATATATATCCTTATCTAAGTCATTTGGCCGAACCTTAGATTTTTAGGAATAAAATAACAATTAGTAATATAATAATTGATTTAAAAACTATTTTGTGTCAATTTTGACACTATTTGATATATGATTTTTGTGAAAGTCATAACAGAATTAAATGTTCGAACCAAGTTGATTAAATCAACATTAATATATCATATTAACCTAGAAAATTAGTGGAATTCATAAAAAATCTCAAATTACATTTATTTTGGTGCTTATAACATCAATTATGTCAATATTTCATTAAAAAGATAATTATTGCATCATCGTTGTGTCATAAATAAATTAAATTATTTGATGTCTAAAAATTACAAATAAAATACGATCATGTAGGAAATCTTTTTATCTTTCTAATGAATATTTACAATCGAATTTATCTTATGTATAACCCCATATTAAAAATGATTTACTTATTAAACTTTGATTTTAACTATTTTAACCCTTCTTTAAATAAATTAATAATTAATGTCCTAATCTAATCCAAGTGGGTCTAAATGGTCATATTTTATTCCTAAGTTTGTTTTTGGTCGAATTACACTTGTCCAATAGAATTAGGACATGTGTTAGGGTAATATTAATATCATATTTACCCTTAGTTACCCTATTTACTATTAACCGTGGTAAAAAAAGTAAAAAGTTACTATTCACCAAAAAATTATTTTCATCTCATTGAACCACATTTTAGTCCTTGATATTAACCGTGTCTCTCGGATTTTCGAAATTCCATTCACAGAAGCGGTAAAATTAAGTTTTATGCAAAATTCAGTTTTTAACCTACCACTTAGTAGTTTCACTATTCATCAAAAATTGATGTTTTTCAGAACAATGCCAAAATTTTATCCCAAGCTATATTTCATATTCCGAATTCAAAAATGAAGTCTATTTTACCAAATTCATAACATAAAAGTTGCATTAATTAATTTTATAATTAAATCCCGCTGTTAAAACAAATAGCGTGTTTTTAAGAAACAATATCTATCAAAAGATTGACACTTGTTTATGTCTAGTTTAAATGTGAAACTACATCCAATGACCAACATTGTATTAAATTGTAAAAATATATTCTAAATATACTTTAAAACCACTCAAATTAATTATTTATCACTATTAATTATTTCGATTAAAAAAGTTGTTTTTAATTATAATTTAGTAATTTTCACTATTCATCAGAATATGAAAGTTATCCGAAAAGTACAAAAATTTCACCTTAGGCTAAATTCGATACTCCGAATCCAAAAATAAAGTTCATTTTGAAAAATAAGATTTACTGGATTTCAAAAAGTGGTTATTACTATTCATAACGGCTAGTTTTAATAATATTTTTATAGCATATCGTTGTTTAGTGAAACTCGGTATTGCGTACTACACACGCTATCGAGGAAGGTCGCGATTGCGTGTAATGCAAGTCAAGTCAAGGATGTGTGTTGTGCAAGCTCCTTTTGGTGTAGCGTACAACACAAGACATTAATAAAATTAAAAGAATAGTTTTTTATAAAATCTTGGGCTGTTACATTCTACCCCCCTTAAAATGAATTTCGCCCTCGAAATTCGTCGGGGGTTATAAATAGTTTACTATTTGAAAGTTTCTTTAATAGAAACCCACATCGTAAAAGGGAATACCAAAACTTGGCTTTAAAAACTAAAGTATGAAATGTAACGATTACCCAAATAAACTAATCACTCGGTTTCCACATAGGTGAAAATATGGATATGGAAGAGAAATCTAACCATCATGTTCTGATGGAGAGTGGTAGAGAACATGGCTATGGAAAATCCAGTAATCACAAATCCATAAATTTGTGACGATATAAGGTACCATCTGATTCATCAGGTATAAGATCACTAGGACAACATTTTTTTGTTTTCAAGATCATTTCCCTAAAGTTGAAAATTTGAATTAGAATAAATACTTACTTTATTTTGATACAATATCACTGTTGTTCGTGCCTTGAACAATTTCCACTTCATCTCTTAAATAAATGAAGTTGAATTTGTTATTCGTGAAGTGTTAGCAGATCATGTGATAGAATGACGGGTCATTCCATCTGTCTCAAACAAAAGGTAAGCAAAAGTTATTAAATATACATAAGTCATTATATAGTGAGATTAATCATATATAGTTCCTAAAATGGACTTATACTTCATATATCATACTGCTTAATATAATAAAACTAGTTTCTACTAAACAGGGACTTCCTGTAGGTCAGTGGTAGGCGATAAAGGCCAGTCGCACTTCAGTTGTGGGTTCAATTCCTACAGCCTTGTCCGAAGCGATGGGCTGTCGCCCGTCCTGCAGGTTGTCCCTTTTTCTAAAACTACGTTACTATAACATCCCATCAATAATATCGAAAATATTCTATCCTTAAACAATACTAACTTATGTCCAACATAATCCAGTCTAATCTTTAGGCTTATACATAATACTGCAGTCCACTCTCATAATATAGTGACAACGATTACCAGAGATTTAATACTGTCGTTGATCCCCACATATCATAAGATATGTCTTGTTGGTTACATTCCAAACATTCAAAGTCCTTAATCGTGTATTCTCTTGAATACCTTAGTGAAAACATGAATGTAGTTAAAAGTTAATACTTTCCATATACCAAAATCCTCAAAATTCTATATACTCAAACCATAATATCACTTAGTACTTATATCAATCATGAGCTCATGAATACTATCAAACATTTAATTTTCTCCTTATCCCTTCATTATGCGCATATCATCTACATTCCAAAAATATCTGAATAACCTTTCATGGATAGTGGTACCATTAATCATACACTTTCATAACTCAAGGAAAGACAACAGTGTAACAATCCTCAGATGTCTCTTTATTCCATTGTACCATGAGATTTCTTATACAACATTACACATGATAAACATGTAATCATTCCACAACATTCTTAAACCATTGACCGAGCTTCAACAATTCTTTCATCTCACATATCATTTGTAGTCTCTTCATCATCATCCACATAAATACTACCCATATGACCATACTGATTCTCTTCATGAGACTTTCCCTTACGGCATTTGTTTGCATAATGCCCATACATTCCACATTTAAAACACTTAACCATTTTTGATGTCGTAGCAATACCATTATCCTCATCCATGGTGTTAACCGACCCTTTTCCTTTGCACTTACTTGCTTTGTGTCCTTCTTTTCCACACCCAAAACATCTTCTAGTTCCCTTGAAACATTCTCCTTGATGCCTCTTCCCACATGATTTACATAGAGGAAATTGAACTTTCTTTCCTCTATGATCATCATGGAACTCCATCTTTCTCTTATTAGTCGAGTCAGGAAACTTACCAAATTTTACTTTATTGATCATATTGTGAGATTGCTGATTTGGCAAAATAATGATGTTTGGACATCCAAATCCCATTTCATTTGGTTGCTCATGAAGAATATCATTCCATTGTCCATCATATCCTCCATTATTGTGAATCATCTTGTTTCCAGCCATTTTCTAAAACCCAAACAGAATAGTGTTAGATGCAAAAATCGTAATAAAGGGGGAGTAACTTAAATATCTATCATCTTTGGTTTAATCTAATATCGTTACCATAGTTCTAGAACTATATCCTATACGTATACTTATCCTTAGGGGCATCCCTAGACATACCTTAGAAATATCTCTAGGGATCTTACTAATGTTTTCGCGTCCTAGTTTCCAAAGGTTGACTAAACCTTTACTCTGATACCAACTGTAGAGACCCGAAGCCTGACGTACATGGACATTACATTACATTTGCGGAATACTTAGTACATAACAAAAACACACACACAAGGATCGTAATAGTTTAGTGTCTTTGGAAACTCGGAACGTATTCTTCTAATCGTGGTGAAAGATCTTCAATATCTCCCATAAAGATCTTCCTTTTTTTTTTACCTAAAAACCTTTCTTTATATCCTGGGGAAAAGAAAACATAAAAGGGTGAGCTCAAATGCTCAGTAAGGGTAAACAAAAGAAATATCAATCACATCATATACATAAGAACATAGCTTTTGGAAATCATAACCTGCAAAAGAGCTCATAATATCATAACATGGGATAAATCATAGAAGTGAAAATGAAATCATAACTTAAAACATTACTCATTGTGGAATACACACATAATCATAGAGAATCATTTCTTGTTAGTCAAGACTCATTGCCAAGACTATCTTAGTGGACAAAGTCCCTTTCTGAATCGAGTAATCCTCGTTTCAGTCCTGTTTCACTGAACCGGTATAACCTACCATTCCAGCCATGTCTATCTCATGAGATATAAAATCTTTACCCAATGCATTGGAGGGAGATATAGGTCCCACCCATATTATAATGAATCCTTTCTTATGTGTGCCACATAATCATAAACCATACATCATAGCGTAACCCATGTAATAAAAATGGGATTCTTAAACAACATGACATCATAAAACAATTCATATAAGATAAAGGAATTCATAAAAATAATTCCATCACAACATGATGAAATAAATGTAATAATATGGATAGAAACAGAACCCTTTAGTATCTTAGATGGAAAATAATTTTGATAAAACACTTGAATTGAATTCTTGAGGAAAATATCCTTTCTTCTTCAAAATCAATTTCTTTTCACAAAACATCATGCAATTTTAAAAGAAAGAGATTTTATTGAAAATAGTCATGAAATCTTTTAGAGGAAGCTTCATGAAAATAAGGCTTTATAAAACAGTAGAAATCCGTTCGTGCCGTATAAGTTAAAAAAACATTCTTCGTACTTTTGTCGGAAAAGTCAAAAAGTACCTCGTACGAAAAACGACAAAAGATTCCTTTCATACGTATTACTAAAAACTCACCGAAGGTTAAAAATGGATTTAAACAATTTTAGGTGGATGGAAATAATATTACATATTGATAAAACATGGATGTGGATGATAAAATACACCCCAGTAAATACTTACGAATAAACAATCTCGGATAAAAATGAGATTGTGATATTTCCCTTACCTTAGGTCCGACTTGCTTTGTAAGTGTCCGAACCTCCTGTATAATGATTTAAATCATGTTATTGACTTATTCCAGAATCATATTAATTGTTATGATATCATATATGGTTCACTTATAACATTATATTACCCGTTCTTTTGTAAATTCCATGTTAAAGAAGCGTTTTGGGTAAAATCGTTTCATTTATCTTAGGTGTTTTGACTTGTTGTTCTTGACATCATTATTACTTATATCATGATTTACTTACTTCCAGAATATAAAATATGATTTATATATCATATATATTCAGTATATATATATATATAATAGATAGATAAGTAAAATGAAAAACACCGTTCATGGAGACGGTAGTCCGTACGTACGCATGAACGCTGTTTTACTTTCCTTATTGTCTTGAAATGGAAGTAAGTAGATGACATACATATGTATATATACATAAATCCAGTAGCTTTATAATGTCATATATTTCATTATTATTTCTTATATATACATTATAATCATTCTTAAATGGTTAACATGGAGAATGAATCTCATCGCGTCGTGGAGACGGTAGTCCGTACGTACGCACGAGCGATGATATCATTTCCATAAATATTGAACTGAGTTGAAGTGGATTATACAGTATATCAGAATCAATATGATTTTGTAATAACTATGTATAGTTATTATTTACACCATTATACCCATCCATGTAAGGTGGTGGTGGAAAATAGATTACACCACGGCGTGGAGACGGTATTCCGTACGTACGCACGCGCGGTGATTTCTTTTTCCGTAGGATGGATAGATGGTGAAATAGGGTTGTTTTATACTTATAATAACATATCAGTATATGAGTGATACTGATGTTATTACTTCATAATGAAACAACCTAAGAAGAAGAAGTGGAAGAAGAAATAAAGATGAAAGAATTGGTAACGGTAATTACCTCTTCTTTGAAGTGCCTCTTTGAGACCTCCTCTTAGGGCACTTGAATTGGTCTTTGAGGAAGACCAGAACCTCTAGGATGTTGCTAGGGAAGTGGAGAAGGGATTTTGTCAGGGGTTGGCCGAGCTTGAGTGCTCAAATTGGTGTGAGGAGGAAGGGGAGGAGGTGTCCTTTTATAGGGGAGGAGAGGGGCACCTTAGGAATTCTTAAAAATATTAATTTATAATAAATCTAACCCCACTTAAAAACCTCCAAAAATAACTCATATTCGAAGATTAGATGAGATAGGGTTGTAATCTCATCAACCAATCAAATTTAGACATGTTTGGATATTATTTTAAACCTTATCAATTAGATTTAACTCTAAGTTAAATAATTTAACTTTTACCGTGTCTTTTGTTTTCTTTCACTATATGGTTAATACACTTACTATAACATGCCAAACGAACCCCAAATTGTTTATTATTAATATATATATCCTAATATAAGTCATTTGGCCGAACCTTAGATTTTTAGGAATAAAATAACAATTAGTAATATAATAATTGATTTAAAAACTATTTTGTGTCAATTTTGACACTATTTGATATATGATTTTTGTGAAAGTCATAACAGAATTAAATGTTCGAACCAAGTTGATTAAATCAACATTAATATATCCTATTAACCTAGAAAATTAGTGGAATTCATAAAAAATCTCAAATTACATTTATTTTGGTGCTTATAACATCAATTATGTCAATATTTCATTAAAAAGATAATTACTGCATCATCGTTGTGTCATAAATAAATTAAATTATTTGATGTCTAAAAATTACAAATAAAATACCATAATGTAGGAAATCTTTTTATCTTTCTACTGAATATTTACAATCGAATTTATCTTATGTATAACCCCATATTAAAAATGATTTACTTATTAAACTTTGATTTTAACTATTTTAACCCTTCTTTAAATAAATTAATAATAAATGTCCTAATCTAATCCAAGTGGGTCTAAATGGTCATATTTTATTCCTAAGTTTGTTTTTGGTCGAATTACACTTGTCCAATAGAATTAGGACATGTGTTAGGGTAATATTAATATCATATTTACCCTTAGTTACCCTATTTACTATTAACCGTGGTTAAAAAAGTAAAAAGTTACTATTCACCAAAAAATTATTTTCATCTCATTGAACCACATTTTAGTCCTTGATATTAACCGTGTCTCTCGGATTTTTGAAATTCCATTCACAGAAGCGGTAAAATTAAGTTTTATGCAAAATTCAGTTTTTAACCTACCACTTAGTAGTTTCACTATTCATCAAAAATTGATGTTTTTCAGAACAATGCCAAAATTTTATCCCAAGCTATATTTCATATTCCGAATTCAAAAATGAAGTCTATTTTACCAAATTCATAACATAAAAGTTGCATTAATTAATTTTATAATTAAATCCCGCTGTTAAAACAAATAGCGTGTTTTTAAGAAACAATATCTATCAAAAGATTGACACTTGTTTATGTCTAGTTTAAATGTGAAACTATATCCAATGACCAACATTGTATTAAATTGTAAAAATATATTCTAAATATACTTTAAAACCACTCAAATTAATGATTTATCACTATTAATTATTTCGATTAAAAAAGTTGTTTTTAATTATAATTTAGTAATTTTCACTATTCATCAGAATATGAAAGTTATCCGAAAAGTACTAAAATTTCACCTTAGGCTAAATTCGATACTCCGAATCCAAAAATAAAGTTCATTTTGAAAAATAAGATTTACTGGATTTCAAAAAGTGGTTATTACTATTCATAACGGCTAGTTTTAATAATATTTTTATAGCATATCGTTGTTTAGTGAAACTCGGTATTGCGTACTACACACGCTATCGAGGAAGGTCGCGATTGCATGTAATGCAAGTCAAGTCAAGGATGTGTGTTGTGCAAGCTCCTTTTGGTGTAGCGTACAACACAAGACATTAATAAAATTAAAAGAATATTTTTTTATAAAATCTTGGGCTGTTACATAATATATATATAGTAGAGGGAAATATGGTTTTTTATGTTTTTTCAATTTTTTTTAAAATATACCTTTTTAAAGAATAATCATTGTTTATTTTTCAATTTTAATATATTTTGAAACATTTTATGCCAAATTAGAATCTCTAGGAATATTGTGATTCAATTTTAATATTTTCCAACTTATTTAAACAAACTAATCAACATAGATTAATGATAAAATTCACTTGTTATCCAATTATATGTCTGGTTATTTCGTGGAATGATAACTAATTTCAAATTTCTATGGCATAATATATTTCAATATATTTTAAGTCACATACCTTTGATACCTCTCTATATATTTTGATATCATTATGTAATTTCCTCTTTCATGTTATAACAATGAAATTTTAGAGTAATAAGAATTTTTTGAATAATGTTTTCAAAACCTGGAAATATTTTTAAAATTATGTTATATATAAATGATGAATTATTTTGTTTTATAAATACATATTCAATGTTAAAAATATTTCTTTTATAAATTTTATTTTTAAATATTTTATATTATATTAACCATGTATATGTTTAATAGTTATAATATTTATATATACATTATATATTTATTTAATTATCAATATTCTCATTCATTATATATGTTTAATTAAATTATAGTGGTGGAAAAATAATAGAAAGGAATTTCTATTTGTGGAATATTCATGAATTTTTTTAAAAAAGTGATGTGTTACTTATGATGTTTTTTGTTAGAATGTACATTATTGAAATAAGGGTAATATGTTCATGATATCGTTCAATGATGGGAATGTGTTTTTCCCAATAATTTTATGATAATATTTCATCTCATTACCCTATTAAGAATCAAAATATATCCAATATATTGTACTGTTAAAATATATAGAAAATGATTAAAAAAGAGAATTGTGAAGAAAAATTATTTTAATTGATAAGAAGTTCTTTGTGATCGATACTATGGAAATTTACAATTTCATAAGAGGAGTGATCATAAAAAGTGGAATGATGTAGAAGACTAATGTACATTAAAGAGTAGGTATTTTTCAATATTATATGCTTTTTATATGGTCTTACTTGGATAATTTACTTTATCTATTTGAATTAATTAACTGAAAGTAACCAAAGATGAATGAACTAAGGATAACAGATTAAAATATTGCATAAGATATATCACAAACCTAATAAAAAATATAATTTACCACACATACGTTAAAATCAAATTAAAAACTAGAAAATAACATCACATTTTCTAAAGTAATAGAGTGAATGAACAAACAAACTACAGTAGTGGAAAAGGTGTCAGTTGTTTTATCAAAAACAAAAAATGGTCGAGTTTTTTCAATGAATTGTAGGTGGCGGAATAATATAATTCATTAAATAATTAAAATTATCTAAAATACCGCAATATTAATATAATACCATATTGTTCCTTTATTTTATATAAAATAAACCAATAACCCATAAAATAGAGAGAAACCGTAAACATCCTTCATTATATGAATGAATACTTGAGTGATTAGGTGGAGATGGATAAATTAATGATTCCTATTCAATATTTTATTGAACATGAAATGTAAAAAGAAATTTTATCAATTAATAAATTGTATCCTAGTGAAATGAATATAGGAATGTAGATATAAATGAACATAGAAGGATGGAAGGTTACAAAAAGAATTGAATGAGGAATATGAATAGTGGTATTGGAATGTATACTAGCATCATCTTATATTTTAATTTTTCTTGATAAGATATTTCATGTTCACTAGATTGAGAATCCGAGGATTATGTACTACAGAATTGAAATAATACATATATTGAAAATAAATTATTTTATTCATCATATTTATTTATATAATAAGTGCTACGATTATTTGAAAATAATATATCAATTAAATTTGATTTAGAAAATATTTATTAAATTCAAAATATTGTGATGTTAATTTATCCCATAAATTAGATTAAATATTTGATTATATTAAAATTCATGTTTTAATGTTTTTATGATTTATTAAAATGTAAATAAGTATGTCTCCCATTGGTAGGTGAATTGAAGTACTATAACTCCATTTTTTGTAGAGGGGATGGATCCATAAAGTTAAATCTTGTTCTATGAAACAATATTTCAAAAACTCAACAATGTTTATCCCATTACTCCGTATAAACCATCCACCAACAATAATAATATATCTAAGGCTATAAATAGATATTTTTCAATATAGTAGTATCATTTCAATACTACATAAGATTTATCCATGTGTGTAAGAATCAATGATATATTGATTATAGATGAATTCCCTCTAATCCTCGCTATGGATAATCTAGTTACAAAAATTAAATATTTAAATGGATTTCCCCACTTTGTATGAAATTTTTATGAAATATTACTTTTCATATTGTATAATAATAAATTTATCCCACATGTAATTCGTAGTGGTCATTTGCAGTACCGCCTGAGGATTTATAGCTCCATATTAGTATGAATTCAAGTAAATAAAATGAGGATTCCTATATTTTAATAAATAGAAAACGAATAATAATTTATGTTCAATATTTAGATGACTATCATAGAAGATTTACCAATTATTATTTCAATAGGACCATATCAGTTCTAAGATAAATGATTTTTGAAATTTGAAAGATTATATATATTTTAAGGAGAAAATATGTTGATGAATTTACTATAATATAATGTGGCGGAATCCTAGGATACACTAGAAGACAATAAGACCAATGGAGAGAGGATACATACACACAACACTACTACAACATCACTTTTATGGTTTATTGGTTTTATTTTCATCTCCAAACTCATATATATATATTCACCATCTTCCTTGTTCACAAATATTGAATCTTTCAAGGAGCGTTAAATCATAGTGGTTATCAATGTTGGAATAGATGATAGTTTTTTTTCCTAATTTAAAAAATATTATGATTAATTCCCTCACCCAATATCTATTATTAACATATTTTATTGATTAGTATCACCTCTTAATTTCAAATGTCTTTGTTTGTGATTGAATCATATTTATTATATGATTTCATTGGTTGATGGTCTATAATATCCATTATATTATATTTAAACAATGGATAATAGAATAGTAAATGTTTGTGTGGTTAGGTATTTATTATTTTCATCTCATGTTTAATGGGTAGATGGACATTCTTCTGTATCTTGGGAAAAAATACCAAATTGGGTCTTTTCGAAGTTATCTTAATGTGATTAGTTTCATTAATTCACACACAATAAATGATGGTATACCAAGTCAATATTCCAGTATAGTAAAACCTTACCCAACCCACTACACTATAGGTGAGAGGTGTAAATAATATGGACTACTTCAATTTCTTTTTAATAATAATATATGTAAAATAATATGAAATTATGGTAGTAGAATAATTGAGTATACATCCATAAACCATCAACCCCAGAAAATTTTATTTTCAAAAAATATGTTCACTAGTATCAAAATCTTCACATTCAGTTTATTTATACCTATAATGGAATATATCCATTATAAGTGAGTGTATTATTTATTTCAGACACATTTCAATAGAAAAAACATGTTGACCACTGTACTGAAATAAACCTTAGAGAATAATAAATATTTTATAAACAAATAAAAATTATTTTCAAACATATTATCAAACTATTATATAGAGTTTGAAATGAATGTGGGTAGGTATCATTGTAATACATTTATTTTAAAAAATATATACTAATTACATGATTCTAATTTGATAATGATTAATAAAATATTAAAAAATTGTCACTTTAGTTCAGTTATCAAAACCACTTTAATTACTCTTCATAACTCAGTGCATGAAATTTCTATAATTATATAAATATAATATTCTAAATTAATCATAGAATGTAACAATTTTGTAATATCCAATTTAGTTACATCAATATAAGGACTCATAGTGGATCCCTATGACACAAAATTCTACCACCATTACATGCTTCCTGAAAGAAAACAGTATGTCTGATATACACATGTTGTGATTGAAAAATTTTGTTTAAAAAAACTAGTTTATTACCAAAAAAATACAGATTGAATTATATACATGATATCTAAAATCTAATACACATTGATATATTAAATTTTAAATGATAAATGGAATATATTATTATCACATGATGATACATATCTTATATATCTATTATAGAATCAAACATAAAACTTATATTGTTTTATCAACTATATATATTCATTATATTTTCTTCCACTAGTTACATAGGGATATAAGATAATTTAAATTCAACTACATTTTATTTCAATCATAAAATACTCATAATCCCACCACTCATTTGGACACAATTTGGCCGTTCATCTAAAAAACACCAAAATTTTATATTCTCTCATTACAATCTGTATAGTACTAAAAATGATAGACCATAATGATTACATTGTAATAAATTTTTACATAAAAATATTCTAAATACCCATAAATTACTCATTATTGTTGGTCTTATGCAAGACGATTCAAATAATACATATTAAACCAATAAGGCGAATATCTATCATCAGACATCCTAGAAGTAAATAATGTTGTTGACAATTCTACCTTTTAAGGAAAAAAATGTCCTTATCACAATGTTGAAATCTTCTTGTTAACCCCAAAGAGATTAGAAAACAAATGAAAATCTCATTAATTCACTTAATTGAATGATCAGATCCAAACAAGACTAAATGTATTATCAAAAATTCAATCTATAATGAAAAAAATTAATATAACTTTCGTATTTATACACATCAATTCCAATGTTCCTACATAAATAGGATATATTTTTTGAAAAACTCAATTATTATAATGTGATCATGATGTTTTGAAAAAATATTTTGCAAATACATATAAATTTACACATAATGTGGTGTAATATAAAATTTTTATCCAAATTGAAATAATGTAATATTTTCTTGAGTCATTTTCAAAAATTAACTTTTCAAATTCATAGTTTTTATCAATAAAATTATAATCAATATGTTAGTTGTGATCAATTGATATATTGTTTTAATATAAATTTTTGAGAATTTCATTATTCAAATCACATTTACCTAGTGTCTTGATTCCAAACATCCAATTTCCAAAAAAATAAAAATAACACTTTAACAAAAATTTTATTTATAAGGATAATTATTTCCTCACCAAAATCCATGTTTTTCTCCTGTAATATATGGATATCTGATATCTATTTAATGTTAGTTTCATCATTTTAATATAAAGACTTGATCCGCAAGTTGATATTTAATTATGCAATAGTGAATATTGAAAGCTTTTTGCTACCTCAGGGTCTACGTAACTCCCCATGATAGCATCATATAATTATCTATAAAGAAATTTTATTTCTTTTATATCTTCTTATACACACAATACTGAGACTAAACAATCCATGATATAATATTAAAATATTATAATTTAATGTAACAGTTATCACGTCATTGTTAGATTTTCATCAAAAAATACGAATTATGAAATAATTAAAATATATATTTTAAACTTGTGAAAAATTAAATCATATGGTTTATATGGATTAAAAAATAAAATTCATCTCATTTGAAAGGAACAGAGAGGTTTGTTCTAAAAAACATTTTATGCATGTAATGTGACATTTTATTAAAAAATTTAATGCATCACTATTGGAGAATAATTTTAGAAATTTTTTTATTTTACATATTTAAAAAAATATTTCATTCATCTAATGTATTTTTAAAAAATAGATAATAATAAATCCTACATTGTAAAAAAGTTATTTTTCTATAAAAATTGTTTTCGTTACTATTTGGGCACATATTTGTTAATGAATTTAAACACATTATAAAAATTAAATCATTAAAAGTAGATTACATATTTGGATCAAAGAGATTCAAATTACTTTTATTAGTTTCTTTTATTTTTGTTTTCATTACTAATACCTTGGTTAAAAAAGTCACCTATGTAAGAATAAAACATGGAAAACCAGGTAAAATCATTGGACCAAGTCTTTAAAATTTCCTTATGACATTCCATTATAATACAGGATGAAAAAATTCAAAAATTAATTCCCATTTTATGTAAATAATTTAATTTGTTTCCATTTTTCATTTATAATTATAGTTATATGATTTTATGAAGGGTTTATGTAAAAGTATCACTACTCTGATTTTCGTATCTTACAATATTTACTATAAGGTCATAAAGAGGTATGTTCAGTTTTAAATATTATTTCGATTGATGATTTAATTAATATTATGAAGGTTAATATTATATAAATTATGGAAACATGATTATTGTGTAAGGATTGGAACTACCAAAAAAAATCTCATAAAATAAAAAAGAATTAAAATGAAAATATATTCATTTTAATGAGGAATTATTTTTAAATGGGTGATGAAAATTTATAGATGGATAATATATGATATTTAATTATATAAAATAAATATTAAGAATAAAAACATAGTTATTTTTAATATATAGGATTTCATAGAACCTTCAATGCAATTTAATCTATATATAATAGATTTAGGTTAAAATCAATTATTTTTTCTAGGAATAATTATTATAAAGATAATGATGATACAATACCATGATCAATCTATAAATAGTATTATGAATATTCTTCTCATATGGTTATTTTTTTTCAATTTTAGTGCATAAGAGGAACTATGAATCTATTTTAGAAGATTGATATTATTTCACTTTTTAATAAGAAATCATTGTTTCATCCATATCATTGTTTTCAAAAAAATTTATAATTTTGATAATATTCCACATTTAGTTAATAATTTATTTTTCACCCCTGTTTCATTTTTTACAAAATGGGTAGAAATTAATCTTTGTCTCATTTCTCGAATGATATATTCCAACCATTATAGAAAATATAAATGGAATCATTTTTTCACTATAACTATCATAAATAAAATTTACTACCGCCATGATTCCTAAATGAATTTATTAGTCAATTAAATTTTATCATGGGTATTTTTCAATAAAATGTTTTCCATTATATTTTTTAATTTTTTATATTTTAAATAAGAAATTTCAAATTTATCATGGTATTTTCATTATAAAATAATACATTTTTCATTTAATGGAATAATCATCTAAGATAAAAAAAATTAATGTTACACTATATTTACAAAGGATATGATCCAATGATAGAATATTTATTCTTTAACATGATGGTTTATGGTTTAGATAATGAAATATTGATGAAACACATTTTTATTTCTTCATTTTATGTTATAATGAATGATTTTATGTTCTTTTGGCATACATCTAAATGGATTTTTTAATATATTTTTGTTGGGAACAAAAATATAAGTAAAACAAATAAATTTTGTAAATGTTAAAGATATATGCGATCAATGAGTAGATAAGAGATTATCGAAACCCTATAAAATAGGGTACACATGAGGTTACCGCAAGCATGAAATACGACACATGAGTGGTTCTCCCAAGCCTAATATAGGTGCATTAGTTATTATTCAAATAGTAACATGTCATGAATGAATTTCTTATAGTAAGGATAAAATAATCCAATTAATATGATTATTATACACTTATTTCATAAACTTATGACATTATCCTATAATAATATTGTATTCCCTTGTAACATGTTATTTGATTAATTTAGGATAAATGACTTATAAACATAATATCATTATGTCAGGACTCATGTGTATGATATATGATACGAAAGATATGGATTTAAACTATTATGTCCATGTTATCATACCATATTCTCATATTTTGTTATGTGATCATTGATATATCCCTTGATTACTCTTACTATGATTCAGCGCTCACCCTTTATTTAATTTCCATTCACCGTGTTTTGAATAATGTTATTCTGTATTATATTTCAAATAATGGATCAAGTTATTAGAATTCATAGTGGGAGATAATTCATATATATTGTGAACATGTTTTTAATAATTCCAATAAAACAAATACACAAGAAATATGTAATTTTTATGTGGTCAGTAATGATATGCATTGAATATTCAACTAATAATATATAATATTTTTGTAAGAAATTTATGGGACAATATAGTTTCTCGAAGATAATGGTTTACTTAACCTTTTAAACATGGAAGGAAAATCATTACTGGGACACCTTTTGAGAATTACATATATTACAGAATATGGTATATTTAATAATGAAATAAGGGTGTATTTTCGCATAAAAAATCCAGGTTTGGACACTAAATGTCATTTTGGATTTGGAATTTATGTATCTAGGGGTAATAATGATGAGAATAGTTGGTAAATTATATCTCTAAAATCATTCTTATAAAGAGTCATTGGGTGATTGCATGACAATGTGTTTGACACACCCAGAATATTTTCCCGTTAAATTATCAATATTTGAACCATCACAAAAGATTTCAATACATGATGACCATGGATGACAAAGGGTAATATTATTGTGTCCTTTTTGGAAATATGGAATCATGATTTATACATACCATTAATGATCATTCATGTTTAATTGGATTCCCTATATTATTATTTCTTCACACATAATTATTTTTCATTTTATTCAATGGATAGATCCTTTTGGAACTACCTTAATGATTAATGTGATGGAAACTGAAATGATTTCCCCCCAAAACATAATTTATGTGATCTAGAGTGAAACAATCATTGAAATATACTGACATATCTCTCCCAAGAAATGAATCATTATAAGAATTTGAATATGAAATTGAGGGAAAAAGATTAATTACCTCTTCCATAATAAAAAATCCAAATTATTTTAGAGGATCTATGGATCCACTAGTTGTTGATATAAAAATTAGTACATTTAAGAAGATAATTTTCCTTATATGTTGTTCATTTTATCAAATTTTCATTTTAGTGATCCATTGTTGGAAGGTGAAGTATATCAATGGTATAATCTAATAAATAAGAGTAGGTTGTATAATTAAATTGAATATATGTAATGGTATATGTTTAATACATTTTCTTCAAATAAATGACTTTTATTCTCCATTTTTATGTAGATAAGGAGATCCTTAACATGATGAAAATGTTTGATGAATTCATTCTTATATACAAGGTACCTTTTCCTTGACTTGTGAGGTATGATTCTGTAATAATCATTGATTGAGAATATAAGATTGATTCATTTATTAAAAGACTAAAACCATGCATCTGATCTGAAATATCCATTATTTTATGATGAAATATTTGTACTAGAATACAATGTAGAAATGTACATTCAAGTTGAAAATAAGTCTCATGGTTTTTATTTTAAATAAATGATGAAAATCAGAGGGTATTCTATAAATAAAACTCATGGGGCTATGATTAATATAATTCCATTTTGGATAATTTTTGAAACAGATATATTGAAAATTATCAAATTTGGACTACTAAATTCATTATGTGTTGATATAAGGTCAACATGAAGTTGTATGTTGAGGTAATATGATGAGGTTTGAAAATTATGGAGGGAAATAACCATTGATACTCTGGTGTTTTAGATGTATGATGTTTGATAATTATGCTAACTAGTTCCAGAACATGATGGTTATTGAATATGTCCTATGATTGTAACCACTTAATCCAATATATATATATGGAAATATCATGCAATCATCATCAATGATGGTTTAAAAATAAAAAAATGTTGTCAAATGTGTACATACCATCGACTCTAGAAATTATAATATCATATTTTATTAATAATTTAACGACTATATTATATATGGAAATGTTTCTATGTGTATCAAAATAGATCATCAATAAATAAGTATTCAATTATCATAAAAAACAATAATGGTATGAATATCACATGTGAGGTCTTATATTCATCATTGATTGATTTTTTTAGGATGTAATTATATCAAATATCGTTATTCCGACTCAAATAAAATTTTAAATCTCTTATGTAACGAAGAGGTTTATTAATTTAATATCAAAACCAATTGAAAAGGACATGAAGTCACATTATATGTTCTAACAAAACTTATATTCATATATCAATGTATTGATAAATATCAACATCCACTGAAAATCACATAATTATATTGGTATTGAATCCTATTTAAATGCGATGTTTGTCTTAGATGGTTGGAGATAAATCATAATTGAAGACATAATAATTATTATAGAGTTTTTAATTGTTCTTCTTATAGATAGTCTTAGTATTCTAGTGATTCTTGAAGATTGCTTTTTAAATGAACTCACACTCAGTGATAAACTTATATCAAATTCTTCATATAGATTAGAGATGATTTAGAATTCAAAATTGAATAGGAAACTCAAGGAGAATATCGAAAAGTTATTTATTTAGTCATCTATTTCACCATGGAGTGGAACTATTCATTTTTGAAGATGATATATGGGTCATTGTGACTATGTATTGATTATTGATAACATTAAATGTTCACTATCAACAACATGTATCCTCTACAATTTATTGAGTACTTGTTTGATTAACTATGATACAGATACCCTAAATTATTGGACTTTACTATTACATAATTTTTATAATAAAAACATAATATTTATATATATATATATATATATATATATATATATTGGATACAAAAGGATAGTTTCCTGGGTAAATTTTTCCCATATATCAATATTACATATTCAAAATAATTATTTCAATCCTTCTCCTTTATCCTTTTACACAATCACTTTCCCCTTCACAAATGTAGTCACCTCATGATATATATCATGGAAAGTGGTGAGATACAGTCCCATTATTGGGAGGAATAAGGGACATGGATCCAAAATACACAGTTGAGAATAATAAACATAATCATATTATAAGCATAGGATCATCATCGAAATCATGAGGGATCTGTTTTAAAATTTCAATTAATGCGTCGATGAATAAAAATTAAATATCATGTCATAGTGGTCAAAAAACAAAAATTTTTGTCAACAAAGCTAGCATAATGTCCACACATATCATTTGTGGATAATAATTACATCATAATTATGAGAAATGGTATCATAATGTTTATACATAATACACATAATATCATGAGACATATCACATTACCCAATGCATTGTAGGTATGTATTGTTTTTGGACCACTCAACACATCCAAATATTCAAATAACAATTCATGCCTCATAGTATATAAAGAAATTATAGTCATTAAATATACCATAGAATGGAATTAGTTTCATAAGGATTTTATAAATCATACATTCATGGAATAACATCAGGGTTACCAAATCAATAATGAAATACATATTTATTACAAACAGTATAATTACTGAGAGATGAAGAAACTACTAAAGATGATAAAAATATGTGTTGGGGAAAGAAATGTCTTTTGGTATAATATTTGTATTTGACATATTAATCTTGTTAAAAATATGTATATCCCAAAAAAATTGAGGATTTTTCGAATAATATTTATAGATCATTAGAGTATTATCTTACTGAATATTTCATGAATGAGGTATTACCCATAGAAACAGAGGTTGGTTCGATAATCCTACTACCATAAATCCATCTTTATTTCCTCAACATTTTTCCCAGAGAATAATAAAATTATATTTACTAAAATATGAAATAGAATAGAATTATTTTAATTTATCTCAATTTTTATCAATAAAAATAATTTTTAAATTATTTTCAAATTTCTATTGTTCATGTTGGGGATTTTTGATATATTCATTTCCCAAAAAGAATCATGTTTTACGTAGACCTCTCAATTTTGATCTATTAATTTATAGAGATGTGGAATAAATTAAATGAAAGAAATAAATATATTTATTCATTTATATATAATAAATGATTCATTTAAACCATTCCTAAGTGTAATGAAAATGAAATATGATAGAGCCTTTTAGGTTAGCAGTTAACAGACCGTCATCAAGAACATTGTCCAAATGTGAAAGAGAGTTATACAATATATATAACTAAAAAATTTATTTTTAAATACGGTAAAACTATCTTGTACAATTATAAATAATAAATAAATAATTTTATATGATTTTATTTTCGAATGGATAGGTAATGATAGCAAGAGAAGAGGAAAACACGGATGAGTTGATGAAAACATACCATATTATTGGTGTTATATCTCTCTTACGACACTAGAATACCTTGAGGATTCTCACTTGATTACTCCATAATTCCCCTATATATTATATGATTATTAATAATGAGGATTGAAGATGATATTTTTCATTGGAAATGGTGGGGGAGTTTTTTTCCCAAGGGATGATGAAGGGGTCATTTATATATCAGCATAAGTGTAATTATAAAAGAAAATTTTGAATAAAATAAATTATCAAAGGTAAATTTTTAATATTTATTTATATCAATATTATTCATACTTATAATTAATATAATGGTTTTATGGTGATAAAACCATTTACTAAATCAATTCATTAGTTTTTTAAAATACAAAGTGGATAAAAAGAACAATTGTAACATTAAGGGGTCATTTCTTACTTTATACTTTGGAATTTGTTTTTTATATTTGGATTTTAATATTACTTTATTTGGATGAATAAATTATTTCATTAAATATATTTTTTCTTAAAATTTTATTTTTGAATGATTATGTCATTATTACATCATGAATGATGTAATTTATGTTACACTAGTTATGAGAAAAAAGTCAATTTTTACTATTCAGTTGAAAATTAAATTATTTCATTATATTACCAAATATAAAATTCTATAAAATTTTATTGTGATGATATAAAAATTGATATTCAATTTATGATAACCAACTTATTCCTATTTAATATTTATTTTTATCATACAAATTATTATTTATAAAAAATACATCAAAATAAATATTATATCAATGTGCTATGTTTCCACTCATTATTTAATCAGGATAAATTTTTTTGGCATTATAATATTTATATTTACCTAAATTACTAATTAAATATATTATTTATATAAAATTTAATTATTTTTATGTGAAATTAGTATTCTAATAGTTGGGTTTCGTTTCCCAAAAGTCATGACTCTATTCCAAACGTTCAATGTACTATTCCAACACCATATTATTATTACAATATTCACATTTCTTCATAATAATACTAATTCATTACTTAATTCATTATTCACTTCATTTCCTCTAATGTTTGCTCATTTATATTTTCTATAGAATTTATTATTTTACAAATATTTTGTTTTTTATGATGTTTTGGTTGTGGGGATGATGATTTTAGAAGATTGAGGTGATTGGTATTTTTTAATTCTAATTTTCATATTTTATATTATTCCCCATTATTATTTCTGTAATTTTAATTGGATTGGTTGATTTTTAAGGTAACATTATTTAATAATTATTATTTTTTTTCATTTTCATTTTTAAAATTTATGTGTATAATATTATCTAGTTTAATAGTAAATTTATTTATTTGAATAGAAAATATTATTTCTAAATATTGGGTTGTTACATTGTAACACCAATTATAAATTTTGCCTCAATATTTAAAATCATATTATCATTTGATAGTATGTGTGGGATAATATGTTTTGTTGTTTCTTTTGGTCCCTATATCACCACTTTATACTGATGGTTCCTCC
Organism: Viscum album; assembly: GCA_963277665.1. NCBI lineage: Eukaryota > Viridiplantae > Streptophyta > Magnoliopsida > Santalales > Viscaceae > Viscum > Viscum album. The sequence goes on along the minus strand of OY728146.1, from coordinate 1,996,264,904 downwards.
AAAATAAAATGACAAGGTGAGTTACCTTGATGTATATTACCATGTCTCTAATTTCCATGATATTCACTATATTATATTTAAATTAGAGGTCATACATCATTTGTACCACCAATGGATTTACTACATTTGATGGATATGGTATGTACTTCACATGTAGAGATATATAGAACACATCCTAATCATGAGCCATGTTTGGTTTATTTTCATGTTGATATGTCAAACCTTCTATTCTATAAAGGATATCATTGGTGAAAATATACATATGGATAAGATTTTCAATCTTTCAAAATGTTATGACTCTCTTTGATGGTGATATTAATCAGAAATTGTTGTCTGATATACCAAACTCCAATTCCCATCATTAGTTTTCAGCAAATCTCTTTTTCGTACTCTGAGTAGATTTTATATGTTTTTGGTTGGAATGAACATTATCTTTCATATCTTTCACAATATCTGGTCTACTTTTCTTACTTTCAAATACATTATTCTATAAACAAGATGTTCCATGTCACTTCATATAGAGTAATTCAGATGGGGACATCAAAATTCTCTAGTGGATTATATTTTTATATGAAAACACAAAAAAATTATATTTTAATCCAGTCCATATTTAAATTAGATTAATTTGGATCAAATAATTTTCTACAACATCTTAGTAGACCTTTTATATTGGTCATAAATTTTAGAGAGATTGTCCATATAGAAAATAATTTCTATATTCAGATTATATCGATGATATCTATAGAATTCAGGATTGAAACATGGATCATTGTAAGATATTATTGAATGTGGAACATTATGTATCCCCATCACATCCACAATGTATACCATGGATATTTGTTATAGTGCGAAATATTATTAACTGATGATGATGTGGGTAGTATTGGTCATTATATGTAGAAAAACCCATATCACATTGTTTTCATTAGATGTATATAAGGAATGAATTGAAAACACTATAGTGACATTATCCCACTTCTACATGGGAATAGGTAATGGTTTCATAATCACTTTTGGCTTCTGTCACTCTTCATTAACTTGATGACATTCAATAAAAATTGAGCTATAATCAATGACCTCAATATCGATGTTGTCCCACTAGAAGTTATCCCAAAGATCATGATACTTATTTGTACCTCTTTGATGGATAAAGATATATGATATATTATCATTATCCAATATCTCATTTTTATATGTGATGTTGGATCACAAAGTCCAGTTCCAAATAGAATTTCACAGTCAGTAGCAATGATGAACTCATGTAACATCTCTACAATTACCACCTTCCTTTTTTAATCTCCAACTCAACCCTTTGAGCCTATTTGAAATTTTATTTCATAGATGGTTGGGATAACATTTCGTTAGATGTGTGAGTATAGGTGCAATGATTATCCACCTCTTAATATCTTTAACTCTTTCCTAACATTGTCTTATCTAGACATAAATATTCTATTTCTGCATTAACATATTTATTTGGAAAGAAAATCGTGATAAAATTCTCACAAAATATTATTATTGTCCTCCTTTGCTTATAAACATATGAATTTGAGTGAAAATAGTGGGTCTAGGACATTCCTAGATTTCCTTTTTCAATCAATGGTCCATAGAAAAGACATTAATTATGATCACATGACTCATTAATGTAAATTTTTTCATCCAAACTTCACACCTATTGGCCAAAGAATACATTTTTTATTTCACTAATGATTCTAGTACAATACCTCAATTCTATTTATATTATCCATTACCATTATTGTAAAAGAGAATATAATCTATAAATACAACACCATATTTTTCTATGTAGTATATAAATAATCTATTCACATAATCCATTAATATTTTAGGAACATTATTATGTTTGAGGATAATCACTATAAAATCATATTATCCATAACATGTTTATAGGTATTTCCAATGAATATATTCCTTATTCACCATTACAAGATTATATCATAAATGAATAACCACCTTTATGAAGTACCTAACTCTGTAGTTTTCATTGAACACTGCTTCAATCCTTGGATGGGGATACTTATTCATTACTTTTATAGTTTTGAGCTCTCACTAATCTATACACAGATGCATTGACACGTCATTTTTCATTAAAAATTGAATGGGTACACCCCAAGGTGGTGAACTATGGTTTATGAGCCCTTTTCCAAAATTGTATAACAACTATTTCTTTATTCCTCTTGCTAGATAGGGATCATCTTATAAGATATTTTTAATGTAGGATATTATCACGTATAGTATCTATAGTGAACTCTTCCTCATGAACTACTATATGTCTAGGAATATCATTTGGATATAAATCTGTTCTTCCCAAAAAAATGGACATTTTTACTAGGCTGGTAAAATACATTAACTCAACCATTTTTGAATGGTATGATCCTTCATCATGAGTCAACAACCACTCCTCCTCCAATGTCCCGAAGCCCATCATTTTCTATTGATTGATAATCCACCTTTAAAGGGATTAGGTGGAACCCTATTACATGCCCATAGGCTATTTTTAGGAACCAATGCCCGTAGGCACAAACATACCATACAACCCAGACAAACAACTTGGAACTTGCTCCTCCCCACCATCTTCGTCTTTGAAATCAGCTCTTCACCTCCGCATGGCTGCTCGGCTAGGAATTCCTTTGCATGAACAGGCTTGTCCCGATGGCAGGTTCCATACCCTCTCATTCTTGCAATCCGTTAGCTCCTGCTGTGGTGAAAGCTCCTTTGCCCATCCTCCTTGTAGAGCTTGTTCCTTGTAGTTTTTGGTCTGGTTTTTGTATCTGCAGGTGTCCCTAAGGCCATATGGATAGACCGAAGTCCCAACTGACCCGAAGGCTTGGGTGCCCGAAGGCCAATGAAGGACTCGGGGACCAAATCTGATGCCCGAAGGCCCAAACAGGGGCATATTCTCACCTGCTACAGTGCCAAACAGTGCCTGCTACAGTAACAACTACAATACTGCTACAGTACCCCGAAAATCCTACCTCTCCCTAGTTTTGATCCCTGGTCTCTTGGATGCACCATCAGAGACCTTGCCAATCGGGCTAAGGCTCATGTGCAGTCAACAACCACTCCATTGATTGGTTTGTAATGGAAATTAATCATCTTACATTCATTTATATAGGAGAATATAAATTCATGAGATATGAGATGATATTTTATTTATATATCAGTTGATGTGTTCTCTATGTCACATACAATACATATTTTAATGGTATTTTTTTCTTTTAATTTACAAACTTTCTTTTTTGGGGGGTTTCCGTAGGTTTTAGGGAGGAATAGATGAGTATTCATGAATTGGGTCAAACCGTGAGCCAAATTTCAGATTAAAAAATAAATTTTGTATCTTTTATAACATTTTCATTTTTCAACATTTTTCATCCATTCAAATTCCTAATTGACCTCCCTTAACCTATGAACACCACCAAGATAATTTGGAGCTTTTAAAAATCTATAACCAGGGGTTATTTGGGTTTTTGTCTAAGGGGCTGGGCCTGCCCGAAATCCCAATTCCTGTTTTAAAAATAAAATTTGATGTTGTTATAACATATTCAATATTCAGGATGTTTCGGTGATTCCAAGTCTCAATCAAGCCCAAGTAACCCAGCCGCGAGTCTGACCTCTCTCCAAGCCATTTGGAGCTCTTTAGAATCGCAATTTTGTACCGATCTTCATAGGGTGCTCAAATGTCCCAGATTTGAAGAGGTAAAGTATTTCTTTCATAACACTCTCAATTATCAATAGTTTTCTTCCATTCCAATTCCAAAATGAGATAATACATCTTGTTAGAACGTACCCTAAATTTAGGCTCTTTTAAATTTCAGATACTGGAGTTTTGGAGTGATTAGTTCAAGATACTTCAAGAAAATGAGCCCTTTTCTTTCCTCTTTCAAATTACATTGGGTTTAACTCATTGTTCTTATGGTTTCATAAGTTATAATTGAGTTTACTAATGTCCAGAAACTAGGATTTAGAACATAGGGTTTAACTTTGGGCTTTAATGTAAAATTTGTGTGGTTTTAGGTTTGATCTAGTTCTCTTTTGGTGCGGTGGTGATGCGATTTGATTTTCGCACGGAGATTCAAGGGGTTTTGTTAATTTGGTAGGTGATTCCATTGTGTGTGAAATTTTTGTGGATTATCTTGCTGTTTTCATGGTACTATAATGTTTATTTCACTTGAATGTTTCTGTAAAAATTGGTTTTAGTTTCATTTATAATGCAAATGAATTTTAACTTCCAACTTTTGGTGAAATTGAGGGGTTTCCATTCAAATCTTTTATTGGTTCATTTTGGGATGACCCATAACTGAATTTTTGGTTTCATTAAAGGGGTTTGAACTGAAATTTTGTTTTAATAACTTACAAGTGTTATCATAGTGTGAAAAGTGGATATCTTAAAGAGCTTTGGGTGAAAAAACAATGTGATGTTTTGAGAGGTTGTTTTATTGGAAATAAAATTATTTTATTGTGTGTTTTAAATGGTATAAAATGTGTGTAGCTACTGTAAAATTTGTTTGTGACCAGTACATATATTTTATATGAAAAAGGATGTGTGTTGTTTGCTGAAATTGTTTGAGCACAAAAAGGGGAAGCCCGGGTACTTAGGTGGGGCAGATTTGTACTAGTACGGCTAGTGGATCAGATGGGTTTTGTCCCTGTTCCACATAGCATCTGGATAACGACAACTATAACTAAACGATTTGGATGATGATTTTGGACCACTAGGTTATGGGTATGTTCCTTACTATTGGCTCGTGCACGAGAACAGATTTTTCTATGGTTACTCTACACCGAGGTATGAGGTACATAGGGCCCGAGACAACCTAGTGCATAGGGGTGTTCCTGATTTTGATGCTCATATGATTTGTGGTATTTACCCTTTTTGTGGGTTGTTTTTGGAAGTACATTATAGTAGCTCACATGTCTATTTAATTTTCTAACATTCTGAAATTCTCGGATTGAAAACTGTTTTCATTTGAAAGTAGCATTTCTTTGAATTTTATCACTGTTTCACCTTGTGTATTAAAATTTCTTGTTTTGTTCACATTATATTACATACTATTTGGAATCAACTAGTGGTATTCTCTTGGGCTTAGGCTCACACCCTAATTACACCCCTTGGGTGTATGTAGACCTGCTTATGCTTGACTCAGGTAAAGGGAAGGCTAAGGGTGATGGTGGTTTAGGATGTTAGTCCCCATCGTTGGGGCGGAGTTGCGGGGACGACTTACGGGTGATGATCCCCTTGTCATGTGGAGTCCATGGGGATGTCTTGATGTTGTCATTATTTGTTTTTAGACCACTTGTAGTGTCTTTAAACATATGTATTCAGATCTGGGTTTGTTAATAATTGTTTATCATGAAAAATTTCAGATTTTAATAATTGTTTGTTTGTTTTATGATTTCTGCTTTCATACTCGGGTAAATCGTTCCCAAACCAGATTTGTTTGATACCCGGGCACTAGTGCCAGCCCGTGGGGATAGGGAACGCCCTTCGGGCCTTTCCACGGGTCGGGTTTGGGGCTATTAATGGTGGCGACCAGATTCGGTTCGTGACAAAATGGTATCAGAGGAGGTTAATGTTTTTGGGTTATATTTTTATTTTGAGATGAGTCGGGATAGACAGGAGCTAGGACTTTCAGTGCTTGGGGTATTGGTTGTGAGTAGGGTGCTTGGCCCGGACCTCTCATGGTATACCTTGAGTCACTAGAGGATGTTTGAATTTACTGATTGAATTCACTTCTAGATGAGACGTGTGGGCTGCAGACCACATGTGGACATCAGGTAGATGTGGAGTAGTTGTTTATTTTATTACAAGAATGTGTTTAGTTTGTTTATATTTGATGTATTTGATTACAATTTTCTGAATTGTGGTATTGACTATTGTTTTGTAACTGTTGCATTTTGTAGCAACATGCCTCCCCGGAAAGCTCCCACGCACCCACAGGAGGAAGCTGGAGAGAGTTCTCCCATGCCGATAGATCAGAGGCTCGTGGAGGCTGTTGTTCGGGATATCCAAGCTTTGGGACATGGACCATCTCATACTCATATTCCTATTAGGGCAGAGGAGACATGTCCTAGAAAAGATAAAGCACAAGAGTTTCTGAAAAACAAGCCTCCTGCCTTCCGAGGTAGCGCAGAACCCCAAGAAGCAGAAGAATGGCTCGAGAAGATCGAGCATATGTTTGAGTTCCTGGAAACACCCGAGGAGCTCAGGGTGAAGTTTTCCTCCTTTCTGTTGGAGGGTCCCAGACATAAATGGTGGGAGTCAGTGCTTCAGTATGGAAAGAATGAGCAGATGCGCTGGGGAGATTTCAAGGCTGTCTTCAATGAACAGTATTGCCATGAGGTGTTGGCTTATGCCAGTTCTAGAGAGTTCCGGGAACTTGTTCAGGGGAATCTATCTGTGATGGATTATGCCAACCGTTTCGATGAATTGGTTTGGTATGCTCCAGAAATTTTACTTAATGAGTAAGAGAAGGCCCAGAGGTTTGAGAAAGGATTGCGACCAGAGATATACTCCCAGGTGTTCTTGTTTAAGCTGAGGACCTATGCTGAAGTTGTTGATCGGGCGTGCATGGTGGAGATTTATAGGAAAGGCATTGATGGTTTCTATGGTTCAGTATCAACAGTGCGCAGTGGAAGCTCCTCAGAAAAGAAAAGGAAGCGGGAGGATCATGTGAAGAAAGGAGGGGGCAGTTCAGGCCACTCTTCCAGGCAGTTTTCTTCTGCGGCTTCTGATGCGAGATCAGTCGTGTGCCACCAATGTGGGAGGCCTAGGCATATCCGACCAGCATGTCCTCTTCCTCCGAAGCCTTGTTACCAGTGTTGAGGTATAGGGAATTTGCAGTGCTTATGCGGTGTGGCACGTCCACTCCCAAGTGGGGCAGGGTCAGTGGATTCAAGAGGAGTGCCAGCACAGTCTGAGTCGTCGAGGACTGGGGGATCTCGATTTGGTGGTCGTGGTGGTAGGGCTGGATCATCATCTGGGTAGAGGCAGTTCAGGGCACAACCACAGACTAGTAGTCGTCCTCAAGCAGATAATGGACATCTCCATGCAGTGGATCACTCACCAACAGGATCAGAGGCGGGACCGTTGACAGTTTGAGGTACAGTTCTGATCGCATCTTCTATAGCTACTGCTCTTTTTGATACTGGTGCCTCTGTTTCATTCATTTCTGGACATTTTGTGGACATTCTGAATTTGCCAACTGAGTTGATGTCTTTTTCGATGGAGTTGGTGACACCATTGGGAAAGGAGAAGAAGATGGGCCTGAGGTGCCCCTCGTGTGCACTTTCTGTGTCAGGGGTCGAGATGGAGTGGGACCTCTTAGTCTTAGATATGGACCTTTTTGATGTCATACTCGGGATGGATTGGCTAGTACAATTCCAGGCACACATCGATTGCTACAGACGGCGTGTGAGTTTCACAGCACCTGATGGGAGTCATCAGGTTTTTCATGGAGAATGGGATCCACGATCAAGTCGCGCAGGGCCTCCACTCCCAGAGTTGGGAAGTGTTATCTTCCAGTTATCTTCGATTGTGCTAGAGGATGGTCATTACCCTGAAGGAGCACTACCTCGTGTAGTGAATGAGTTTCCCGAGGTATTCCCTGATGATATTTATGGTTTTCCCCCGGAGCGGGATGTGGAGTTTTCGATTGATCTGGCGCCGGGAACACAGCTGATATCTCTTCCCTCTTATCGCATGGCCCCCACTGAGTTGAGGGAATTAAAGATACATCTGGACGACTTATAATCCAAAGGATTCATTCGCCTGAGTGTCTCTCCTTGGGCCGCTCCTGTGTTCTTTGCAAAAAAGGCTGATGGATCCCTCCGGTTGTGCATTGACTTCCGGAAGCTAAATAAGGTAACAATTAAAAACAAATACCCTTTGCCCAGAATAGATGATTTGTTTGATCAGTTGAAGGGGGAAAAGTGGTTCTCAAAGATAGACCTGCGTTCAGGGTATCATCAACTCAGGGTGAAGGAGTCAGATATCCCTAAGACAGCCTTCCGAAGCAGGTACGACCACTTTGAGTATTTGGTCATGCCCTTCGGATTGACCAATGCTCCAGCGGTATTTATGGAACTTATGAATAGGGTGTTCCATCAGTATCTCGATTCCTTTGTTGTGGTGTTCGTGGATGACATTTTGGTATACTCTTGCTCAGAGGAGGAACACGAACATCACTTGAGGATCGTTTTGGGTACATTGCGAGATCACCACCTCTATGCAAAGTTGTCAAAGTGCACTTTCTAGATCAGAGAGGTGATATTTCTGGGGAATGTGATCTTAGAGCATGGAGTTTCAGTGGACCCTGAGAAAAGTAGTGCAGTCATGTCATGGGAGAAATCGAAGAATGTGTTCGAGATCAGGAGTTTTCTTGGCTTGGCCGGTTATTACAGGCGATTCTTTCGGGATTTCTCTCGTCTTGCTTCACCGATGACTTCCCTCACCCGGAAAGGGGTGAAGTTTGTATGGGGTCAAGAATGTCAGGCATCGTTCGAGAAGCTGATGAGGCAGCTGACTACCACCCCCATGCTGATTTTTCCAGAGGCTGGAAAGGGATATGTGGTCTATTGTGATGCTTTAGGTATTGGTCTTGAGTGCGTGCTTATGCAAGATGATCATGTGGTCACGTATGGCTCTCGCCAACTTCGACCACATGAAAAGAACTACCCAACCCATGACTGGGAGTTAGCAGCGGTGATGCATTCTTTGAAGACATGGCGTCACTACCTCTTTGGGGAGAAGTGTGTAGTATACTCTGATCACAAAATCGTCGCTTATATCTTCTCACAGAAGGACCTCAACTTGAGGCAACATCGCTGGATCGAGTACTTGCAGGGGTTTGACTTTGACATATTCTATACCCCAGGCATGGGTAATGTAGTGGCCGAATCTTTGAGCAGAAGAGTTCCAGTGTAGGCTTTGAGGAACTCTAGTGATGAGTGGGCATTGATGGGTCTCTTTTCTCAGATGCATGTGGAGACCAGGGAATACAATGGAGGGGAATTCTTGGAAGGTGTCCAGTTGACTCCTTCTCTATTGGAGTTGATTCAGCAGGAACAGCCCAGTGACGATCTTTGCCAGCAGTCTAAGAAGTTCCTTCATGGTGGGGAGACATCCTCTGATTGGTCGTCGTCTCCCGAGGGAATCTTGTGCTTCAAGGGCCGTTCAGTAGTGCCATTATCTCTGCAGAAGGTGGTGATGCATGATAACCACCAGTCTCAGTGAGCTATCCATCTGGGTGCCACTAAGATGTATTATGATGTTCGTCGGCAGTTTTGGTGGTCTAGTATGAGACGGGACATAGAAGACTTTGTTTCGAGATGCTACACATGTCAGTAGGTGAAAGCAGTGCACCAAAGGCCATCTGGTTTGCTCAAACCACTACCAATTCCTACCTGGAAGTGGGAAGAGGTTGCCATGGACTTTATTGTTGGCTTACCTCGTACATCTCGGGGTAAGAATGATATTTGGGTGGTGATTGATCGTCTGACCAAATCAGCCCACTTAATTCCGATAAAAGATTCAACTAAAGTAGATGAGTTGGGCCATTTGTGTCTTCAGGAAGTTGTGAGACTCCATGGTGTACCATTAGCTGTTGTATCGGATAGAGACCCCCCTGCTTCACTTCTCGATTTTGGGAAGGTCTTCAGAAGTCCTTGGGGTCTTAGATTAAGATTATCACGGCATACCACCCGCAGACGGATGGTCAGACAGAGCCGGCGAATCAGATATTGGAGGACATGCTTCATGCATGTGTCCTGGAATTTGGAGGTTCTTGGGATAGCCATTCGGTATTGGTAGAGTTTTCTTATAATAATAGTTACCAATCCACGATTCGAATGGCCCCTTTTGAGGCGCTCTATGGTCGGCCTTGTCGGTCCACCATATGTTGGGTTGAGGTAGGAGAGACTTCACTGTTGGGGCCGAGCCTTGTGCAGGAGACTTCTGAGAAGGTCAAGTTGATCAGGCAGCGCTTATTGACAGCTCAGAGTCATCATAAATCTTATGCTGACCGGAGGCGTCGAGACCTAGAGTTTTCTTTGGGTGACAGGGTATTCTTAAAAGTGGCCCCTCGTCTAGGCCATCGTCGATTGGGGAAGTAAGGTAAGCCGATGCCACGGTACGTCGAACCCTTTGAGATCACTGAGAGTATTGGTAAGGTGGAATAAAGGTTGGACTTACCTTCTTAGTTGACGTCTATCCATGATGTCTTCCACGTCTCTCAGTTGAAGAAATACAATCTGAATCCATCCCATGTGTTGAGTTGGGAAGAACTGGAGATAGAGCCTGACATGTCTATCGTTGAGAGGCCGATGAAAATAGTGGACTCCCAAAAGAAGATAATTCGAGGAAAATCTATTCCTTTTGTCCGGGTTTTATGGCAGTATGGGAATGATACACATGAGACATTGGAGCGAAAGTCATGGGTCGAGGAAGAGTACCAATTCTTGTTTTCCAACTGAGATTCATGTTGACTTTCCGGGGTGGAAAGTCCATCATGGTGGGGATAATTGTTACATAAAATATATATTTTAAATGTATTTTTTTCATTTAATTTACATCCTTTCTTTTTTTGGGGGTTTCCCTAGGTTTTAGGGAGGAATAGATGAGTATTCATGAATTGGGCCAAACTGTGAGCCCAATTCCAGATAAAAAAATAAATTTTGTATCTTTTATAACTTTTTCATTTTTCAACATTTTTCATCCAGTCAAATTCCTAATTGACCTCCCTTAACCTATTAACACCACCACGGTAATTTGGAGCTTTTAGAAATCCATAACCAGGGGTTATTTGGGTTTCTAAAAAAGGGGTTGGGCCTGCCCGAAAGCCCAATTCCTGTTTTAAAAATAAAATTTGATTCTGTTATAACTTATTCAATATTCCGGATTATTCGGTGATTCGAAGTCTCACTCAAGACCAAGTAAGCCAGCCGCGCGTCTGATCTCTCTCCCACCCATTTGGAGCTCTGTAGAATCGAGATTTTGGGCCGATCTTCATAGGGTTCCTCAAATCGCACAGATTTGAAGAGGTCAAGTATTTCTTTCATAACTCTCTCAATTCTCAATCGTTTTCCTCCATTCCAGTTCCTAAATGAGATAATACATCTTCTTCGAATGTACCCTAAATTTGGGATCTTTTAAATTTCAGATACTAGAGTTTTGGAGTGATTAATTCAAGATACTTCGAGTAAATGATCCCTTTTCTTTCCTCTATCAAATTACTTTGGGTTTAACTCATTGTTCTTAGGGTTTCATCGGTTATAATTGAGTTTACTAATGTCCAGAAACAAGTATTTAGAACATAGGGTTTAACTTTGGGATTTATTGGCCATTATGTGTGGTTTTAGGTTTGATCTAGTTCTCTCTTGGTGCGGCGGGGGTGCGATTTGATTTTCGCACGGAGATTCAAGGGGTTTTGTTAATTTGGTAGTTGATTCCATTGTGTGTGCAATTTTTGTGGATTAGCTTACTGTTTTCATGGTACTCTAATGTTTATTTCACTTGAATATTTCTGTAAAAATTGGTTTTAGTTTCATTTATAATGCAAATGAATTTTAAGTTCCAATTTTTGGTGAAATTGAGGGGTTTCCATTCAAATCTTTTATTGGTTCATTTTGGGATGCCCCATAACTGAATTTTTGGTTTCATTAAAGGGTTTTGAAATGAAATTTTGTTTTAATAACTTACAAGTGTTATCATAGTGTGAAAGGTGGATATCTTAAAGAGCATTGGGTGAAAAACAATGTGATGTTTTGCGAGGTTGTTTTATTGGAAATAAAATTATTTTATTATGTGTTCTAAATGGTATAAAATGTGTGTAGCTACTGTAAAATTTGTTTGTGACCAGTACTGATATTTTAAATGAAATAGGATGTGTGTTGTTTGCTGAAATTGTTTGAGCACAAAAAGGGGAAGCCCGGGTACTTAGGTGGGGCAGATTTGTACTAGTACGGCTAGTGGATCAGATGAGTTTTATCTCTATTCCACTTAGCATCTTGAAAACGAAAACTCTAACTAAACTATTTGGATGATGATTGGGGACCAATAGGTTATGGGTATGTTCCCTACTAGTGGATCATGCACGAGAACAGATTTTTCTATGGTTAATCTACACTGAGGTACGAGGTACATAGGGCCCGAGACAACCTAGTGCTTAGGGGTGTTCCTGATTTTGATGCTCATATGATTTGTGGTATTTACCCTTGTTGTGAGTTGTTTTTGGAAGTACATTATAGTTTCTCACATATCTATTTAATGTTCTAACATTATGGAATTCTTGGATTGAATACTTTTTCCATTTGAAAGTTTAATTTCTTTGAATTTTAACACTGTTTCACCTTGTGTATTAAAATTGATTGTTTTGTTCACATTATATTGCATACTCTTTGGAATCAACTGGTGGTATCCTATTGGGATTAGCCTCACACCCTACTTACACCCCTTGGGTGTAATTAGACCTGCTTATGTTTGACTCAGGTAAAGGGAAGGCTAAGGGTGATGGTGGTTTGGGATGTTAGTCCCCATTGTTGGGGCGGAGTTGCGGGGACGGCTTGCGGGTGATGATCCCCTTGTCATGTGGAGTCCATGGGGATTTCTTTATGTTTTAATTATTTGTTTTTAGACCACTTGTAGTGTCTATATACATATGTATTCAGATCTGGTTTTGTTAATAAATTTTTATCATGAAAAATTTCAGATTTTAATAATTGATTGTTTTTTTTGATTTCTGCTTTCATACTCGAGTAAATCATTCCCAAACCAGATTTGTTTTATACCCGGGCACTTGTGCCAGCCCGTGGGGATAGGGAACGCCCTTCGGGCCTTTCCACGGGTCGAGTTTGGTGCCGTTAATGGTGGCGACCAGATCCGGTTCGTGACACTCTATATTAGGAGGTCCATTCATTGAATAATATAGTATAAAATTCCACAAATGTGGGGAGTTAAAAATTCACCTAAAGACTATTTAAACAAAAAAAAGATTTATAGTGAAAAAATTGGTTTGAAAAGATCTCACAACTATGTATTTCTATAATTGTCACTATTTATTGGTTTTGAGCCCTCGATTCAATAGTTAATGAAGATCTAAAGGATATAATGAATTGTGTTGTACCGTAATAAATTAATACACTTTCCATTCGTAAGGGAAATTGATGCGTACAGGGTATGAAATCATTTTCATATTCTATATTAGTATTAATGATTGGGTAATATTTACATTGCACTATTGTATCAGGTTATAGGTTATACTGACTACCCTCAATGACCCATGTTTTAGTGTTGTATATTTTAATGTTCTATTTCTCTCTACAGTTGAAGCATTCAACCAGGAGTGGTTCAGTTTGAGGTATGTTCTATTCCTACATAATGTTCATTGGCTTCTATAGGTATCTTTGAAATTAATGATATTGGTGCCCTTCCCTCCCACATATAAAGCATTTACCCTTCCCTTTAATGGAATTCCCTTGATTTTTCATCCATCATTTTTTCCATGTGGGTGTCTAGATCCTCTTTCCACCATTTTCATTTTACCCACCATCATGAAACTCCATTGTTCTCTTATTATCTCCTCCAATATGGGACCACTCACTAAATTACCACTCTACATTGAAGGAAAATATAACTATTTATTCATAACACCAAAGGTGTCAGGACATTATATCCTTCTTAATGGAGTTTTTATATCCACTATATAATCTACCCATTTTGATACCATTGATGATAATAAAACGCAACAAATATCATGAATTCCAAGTATTGTTTTCCTCATATTTCATGAAATGGTCTCATCCATTTCCTTCAGTTTTATAAACTATATCTATCATTATTCAAAGAGGTTGATGTAAATTCATGTTGTTTAATATAGTAAGAAATTCTTCACACTCCAAATCCTCTATTTCATCCTTTAGTTTGGTTTTCCTTATCAATTCCCACCAGAGATCAGAATCACAATAAGAATGATTAATTAATAGTATCACCTTCTCATTTTACAAATATTATAGCTTATAAGATACCTTCACTATTGAGTTAACCCACTATTCATGCTTTGCATGATTTGGCTATGTTTTTCAGAAAATAATTTATAGTCCATCATATATGTTTTGGGCTAGTTTCTCCTGGTTCGAAAAATATTCTAAAATATAAAATATTTTATCAAATCAAATTTCACTAAAAAATGAAAAAATAATTTATTTATAATTTAAAAATCATGTATAAAATCAAATCATTTGGGATCTATTTGTTTATATTTATTCTACCATAATTCTTCTATGATATTTATCTTTTTAGAGACGATACCTTATGGTTTCAACTACCATTTTATTATCCTAATTCCAAAAATTAAATATTCATTTATCTAGTTCCAACTATAGAATATTACATTTTTCTTACATTACCATTACATCATTTTTACAAAAAAAATTAAGTAGGGAAACAAATCCAGGATCCAAAGGTATAGTATCACGGGAAAACTAGACACATATATGGATTTTATCATAACAAAATATAATTTTTTTTAAAAAAATTCATTCTATTCAACATAAAATCTCAGAATATCCATTGTACATATACATAACCAAGGATATACATAAAATAATTCGGTGAGGTATAAGCCCATTGGTGTGAGGAATAAGGAACACGATTCAATAATACATTAGTAAACACAATCAAAATCGTCATCTCATAAGCATATGGTCTTCATAAATATCATTAGGTATATATTTTATTCAGGTGTGGAATTTATTGATGCTTAATAATAAAACATAATGATATAGTTTTCAAATAAAACACATGGTTGTGAATAAACCTTTTAGTATGTTCATAAATAATATATGTTCATAAATCATAACATCTTCATTGAGGAAAATGATAGAATCTTTATCATGCATAAAACATATATTATCATGTGATAAATCAAATTTCACACATTATTACAGGGATATAAAATTACAATCCCTTGTATCACATCATAATATTTATATAATCTTGTATTGCACATAGAACATATTACTATTTTCATCCAAAAATAACAATTGGAAGGGAGTGGTTTTCATAATTTACACTTTCACGAAGAACATTTGGGGTTATAGAAAGAATATGGGAATCCAATTATTTGTATAAACATCATCATTGTTGTGTGAAGAAGAAACAACTAATGGGGATTCAATAATATGTCTTTTGGAAATAAAATTACATTAGGAAATTATATGTATTTGGCATCAAAATCAATGTGGAAGAATTTGAACCCCAGGATGAAATGGGATGAAAATTTAATTTATATATTAGTATCATAATAGTTATATCATACCAATGATTTCCTAAAATAAAGATAACCCAATTAATAGAATATGAATTTGAGAATTTCATTTCCTTAAATCCATATTTATTTGGAATTTTTACAAATCCTGAAAAATAAAAAATAGAATTACTAAACAATAGAAAAAAATGCAATTATGTTAAATAAGTTCTACATATATCAATTATATTCACTAAATTATATTTAACAATTTTTATTTTTTATGTTTGAATAATTTTTCCCTTGTTTTCTATAATACCTTCTTATTTCACATATATTTTAATTTGTTTTGTCAATGGCAATTTATACAAAAGTTTAATAAATCAAGGAGAATGAAAAACAAATATCATTAATTTTTTGGAAATATTAAATTTTTAGTAATTTATTAGGGTTATTATAAGATAATAAGTTTGAAACATCTTCAAAGGCATTTAATAAACCATTATCTGGAATTTTATTCGAATGAGGAGGAAGAGAGGTATAATTTATAAATACATTAAAAAGTTATATTTAAAATTTTGATTAAATAAATAATATATATCTATGATACTTATTTATTAGTATTATTATATTTTGTATCTAAAGTGACAGATAAATAGCAAAAAGGGAGAAGAAAATGTTAATAATAATTGATTAAAACATACACTCTTCTTGGTATTTCATCCCTTGTACGGAAGTCGTATCCTTTAATGATTAGAGTATGATTTCTCCATAATACCCCTATATATTATAATATGTTTAATAGATAGTATATAGGAAATTATTTTTAATTTAAAATTTTTTTAGGATTCTTTTTCCAAGGAGATGTAGAGGGTTTATTTATACATGACAAGAGTTGTATTTTTTAGAAAAATATTTAATAAAATAATCTATCTAATGTAAAACATGAAATACTAATATTTTCATATTATAAATTAGTTATAAATATTATATAATTATTTAAATACTATAATATTATTTTTATTTATAAATAATTCCTTTATAAAAGGGTAATGTAGAAAAAAACTATTATTATATGGGACTATTTTTTTACTTTTTTTTGGAAAAAGATTTTAATGTTTGGAAATTGTTTTTTATATTAATGAAAACATTAATAAATTATTTTATATTTTATCTAAAAATCATGTTCTTGAAATTATAACGTCACTATAAAATCATGAATTATTAAATATAAGATACACTATTTACAAGAAAACATGTATTTCTACTTTTGACCTTAAAATTGATCTAATTTGGAAAAATAAAAAAAATTACCTTATGATATCTCTAAATTTATTATTTCAAAAATTATATTAATATTATTAAAATAATTTCCTATCAATGATAAATTTTTTTATTATAAAAATTATGATTTATAGAAACAATATTGAAAAATATTTAAAAAAACTATATTTTCTTTGATTAATTTAAGAATGATTTATATTTTTGGAACTACAATATTTATATTTATATTAACTAAAAACAATATTAACTAAATTTTAAACAAATTTTGAGATCAAATTTGTATTCTAACAGTTAGGTTATTATTCCTAATGATCAGGTCACTCTTCCAACTATCACATTACTCTTCCAATGTTCACATATAATATTATAAATAATAAGTAATTCTTTAATTAATTAATAGTGAAAAATACTCTCCTATATCGATGTTTATATTTTCAATATTATCAATTAGTTTTCTAATATATTAGTATATTCAATAGTGTTGGTTGAGGGGTGATTATTCATAGAGAATTGGGTAAACCAAATTTTCTCATTCTAATTTTCATAATTAATACTATTTTCCTCATTTTAATGTTTGTAATTTTAATTTTTTATATGATAATTAATATAAATATATTTATTTAAGAAATTAATTTTTTAACTTCTTTATGTGATATATGTATTTAATTCTATTGTTAGGAAAAATTCATTCCATGTAATATTGTATAATTATTTGGTTGATTAGGATTTCTTTGAAAAATAAGTAATACTTTGGTATTTATAATGTTCCTGAGATATTTTTGACGCGATACGTTTAAAAAAGAACAATGATAAAGGAATTAATTCCCTACTAGCAGTATATAACATTACATACATAATGCATCATCATTTCCCAGTGCATGCCAAATTTTTGGGGTCCAAAATTTAGAGGTTGGCTCAAGGATCTAAAATGAGGGATTTCTATGGAGGTTTAGTAAAAATATAGAAATTGAGTGATTTTATGTGATGATTAAGTTTCTAAATGGTAGTATCATAATGTAATAGATCATCACGTCTGTATCATCATGAAATTGAATGGTCTGATAGAAATATCATCGACTATGAGAAGCATTATGAATTGAAAATTACAATGATTTCATTGTATTTATATGGAGCATAAAAATGACATGGGAGAGAATCATGAAATTTTGGTGATAGGGATGGAATATTTTGGAATCGGATGAAATTCAAATAAATTGTGCTTTACACCATTAGAAAAAGTGTTGAGGCCTAATGAAGATTTTAACTCTCCTTATTCTTTAAGGTTGTTCACAAAGAAGTTTGTTTCATACAAGGTTTCAAATAAATGTATTTCTCATATGACATGAAATACAACTAAATATTATAATCCTCATTAATATTTTGATCATTGTGAATGTTATGTGTGCTTTGTGAATGGAGGTAGAAATGCGATGGAAATTTGTGCTTCATGAATGTGGTGAAATTCATGATGGTATGGAACATCATAAAATTATTCAAGAAGTGATTTCTCAGTATCCTCGTAACATTGTTGTAATGTGGTCTTCATCATATGGATGATTTTTGAACTTAATGATACAATAATGAATTTGTAAAAAATATTGATTTATGTTATCAAATGAGGATCTTATGAAGAATTTGGGAGCACACATCTATTGAGAGAGTGACAAGATTTCCTATTTTGATTAGTTATAGTCCAGGATGGATATTTATTCCACTATGAACATTGTAATAATAATATGTTTTAGTCTATTTTATACATAATAAAATTACCATTGTATTCCCCTTAGACGTAGACCAGTGCATGTGACCAAGTACTATTTATGAATTTTGTGAATGATTTCAATTTAGATCATATATTGATATAGAGAACGGAGAGAAGAGACTTTTCATTAATGATGAAAGAAAATCCAAAGGAGTAGTTTTTTTATATTCATTAACCTGATTCACCCCCCTCTCAAGGTATTTTATTATTTGGTCTAATAACTGTAATGTATAATATAAAAAATATTTAATTCATGAAAAAAATATCATTTATATACACTTGGTTGTTATTTCTTTAGATCCCAATACATTCCCATGATGGACCTTCATAATTTACATAATTAATTAATGGTTTAAAATGGGATATATCCAATATAAAATTATATAAAATCTATTAAATTATGAGTATTTAGTTATATTTTTTGGTCTAAATAATTACCCTAAAATCATTATAGATTTAACAAATAATGTCTATATATATTACCATGATAGGTTTTCAATAGTCCTTATAAATTTTATTATAATATATTAAAATATCAATATGTAATATTGTATCACCTCAAGCTTCCACGGTATGCTTCGCTTTAAATAATACAGTAGCGTGTGTTTTACGCAACTTCAAGTTCAAACACACCACAACCAATCAAACTCGATGTTATGAATAGTAATACCAAAATTTTTAAATTTTATAAAATTTACTTCCAAAATAGACTTAATTTTTGGATTCGGATTATCGAATTTAGGTTGGGGTGATTTTTTTTGTATTTTTCTGATATCATTCCATATTTTATGAATAGTGAAAAACACTGATTGAAAGTTTAAAACCAAATTTTTATTTAAATAACTATTTATTTTATTTAAATGTATTTTAGGTCAAAAAATAAACATAATGCCTATATATGTTCAATGTAATTCATTGGAGTTAGTTTATAATAATTATATATATATATATGAATTTTGTTGAACTTTTTACCATCTTTTACCCACCTCTTAGGAGCATTTGGGAATTTACATAAAACCTAATTTTAGCACATCTAGGATATTATTTTCAAAAACCCGTGGGACATAGTTGATATCAGTAAGTAACATGTGGATCAATAATTTGAAAATAATTATTGGTGAATAGTAACATTTTTACTTTTATTTACCACGATTAAAAGAAAATATTGTAATTAAGGGTAATAATGATATCATTAATACCTTATCACATGTCCTAATTCTATTGGAAAATTATTATTCAACCAAAAAAATCTTAGGAATAAAATATGATCCTCTTTGGTCCACATGGATTAGATCAGGACATTTATTATTATTTTATTTAAAGTGGAGTTAAAAGAGTTAAATTCATTGTTTAATAACTAAACCATTTTTAATATAGGGTTACAAAAAATATATATTAGACTGTAAACTTTCATTATAAATATAAAACAATTTCCTACATAAGGGTATTTTATTTGTAATTTTGGACATCAAATAATTAAATTTATATATAACCCAATGATGATGCAATAATTACTGTATTAATGAATGATTAAAATAATTGGTATCATAAATATCCAAATAAATCTAATTTGATACTTTTAATGAGTTCCACTAATTTTATAGGTTAATATGAAATGTTAGGGTTAATAAAATACATTTCGTTCGAAGTAATAATGTTGTTATGACTTTTACCAAAATGAATTATAAAATAATGTCCAAGTTGACATAAATGAAATATTAAAACAAAAAAAATGTTATTGGTTGATATAATAATTGTAAAAATATAATTCTTGGAAAAAGGAAATATATAATGATAGGTGTATTATTAATTAACTAGTTGGGGTTCTCTTATAATTTTATAGTAACTTTATGATAAATATAATTTAAAAATACAAAGAGAGATGGTAAATGTCAAACTATTTAACTATGAGTTAAAAATAAAAAATATGGTTAATATAGTGACCCAAACCTTTGTAAAACCTATTGTTTGATAGGTTTGCAAACCATCCCCACTATAGACTTTTAATAATTCATTTCAGATCCCTTAGAAACCGAAAATGAATTTATTATAAAATATTATTTCTCACTTTTCCTAAGGTGCCCCTCAACAGTCTTATAAATGGGCACATCATCTCTTCTCTAATTCACACCTTCAAAGATATTTGACTCGGACATAACCTCCCCAAATGCCCTCTCAAATTCCCTCCCATCACCCTAGAGGAATTACTTTAGTCATAAATAAAACTTATAGAGCCCTTTTGATCAAATCAAAATGAAGAACCCGAAGATGAGTTAAATATCTCACCAGCTCTTTCATGTTTTTTTTCTTCATCATCTTCTTCACTACTTGTTGTATCCATTATAAAATAATAACACCATAATATTATATATACTTTAATGTTATTAAAAATATGGTACAACCATATTCATTATTCTATCTATCCATTGAATGACATATCACCATACGTGAGTACGTACGACTAACCGTCTCAACAGCGCGGTGTAGTGGTTACTCAATACATTACTATTATTATGGGTATAATAAAGATGTATAAATTATGTAAATAATAAATATAACATGATAATGAGTATTTATAATTAATATAACATCCAATTATATTTGTTTTTAATAACAAAAGAATGATATTTTTGCTCGGACGTACGTAAGGATTACCGTCTTCGTGAACATAATGAGATTCATTCCCCATCGTATCCATTCAAGACTAATCTTCATTCAATAATTAATAATAAGTTTTAAAGACTTAATATCATTATTAATATGAATATTATACATCCTATCCATAAAAAACATTATTATGTAACAAATTATATAAAGGAAAACAAATCAGTTAACACCCGAAACGACGATAATAATAAAATATTATTAACTATGTAATATTAGAAGATAATATATGATATCATATTAATGTATATTATTATGGTATAATTTAATAACAATTATATCACAATTATACAGGCCGTTAACATACCCTCGACCGAGGAAAACTACAAGGTAAGGGTTAATTTCACAATTTCTTTATCTAAGGTTGTTTTTACTTTAGTATCTACTAGGGCATATTTATGATCATTGTCCATGTTTCGTAAAAACGTTTTCAAAGGTATTATTTTTATGGTACATTTTACTAAAACATCATTTTAAATGTTTTAAATATTTAATCTTATAAATCAATCTCATTAATGTTGATGTTTTCCAAATGGATTTTAGTGATTTATTTATATGGATAAGAATGTTTTTAAAATGTTAATTCCTTTCAAAAGATTCAATGTGGTATGGGACACTTCAATTAAAAATTTTCATTATATGTCTTCCTTTCTAAATAGTGTGACTTTTAAATGTATTCATGAAAAAGGTATATTATTCTCAATGAGATTTAAAAATCATCTTCATCAATGTCAGCATCCTTTTATAGATTTTACACTTGATTAAAGTTAATGTTTTATGATAAAAAACTTTCATACTGTATTGAAGGTTTTGTGATATGTTTGAATGTGGATGTGTTATTTTTATACAATTCATGGTTTATGGTTAATGCATTCACATTTCATATACTAGTTTTAATATGAATGATTATGTTGTATTTCAACCTCTACCTAAGATGAATGTGTTGGACTTGTATGTTTTAGGTTGGGGACCGGTAAAAGTAAGCCCTCCGGGTTGGGGTTCGGTTACAACAGACCCTTCGAGTAGGAGTCTAGTTACAGAGGCTCTCCAGGTTGGATTCCAGTTACAGAGTCTCTTAGAGTTAGAGTCCGGTTACATAGGCTCTTCGGGTTGGTGTCCATTTACAGTTAGCCCGTAGGTCCTGGTATATAGCCTTGACACAGAAATTAAAAGTCCTAGATTATGCATTCCTTGATTATGAAAGTGGATATTGATATTTAATTTCATTATTACACTAGTAAAATATCCATGTGATTAAGTAAATTTCATTATTTTGATTTATATTTTCTATATTATGATGAAGTTTATGTTGAAAAATATTTTGTTTTAGTATTATACATTTACTTAAATGTTTATGCTTATTTTTTAATGTTTCCTATATATTGTTATCCTTACTGAGAATCTGCGCTCAACCCTTTCTATGATTTAATTTTCCCAGGATGCGATGTAGTACATTATGATTGACCTGCATGGATATTCTATGATAACCCAGTATTTTCTAAGGAAACAATGTTGTTTAAGTTTACCAATTTATGATGTAATGTAAACCTTATAAATTTATATAGTACATCTAAGGCTACTAAACTAATCGGTCTTTGGATAAATGATCTTTTATGATCATTCCAATGATGCGTAATAATGCACCAACACTGGGCTTCTGGGGTCGGGGCATTACAAATACGAATATCACACGAGGATTATACTAAACATTTTAATTAATGATATCTTGAACAAAAAAAATTCAAACATATAATTGTATCTATAGATAAGTCCATTTTGGGTTATATATTCTTAAGAGAGGTAATAATTGTGGATCAAAAAAAAAAATAGATGTTATTTAACATTGTAAATATAAAGGGATTTGGACTACGATACATCATTTAATTTGTTTGGATGCATTATTTTTACATGTTGTGGAGAATTTTTCTAAACGATCTAATCCAATAACTAAATTATCATAGAAGGGAACCATGTATCTTTAGAAAAAACACTTGTGATAAGGATTTCAATGAATTGAAAATAATGATAGTTAGTACACAAGTACTTTGTGTAAATTTTTTGGAGAAGGGGTTTTGACCTATAGTGATGCATTAAATAAGTGATTATATATGATAATCTCATAGAATGATATGGGGATAAAAATGGCTTTATTCCAATGGATGGATCATGAGATAAATTACTGAAAACATTAATTTTAGTTTGTTCAAAAAAATTGGAAATAATTATATAAGGAAATTATCATTATTGAATAATATGATATAGTTGTAGGGATAAAAAAATTAAAATTATATATTCACTCAAGAAGATCTGAATATGTCCCAGATAATTTGGATGGTGTTGATTAATGATTTTTAAATTTAAATACATTACCACCCTTTGAAATTTGACATGGTTGAAGATTCTATATGTCAAAAGGACCATGCTTTATTTTCTATGATGCGGATAAAAAAGATCCAATATTTTTTTAATTAAAAACTATTAGTTAGAAATTATTATTAATGTGTATAAATCTTATCATTATCAAATAAATATTCAACCTTATACCAATGTTTGAATAAAATAGTCCCACAAAGAAGATGTATAACTATAGATCAATGTAAGAAATGATCATGTGTTTAACCATGACTGATGTTGAGTGGTAATGTTCAGAAATCATATAGGTCTCATATAAATAACAATAAATAATAATTAGGTTCTAAATAAGTCACCATCGTAAAATTCTACATTTAAAATTCATGTATGATTATTTATAGTGATTTTAAAAAAATCTTGTGGGATCACATGAAGAGGTATATTTCATTGTATCTGTCCCAACGAGTAGTATCTCAAAAAAATTTAATTGAGTGAAATATATTTATGTTTATTATATAACCATTACCCATATAACAATGAAAAAAATAAAGTACCATTGTGGATTTTATCACCAGAATTATGAAAATTTCTAAAGGCGTGATTAATATTTGAGTTTTAGATGGTCTCCTAACAAAGTCCAAACACATCATAACTATTAGTGATGATTTAATTTTTTATTTTACATCTATAATATATATTAAGTAAGTAGTATGGTTTCATAGAGATCCATATTTTTTATATAATTATAATCCCATGATTACCTTTATGATCTTAATAATTCTTCAAAATGCTTTCGGTATAGAGTTCAAATTTTGTAAGGATTTATACCATTAGATTGAAGGTCAATATAATAGAACAATTGAAACCCTTGATGATATTCTGATATATTTTTTAATAGAGTTAAATGATTTTTGGTATCAACACATACCTATATTTGAGTTTTCATGCATCTACAACTTTTTATCAAGTACTCAGTTTTTAGATTATGATGCCCTATATGGAAGATATTATGAAACTCCAATGTTATTGGATAAAGTGGGATAAATAAATATATTGAGTGTTTAGATATCTAATGAAATGGTATAGAATGTTAAATCCATTCCACCGAATATTAATGCATCATAGATTCGACCAAAATGTTATGCTTACAATCATAAAAAAAATGAATAATTGTATGTTTGTGAGATGTTATTTCACTGAATTTATCCATGTGATTAAATTATAATACTCTCAATGATATTAATGATAAGACAAATTTATTTTATAACTGTAAATATTATTAATATTGTTTGGATGGTATTCAATCTCTTGGAACATCCCCTAGACCCTGATCATGTTTATGATGTGTTCCACTTATCTCTCCAACATAAGTACATACCTGATGCATCACATGTACTGAACTCATATGTCATTCCACTATAGAATAATAATTTCAATAAATAATGAAATTTATAAATAATGGATTATATATATAATTTTTAACATTATAATATTATTAAACTTTTTACTATTGTCATGACCCATCCTGCATGGCCCGTGTCAGGACTACCCAATTCTCGTCTTCTAATGGTCAGGGGCTGGCGGCTTGCAGTGAACAGCTTATTCCATAAAACTAGGAATGAATTGACTTTATAACCTATAATCACACACTACCATGATCACTACAAGATACAAACCCAAGTCAACTTCATATCAAAAAGAGTGCTGAAGTAAAAGGGGCTGGGATACAAGCCCAACTGTAAAGGTACAAGTACAACTGAAATACAATACAAATGAATAAAAAGAAAGATAGCTACTTGGTATTTCTATGGGACTCCTACCTGAACGGTAGGTACAGATCACCTCCTCAGTACTCCACGTCCACCCATCTCCACAGCGTTCCGACATGCAGTATGGTCCTCCTCCAGGCACCATCTAGTCCTGGTACCTTCAGCCTCGATTTGCGATGTCTGTCGTCTGCACCAAACAAAACAACTTGCATTCATATACCATGTAGGGGTGAGTATAATGATACTTAGTAGGGACCCTAATACCCTCAATGTCTCAAAAAATTCAAATAGGACAATCCACAAAGAATGAAATCAATTAACAACCCTACTTAATAATATGCTTATACATATACCTAAGTTGTCAAGTACACCCTTCTCAATCATCAAGGAACACATGTTCCAACTCCATAGCTCCAATATCAACTGTTCCAGAAAGGAAGTATTTCCACGAATGTTGGTACCACAAGGTACAGACTCAGCTCACACTAGGTATAACTTAGGTACAGTATTATAGATGATTAGATGTAACTAATAATCCATATTGCCCTGTTATGTGGAAGATCCACGAAAGATACAAAAAAATTATAAGACCCACAAAGGATCGTATTACATCGTCAGACCCACACAGGATCCTAGTACATCAGCAGTATGTCGTCTGACCCACACAGGATCCTAGTACATCTCCAGTACGTCGTCAGACCCACCCATGATCTTAGTACATCTCTATTAAATCATCATACCCACACAGGATCCTAGTACATCTCCAATACTATAACACCCCATTCTTCCACGGTATGATTCGATTTGAAAACTACAATAGCGTGTGTTGTACGCAACATCATATTCAACCACACGACAACCAATCAAACTAGTCGTTATGAATAGTAATACCCACTTTTTGTAATTTTTTATTTTTTATCTTCTAAAATGGACTTCATTTTTGGATTCGATGTATTGAATTTAGCTTAGGGTAAATTTTTGGTATTTTTCTGAAAACTATCAATTTTTGATGAATAGTGAAAAACACTGATTTATAGTTTAAAACCAAATTTTTATTTAAATAAATATTAATTTTATTTAAATTTATTTTAGGTCAAAATAGATACAAAATAAATATATAAGTTCAATGTAATTCATTGGAGTCAGTTTATAAAAATTTTTGATATAAAAAATGTTATTGTACTTTTTACCATCTTTTACCCACCTCCTTGGAACATTTGTAAATTTTCATATAACCTAATTTTACCAATTTGTTGAGTTTAATTTCAAAAATTTGAGAGACATGGTTGATATCAGTAAGTAATATTTTGGTTCAATATGATGAAAATATTGTTTGGTGAATAGTAACCTTTTTCCTTTATTTACCACGGTTAAAAGTAAATAGGGTAATTAAGGGTAAAAATGGTATTATTATTATTACCCTAAACCATATCCAAACTCTATTGGAGAGATATAAATTGACCAAAAAAACCTTATTAATATAATATGAACCTCTTTGGTCCACTTGGATTAGTTTAGGACATTTATTATTATTTTATTTAAAGAGGAGTTAAGAGATTTGGATTCAATGTTTAATAACTAAAACATTTTTAATATTGGGTTACTGACAATATAAATTTGAATATAAATATTAATTATAAAGGTAAAATTATTTCCTATATAATGATATTTTATTTATAATTTTAGACATTAAATGATTAAATTTATTTATGACACAATGATGATGCAGTAATTACTATATTAATGAATGATTAAAATAATTCAAATTATAAATATAAAAATTAAAGTAATTTGGGACTTTTAAAGAATTACACTAAATTTATAGGTAAATATTACTTTATATGGTTGATTAAATATTTTTTTTTCTGAAGTATTAGTGTTGTTTGGACTGTAACAAAATTCAATTATTAAATAATGTCAAAATTGACATAAATTAGTTTTTAAAACAAATACAATATTATTGGTTAATATAATAATCCTAAAAATATATGGATCTCCAAAAAGACTTATATAATTATTGGTGTAACATTAATTAACCACTTGGGGTTCTCTTGGAAGTTTATATTATGTTTATTAACCATATAATATAAAAATACAAAGAGACATGGTAAATGTCAAACTATTTAACTAAGAGTTAAATCTAAAAGATATGGTTAACCCAATCCAATCTAAAACCTATTGTCAGAAGGGTTTTATACCCATACCCACCATAGCCTTTCAATAATTCTATTTTTATCCATTATAAATGGAAAATGATTTTATTATAATATAAGATTCCTTACTTTTCCAAAGGTGCCCCTCACCCCTCTTATAAAAGGGCACTTCCCCTTCCCTCTAATTAACACCTTGAAAGCCATTTGACTCAGACATGCCCTACAAAAATACCCTCTCAACGGCCCTCCCTTTATACTAGAGGCATTCCATTAGTTATAAAGCCATCCTATTAATCCCTTTTGATAATATCAAAAAGAAGAACTCGAAGAAGATGTAAATATTTCACCACCTCTTTCATGTTTTTTATTGTTCCACATATTTTATCCTTGTTGTTTCCATTATAAAATATTAACTCTAGTACATTATATATACATAGATGTTATTATAAATATGGTAAAAAAATATTCATTAATCTATCCATTCTTTTCATGACATGTCACTATACGTGCGTACGTACAACAAACCGTCTCCACGACATGACGTATTTGTTACTCAATACATTAATATTCAAATGGGTTTAATAATGAGGTATAAATTATGTAAATAATAAATATAACATGATAATTATTCTCTATATATGATATAACATCCAATTATATATGATTTTAATATCAAAATAATAATATTGTCACTCGTTCTTACGTAAGGATTACCATCTCAACGAACTCGATGAGATTCATTCCCCATTGTATCCGTTCAAGACTAATTTTCATTAAACGATTAAAAATAATTTTTAATTATTTAATATAATTCTGAATATGAATTTGATAAATCTTATTCATAAAAAACATTACTTATGTAATGAAGCATATAATGGAAAATGAATCAGTTAACACCCGAAATGACGATAACACTAAAATATTTTTAACAGAGAAATATTAAATGAAAATATATGATATTATATTAATGTACATTATTATTTTATAATTTAATGACAATAATTTCACCATTATATAGGAGATTAACCTACCCTCTACCAAGTAAATGTACAATATAAGGGTCAATTTCACAATCTCTTTATCCGAGGTTGTTTTTACATTAGTATCTACTGGGAAATATTTATTATCCATGCCCATTATTCATAAAAAAGATTTCAAAGGGATTATTTTTAAGGTAATTTTTAATAAAAAATCATTTTAAATGTTTTAAATATTTATTCTTCTAAATCATTCTAATTAATGTTGATGTTTTCGAAATGGGTATTGAGGATTTATTTATATGGACATGAATTTTTTTAAAATTTTAATTCCTTTTAAATGTTTCAAAGTGGTGTGGGACAATTTTATTCAAAAATTTATTTTAATATCTTCTTTTCTAAATTGTTTTATATTTTAGTGTTTTCAAGAAGAAGGGATATTTCTCTCATTGTGTTTTAAAAAACATTTCCATCTATGTCAACATAATTTTATGGATTTTAAACATGATTGAAATTGATTTATTATGATACAAATCTTCCATACTGAATTGAAGGTTTTGTGATATGTTTGATTTTGGATGTGTTGTTTTTATACCAATCATGGTTTATGGATAAAGTATTGAACTTTTGTATACTAGTTTTAATATGAATGTTTATGTTATATTTCATCCTCTTCTTATGATGAATGTTTTGGACTAGTATGTTCTAGGTTTGGGATAGGTAAAAGCAAGCCCTCCGTGTATGAGTTCGGTTATAGAGGCTCTCTAGGTTGGATTCTGGTTAGAGAGGCTCTCTAGGTTTGGGTCTGGTTAAAGTTAGCCCCAAGGTCATGGCACAAGGCCTTGACATAGAAATTAAGGTCTGGAATTAAGTAAATAGAATTATTTGGAATTATATCCATCTGAGTATGTAAATAGAATTATTTGGAATTATATCAAGTGGATATTGATATTGCATGTGATTATTCGACTAGTAGAATATCCATCGGAGTATGTAAATAGAATTATTTGGAAATATATTTTCCATATTATCATTATGTTTATGTTTAAAAGGACTTTGTTTTAGTTTTATACATTGCCTTAAATTTCTATTCTTATTTATGAAATTTTCTGCTATACTGTTATCCTTATTGAGAATCTATGGTCACCTCATTCTATGTTTTAATTTTCCCAGGATGTAAAGAAGTATATTATGACTGACCTGCAGGGATAGTCTATGGGATCTCTATGTTTTCTTTAGAAATAATGTAGTTGTAGTTTTTCCATTTTATGATGTAATGTAATCATTATTAATTTATCTAGTAATTCCAAGGATACTAATCTAATCGGTATTTTGAGACATGGTCTTTTTTATCATTCTAATGATAAGTAATAATGCACTGACTCTAGACTTTTGGGGTCAGGGAGTTAGAGTTGGAATCAGAGGAAGTTTAATAAAATTATTGGAAACCAGATTTAGATAAACTATGATTAAAGAACATAGCCCAAAGATAGTATTTGAGGATTATTATATATGAAATTACTACCAAATTTTTATTACAGATATTTTGTGATTTTTCCATGAAATACATCCCTATCTAGATATGGGAAGGTAGAGGCGACTCTGGCATAGATTTAGCTATGGTAAAAAGATGAAAACACCGCTTTGAGCTAGGCTCAAACGAGAATTAGTGCACAAAAATGGGCCATGCTGCACTCTTTATTCCGACACTATCAGGGGATTTGCCTAAGATAATTCTCATTATCTTTACATACCATTATGTAGGGCTTATGAGTATATAAATCCTAAAAAAACATTTTTTATTATGGAATACATCCATAAACAGTTCAATTTATCTTAAGTATTTTACAAGTTTGGATTTATGTATTGAAATTTATAAACTAATCTAGTCTAGGAAATTGTTTATAAATGGAACCTAGTGGACATAATGGAAACTATATCAATTCACGTAGTCCGTGTAGGGATTTCCCTACTACTCAAGATAATTATAGAGGAGCTGGTGATGCAACCGGTGCTGATCATCTAATCACCATACTAGGAAAACTTAATAAGGTTATTCATAATAACCTTACCTGTATGGAGCACCCTGATCCATAGTGTGGAGGATTAATTTTATATCTCTTCATGAGGCAACCACCACCAACATTCAATGGACGTACAAATCCCTAGTCGTTAAGTAATGAATAAATTCCTTAGTGAAAATATTCCACGCATTGGGGTGGAAGGGAATGAAATGACTGTGGATGGGGAAAGGGATTCCCAAATAGAGTATGTACCTATTGTTCAAGAATTTTTTGATGTGTTTCCATAGGATTTACTTGGAAATCCTAAATAATGAAAAATTGAGATTTCCATTGACATAATTCCTGGTTCATGGCCATATCGAAGACCCCTTATTGAATGGACACTACGGAATTAGTGGAAGTAAGGAAACAATAAGAGGAATTAAGTAATAAGGGATCTATTCTCCCTAGTGTTTCTTCATGGGGAGACCCTATTATTTTTGTTAAGAAAAAAGATGGATCTATGGGGTTGTACACTGACTACAAGGAGATCAATTCTATAAAAATAATGAACAAGTATCCCCTATCTCACATTGATGATTTATTCGCCCAATATCATGGAGCTCAATACATTTCAATGATTGAACATCAATTTGGATATTATCAGTTGTGTGATAAGAATGAAAACATTCTGAAGACAAAATTTTGAACAAGTTACAAGCATTACGAGTTTAAATTAATGCCTTTTGGATCGACTAATTCACCCTCTCTCTTTTATGGATCGAATGTATAGAGTTTTCAATGATTATTATGATGACATTGTAGTAGTATTTATTGATTATATCTTGGTACTCTCCAAAGGAAATTAAGATCATGAAAATCACTTGAGAATTATTCTAATGACTCTTAGAAGACATAAATTATATGGGATGTTTAACATGTGTGAATTCTGGTTTTAGGAGATTTTGTTTCTGGCCATATTGTCTCTACAGATGGAATCTTTGTTGATCCTTATAAGACCAAGGAAATCCAATAATGGCCAGAACCAATGAGTATAACCGAGGTATGTAGTTTTATTCGTTTAGTAGGTTATTTTCAGTGAGTTGTCTATATTTTTTCCCGATGGGCTAACCCATAAACCATAATCACACATAAAGGGGTTAAATTGTTTTGGAAGAAAGAGTGTGATAAATGTTTTGAAGAACTGAAGAAAAGATTATTCAATGATCCTATATTGACTCTACCATCGAGGTATGATGGGTTTGTTATTTATAGTGATGTTTCAATGAAAGGAATTGGTTGTGTCCTTATACAGAATGATAGTGTTATTGCCTAAGCATCACGATAGCTAAAAATTAATGAACAAAACTAACCCACTCATGATATTTACTTAGTAGTTGTAATATTTTCTTTGATGATTTGGAGACACTATCTCAATGGTGATGAATGTGTGATATATAATGACTACAAGAGTTTGAAGTATATTTTCTCACAGAAAGAACTCAACATGAGGCAGAGGAGTTGTCTTGAACTACTCAAGGATTATGATTTCACCATACACTACCACTCGTTGAAGGAAAACAAGGTTGCAGATGCTTTGAGCAAAAAGGATCATAGAGTTATGAATGAATAGTTTCAAAAGAATAATAAACCTATGAATGATGGTAAATTGAGTGACTTTGTGTATGAAGATGTAATTTTGAAATATGGGAAGATAATTTGAGTTTCTGATATACCTGATCTAAAACGATAATTGTTGGATTATGCTCATAGTTCCAATTTCTCTATACACCCTGGTAACACTAAGATGTATAGAGATTTGAAGGAACATTTTGTGGGACAACATGAAGAGGGAGATTTCTGATTTTGTGTGAAGATATGTGGTTTGTCAACAAGTGATAAGTAGAATCCAATAATCGGGAGGAGTCCTGAAACCTATTCCCATAATTGAGTGGAAATGTGATAATATTACAATGGACATTGTCTTAGGACTACCAATGAATCGTAGAAGGGACGATGCAATATTTTTCATTGTTTATCATCTTCGAAGTCAGCCCATTTTCGTGCTCTAATAAGAGATTTACCACTTGAACGTCTTGAAAGACTATATATTAATGATGTTGTGAGACTTCATGTGGTACCCCTATCGATTATTTCTGATAGTGATCCACGTTTTACATTATGATAATGGAAATGTCTTAGGAAACCCATGGATACTGAACATTATTTGAGTACTACCTACCACCACCAAACTAATGGACAATCAGAATAGAGTATTCAAACCTTATAATACATGTTGAGATCTTTCTCACTTGACTTTCAAGGTATTTGTGATCAATATATACCTATAGTATAATTTTCCTATAACAATAGCTTCCAAACAAGTTTTCAGATTGCATCATATGAAGTTATATATGAAAAGAGATGTTGCCCACCAGCCTGTTGGGATGATGTTGGTGAACGAAAACTCGTAGGCCCAGAACTTGTGGAGGAAATGATGGAAAGGGTGAAGGTAATCCAAAAACATGTCAAAGATGATCAATATAAGTAAAATATCTATATTGATAACCATAGGAAGGATTTGGAAATTCAGAGAGGAGATCATGTTTTCATGAAGGTATCTCCAAGGAAGGGTGTTATACATTTTGGTATGAATGGAAAATTATGTCACAGGTACATGAGACCTTTCAAAATTCTTGAACGAATTGGGGTTGTAGCTTACCATTTTGAAATGCCTCCAAGTCTCTCTAAAGATCACAATGTGTTCCACGTATCATTGTTGAGAAAATACATGCCTAACCCAAAGCATGTACACACTTATGAGGAATTAGAACTGGAACCCAATCTATCTTATTGTGAAGATCATGTCATGGTTCTTGAAACAAGAGAACAACTGCTGAGAAACGGGATGAATCTTCTGGTAAATGATCTATGGCAAAACCATAAGATGAAAGAGGCAACGTGGGAACCTGAGGAAGTTATGATGAAGATCCTCCCGCGTATTTTTATGGGGTAATATTCTAGAAATTTCGATGCTTGAATTATTTAAAGGAGGTGAGAATGTAACACCACAAGCTTCCACAATACGCTTCTCTTTGAATAATAGAATAGCGTGTGTTGTACGCTACATCGAGTTTTAACAGACCAAAACCAATCAAACTATCTTTTATGATTAGTAACACCCACTATTTGAAATTCTATATATTTTATCATTCAAAATGGACTTCATTTTTGGATTCAAAGTATTGAAATAACCTTTGGGTGAATTTTTGGTATTTTTCTGAAAAAATCTAATTTTGGAGGAATAGTAAAAAACATAGAGTTACAGTTTAAAACTGCATTTTATATACATATTTATTTTATTTAAATTTATTTTAGTTGAAAATAGATAAATAAAACTTATATAATTTTAATTTAAATCATTGGAGTCAGTTTCTAATCATTTTACATATATACAAATTTTATTGTACTTTTTACCGTCTTTTACACACCTCTTATGATCATTTCAAATTTACCTAAAACATAATTTTACCAGTTCTATGAGTATAATTTCAAAAATATTAGAGAAAAAATTGATATTAGTAAGGAAAATTTTGTTAAATAAGTTGAAAACAAATTTTGGTGATTAGTAACTTTTTACTTTAACATACCACGGTTAAAATTAAAAAGGGTAATTATGGGGAAAATGATATTATTATTACCCTTACAGATGTCTTAATTATATTGGATATGTATAATTCGAACATGAAAATCCGTAGGAATAAAATATGAACCTTTTTGATCCACTTTGTTTAGATTAGGAAATTTATTTTTATTTTATTTAAAGAAGAGTTAAAAGAATTAATTTCAATGTTTAATTACAAAAAATATTTAAATATTGGGTTACACACAATATATATTAAAATATAAACATTCATTAGAAATCAAAAAGTATTTTTTACATAATGGTATTTTTTTTATAATTTTATACATTATGAAATTAAATTTATTTATGACATAATGATGATGTAGTAATTACCTTAATAATGAAAGATTAAAATAATAGATATTATAAATATCCAAATAAATATAATTTGAGACTTTTAATAAATTACACTAATATTAAAGGTTAATATGACTTGTTGGGGTTGATTAAATGTATATAGATTGAGTTATAAATTTGGTAGGACTTTAACAAAAATAAATAATTTAATAATGTAAAAATTGACATAAAATAGTTTTTTTAAAAATACAATATTATTGGTTGATATAATAATAATAAAATTCAATGGTTGAGCTCGAAGAGTTATATAATTATTTTTGTATCATTAATGAACCACTTGGGTTTCTCTTAGAATTTTATAGTATCTTTATTAACTGTATAATATAAAAATACAAAGAGACATGGTAAATATCAAACAATTTAACTAAGAGTTAAATATAAAAATTAAGGTTAATATAGTGACCCAAACCTATCTAAATCCTATTCGTTGGGATTATTTCGACCCATCCCCACCATAGAATTTGAATAATTAATTTTGGATCCATTATAAACCGAAAATGATTTTATTATAATATAATATTTCTAGCTTTTCCTATGATGCCCCTCACCCCTCTTATAAAATGACACTTCCCCTTGTCTCTAATTTACACCTTCAAAGCCATTTGGATCTGCCAACCCTGGCCCAAATACCTTTTAAACTGTCCTACCTTCATCCTGGAGGCATTCATTTTGTCAAAAATCCATTCTATGGATCCCTTTTGATCAAATCAAAAGGAATAAACCAAATAAGAGGTAAATATCTCACCACCTCATTCATGTTTTTTATTCTTCCACGTCTTCTTTCCTTTTCGTTTCCATTCTAAAATAATATATCTGGAATCTTTTATATACTGTGATGTTATTATAAATATGGTACAACCATAGTCATTATTATATCCATCCTTTGAATTACATGTCTCCATACGTGCGTACGTACGACTAACCGTCTCCATGTTGTGGTGTAATTGTTAACCAATACATTACTATTCGTATGGGAATAATAATGATTTATAAATGTTTTAAATAATAAATATAACATGAAAATAATTCTTTATATATGATATACCATCCAATTTTGTATGATTCTAATATAAAAAAATGATATTTTCACTCGTGCGTACGTATAGATTTCCGTCTCCACGAACACAATGAGATTCATTCCTCATCGTATCTATTAAAGACTAATTTTCATTAGATGATTAAAAATAATGTTTATATTGTTATTATCATTCTGAATGTGAATTAGATACATCCTATCCATAAAAAAATACTTATGTAACAAAGCATGTAATGGAAAATGAAACAGTTAACACCCGAAACGATGATAATACCGATAGATTATTATCAAAGCAATATTAAAAGTCAATATATGATAACATATTAATGTATATGATTATTATAAAAATTAATAAAATTTATTTCACCTGTATATAGGAGGATAACCTACCCACGTCCAAGAAAAAGTACAAGGTAAGGGTTAATTTAACAATCTGTTTATCCAAGGTTGTTTTCACATTAGTATCCACAGGGACATATTTATTATCCATGTCCATGTTTTATAAAAAAATTTTCAAATAGATTCTTTTTAAGGTAATTTTTACTAAAACATCATTTTAAATGTTTTAAATTTTTTTTCCACTATATCATTATCATTAATGTACATGTTTTCAAAATGATTTTAAGGATTTATTTATATGGACATGAATGTTTTTTAAATTTTAATTCCATTCAAAAGTTTTTAAGTAGTATGGGAAACATTGACTCAAAAATGAAGTTAAATTGTGTGACTTTTGAATGTTTTTATAAAAAAGGTATATTTCTCTCAATGATATATAAAAATCATTTTCATCTATTTCATCATCCTTTGATGGATTTTAATCTTTATTGAAGTTGATTAATTATGATATAAATATTCCATACTATATTGAAGGTTTTGTGAAATGTTTGACTGTGGGAGTTTTAATTTAATACCATTCATGGTTTATGGTTAATGTATTGAAAAATATTATCCTAGTTTTAATAGAATTTTTTATGTTATCTTTTAACCTCTTATTAAGATGAATGTGTTAGACTAGTATGTTCTGGGTTGGAGACCGCTAAAAGTAATCCATCCGTGTTGGGGTCCTGTTACAGCAGACCCTTCGGGTTGGAGTCCGGTTACAGAGGCTCTCTGGGTTGGATTCCAGTTACAGAGGCATTTTGTGTTGGGGTTCGGTTACAGTTAGCCCCTATGTCCGGGTACATGGCCTTGACACATAAATTAATGTCCAGGAATAAGCATTCCATCATTATAAAAGTGGATATTGATATTTCATGTGATTATTCGACTAGTAGAATATCTATGTGAGTACGAAAATAGAATTATTTTGATTTATATTTTCAATATTATGATGATGTTTATGTTGAAAAAGATCTTTTTTCGTTTTATACATTGCCTTAAATGTTTATGCTTATTTTAGAATGTTTCTGCTATATTGTTATCCTTGCTGAGGATCTGAGATCACCCCTTTCTATGATTTATTTTTCCTAAGATGTGAAGTAATATATTATGACTGACCTGGAGGGATAGTCTATGGTATCTCAGTGTTTTCTTTTGAAACAATGTTGTTGTTGTTTTCCATTTTATGATGTAATGTAAACCTTATGAATGTATCTTGTACATCCAAAGCTACTAAACCAATCAGTCTTTTGAGACTTTAACTTTTTTGTTCATGCCAATGATATATAATAATGCAGCAACTCTGGGCATCTGGGGTTTGGGTGTTACCAATACGAATATCCCTTGAGGATTGTAGTAAACATTTTAATTAATGATATTTTTTACGAAAAAATGAAAGATATAATTGTATCTATAGTTAGTTGAATTTGGGGTCGTATAATCTTAAGATATATAATACTGGTTGATCTAAACAAATAGAAGTTATTTAACATTATAGACCTAAAATGATTTTGACTATGATATATCGTTTAATTGGATTGGATGCATTATTTCTACATGTTGTGGAGAATTTTCAAAATGATCTAATCCACTAACTAAATTTCCATAGAAGGGAACCATGTATCTTAAGAAAAACACTTGCGATGAAGATTTCAATGAATAGAAAAAGAGGATAGTTAGTACACATGTACTTTCTGCACATTTTTTGGAAAAGGATTTTTGACCTATAGTGATGGATTAAATAATTTACTTGATTGGATCATCACGTAGAATGATATGGTGATATATAATGCTTTAGTTTAATGGATGGATAATGAGATAAATTACCCAAAACAAGATTTTTAGTTTATTCAATCAAATTTGGAAATAATTATATATTATAATTATCATTATTGAATAATATGATATAGTTGTAGAGATCAAAAAAATACAAATTATATATTCACTAAAAATGATCTGAATTTGTTCCTGTTAATTTGGTTCGTGTTGATTAATGATTTTTAAATATCAATACATTACCACCCTTTTAAATTTTACATGGTTAAAGATAATTTATGTCAAATGAACCATGCATTATTATCTATGACATGGATAAAAAAGATCCAATATTTTTTAATTAAACATTATTAGTTAGAAATTATTATTAAGGTGTATAAATCTTATCATTATCAAATAATAATTCAACCATATAGCCATGCTTGTATAAAATAGGTCCATAAGGAAGATGAATAATAAAATATGAATGTAAGAAATGATAATGTGTTTAACCATGATTGATATTGAATGGTAAGGTTCAAAAATTGTATAAGTCTCCTATAAATACCAATTAATAATAATGATCTTCTAGATAAGTCAACAATTTAAAATTCTACATTCATAATTCATGTATGATTGATTATATTGATATAAAAAATTTTCATGTGGGATCACATGAAGATGTATAGTTCATTGTACTTATCCCAATGATTATTATGTCAAATGTTTTTAATCTAGTGAAATATATTTAAGGTTATTTTATAACCATTACCTATAGAATAATGGAAATGGTAAACTACCACCATGGATTTTATAACCAGAATTCAATAAATTTCTAAGGTCCATATTATTATTTGAGTTTTAGTCAGTCTCCTAACAAAGTCCAAACACATCATAACTATTAGTGATGATTTAATTTTTTATTTTACATAAATAATATATACTAAATAATTAGTATGGTTTCATAAAGATCCATATTTTAATATAATTAAAAACCCAGGATTACCTCAACTATTTTGATAATTCCTCAAAATGTTTTGGGTATACAGTTCATATTTAGTAATGATTTTTACATTAGATTGAAGGTCAATATAATAGAAAAACTAAAACCCTTGAAGATATTAAGATATAATTTTCAATAGATTTAAATGATTTTTGGTATCAACACATACCTCTTTTTGAGTTTTCATGAAACTACAACATTTAATCATGTACATAGTTTTCAACTTATGATGCCCTATGTGGAAGAAATTAGAGAACTCCAATGTGATGGTATAATGCCAGATAATTAAATATATTGAGAGTTTATATATCTAATGAAATGTTATAGAATGTAAAATCCATTCCACATCATATTAATTCATCATAGATTTGAGGGAAATGTTATGCTGAAAATCATAACAAAAATCCAGGATTTGATGTCTGTGAGAATTTATTTCATGGAATTTCTACATGTAATTAAATTATATGACTCACATTGATATTAATGATAAACATCATTTATTTTATAACCTTAAATATAAATAATTTTTTATGGTATACAATCTATTTCCACATCCCCTAGACCCTGATAATATTAATGATGTGTTCCACGTATCTCTCATACAGATGTACATACCTGATGCATCACATGTACTGAACTCAAATGTCGTACCACTATAGAATAGTCATTAAAATAATGAATTTAATTTATCAATAATGGATTATACATATAATTTTTAACATTATTATATTATTCAACTTTTTAATACTGTCACGACCCATCCCGCGGGGCCCGTGTCGTGACTACCCAAAGCACTCCTTTCATAGGTCAGGGGCTGGCGACTAGCAGCGAAATGCATATTCCCTAAAAATGGGAAGGCATTGAATTTATAAACTACAAGAACACACTACCAAACACACAATGAGATAGGATCCCAAGTCAACTGTATTTCAAAAAGAGTTCGGAAAGTAAAATGGGTCGGGATACAAGCTCAACTGTAAAGGTATAAGTACAACTAAAATTCAATACAACTGATGAAAAAGAAATACATCTACTAGGTCATCCTATGGGATTCCTACATGGAGGGTAGGTACAGATCACCTCCTCATCCCTCCACGTCATCCCATCTCCTCTGCGTTCCGACACGCTGTATAGCCCTCCTCTGTGCACCATCTAGTCCGGGTACCCTCAGCCTCGATTTGCGATGTCTGTCATCTGCACCAAACACAACAAGGTGCAGGCATAGACCGTTTAGTGGTGAGTGTAATGATACTCACTAGGGACCCTCAGACCATTATGGTCTCACAAAATCCACAATGGACAAACCAAAAAGCATGAAATCAACTGACCACCCTACTTATTAATATGCCTAATCATATAGCTATGTTATCAAGTATACCCTTCATAGTCATCAAAGAACACATGTTCCAACTCAAAAGATCCAAGATCAACAGTTCCACGAGGATGGATTACCAAGGAGTTAGGTACCACAATGTACATACTAAACTCACACCATGTATAACTTAGGTACAGTAGTATAGATTATTAGATGTAACTACTAATTCATCTTACTCTATTAAGAGGCAGACCCAGGAAAGATCCTAAATCATCATCAGACCCACAATGGATCATAGTACATCTTCAGAACCACACAGTATCCTAGTACATTGTCAGTATGTCGTCGGAACCACACAGGATCCTAGTACATTGTCAGTATGTCGTCGGAACCACATAGGATCATAGTACATCTCCATTAAATCGTCAGACAAACACATGATCCTAGAACATCTCTAGTACGTAAAAAGACCCACACGGGATACTAGTACATCTCCAGTACATAGTCATACCCACACAAGATTCCAGTACATATACTGTATTTCATCAGACCAACACAAAATCCTAGTACATCTCTAGTACGTATTCAGACCCATACGGGATATTAATACATCTCAAGTACGTCGTCAGACCCACAGAGGTTCCTAGTATATCTCCTTTACGTCGTCAGACCCACACAAGATCCTAGTACATCTTTAGTATGTCGTCATACCCACACTAGATCCTAGTACATCTACAGTACTTCTTCAGACTAACAGTGGATCCCAGTACTACTCCAGTACATCATCAGACCCACACAGGATCCTAGAAAATCGCCACAGCCAGCTTTAGTGTTCCCGTAAAAAGCTTACTCATCTTTTTGAGAATCCACTCCTCAAGAAACTGGTTGATACTCTAACTATCATGATGTTGTATGAAGACATATCCCAAAGAACCTCCACATCATAGCTATCTCAACGCAATAGATAGTTCTTCAATCGGATGCCCGGTCTGTACGTTATTAGCCTTCTTGTCCAGAGAGCCTGGTTGCATTCATTCTCAATCCAACACACCCCATCGTTATCCAAATCTCTAGTGGTGTATACCATAGGGAAGATCTCACATCAAGGTTTCCACCTCAATAGATGGTTTGTCAAACGGACACTCTATGGAAATGTTATAGCCAACAGAACAGAAATTGGTCGAAGGTAGCCTGGGTCCGGCCAGTCCCAGTCGGACCGATGCAGACCGACCCGTCATGGGCCGACCAGATTGGGTTCAGGTCGACCTGGCCCACTGTCGGTGGCCCCTCCGGGCCGGCAGGGCGGTGCGGGGGTCTCGTGGTGGCCCAAGGGGTGCGGGGTGGCGCGGGGGCCGTGGGGTGTCTTGGGGGCCATGGGGCTGCTCGGGGGTCGTGAGTGTCGCAGGGCGGTGCATGGGCTGCGGGGGCGGCCGAGGTTGTGGGGGAAACAGAGGCCATGGGGTGGTGAAGGACACAGGTTGTCACGAAACCGTGGGGAGGAGAGAGGCCATGGGGTGGAGCGAGGCCGTGGAGAAGCAGGAGGCCATAGAGGTCGCAGGGTTGCGCCAGGCCACGGAGGCCGCGGGAGCCAGCGGGGTGGTGTGACGCCGCAGAGATGGGGTGGCAGCGGTGCGACAGTCCCCTACGTCTAGCCAGATGGCCAACAGTCCTCTCCACGTGGTGAGATTGCACGCCGCGCCTTCACCGACGGTCAATTCGGCCAACTTCCCTTTGTTCACTACCATGGCACAAATCTGCCTTCTTCCATCACGAAGAACACACCATTTATGAAGAGCAGTGGAGCGGTTAGACAGTGTTTGTTTTTCCCGCACTCTCCGCATTAGAGTGGTAGCAAGTTTCTCAACAAAAATATGAATGAATAACTTCAAACCCTTCAACATCCATCAATGATTATTCCCAATCCCACAAAAATACTCATATGCG
Organism: Viscum album; assembly: GCA_963277665.1. Classification (NCBI taxonomy): domain Eukaryota; kingdom Viridiplantae; phylum Streptophyta; class Magnoliopsida; order Santalales; family Viscaceae; genus Viscum; species Viscum album. The sequence continues at coordinate 1,996,223,210 of OY728146.1, read as the reverse complement.
GATCTACTAGTTAGAGAGTTGAATCAAATTCTTTGTTTAGATGGGAAGAACATGGGAAACAATAATCACACATAATTAAACCCCTACCTTGACGGTTTGTTGATGGAGGTCGTGATATAGAAACAGCGAAGGCGAAGAGGATGCCAACGATCGTTGCTTCCACAATCATGCTTCCGATGTCGGTTCGAATGTTGTCATCCTTCTTGAATTCTACAGTGTGTTCTTAATTGAAGTATTTATTCAATGGTAGGTGTTCTTCAATGGAGAAGTGTAGTGTTTCTCCAAGTGTTGGGCGTCGTGACACTTTACTAGTGCTTCATCACTTGTTGAAGTGACCCAAATACACCACCCAAGCTCCATATAAATAGGAGAGGGGGAGGTAAGTAATGATCATTGAATTTATGATGGTTCATTTATTAGGAACACTCCTAATTTCCAATGAAAATGTTACTTAGAATAGAAAAATGGTCAAGGCAATTAATTTACTTTGGCGCAATTTATTTGGAGGATTCCAAAGGACTTCCCCACACTTAAGAGGAGTACTGGTGGTCCCCACCACCATGAATTCACAAAAATGGGTTTTAGTTAAGGTGGTCCCCACATATTTAATAACAAGTAGGAGGTTTTAGTTTAGGTGGTCCCCACCTCTTTGAAATTGAGTTAGGAGGATAAAAATAAAATTTTATTTTATTATTATTCCCATGAAAAAGAAAAAAACACACTTTCACCCTTGACCAACTTCCATCGAGGTGAAAGTATCTTTAAGAGAATACCAACACAGCGAGTTCAAGGAGGTCATTGGATTTCAATTCGGAGATCTGGTTCAAATGTTTCAAAATGACAGTCGTGCGTTTACTGAATTTACCTGAAAAATGTTAGGAAAATTATTAATATTTATCCTCGACCCTCTTCAGTTGTGGTTACACTCTACCCAAGTGAAACACCCCCAACGAACCCAACTATACTCTCATATTTCCATTCCAAGTAATAGTTTAAAATTTATGAATTTTAAAATAAAATAATTGTCACTTAGTTATTATATTTACGACCAAAAACAAACAATCACTACTGGCCCACACTGGACAAAGTTAGTATCTTCTTAAATAAAGAATTCTCTCACGAGTTCCATGGTGGTCTCAGATTTTTAATCTGAGCAACCGTTTGTGATTTATATCCATTTGAAAAATAAAATAATGTATTTATTATTTTATTTAAGATTTTTCCATTTTTGGGTTTTCTCACAGGAGGCCCGCCCCACCAAACAGAAGTCGCGCCTAGGATAATCCCATCATTCTGAATGCAACAGTGCCCTTAGATTTCTGATCTGGGGAACTGTTTAAGAGTTATCCATCATTTTCTGGAAAACTACATACTCATGCTAATTGAAGTCTAAAAACACTTCGACGGATCATTCTAAGCACTCCTGGCCTTTGAATTATGCACCATCAAATTTGGTGGTATCGAAATAATTCAATATAATTAAAAAAAATTATAAATAAATTTAGGGACATTATAATTATTCTCTAAATGAATAAATAATTAGAAAAAGTTACATTGGAACTCGATGATATGTTAAAAAAGACACATCGTCATTTTATTATATTAGAGTGATGATATTTTTAGGGATAAATTTATTTTTTATGTTTTGGGGTTTTAATATATCATTCTATGATGTCATGATATATGTCACTATAAACAAATTTTATTTATTTGTTAGCTTTTTAGAAATAAAACACCAGAATTAATGAAACTACGATATAATATTTAAATATTTATTTTAAATTTTATAGTAGCAACCTATCCATTTTATTAGAAAGCATGAATAAGTGTAAAAAAGTTATAAATATTATATTTTAAATAAAATGAACTGATTGATTATCAATTGATTATAAATAATAATAAAAATAATTAAAAACTAAAAAATAGATGTTCTTCTATTGAAAAAAACACTATTTTTATGTGTGAATATAGTTATTCTCAAAATCAATTTGATTAATAATTAATCATAATTTGTTATAATTAATGTTATATTATATATATTATATATATTAATTTATCATTATATTATTTAATTTATCTAGTAATGTGATATAAATAAATCAAAAATCAAGATAAAAACATTTTCCCCCAAAATATAGTGTTCTTCTCACATTGCACACATATTATAAAATGATATTTCTTAAAATTAATAAAATTTAATCATTAATATTTGATATGATATTTATAATTAATTTATTAAAATATTTTTACATTTATGTATTTTTCTGTAGGAACATTCATATATTTGTTTCACCACATTAAGGCTAAAACAAGTAGAACTTGGATAAAACACTGGTCTATGTATTTAAAAACATACTAATTTTTTAATCCATCCAATTTTAAAATTTAATTTTGACCATTATCATCCATGTATCAAAAATATGTCTTCATGGTTCCATTTTTCTTTTATTATTTCCTTTATATTATTTTGGGAAAAAATTATATAAAAAAATTAATATGTAACATTTAATAAATTTTAATATTTATTATAAGGATATAAAATTATATCTTAATCTCTAAATGATTATTTTAAATATGAATTAATAATTTTATTATGTATAAAATTCATGATATAATGGGACCATGATCAATTTTCAAGGATATGAAGAACTAACAAAATTATTCTCATGAAGAATGAAACTATTCAAACATGAAAATTATAATTTTAAAAATAAATTGTTAATTAATGTGTATTGAAATGCTATAAGTGGATTAAATTTATGATATTATATCTAATTAAAATAATCAATAATACAATAATAATAAATTTAAATTTATTATACATGAGGATATATCCCCATTTAATTAAGCTGAACTTAAGGTAAGGGATTTATGTGACAATCTAATTATTTATCGAGATTCTTTGTGACTAAATATTCAATAATAAAATTTTATGATCTATCTCTAAATTATCTCATGGATTTTATTATAATACATTTATTTCATTATAAAAAATGTTTTCCATTTATATTCACTATTTTAGTTCATCAAAATATTGAGATAATTTTTTAAAGGATGTTTTACTTTATTTCACTCTTATGGAAGCTATAAACTTTGTTCGATGTTCATGTTTTCCAAAAATTATTTCCGGAATTTTTTATCTTATTTCCCATTTAATTTTTTATTTATTTTTACCAAGGTTTTAATTTTCCTAATAAAATTAAAAATATCTTCTCTGAATTTTAATATTATTAATTTTTTTAATTTACCAAAATAATTAAATTAATCATTTTATAACTTAAAAAGAATTAATGGAATTTCATATCATCACCAATGATTAATTCATTAATGCTGATATTAATAACTTCCAATGATAATTTTAAATAAAATATTTTATATAAATTTTTTAAAATTATTAAAAATTTAAAAAAAATTATAGTGAAATAGTTTTTTCATAATAATTATTATAGTTATATTTTAATTGAATTTTCATTGAATATACTAGCCTTTAATATTACAGAGGATTTTCAAAGGATGTGATCCAATTGTAATATCATTATTTTTTCTACGAGTAGTTTATGGTTTTTCTTATTCAATATTGATGAATAATTTTTTATTTTTATTTTGTTTTTTTAATATAAATATTATTATGATCATGTGGAATAAATAATTATGTCTTTATGAATATCTGAATGGTTGTACTAGAATTGTACATCCATCCAATTCATTGGGAAAATATTTATTCTATGTGTGATTAAATAGTGCCGGATAGGTTATCTGTAGCCCAAAGAAACTATTATAAGGAATGTTATCCCATACCTTATAAAAGGTTACAAGAGAGTTCATCCAAAGCCCAATGCATAAAAATGGGAAGCTAGACTGAGCCAACCATGATATGAATGATTTTTTTATATCCATGATATAATATATCTATGATTTGTATTGTGAAACACTTTTCTCAAAAACATATGGAATGATCTTATTCCAATTTTATGTTCTCATGGATCACGTTCATTAATTACCTCATGATTAATATCATGGGATCCCCCATGATTTATTCCATGACTCAAGATTACGATATTTTATATAAAATGGTTGTTTTTCATGTGTGAATTACATTTTCTCATCAAATTATTCAAATGTTATGTTTCACTAATCATTGATATCTCCATTGATTACCCATACTAATCTTCTTTTCTCACAATTTATTACATTTTTTTCCTCAGGTTATAAATTATTGTATTATGTATAATATTCCTTACAAGGGTAAAATTTATGAAGATCCTAGTGATAGATGATGTTTATTAATTATGTGCTACTTTATTGTTTTCAATTCTTCCAATTACACTAAAAATGAATGATTTGAGAATGTATTGTAATGTTATGTATTAAATATTCATCTATTAAGAATAAATCATTATGTTTGAAAAAATTGTTTCATTACTGTTGGTATCATAGAAGTAATTATTTACCATGAAAAAGTAAGATGAGAAAACGTTACTGAAAACATACATGATAATCCAATTTATAGGAAAAATACATTATTATGGTCAATAAAGGAGTCTATTTTTCCTCATAATATATTATCATATGGATTTTATGATTCAACATTGTATATAAACAGACTCATATATGCGTAATAACCCACATATGTGTCTGTCGAGTGTATCATGTCCACTATTCTGGTTCATATTTAGTGTTCCCATATTGTGATTTTTTTTGGAAACTCTTGGGAGAAATCATCTATTTAATATATAATTTATTTTTGATCTACAATTAAATATTTTCATAGATAATGATCCTAGTATATGTGTAATGTCCCTGTTCCAGAAGTCGCCCAGAGGCGCACCGTACCTGGCTGGTCACATGGCCTCAAAGAGGTTTCCCTGAACGCTAGAGGCTACGGACTTGTAGCAAGGGCCTGGGGTGTGATAGTGGGGAAACTAATCCCCCATTGGTATAGTAACACATTAGATGTAAAATAGATATACAATAGCGGATGCAGTAATAATAAATTCAAAAGGAAATATCGGAAGACTAAAAATAACAAACTGGAGCACACACACACCCACATATATATGAATGATTCATAATACATATATCTTGGAATGCATCCAAGAAAATAAAATTTCTGGAATACAAATAGTAGAAAAACAAAGTACACAATAATGTCAGATGACAATTCCTCAGCATCACAAACCTCGGCATGGCGTAATGCTCTCCAGCTCCACAACACTCATGTACCTGAAGAGGATGGGAACATTCTCTTATCTATACCTACAACAATATAATCTGTTTGGGCCTAAAAGCAAGGAGTAAATAGGTTGTGAGACTAAATCCCAGTAGGCATCCAACACATGATATGTGCCTAATAGTTAGTAAATATATAGAAGGTAATAAACAAAAGAAGGTTGTAAACAAGAATGTACTATGTTGTAATCAATCCTACTGTTTCAAAGCATTCGTTTTAATATATCATGTATAAATTCAATCATGATGGAAAACACAAATAGGTATCCCTCTAGGATGTACTCACAGCCTATCCCCTCTGGTTCTACCTAGCAACACAAGCAAACCTCTAGGAAGCACAGACAGTCTACCCCTAGGTTTAAATTAAATGGTTATAACAAAGACTCTTTGAGGAAACCAACACGGTCAACTTTTCTCATATTCAAAAGTGATAAAGGTTCTTTGAGGATACTCACATGGTCAATTCCCCATATAGTCAAAAGTGATAATGAATCTTTGAGGAAGCTCACATGTAAAATTCCCCAAATAGTCAAAAGTGATAAAGAATCTCTGAGGAAGATCACATGGTCAATTACCATTATAGTCTACTACACCATGTTCTCATGGCCCTGTGTAAGTCAAACGAACATAACAATGCAATACTGCCTAAGTAATCCTCATGAACTACTTATCTAAATGTTATAAAACCTATCAAGAATGTCAGTTAAAATAATAACTCCATGCTACAATACTAGGGAAGGGAAAACATCAAGGAAGCCTAACATCCAAACAGGACCAAACAGTCGTAAACAGAACATGCTTGGGAAAACACTTCCAAAGAATTGAAATCAACCCTATTCATATCCAATTGACCTAAACTCTTGTATACACACATGACATTCCATTAACAGGGATAAAATGGTAAACTCACAATACCCCATTCAAGAGTATTGGACAAAATTGCACACATCACTCAAAGACATTCAACTGAAAGTCACAAACCACCTACCTCGATGTTGGAAGATCATTATATGGGAACCTCAAGCCTTGAATTACCAATGAACACTGTCAATATACAAAAATGTATAAAACGTTCAACTGAGCATTACTTGAGAAAGAGGAGGAATCATGAAATGAAGCTCTAGAAGAAAGAAAAGAATACCGAGGGGATCCAAACACAATCAATGGCAGTCAAATCAGATATCAGATGACTGGTTGAGGGATTGTAAGAAGATTTTGGATGTACAGGCTCTCTAAGACGTACTAGGTCGAGAAGAAGGCCTTTCTGGCTATTAGACGCAACCCCGGTACGTTTAATGAAAAAAAAGTACATGTTGTGTACTTCTGAATTACATGGCGTGTACATTCTTGTACTTCCTCCCGCATTAGGCGGTCTCTAGGTCACCACACACGGCCATGTTCTTGGCCGCTACGGCCAACACCTACCTACCCTCGATAACCGATTACACTGTGTGTTCTCATAAAGTACACAACATGTACTTTAAAAATTACAATAAACTATTCATTTTCCTCAAAAACACCAGAAAAGGAAAAAATAAATGAAAAGAAGATACTAGTTCTTAAAAACTTACCCCCTTATAGAAATTCATCCCTGAATATCCATTAAAAGGAGACATTGAGGATTAAACCCCAAACAGCTCTGGCCACTAGGATTGTACTTCCACATCCCTCCCCCTGAGTCTCGTCTTGTACTCGCCCATGTTTCCATAGAACTCATACTAGAGGAACAGACTAGCCACGAAGAACCATTGCACTTAGATCAAATATCTGAATAGGATGCTCCTCAAAAGATGAATCCACTTCCAACTCATCCTCCATGGGTTGGAAGACTTGAGATGGGTCTGAGAAGTAATGTCGAAGATGAGAAACATGGAAGACTTCATGCATAACCTGGTACCTCTAAGATAACTACTCCTGATATGCAATTGGCCCAACTCTCTCCAACACTTCAAATGGCCTAACGTACCTCGTCAAAATCATACCATGTCTCCTAATCCTTCTCTGCCCCAACCCTAGTGTGATACATAGAAAAGCCTGATCCCTGACATCGAACTCTCGAGGTCATTTCTGCTGATTAGCATGTGATTTCTATCTAGTATCCATCCTCTTCCATATAAACTCTGTCTATTATGTGGACTCTTGAACAAGATGAGGTCCCAACATAGTTCTCTCTATTGCCTCCATCCATTATATGGGTGATCAGCAAGGCCTACTGTACCAAGCCTCATAAGGTGACTTTTGAATAGTTGTGTGAAAACTATTATTGTAGAAAATCTTCACAAGCAGTATATGTCTCTCCCAAGAACATAAAAAATCTAGGAGGCTTGCTCGAAACATGTCCTCATACACATGAATCCTACGGTCGGACTGGCGATCTTTCGGGGGATGGTAAGCTGTACTCAAAAGTACCTGTGTACCCAAATCCTTCTAAAGCCCCTTCCAGAACCGAGAAGTAAAACATGAATCTCCGTCTAAATCAATGGAGTGTCGAACCCCATGTAGACATATAATATCTCGGATGTACCACCTTCTGTGCTCATCAACACTGAAGGTCTCTTTGATATGTATGAAGTAAGAAACCATTGTGAGTATGTCAATGACAACCCATAATGCATCATTCCCTTAAGGTGACCTTGGAATCCCTATCACGAAATACATCATGACATAATGACATAATTCCACTTCCACTCGGTAATGGGTAATTGCTAAAAAAGCCCTGATGGTCATTGATGATCTGCCTTCTCCTACTGAAAGTTAGAACACTTCATGATGAAACCAGCAACATCTATTTTCATACCATTCCACCAATACTGATGGCGTAGATCATGATACATATTGGTGACAACAGGATGAACTGACCAAACTGAGTAATGAATGTCCCACATCATCTCCTCACGTATGTCTTTAGACACCCATACACGCCCCTAAAAATGAACGATCTCATCTTTGCATATAGTCCATCCCAGAATTGGGTGCTCTCCTGACACACTCTCCTGTGGGACTAGGTCTTCAGAATTTGATGCCTGCCTCATTTGCAATCGATCAAGAAGAGTAGAAGAAACATGTACAAAATAATTAAAAGTTTGAACCTATCTATCGTGCACCTCCAAATGCATCTCAAAGAGCAGAGCCATAATCTCCAACTCACTACTGGCCTCCTGAACTATCTATATCTGAGTCCTCCTACTCAACGCATCAGCCAATGAGATTCATTTCCTAGGCGTATAGACAAGATAAATGTCAAAGGTATAAAGGTACTCAACCCACCATCAATGTCTCAAAATTATGGCATGTTATGTGAATATTTACATGGGGTTTTTTGGTTGGTGAAAATAACAATTTCTCTCCTAGAAGATAATGTCTCCCAGCATATACCATAAACAACGACAGAAAACTCAAAATCTTATGTCGGTTAATTTCTCTTGTGTGGCCGCAACAGTCGAGACTCGTAAGAAACAACCCCTTTTCTCCTACATACGCATAGCTCCCAACCCGATAGTTGGAGCATCACAGTAAATAGTATATTTTTTTCGGGCTCTGGCATGACTAGTATCGGTGCTGATGTTAATCTCTGTTTTAGCTCTTGAAAGGATAACTCACAAGAATCTGACCATGATAACATTTCACCCTTCTAAGTCAAACCTGTCAATAGTGCTGCTAATCGTGAATAGTCCTGTATGAACGATCTTTAGTAAACAAACAGCCCTAGAAAACACCATACCTCAAAGATGTTCTTCGGATGCTCCAAGGAAACTACTGCTCTCACTTTTTCTGGGACGACTGATACTCATGACTCTTAGATTACATGTCCCAAGAAGTAAATATCATCCATGAAAAATTTGGAATGTTGATAGTTTTATCATATAACTCATGATCCCTCAGTGTACTAAAAATTATCTCAAGATGGTAGTATGGGAATGTCGAGTGTGAGAGTACACCAAGATATTTTCCACAAAGACAACCATGAAAAATTATGGATGAAACACTCAGTTCATCAGTTCCATGATGACTGTAGGTGCATTCGTGAGACCGAACTGCATAACCACATACTCCTATAGACCATACCTACTCTGAAAAGATGTAACAGTTATATTAGATGGACTAACGTGCAAATGATGATAACCAGATCTCAAATCAATCATCAAGAACACCCAGGCTCCTCAAAGATGATCAAAGAGATCAACATCAACTGGTTCAACTTCTGATAATCCACACAATGTCTAAGTGTACCTTCTGCCTTCTTCACAAACAGAATATGCGAACCCTGAGAAATTCTGGGTCGGATGAAACCCATTGTCTGCAACTACTCCAACTATTTCTTGAGCTCCATTAACTCCATTGTTTCCATCCTATAAGGAGGAATGGATAGAAGTGCCGCCCCAGTAACAAGATCAATAGAAAATTCTACCTCACGCTCCAAAGGAAAACATGAGAAGTCCATTGGAAAGAAATCCCTGAAACGATCCTCTAATGGAGGAAAATAAAAATGTGAAGTCCTCTAATAATCTAGATATAGAGTGGTAATCCGGGCTGTAACACCTCACAACCCATGATGCTTGGGTCCCACTCTTCTCACCTAGACATCAAATTCACCCTTATGAAGAAACGATCTACCTTATGGTGATGTAAAACTCACACTACGTCGATAAAAATCAGCGACCGCGTGGTAGGGAACTAACCAGTCCATTCCAAGAAGGCCATAATAACCTATCATATCTAGGAAATAGAGGTCCCATATGAACTGACACCCACCAACCACTAGAGGGAAATCCTTACACTATCACACAATAGCTGTTCTAGTCCCCAACAGAGTGTCTAGTGTCAGGATATCAATAGAAGAAAAGATGTATAGAACAAGGCTCTCCATAATAGAAATAGATATAAATCTATGGGAATCCCTTGTATTGAAAAGGGAAGAAGTTAAAATAGAGGCGAAAAATATCATACCTCGAACTATAGAAGGTTCGGGATCCTTCTCCTACTAGGTCAGCTCCAATGAAAAAGTCTGACATACACCGCGGCCCTGTGACCTAGCCTGACCACTCTGAGAATATCCAACATGTTTTCTCTGAATTCCTAGGGACTGAGTACCACGACCATGACTTCTACCATGACCTGAATGGCTGGATGAACTATAGTTCCCAAATTAGTGAGAAATTGGAGGTGTTTCTCCCAAACGAGGAGTTATAGATGAATACTTGTCACCAAATTCTATGGAAAATACCTAACAGAAACAATGAAGATGACCCATCTTTCCAGAAGATCGGCACTCCACTGGGTACCGCAAGAAATGTGGCCTCATATGCATACTCTTCATGCCCAGGTAGCACACCACCTGGAAACGAGAAGATATATCCAACCTACTCAGATCTCCACGTGTAGTCTCCTTGTGTTTCTTCCTACCTTCAGCAGGCCGAGAACTAACTCTGGATGTTGAACCGCCATGGCCCACATCTACAGAGTCCCTCGAATTATGCTCTGTGTTCTGTGCCTGGTTGACTATAGAAGTTATTGATGTAAACATGATGATGTTCACCTGGGATCAGATGTCCTTCTTGACACAATCCTCAATCTTCCATGTACGGAACAAATATTATATCCCTTTAAAGGGTGAAATGTGATGGAGATCATTGAATTGAGAAGAATAGATCATAACAGAAAGAGTACCCTACCCCAGACTCATGAACACTTAGGCTCGATCGGACCTTAAGGTATCTGGGTAGAAGAAGTCATAGAAGATGCACTGAAACTCATCCCAAGACATGACTTGATAGCAACTCACCTGTGAGATTACATACCACCACCTCTTGGTGTAGTCTCGATGCATGTAGGTAGATATCTTGACCGTCCTTTCTAGAGGTGTCTGGAGATGCTCGAAGATCATTAATGTGGATTCTAGACATGAATTTGCATCCTAGGGTCCTCCATTCCTTGAGAATGGGGGAGGATGCTGCTGCTGAAAGACCCGCGTCAATTCATCCATCGATAGGGCATGAGGCGGTGACCCCTAAATGGTTTTCATCATCCACATAAATCCCTCCATGAACTGTGAATCAGCACCTATGTCACGTATAACTAAGGGTGCCAAGACTGGCACAACTAGAAGATCTTCCGACAGTCCCTGATCATCCATATTCAGCATCTCATCACCTCCCTTCAATTGGCGTACAACCAGAGGACATCTCGGTGGCATGACACTACAAGGTCAAGTTCACAACTTAGAACATGATTAATAAAGACTAAAACATTAAATTGTATTAAGGGAACAATAGAAGGAATGAATTTATGTTTTCCAAAGCATGTATACACAGTGAGTATAATGACTACACGATGTGTTCCCAAATGCCTTTCAAATGGGCATGTACTTCTACCAAAACTGGCCATGTACCAACCAATATAGAGGACGTGTTGTCTAAACACACAGAGTGTACTTGGCATCACATCCCCTTCCCATGTTCCCTTACATGACTAACCCACATGGTTCTCCTAGAAGAAGAATACACGGTGTATTCTCTCCAGAGACAGTGTGTACTAGACGAGCTTCACCAAACTGTGTTGTTAGAGACACGTCCAGATACACGACACAACCTACATGGCGTGTTTATGGTAGACACGACATGTAAAAGAAGTGACTCAACCAGCCCGTGTTGTTAGTGACATGGTTGGTTACATAGTTCTACAACACGACGTGTACATATGGTACACAACATGTCCTACGAAGATTCCATACCTCGTGTCTCTTCCCACACAGTGTGAGACACGGTTATATACTACATGAAGTGTACATAAAGTACACAATGTGTACTTAAGAAAAGCAGTTTCATCCCGAACAGAATAAAACATGGCATGTATTCAACATTACACGCCATGTATTCTGGTATTTTCTAGAAAATAAGCCTCAAAAACTATATCAGAACCCCGAAAACAATGAAACGATCATTGAAAATGACATATTAGGATCTATGAGGTCTTATACTCCCCGAAAATCAAAACATGGCAACTTAAACATATTATAAACAAACATGATAGGAAATAACCGACCAAATTCTAGTCCATGAGGGACCATAACACATCAAGTACCAATGTTTGGTGTTCATTCAAACAAATCCATAAGCAAACAATACCCTATCAAATAGAAGGTATTCTATCAAGCATCTATCACAACAGCGTGAATATCTATCACAATATATATCCAAACAACATGAAATCTCTAATCCACCCTAAAAGGCATGGCAATAATGCATGAAATATGATTTCTAGAAAGTGCCTATATGATGCATGAGATTCAATTACCTCATCTCATCGGGTTGCAACAGAAATAAAACCTTAATAACATCAACTATAATAGAACAAAACATGCGAATCACCTGATAGTGAAATAAAATCAATTGTAAAGGTGAAAATCCAGAAAAATTTCAATAACGAGCTAGATTGGATTTTTCCTATACACGGGTTAGCTACGCCTGGGCATAGCTTATTACCAAGTACCTATTCTTTATTATCCCTAGATATAGTCTTTAAATAATAAGTCAAGTAGAAATAAATTCCTCTGATACCAATTTGTAACATCCCAGTTCGGGAAGTTTCCCAGAGGTGCTCCGTACCCGGTTTGTCAAATGGCCTCAAGCACATTTCCCCGATCACTCGAGGTTTCCGACTATCTGTGAGGGCCTTCGGTGAGATAGTAGGGACAAAATTACCTCATTGGAAGAGTAAAACAACAAAAGTTAAAAAATATATACAATAGTGGAAGTAGTAATAATCCATACAAATGAAAACACTAGAGGACTAAAAATAAAAAACTGAAGCACACATATATATATGAATGATGCATGATTAATATGTATAGGAAAGTAGTCAAACATATCACAATGATGTGATACAAACCGTACTAAACCAATGTAAAAAAGAAAGAAAAATAACATCGCCTCAGCATCTCAAGCCTCAACATGGTCCCAAGCTCTCTATCCCCATAACACTCAAGTACCTGAAGTAGAAGGGTGCATGCCCTTATCTCTACCTGTAGAAATATAATTTGTTTGGTCACAAAAGCATGGCCAAACATGGTGTGAGATTAAATCCTAGTAGAAAAAACCACAAGATCTATACCTAACAGTCCGTGAATATATGGAAGGTAATAAACAAAATAAGGTAGTAAACAAGGAAGTACTCAACAATAAGCAATCCTATAGTTTCAAAGCATTTTGTTTCATATATCTAGTAAATAGCTAAAAAAGAAGGAAAACAAAAATAGGTAACCCTCTGGAAGGTACTCATTGAAAATCCCCTCTGGTCCTACCTAAAATCAAAAGAAACCTTATGGTATGAACACATAGTATACCCCTCTAGTTTAAATTATAAGGATATAACAAAGACTCTCTAAAGAAGCTAAAACAACCAATTCCCCTTAGAGTCAAAAGTGATAAAGACTCTCTGAGGAAGCTCACACGGTCGATTCCCCCTATACTCAAAACTGATAAAGTCTCTCTGAATAATCTCACATGGTAAATTCCCTCATATTGGAAAAAGATATAAAGACACTCTGAGTAAGCTCACATGGGCATTTTCCCTTATAGTCTACTAAACTAGGTTCTCACAATCCTCAGAAAGTCAAACGAGTATAGCAATGCAATACAGCCAAGGTAAAACTCAAGAACTACTTGGATAAACTTTCTACAACATGTCAAGAATGTTAGATAAAGTAATCACTCCATCCTATAGTACTAGGAATGGGGAAACATCAAGGAAGCCTAACATCCAAATAGGTCCAAACTGTCGTATGCAGAACATGCATTTTCAAAAACTTCCAAATCAATGAAATCAATGCTATTCACATCTGATTAACCTCCACTCATGAATACCAACATGTAACGTAATTAACAGGGTTAAAATAGTAATCTCACAATACCTCGTTCATGGGTGTATGACAAAATTGCACATATAACTCCAAGACATTCAACGGAAAGGAAAAAACAACCTACCTTGGTGTTGGTAGATCACGATACATGATCCTCAGGCCTTGAATCTCCCAAGAACATCGTCGATCTACAAAAATGATTAAAATGTTCAAAGGAGGGTAACTTGAAAAAGTGGAGGAATCATGAAAGAAAGATCTTGAAAAAGGTAGAGCATGTCGAGGTGAACCCAACGCAATCAACGATGGTCTAATCGACGATCAGATGCTCAGTCGGGGGCTCGGAGGATGATCACAGCCATATGATTTCTCTCGAATGAACTAGGTCGAGAGGAAGGCCTTTCAGGAAATTAGACACAACCTTGATACACTTAATGAAAATAATAAAGTACAAGATGTGTACTTATAAATTACAGTTCATGTACTTTCCTTTACCGACCCGGACAATTGGCGGTCTCCAGGTCACCACACACGGCCGTGTTCAGGGCCGCTACACGGCATGAACCCGGCTACTCGTGGTAACCGAGTACACGACGTGTACTTCAAAAATTTCCTGAATCTCCCCATTTTCTTCATAAACATCATAAAAGAAAATCATACCTAAAAAAAGATCCAGGTTCATACAATATGAGGTTAAAACAAAGAGTTCTTAACTAAAAAAAAGATTTCATGATATAGACATCCTATAAATTATTTTCCATGGTTATGTGGTTTCCCACTATTATTATTATTTCTAAAATTATGTTTTTTTTTTCTGAATTGATATAATTTAGAAGAATTTTTTTAATAAATAATTTGAGGGAAAATGAAAATATTATCCTCATAAGAAACCTAATTCTCTAAGATATTGAATTAAAAATATCATTTCTATAATTAAGAAACATTATAAAGCAATATATCATAATGAAATTCTAAATGATCAAATGAATGAAAATCAATATTCATTTTAATTTATGAGTAGACATTTTCCTTCATTTAGTAGATTTTTTATCCTCTAGTTGATTATAATTTGATTAGTTCCATTAGTGTTTTATTTTTAATTCTCAAGTTTTCTGATAATGAAAAAATCATTATTCCTCACTATCATTTAGATGGTGAACCAGATTAATATTGATCACTCTTCTTGAACATGTGGAAGTATAAATAAATTGAATCTAAATAGTTTTATGAGTTTATCAGGATATATTTCATCATGTAAATTCCTTGTATTCGACATATATTAATTGAGAAGGATTTCCTTGAGCTAATAAAGAAGGATGATGAAACCATTATTTCCTATGAGAAATTTTTCCTCGAATTTTATGCTTGGAATATAGTATTATAATTGACCAATAACATATTCTTGATTGATTTTTTATTTGATTAAATCAATATCAATGAAGGGTTTTCATAATTAGGGACTTTAGTAATTATGAATAAAACATTTTTTATGAATCCAAGGTGCAAATGATACCTAATTATTCCACACATATTATGTTTTTGATAAGAAACCAAATATGGAATTCCAAGGAAATTCTAGTAATAAAAAATAGATAGAAGATGATGAACTTTCCACTACGATCAATGTGTGGATTGATAAGTGGAAGACATTCTCTAAAGGGAACTAATTAATTGTTTAATTATGTAATTAAATTTCACAAGAAAATGGAATTATTATTAGATATGAAAAATATAGACAGTGATAGAGTAAAAGAACCACTAAATGAGACATAAACACTTCCTTTTTTTAATTGAAAGGAGTATGAACATTAAAATTCCTCTAAATTATACCAAAATTTAATGATTATTATCATTTTCAGAAACCTCTCAGTGATTTAGAAAAGTGTAAATCTAATGTTATCAGTATTTTTAATGATGTATATGAGAACGCTATTGTAAAAGGTTAAAAATAAATTCAATCTAAAAAAAATAATATTATATTAAATTCTAGATCTACATGTTATTTTTTAACTCAAAAAAATAAGTGTATAATAATACCACCTCAATAATTAGATCTCCCACTTGTACTGAAAACACATAATGGTATGATTATCACATATCATATATATGATTCTTATCAAGTTGATGATTGTAGAAATTTGATTCTAGTAAATCTCATTATTCTAACTCTATTTAACATTTAAAATATATTATGCATGTATTTATTTTCATTATATAAACCCCATATTAATATCTGTTTTAGTGATTTCATGTTCATTATTCTAAAACATCATTTAATCATTTATAATTTTGATGACAAATGTGTACTAAAAATTGAAATTACACCCATTATAAGTTTCTAAATTCCTATTTAAATGTGGTGGTTATCTAATATGGTTGTTGGACATAACAAAATAAATGATATTCTTATCATATTGAATATTTTTTATTCCTTTACAGATATGGATCCATATATTCCACTGAATCCTGATGTGGAGATTTCAATAGATGTCATACCTCATGCTACCACTATTTCAATGAATCAATATTTAATAGCACTGATTGAGTTACAGAAATTGAAGAAGAAACACTATGGTAATCATGAAAAGTGATTCATTTTTCCACAAGTTTCACCATGATGTCCAACTATTCATGTTTTTAAGATGATAGTTGGATCAGTGTGACACATCAATTATTTGAGAGAACATAACAATATAAATATCATGACAAATTATTTTGTACCTCATATTGAATACTTTTATGACCAACTCCATGTATATCATTATATTTAAATTATAAAAAATGATTCAAGATGTCATTAATTTACATTCAAAAATGGATATTTACACATGATAGCCAACCGTATATGGTATAGAATCATTGAATTTATAGTGATTCAATTCATCCTTAATAATACAAAATCAATCAATATGGATTTAATCTATAATGACTTTAGATATTTCAATGATCGTATTGTAGTTGTATTTACATAATATATACTTTTATATTTTAAGTTGAAAAAGAGAAATACATTCAATTTTGGATTGTATTGAATATTATATATAAAGAGAGGTTGTATAAACAATTTAATAATATTGAATATATTAAATAAGTGGTATCATTTTTTGCAATATCATCCTAATCATGGTTATATAGTGGGATCTATCAAATAATGATGTTATTAAATGTTTTCCTAGAACAAAAAATATTAATATAATCTATATTTATCATTTTTTAGGATATTTTTGACTATATATATTTTATATCCCCTGGATATCTAATATACTCACGATTTTAAATTGTATGGGAACCATGTTGTTTTGTATATATGAATGTGATGAAAATTTCAAATATCTAATGAGATGTTTTGTTACAGTGTTGATGCTTATATTACCTAGTAGTATTGAAGGAACTGTGATCATTATTGATGCATTGAATAACGGAATGGGATTCTTCATCATGTATAATGATATAGTGATAAATTATCCCAAACATCAATTGATGATTTATGATAAAACTAAACTCATTATTTTCAAAGATATTTGGTATTATTTCCGTTAAAATCTTATGGATAAATTTTATTTCTTTAGAAATGAGTGAAATAAGTATTGATTGAAAAAATTTAAAGTGTAAATTCGCTCAAAATAGCTGAATATACATAAGGGATTACTGTTATATTTGACTAAATAACATAAATTTTCAATACATTACCAAAAATTAAGTTTATCGATTTGATGATTCTCTATGTTGAATGGAAAATGATAACTAATCTATGATGTGGATAGAAAAATATCAAATATTATTTGGTTTTCAAATTAATTATTTTGAAATCATGAAGAAATGTTTGCAATATTATATGGATCAAATTTTTCTTCAACCATTTATACATGTAAGGTTTAAATAGGTGTTGATGGAATATGTAGAACTACAATATAAGGTTAGAAGTATTCTGGAATTTGAACTTGTTTTTTTTGGAATGAAAATTTTCAAGAACCGTGTATTTGTATCCTCAATTCGGTGCATATAGAATGGATTTTTGATTAATCTCACAGATCAAAATTCAATAATAATTATTGATAAATATATATATATATATATATATAAGATTAATTTTTTGGATAACATGGAGAGAAATATTACAGAGTATATATATCAGTGATTGGTTGGTTAGTAAGTTATAGATATGATATATTAGTGTAATAGTATCTTACAAAAATTATTTGTAGAAAAATGAAAATGGGAATACAACGCAAAGGATTCCATATTCATACTCCCAAATATAATAGAAGTCATATTTAGATTAGGTTATTAGTCGTTCTTCATTAAAACTCATCAAAAATTTTTTTTTGTCATTTAAATTGTATCACTTGATTGGATTTGAATAATATACCTATAAAAAGTGGAAGGCTTCATAAAGTAACATATTATATTATATCTAGTTAGGATTAAAGGATTCCCTCAATGGTTTGGGGAATTATTCAATAGGATTTGGATGTAGAGTTTAGTTCTAGTAATAATTATATTCGTCATATTGACGATCATCCTATGCGAAATATTAAAAAATATTTATGATGTGATTAGATCTTGTTATCGTCATTTCAATGGTGGTTGATATAAATATAATCCTCTTGTATAGTTTTTTATAAAAACATTAGTATCAAAAAAGTATTCATATGGATCCCAATGAATCCCAAATAGAAGAGAAAAGATTAAAAATCCACCATGATAGAATGAAATTGAAAAATAAAGCTATTGTAACCTGAGATAGCTGGGGAAATTATAATTAAACTCCATTCCAATGATAGGTATTTAAATACGTCTATATGTTGAAAAAATGTTATGCATAAAATAAACTACAAATTACATATTGAAAAATTTATTAGAAGGTATTTCGATGAATTTATCAATGAATATTGACTTTCATATTCAAAAATAAAAATAAAGAAAGCCACGGTATGTTGTCCCCTTTTTGATTCCTTATAGATTAGGGATAGTAGATTATTATTTTAATTTTAATATAACCTCACCCAATTTCATTATTTGTTTCCTATATATCTCTTAATAAATTTCATACCCAATCTATCAAATATGTTGAACTCATTGTTCATACCCAAATAGAATGATCATTATTGTATAGAATCAATTATAAATGTCACCCTAAATAACTATAATATTCTATAGAATAAGTATATAGACATGATCAACATTTTCTGGAGGAATCCACATTTCTATAAAGCTACATGGGATGAAGAGGATATGATCAAAAAGTTATACCATCATTTTTGTGTCCTGGTGAAATTTTTTGGGGGAAAATTCATTTTTAGGAGGTCAGAATATAACACCACAATATTTTATTATATAGTTCACAATAAGTAAATGTTGTTTATTTATTACATTTATATATTCCAAACACCGAGTTTAAATAAAAAAACAATATGCTATTAAATTATTCATATTTATTGTAATAGTTTTCATCAAGCCATTAGTTTGGAGGTTATGAATAAGAATTACTAAGCTAGGGATCTTTATGGTTTACACATGTATAAAATTATGTTATTTTTTTTTAATTTATTATAAAATAAAATCAAAATCATTTTAATGTAAAGGAGTTGTTTTTGAAATATTATTTGATGGGTGAAATGTGAGATTATCAAAAAAAATTAAATATTTGACTATTGTTGAATTCATATAATGATATATATTTATATATTTATATTAAATATTCAATAAAAAGTTGAAAAATCATTTTATGCCTTTTATTATGGCATAAGAGTATATATCATATTGTTCTGTAAAAATAAATAATTATTTAAAATTCGTTCTTCACATAATTTATATGTTTACAATAGAATGAATTTATCCAAATATAATAGAAGAACCATGAATGTGGATTCTATATTTATAATCTGGAGTCTCAAATTAAGAAAATAGTTACCTTTTATTTTAAGTTTTTTTATGAAAATTAACAAGTGCAATTTTTTGTCACATTGGTAAGTATTTGGACCCAACCATAAATATTAAATTATCATGATTAAAGTAAAGAATTAATATTGAGGACCTTTTTAGGATTATAGTTTAATATAATTACGCCATAACAATTACATAAAAACTAAAATATTACAGGTTGACACTTATTCTCACAATCCATTTTTTCATAATAGGAAATATTTAAAATAAAACATGATATTTTTTGTTAATAAAAATATTGAAGACTTATTCATTTTACTAACTCATCCTTATACCCTATGCAAAACATTTCTTAAACATGGGATGTTAAAAAAAATCTTAGTAAGGTATGTAAAATAAAGAATGAAACAATTAGTCCATTAATATTTTATACTCTCGAATACATTATGACAAAATAAAAAATTTCCCCCATTAAAAAAACATCATAAAATAATAATAATACAAAATTTTTTACTAAGAAATCATAATTAATAAAGGTATCTTTTGCAAAATATATGATACTTACATTGTATCTTTCAGAACAACACAAGGTGTAATCTTCATGGATATGTATATAATACGGATCACTGTATATTCCTTAAATATCATAGGGGAAACACTATCATTTAACTCTATCTCATAAACTAATGATTTAGATTGCTATTATGGGTTCAACATCCCTATATTTATCTTCTAATCTTCCATACACATAAACAACATCAAATATCCAATAAAAACCCACCACACATAAATAATATATAATGGAAAAATAACCTTTCTACATTGTAATCACAATATATAATTTCAAAATATTAAAATAATAAATCCCTTCTGAAAAACATTTTCAATAAATTTTTTTTTTCAAAAGTTAATTTTTTTCCTTCTAAAAACATTAAATCTTATAGAGGAATAAAAATATAAAATAATGTTTATGGCAGAGAAGAAGTCAGTATCGCCATTTACGTTAAAAACATTCATTTTTCGTTTTCTATGTGAAGTCAAACACTCTATATGAATATATTAATTTAAAAAACCTGAATGAAATTAAATATATAAATACTATATAATATATTCAAAATTCATTTCACACATAAATTTTGAACAACATAATCAAGAAGTAGAAATTTAATCCAATGAATGGAAGTTGGGTTTAGAAATTCCCATACGAAGTATGTATCAATGACATAAGAATTAATTAGTGTGGTGATTACGTGTAGAAATAATATATCAACATAATGGGATGTAGAGTAAAAAAATAAAAAAAATATTATTCCACATGAATCATTAAATAACATAATCAACAATATATGTGTAAAACCCAATGAGTGGAAATTGAGTTCAAAATTCTCGTACCTCCAATATAACTCATCTCATATGTTCCTTGTTGTTCCTGAAAAATAATAATTGGTTATTTTATTCTTTTTTGAGAACCTTTTTATGTTTATTATAAATTTTACATCACATTATACCATGTTACAACAATTACATAATTAATTATGTTTATGTTGGATGTTTTGTCGATATTCGGTACTTGAGTTGAAAATGAACTCAGTAGGTTTCCAATAGTCCCTGTGGTCATAATACCATCATCATTAGATTTGTAATATTATATAAATATCTTATATTTTCATTATATATGTATATATAAATATAGTTTGAGGACATACTAAAAACGTCCTTCATGGAGACGGTAGGTCGTATGTAAGCATGAACACTATTTTTTTCGTGTCAAATTAATGATAAAAGTATATATATAAATTTATTTATATATTTTTTAATGTATAATATCATTTAGTTAGTAATAATATTTTATTTTATCAAAATGTTTTATTAATATTTTTTTAAATACATTCAATGTGATGCGTGAATTAATCAAATCATTTTGAAGAGGCGGTAGTCAACACATCCCCAAAAGAAGTTATCGAATAACAATAATACTGAAAGCATGAATGTATATTTAATAAAAGATTTCATGAATATGATATAGGATTAAATATATATATATATATATATATATATATATTATTTTACCATAAAAATAGTTTTAAATCCATCCATGAAGGTGAGAATTGATAAAGAACAAAAAATTTATTCACAGAGGCTAATCAACATCTTAACATGGATAACAATTTCTTATCAATGCATAAGAGGAGATGATAAATAAAACTAATATAATATATTCCATTATACCTAAAAAATAATTATATAAATATTTATATAATTATCATGAGTTTATGGATGGAGGTTTTTAGAAAATGTTGAAAAATAAAATCAAAATTATGATAGGTACTTTGAGAAAATTTTCTCTGGAATATAACCTCCATGAATGAAATTTTAGGACCATTGATTTGATCTTTTGGTGATACCAAAAGACAATGTACGTGAGGAGAGTGAGTATGAGGGGTTTGGGTAGATAATCATGGAGACACAAATCTTTTGGGTTCGAAAATTTTAGGTGGATATGTTGTATTTATACTAAAGGAGAGGTGGGTTCAAGTGATTTGTTTATTGATTATCTTATATAAAAATATAACCGTGATGAGGTGGAATTATGTTCCAAGATGTTGGGTTCTAATAAATTATTTAATGTCTTATTAGTGTTAGGAATCACCTCAACCACTCTTCCAATAATGTAATTTTTAATAAGGATAATCATTTAACTTTAAAATTTAACCCCTATCAAAATATTTCTTTTATTATGGAAAATATTATTTTACCTTGGTATATTGATAAGAAATTAAAATTAAAATTAACTCAAAAAATAATTTATACCATATTTTTCAAAATATTTAATCTATTTTACCTAATTCAGTTCAGAAAATTTGTAAAATTAGATTTATCATTAATTTCAAAGCCATGAATGAAAAGTTAGTTTTTAAATTGAGACATTCAACAGATTGAATCTATTTTCAACTTGAAATTGATTCCAATGACATGTATTTGATTAAATTACAAAAAATAATATAATTATACTTTATATCCATTTTAAAATTCAATTTTACTATATAAATAAATTAGTTGAAAAATTAATGTATAGTTAAAATGCATTAACTTTCGCTATTCATTAAAAACGAAAATTATCTGAAAAATACCAAACCGCAATACAAAGTATTAATATATTACATTATTTCAAATTTATATATTATTGTTTCATATATAATTTATAAAATTGTCAAAAACTAGATTTAAAATGGGTTCACCATCAAAAGGTGAAAAAACTTGAATTTTAAAGGAATGCATGTTTTATGTGAAAATTTAAATTTGATCTAACATCCTATATAGAAAAAACATTAGATGAATATTAAATAATAAAATTAAAATTCTATTTATTTATATCATTAATAAAACCAAATAATAGAGTTTTTATTACTTTATAAAATAGCTTATTTTCAATTAACTGGTTTTTATAGAAATTAATTTCTTTTTATTTAATAAACATTTTACATTAATTTCCAATTTGTTTTGATATAAATAAATAATTATAAACGTGTGTAATTTTTTTTTAAAAATATATTATTTATATTTATTCCTTCCATTCGAGTGGCTACGTTAAAATGTTTACATTAAAATAATAATATTTAGTTGTTTGTTTATGCTCGATCTAGCATCTCATGTACGCAATTGATCAAGATGTTTTAATCTTAAAACTCAGGATGTTACATCCTCCACCATTTAATAATTTATGTCCTAGATTTTTTTTAATTTTGTGTAGGTAACTAATGTATGGCTATTATCAATACCATTATTTCATTCCCACATCATAATAATGGATTAATAAAACTACCACATTAAATGAAACAAAGAGAAGTATGAATATTACTTGATTTAACAAATAATAGGGTTACATGTTGGAAAATGTGGATATAGAAGAAATAAATAACCATAAAGTTACGATATAGAGTGATATAAATCTTTTTCATGATTAATTTAGAAATTATAGAACCATGTATTTTTTATTAGTTAAAAGGAAGTTAATTTTCCTTTATTAAAAGTAATCAGATAACATTTTTGTTTTAGGATACAATTCATATAATTAAAGAATTATATTACTATGTGGAGAAAGTAAATAAGTAAATTAACTTACATGATAATTATAGTTTCATTTTTTAATAAATTTCCACCTAACATTCATCATTTTTACTAAATTATGTTTATTCATAACAAATCAACTTCTATAGAATCAAATAACCCACAAATGATTAACTAATTATTTCTCTAGTCTTGACACATTGACCAAAACCAGTATGTTTAGGTTACGATATAAACAATTATCCTATAATAAAAAACATTTTTATGAAAAAAAATATTTTAATCTCTAAAAATAAAAAAGTTAAACCCAAAGTTCAACATAGTCCATCTATTAAATAATTGTCCCAAAAATTTCTCAAAATAATCCAAAATAAGATTTAATCCAAAATATTATATGTATTTGAAAACATAATCATCCATGTTATATTTTAATGTATGTATCCATACAAAATATATTATTCTTAACATCTCATAGAAAAAAATGAAAATTTCTTAATTACATATTCTCTATGTTTGGATAATAATTTTCATAAAGAACCTGAATTGATATATGTCCACAATAAAAAAATAGATTCTTCCAATGAAAATTTCAATTATTTATCTTCAAAATAAATCCCATAGTATTCTACAAAACTTAGTCATATGTCATTATCAAACTAGTTAACATCATAGAAAATCACATTTATCACTTTATCCCAAAATCAGTTTTCCATTACCAAGGATATTCATTAGAAAAAACAAATGTTCTGAGAAAAAAATTATTTTTTATTCCATTAACACATTTAATTAAAAAATAAATATTCATTTTAACCAGTGACTTCACATAGACCAATGGTAAAGAAAAAATCATTTTCCCACATCAGTTGAGGGTTTGATACTAACAAACATGTCTGATGTGATAGGATGTAATACAGTCTACATGTTATCCTTTTTCAAAAACTATATATTTCTTATAACATTCCCAATATGATATAAAATCATCAAAAATAAAAATGACATGTTTTAACATCAAATGTTTTTTCAAACATTTTATTTGAATCCTAAATTATAATTACCTCAAAATAATAATCCATAATGTATTTTATATAGGTAAAATTTTCATTTTTCTCCCACTTCTTTAATAAAACTATTCAAAAAAATACCATAATCCTTGATCATGTTGTCGACCTAGTTTCATCCTTATTTTTCTCACATTGATAGGAGGTCCATGCGTTTAAAAAATTATTTAGATATTTTTCAATATCACTCACATCCTATATCCAAATACACGTTAAATATCTTTGGTCTTATGGGTGTTCATAGAGAATGATTTTTGGAAAATAATCTCGTATGAAATATAATTTCTGAACATTATATAAGATTGTATTTTTATAAAAAAAAATTGATTGAGTTATACTAGGAACATTAAATCAATGGACCTTATAAAATACCATATATATATATATATATTCTTAAATAATGTATTTTCAATTAAGTACTAATAGGTTGTACAAGGTTCTCCTTCTTCAATAACATTTCAAAATCATAATATGTTTAAAAATATAATGATAAGGTAAAATATCAAAAATCGCATTGATAATATTTTTCTTTTTCCCTAATATGAGAATATATAAAAAATAATATTTGATTAAAAAACCCATGATCCAAAATGGTATTCAGCTTTTGTGGAGGTGTTTGATATATTATTAAATTTTCTTAAATTGATTTGTATGTTATAAAAAGTTTCAGAATCATCTGAACATTACATTATAAAAATAATTGCAAGTTATTCTTCAAAAAGATATATGAATATTATTTGATATCCTCTTACTCCCATTTGTAACCAACTTTACTCGATCGTAAAAGGATATAGAACAAGGATTTAACAAAAATAATTGACATAGAAACATTGCACATGTTTACCCATAACTCATAATCCCTAAAGTTTTCTAAACCAATCTTATGATACAAATTATAAGGCCCCAACATTAAATACTATTTTACCATTATTTAAGAGAAGAAATAACATTGAGGTTCTTTTTAGGGTTGTATTCTTAGAGAATTAATCCAACACTATTACATAGAAAATCAAACATGACATGTTTACACTTCCACAAACTATACATTTTTTCATAATATATAACATTTTAAAATAAAAATGATTTATCTTCTTGGTAAAATTTTCTATGATTTATTTTTTTCTCTTAATGTTCCTTATTTGCAAAGGAAAAAAATTCAAAATCATAGGATGTTCACAAAAAGTATAGTTAGGTACATAAAATAAGAATTTAAATCGTTAGACGATGAATATTTTAAACTAATGAAACATTTTCCCAAAAATCATACTTTTCACCCATAAAAATATACATCATAGAATCATATGATTCCTTAAAATACTTCTTATCAATCATAAATCAAAAATTTAACTTGTGGAATCCATATAATACATACATTTTAGCTTCCATAGCTATATAGTGAGTAACCATCATTATTATGTTCGGATTACCCATCATAGTATATTACATAAATATCACAGGAGAACCCCAATCATTGAAATATATCTCATTACCCAATGAATTGGAGAGCTATCCAGGGCTAACCCGCACTAGGTTTATCATGGAACAAACCGTATTAATAATCAATTCCCAGTAACTGAAACATAATCTCAACACATATACCATGAATAATGAAAAATAATAACATTTCCACATGGTAATCAGAAGATGACAATTCATGATATTGACTTAATAATTATCTTGTCAAAACCATTTTAAATAAAAAAATACATTAAATTGTAATATTACATTTATTTTACCTTTTAATACATTACGGGTTATAGGGAAATCCAAATCTCAAATAATGTTTATGGTGGAAAATAAGTCATTGTTGCCCTATAGTTTAAAAACATTTCTTTTTTCAAGTTGTATAGTAGGTCAACAATAAATATTAAAAGAATACTTTTAAAAACGATCATTGAATGAAATTCAATATATAAATAGTAGATAATATATTCAAAATTTATTTTACACATAAATGATGAAAGATATAATAATGAAGTAGAAGCCTAACCAAGGTAATAAGAATTGGTTTAAGAAATTCAGTTACAAAGATCATATCGATAAAATAATAACTTTCATATGGGGGTGATTATATGTACAAAAAGTATATCCACACAAAATTAAATTTAAATTGTAGTATAAAAAAATCAGTGATTCCACACTTAATCTTGGATTAATATAATCAATACAGTTTGCTTAAAACCCAATTAATGGAAATTGAGATCTGAATTTTCCATACCTATATTCCCACTAATCTCATATTTACCTAGTTAATATTGAATAATAAAAATAGGTTAATTTATTCATTTTATAGAAAATTTATAATTTTATTACTATTTTTATATCACTTCTTACAATTTAATAACAATTACATAATTTTTTTTTGTTTTTGTCGGCTATTTTGTCAATATTCGTTACTTGAGTTGAAAATGAAAATGGTATGATATCAATAGTCCAAGTTTTAATAAGTCCCCAATTTCAAGTACATAATACATGATATAATTATATGATATATATTAATTTTATAATTATTTATAATAATCATAGTAATACAATCAAAAAACACCATTTAGGGAGATGGTAGAATGTACGTACTGATGAATGATTTTTTAGTCGTATTAAAGTAACAAAATTAAATTTAATCTATGTAAATATGAATACATGGGTAATATAATTATATTATAATTAATATGTTATTTAAATAAAATATTTTTACTAAAAAAATCTTTAATACATTCCATTATGATTCATGAACGAATAACATCATTTTGAGGAGGTGATAGTCCACACATCCCCAGATCTAGTTATCATATAACAACCACATGGAAATAATGAATGTATATTTAATATAAAAATTATATATTATGAAATGAGTAATAATATACTTCTGTAAATATTATTTTACATGAAAAATATTTTTTAGCCTAGCCATGAAGGAATTAATGTCAAAAGAACCACAACTATATTCACAGAGGCGAATAACTGACATAACAATGATAATAATAATTTTTTTAATATGAGGAGCTGGGAAATGAAATTGGTATCATTTATTCCATTATACAAATAAAATACCCATATATACACGGTTGTTGAGTTATATTGCATTGATGGATGAAGTAGGTGAGGAGAAATATAAACATAAAAGAAACAAAGAGAGGTATATTAAGAATATTACCTATTGAATATCCCCTTTTTAAAAGACCCTTAAAGACCATGGATTGGGTATTTTGGTGATTCTAGAAAAACATGAACGTGGGTAGCTTAAGTAGGAGAGGATTATTTAGATATTTAAGGAGCTAAATGTATTTTGGGTTTGAAATTTGGAGGTGGAGAGTTTGTATTTATATATAAGGAGCGGTGCCTTCATGTGATTAGTTTGCTGATAATCATATATCGAAAGCAAATAATAAAGAGGCGACATTAAATTCCATGACATTGGATTTTAAGTAATGAGGTATAGGCAGCCTAGGTGCACGAAACACCACAACCATACTTTATATTCTATATTTTTATCTAGGATAAGTTTTTAATTTTTAATTTTAACCCTTCTCAAAATTTTACATTTATTACGATAAATAATTTTTTTATACCGTGGTTACATTTAATCAATAAAAATTAAATTTACCACACAATCTATTTTGGACATTCTGATTAAAAATATGTAATCCATTTTACCTAATTCAATTCACATAATTGGGAATATGATATTTAAAACCAATTCTATAAACAAGACTAAAAAGCATGGTTTTAAAATGAATCATTCTAAAGATTATTTTTTTTCTATTTTTACAATGAAATTGATTTCAATAACATAGATTGGATAAAGTTATAAAAACATAATCTATTTATACTTTAATACAAAACAATAGAACAATATTACTATTTTAATAAATTATATGAAATATAATTTTTGATATAAAATGCCATATTTTTCAATATTCATTAAAAAATGAATATTATTAGAAAAATAAAATTAATATCCTAATTAAATTATTACGCCCAAAATAAAATGAATAAGTTTTTTTAAAAATATAACAAAAAAAATGTCTAAAAAGGATCTTTTAAATGGATTTTCAATCAAAAGGATAGAAAACTACATTTTGAGAAATAATTTTTTTATTTGAAAAGTTGAATTTGTTCATATGTCTTGTTTATAAAACATATTTGTGGAAACATAAACATTTAATTTAATAATATATATAAATATTTTATTAATAAACCCACACCAAAGTTATTTTATTAATTTATAAACTCACATATTTTTATTTAAGTAGTTTTCTTATAAAAACATTTCCTATTATATAAAAATGCTTTTACATTAATTTATAATTAAATGTGGACCAAAGAATTAATTATAAACATGTGTAAACAATTATTTATTACTTTGAAAATTGTATTAATTAATTACATTCAAATAGTTAGGTTAAAATGACAAAATTTCAATAATAATATTTAGCTGTTTGTTTAAGCTCGATGTATTGTATCACATACACTATCGAACAAGGTGTTTATTTTATAAAAATAAGTGTGTTACAGTAATGGTGAATAGGTAAAATTTGATTAAACATTGGGTTATGGATTTAAATTACCTCTAAAACTATATATTATATAATTTGATGAGTGTATATTTAACATTATCAAAAATTTCTCTAAAATATATCCAATTATTGAAATTTCACTTTTCTCTAGCCATATTATTATTTTAAAAAAGGGATTTATAATGAATGTCACTCGCTTGACTTTAATAACTCTAAAGTATTAATATAAGTATAAAAAATGATATTTTCAATTATAAATTTTTATTTGAAATTAGACTTTATTTTATTTATCACATCTAGATGTCTAATATAATGGATGAATGATAAATGCACAATGGCAGGTTTAACCAAAAAGAAACATTAATGATTTATGAAATAGTAAACATCCTAAAACGATTATTTTTAAAAAAATTATTTATTAATTATTTTTTAAAGATATTATTGTATATAAATAATATAATAATTGGGTACATGATTTTGGAAATGGTTTATAATAAATACAAAATTACTATACATGAAGTTTGAGTGCATTCATTTATAGTCAAACATTAGGTAAGAGGTTTTTATTTAAATATATGTTTTTGTCAGTATTGTTTTTGTTTATGTTTCAAATGATGATATTTAAAATTTTATAAATATATATTCTCATTTATTTATTTTCCAAATTTTTTTACAATATATGTTATTTTTATTATTCAATTTATGAACACAAGAAGCCAAACTAGCATTTTTAAGGAAACATAATTTTATATATTTATTTATTCAAAATTGTTTTTTAATCATTGTAAATGTTATGAAAATATGATGTCATTATAGATTATATTATTATATAGTGATTAACTATTATTATATTTACTTATTCCTAGCTTTTTTTAATAAAATTAGTAGGAATATTTTTTTAAGAGGTATTTATTAATTTTCACCATAATATTTAATGAATAGTTATTTTAACATAAATGGCATTAATTGAATTATCCATCATCAATAATATTAAATGATTTCAATATTACATTACTTGTTTAAATTTTAATATTAAAATGAAATGTTTTTCTTAAAATAAGGTAATATTATATGTTTCAAATAAGTTATATGAAATTGAAACATGTATTTTCCAAGAGAAATGATCTATTAACCATTTGACGGAATCTAATCTGATATAATAACCTTTATTTTTACTAAATAATGAAAATGGAAATGATACATTGATGATATATATATGATTTATATTGATACTTTATGGTTATAATGATGAAATGAAAGTGATACCGATTGATATTACCATAGTAAATGGTAAGATGAATGTTTTTATTATTATATGGAATAAATATGACTGTGTTAATGATA
Organism: Viscum album; assembly: GCA_963277665.1. Lineage (NCBI taxonomy): Eukaryota > Viridiplantae > Streptophyta > Magnoliopsida > Santalales > Viscaceae > Viscum > Viscum album. The sequence goes on along the minus strand of OY728146.1, from coordinate 1,996,192,254 downwards.
TTATAACGGTTGGTTCTATCATTTTATAGATTTAAAATTCATACTGAAAATATTAATGTTCTGTGAACTCAAAATGTATATGAGAGGTTATCCACATACCAAAAAATATGGTACATGATATGCTATCCCAAGCCTAAAATGTGTTATGCAGAATTTTATCCCAAGCCCAAAGTAGGTGCATGACTTGTTAGCCCAATTATAATATTTCATGTATGAATTGGTGGATATAATTTATATAAGATTTATGTCAATATGATTATGTACTACATATATATCAAAATAATGAAATAATGTTAAGAGAATGTTATGTTCTCAGGGATCATGTTCTTTCATTCCATTTTGATTAATTTCTTATGAACAAACATCCATTATTCCATAGCACATTGTTATGAATCATAATATGTAGGGAACTATTGTAAATTGTTAAAATCATTTTCTCATACCATTACAGTTAGGATATTTTTCATGACAACTAATTTCTCCTGTCCATATCATTTATGATTAAATGTACTAAGCCTTTCTTATGTTCCCTTTCCTTGAGTTATAAAGGATTTTTTGTAAGAATGATATGTTTAAGAATGATGCAAGTAATTATAAACTATGTATTAGGTGATTTTTATTTCATATAAATATGGGTATTATATAATATTGTTTCTAATGTTATTTCAATTACATTATTTTGGAGTATATTATATTTTTATATATTTAATTCTCATACTATAAGAGGTACTATTTATTAATGAAAATTATGGGACTCTATATACTGGGTTCGTATAATTTTATTTTTATATATGATCATAGAACATATAAATTTGAGGATATCAATTGTTAATCAAATATTTTTTTGAATAATTAAATTTAATAAAATATTGAATGATGTATTCTATAGATATTAATTAATTATTCCTTACCATTTGGGCCAAAAATTCATTGGGATAAGGACTCACTGAATGTAACACCCAAATATTTTATTGTCTGACTATTTTTAAATTTATTTTCTTTGATATCTTATGATTCCCAGGACACCCAGCATAAAAAACCCATGAGATACAATTAATATTGATATTTTAAAGAAAAATTATAACTTATCCTTTAAATTTTTGGATATAAATAGTAAAAAATTGATGAAATTTATATATTCAATTATAAATTCAATTTCACATATAAAAATGTATTTTTATTAAAGAGTAGTTTTACAACCTTCTGATAGAACACTTGTTTAAATATATTTGTTAAATTATTGATAAATTTTATCTGAAAAAAATAAAATTATATTTTCAATGTGGAATACAGATAATTAATTGGTTGAAATTTTTTTATATTTCTAATATGTTAAATATTTTGATAAATAGTGACAATGAACTGGATTTTAATGGAAAAAAGATTTTTCATCTAAATAATTTTTCTGGTTAAATTATATATTTGATAGGCTTTAATGTATTATTAGATAAATTTTATATCATTTAAATTAATTTATGTAATTTTAATCAGTTTCACGTTGATATTTGATATAATGTCATTTCAATATTTTGAATGATTTCACATGGGAAACCTCTTTTCTCATTTTGTCTATAAGATTATTATTAATTTTATTTTAACCAATTAATTATTATAATTTTTATAAATGGATTCCATATTTTTAATAATAATGTAAAATGTTAGCAAATATGTCCAATTTATTTTTATAACAACATGAATTGTAACATTAGTAATTTTGTTTCACTACTGTTCAAGGAAATCGGGTAATTAAGGGTAAAAATTATATTATAAATATAAATAAATTCTCTAAACACTTTTAATAATTGTGTTAGATGACTTTTTTTAAACCAAAATCATCTTTGGCCCAATTTTATGATTTATTGGGGCCACTTGGATTATATTGTTCCTTTTGATGTATTTTATTTTATGATTAGTCATATATGTCCCACTCTTGTTTTTAATAAGTATACATTTTATAGAGATGGTTATATAAGAAATATATTAGAATATAATTATTACATTTAAAGATATAATTTTTATATTCATCATGGGAATTTATTTTAAATTTTTATGATATAAATATATTTTTAAATGTGTACACATTGATGATTCATTAAATATTTAATTAATGAAAATATGAAATAAATGATATAAAAAATTTTAAAACAAATTTTAGTTAAAAATTTAATAATTGTCGAAAATAAAATAGATGACTATATATATTAATAAAAAAGTATTGGTTTATTCAATGTTATATTGGGTAATGATATTTATAAAAAAACATGTAATGAATAGTGTCATAATTAACATTAATGATATTTTAAAAGAGGTATTATTATAATAAATGATATAAAATTGATAAAAATATTAAAAATAAACCGTAATTGTGATATGGATTCAAATTTCATTAAATATACACTTATGGTTCGATTGAAATTTTATAATAAATATATTAATCCTTAATGAGTAAAAACTCATTTTGTCACTTTAAGAGTTACATGGATAAAATAAATGATAATGTCAAAGGATAAGGGTTGTAATATTACCTAATTTTGTCTAACAGTTATTGGTTGAGATTTTTTATACATATAAACATCATATCTTTAAAATAAAACACTTTTTATTCATTTATAAAAGAAAATTTATTTAAATTAATAATATATTTTTTGAGTTTCCAAAAGTACCCCTCACCTCCATTATAAAAGGGAACACAATACCTCACAGTATCACACCTCATTAATCCATGTAGAAAAACCAACACCAATTAATTTGACATAAAAACATTATTATATTGGTTTTTAGGTCCTGGTCTTCTAAAAGAAAAAGTCTAGACCTGTTAAGGAGAGATCTAATGGGCGCCCACTTTAGAAGATTTAATTATTTTACCAATACATTCATGTTCATTTCATATTCTACATCATATTAATTTGTTGTTTCAAAACTAATGTAATAAATCCGGTATCATATATGTGATTATATTTCATTATGATTATTATACAACTATATTCCACCATTTATCCTTCCTATGTGAAATTAAAGCACCATGTGTACAAACATATCAATTAATGACTCCATGTCCTGGTGTAAATTGTTTTTCATCTCCACTTTATTTTCAAGTGAATGAAGTTTTATATTTAATTGGTATAAATAATAATAATGAAATTATATTTATTGTCTGTATATATATTGTTATACAATATGCTTCTATACATCTTCACCATTAGGGGAATGATATTGACACTTGTGTATATGTACACCCAACCTTCTCCAAGATGTGTTGTGATGCGTTTTCCATGTTGAACATTTAATAATGAATTTGAAAATTTATATAATTTATTAATAAGATACCTATGACCAAAATATCATTATTTACATGATATAACTATATCATATTTATATGAATAATGACTTACATGGAGAAACTTTTTGTAGGAAAATCAAGCTGTTAACAAGAGAAACAAGGGTAATAACAAAATATTATTAACAAACGAGGGACAATATAATATAATAGGATCATATATGATATGATAATAATTAATATAGTTCTATTAAAAATTAATATATTTCATTAAAATGTTATACATGAGTTTATGGAATTTGATAATATTGTAATATATAATGTAATGGATTTATTCCCACAATCATTTCTTTGGAACACATACCTTATACCCTGATTTTTTTCTTTTAGTGGAATATATTCAAACCATTAATTTATGTGACAAGTATTATTCTGAATAATATAGTATTTTCATATCCAAATAATTTTCTTTCTATCCGGATGCATATGATTCTAATAATTATAATGTGGTAAGGGTTATTTCAAAATCTCATTATTATTCAGGATTCTATATATTTAAGTCTCAAATAGGTAATATTTTTCATCAATTACCATGTTTTCTAATATTTATTTTCCAAAATATTTTTATTATTTTCATATTAATTTTTATTATAATTTTTCCTATGTTTTACTTTTAACAAAACCATTTAACTGTAATCTTTTTCTATTTTACAAATGAGGTACTTAATGACTTTTTTGAAAAAAAAACTATAGAAGGAATTTTTTTTTACTTATAATACATGTAATTTTTTATACCATCATTATTACTTGTTATCTTTAATGTTACTTTAACTATTTTAAAGGACATTTATATTGTATCTTTTTCTTTTAAAATTGAGATACCTTTAAAATATATGATTTCAATGTAAAAACATTGTATTTCTCTCATGAATTATCAATCATTTTAATAGAGTACATTCACTAATGTGAACATAAAATGGTTAGTATTATGATTCATTGTGTTTTGATTAATATTATATCATCTACCAAATTTTATTTAATGATTTATGATCTCTTTGAATGTAGATGTGCTATTTTTATATCATTCACTATATTATACAAAATGAGTTGTAATTACGATTCATGTTTTCAGAATGTTATTTAAATATTTATGTATAGGTTTTTATATTTTACAATGTTCATTTGAGGAAATAATTGGACTTATTTAGTATAGGAGGAGCCCTCAATATCCCCTCGATTCATTGGTTGGAATTGTGAGAAAAACCATATTGGGATTTGGTTGAGGTCTTTACAGTTTATTATCAGATGTCTAGGAAGAGACCTTGATAATATATTTTAGATATCCAATATTTTGTGTCCTATAATTATGATATTATATATTAATTTCAATGTGATAATTATTTTAGTATAATTTATATGGATATTTTGTCTATATCATGGTATATTTTATGTTTCATTATTTGATCATTTGGTTATATTGGCTATATTATGCTAGAGTTATAGATTATATGACATTTGTTTTCTATTATTTTCTTTATCATAATTATAATTCATTATATTTCGTTGTATATATACCCAAACTCAGCATCTGATGTCACCAAATTCTTATGTTTTATTTATACCAGGATGACTGATATTTCTTATAACTAATATATATGGTAATTATTGTATTCTAATGTTATTTAAAATGAATATTATAAGTTGTATTTAATTTTTTAGACATAATTTATGATTTATATATGAATCTAGTTTTCCAAAACTAAAAATTATTTAGTGGTTGTGGGATATTATCACTTGTATGTAGAACCAACAAAATAATGTAACAACAAACATTATGCTACTGGGGTTGGATTCATTATATTTTGTATTAGAAAAATATTAGTGTAAATATTGGAAACTAGATTAAAAAATTAATATATTAGAGAAATAAACTCTATGACACAATTTGAAAATATTTCAAAATAAACATAGCTTATTATTTGGAGATTTTTTATACATAAATTACTAAATTAGGTTATGTGATCTACTCGTTTTGTGATTATAAATTATGTTTCAAAATGTAATGATCTAATATAGTGTATTCTATTTTTTATAGATGGATCCTAATAGATGGAGTACGAACTACATCAATGCTCATAATCAAATGATTATGAATGAGTGTTTCTTCAATGGGTTTAATCCACTTTTTATAGGGGAAGGTGTATCAAAATAATAACATCATTTGGGCACATAATATCATATGATAATGATCAAATGAATGAATTATCTATGTTTTATGGATTCTGATGGAAAAAAATTATTATGAGAACTAAAAAACATGGATGAAGGAAATAGGAGAAATAAATATTTTCCCACATTAGATAATTTTCGAAAGAAACACAGACGTATTTTTTTTCAAAGGAAGGGGAGTTTAATAAAACTATTGAGAGAAGGGCCACTTTTCATGTGATTAGAAAGATAAAAAATGGATTCAAATGTAGAATTATTCAATTTGAAGGATATGGGATATTATAAAAATCAAATGTCTCAATAGTGAATTTAATAAACAAAAAGTATAATAATGGATCATTGTCATGATTATTCTACTACCAATGACAAAGAATATTGGTAAATATGAATATATTTGGATGTTTTAAACAGTTTATAAAATAATTTTATCAAGTATATTTCGGTAATAATAATCCTAAGATATACCATTATTGTATTAGAATAATTATTCTTTAAGGATTTGAGATCATATGTGGAATTGTACGGATGAATCTAAAAATTCATTTAGTGGCATTTCGTTCTTTTAAATAAAATATGACTAAGGGAATATAATAATTAATATATTATATAAGTTCCATTAATAATGAATAAGAGATGATTACGGGATATTATATGTGACAATAAAGGTGGATAGTGATGTTATGGTTTATGTAATTCTCTAATAAAATATTATATGTTTGTATTAAATGAGTTTATTCTACAACCTATGATTTTAAAATTTGTTAGAATTCATGTTTTCATTATGGTTTTACGGTGATCATGGTATTTATATATTTGGTATGTGAGAAAAATGTATAGCATTATTTTTTGTGTGGAAATTTTATTTTATGATGATCATGACATTCCTAATATATTTTTCTCATTTTAAATTTTTCTGTTTCACTTTGGATGAATATTCAGTTTGTTACTTTTAATATGGATTATCATGAACACATGATACTAATGTTTGATATTGATGTATGATTTATAATATTGGTTAAAATATACTATCCATTTTTTTTAGTAAAAATATTGAATTTCGTTGGAAGTACATGGGGATCTTATGATTTATCAATGTGATTTATGTGTGAAAATTTCATCTTGGACATTAATTTCATAGCGTAACGTATGAGGTGAAGGTATATTGAATCACTACCGATGGATGATATTATTCTCATAAAAAGAAAAAAATCCATTAATAGATTATATTTTGAATAAATGTATCCCTAAAATCGTGGAAAAATAGTTTGGAAAAAAATATCCAAATATTTTTCATTCTATGAAATAAATAGTCCCTCAAACGATTACAAATTTACTATTTTTTGGGTGGTTAACATTCTTAATGACCATGTTTTCTATAACTCTTCATCAGAACAAGATAGTTATTTTTCCTTCCATATCCATGTTTCCATTTCCCACCAATTCCTTCATATTTTAAATCGTTATTTTGTCGAAACCATTTTATTTCCCTTTCCCTCTAATTAAGAGGATGTTTTATTATTATATTTCATCTGTGGGTTTGACACAAAATAATTGTCATGAAAATTATAGAAGTATCGATCTTTTATTTTAGAAGTTAAATTTAATATTTTTAGGAATAAATTTATTGAATATGGGCAGAATGTAACATACTGAACATTTATTGTACCTCTCTTCTTAAATTTATTCTCTTTGATAGCTTACGTTGCACGTGACACCTATTATATGTGAACCACGCTATATTATTAATATTATTATTTAAAATGGAAAATATTACCTTGTAACTAAATTTGTAGGAATGAATAATATTAATGATATTATTAAATTCATATCTTCAATATAATGTTTAATATTCATCCATTGTGTTTTTTAGACATCAATCAATAAAAAAATCAATTTTCTGTATAAAAGACATATTTTTATAAAAAGACACAATTAATAACTTTTGACATTGACATCTTTTAAATTTACATTTTGACTATATTATAATTTCTATAGGAGAAAATAAAATTATTCCTTGAATGAAGAATATCGTAATTTACATTCTATTTTTAGTTTTATTATAATAAGTTTCATGTATTGATGTATAGTAAAAAATACAAGATTTTAATTGAATTAAGCTTCCACATATAAATAATTTATAATTTTATATAATATTTTTTAATGGGTTTAAAATATATTTATATCAATTTTATATAATTTTATCAATTTTTTTTCACTTATTCAATTTCATATTGAAATTAAAAATTAATACATTTTAATATTTATTAATTTTTCACATTGAAAACATTTCTTCTCTATTCGGACATTTGATTAATTTTAATTAAATTATAGCCATTTATGTATTTTTAATTTTGATAAATGGAATAAATATTTTTGAACAATAATCTCTAAATTTAGTAAATAAACACCTTTTATTTTTTAACGGGATGGAAAATAAATATTGGCATTTTTTCGGTTAATGGTAAATCTTGTAGTTAAGGTTTTAAATACAATTATATATATCAATAAATTACCATAAAAGATTTCATTATTATATTAGATAATTTGTTTAGGCTAAATTCTTATATGGGTATATTTTATGGCCTCCTAGATCCAGTTGGTTGACTCTAACCCTTTTATAGTATTTTATTTTAAAAAAAAGTCAAATATGTGTTATTCATGTTTTTAATATGTATTACATTTTTATATGTGGTTATTTAGGAGGTATCATCAATAATAAATATTTATATTAAATATATTATATTAAAATTCATCATCGAAATTTTTTCATAATTTTCTTACTAATAAATAATTACCTTAAATACCTTTAATATGATGATGTATTCATTATTTAATTAATAAAATATCAAATAAATGATATTACAAATATTACAATAAATATACGTCGAGATTGTAAATTAAATCCATGGTTTTTATATATTAAGATGACATATTAGGGTTTTAATAAATGATTTGTTTTGAATTTATATTGTGAAATGATATTTTCTTAAATATCGATGTAATGAATAGTTTCAAAATTGAAAATAATTATATTTTAAAATAAATAATATATCATTTAAGGGTATAATGTAAATTAAATTATAAAATTATTCCAAATGATTCATATGAGGTTTTTAATTTTATTAATGATCCATATAAGGATATTTTTTAATTTTCGAATAAATATCTTAACATTTAAGGAGTAAAAACACATGTTGTCATTGTAACTGTAAATGGGATTAAATATTGGTTATTCCCAAAAGATAAGTTTAATAATAAGAAATAAGATTTCCCAAAAAGTATTCTTCTAGATCATATAGATCCATACTGATATTATCATCAAAATATATTAATTAGGATTAATTTGAATGTGAAAAATAATTTATATTAATTTAATGTTTTTGAGTTTCCAAAAGTACCCCTCACCTAAAATATAAAATATCACCCCCTCCATCAAATTATGTCACCTATTTTATCTATATAGATTAAAAAACCCTATAAATTTCCCCTAAGACATTGTAATAGAAGTCATGGATGTTCTAGTCTTCCAATTATAACATCTCTAGATACCTTAAGAAGATATATAAAAGAAGTCCACCGAAGAAGATGTGATTATTTTATCAAATCATTCACGATCAGTTATTATTTATATATCTCTAAATGTTATATAACATACTAATGTAATGAATATAGTTGAATATATATTCTTATATGTTATTATTATTATTATGTAACAAACATATTCCACCAATTATCCATCCTATAAAAATCTATACCATCGTGCGTGCATACATACAACATATCGTCACCATGACATCCTGTAATTTTTGTTCATCATCACATTATTTGGATGGGAATCCTGATAGATTGAATAAATATTAAGAATAAATGTGAAATTATATTTATAATGTAAAAATTAATATACCATAAACATCCTTATACTTTCCCCATTAATGGAATGATATCGTCGCTCGTGAGTACGTACAACCTACCATCTCCAAAACACGATGTGATTCCTTTTCCGTGTTCACCAATCAAGAATGATTATAAAAACTTTTAAAATGAATAAATATTATTTTTATGAAATTTATATCACTATATAGATGAATAAACTATATCCTATATAAAATATTCATGACATAAAAGATGAAACATGTACACAAAAAAGAAGGCATCAACACCTGAAATTAGGGAAATAAAGAAAAATTCATTTACAAACGAGTAGTAAGATAATAAAAGAGGATCATATATTATTTAATAAATATGAATATTGTTCTTTTATAATTTAATAACATTCTATAAACGATTATTCAAGAGGTTAAGAAATTATCAACTAATTGAATGTGCAAGGTAATGGATTCATGTATCATATTTATTTAAATGAGACACACACCTTATACACATATTATTTCCTTTTAGTGGTGTATATACTACCCAAAAAATGTATATTATCAGTATTATTCCAATTATTATCTTATTTTAATTTCATTAGAATTTTCATTCATTCATTGGGCATATGATTCAATATATTATAAATTAGTGAGGAATTATTCAAAATGACATTATTATTCGAGATTTCATATGTTTAAGTATCCATAAGAGAATATTTTTCGTCTATAACCATTTCTTATATAAATGATTTCAAATTTTTATACCTTTATAAAATAATTGAACAAATACATCTTATAAATGGTCAAATTTTGGTTGATTTTTTATAACGCAATCTAATTATTTTCAAAACAACGTACTTTATGAATTTGGTGAAAAATATTGACGGATTTTCTTTGTTATGCATCATGATAAGATTTTTCAGGAATCATGACTCTTTAATGTCTTGATGGTTTTTATATTTTTAATGATTTAAATGTTTTTAAATTTTTTTTCTTTCAATATGTCTTGAGCATTTAAATACATTATTTCATTGTAAAAAGGCATGTTTCTCTCAATATTTTTGAATGATCTTATTCGAATATTTTATTTATGTTAGTTTCATTTGTTCAATTTTATGATTCATTAATGTTGATAAATTTTGACATCATCTACTATATCATATTAAATTTATTATTATTATGTTGACTAGGAATGTGGTATTCTGATACTATTCACCATATTACTCAAGATGTATTGTGATTATGTTTAATTATTGAGAGATTTATTTATATTCCATATGTATATGTTAGTTATGCTTCACTCCATTCTTATGAGGAATGTATTAAACATATTAAATGATTTTAATGGAATGTTATTGCCCCTCGTTGAATATATAGGTATCGCAAGACAAACTAGATTGATATTTTTCCAAGGCCTAACCAAATCTAATTTCAAATGTCTTGGATGAGCACTCTACAGTATAATTTAGATGTCTATTATTATAAATTTCATCATTATAAGACTTTTTATTTACTTACCTATGATTATTTTGTAATTATAATTTACATATAAGTGATTTATATCCCATGGGATTGTTTTTAAGGAATTATTTTATCATTTTTTATACCTACCAAATTATGAACTCATTATAGAATATATGGAATTTTTAATCTGTTATTTAATTTTCCATAATTTTAATAGATTACGTTCTATAATATATATACTTTTAGTGATTGTAATATCCCAACCCATTCCTATGTTTTATTTTTTATTTTATTTCAATGTATATATTAGGACTAATATGTATTGTATACATATTACACTAATGGGGTTTCCAACAAAGCTTTTATATTGTATTTTATATTATTTTTCAAAATTTACAATTCATGTATGTAATCTATTTTATAAATATAATAAACTATATAGTCCTTTGGGATATTATAACATGTACTTAGTACTAATTTAATAATGTAACCTCAATCTCCGGGCTACTGGATTTTGGGTCTTTTTATATGATGGTCATCCTCTAAAGAAAATTATCTATGGTGTTTGGTATTTATAATTCCATAATCTATTATGTTAATTACATAGAATTGAACAACTAAAAACAATATAAATTAATCTTGGATTAATGAAATGTTTCTTATAAAAAATATCCAGAGTTGTTTTTATTCTAAAACCTATGCATAATTTTGATATGGGTATTGATACTCCTTCATCATTTGATCAATATATGATAAAAGTTATAATAATAATGATTTATATCATTTAAAAATAATTTTTAGGTGTCTTTGGAATGTTTTCTGGAAACTCTTTGCATTTTTTATATTATATATTGTTCAAGATTTTCATGTTCCATATATTTTTCCTACTTCAGATAGTTCATCAATTATATATTGTTTATATTCTATTTATTTTTAATTTATTACTTCACTTGTAGTTCATACCATACATTATTCAAAACTAATCATTATTAAGATAAAATATCTATTGAGTTTTTAAAAACCTCTATTAAACCCCTGTATTTAATCTTCTATATTAATATAACATTTTGTATCTAAGATGTTGTTTTGGAATTTTTTTGATACCCATAGTTTCATATAATAGAAGAGTTTTATTATTATGTATTTAGGTTTGATATTTATACATTGGTATCAAATCATTTATCATAAAGTGATATCTATATACCTTGTATATATGTTTTATAACTATGAATAACATGAATCCTAGTCTGCTACACTCTTTTATGGTTATTATTATGATTAATAAAGAATGAAATAGGAAAATATTTGTAATACTAATATAAGAAATTACATTATGATGGCCATTCATTAGAGGATTTTATAAAAGGAATGTATTAATATTTCATGAGTTGTGAAGCCTAAATATAAGGATAATTGTATTGTCTATGAAACTATTTATTATTCATTGATTTTGGGGATATAATTCTTGATATTTTCTTATTACAAGGAAATTAAAATGCGGATGATGATATAGTTTACTCATATATGAATGTAAAACATATTGGAGACTATATGATCTATGTTATATTAATATTGTAATGTTTTTTTTCATGGTGAACCAATTTCCCAAATGAATCATCAGTTAAATGAAGTGTTGAATAATTTTTAATCAATTATTATGAATTGGATAACATCTGATCATTTACTAAATATTATTATTTATTGAAATCTACTATAAAGAAATCTGAGAGGAAAAATACTAAAGAATATATTCATATTATAATGTTTATTGATGATAATCACCTCAAAATTCTAAATTTATATGAAAATTGTTTTAAAATATATTTATAAAATGGGAAAAATAATAGAATTATGATTTCTATATTTAAATAATGATTTGATAGTTAAAATAATTCATCATTAAATAATTTTAGAAACAATTTATTTGAAAAAAATTTATAAAACTTATAAGAGGATATATTTAATAACAACAATGATATGTAAATATAATTATTTGGATGAAAATTATATTTTATGAATTTTCAAAGGTCCAGAAAAATTAAATGAAATTATTTGAAGAACTTATGCATAGAGGGATTACATTAATGGGTTTTATTTGTATTTATGATGAAAAAACTTATCAATACACATTTTTATACATTGATTAATGAATATAATGTGTATACAATATCCATGAAACACAATGGAAAGAATCATTCAATAAATATTGATACATATATGGTGAGTGAAATTATATCATATAAATGTTTTTTGGATTATAGGGATATCCAAAATATAAAATAAATATATGAAATGATCCCCAAAAATGAAATATGATTTATATAAAAGGTAACCTCAAATATCATACCAACATGTATTTAAATTATAAATTTTTTAATTCATAATTTTCAATTAAATAATATAAAAATTCATTAGTTTTCTAAGATCATTTTTATAAGGCTAACTGGAAGATAGTGTTATTGAAGTTGATAATTTAATATTATGAATCTATGTATGTGATTTTTAAGGATAATGATTTTATTTCAATGAATACTTCCATGGTGAATTTAAAATCTATTTTTCATTCTACTTCAAATGATCCGAGAATTGTTTTTCAAATAAACCATAATGTTTAATATATTAATAATTTACATTGTTATTTTACATCAATAGGGGAAATCATTGAAATATATATATTATATTGATATGATTTTATAAATCATATAGTTTTAGTTTTTTATCATTGGATGAGTTATATTCCTATTAAAACTATATATATTTAATAAAATCAACTTTTTGTAAAAATGGTAATTGGGATGTCACAGGAAGAATACATGTTCCATGAATATGTTTCATTTTTTTAAGAACATATATTTCATTTTTTTAGAAAAAAAATCATATTAACTAAAATATAGTTCGGGAGATCTTGGGTTGGAAATTGTTTTTTCTACTATTTTTAAACAAAAAAAAATTCATGATAACATATTATATATTTGATTTTCGAAAAACAAATTTCATACTTTATTTTGAAAAATATGATACTCGGATAAAAACTACCTAAAAAATTTTCATTGCTATGAACATATGGAGATATTAATTTTTTATAGATCATAAATATCAAAAAACATTGACATAGTTTTATTTATTATCACCCATATATACATATATTTGTTTTCATATTCCTTAAATCCATTATTTGTTTTGAATACATTTATCATCTAAAAGGGGAAATTATTTTTCAATTTTTTTAAATCAATAATTAACATAATTATATACTTATTATACAGATACATTTTAAATGATTTTCATATATTAAGAATAATATGATCATGACCAGTGTCAGGTTTCCATATTCAATTTTCAATGTATAATTCTCATTATATTATATGAAACAACACAAATGGGGATGAAATTTTTTCATCTCAAACTATGTTAAATCTTTAATAATGTTTTGTATATCCCTTAGAATAACTATTGTGTTGGGATGGACCTAAGTGCCTGTAACCATAGTAGATGTCCCCTAGAAAACAAAGACTGGTAATAAATGTTATTTGTATTTATCATATCATGGGGGTTGAATTTATATTACATACCATACAACATTAAAAAACAATGATGATAGCTATATATAAGGGATTAATATGACCCTTGATATAAAATTAACTTAAAAAATTTAACAACAAAAGAAACCAAAACCACAATGTAATGACCTAGAATTTCAACAATGAATCTCACACCACATGATAAAACTAGCTAACTATTAGTAAAGTAATTGAAAAATTAAATTTAGGGAATAAAAATTACCATAATAATTGAAATAATTAAAATCAATAAAAAATATATATTAATAATATAACTATTTTTAAATTTAGATCTCCACTATCCCAAAAAATAATCCCACCCTAGAACAATAATGGTGAAATTATGAAGAATATTAGTAAGGAAATATGAAGTTTAAAAATGAAATAGTATATATAAATGAGTGAAAATTATTTTGAATGATGAATGAAATAAGTATGGGGTATTTATATGAATTGGAAAAAACATATGATTATTGAAAATTTGACAATGTCAACAGTATCATGGTTGTGAGAATAGTAATCTGACAATAGAATGAGCGAACCAACCATTAAAAAATTAATTCTAACCTATATATGTGAATCAATATATATAAGAATATTGTAAACTGAAATTAAAATATATTTATATAATATTAGACGAAAATAAATATTTCCAAATAGATAAATTTAGTGATTTTATTATTATAAAATAAAAATGATTTAATAAATATTTCATAAAAAATGTAATTCTAAAAAACCTTAGTGTTAAAAACATATTAATTTTTATTATTTATTATTCAACATATAATTTAATATTATGATACCAAATGCAATTATTAAATTTGTTTGAAAATTGATCATAATATTTAATTTTTTTTAAATAAATAAAAAAATTGAAATAAAATTTCTCATATTATGAAAATTATTTTAATAAAATTGATTTCATATTTGGAATATATATGTAATAAATATTTAA